>CM067847.1:610794932-612044932 GCA_034509565.1 Triticum monococcum | reverse complement strand
CGTAGTAATACACATAATCATAATATTGAAACCAAAAGATGCAAAGTTAATAATGATAGTGCAACTTATTTGTGGCACTGCCGTTTAGGTCATATTGGTGTAAAGCGCATGAAGAAACTCCATGCTGATGGGATTTTGGAATCACTTGATTATGAATCACTTGATGCTTGCGAACCGTGCCTTTTGGGCAAGATGACTAAAACACCGTTCTTCGGAACAATGGAGCGAGCAACAGATTTGTTGGAAATCATACATATTGATGTATGTGGTCCGATGAATATTGAGGCTCGCGACAAGTATCATTATTTTCTGATCTTCACAGATGATTTGAGCAGATATAAGTATATCTACTTGATGAAACATAAGTCTGAAACATTTGAAAAGTTCAAAGAATTTCAGAGTGAAGTGGAAAATCATCGTGACAAGAAAATAAAAGTTTCTACGATATGATCGCAGAGGTAAAATATTTGAGTTACGAGTTTGGTCTTCAATTGAAACAATGTGGAATAGTTTCACAAAATCATGCCATATGGAACACCACAGCATAATGGTGTGTCCTAACGTCATAACCGTACTTTATTGGATATTGTGCAATCTATGATGTATCTTACCGATCTACCACTATCGTTTTGGGGTTATGCATTAGAGACAGCTGCATTCACGTTAAATAGGGCACCATCAAAATCCGTTGAGACGACACCTTATGAACTATGGTTTGGCAAGAAACCAAAGTTGTCGTTTCTTAAAGTTTGGGGCTGCGATGCTTATGTGAAAAAGCTTCAACCTGATAAACTCAAACTCAAATCGGAGAAGTGCGTCTTCATAGGATATCCAAAGGAAACTATTGGATACACCTTCTATCACAGATCCGAAGGCAAGACTTTTTTTTGCTAAATTCGGAAACTTTCTAGAGAAGGAGTTTCTCTCGAAAGAAGTGAGTAGGAGGAAAGTAGAACTTGACGAGGTAACTATACCTACTCCCTTATTGGAAAATAGTACATCACAGAAAACTGTTTCTGCGACACCTATACCAATTAGTGAGGAAGCTAATGATGATGATCATGAAACTTCAGGACAAGATACTACTGAACCACGTAGATCAACCAGAGTGAGATCCGCACCAGAGTGGTATGGTAATCCAATTTTGGAAGTCATGCTACTAGATCATGATGAACCTACGAACTATGAGGAAGCGATGATGAGCCCAGATTCCGCGAAATGGTTTGAGGCCATGAAATCTGAGATATGATCCATGTATGAGAACAAAGTATGGACTTTGATGGATTTGCCCGATGATCGGCAAGGCATAGAAAATAAATGGGTCTTCAAGAGGAAGACGGACGCTGATAGTAGTGTTACTATCTACAAAGCTAGAATTGTCGCAAAAGTTTTCGACAAGTTCAAGGTGTTGACTACGATGAGTTTTTCTCACTCGTATCTATGCTTAAGTCTGTCCGAATCATGTTAGCAATTGCCGCATTTTATGAAATCTGGCAAATGGATAAACAAAACTGCATTCCTTAATGGATTTATTAAAGAAGAGTTGTATGTGATGCAACTAGAAGGTTTTGTCAATCCAAAAGGTGCTAACAAAAATGTGCAAGCACCAGCGATCCATCTGTGGACTGGTGCAAGCATCTCGGAGTTGGAATATACGCTTTGATAAGTTGATCAAAGCATATAGTTTTATACAGACTTGCGGTGAAGCCTGTGTTTACAAGAAAGTGAGTGGGAGCACTACAGCATTTCTGATAAGTATATGTGAATGACATATTGTTGATCGGAAATAATGTAGAATTATTCTGTAAAGCATAAAGGAGTGTTTGAAAGGAGTTTTTCAAAGAAAGACTTCGGTGAAGCTGCTTACATATTGAGCTTCAAGATCTATAGAGATAGATCAAAGACGCTTAATAAGTTCTTTCAATGAGTACATACCTTGACAAAGATTTTGAAGTAGTTCAAAATGGAGCAGTCAAAGAAAGAGTTCTTGCCTGTATTATAAGGTGTGAAGTTGAGTAAGACTCAAAGCCCGACCACGGCAGAAGATAGAAAGAGAATGAAAGTCATTCCCTATGCCTTGGCCATAGGTTCTATAAAGTATGTCATGCTGTATACCAGATCTATTGTATACCCTGCACTGATTTGGCAAGGGAGTACAATAGTGATCTAGGAGTAGATCACTGGACAGCGGTCAGAATTATCCTTAGTGAAATAAGGATATGTTTCTCGATTATGGACGTGATAAAAAGGTTCGTCGTAAAGAGTTACGCCGATGCAAGTTTTGACACTAATCTAGATGACTCTAAGTCTCGGTCTAGATACATATTGAAAGTGGGAGCAATTAGCTAGAGTAGCTCCGTGTAGAGCATTGTAGACATAGAACTTGCAAAATACTTACGGATCTGAATGTGACAGACCCGTCGACTAAAATTATCTCACAAGCAAAACATGATCACACCTTAGTACTCTTTGGGTGTTAATCACATAGAGATGTGAACTAGATTATTGACTCTAGTAAACCCTTTGAGTGTTGGTCACATGACGATGTGAACTATGGGTGTTAGTCACATGGTGATGTGAACTATTGCTGTTAAATCACATGGCGATGTGAAACTAGATTATTGACTCTAGTGCAAGTGGGAGACTGAAGGAAATATGCCCTAGAGGCAATAATAAAGTTATTATTTATTTCCTTATATCATGATAAATGTTTATTATTCATGCTAGAATTGTATTAACCGGAAACATAATACATGTGTGAATACATAGACAAACAGAGTGTCACTAGTATGCCTCTACTTGACTAGCTCGTTAATCAAAGATGGTTATGTTTCCTAACCATGAACAAAGAGTTGTTATTTGATTAACGAGGTCACATCATTAGTAGAATGATCTGATTGACATGACCCATTCCATTAGCTTAGCACCCGATCGTTTAGTATGTTGCTATTGCTTTCTTCATGACTTATACATGTTCCTATAACTATGAGATTATGCAACTCCCGTTTACCGGAGGAACACTTTGGGTACTACCAAACGTCACAACGTAACTGGGTGATTATAAAGGAGTACTACAGGTGTCTCCAATGGTAGATGTTGGGTTGGCGTATTTCGAGATTAGGGTTTGTCACTCCGAGTGTCGGAGAGGTATCTCTGGGCCCTCTCGGTAATACACATCACATAAGCCTTGCAAGCATAATAACTAAGATGTTAGTTATGAGATGATGTATTACGGAACGAGTAAAGAGACTTGCCAGTAATGAGATTGAACTAGGTATTGGATACCGACGATCGAATCTCGGGCAAGTAACATACCGATGACAAAGGGAACAACGTATGTTGTTATGCGGTCTGACCGATAAAGATCTTCGTAGAATATGTAGGAGCCAATATGGGCATCCAGGTCCCGCTATTGGTTATTGACCGGAGACGTGTCTCGGTCATGTCTACATTGTTCTCGAACCGTAGGGTCCGCACGCTTAACGTTACGATGACAGTTATTATGAGTTTATGCATTTTGATGTACCGAAGGTTGTTCGGAGTCCCGGATGAGATCACGGACATGACGAGGAGTCTCAAAATGGTCGAGACATAAAGATTGATATATTGGAAGCCTATATTTGGACATAGGAAGTGTTCCGGGTGAAATCGGGATTTTACCGGAATACCGGGAGGGTTACCGGAACCCCCCGGGAGACTAATGGGCCTATTGGGCCTTAGTGGAAAAGAGAAAAGGGGCAGCCCACAGCTGGCCGCGCCCCCCCCCCCTTCCCCAAGTCCTAGTAGGACTAGGAGAAGGAGCCGGCCCCCCTCTCTCTCCTTTCTCCCTTGAGAGTCCTAGTTGGAATAGGATTGGAGGGGGGAGTCCTACTCCCGGTAGGAGTAGGACTCCCCCTGCACCTCCCTCTCTCTGGCCGTCCAGCCCCCCTCCCTCCAACCTTTATATACGGGGGCAGGGGACACCCCAAGACGCACAAGTTGATCCTTGAGATCGTTCCTTAGCCGTGTGCGGTGCCCTCTGCCACCAAATTCCACCTCGATCATACCGTTGTAGTGCTTAGGCGAAGCCCTGCGTCGGTAGTACATCAAGATCGTCACCACGCCGTCGTGCTGACGGAACTCTTCCTCGAAGCTTTGCTGGATCGGAGCCCGAGGATCGTCATCGGGCTGAACGTGTGCTAAGAACTCGGAGGTGCCGGAGTAACGGTGCTTGGATCGGTCGGATCGGGAAGAAGACGTACGACTACTTCCTCTACGTTGTGTGATCGCTTCCGCAGTCGGTCTGCGTTGGTACGTAGACAACACTCTTCCCTCTCGTTGCTGTGCATCACCATGATCTTGCGTGTGCGTAGGAATTTTTTTGAAATTACTACGTTCCCCAACAGTTGACACGTTCAACTTGTCCTTGCGACTGAGGATGAAACGCCGTACTGAACGACAAATGAGTTCCCATAGCTTCTTGGAAACTTGCCCAAAATCTTGAAGTGAATAAGCTGCCACGGTCTGAACTGACAACCAGTGGAATACCGTGAAGTGAAACAATTCTGGACATGTAGAGAGTTGCAAGCTGGCTAGCAGTGATTGTCTCTTTGACCGCCAGAAAATGTGCAACTTTAGAAAGCCGGTCAATGATGACAAGAATAGCATCATTACCCTTCTACGATTTGGGAAATCCAGTGATGAAGTTCATTTCAACATGGTCCCATTTCCATTCAGGAATAGAGATAGGTTGTAGAGTTCCAGCAGGCCTTTGATGCTCTGCTTTGATATGGCGGCAAACTTCACATTCAGCAACATAACAAGCAATGTCCTGCTTCATATTAGACCACCAGAATCTTCGACGAATATCCCGGTACATCTTTGTACTACCAGGATGGATGGACAGAGGCGTATCATGAGCCTCTTTCATAACCCTTTTAGTCTTATCCAGGGTTTTCTTTGAACATGGTACCACTAGGCGGCCTTTGAAGTACAAGGCGCCATCATCGGCGATAGTGAAGAATGAGGGTTTTCCTTCTGCTAGATGACGTTTAATCTTATGGACTTCAGAGTCATAACCTTGAATAGTATTTATACCAGCTATGAGATCTGGTACGACAGCTAGGGTATTTAGAGAACCCTTAGTAACAACAAGAAGATTCATCTTTCGGAACTCTGGGGGAGGGGGAGCGAGTGCTCCAGGAGGAACAATATGAAATTTTAGCTTTCTAAATTCTTCGACAAGCGAGGGCTGAACTTTGTGAACCTAGAGGTGGTTGTAGTAAGACTTGCGGCTCAAGGCATCAGCCATTACATTAGCCTTGCCGGGGGTATAGGATATACCCATGTCAAAGTCTGCAACAGTCTCCATCCATCTCTGCTGACGGAGGTTCAGATCTGGCTGAGTAAACAGATACTTCAGACTTTGGTGGTCGGTGAAGATTTCTCAATGATTACCGAGAAGGTAATGTCGCCACTGCTTCAGTGCATGAATGACAACAGCAAGCTCGAGGTCGTGAACTGGGTAGTTTTCTTCGTGAGGGCGCAGTTGACGAGAGGCATAAGCAATCACTCTGCGCTCTTGCATTAGGACACAGCCTAATCCTTGACGGGAAGCGTCGCAGTAAATGACGAAGTCCTTAGTATCGGGTGGAGCAAGCACGGGGGCAGAAGTCAACTTGTCTTTGAGCGCCTGGAAACTTTCCTGACACTTGTTTGTCTAGTCGAACTTGACACCCTTATGCAACAGATTAGTTAGAGGCCTGGCAATCTTGGAGAAGTTCTCAACGAATCGACGGCAATAGCTGGCGAGACCGAGAAAACTTCGGACTTGCTTGACATTCTTCGGAGGAGTCCAATCGAGAATAGCCTGAACTCGTTCAGGGTTGACGGCAATACCATCCTTGGAGATGACATGCCCAAGATAGGTTACTTCGGGGAGCCAGAATTCACACTTGGAATACTTAGCATACAGTTGATGCTCTCGAAGCTTTTCCAGCACAAGACGAAGATGTTCAGCATGTTCTTCTTTGTTCTTGGAAAATACAAGGATATCATCCAAATAAACCACGACGAACTTGTCAAGGTAATCCATGAATATATAGTTCATCAGACGAGAGAAGGTGGCTGGAGCATTCGTTAAGCCAAATGACATGATGGTGTACTCGTATGATCCATACCGAGTCACGAAGACGGTTTTTGGGATTTTCTCTTCACGAACATGGATCTGGTGGTAACCCAACCTCAAGTCGAGTTTGGAGAACACTGATGAGCCAGCCAGTTGATCATAAAGATCATTGATCTGAGGAAGAGGATATTTATTCTGAATGGTAGCTTGATTTATAGGACGGTAGTCTTGGACTAATCGGTTTGTCCCATCCTTCTTCTTAACAAAGAGAGAAGGTGCTCCCCAAGGAGAGAAACTTGGGCGAATGAAACCTTTGACAAGAGACTTGTCGATTTCCTCCTTAAGCTCAATGAGTTCATGTGGCGTCATCTTGTAGGGTCGTTTGGCTATAGGGGTGGTGCCGGGTTTCAAGTCGATGATGAATTCAATAGCTCTAGCAAGGGGAATCCCTAGAAGTTCTTTTGGGAAGACGTCTTGGAATTCACGAACGACGGGAATGTTGTCACATCCCTTGATTGCAATTAGTTTCATAAGCATCCTGCATCATGTCTAAATTTCTGAAACTTGAATTGAGGATTGTTGAAACCTCAGAAATCTGATTAAAAGAAGGGCAAGCACCCTTTAAATTGCATTCTGTGAATCCAAAATGCCCTAAAAATAGTTTTGTGAATTTTGGCAAGAGTTATATATCAAACCAAAATTCTGGAACATTTTTAAGGAATTATTTGGTCTCTGAATTTAAATCAATAATCTATTTGAATTTGGGGATATATTCATAATATATAATGAATATATTTTCAAAAGCTTTGAAATGTTTTATGTACTTTTGGAATAGTCCAGAGAGGTAACATAAAATATCTCAGAATATTTTGGCACTGTTTGAAATTATTTTGAATTTGAAAACAGTGGCAAAATAAAATGAAAAGGGAAACAGAACAGAAAAATTAAAAAGAACAAAACTTACCTGGTCTCACCTGTGCAGCCCACCAGAGAGCTCAGCCATCCGCTGTAGCACTCGGCCCAGCCCACCAGCGCCCTCCCTGTCGTCTACCTCCTCGAGACAGTAGGACAGGGGCGTGTGCTCGCTGCGCGCCAGCACGCGTCAGCCACCCCCTGCTTGCCGCTTGCCTCCCCGACGCCGCTACGAGCGCCACGACACCCCCTGGAGACCCCTCACTCCTCTCCCTCACTCTCTGCTCTCTCCCTCGCCCTCTAGCCTCTTCCCCGAGCAGAGCTCATCATCGCCGTGTTTCACCCACGTGGCCACCATCCTCCTTTCGTCGCGCCGCCGTGTCTGGCATCTCTGTTGTCGAGCACCACGTCTCCACGCTGAAGGAAACAAGCCGGAGGGCTCCGCTTCATCGCCATCGTCGTCGCCTTCGCCATCGGCCGCCGGAGATCGCCTCGCCGCCCCGCTCGCTCCGATGCTCCCCCGGCCTCGCTGACCTGCTCGTTCGACTCGCTGTGAGCCACTGACCCGACCCCCCTCCTTTGCGCTCCGTTTGCATGCTGTAGTCGTAGCTCCGCCGGAGACCGAACCGCGTCGCCGCTCGAGCTTCTCGCCGCCGTGGCCACAGTCATCGTAGCTCCCAACCGAGCACACCCACGTGCTCACCGCGCCGCGTAGGTGCCGTGGGAGCTAAGCACGCCACTCCACGGCCACCGTAGCCCCGTTCCCGAGTGCGCCCGAACTCTGGCCGCCGCGGAAGCGGACACCGCCGACGATTTAGGTCGCCCCCGGCAACACCACTAGCCCAGCTAATGCGGACGAGGTCCAGCTCTCCAACGGTGCCGTCCGTGCATCGAATGGCGCCCGGAGCCGTGTTTCCGAGCACCTCCACCGTCGCGGGACCTCGCTGACGTGTTAACTCCGGCTAAACGCCGATTAGGACTAACCCAATGACCCCCTGGGTCACAGGCAGGCGGGCCCAGGGCCCTGTTAACTTTAGTTAAGTTTTTTATTAAACCTAATCAACCCCGCTGATACTGACATGTGGGGCCAGCCCCTGCTAATTACCTAGTATAGGTTTAACTAAAATAGGATTAGCCCTGAGTCACTAACAGGCGGGTCCCCCAGGTCAGGTTTGACCTGGACCAGCCCTGTTGACCTGCTGACGTCATAATGACATAGTGCTAACGCAGTAAAGGAATTTCTGGATTTAAAATAATACAGGAAATTCCAGAAAACAATTTGAACTTCTAAAAATCATAGAAATTCAACCGTAACTCCAAATGAAATAATTTATATATGAAAAATTATCAGAAAAATTCAAGGAACCCATTTGTACCATTTTCATGCATGTTTGAACAATATTTGTCCTCTGTTTTGGACAAAACAAGTAAATAATCATATATGGAGTTGGAATTTGAATCATGTATTCAAACCAACTTCATTTAAATCATAGCTAGATGCATTAGCTCAAATCACAACATATCGCCATGTCATGATCATGCATCATATTGTGGCATTACATTGATTGTGTTCTTTCTCAATTGCCGGTGTTTGTCCTCTCTCGGTAGACGTGTACCGATGATGAGTTCGATGACACCGATGAAGAGCTATGTCATCTTCAGAAGTGCCAGGCAAGCAAAACCCCCTTGTTCATTCCGATACAATCCCACTCTCTCGCTCCTGCTCTCTTTTAATGCATTAGGACAACAACGTTTCAACTGTTACATGCTGCGGTAGCTGAACCCCTTTCCTCTGCATGACCTGTCATTGCCACAGTAAATAGATGAAACCCACTAGCATGAGTAGGAGTTGTTTGAGCCCTGATGTGCCTACTCATTCATGTTTGTTTGTCTTGCCTGCTACTGCTTAGAGTTGAGCCAGGTCTGATTCATCGGGAATGAATTGAAACATGGTGAACATGTCCTACCATTGAGAGCTAAGTGTGTGAACACGATTTGGTAAAGGTAGCGGTGAGAGGCCATGTAGGAGTACATGGTGGGTTGTCTCATTGCAGCCGTTCTCAGGAACCGAGTTCTGTGTTTGTGATCCATGAACAGTTACTACCACACATTGGGTTCCGGTAACTCGGCCCCTCTCAGCTTATTAATCAACTCGATCTCTGTCCAGGAGTTGCAACTAGTTTCTGGTGTTTGTAGGTAGTGTTAGTAGTCTACCAAGTGGCACCCGGTATAGGTGGGCTTGGGACAAAAAGGCACAGTGGCACGGTGTACCAAGTGGCACCCGGATGGTGGGCTTGGGAACCCTGCACACATCGTTTGGGGCCGTGAGAGACACCCTGGCCGGATCTCCTTGCGGATGGAACCCGAATAGGCGATAAACCTGGACTAGAGACTTATTGGTTAGTCAGGTCGTGGCCGACTCCCTCGCCCGGCTTCCGCTTGAAGGTTGCCGAGGTACATGACGTGTATAGGGAGATAAGTGGCGAGAGCGTGTGTGAAGAAGTACACCCCTGCAGGGTTATCATTATCTATTCGAATAGCCGGATTCCTCGGATATGGAAACTTGGACCCCTTGCATAGTTCATAGACAAGTGAAAGTGGATACTCTAAAATGCGCAAGATAAGCGTGAGTGCTATGGATGGCGTTCTCGTAGGGAGACAGGAGCAGATCCATAGTGGAGTATTGATATGGTGAATATGTGGACTCGTGTGCGCCACCTCAAAAGAGTTACTTGCAGTTGTAGTTCAGGATAGCCACCGAGTCAAAGCTGGCTTGCTGCAGTTAAACTCCACTACCCCTTTGTTGATACCGATGCATATGTAGATAGTTCTGATGTAAGTCTTGCTGGGTACATTTGTACTCACGTTTGCTTATTTTATGTTTTGCAGAGAGAGTTCAGTCTCGCTAGTAGTTCCGTGTGGACTTCGACGTTTAGTTTGCTACATCAGCCACGATCTTGTACCCTTGGGAGGGTCTTGTAGATAGTCAGGCTTCTCAGCCTTTTTCATTTGTAGATGTCTGTACTCAGACATGTTAAGCTTCCGCATGCGCTTTGACTTGTATGCTCTGAATGTTGGGTCATGAGACCCATGTTTGTAATATCTCGCTCTTCGGAGCCTAATGAATAAATACCTTGAGTCATAGAGTTATGTTGTGATGCCATGTTGTATTTACACATATCGAGCATATTGTGTGTATGATTGAAATGCTTGGTATGTGTGGGATCCGACAACCTAGTTGTTCATCCTTGGTAGCCTCTCTTATGGGGAAATGTATTCTCGTGCTTCCATGAGCCATAGTAGTCCGCTACAGCCCGGTTCACCGGAGTCCTGCTAGCCCCGCACTACTGCTCCGGAACACTTGACTGGCTGGCATGTGTTTCACTTCGTTCCTGTGTCTGTCCCTTCGGGGAAATGTCACGCGGTGACATCCGGAGTCCTGCCTAGCCTGCTACAGCCTGGGTTCCTGGAGTCCTGTTAGCCCAGTGCTACAGCCCGGATTCGCACGCTGCTGATCGACATGCTCGATGTTGATTCATGTATGCATGTCCCTGTAAGTTAGTGCCACTTTGGGTTCATGACTAGTCATGTCGGCCCGGGTTCTCTGTCATATGGATGCTAGCGACACTATCATATACGTGAGCCAAAAGGCGCAAACGGTCCCAGGCCATGGTAAGGCGACACCCGTGGGAATACCGTGCGTGAGGCCGCAAAGTGATATGAGGTGTTACCGGCTAGACCGATGTGACTTGGAATCGGGGTCCAGACAAATGTTTTCCATGCCCTCGAGTGGTGCAGCGTTCAACGCATTCAAGGCATAAAGACGTGCCTCGGCGTTCTGAACTAGATGAGCTTGGTAAGCAATTATTTCATCAGAAGGGTGTAGCAGATGGACGACCTTAGTGGCACAAACTATAGAAGCAGTATGCGCTTTCAACCAATCCATTCCCAGAATGAGGTCGATGCTATAGGATTTCAGTACGATGGGAGAGGCAAGGAATTCCAGTTCTTCAATTTCAACGGGGACGTCATTGCAAATCATGGAGGTCCGACATTGGCCCGCGTGAGTGTGTACTAATAGCGAAGTGTTCATGTCCTTGCTTTTAATGCCATGCATGAATGCAAAATCCTCTGACATGAATGAATGTGATGCACCTGTATCAAATAAAACAGATGCTGGTGCTGAATTTACGAGGAGTGTACCCATCACAGTAGCGGGCTGGTCTAGAACTTCATTGAGATCAACGTGGTTGGCATGAACACGACCATAAGACTTGGCATTGTTGTTGCGAGGCTGGTTGTTTCCACGACCAGCTACAGGGAGGGCCAGTTGATTCTGGTTCTGGTTGCATTCCCTAGCACGGTGTCCTGGTTGACCACACCTGAAGCACAGACCATTATTGGGAGTGGGGATAGGAGCTTGTGGTGGTGGAGCTGTAAGTCTTGGCTGCCTAGTTGGTGGGGGGAGGCGGACGAGGTGCAGCATATGACTGCCTTGGGGTAGGTGCAGTTGGCTGGTACATGCTGTTGGGAATCCATATCTTACGCTTATGCGAGGGCGGGCCCGAAGATGAGCCCGTGCCACGGTTGCGCCTGTGAGAGCCCTGGTATTCCTGTAGACCAGTTTCGACATTGATGGCCTTGTTCACCAGGGTGGCAAAATCAGCAAAGTCATGCACTAGAAGTGCGAGCTTGATGTCAGCTTGAAGGCCATCACGGAACTTCTCCTGTCTGCGTGCATCAGTTGCAATGTCTTCTTCAGCATAGCAGGACAAGTCAAGAAACTCCCGCTGATAAGCTTCAATAGTTTTGTTGCCTTGGGTGAGGTTGCGGAACTCACGCTTCTTACGGTCCATGACTCCCTAAGGAATGAAGCGAGCACGGAAAGCAGCTTGGAAGTCTGGCCAGGTGATGATTGTTCCAACTGGCAAAGTACGCCTATGGCCGTCCCACCATTGAGCAGCGGGTCCCTTCAAGAAGAAGGAAGCAAAGGTGACATAGCTGGCAGGGGCTACATCAGCAGACCCCATCTCATAGGTGATGTCATGGAGCCAGTCATCAGCATCCAGAGGCTGAGTTGAGCTGCGGTACACAGTTGGGTTCAGGCGCATGAAATCCTGCAGAGTTACTGGGGTTGGCTGCTGGTTCATATTGGGGCGAGGAAACTGAGCCATCATATTCTCCATGAACTGGTGATTCATCTCAAGCTGTTGGATCATACCAGCCATGTACTCAGGCGGTGGTGGGGCGTTGCCACCATGACCACGACCACCTGGTCTAACCATCCTGCTAATATATAACAGGAGTAGTTCAGCATTGAGAAATTGCGAGGACAAGAATCATTCATGATGAAACATGCATAATGAAAGGAACACGATAGATACTACATAGTAGTTGGCACATCTTACAAAAGTGATCATGCATAGAGTTCGGTACACAGACTAAGAACATCATAGGCGGCACACAGGCTCGCGGCGAATGCATCTAACACTAACAAGCAAGCCTACATCAATCCCGGGAGGAACTGTGGAGGTAGGTGTAGCCTGACAGCTGGTAGTGACGCGAAGGGAAGACCTCCACGCGAGTAGCCTGGGGTCCGCGGATACTCTGGTGCGGAACCCGATGCGCAGGTGGCAGGAGAGGACCAAGTGCGGGAGAGTAGCCTCCCACATCTGGCCAGCCGACGCCCTGGGGCATCACGGTCCTGGCAGGGTAGATCGCAGAACGCGACAGATCACCAGATCGGACAGAGGGGTGCAATAGCGTTAGAGCACAGTACAGGTGCTGACGGGTGGTGTACAACTCGTGGCGAAGAGCTCGGTTAGCTCTATCTAGCCCATCAACATGCAAAACTAGGTTCTGATGATAGAAGGGCTCTCGTGTGACAGTGGAGTAGGCAGCAGTGTAGTATCCCTCCGCACCAACATCGGATGTGATAGCAATGTGCCTGAAGGGGGATGTGTCCAACTCCTGATACTCTCCACGAAGACATGTCAGAGCAGCATAAGCAGCATTGTGGACCGCCATATCGATAGTCACTCCAACACCATGAGCAGTGTGCAGCACGGTAGTGGAGTCATACTCCCGAGAGTAGAGGTGGACGATGGCACGGTACTGCTCCTGGTTGAAGTCCTGATACTCCTCATAGACGTTGTACTCAGGGTGCCAGCGATAACCCAGATAGGTCATCATCTCAACCAACACAGCACGTGACCCTGAGGCACCAATGGCCGTTGTGTGGCGCACGACCTGTCTTGTGGGTTCCATCTAAAAACAAAGATGTTTCAAAGGAGTCAACTGACAGTGTGGATAATATTCAATATACTACTCTAAAGAATAGCTAGGGCTTATCCAACTTTGGGGTGAACGTGGTCATGGGATCCTAATGTTAAAGTTAGTAAAATCGTTTAACCCGAGTAGGAGAGAGTTCAGAGTCCTAGAGTAAGGATCGAGGAGTAAAAGATCCTAATACCACCCAGATGGCGACGTGGGCCCGTAAGGCACACAACCATGTTAGTAAATTTTTTTGTAATGTCTAGACTCAACTTCGGCCAAGGAGTGTGGAAGGGGGATTCCTACAGGCAGTCGGCTCTGATACCAACTTGTGACGCCCCTGATTCAAGCGTACACTAATCATACATGCAAACGTGTACGATCAAGATCAGGGACTCACGAGAAGATATCACAACACAACTCTACAAATAAAATAAGTCATACAAGCATCATATTACAAGCCAGGGGCCTCGAGGGCTCGAATACAAGAGCTCGATCATAGACAAGTCAGCGGAAGTAACAATATCTAAGTACAGACATAAGTTAAACAAGTTTGCCTTAAGAAGGCTAGCACAAACTGGGATACAGATCGAAAGAGGCGCATGCCTCCTGCCTGGGATCCTCCTAAACTACTCCTGGTCGTCGTCAGCGGGCTGCACGTAGTAGTAGGCACCTCCCGAGTAGTAGTAGTCGTCGTCGACGGTAGCGTCTGGCTCCTAGGCTCCAACGTCTGGTCGCAACAATCGGGTATAGAAAGGGGGAAAAGAGGGAACAAAGAAACCGTGAGTACTCATCCAAAGTACTCGCAAGCAAAGAGCTAGACTACATATGTATGCATTGGTATCAAACGGAATAAGGGTATCATATGTGGACTGAGCTGCAGAATGCCGGAATAAGAGGGGGATAGCTAGTCCTATTAAAGACTACGCTTCTGGTAACCTCCATCTTGCAGCAGGAGAAGAGAGTAGATGGTAAGTTCACCAAGTAACATCGCATAGCATAATCCTAACCGATGATCCTCCCCTCGTCGTCCTGTGAGAGAGCGATCACCGGTTGTATCTGGCACTTGGAAGGGTGTGTGTTATTAAGTATCCGGTTCTAGTTGTCATAAGGTCAAGGTACAACTCCAAGTCGTCCTGTTACCGAAGATCATGGCTATTCGAATAGATTAACTTCCCTGCAGGGGTGCACCACATAACCCAACACGCTCGATCCCATTTGGCCGGACACACTTTTCTGGGTCATGCCCGGCCTTGGAAGATCAACACGTTGCAGCCCTACCTAGGCACAACAGAGAGGTCAGCACGCCGGTCTAAATCCTATGGCGCAGGGGTCTGGGCCCATCGCCCATTGCACACCTGCATGTTGCGACGGCGGCCGGAAGCAGACCTAGCCTAGCAGGCGTTCTAGTCCAATCCGGCGCGCGCCGCTCAGTCGCTGACGTCATGAAGGCTTTGGCTGATACCACGACATCGAGTGCCCATAACTGTCCCCGCGTAGATGGCTAGTGCGTATAGACCAGTGGCCAGACTCAGATCAAATACCAAGATCTCGTTAAACGTGTTATCTTGAAATAACCGCGAACGCCAACCAGGGCCAGGCCCACCTCTCTCCTAGGTGGTCTCAACCTGCCCTGTCGCTTCGCCACAAAGATCCACACAGAGGGCTGTCGGGAATGTATGTCCTTCTAGCCCCTAATTCATGAATCAACCGCGGGTACTCCTCGAGCCAACCCGACTTTAGTCATCACATGTATCATGTATAAAGTATATAGTATATACCCGTGATCACCTCCCGAGTGATCACGGCCCGATAGTATAGCATGGCAGACGGACACGAATGTAGGGCCACTGATGATAAACTAGCATCCTATACTAAGCATTAGGATTGCAGGTAAAGGTAACAACAGTAGTAGCAAGGACAGGCTATGCATCAGGATAGGATTAACGGAAAGCAGTAACATGCTACACTACTCTAATGCAAGCAGTATAGAGGAGAGTAGGCGATATCTGGTGATCAAGGGGGGGCTTGCCTGGTTGCTCTGGCAAGAGAGAGGGGTCATCAACTCCATAGTCGTACTGGGTAGCAGCATCGTCGGTCTCGGTGTCTAGCGAGAGAAGAGAGGGAAGAAAAAAAAATATTTAAGCAAACAGATGCATAGCGATGCATGACATGACTAGTATCGGTGCTAGGGGTGCCCTAACACGGTATGAGGTGATACCGGCGAATGGGGAAAACATCCGGGAAAGTATCCCCGGTGTTTCACGTTTTCGGGCAGAGGAGCCGGAGGGGGAAAGTTGCGAGTTTGACAGGTTAGGGATGCGTGGCGGATGAACGGGCTGCGTATCTGGGTTCGTCTCGTCGTTCTGAGCAACTTTCATGTACAAAGTTTTTCGATCCGAGTTACGGTTAATATTCTATGATTTTTCAAAGTTTTAATAGTATTCTAAAATTATTTTTAATTCAAAAATAAATGCTAAATTGCTAGACGCACCCAGCATAGTGTACACAAAAGTGTACCCAGTGGCTGATAGGTGGGCCAGAGGGACCAAGTTGACCAGTCAACGTTTGACTGGTCAACAGGGGTGGGACCCCCCTGTCATTGACTGTTTTAGTCTACTTAATCAAAATTAATTAAGTGAATTAATTCTTTAATTAATTAATTAATTTAATAATTTTATTTATTATTTATTTTTTAATCCTTTTTAAAAAATGTTCTGGGCATTGGGGCCCATCTGCCATAGGCCCCAGGGGCCTAATGGGGCGGAGCGATTAGCGGGCGCGGGCGTCGGCGCCCGACTGGGCGAGCGCCTAGATCGACAGGCAGGGGGCGCCAGCTGTGGGCGTGGCGAGGCCGTCGGCGTGGCCACCGGCGCCCACGACGTCGGCCAGGGGAGCGGAGGGCGTTGCCACGGGAGGGTGGCGACGGGCGTTCAGCGCGGCAAGGCCTCGCGCGAGAGGAGGAGAGCAGGGCGGTCGGATCCCGGAGTTGGCCGCGGACATAGCAGCGTCGCTGGCACAGGGGGGGTGCAAGAGCGGGACAAGGCGAACGGCGGCGAGTAAGGAGGAGTCGGCGAGTTATGGCGGGTGCAGGGCAAGGGTGGTCGGCGCGGAACCGACGAGCAGCGGGGCCAGGCGGCAAAGATGGGGGGGAGCGGGCGCGGTCGGGCGCCGTGGCTGAGGGTGAGGGTGGCCGTGACCGGTGCGGCTGAGCAGTGGGGAACAGGGGCACACGCCAGGGTGGCCGGGCAGCGGAACGGGGCGGAGGCCACAACTCCAGGGCGGCAGCAGGCGGTGCTGCGTCGTGGCTAGGCGCAGCGGCGCACGCGCGCGCGTGTGTGGAGGGGTAGCGTGCGGTGAGGCACGGCGGGAACGACCATGGTGCACGCGAGGGGGGGGGGTGCGTGCGCGCGGTCGCGGAGGGGAAGCAACGAGGCGAGTGGCGAAACGGCGCGGGCGCGCGGTGACCGTATGGGGCGGAGGGAGTTCGAGGAGAGGGGGAGCTCACAAAGGCCGTAGCGAATGGGCAGTGGGGCGTGGGGAGGAAGGCGAGGACGACGGCGGCGGAGCGGGAGATAGGCCGGTGGGGAGGTCCGGCGAGGCGGTGTGGTCCTGTCGCGGGGGCGGCGACAGCGGCCTCCTCTCGATCCCGATCCAATCGGGAGAGAGAGATGAGGGTAGATATTCGTGGGGGGAGTGGGGGTATCGGTGGTACTGGGGGAGTGGGGGGGGGGGGAACGGTTATGGAGTGCGGGGGTTGGGCCGGCCTGGTGGGTCGTGGCCCAGTTGGGCCGGTGGCCTGCTGGGCCGGAGCCCCGGGGGTTTTCTTTTCCTTTTTGTTTGTTTGTTTTTCTCTTTTGTATTTCCTTTCTTTTTTTATTTCCTTTTCTATTTTAATCCATTTTAAAATTCTTAGGCACTTTATAAAAATGTGTTTATTACATCATAATTAAATATGCAATTTATGGCACTGACCGAACATTTTTGTTTTAACTTTTGAAAACTTTTATTATTGAACTTTATTTTAAATTTGAATTTGACTTGGTTTTGAACTAACGGTAGATTGTCAACAGCAACCGTGGTGACGTGACATGATTAGCGTTGAATTACTGTAGCACGATTATCCGGGCGTTACAACCCTCCTTGAGCCAATTAATTCTCGAGTGATGCCTCGACAATATTTCCTCTCTATGGTAGAGTTCGACAAGCCTTTCGTTTATCTTGAGTTCCTCATGACCAGGTCCAGTCCTTGCCGGATCACTTCTAAGTCTTTCAAGAGCCCTCTTCAAACCTTTAATTTCTTTACGTACTGACCCAAAAGTGTCAACATTCCAACTCCTGAGCCTGTTGGACAGTGAAGCCATCTTATGTTTAATGTCGTCAACTCTCATGCTTGGTTGGTGTGCGTCCCATGTCTCCACAATTGTTTCTTTCAGTACGCACAGTAGGTGAGCCGTCCGTGTTGGCTACATTCAATCTCACTACCTGCAACACTTTTGAAGGTTCAATAAAATGGACCAAGTCTAGAATGCAAGGGGGTGTGCGTTGGTTTGTTGAGTTGCCTTTACGCGTCAGGTCTCGTTTATAGAGAGACCTCGAGATGGGCCGACCTAGGCACGCGTGAGGCCAGAACCCCCCTTTTGTCAAGTTTTTCTTTTCTTTTTATACTCCCAAATATTCTTCAAATATATATATATATATATATATATATATATATATATATTCAAAAAAGTACATCAAAAAATTGAAAAATGTTAATCAAGCATTTGAAAAATGCTAAATACATATAGAAAAAATGTTTATCATGTATACAAATAATATACAATGTGTATTTAAAAATTTGCTATGTATTAAAAAATGTCAATCAAGCATTTCAAAAATGTTAATAAAATATTTCAAAGACAGAAATCAAGCATTTAAATAATTTTAAATATATATAGAAAAATATTTCTCACGTAATGAAAGTGCATTAAAAAAGATACGCCGCCTCGCATGCCGTCGGATCTGACACAGGTCTAGCGGGTGAACTTCTTTTCTCTGCTTTGCAACAAAGACCTTGTTGCAGAAACATTTATAATAGAGATTGTGTTGAAGAACTTTTTTGCAACAGAGGTTGTGTTGCAGTTTTTTTACAACAGAGGTTGTGTTGCGGATTTTTTTGCAACAAGGGTATTGTTACGTTTTTTTACAACAGAGGTCTTGGTGCGATTTTTTTTGCAACAACGGTCTTGTTGCACATTTGTCTTTTGCAACAATAGTCATGTTGCAAAAGCTGACGGCGCCTTTCATCATCAGTGTCGAGCGGAGGTCATCTTCTTCATCACCCGATACAAGCAGAAGCGGGCACTGTCAATCGAGAAGAGGGAGGAGGAGAGAGGGTGGGTGGTGATGGAGGCGGCCGACAACCGCGACAACGGAGCGCATGCTTGTTGGCGTCAGCGGCGACGTGGCTGGATGAAGGAGAGAAGAGGGAGGAGGAGAGAGGGTTGATGGTGGTGGAGGCGGTCGACGACCGCGGCGACGGAGCGCGTGCTCACCGGCGTCGGCGGTGGCGCGACTGCCAGCGCCTGTTCTGGATGAAGGTGAGAAAATGGAGGAGGAGACAGGGTGGAAGGTGGTGGAGGCGGCCGACAGCCACGACGGCGGAGCGCGTGCTCGCCGGCGTCAGCGGGGGTGCTCGTTGAAGGAAATATGCCCTAGAGGCAATAATAAAGTTATTATTTATTTCCTTATATCATGATAAATGTTTATTATTCATGCTAGAATTGTATTAACCGGAAACATAATACATGTGTGAATACATAGACAAACAAAATGTCACTAGTATGCCTCTACTTACCTAGCTCGTTGGTCAAAGATGGTTATGTTCCCTAACCATAGACATGAGTTGTCATTTGATAAACATGATCACATCATTAGGAGAATGATGTGATTGACTTGACCCATTCCGTTAGCTTAGCACTTGATCGTTTTAGTTTATTGTTATTGCTTTCTTCATGACCTATACATGTTCCTATGACTATGAAATTATGCAACTCCCGATTACCGGAGCAACACTTTTTGTGCTACCAAACGTCACAACGTAACTGGGTGATTATAAAGGTGCTCTACAGGTGTCTCCGATGGTACTTGTTGAGTTGGCATAGATCAAGATTAGGATTTGTCACTCCGATTGTCGGAGAGGTATCTCTAGGCCCTCTCGGTAATGTACATCACTATAAGCCTTGCAAGCAATGTGACTAATGATTTAGTTGCAGGAAAATGCATTACGGAACGAGTAAATAGACTTGCCGGTAACAAGATTGAACTAGGTATTGAGATACCAACGATCAAATCCCGGGCAAGTGACATACCGATGACAAAAGTAACAATGTATGTTGTTATGCGGTTTGACCGATAAAGATCTTCATAGAATATGTGAGAGATAATATGAGCATCTAGGTTCCGCTATTGGTTATTGACCGGAGACGTGTCTCGGTCATGTCTACATAGTTCTCAAACCCGTAGGGTCCGCACGCTTAACGTTCGATGACGATCGCTAATATGAGTTTATGTGTTTTGATGTACTGAAGGTAGTTCGGAGTCCTGGATGTGATCGGAGACATGACGACGAGTCTCGAATTGTCGAGACGTAAAGATCGATATATTGGACGACTATATTCGGACACCGGAAGTGTTCCGGGTGGTTTCGGAAAAAACCGGAGTGCCGGAGGTTACCGGAACCCCCTCAGGAGAAATAGTGGGCCTTATGGGCCTTAGTGGAGAGAGAGAGGGCTGGCCTAGGGCAGGCCGCGCGCCCCTCCCCCTCTGGTCCGAATTGGACTAGGAGAGGGGGGGGGGGGGCGCCCCCATTTCCTTCTCCCTCTCCCCCTTCCTTTCCCCCTCCTAGTAGGAGTAGGAAAGAGGGGAGTCCTACTCCTACTAGGAGGAGGACTCCTCCTCCTGGCGTGCCTACAGGGGCTGTCTGGCCTCCCCCTTTCTCCTTTATATACGGGGGCAGGGGGCACCTCTAGACACACAAGTTGATTTGTTGATCTCTCCCAACCGTGTGCGGTGCCCCCCTCCACCATAATCCACCTTGATCATATCATAGCGGTGCTTAGGCGAAGCCCTGCGTCGGTAGCATCCAGGGCCGAGCCGGCAAATTCTGGGGCCCTGTGCGAAACTAAAAAATGGGGTCCTACTCGCTATAAAAATGAACTAACGAGCAACTATAGTGTATATGTATCTCGCAGAATATTTTATAATGTATAACATAGGATGTATTAATTAAATTTTGTTATGTTTCTTTTCTCCTGCGCTTATAGGAACCAGCCAGATTTCCCCCCATGTTTTCTCAAATCTGTATTATCAAACACAAGATAAAAAAAGATGAATAAAAATTAAAGTTACACAGTAGCATATATCAATTGAAAATCATGCATCAATATTTTGCAATTAAACGAACCGTCTAACTCACCTAGTTTTGGGTCATGTCCGATTGAACTACTACACAGTGATCTTTAATCGAGGGTGTAAGAACTAATCTGTAACGAAGTAACGGTTCTTACAAAAATTTAATTAGTAAATTAGAAATTATGAGTAGGGACCGAAGTTAATCGGAAAGGAGGATTCGCTAAGCACCTGAAGGCTGGAGTCGGTCACTCGGTCATGGATTGGTCTGATGAGGCGATCCCGTTTTCTGTAGCAACGACGACAGAACTGCAGCGGCCTGAAGTAACGATCCTCGAAAATTGGGAGAGAAAGCTACGAAGGCAACGACATCGGCTCGAATCTGTTCGCTCTGATTAGGCGAAGGCGAGGACCGACGGGACTGTTGTTGCGGTTTCAGATCCCGATCGGCTGCTACAATGATCCCTTGCTTTTAGACGGAGTAGTTTCCTTTTTATGGGAACATCGAGCGAATCCTTTTCCACGAAGCGATAGCTTTTTCCATCGAGCGATCGAGGCACGAGCACTCGACGGCCTCTACTCGGCCCAACTCCAGCGCCAAGCAGCCTAGTGCGGCAGAGCCTTGACATCTTTTTAGAAATAATATGCCTATATAAAAAAACTGGGGCCCCTCAAAATTATGGGCCCTGTGCGGGCCGCACATCTGGCACCACTATGTGCCCGGCCCTGGTAGCATCATCATCACTGTCATCACGCTGGCGTGCTGACGAAACTCTCCTGTGAAGCTCTGCGGGATCGGAGTTCGTGGGATGTCATCGAGCTGAACGTGTGCAGAACTCGGAGGTGCTGTGCGTTCGGTAGTTGGATCGGTCGGATCGTGAAGACGTACGACTACATCAACCGCGTTGTGCTAACGCTTACGCTTTCAGTCTACGAGGGTACGTAGACACACTCTCCCCTCTCGTTGCTATGCATCACCATGATCCTGTGTGTGCGTACGAATTTTTTGGAAATTACTACGTTCACCAACAGTGGCATCCGAGCCAGGTTTATGCGTAGATGCTATATGCATGAGTAGAACACAAGTGAGTTGTGTGCGATACAAGTCATACTGCTTACCAGCATGTCATACTTTGGTTCAGCGGTATTGTTGGATGAAGCAGCCTGGACCGACATTACGCGTACGCTTACGCAAGACTGGTTCAACCGACGTGCTTTGCACACAGGTGGCTGGCGGGTGTCAGTTTCTCCAACTTTAGTTGAACCAAGTGTGACTATGCCCGGTCCTTGTTGAAGGTTAAAACAACACTAACTTGACGAAGTATCGTTGTGGTTTTGATGTGTAGGTAAGAATGGTTCTTGCTTAGCCTGTAGCAGCCATGTAAAACTTGCAACAACAAAGTAGAGGATGTCTAACTTGTTTTTGCAGGGCATGTTGTGATGTGATAAGATCAAGACAGTACTTTGGAGAGATCAAAGGCACAAGATGATGATGGCCATATCATGTCACATATTTTTGATTGCATGTGATGTTTATCTTTTATACATCTTATTTTGGTTAGATCGACGGTAGCATTATAAGATGATCTCTTACTAAATTTCAAGGTACAAGTGTTCTCCCTGAGTATGCACCGTTGCGAAAGTTCATCGTGCCGAGACACCACATGATAATCGGGTGTGATAAGCTCTACGTTCACATTCAACGGGTGCAAGCCAGTTTTGCACAGGAAGAACTACTCGGGTTAAACTTGAGGAGCCTAGCATATGCAGATATGGCCTCGGAACACTGGAGACCGGAAGGTCGAGCGTGAATCATATAGTAGATATGATCGACATAGTGATGTTCACCATTGAAAACTACTCCATCTCACGTGATGATCGAACATTGTTTAGTTGATATGGATCACGTGATCACTTAGATGATTAGAGGGATGTCTATCTAAGTGGGAGTTCTTTAATAATTTGATTAACTGAACTTTAATTTATCATGAACTTAGTCTTGATAGTATTTGCATAACTATGTTGTAGATCAATAGCTCGTGATGTAGCTCCCCGTTTACTTTGATATGTTCCTAGATAAAAACTAAGTTGAAAGATGTTAGTAGCAATGACGCGGATTGGATCCGTGATCTGAGGATTATCCTCATTGCTGCACACAGGAATTATGTCCTTGATGCACCGCTAGGTGACGGGCCTATTGCAGGAGCATATGCAGACGTTATGAACGTTTGGCAAAGCTCGGTATGATGACTACTTGATAGTTTAGTGCACCATGCTTTACGGCTTAGAACCGGGACTTCAAAAATGTTTTGAATGCCATGGAGCATATAAGATGTTCCAAGAGTTGAAATTAGTATTTCAGATTCATGCCCATGTCGAAAGGTATGATACCTTTGATAAGTACTTTGCCTACAAAATGGAGGAGAATAGCTCAGCTAGTGAGCATGTGCTCAGAATGTCTGAGTGCTGCAATCACTTGAATCAAGTGGGAGTTAATCTTCCAGATAAGATAGTGATTGATAGAATTCTCTAGTCACTATCACCAAGTTACTAGAACTTCATGATGAACTATAATATGCAAGGGATAACAGAAACAATTCCCAAGCTCTTCGTGATACGGAAATCTACGAAGGTAGAAATCAAGAAAAGCATCAAGTGTTGATGGTTGACAAGACCACTAGTTTCAAGAAAAGGGCAAAGGGAAGCAGGGGAACTTCAAGAAGAACGGCAAGCAAGTTGCTACTCAAGTGAAGAAGCCCAAGTCTAGACCTAAGCCTGAGACTAAGTGCTTCTACTGCAAAGGGACTGGTCACTGGAAGCAGAGCTGCCCCAAGTATTTGGTGGATAAGAAGGATGGCAAAGTGAACAAAGGTATATTTGATATACATGTTATTGATGTGTGCTTTACTAGTGTTTATAGTAACCCCTCAGTATTTGATACTAGTTCAGTTGCTAAGATTCGTAACTCGAAACAGGAGTTGCAGAATGAACAGAGACTAGTTAAGGGTGAAGTGACGATGTGTGTTGGAAGTGGTTCCAAAATTGATATGATCATCATCACACACTCCCTATACTTTCGGGATTAGTGTTGAACCTAAAATAAAGGTTATTCGGTGTTTGCGTTAAGCATGAATATGATTGGATCATGTTTATTGCAATACGTTATTCATTTAAGTCAAAGAATAATTGTTGTTCTATTTACATGAATAAAACCTTCTATGGTCATACACTCAATATAAATGGTTTATTAAATCTCGATTGTAGTGATGCACATATTCATAATATTGAATCCAAAAGATGCAATGTTCATAATGATTGTGCAACTTATTTGTGGCACTGCCATTTAGGTCATATTGGTGTAAAGCGCATGAAGAAACTCCATGCTGATGGGTTTTTGGAATAACTTGATTATGAATCACTTGATGCTTGCGAACCATGCCTCATGGGCAAGATAACTAAGACTCCGTTCTCCGGAACAATGGAGCGAGCAACTGACTTATTGGAAATAATACATACTGATGTATGCGGTCTGATGAGTGTTGAGGCTCGCGGCGGGTATCGTTATTTTCTGACCTTCACAGATGATTTGAGCAGATATGGGTATATCTACTTGATGAAACATAAGTCTGAAACATTTGAAAAGTTCAAAGAATTTTAGAGTGAAGTGGAAAATCATCGTAATAAGAAAATAAAGTTTCTGTGATCTGATCGTGGAGGAGAATATTTGAGTTACGAGTTTGGTCTTCATTTGAAACAATGCGGAATAGTTTCGCAACTCAAGCCACCTGGAACACCACAGCGTAATGGTGTGTCCGAACGTCATAACCGTACTTTATTAGATATGGTGTGATCTATGATGTCTCTTACCGATTTATCACTATCATGTTGGGGTTATGCATTAGAGACAGCTGCATTCATGTTAAATAGGGCACCATCTAAATCCGTTGAGACGACACCATATGAACTGTGGTTTGGCTAGAAACCTAAGCTGTCGTTTCTTAAACTTTGGGGCTGTGATGCTTATGTGAAAAAGTTTCTACCTGATAAGCTCGAACCCAAATTGGAGAAATGTGTCTTCATAGAATACCCAAAGGAAACTGTTGGGTACACCTTCTATCCATAATCCAAAGGCAAGATCTTTGTTGCTAAAAGTGGATCCTTTCTAGAGAAGGAGTTTCTCTCGAAAGAAATGAGTGGGAGGAATGTAGAACTTGATGAGGTAATTGTGCCTTCTCCCGAATTGGAAAGTAGTTCATCACAGAAATCAGTTCTAGTGATCTCTACACCAATTAGTGAGGAAGCTAATGATGATGATCATGAAACTTCAGATCAAGTTACTACCGAACCTCATAGGACAACCAGAGTATGGTACGCACCAGAGCGGTACGGTAATCCTTTCTATAAGTCATGTTACTAGACCATGATGAACCTATGAATTATGAGGAAGCGATGATGAGCCCAGATTTCGCGAAATGGCTTGAGGCCATGAAATCTGAGATGGGATCCATGTATGAGAACAAAGTATGGACTTTGATTGACTTGCCCGATGATCGGTGAGTCATTAAGAATAAATGGATCTTCAAGAGGAAGCCAGACGCTGATAGTAGTGTTACTATCTACAAAGCTCGAATTGTCGCAAAATGTTTTCGACAAGTTCAAGGTGTTGACTATGATGAGATCTTCTCACTCGTATCAATGCTTAAAATTCTGTCTGAATCATGTTAGCAGTTGCCGCATTTTATGAAATCTAGCAAATGGATGTCAAAACTGTATTCCTTAATGGATTTTTTAAAGAAGAGTTGTATATGATGCTACCAGAAGGTTTTGTCGATCCTAAAGGTGCTAACAAAGTGAGCAAGCTCCAGCGATCCATCTATGGACTGGTGCAAGCATCTCGGAGTTGGAATATATGCTTTGATAAAGTGATCAAAGCATATGGTTTTATACAGACTTGCGGTGAAGCCTGTATTTACAAGAAAGTGAGTGGGAGCTATAGGGTAACGCAGCAGAAAACAAAAAAATTCTGACCTACGCACTAGCCCAGGACCACTATGGAGACTACATACATGGTTTGATATTTTTCATTACCGACTCGTAGTGCAGCGGAAGTAGAGTCGATGACGAACGGCGGTGCAGATCCCCGCAGCTAGGATTTACAACCTCCCAACCACGAGGATGTATACCCTCATCCGCCCCACGGACAGCCCTCCGGGAGGCGGTCAGACAGTCCCTCAGACGATGTCGCGGACAGCCCTTCGGGAGGAGTCATAGAACTCAGACTGTCACTTGGACAGCCCTTCGGGAGGCACTCTCAAAACAGCCCCTTGGGCAAAAGGATCGAAACTATGACCTCTCTACCGGGTTGCACACATACGGTGTCATCTATCCGGTAGGGCTTCGCCGTCCAGAACTAGTTCCTGCCCCCTCCAACCCTATTTATAGGCTAAGATCATGCATGGCATTTGTATGAGAGCAAGAGTGTGTCTTTAGGCAGCCCCCTCCACCCCTATTTATAGGCCAAGCCCAAGGGTGGCTTCTCCAAGAAGCCAAAGGGGATAATACCAAAAGGCCCTCAAGGTGGCTTCTCCAAGAAGCCAAGAAAAAAGCACTTTCACTATTCACAACGACATTTTTCAGCGTCCGTTCGAACTGAAAATATTTATGTGGGTTCAGAACATTACCAGTACCCACTAAAATAATTTTCATCGCGTTCCGAACCAATTTCGGTTTAGTGAATTTCATCTGCGAAAAGCAAACACGAATGCATTTTCACTATTCATGAAGACAATTTTTTCACGTCCATTAAATCCAAAAATATTTCTGTGGGTCTTAGAATAATTCTAGTACCCACTAAAATGATTTTGGATTCATTCCGATACAATTTCAGATTAGTGAATTTCATCCGTGAAAAGCAACCAAACCGGTACTGACAGCTCTGGAACAATTCCAGAAAGTTTCCAAAATGACTCTGGCACCCTCCAAGAATTATCAGGCATGTGCCTAAACCCATTTGACTTAATAGTATATCCCGAAACAACTTTTTGGTTTCACCGAAACTCATCCGATGACCTCTCTCTGCGGAACTTTTTCGCTGTCCGAAACATTTCGGTGTCCGAAACTTTTTCGGTGATTTTCTCTCAAACTCCCTGTCTAGTATTCAGCAGATAGATGACCCTTAAGCGTGTGACCCTATAGGTTCGCTGAAGCATAGACATGATCGAAACACTTTCCGATCAATGATCAACATCGGAGCCGTGGACACCCATATTGACCCGTATACCCACATGAATGAATATTCAAGCGAACCTCCAGTTGCCGTGTGCTATTCATGTTGCTTCGTGATATGTTACAAATACCCGAGGTGAGACATGTTGGCATCCCCGTGGATAAACAACTTGTCCACTATGCCAGTTACCTCGTTACCGGTATTTTTCTCTTTTGTCGTTCCCGTGTTCCGGCATCCCCGTGATCAAATCACAAAGTGTCTGGACAGACGATGATGGATACCGTAACACCGAGAGGGCCCAGAGATATCTCTCCATCGTCGGAGGAGCAAATCCCAATCTTGAGCTATCAAGTTACTTGACATACTTTTCCATGAACCCGTAAGCTGTCGTAATAGCCACCCATTTAAGGATGACGTTTAACAAACCCCAAAGTTCATGAAGCAAGCATGAAGAAACTCGATACTCTCATGGTCTAAGGAATCATGCAAATGTTAACCATCTCTGTGTTATGTACCATTAACTTGTGACGAATGAATCTCATAGCATAACATCAATCCAGGTCGATTCAACACAAATGTTCTCTTAACATTGTGCCCTCAAAGTTGCTGGCATAGACATGCCCATGATCAGGAAAACAGAACCATCATGCAACACTTGAGCTAGTCTTAGAGGCCATACTAAGAATACTTCTTACCGTTTATTATTCCACACGTGCATATGAGTCTTCCTCCGAGCCTCGTGTTATTGCAGACTCGAGAACCATAGCAGTTATAGCATGGAACATAAACATAATTATGAACTTGGAGATAAATAATATCATTTATTATTGCCTCTAGGGCATATGTCCTACAGACTCCCACTTGCACTAGAGTTAATAATCTAGTTAATGCTAATGCACTTTACACCTATGGCGTACTGGTGTAAAAAATGCTTCTCATGTGGTATAGCCTGATGTCCATCAGATCTGACAACTTCAGCTCCATGTGTATCTCTGCATATCCTCGTGTTTTCACGCTTTCACAAAATTCAAATTTTGTGCGGACTTGGCTTTGTATATATGTGAATCATTGGTTGAAACATGATTCTCAGACTGAGTTATGGAGCAACTATCTGCAATAGTGTCCCATTGACCAAAGCCTTCTTGGAACCATACTAAGTTCATGAATGAACTATATGATTCAACATATTTGTCTTTGTCGCTTCTAAAGCGGCAACATACTTCGCCTCTGTTATAGAATTCGCCACAGTAACTTGTTTGGAACAATTTCCAACTAACTGCACCACCATATTGTGTGTTACACAAAACCCTCAATTTAAATCGAAAATCACATGGAGAAATGATGAAGATTGTATCGATGTAACCTTTTGAAAGTGCAACTATCCCTAGGTGGTTTTGGTAATTCATAACAACATATAGCTCATTGAGCTAATGCTATTTCAAGATGATTATTTCAGGAAAGCTCAATGATTGGCATGGCATGGATGTGAAAGTGGAACCCTCAAAATGCTAAGGACAAAGAATTGGCTCAAGCTCAAAACTTCAAGAATCTTCATTTTATATTTTAGTTATCCAAGATCACATTGAGTCTTTAGGAAAAGCCAATACTATCAAGGAGGGATGAGGTGTTGCTTAATGAGCCTCTTGCTCTATGTGCTTAATGATATGCTCCAAAATCCTCAGCTACTTTCCCATATCCACAAATGACCTAAACCCTAAGCCAAACTCGGTCATACCGATTCTTTCAATCCGGCGCCACTGAGTTTCACTTGTCATTTGCCACTGCCAAACCCTAGCAATTCGGTCCTACCGATAAGGATCTCGATCTCACCGAGATGGGATTGCAAACTCTCTGTTTCCCTTTCGTAACTTTTCGGTCTCACCAAAAGAGCGAATCGGTCCCACCGAGATTGCAATGTAAACTCTATGTTTCCTACTTGTAACTTTTCGGTCTCACCGAAAGAGCGAGTTGGTCCCACCGAGTTTGCCTGACCAACTCTCTGGTTAGCTTATTGCCAAACTCGGTCTCACCGAGTTTGTGCAATCGGTCTCACCAAGATTACGTTATGCCCAAACCCTAACCGAATCGGTCCTACCGAGTTGCATGTCAGTCCCACCGAAATTCCTAACGGTCACTAGGTTTACTATTTCGGTCCGACCGAGTTTTCTGATTCGGTCCCACCAAGATTGGTAAATTGTGTGTAACGGTTGGATTTTGTGTGGAGGCTATAAATACCCCTCCACCTCCTCTTCACTCGTGGAGAGAGCCATCAGAACACATACACCATTCCAACTCATATGTTCTGAAAGAGAACCACCTACTCATGTGTTGAGACCAAGATATTCCATTCCAACCATATGAATCTTGATCTCTAGCCTTCCCCAAGTTGCTTTCCACTCAAATCTTCTTTCCACCAGATCCAAATCCTATGAGAGAGAGTTGAGTGTTGGGGAGACTATCATTTGAAGCACAAGAGCAAGGAGTTCATCATCAACACACCATTTGTTACTTCTTAGAGAGTGGTGTCTCCTAGATTGGCTAGGTGTCACTTGGGAGCCTCTGACAAGATTGTGGAGTTGAACCAGGGAGTTTGTAAGGGCAAGGAGATCGCCTACTTCGTGAAGATCTACCGCTAGTGAGGCAAGTCCTTCGTGGGCGATGGCCATGGTGGGATAGACAAGGTTGCTTATTCGTGGACCCTTCGTGGGTGGAGCCCTCCGTGGACTCGCGCAACCGTTACCCTTCGTGGGTTGAAGTCTCCATCAACGTGGATGTAGGATAGCACCACCTATCCGAACCACGGGAAAAACATCCGTGTCTCCAATTGCGTTTGAATCCTCAAAACCCTTCCCTTTATATTCTTGCAAGTTGCATGCTTTACTTTCCGCTGCCAATATACTCTTTGCATGCTTTCTTGAATTGTGTGATGATTGCTTGACTTGCCCTAAGATAGGTAAAATCTGCCAAGAACTAAAATTGGGAAAAGGTTAAGTTTTTATTTGATCAAGTAGTCTAATCACCCCCCTCTAGACATACTTCCGATCCTACACCTTTTACAACGAACTCTTCATGATCTCCACTTACGAGAAAACATGTCATCGGTGCTACTTTAGTACTCAATGATCCTTTTTCACTGTTGTCCCATGATCAGTACTTTTGATCACTTTGGTATCTATACTCGCAACAGCTTGGGATTGTTAGACATATCTGGTTGTTTTACATACCATGGAATACATGATTAATCCAAACGCAGGAGTGTGTGGAATCTCCATCATGTATTTTGCTCATCAGTGTTTTGGGACACTGATTCTTGCAAAAACTCTTTCCATGTGACTTCGGCAAGAATCACTCCTTGTCGTTCTTAGTGCTAAACGGTTTTAGCATCTTGTCAATATGTATTTTTTCTCAGCCCTATTAGGTAAATCTATCTCCATAGATCATTATGCCTAATATCAAGGCTATTTAGCCCAAGCACTTCATTGAAAAACTATTTTCAAATGAAGTCCTAATTCGTGTCAAGAAATTTATTTCCAATTAACAATGTGTCAAGCACACAAGGTTTTCAGAAATATTATTATGCTCCCACTTACTTTCTTGAAACCACAAGCATCTTCGTTACCCATTGATGAAGTCAAATCCCTTTGACCAGTCCATCAAAAACGAAGAATCCAACTCCATTTTGCTCTCTTCTGTCCATTGCTGGAACTCCGAAGCTAGCATACTTACTAGCATTCTTTGGACCGACAAAATACTTTGGAATGTATCAAATACAAGTCCTAGGTTGTAATTCCATTTCATGGAAATTCTTTTGTCATCCATGTTTCATATCTCACGTTTTGAAATATGTTTAATTGCTAGTTTAACCCGAACCGACTTTAAGCATTGCTACGGTGAGACAATCTCATTGTAGTCAACTCCTTGAACTTGTTATTGCAACAAGTCGAGCTTAATGGATAAAACATTTTTATCCATATCAGTTTATAGTACCATTACAATCCGTTAGACTCCAAGTCTTTTGGAGGGTTTATCAAGATTTAAATCTTGAATCACTTATGGAAACTATCTCGGATTATATTGGCATTCGGCCAATTCCGGAGTCAGGGCCCATCAACGCTTCCTTGTGTATCATAGGTATACTGTTGTCTAACAACAATATCTCTTTTGCGCACTTGAGAGGTTTGCACGAGCTTTGCCTATGTTGTTCAGCTACAAGCTCGACCGAAGTCCATACATCTAATGTAGAGGTTTCCGTATCAGTCGCAGTAGGAAACTCTGGAATTACTTCCAAGGTTCCTTTCCTTTGACCTGATGACGAAGATACTTTTTATCTCGTCGAGTTGCACTGTCCTCCCACTTACCCTTTTGCAAGAACTATTCTCTTTAAAAGCATACTGTTTTGTGGAAAAAATTCTTTGCCTCGGTATAGTGGCGGGGGAATACCCAATGACTTGGGATAACTTACAAATTAGCGCTTTTCTGATTTGGAATAGGTTTGTAACCTTTTACACAAGCCCCATATTCCAAATGTTAAGAAAAGATATAACATGGTTGGGCGTACCATACCATGCCATCATTTCACAGACCTGATGGAGCTCTTTTCAGTGTAAAAGCCACAGTCTCTAAAGCATTACTCTTCAAAAGTGATAATGGCAAATTTATTTATGTCATCTTTGATCTTACCATGTCATAAACGGTTTGATTACATCTTAACAGACATTCCACTCATAGTGGTGTTCCGGGACGTGTAAGTTATGAAACTCTTTTCACAACTCATCAAACATTTGCTAAACTTGTAACTCAGATATTCCTTTCTGCAATCAAATTGTAGAAACATAATTTCCTTATTACAATAACTTCTACTTCATTTTTGAAAACCTTTCAAATGATTTCAAAAGATCCAGACTTACGTCTCATCAAGCGAATATCCATATATCTACTTGAGTCATTTCTGAAGATATATAAATCCAATACTTGCAACAACATTTATTAAACTACACACATCAAAATGTATGATCACCAATAAGTTTGTTGCTCGTTCCTTATGGCCTGTGAATGGTATTTCAGTCACTTCACTTTTCGGAGGAAAGTTGCAAGTGTCAAATGATTCAAAATCAAACGACTTCAAAATCCATCATAATGGAATTTTTCCATGCGGGTTTCTCCAATGTGACCAAATGCAGTGCCACACATGTGTGATATTCTCATAGTCTTGCGACATTTAGCGTCAGTGTTATGGATGTATCATTTTACCATCAAAATTCATAACATACATCCCATCTTGGATGGAAGCATGGCCCTTCATGTTATTCATAATACTGAACAACAATTGTTCTTTTATGAACAACCCTTTCACAATAAATATTGTGCAATGGTCTAGAGTGTAAGAAACTCTAAAATGAATTATGAAAGTAAACACAGAGGTAATATATTAATATCATTATTCATAACAGACATCTCATTCATAATGAAAGTATGACCCTTATGTTTATTCATAATACTGAACATCAAAAGTTCTCTTATGAACAACCTTCTTGCAAGATACTTTATGCAATGGGCTAGAGTGTGTAAAACTCTAAAATGTTTTATGAAAATAAATACATATGGCAATACACCGATGGAAGATATAGTAACATTTACCATGTTCCATGTGTGTATCTAAACCTCATTCCTAGCCAGTCTTTCGGGCCACAGTAGTGCTTACATCGAGTTGCGACAAAATGCAATCGAGCGGGTATCTTTGGGATTAACTCACAATACCCAAGAATTAGTGATTAACATGTTTAACCATAACTCCAAGAACTCTATCTTTCACCAGCCTTCTATACATCAAAAACTTGTATCACATTCATACATGAGTTGGATATTCCAGTCATCTTTCTTTCTGCCTTTATACTTCTAACAGTTTAACTTTTAGTATTTCCTACTCGCAAAACAAGCACCCAACTTAAGAGTGGCGTTAGCCCCCAAATTCCTAGGCGTGTAAGTCATACTAACACCCTTTGGACACTTCCTTTCTCTTTAAGTTGTTGTTTTATTCACCTTTCCTCATATGACATGCATTCTTCTGGATCCCTCTCTTATCAGTCTAATGCATAGTAAACACTTTACTAATAATTTGCAGACCAACATTGCCTTGGATATTTCATATCTTTTAGCCTTTGTTTGTATCTGAAAATTAATTTTTAGTTCCATGAATATCACATAACTATCCCAAACTATCAAAGTTCGAGTTTCATGGAAGCAAACATATTGCACTTGACCGCAACAGAATTCTAGCTTTTGGATCGAAGGACGAGAGTCTCATCATCCATTGCATTTAGCGGGAGTATATGGAAAGCATGCGATAGGACAAAGTCCTTCTCGGCACTTTTGAGGGCAATCCTCACATTACGTTACCAATCGTAAAGTTTTAACCAGATATTTAACAACTATTCAATTTTAACGGGGAAGGTGGAAACGCGAGCCATTATTCTACAACTATTTTGCAAGAAACACTTAGACAGTGTTCATAATTAATTATACTGAGAATTAAACAAGTTAATTCTATAGTGCGCTCCCACTCAATTCAATATCTCTCAAAATTGATTATGAGTGATTCAAGATCCGCATTTCAATTCGACGCCATTGACGGGTTCATCACTGATGACGCGAATTTCAATCGGTAGGCCAACTTGCCGATCACATCTCTATGTTGTTCTTGTTCATCTTTCGATGGGTGTGTTCCGAGCTCAGGACGATCCTGCCTGAACGTCAAAGACAACCAAGTGATCTTGCTGCGAGGTCTGACCTCACCCACCTCATTCCTCTCAATTCATTCGTGCTCATGTGTACATGGCGCACCCCAAAAAGATACGAATTTCAGACGGTGCTACACTTGGGTGAACACTAACTACTTTGATATTTTGAAGTGAGATATCACCCTAATAAAAAGCGACCACCGCGCAATCAAGAAGGGTGCAACAAGAGGGATAAACATCTCAGACAATTCATAATAGCATGATATGGTATAGCCCATTCTGACGGAGAAGTCTTTCATTTCTTTGTCTTTGGCATTCGCGTCGGTGTTCACCTTCACAAAGATTGCCACCACCTTGTCGATGCACCAGATAATATTGTTATCTCCATAACGTATAAAATTAATGCATTACTTAAGGTTGACACGCAGGTCATTAAAGTGCAATCATATGGCTCCAGCCATCATGCCGAATCATGACACACAGGTCATGTTAATTACATTATATAGTCATCTCATACATAATCAAATTATTATGAGCACTGCTATACCACATCACATGCACATGCAAACCCTCCTGCAAAACCAAGTTAGACGCCTCTAATCGGTTCATGCAAAAACTTGTTTTTCGTGGCTTCTAAGGTTTCGAAACAAACCGAAGCTACCAACGTCCATCATCAAGTATGATAATTCAAGTCGCTAGATTAACTTTGCGGGGTGTATGAAACACGATATAATAAAATATCAAGCCCCATACTGAACTTTGTCATACGCATGACCCCCTCCCCCGGCAGATCGTATCTGCATTGGCCTTTTGTCTGCAAAATTTCATCTTTCTTTCTAACTATGGTGGATTTCGACAAACTGTTAGCACTTCGTTGATCAATCAGGATTGCGGATTGCCAGAACATTGAAAATCCACCATGCCATTATCAAGATTAGAAATATGCAAATTCCAGGGAAGAAACAAGCACAAATAATTTTCAGTAATAGAACTCATCTACTACAAATTATATTATCCAACACCCATACATCTCTATGTATTCTAGATCGCAACCTGCATCTACGGATAGCACGGCCCTTGATGCCACTGTTGGGTAACGCAGCAGAAAACAAAAAAAATTTGACCTACGCACCAGCCCAGGACCACTATGGAGACTGCATACATGGTTTGACCTTTTTCGTTACTGACTCGTACCGCAGCGGAAGTAGAGTCTTTGACGAACGACGGTGCAGATCCCCGCAGCTAGGATTTACAACATCCCAACCGCGAGGATGTATACCCTCATCCGCCCCACGGACAGCCCTCCGGGAGGCGGTCGGACAGTCCCTCGGACGGTGTCGCGGACAGCCCTTCGGGAGGAGTCACAGAACTCAGACCGTCACTTGGATAGCCCTTCGGGGGGCACTCTCAAAACAGCCCCTCGGGCAAAAGGATCGAAACTACGACCTCTCTACGGGGTTGCACACATACGGTGTCATCTATCCGGCAGGGCTTTGACGTCCAGAACTAGTTCCTGCCGGAACCCAGACAGCCTTTCGGCTCTACGAAACTATTTCGTTGGGAGGGAGAGAAAGAGCCAAATCATGCATGGCATTTGTATGAGAGCAAGAGTGTGTCTTTAGGCAGCCCTCTCCACCCCTATTTATAGGCCAAGCCCAAGGGTGGCTTCTCCAAGAAGCCAAAGGGGATAATACCAAAAGGCCCTCAAGGTGGCTTCTCCAGGAAGCCAAGCAAAAAGGACTTTCACTATTCACGACGACATTTTTCAGCATCCGTTCGAACTGAGAATATTTATGTGGGCTCAGTACATTTCTAGTACGCACTAAAATAATTTTCATCACGTTCCGAACCAATTTCGGTTTAGTGAATTTCATCTACGAAAAGCAAACAAGAATGCGTTTTCACTATTCATGAAGACAATTTTTCACGTCCATTAAATCCGAAAATATTTCTGTGGGTCTTAGAATAATTCCAGTACCCACTAAAATGATTTCGGATTCATTCCGAAACAATTTCATATTAGTGAATTTCATCTACGAAAAGTAACCAAACCGGTACCGACAGCTCCGGAACAATTCCAGAAAGTTTCCAGAATGACTCTGGCACCCTCCAAGAATTATCAGGCATGTGCCGAAACCAATTTGACTTAATAGTATATCCCGAAACAACTTTTCGGTTTCACCAAAACTCATCCGATGACCTCTCTCTGCAGAACTTTTCCGTTGTCCGAAACATTTCGGTGTCCGAAACTTTTTCGGCGATTTTCTCTCAAACTCCCTGTCTAGTATTCAGCAGATAGATGACCCTTAAGCGTGTGACCCTACAGGTTTGGTGAAGCATAGACATGACTGGAACACTTTCGGATCAATGATCAACATCGGAGCCGTGGACACCCATATTGACCCCTATACCCACATGAATGAATATTCGAGCGAACCTCCAGTTGTCGTGCGCTATTCCTGTTGCTTCGTGATATGTTACAAATACCCCAGGTGAGACATGTTGGCATCCCCGTGGATCAGCAACTTGTCCACTATAGCATTTACCTCGTTACCTGTATTGTTCTCTTTTCTCGTTCCCGTGTTCCGGCATCCCCGTGATCAAACCACAAAGTGTCTGGCCAGACGATGATTGATACTGTAACATCGAGAGGCCCAGTGAAGGAAATATGCCCTAGAGGCAATTATAATGTTATTATTTTATTTCCTTATATCATGATAAATTTTTATTATTCATGCTAGAATTGTATTATCCAGAAACATAATACTTGTGTGAATACATAGACAAACCAAACGTCACTAGTATGCCTCTACTTGACTAGCTCGTTAATCGAAGATGGTTATGTTTCCTAACCATAGACATGTGTTGTCATTTGATTAATGAGATCACATCATTAGGAGAATGATGTGATTGACATGACCCATTCCATTAGCTTAGCACCCGATCGTTTAGTATGTTGCTATTGCTTTCTTCATAACTTATACCTGTTCCTATGACTATGAGATTATGCAACTCCCGTTTACCGGAGGAACACTTTGTGTGCTACCAAACATCACAACGTAACTGGGTGATTATAAAGGAGCTCTACAGGTGTCTCCAAAGGTAAATGTTGGGTTGGCGTATTTCGAGATTAGGATTTGTCACTCCGATTGTCGAAGAGGTATCTCTGGGCCCTCTCGGTAATGCACATCACATAAGCCTTGCAAGCATTACAACTATTGAGTTAGTTGCGAGATGATGTATTCCGAAACGAGTAAAGAGACTTGCCAGTAATGAGATTGAACTAGGTATTGAGATACCGACGATCGAATCTCGGGCAAGTAACATACCGATGACAAAGGGAACAACGTATGTTGTTATGCGGTTTGACCGATAAAGATCTTCATAGAATATGTGAGAGATAATATGAGCATCTAGGTTCCGCTATTGGTTATTGACCGAAGACGTGTCTCGGTCATGTCTACATTGTTCTCGAACCCGTAGGGTCCGCACGCTTAAGGTTTCGATGACAGTTATATTATGAGTTTATGCATTTTGATGTACCGAAGTTTGTTCGGAGTCCCGGATGTGATCATGGACATGACGAGGAGTCTCGAAATGGTCAAGACATAAAGATTGATATATTGGAAGCCTATATTTGGATATCGGAAGTGTTCCGGGTGAAATCGGGATTTTACCGGAGTACCGGGAGGTTACTGGAACCCCCCGGGAGGTATATGGGCCTTAGTGGGCTTTAGTGGAAGAGAGGAGAGGTGGACAGGGCTGGGCCGCGCGCCCCTCCCCCCTAGTCCAAATAGGACAAGGAGAGGGGGCGGCGCCCCCCCTTCCTTCTCTCTCTCCTCTTTCCCCCTTCCCGAATCCTATTCCAACTGGGAGAGGGGGGCAATCCTACTCCCGGTGGGAGTAGGACTCCTCCTGGCGCGCCCTCCTCCTGGCCGGCTGCACCTCCCCTTGCTCCTTTATATACGGGGGCAGGGGGCACCCCTAGACACACAAGTTGATCCACGTGATCATATTATTAGCCGTGTGCGGTGCCCCCTTCCACCATAATCCTCGATAATATTGTAGTGGTGCTTAGGCGAAGCCCTGCAACGGTAGAACATCAAGATCGTCACCACGCCGTCATGCTGACGAAACTCTTCCCCAACACTTTGCTGGATCAAAGTCCGGGGATCGTCATCGAGCTGAACGTGTGCTAGAACTCGGAGGTGCCATAGTTTTGGTGCTTGATCGGTCGGGCCGTGAAGACGTACGACTACATCAACTGCGTTGTGCTAACGCTTCCGCTGTCGGTCTACAAGTGTACGTAGATCACACTCTCCCCTCTCGTTGCTATGCATCACCATGATCTTGCGTGTGCGTAGGAATTTTTTTGAAATTATTACGTTCCCCAACAATGGCATCCGAGCCTAGGTTTTATGTGTTGATGTTATATGCACGAGTAGAACACAAGTGAGTTGTGGGCGATATAAGTCATACTGCCTACCAGCATGTCATACTTTGGTTCGGCGGTATTGTTGGACGAAGCGGCCCAGACCGACATTACGCATACGCTTACGCGAGACCGGTTCTCCCGACGTGCTTTGCACAAAGGTGGCTAGTGGGTGACAGTTTCTCCAACTTTAGTTGAACCAAGTGTGGCTACGCCCGGTCCTTGCGAAGGTTAAAACAACACCAACTTGAAAAACTATCGTTGTGGTTTTGATGTGTAGGTAAGATTGGTTCTTGCTTAAGCCCGTAGCAGCCACGTAAAACTTGCAACAACAAAGGAGAGGACATCTAACTTGTTTTTGCAGGGCATGTTGTGATGTGATATGGTCAAGACATGATGCTAAATTTTATTGTATGAGATGATCATGTCTTGTAACCGAGTTATCGGCAACTGGCAGGAGCCATATGGTTGTCGCTTTATTGTATGCAATGCAATCGCGTTGTAATGATTTACTTTATCACTAAGCGGTAGCGATAGTCGTGGAAGCATAAGATTGGCGAGATGACAACGATGCTACGATGGAGATCAAGGTGTCGCGCCGGTGACAATGGTGATCACGACGGTGCTTCGAAGATGGAGATCACAAGAACAAGATGATGATGGCCATATCATATCACTTATATTGATTGCATGTGATGTTTATCTTTTATGCATCTTATCTTGCTTTGATTGATGGTAGCATTATAAGATGATCTCTCACTAATTATCAAGAAGTGTTCTCCCTGAGTATGCACCGTTGCGAAAGTTCTTCGTGCTGAGACACCATGTGATGATCGGGTGTGATAGGCTCTACGTTCAAATACAACGGGTGCAAAACAGTTGCACACCAGAATACTTAGGTTATACTTGACGAGCCAAGCATATACAGATATGGCCTCGGAACACGGAGACCGAAAGGTCGAGCATGAATCATATAGTAGATATGATCAACATAGTGATGTTCACCAATGAAACTACTCCATCTCACGTGATGATCGGACATGGTTTGGTTGATTTGGATCACGTAATCACTTAGAGGATTAGAGGGATGTCTATCTAAGTGGGAGTTCTTTTAGTAATATGATTAATTGAACCTAAATTTATCATGAACTTAGTACCTGATAGTATCTTGCTTGTTTATGTTTGATTGTAGATAGATGGCCCGTGCTGTTGTTCCGTTGAATTTTAATGCGTTCCTTGAGAAAGCAAAGTTGAAAGATGATGGTAGCAATTACACGGACTGGGTCCGTAACTTGAGGATTATCCTCATTGCTGCACAGAAGAATTACATCCTGGAAGCACCACTGTGTGCCAGGCCTACTGCTGGAGCAACACCAGATGTTATGAACGTCTGGCAGAGCAAAGCTGATGACTACTCGATAGTTCAGTGTGCCATGCTTTACGGCTTAGAATCGGGACTTCAACGACGTTTTGAACGTCATGGAGCATATGAGATGTTCCAGGAGTTGAAGTTAATATTTCAAGCAAATGCCCGGATTGAGAGATATGAAGTCTCCAATAAGTTCTATAGCTGCAAGATGGAGGAGAATAGTTCTGTCAGTGAGCATATACTCAAAATCTCTGGGTATAATAATCACTTGATTCAATTGGGAGTTAATCTTCCAGATGATTGCGTCATTGACAGAATTATCCAATCACTGCCACCAAGCTACAAGAGCTTAGTGATGAACTATAATATGTAAGGGATGAATAAGACTATTCCCGAGCTCTTCGCAATGCTGAAAGCTGCGGAGGTAGAAATCAAGAAGGAGCATCAAGTGTTGATGGTCAACAAGACCACTAGTTTCAAGAAAAGGGCAAAGGGAAGAAGAAGGGGAACTTCAAAAAGAATAGCAAGCAAGTTGCTACTCAAAAGAAGAAACCCAAACCTGGACCTAAGCTTGAAACTGAGTGCTTCTACTACAAGCAGACTGGTCACTTGAAGCGGAACTGCCCCAAGTATTTGGCGGATAAGAAGGATGGCAAGGTGAACAAAGGTATATGTGATATACATGTTATTGATGTGTACCTTACTAATGCTTGCAGTAGCACCTGGGTATTTGATACCGGTTATGTTGCTAATATTTGCAACTCGAAACAGGGACTACAGATTAAGCGAAGATTGGCTAAGGACGAGGTGACGATGCGCGTGGGAAATGGTTCCAAAGTTGATGTGATCGCAGTCGGCACGCTACCTCTACATCTACCTTCGGGATTAGTATTAGAACTAAATAATTGTTATTTGGTGCCAGCGTTAAGCATGAACATTATATCTGGATCTTGTTTGATGCGAGACGGTTATTCATTTAAATCAGAGAATAATGGTTGTTCTATTTACATGAGTAATATCTTTTATGGTCATGCACCCTTAAAGAGTGGTCTATTCTTATTAAATCTCGATAGTAGTGACACACATATTCATATTGTTGAAGCCAAAAGATGCAGAGTTGATAATGATAGTGCAACTTATTTGTGGCACTGCCGTTTGGGTCATATCGGTATAAAGCACATGAAGAAACTCCATACTGATGGGCTTTTGGAACCACTTGATTATGAATCACTTGGTACTTGCGAACCGTGCCTTATGGGTAAGATTACAAAAACACCGTTCTCCGGTACTATGGAGAGAGCAACAGATTTATTGGAAATCATACATACAGATGTATGTGGTCCGATGAATGTTGAGGCTCGTGGCGGATATCGTTATTTTCTCACCTTCACAGATGACTTAAGCAGATATGGGTATATCTACTTAATGAAACATAAGTCTGAAACGTTTGAAAAGTTCAAAGAATTTTAGAGTGAAGTTGAAAATCATCATAACAAGAAAATAAAATTCCTACGATCTGATCGTGGAGGAGAGTATTTGAGTTACGAGTTTGGTGTACATTTGAAACAATGTGGAATAGTTTCACAACTCACGCCACCCGGAACACCACAACATAATGGTGTGTCCGAACGTCGTAATCGTACTTTACTAGATATGGTGCGATCTATGATGTCTCTTACTGATTTACCACTATCGTTTTGGGGATAAGCTCTAGAGACGGCCGCATTCACGTTAAATAGGGCACCATCAAAATCCGTTGAGACGACGCCTTATGAACTGTGGTTTGGCAAGAAACCAAAGTTGTCGTTTCTAAAAGTTTGGGGCTGCGATGCTTATGTGAAAAAGCTTCAACCTGATAAGCTCGAACCCAAATCGGAGAAATGTGTCTTCATAGGATATCCAAAGGAAACTATTGGATACACCTTCTATCACAGATCCGAAGGCAAGACTTTTGTTGCTAAATTCGGAAACTTTCTGGAGAAGGAGTTTCTCTCGAAAGAAGTGAGTGGGAGGAAAGTAGATCTTGACGAGGTAACAGTACCTGCTCCCTTATTGGAAAGTAGTACATCACAGAAACCTGTTTCTGTGACACCTACACCAATTAGTGAGGAAGCTAATGATAATGATCATGAAACTTCAGAACAAGATACTACTGAACCTCGTAGATCAACCAAAGTAAGATCCGCGCCAGAGTGGTATGGTAATCCTGTTCTGGAAGTCATGCTACTAGATCATGATGAACCTACGAACTATGAAGAAGCGATGGTGAGCCCAGATTCCGCAAAATGGCTTGAAGCCATGAAATCTGAGATGGGATCCATGTATGAGAACAAAGTATGGACTTTGGTTGACTTGCCCAATGATCGGCAAGCAATTGAGAATAAATGGATCTTCAAGAAGAAGACTGACGCTGATGGTAATATTACTGTCTACAAAGCTCGACTTGTCGCAAAAGGTTTTCGACAAGTTCAAGGGATTGACTATGATGAGACCTTCTCACCCGTAGCGATGCTTAAGTCTGTCTGAATCATGTTAGCAATTGCCGCATTTTATGATTATGAAATTTGGCAAATGGATGTCAAAACTGCATTCCTGAATGGATTTCTGCAAGAAGAGTTGTATATGATGCAGCCGGAAGGTTTTGTCGATCCAAAGGGAGCTAACAAAGTGTGCAAGCTCCAGCGATCCATTTATGGACTGGTGCAAGCCTCTCGGAGTTGGAATGAACGCTTTGATAGTGTGATCAAAGCATTTGGTTTTGTACAGACTTTTGGAGAAGCCTGTATTTACAAGAAAGTGAGTGGGAGCTCTATAGCATTTCTGATATTATATGTAGATGACATATTGCTAATCGGAAATGATATAGAATTTCTGGATAGCATAAAAGGATACTTGAATAAGAGTTTTTCAACGAAAGACCTCGGTGAAGCTGCTTACATATTGGGCATTAAGATCTATAGAGATAGATCAAGATGCTTAATTGGACTTTCACAAAGCACATACCTTGACAAAATTTTGAAGAAGTTCAAAATGGATCAAGCAAAGAAAGGATTCTTGCCTGTGTTACAAGGTGTGAAATTGAGTAAGACTCAATCCCCGACCAATGCAGAAGATAGAGAGAAAATGAAAGATGTTCCCTATGCTTCAGCCATAGGCTCTATCATGTATGCAATGCTGTGTACCAGACCTGATCTGTGTCTTGCTATAAGTCTAGCAGGGAGGTACCAAAGTAATCCAGGAGTGGATCACTGGACAGCGGTCAAGAACATCCTGAAATACCTGAAAAGGACTAAGGATATGTTTCTCATATATGGAGGTGACAAAGAGCTCATCGTAAATGGTTACGTTGATGCAAGCTTTGACACTAAACCGGACGATTCTAAATCACAAACCAGATACGTGTTTACATTAAACGGTGGAGCTGTCAGTTGGTGCAGTTCTAAACAAAGCGTTATGGCGGGATCTACATGTGAAGCGGAGTACATAGCTGCTTCGGAAGCAGCAAACGAAGGAGTCTGGATGAAGGAGTTCATATCCGATCTAGGTGTCATACTTAGTGCATCGGGTCCAATGAAAATCTTTTGTGACAATACTGGTGCAATTGCCTTGGCAAAGGAATCCAGATTTCACAAGAGAACCAAGCACATCAAGAGACGCTTCAATTCCATCTGGGATCTAGTCCAGGTGGGAGACATAGAGATTTGCAAGATACATATGGATCTGACTATAGCAGACCCGTTGACTAAGCCTCTTCCACGAGCAAAACATGATCAGCACCAAAGCTCCATGGGTGTTAGAATCATTACTGTGTAATCTAGATTATTGACTCTAGTGCAAGTGGGAGACTGAAGGAAATACGCCCTAGAGGCAATTATAATGTTATTATTTTATTTCCTTATATCATGATAAATGTTTAATATTCATGCTAGAATTGTATTATCTGGAAACATAATACTTGTGTGAATACATAGACAAACCAAACGTCACTAGTATGACTCTACTTGACTAGCTCGTTAATCGAAGATGGTTATGTTTCCTAACCATAGACATGTGTTGTCATTTGATTAATGAGATCACATCATTAGGAGAATGATGTGATTGACATGACCCATTCCATTAGCTTAGCACCCGATCGTTTAGTATGCTGTTATTGCTTTCTTCATAACTTATACATGTTCCTATGACTATGAGATTATGCAACTCCCGTTTACCGGAGGAACACTTTGTGTGCTACCAAACGTCACAACGTAACTGGGTGATTATAAAGGAGCTCTACAAGTGTCTCCAAAGGTAAATGTTGGGTTGGCGTATTTCGAGATTAGGATTTGTCACTCCGATTGTCGGAGAGGTATCTCTGGGCCCTCTCGGTAATGCACATCACATAAGCCTTGCAAGCATTACAACTAATGAGTTAGTTGCGAGGTGATGTATTACGAAACGAGTAAAGAGACTTGCCGGTAACGAGATTGAACTAGGTATTGAGATACCGATGATCGAATCTCGGGCAAGTAACATACCGATGACAAAGGGAACAACGTATGTTGTTATGCGGTCTGACCGATAAAGATCTTCGTAGAATATGTAGGAGCCAATATGAGCATCTAGGTTCCGCTATTGGTTATTGACCGGAGACGTGTCTCGGTCATGTCTACATTGTTCTCGAACCCGTAGGGTCCGCACGCTTAAGGTTTTGATGACAGTTATATTATGAGTTTATGCATTTTGATGTACCAAAGTTTGTTCGGAGTCTCGGATGTGATCACGGACATGACGAGGAGTCTCAAAATGGTCGAGACATAAAGATTGATATATTGGAAGCCTATATTTGGATATCGGAAGTGTACCGGGTAAAATCGGGATTTTACCGGAGTACCGGGAGGTTACCGGAACCCCCCGGGAGGTATATGGGCCTTAGTGGGCTTTAGTGGAAGAGAGGAGAGGTGCCCAGGGCTGGGCCACACGCCCCTCCCACCCTAGTCCGAATAGGACAAGGAGAGGGGGGCGGTGCCCCCCTTCCTTCTCTCTCTCCTCTTTCCCCCTTCCCGAATCCTATTCCAACTAGGAAAGGGGGGGGGGGAATCCTAGTCCCGGTGGGAGTAGGACTCCTCCTGGCGCGCCCTCCTCCTGGCCAGCCGCACCTCCCCTTGCTCCTTTATATACGGGGGCAGGGGCACCCCTAGACACACAAGTTGATCCACGTGATCATATTCTTAGCCGTGTGCGGTGCCCCCTTCCACCATAATCCTCGATAATATTGTAGCGGTGCTTAGGCGAAGCCCTGCGACGGTAGAACATCAAGATCGTCACCACGCTGTCGTGCTGACGAAACTCCTCCCCGTCACTTTGCTGGATCGGAGTCCGGGGATCGTCATCGAGCTGAACGTGTGCTAGAACTCGGAGGTGCCGTAGTTTTGGTGCTTGATCGGTCGGGCCATGAAGACGTACGACTACATCAACCGCGTTGTGCTAACGCTTCCGCTGTCGGTCTACAAGGGTACGTAGATCACACTCTCCCCTCTCGTTGCTATGCATCACCATGATCTTGGGTGTGTGTAGGATTTTTTTTGAAATTACTATGTTCCCCAACACCCAGAGATATCTCTCCATCGTCGGAGGAGCAAATCCCAATCTTGAGCTATCAAGTTACTTGACATACTTTTCCATGAACCCGTAAGCCGTCGTAATAGCCACCCATTTACGGATGATGTTTAACAAACCACAAAGTTCATGAAGCAAGCATGAAGAAACTCGATACTCTCATGGTCTAAGGAATCATGCAAACGTTAACCATCTATGTGTTATGTACCATTAACTTGTAACGAATGAATCTCATAGCATAACATCAATCCAGGTATATTCAACAAAAATGTTCTCTTAACATTGTGCCCTCAAAGTTGCTGGCATAAACATGCCCATGATCAGGAAAACAGAACCATCATGCAACACTTGAGCTAGTCTTAGAGGCCAGACTAAGAATACTTCTTACCGTTTATTATTCCACACGTGCATATGAGTCTTCCTCCGAGCCTCGTGTTATTGCAGACTCGAGAACCATAGAAGTTATAGCATGGAACATAAACATAATTATGAACTTGGAGATAAATAATATCATTTATTATTGCCTCTAGGGCATATCTCCTACAGGAGCACTACATCATTTTTTATAAGTGTATGTGAATGACATATTCTTGATCAGAAATGATGTAGAATTTTATGGAAAGCATAAAGGAGTGTTTGAAAATAGTTTTTCAAAGAAAGACCTCAATGAAGCTGCTTACACATTGAGCATCAAGATCTACAGAGATAGATCAAGACACTTGATAATTTTTTTCAATGAGTACATACCTTGACAAGATTTCGAAGTAGTTCAAAATGCAACAGACAAAGAAGGAGTTCTTGCTTGTGTTGCAAGGTATGAAGTTGAGTAAAGACTCAAAACCCGACCACGGCAAAAAATAGAAAGAGAATGAAAAGTCATTCCCTATGCCTTAGTCATAGGTTCTATAAAGTATGCTATGTTGTTTACCAGTCCTATTGTATACCTTAGCATTTTTATGGCAAGGGAGTACAATAGTGATCTAGGAGTAGATCACTGGACAGCGGTCAAAATTATCCTTAGAGGACTAAGGAAATATTTCTCGGTTATGGAGGTCATAAAAGAGTTCTTCGTAAAGAGTTACGTTGATGCAAGCTTTTTACATCAATCTAGATGACTCTAAGCCTCGATCTGGATACATATTGAAAGTGGGAGCAATTAGCTAGAGTAGCTCCGTGCAGAGCATTGTAGACATAGGAATTTGTGAAATACATATGAGTATGAATGTTGCAGACCCGTATACTAAACTTCTCTCACAATAAAAAGATGATCACTCTTTGGGTATTAATCAGATAGCGATGTGAACTAGATTATTTACTCTAGCAAACCCTTTGGGTATTAGTCACATGGAGATGTGAACTAATCACGTAAAGATGTGAACTAGATTATTGACTCTAGTGCAAGTGGGAGACTGATGGAAATATGCCCTAGAGGCAATAATAAAGTTATTATTTATTTCCTTATATCATGATAAATGTTTATTATTCATGCTAGAATTGTATTAACCGGAAACATAATACATGTGTGAATACATAGACAAACATAATGTCACTAGTATGCCTCTACTTGACTAGCTCGTTGGTCAAAGATGGTTATGTTTCCTAACCATAGACATGAGTTGTCATTTGATAAATGGGATCACATCATTAGGAGAATGATGTGATTGACTTGACCCGTTCTGTTAGCTTAGCACTTGATCGTTTTAGTTTATTGTTATTTCTTTCTTCATGACTTATACATGTTCCTATGACTATGAGATTATGCAACTCCCGATTAACGGAGGAACACTTTGTGTGCTACCAAATGTCACAACGTAACTGGGTGATTATAAAGGTGCTCTACAGGTGACTCCGATGGTACTTGTTGAGTTGGCATAGATCGAGATTAGTATTTGTCACTCCGATTGTCGGAGAGGTATCTCTAGGCCCTCTCGGTAATGCACATCACTATAAGCCTTGCAAGCAATGCAACTAATGAGTTAGTTGCGGGATGATGCATTACGGAACGAGTAAAGAGACTTGCCGGTAACGAGATTGAACTAGGTATTGAGATGCCGACGATCGAATCTCAGGCAAGTAACATACCGATGACAAAAGGAACAACGTATGTTGTTATGTGGTTTGCCCGATAAAGATCTTCGTAGAATATGTGGAAGCCAATATGATCATCCAGGTTCCGCTATTGGTTATTGACCGGAGACGTGTCTCGGTCATGTCTACATAGTTCTCGAACCCATAGGGTCCGCACGCTTAACGTTCGATGACGATCGGTAATATGAGTTTATGTGTTTTGATGTACCGAAGGTAGTTTGGAGTCCCGATGAGATCAGAGACATGACGAGGAGTCTCGAAATGGTCAAGATGTAAAGATCGATATATTGGACGATTATATTCGGACACCAGAAGTGTTCCGGGTGGTTCCGAAGAAACCCAGAGTGCCGGAGGGTTACCGGAACCCCCCCCCCCCAGGATAAATAGTGGGCCTTATGGGCCTTAGTGGAGAGAGAGAGGGATGGCCTAGGGCAGGCCACGCGCCCCTCCCCCTCTGGTCCAAATTGGACTAGGAGAGGGGGGCTTTCCTTCTCCCTCTCCCCTACCTTTCCCCCTCCTAGTAGGAGTAGGAAAGAGAGGAGTCCTACACCTACTATGAGGAGGACTCCTCCTCCTGGCGCACCTACAGGGGCCGGCCGGCCTCCCCCTTACTCCTTTATATACGGGGGCAGGGGGCACCACTAGACACACAAGTTGATCTGTTGATCTCTCCCAACCGTGTGCGGTGCCCCCCTCTGTCGGGTGGTAGGTGCGACATATGCCAACGGGTGGCTTATCATTGTGGGAGCCAATAAGACGTCGCCGGTGCCTGGAAACGGGATGAGGCAAAGACATGCACGCCGGCAAACTTTACCCAGCTTCGGGGCTCTCCGGGGAGATAGCACCCCTACTGCCGCTCTGCGGGGTCTCCGCATGATCACTAGATGAATAAGTAGGTACACAGTGCTCCTTGAGCTGTGTTGGTGGAAGGAGGAAGAAGAGCGCGGCTAGCCTGCTTCTGCTCCTCCTAAGGTGTCTAAAACTAGTTGGGGGTCGAACCCTTTGCATGGGTGCACCGGGGGGTTTATATAGGCCTACCCCCCGGGGGTACAATGGTAATCCGGCTGGGCGCGGGGCCCAGCTGTCTGTGACTATGCTCGCCGGCTTCCGCGCCGGCTGCCGGGGCCCGCCGACTGGTGGGTCCCGCCGGCTGTCGATGCCTTGGTCGATAGGCAGGCCCCACTGTCCAGGGCCTGGTCGGTGGCTGGTTACTGTTGCTCTATGCTGATGATGCGGGCTTGGTCGGGGTAAGCGTGGCTACAGTACCGCCGCCCTGGCGGGCGATTACTGTAGTCCCACCGTGTCTTGTCTCCTTAATGGGGCGTCTCCTTCGAGGAGGATGGCAGGCCGGCTATGGGGGGCCGGCTCTCCATCTGGCCGACTTGGGAGGAGGTGTGGCCGCCTTTGGCATCTCTCTGCTCGAAGGGGCCCACCGCCTCGGGGGCCACGCTAGCGGCCCGTCGTGGACGGCGTCAGGGTCGCCATGGCAACAGTGCCGCGCCGGGCGGGTCATGGTCACCCGTACGGCACACTGTGCTAGGCGTGCTCCGGGATTTGGGGGTGGCAGGCTTTACTGTTGCCACGCCCCGCTTCATCATTGCTGGGTGGACGCGGACTTCGAGGGTACGATCTTGACTGCTTTATGGGAGCCGGCTTCTTGGAGTCGGCCTTCTTGCGGCCGGCTTCTCGAAGTCGGCCCTCCCACGGCCTCCTTCATGAGGGCAAAGGGCGGGCCCCCCCCCCCCCGAAGCTGGCCTAGAAGATAGCCGGCAGGGGGAAGGTGGCTCGAGGTCTTGAGTTCTTTGAGAGCCGGACGGGCTCGTAATTTTTTCAGAAGGGCCAGGGGAAGCCGGCTAGGCTACCCATGGCTATTTACTCCGACAGTAGTCCCCGAAGCTGGTCGAGCTTCGAGGCGGACAGAGGGACGAGAAGTTTGGTCAGGTTCTTATCCCGAGGCGCCGGCTTTGCTGGTGTAGGTTGTTTTCAGAGAGCTCTTGTATCTTCCGGCCGGGATGGTGGCTGACTTGTATGCTGAACGCGGGCCCCCCATGGGCCACATGGCGGCGGAATCCTGCCCACGCACGCGCACGACGGGACGCCGCCGCTGGCCCGGGCCCGCCATTCCCTGGCCTCGGCCCGAGCGCTGATCTTCTGCGGCCCAGGGAGACGGCTCGCCTTCCTGTGGCGTCTTGAATTCGCCATTAGGGCGCAATAAACGCGGGACGTGGGGGAAGCGGGCATGATCGATCCCCACGTTCCCCCACACCGCGCCTCCTCGGCTCTGCCACCCGAGCCTACAAGTAGGGGGAGGAGGGGGAGAGGCAAAGGTTCGCTCGCTCTCCCACACTCTGTCCCTCCTCGTCTTCCTTCTGCTTCTTCTTCCTCTTGCTGCCGTTGCAGCTTCTCACCGCAGCACCCCCACTGTGCCCTGCTCCATGGTGTTATCAAGCTCATGGGACGGCTCCAATGTTGACAACGATCACGTGGAGTTCCTCCGCCAGACGCGGCGCCTGCCCGGCGCCAATCTTGTGCAGGTTCGCTTGGCGCCCGCGACGGAGGTCTCGCCGGAGCCGGAGGAAGGCGAGCGGGTCGTCTTCCGCTCGCACTTCCTGCGCGGCTTCGGCCTGCCGGCGAGCGGATTTCTGCGCTCCTTCCTGGAGTTCTACAACTTGCAGCCGCACCATCTCACGCCCAACGCGGTGATGCTACTGTCGGCCTTCGTCTCCCTCTGCGAAGGCTTCCTGGGCGTGCTCCCCACGCTGGAGCTCTGGGGAGAGTTCTTCCAGAGCAAGCTCGGCGCCATCACCGCCGGCGTGCCTGCCCCCTGCGGAGCCTACATCGCCATGAGGAGGTCAGGCGAGAACAATCCGTTCCCTCTCATCCCCCTAATCCAGTCGGTGAAGATCTGGCAAAAGTCGTATTTCTATGTAAAGAACGCTGGCTCGCCCCTGAGAGGAGACAACGTCAATCTGCCGACCTATGTAGCCGGCCCGCCGGCTGGGAGGCAGCCCTCATGGAGCTTCCGGTCCAGGTCCTTGTCGCCGGCCGGGAACGCCGCCATCGCCCGGCTTCGGGTGATGATCCAGTCGGAAGGTCTGCGCGGATCCAATTTGGTGGCCGCCTTTGTGGAGCGCCGGATTCTTCCTCTTCAAAGCCGGCCCCGTATGTCGTGTCAGATGAGCGGCCGTTTCGACCCAAGTCGGCTGAGCACACAGGAAGTGCCGCACGCGAAGGTGGCGCTCATGGTCAATTACATCGCCGACTGCAAGCTCGCCGGGGACTGGCAATACGGCAAGGCGCCGTACTCTCGCGCCAATCCTCCGCCCGTGGTAAGCTTCTCTCTCTATCTTCTTTTTGTTGTGAGCCGACTCCATGATGGTCGGCTTCTGATCAGCCGGTTTTTGTTAGCAGAACCCCCTTCTTCCGCCGCCGACTGGGGCGGCAGGGATCGAACGTCAGTACGCCCCCGACCGTACGGCGGACGATGTTGACAACCCGGACTTGGGGGCGGCCGCCATGGAGGAGGCCGTCATGGGGGACAACATCGAGCCCGGAGGTACGGGGCTATCCGCCAGCTTCGAGGACTGGCCGGACGATGGTGAAGCCGAAGAAGTCCCGCGTCGCCAGCCGGCGTCCGACCGCTAAAGCGCGGGCTCGTCTGCCGCGCCGGCTGCAGGCGGCGGCGCTCCGAAGTGCCAGGCCGCGTCAACTCTCTTCGGCAGTCGGCCGAAGAAGTCCAAAGCCTCCGCCACAGCGACGAAGCGAGACGAGGCGGCTGCGAAGGCGGCCCGCTTCCGGAAAGCGGTGAAGCAGCCCCAAACGGTCTCGGCGTAAGCCTCCAACTGCTTGTATGCTTGTTTTGCTGTGTTCTTCTGCTCGAATCATTCTTCCTGACTTTTCTCCGTTTTCTGAGCAAGGCGCCGCTTTCTCTTGAGCAGGGCCCAGGCGACTCCGTCGTCGGGCCGGCTGGAGGGTCTTCAGGCCCCTGCCGCGTGGATCCCTGCGCCGATCTCATCGAAGCCATAGAGCGGAATGCTCGTGAGGCGCGGGAAGAGAAGGAGGCGGCGGCTCGGGAGGCCGCTCAGGCGGCGAAGGAGCGGGCCGACGCGGCGGCCAGGGCTCAGGCGGAGTGGGCGACCGTGGAGACAGAGGCGGAGGGCTCGCGCGACCAACCCCCACTGCTCGCCATCCCACTCCGAACCGTAGCCCCGGACACCCCATTGCCCCTGGTGGAGGAAATCATCCAAGACCCGCCGTCGGTGCAAAGGGAGGACCTCTTCGAGGTTTTTGCGGGGAGGACGCCGCCAGCCGCGCCAGTCGGCACGGGCCAAGGCGGCCAGTCGTCGGCGGCGCCAAAGGAGCCGGCCAGGGGCGCGCCTGAAGTCGGAGCCGGCCTCGAAATACAACCGGTGACGCGTCAGCGCGCAGGGGGAAGCGCCACTCCATCGGAGTCGCGCCAAGCCGCAGGCGCCGGCCAGTCGGCGGAGGCCTTGGAGGCGGCCAGCTCCGCTACGTCCGGGTGGACTTCCAGCGCGGGGACCGGCGAGCTGAATGTGGCGGCCCAAGAGGTCCGGAGTCGGCTGCAAGCTCAGGCCGCCCTCCTGCAGCAATACACGTAGGAGTTCCTGTCGACGCGGGCCGCCATCCGGGTAAGTTTTTTGCTCTTGACCGCTCTGGTTCCTTGGTTTCTTCTGTGGGGGCGCGTCAGTGCACCCACTGGGTGTAGTCCCCGAGATTCGGGTCGACTGCTGAGCAGTCGGGTCGGATCTTTCTTGGCGACCATCTTTACTTTGCTTTCTATCTTAACTTCCAGGAATATCATAATTCCCGTGCTGCCGCCTTCAACTCCCAGGCTCAGGAGTTGGGTCGGAAGATCAACTACCTGGCCAACAGCCGAAGTAAGCGCTTGTTTTTATCTGTTTCCTGTGGGGGCACGTCAGCAAACCCATTGGGTGTAGTCCCCGAGATTCGGGCCGACTGCTGAGCAGTCGGGTCGGATCTTCCTGGACGACCTTTCCCTCATTGGTTTTTTCTTTTTGTCTTTTGCTCTTTCCAAGAGCCAACGCCGACTTGCGGAAAGAGCTTGGCGAGGCGCAGACCGCCCTTCGCACCAGGGACGCCGAGTACGCCACCTTGGTCCAGGAGCGCGACCGCCTGGCCAAGAAGCTGGCTGATCAGGAAGAAAGCCACAAGGCGGCCCTGCAGAAGGCGCAGGACAGCGAGGCCGCCCTGAAGGCGGAGTTTGAGACTGAGGCGTCGAGCTGGGCTGAGACTCGTCAAGCACTGGATGCGGGCTTCGGCCGCATCAAAGACTTGATCGATGGTAAGCCGCTTTTCTCGCCCTTCTTCTTCCTGCTGGCCGCCTGGGGTCGTGGCCTGACTTGTGCTGTCGCCCGTTTTCTTGTGCAGATTACTCTCCCGGCCACTCCACCCTTGCCACCCAAGCCATCGAGGCTCATCGCGAGGCGCACCGTCAGGCGGGCGTCAACGTCGCGTTGGACGCAAATCGGACGCTAGAGGAGCAGCTCGTGGCCGTCCAAGCGCGGCTGCAGCCGGCTCACCGGATGCTTCGCCGGCTTCAACGTGCCGGGGCGCAGGTGCTGGCCGCCCTCTGGCCCGGCAAGACGATCCCCCGCACCCCAAGCCGGACCGCCGACTGATTGGAGGTCGCAGTCGGCCGTTTTGAAGCTTGGAAGGCGTCGGCGGCCCGTCTCGGAGCCGGGCGGGCATTGGAGTTCGTCCGCGCCTGGTACCCAGGGCTGAGCCTGGACCAGCTGCGTACTTGGCGGCTGGAAGCCGACGCGGAGCTGGAGGAAGTGCGGCCGACAATCGCCCAACGCACCTCGACGATCGCCGAGTGTACCGACATCAGTGTCTTTGCGCCCGAGATCAATGATGATGGCGTTGCCCAGCCGGAGGACTGGTTCGGTCTGGACCCGGCGGTGGGCGAGGACTCGGCCGAGGAGATCGCCTCCAGTGATGAGGGCGAGGATGACGAGGACGAAGACGGCGAAGATGTCGAGCCGGCTAGTGGAACAACCGGCCAGCCTCAAGCTGATCGTGCCTCTAGCAACGAGGTGCGTGGAACCGCGCCCTCTGCAGGAGGCGGTGATCAAGCCGAAGTTCGCCGGCCGGCCGCTCCTTCAGCTGGCGCAACTGTCTCCACCGACCAGCCCAGCTCGTCAACCGCTCCGCCAGCTTGACCTGCCGTCTTTATTTTTCCTGCTTGTTGTCTTTATGAACAATCTTTTAAGATTTTGCAATTCCACCCGCTGGGGGTGTATAAAACTATGTTGGATGTCGGCCTCTTGGGGGTCCTTTATGTAAATATTATTATGTGCATGTTTGGTTTCCATTCACGTACACTTTTTTATCCTTAGGCTTTTCCCTTTGCCGCCTTCCCTCTTTGGGAAGGCAAGTACTCGAGCTTTCTTGGATTTGAAGTGAAATGAATGAAAACCGGACGGCCGGCTACTCTGGTAGTCGGTCGGCGATAGGCGGCAAACCGGCTTTTGTTATATTAGTCCATTGGTCCCTGGCCATTTTTCATGTGCGCATCCTTTCCTGCTTTCGACTCGTGCCAGCTGAACAGCCGGTTCTTCGACTGCAGCTTTGGCAAGAGCTAAGCCTAGGTGTCGGCACACTACTTGTCTGACGGCGGGTAAGACTTTTAACATAACTTCAGTCGGCCAGTCCCCGGGCCGTCTAATCGGACCCGGTGCCGGACAAAACAAGTAAATGAAATGACAAAGTCATAAACATGATGCTTTCATTCATAGATAAGAGATGGCAGTCCCCGAGTCCTCCTCGGGGGGCCTATTGTCTCGTACTTAGTACAAAAGTTAGCGTGATACATACTGCATTTCAACTGTAAAATCTTCGAAGGAGGTTGGCGTTCCATGGTCGTTCCGACTCCTTGCCGGAGTCGTCTCTCTTGCGTGCCTTGGGTTTCTGTGCGTCGATTAAGTAGTAGGAGTCGTTGCCTAGAGCTCTGCTGATGACGAAGGGGCCTTCCCAGGGGGCCGAGAGCTTGTGCTGGCCGGCTGTTCGCTGGATCAGCCGGAGCACAAGGTCGCCCTCCTGGAAGGATATTGGCCTGACCTTCCGACTGTGGTAGCGGCGCAACCCCTGCTAGTAGATGGCAGACCGGCTGAGGGCTAACAGCCGGCCTTCTTCCAGCAGGTCGACGCCGTCTTCTCGTGCTTCCTTGGCCTCCGCCTCCGTGTACATGGTCACCCAAGGTGAGCCGAACTCGATGTCGGTTGGGATGATTGCTTCGGCACCGTACACGAGGAAGAAAGGAGTGAAGCCGGTTGACTTGTTTGGGGTGGTGCGAAGACTCCAGAGGATAGCCGGCAGCTCATCGAGCCAACAGCCGGCTGAACGCTCCAGAGGTACGACCAGTCGGGGCTTGATGCCGGAGAGGATGAGGCCGTTAGGTCGCTCGACCTGGCCGTTTGACTGCGGGTGGGCGACGGACGCTAAGTCCAGCCGGATACCTTGTGCAGCGCAGAAACGTGCCAAGGCTCCTTTGGTGAAATTCGTGCCATTGTCGGTGATGATGCTGTGCGGTAGGCCATACCGAGTTGTTATGTCTGCGATGAATGTCACGGCAGTCGGCCCATTCAGCTTCTTGATCGGCCTTGCCTCGATCCACTTGGTGAATTTGTCCACGGCGACGAGCAAATGTGTCATGCCGCCGCGCACCGTCTTGAATGGGCCCACCATGTCCAGTCCCCAAACGGCGAAGGGCCAAGTGATGGGAATGGTCTTGAGTGCCGAAGCCGGCATGTGTTGCTTGGAGCTGAAAAGTTGGCAGCCTTTGCAATACTTAACTAATTCTTTGGCGTCATCCAAAGCAGTCGGCCAGAAAAAGCCGTGGCGGAAAGCTTTGGCGACAAGTGATCTTGAGGCGGCATGGTGACCGCATTCTCCTTGGTGTATATCTCTGAGGATTGCAATGCCCTTCTCTTGCTCGACACACCGTTGGAGGACTCCAGTGACACTGCGCTTGACCAGTTCTCTGTTGACGATCGTGTATGCTCCGGCTCGACGTTGGACTTGTCTCGCTTCTGTTTTGTCAGCCGGCAGATCTTGGTTTACTAGGAAGTTGAGGATGGATTGAGCCCATGACGGAGCTGCGACTTCCCCTACCGCCAATGTGGCTACTGCCACCAGGTTGGGCGGGCTGGGTGATGAAGTGCTAGAGTCGGCCGCCGACTGCTGCATTGACGCAGTCCCCGGGCCGGCTACCGCAGTCCCCGGGCCGGGTGCGGCAGTCCCCGAGCCGGCTACTGCAGTCCCCGGGCCGAGTACTGAAGTCCCCGGGTCGCCTGCTTGGTTCTTCGAGCCGGACCCGGCCCCATCGGGGTTGGGCGGCACGAAGATGGAGTCGGATTCTGGAGACGGCTTGATGGACGGCTTGAGGAGGCGTTGTAGAGCGACGCCGGTTGGTATTGCTTGCCGAGTGGAGCCTATTCGGGCCAGGGCCTCGGCTGGCTCGTTGTCGGCTCGCGGCATGTGGAGGACCTCGCATCCTTCAAAGTATCCACTGATTTGCTGCACCAGGAAGCGGTAGCTTGCCATGTTTGCGTCCTTGGCGTCCCAGTCGCCAGATGATTGCTGAACCACCAAATCCGAGTCGCCATAACATAGGATCCGGCGGATGCCGAGTTCCTTGGCAAGCCGGAGCCCATGTATGAGCGCCTCGTATTTGGCTACATTGTTGGAGGCGGCGAAGTGGATCTGCAGCATGTATCTAAGCTTGTCGCCCTTGGGAGAGGTAAGGACGACGCCGGCTCCCAAGCCGGTGCGCATCTTGGACCCGTCAAAGTGCATGCGCCAATGGGTGGAGTCAGGAGCCGGCGGCAGGTACTGGGTCTCAGCCCAGTCGACGAGGAAGTCAGCCAGTGCTTGGGACTTGATGGAGGTGCGGGGCTGGTAGAAGATTGTGTAAGGGGCCAGCTCGATGGCCCACTTCGCCACCCGACCGGATGCATCCCGGCTGCCTATGATCTCGGCCAGCGGGGCAGTGCATACGACCGTGATGGGATGCTCTTGAAAGTAGGGATTTAGCTTCTTGGCGGTGAAGTACACGCCATAGCACATCTTCTGGTAGTGCGGGTAGTTCTGCTTTGAGGCGGACAGCACCTCGCTCAAGTAATACACCGGCCTCTGGACCGGCTGGGCTCGGCCTTCTTCTGGGCGTTGGACTACGATGACGGTGCTGACCACCCGGCTGGTCGCGGCAATGTAAAGGAGCATGGGCTCTTTCTCAGTCGGCACCGCCAGGACAGGTGGCGTGGCCAGCATCTTCTTCAGCTCGTGAAAGGCTTGATCGGCCTGGTCGTTCCACTCGAAGTGAGTGCTCTTCTTCATGAGGCGGTAGAGAGGGAGGGCTTTCTCTCTGAGCCGGCTGATGAAGCGGTTCAAAGAGGCCAAGCACCCGGTGAACTTCTGGATTTCTCGAAGCTTGGTGGGGATCGCCATTCTCTCGATGGCCTCGATCTTCACTGGGTTGCACTCGATGCCGCGTTCGGAGACCAGGAAGCCTAGGAGCTGGCCGGCTGGCACTCCAAACACGCATTTCTCGGGGTTGAGCTTGATTCGGAACCGGCGCAGGTTCTCGAATGTTTCTTTCAGGTCTTCCAGCAAGGTGCCGCGCTTCTCCGTCTTCACCACGATATCGTCCATGTAGACGTGAGCGTTTTTGCCGAGCTACGTGAGGAGGTACTTCTGCATGCAACGCTGAAAAGTGGCACCGGCATTCCTCAAGCCGAATGTCATGGTCAGGTAGCAGAAGGCTCCAAATGGCGTGATGAAGGCAGTCTTCAGGCGGTTATCCGGGTTTAGTTTTATCTGGTGGTATCCTAAATAAGCATCCAAAAAACTCAACAGCTTGCATCCTGCCGTGGAGTCTATCACTTGGTCAATTCTTGGCAGGGCGAAGGGATCTTTAGGGCAGGCCTTGTTGAGGCTTGTGTAGTCTATACACATGCGCCACTTGTTATTCTTCTTCAGCATGAGAACCGGGTTGGCAAGCCACTCTAGAAAGAAAACTTCCATAATGAAGCAGGCTGCCAGAAGCCGGGCTATCTCCTCCCCTACAATCCTTCTCTTCTCCTCTGACAGTCGGCGGAGAGGCTGCTTGACTGGTTTTGCGTCTTCTCACACGTGTAGCTTGTGCTCGGAGAAATCCTTCGGAACACCCGGCATGTCCTTGGGGGACCATGCAAAGATATCCCGATTCTCACGGAGGAAATCGGCGAGCTCGCCTTCCTATTTGCTGTTCAGGCTTGTCCCAATGACGGCAAACCTCTCGGGGTGCTCGGGGTCAAGAGGTATCTTCTTGGTTTCCTTGGCCGGCTGGAAAGATCCTTGGGCATCATGCTCCTTGGAGTCGGTGGGCTGGCTCAGCTGCTTGCTGGCCAGGGCCACGACCCGGTCCAGCGTCTTCTTTTCTTCGGCAATCACAAGGGACTCGGCTAGCCGGCTGCTGGCCGCAGCGCACTCGGCAGACTTCTTGTAATTGCCGGCTATGGTGATGATGCCCTTGGAGCTTGGTATCTTCATCTCGAGGTATGCGTAGTGGGGGACCGCCATGAGCTTGGCCAAGGCGGGTCGGCCAAGCAACGCATGGTAAGGGCTCTCCAGGTCCACCACTTCGAACTAGATCGCTTCCCGGCGGAAATGCTCCTTGTCCCCAAAGAGTACGTCGATCTTGATCTTGCCAATGGGGGCGTAGGACAAGCCAGGTATGATGCCGTGAAACACTATCCGAGTCGGCACAAGCTGCTTCGTCTTGACACTTAACTTCTCCAGGGTGTCGCGGTACAGGATGTTGATGCTGCTTCCGCCATCTATCAGCACGCGGGAGAAGCGGGCGACGCGTCTGTCCGTCGCAAGGGTGGCTTCCAGGACCAAAGCATAGGAGCCGGGAAACGACATCACCTCTGGGTGGTCGGCCCGGCTCCAGCTGATGGGTTTCTCTGACCAATGCATGTGTCCAGCTGGGTTAGCAGCGACCACATTGATTTCATGATGCTCTCGGCGCTTGCTGCGTCGGTCTTCGAGCTGGCTCGTTCTTGCTCGTCGGGGAACTCGTCCTGCACGGCGCCGACTGCGGGCCGGGCGGCCTGAGGCGGCGGAGCCGGAGGCGGCGGCCGGCAGGAGGAGGCGGCGTGAGTCCTTTGCCCCTGGAGATTTGGGCGAGCCGGTTACACTTTCGGGTTGTGTGGTTGGACAGCTTCGCGCCGCTGTGGAACTTGCACGGGGCGTCAAGAGTTTGCTCATAGGAGAAAGACGGCTGCCAAGCCGGCCGGCCGCCCTTGGGCTTCTTGGGCGCGGGCCGCCCTTCAGGCGGCGTGTCTTCGACCATGGCCACCTGCCGGCTAGCAGGAGGCGGCGCAGGGCCTTTACGCTTCTGGTCGTTCGGGTGCTGGCGTCGGCCGGAATCTCCTGCCGGCGTCTTGGGCACCGGGTTATGAACTTTCCCGGACGCGTCTACCCGGAGCTCGGTCTTCATCGAAGAGTCAGCGGTGGCGTATCTATCGGCTATGTTCAGAAGCTCATCAAGGGTAGTCGGCTCGTCGTAGAGAAGCTTGTGCTTGAGGAGGGTGCCTTCTCGGCACCCGGCAGTGAAGTATTCGATGGCCTGCACCTCGTGCACCCCTTCACAAGAATTGCGGAGCTCGGCCCAACCCGTGAGGTAGTCGCGAGTGGACTCGGCTGGGCCCTGTACGCACAGGGAGAGCTGCCTGGGCTTGGGAGCCCGCTTGTAGGTGTTGGTGAAGTTGCGAACGAACGCTTCGGTGAAATCTACCCAGCTGTTGATGCTGAGAGGCTTGAGGCTGTTAAGCCAAGTCCGTGCCGTGCCTTGCAGCATGAGGGGCACGTACTTCACGGAAACTCGCCGGTTGCCGTTGGCTATGCTGACTGCCGTGGAGTAGTCGATCAGCCAGTCTTCCGGCTTCACGGAGCCGTTGTACTTGGGCGTGTATCTTGGGAGCGAGAACCCTTTGGGGAAGGGCTCGTCGCGGATGCGGGGGCCGAAACAGGGCGGGCCGACATCGTCTTCTTCTTCTAGCGCCAGGGATCTGGCCAGGCGGTCGATCCGATGGCGGGTGTCGTTCTCGCCGACTCCTTCACGGCGACCCAGCCGGCCGCTGAGAGTCGGGTGCGCCACTGGCAGCGGGGTGGGGTATCTCTCTCCACGAGCCCGAGGCGGAGGCAGGCTGCCCCGCCATTCCATGGCTCGGGGACGGCCGTCCGCGTCTCGCTCGATGGAGATTCGGGTCCGGCTTCGGCTGGAAGCCGGCTCTTTCTCGCGCCGCGCGCGGGTGTTACTCCTAGTCGGCGTCCGGGATGTCGCGCCGTGATCCCGACGCGGGGGTGGGCTTCCCGCGCGAGCGTCGGCTTCGTGGAGCTGAGCGGCCGCGTCAATCAGTTGTTGTATGCGCCGGGTCATGTGGGGGAGGTTTTCAGCCTCCAAGCCGTCCAACTCGTCCACGGCCGCCTGGGCGGTGCGCAGGTTCTCGAGCGGAGTGGCATAGACCGGGCGGTCGACTCCCAGTGTGTCGGCGATGACGGCGCTGCGTTGCTTGATGGCACCAGCCCAGCTTGGACCAGCCGGGGCCGGCGTGCCGAAGGCGGCGCGGTCAGCTTCGCGCTGGTAGGCCTCAGTGAGGCGTCTCACGGAAACCAGCCTCTGGCCCTCCGCGAGGAGGGCGAGACGGCGTGCCTCCAGTGCTTCGTCGTCGGCATCAGCCGGGAGGGGGACGGACAAGTCATGGGCCGCCGCGTGCGGGGCGTTGTGGGTGCTCTCGTCGGCCGGGCCGCCGTGGCCGATAACCATCACCTCAGTGGTGACAGTATCGCGATCATCGGGCCGAGGGAGCGGGTCGTTGTAGATCGTGACGTTGCTGGGGAAGGTGTCGTAGGAGGCCGTGTCGGAGTCGACAGGCATCGGGTCGGTGGAGCCAACCGACTCCAGATCCGCAGCAGGCTCGCTGGAGACATGGAGCTAGCCAAGGAGGTTGGCGAGGTGGTCGGTGCCCGCGTCGGAGGCAAGCTCGTCGGAGATGCGGGCCTCGTCGAGGAGATCGGCGAGGCTGCTTGCCGCGCAGATGCTGGTGACGCCTTGCAGCGCATCGTGGCAAGCGCCATCGGGCGTGCCGTGCCGGGCGCCAAATGTCGGGTGGTAGGTGTGACATATGCCAACGGGTGGCTTATCATTGTGGGAGCCAATAAGACGTCGTCGGTGCCTGGAAACGGGATGAGGCGAAGACATGCACGCCGGCGAACTTTACCCAGCTTCGGGGCTCTCCAGGGAGATAACACCGCTACTGCCGCTCTGCGGGGTCTCCGCATGATCACTAGATGAATAAGTAGCTACACACTGCTCCTTGAGCTGTGTTGGTGGAAGGAGGAAGAAGAGCGCGGCTAGCCTGCTTCTGCTCCTCCTAAGGTGTCTAAAACTAGTTGGGGGTCGAACCCTTTGCATGGGTGCACCGGGGGGGTTTATATAGGCCTACCCACCGGGGGTACAATGGTAATCCGGCTGGGCGCGGGGCCCAGCTATCTGTGACTATGCTCACCGGCTTCCGCGCCGGCTGCCGGGGCCCGCCGACTGGTGGGTCCCACCGGCTGCCGGCGCCTTGGTCGACAGGCAGGCCCCACTGTCCAGGGCCTGGTCGGTGGTTGGTTACTGTTGCTCTATGCTGATGACGCGGGCTTGGTCGGGGTAAGCGTGGCTATAATACCGCCGCCCTGGCGGGCGATTACTGTAGTCCCACCGTGTCTTGTCTCCTTAATGGGGCGTCTCCTTCGAGGAGGATGGCAGGCCGGCTATGGCGGGCCAGCTCTCCATCTGGCCGACTTGGGAGGAGGTGTGGCCGCCTTTGGCATCTCTCTACCCGAAGGGGCCCACCGCCTCGGGGGCCACGCTGGCGGCCCATCATGGATGGTGTCAGGGTTGCCGTGGCAACAGTGCCGCGCCGGGCGGGTCGTGGTCACCCGTACGGCGCACTGTGCTGGGCGTGCTCCGGGTTTTGGGGGTGGCAGGCTTTACTGTAGCCACGCCCCGCTTCATCATTGCTGGGTGGACGCGGACTTCGAGGGTACGATCTTGACTGCTTTATGGGAGCCGGCTTCTTGGAGTCGGACTTCTTGCGGCCGGCTTCTCGAAGTCGGCCCTCCCACGGCCTCCTTGAAGAGGGCAAAGGGCGCCTCCCCCGAAGCCGGCCTAGAAGATAGCCGGCAGGGGGAAGGCGGCTCCAGGTCTTGAGTTCTTTGAGAGCCAGACGGGCTCGTAATTTTTTCAGAAGGGCCAGGGGAAGCCGGCTAGGCTACCCATGGCTATTTACTCCGACACCCTCCACCATAATCCACCTCGATCATATCGTAGCGGTGCTTAGGCGAAGCCCTGCATCAGTAGCATCATCATCACCGTCATCACGCCGTCGTGCTGAAGAAACTCTCCCGTGAAGCTCTGCTGGATCGGAGTTCATGGGACGTCATCGAGCTGAACGTGTGCTGAACTCAGAGGTGTCGTGCGTTCGGTACTTGGATCTGTCGGACCGTGAAGACGTACGACTACATCAACCGCGTTGTGCTAATGCTTCCGCTTTCGGTCTACGATGGTACGTAGACACACTCTCCCCTCTTGTTGCTATGCATCACCATGATCCTGTGTGTGTGTGTAGGATTTTTTTGCAATTACTACGTTCCCCAACACTCGCCGGCGTCAGTGGTGGCGCATCGGAGTGCTTTGGAGGAGCGCCGATGGTAGCTGCTCTCGAGGGGATCTAGATTTAGATCGTTTCTAATGTGGAATAAAAATGTTCAATGGACATGAAATAAAAGTAGACATAAAAACCATATATTCAAAAAAATGCTAATTGTGTCTTTACAAAATGTTAAACATAAAAATGTTCTTCATCTATATGAAAACGTACACTATGTGTGAAAAAAATTATTGCCAATAAAAATGTTCGCTATTTATTTGAATTTTTTTACATATATTCAAAAAAGCAAAACTTATATTTTCAAAAACTTACATCTTGTACTGAAAAATGTTCAATGTGTATCAACAAAATGATTTGCGTCCACACTGAAAATTTACATTGTGTACTAGAAAAAAGTAGACATGTGTTGAGCAAAGAAAAAACCAATTAAAAAACCGAGGAAGAAACAACGAAAAACAAGGAAAACTAATGAAAACCGAAAAATAAGAAAATAAAACAAAAAACAGAAGAAAACCATTTAAAAAGAATGGAAACATCAAAACCCAAGAAAGAACCAAAGAAAAAAGAAGAAGAAGAAAATGGAAAAAATAAAATAAAAGGAAGCCTGTGAAAACCAAGAAAAGAAAGAGAGAAAATTGGAAGAAATTATAGAGAGAGAAAGAAAGAAAAACAGTTAAACCCGAAAAAAGAACATAGAAAGCGGTGAAAAAGTAAAGAAAGCAGAAAAATACAACCATAGAAAAACCTTACCAAAAACCAGTACAACAATCGTCCTAAGCAAGCGAGGAAATGAAACGAGCAAACCGCTAAATGGGTCGGCCCAGATGTTGGGGAAAACGTAGTATTTCAAAATTTTACCTATGATCACGCAAGATCTATCTAGGAGATGCATAGCAATGAGACGGGAGAGTGTGTCTACGTACCCTCATAGACCGAAAGAGGAAGCGTTTAGTAACGCGGTTGATGTAGTCGAACGTCTTCGTGATCCAACCGATCCAAGCACCGAACATACGGCACCTCCGCTTCAGCACATGTCCAGCTCAATGATGTCCCTCGAGCTCTTGATCCAGTTGAGGTCGAGGGAGAGTTCCGTCAGCACGCGTGGTGACGGTGATGATGAAGTTACCGGCGCAGGGCTTCATCTAAGCACTACAATGATATGACCAAGGTGTGTAACTGTGGATGGGGGCACCACACATGGCTAAAAGATCAACTTGTGTGTTCTAGGGTGCCCCTCTTGACTCCGTATATAAAGGAGGGAGGGGAGGCCGGCCGGCCCTAGTGGTGCGCCCAAGGAGAGGGAGTCCTACTAGTCCTAGTAGGATTCCTCCACAAGGAAGAGAGGGGGGAGGAAGGAAAGGGAGAGGGAGTGGGAAAGGGGGCGCCACCCCCCTTCCCTTGTCCAATTCGGACTGCAAGGGGGGAGGGGGGCCTGCCCTGGCGACCCTCCTCTCTCTCCAGTAAGGCCCATGGTGGCCCATTAGTTCCCCCGGGGGGTTCCGGTAACCCCTCCGGCACTCTGTTTTTACCCGAAACTATCCGGAACACTTTTGGTGTCCGAATAACATGGTCAAAAATATCAATATTTATGTCTCGACTATATCAAGACTCCTTGTCATGTCCGTGATCTCATCCGGGACTCCGAACAAACTTTGGTGCATCAAATTAGATAACTCATAATACAAATCGTCATCGCACATTAAGCGTGCGGACCCTACAGGTTCGAGAACTATGTATACATGACCGAGACACATCTCCAGTCAATAACCAATAGCAGAACCTGGATGGTCATATTGGCTCCTACATATTCTACGAAGATCTTTATCGGTCAAACCGCATAACAACATACGTTGTTCCCTTTGTCATCGGTATGTTGCTTGCCTGAGATTCGATCATCGGTATCATCATACCTAGTTCAATATCATTACCGGCAAGTCTCTTTACTCGTTCTGTAATACATCATCCCGTAAGTAACTCATTAGTCACATTGCTTGCAAGGCTCATAGTGATGTGCATTACCGAGAGGGCCCGGAGATACCTCTCCGATGCACGGAGTGACAAATCCCAATCTCGATCTATGCCAATTCAAAAAACACCATCGGAGACACCTGTAGAGCATCTTTATAGTCACCCGGTTACGTTGTGACGTTTGATAGCACACAAGGTGTTCCTCCGGTATTCAGGAGTTGCATAATCTCATAGTCTGAGGAACATGTATAAGTCATGCAGAAAGCAATAGTAGAAAAACTAAACGATAATTATGCTAAGCTAATGGATGAGTCTTGTCCATCACATCTGAAAGGATCGATAAGAGGTGTCTAGAGGGGGGTGATTAGACACTAAGTACCATAAGTTGCATTTTTTAACTTCCGTAAGTTGAAGTGGAGTTTAGGCACACATTTAACAAACACAATACATATCAAGAAAGCATGCAAAGAGTATATGAGCAACGGAAAGTAAAGCATGCAACTTGCAACAATGTAAAGAGATGGGATTGGAGTGTGCAAATGCAATTTGGAGACACATAGATTTTTGAGACGTGGTTCCGATAGGTGGTGCTATCGTACATCCACATTGATGGAGACTTCAACCCACGAACGGTAACGGATGCGCGAGTCCACGGAGGGCTCCACCCACGAAGGGTCCATGACGAAGCAACCTTGTCTATCCCACCATGTCCGTCGCCCATGAAGGACTTGCCTCACTAGCGGTAGATCTTCACGAAGTAGGCGATCTCCTTGCACTTGCAAACTCCTTGGTTCAACTCCACAATCTTGTCGGAGGCTCCCAAGTGACACCTAGCCAATCTAGGAGACACCACTCTCCAAGAAGTAAAAAATGGTGTGTTGATGATGAACTCCTTGCTCTTGTGCTTCAAATGATAGTCTCCCCAACACTCAACTCTCTCTCACAGGATATGGATTTGGTGGAAAGAAGATTTGAGTGGAAAGCAACTTGGGGAAGGCTAGAGATCAAGATTCATATGGTAAGAATGGAATATCTTGGCCTCAACACAAGTGTAGGTGGTTCTCTCTCAGAAAAAGGTAAGTTGGAAGTGTATGTTCGTTTTGATGGCTCTCTCCACAAATTAAGAGGTGGTGGAGGGGTATATATAGCCTCCACACAAAATCTAACCGTTACACACAACTTGCCAATCTCGGTGGGACCGAATTAATAAACTCGGTCGGACCGATTCAGCAAATCTAGTGACCGTTAGGATTTTCGGTGGACCCACATGCGACTCGGTAGGACCGATATGGTTAGGGGTAGGGCATAACGTAATCTCGGTGAGACCGGTTACACAAACTCGATGAGACCAATTTTGGTAATAAGCTAACCAGAGAGTTGGTCAGGTAAACTCGGTGGGATCGATTCGCTAATTTCGGTGAGACCGAAATGTTACGAAAAGGAAACAGAGAGTTTACATTGCAATCTTGGTAGGACCAACTATGCAAACTCGGTGAGACCGATTTTGGTAATAGATCCATACAGAGAGATTGCAATCCCATCTCGGTGAGACCGAGATCCCTATCGGTGAGACCGATTTGCCTAGGGTTTGTGGCAGTGGCTATGACATCTAAACTCGGTGGCTTCGGATAGAAAGAATCGGTGGGGCTGAGTTTGACTTTTGGTTTAGTTCATATGTGGATGTGAGAAAGTAGTTGAGGGCTTTGGAGTATATCACTAAGCATTTTGAGCAAGAGCCTCATTAAGCAACACCTCATCCCTCCTTGATAGTATTGGCTTTTCCTATAGACTCAATGTGATCTTGGATCACTAAATTAGAAAATGTAGAGTCTTGAGCTTGGAGCTTGAGCCAATCCATTGTCCTTAGCATCTTGAAGGGGTTCCACATCCTCTAGTTCATGCCACTTCATTGTTGAACTTATCTGAAACATACTAGGTAAAAGTGTTAGTCCAACAAGAGATATGCTGTCATTAATTACCAAAACCACCTAGGGAGCACTTGTGCTTTCAATCTCCCCATTTTTGGTAATTGATGACAACATACATCAAAGCTTTAGATAAAGATATAGAGAATAGTAAGTAAAGCTTTGGAAAGACATGTAACATGCATGGGCTCCCCCTACATGTATGCAATCATGTGAATATGGAATATAGAAGCATGTGAATGCATAAACATGACAGAGTAAGCAATGTGTTATATGTATCTTGTCTATATGCATCAGAGAAAATGATGTGAATATGAGAAATGTACCTTCATGCTCATGAGTCCTTCTTGCAAACAGTATGTACATCAGCAAGTTTCTCATATGCATGACTATGATGCATATACTTACCTTGTGGTCTTGAGTTGGCTTAGGATGGAATGAACCTGCGTAAACAAGGTTAGATAACACAGATACACCTACTGGCCAGAGCAAACAAGGGAAACCACAAGAGTACCAAGACTGGGATGACATGTAGAGTGAGTACTAAGTACCACATTGGATATAGACATGTCCCCAAAGGTAAAGATGTGCAATAAATTCAAGGATTTCCTTCCCTTAGATTACTTGCTCCCCCTGAATCTTAGCATGGGATACTGGGAGAAGATAGGGATCAGAGCAAAGTCAGAGCTCAAAGGAAATAAACAGAGCTAATACAAAGGAGCAAATATGAACATGTCTTTCCCCTCTTGAAGACATGTGACTTCTCTCCTCTTGAACACCAAGCATCTGGGGTCCTTGATTATTACTCTTTCTTCCCTTGAGTATTCTCTCCCCCTATAGATATGATTAAGTTTTGATGTGATCTCTCTCTCCCCCTTTGACATCAATTTACGAGAAGGGTTCTTCTGGATTTTGTCATGATGGGTTTGGTCCTTGAGTCACAGAACAAAGCAGCAAGCTGAATAGGATGCTGGTTGAGGCCAAGATTCATTGAGTGGAGCTGGATCAAAAAGAATGCAGAAACAAGTGGCAAGATGTCTTTCCTGTAGTGAAATCGGTGACACCGAGTTGTATGGTTCGGTTGTACCGAGAGGATTCAGTTGGACCGAAAGCATCAGACCGGTGAGACCGAGTTCATCGCAGAGAAAACACTTGTCACCTCAACTCACTAGACAAGTAAGATCTCACAAGGATTTGCAAGGAATTAACTAAAAGATTTGCAATGAATTGGATGCAAGGAATGCAGAACAGAAAATAAAAGAGAAGAAACTAAAAAGAAGTCTAGATCAAGTTGGAAACAAATATGCATGAGACGAATGCAAGAGCACAAAAAGAACACAAGAGAACTTCATCTAGAAATGGTCAGCGACAAAGTCACCTATGTTAGAGTATATTGACGTAGGAGTTAAGTGAGATCACTTGATCATAGGTCATACTCATCGTTTAAGCTCAAAATGGGGTTACCATTTTTCGTTTAAGCTTTTTGATGTATTCACATCTTGTAGAGTTGCTTTGACTCATGACTTGGAGTAAAGCTTCTCTAAGATGGAATAACATACCTTGGGTGGTGGTGTTGATCATGATCATGTAGTTGAACTTGTGTGGGTTGCTCAAGGTTGATGTAGCTCATCAAGAGTTGGGAGCACCACTTGGAGTTTGAGTTCATCTACCTACATGGGTTAGTTTTTGCAAGGAAGAGCACTTGTGTATCCAAAATGACAATCATGAAACTCAACATAAAATTTGTCAAAGGATATGTTTGAATGGTTGCGTGCTTCCTTGTCTTCATCCACCATTGTGTAGAGACTTGGTGATATAGAAATTTCTCAAGATGTGAGTGAGTTGCAATCTCATAGATTTAGATTCATCCAAGTACCTACACGGGTTAGATAACATGCAAGGTGCAAATATATCCAAGACATAAGATAGTCAACATAAGAGAAATATCAAGGATTAGTCATAGGCTCATGCCTTGCATGTATCAAATGGAGTTCCTACTCCAAGTTTGAAGCATCAATGATGTTCAATTCACCTCTTAACATGCAAAACACTTTCTCATCAAGTGGTTTCGTGAATATATCAGCTAACTTCTTTTCGGTGTGAACATGCTTAAGATTAATGTCCCCTTTGGCAACATGATCTCGAATGAAATGATGATGAACTTCAATATGCTTAGTTCGAGAATGTTGCACGGGATTGTGAGCAATCTTAATAGCACTTTCATTGTCACAAAGTAATGGAACATGTTTCACAGATATCCCATAATCTTTCAGAGTTTGGGTCATCCAAAGTAATTGAGCACAACATGATCCAGCGGCAATGTATTCCGCTTCGGCGGTGGATAAGGATACCGAGTTTTGTTTCTTGGAAGACCAAGACACAAGAGATCTACCAAGAAATTTACAAGTACCCGAAGTGGACTTTCTATCAACCTTGTCACCGGCATAGTCCGAGTCGGAGTAGCCAACAAGATCAAAGAAGGCCCTCTTTGGGTACCAAATGCCAAAATTTGGTGTATGTATTAAGTATCTCACTATCCCTTTCATGGCCTTAAGATGACATTCCTTAGGAGCGGCTTGATATCGTGCACACATGCACACACTTAGCATAATATCAGAGCGTGAAGCACATAGATATAACAATGAACCAATCATAGAGCGATAGACCTTTCGATCAACCGGTTCACCATCTTTGGTTAAGTCAGGATGTCCACTAGTAAGCATGGGTGTAGTCATACCTTTGCATTCTTGCATATTGAACTTCTTGAATAAGTCCTTGGTGTACTTCGTTTGAGAGACAAAGGTACCTTCCTTAGTTTGCTTGATTTGCAAAGCAAGAAAGAATCTGAGTTCACTCATCATCGACATCTCAAACTTCTTTGACACTAGCTTTCCAAACTTTTCACTAAAATGAGGGTTAGTTGATCCAAATATAATATCATCGACATAAATTTGGCACAAAAATAGTTCTCCATTAACCCTTTTTGTAAAAAAAAGCAGAATCTATTTTTCCAATTTCAAAGCCTTTTTCAATAAGGAACTTGGTCAAGCATTTATACCATGCTCTAGGAGCTTGTTTAAGCCCAAAAGAGCTTTGTGAAGTTTGTAAACATGATTAGGTTTCTTAGGATTGACAAATCCGGGAGGTTGATTAACATAAAATTCCTCCTCTGTTTCACCATTTAGAAAAGCACTTTTAATGTCCATTTGGTACAAGGTGATATCATGATGATTAGCATAGGCAAGTAAGATGCGAATGGACTCAAGTCTAGCAACGGGGGCATATGTCTCACCATAGTCCATACCTTCGACTTGAGTGTAGCCTTGGGCGACGAGACGTGCTTTGTTGTGAACTACTTGTCCATCTTCATCTTGCTTGTTGTGAAACACCCATTTGGTACCGATGATGTTGTGGTTGTTGTCGGGCTTCTCCACTAATGTCCAAACTTGATTTCTATCAAAGTTGTGTAGCTCTTCACGCATGGCATTTATCCAATCCAGATCTTCCAAAGCTTCTTCAACCTTCATAGGTTCAATGCTAGAGATAAATGAATAGTGTTCACAAAAGTTAGCTAAACGAGTTTTTGAGCGAGTGATTCTCCCGGTTTGGATATCATTGTAGATTTGCTCGACGGGGTGGTCTTTAGCAATTCTTGCTCAAACTCGTGAAAGCTTTTGCTTGGATCTTGGTTGAACATCTTCTTCATCTTGTTCTTCTTCTTGGCCTTCTTCGTTGTTGACGTTGTCGTTCTCTTGTCGTGGTGGAGAAGGAGGTTGTTGGCATTCATCTTGGTGCACTTCCTCGTTTTCTTCATTTTGGTGTGTCCCACTTGTGGATGCTTCCGTATCAACTCTTGGTTCACCTTGTCGTGAGGTAGAAGCTTCCACTTGGATGGACGAGGTACTCTCCTTCACCTCCATTGGACGAATCTTGCCAATAGACAAGTCTTGGTTGCTTCCGAAGGGTCTTTGTCTCCTACATCAATTGGCAATTGCTCTACTTGCGAGCCATTAGATTCCTCAAACTTCACATCTACCGTCTCTTCAACCATTTGGGTGAAATTGTTGTAGACACGGTATGTGTGAGAGTTTGAGCCATAACCAAGTAGGAAACCTTAATGAGACTTTGGAGGAAATTTAGAATGACGATGCTTATCAAGAATGTAGCACTTTTAGCCGAATACTCGAAAGTATCCAACTTGTGGTTTGTTATCGGTGAGGAGCTCGTATGCCATCTTCCCGAGTAGCTTGTGAAGATACAAGCGATTTGTTGTATAACAAGCTATCTCAACCGCTTCCGCCCAAAAGTGCTTTGGCGTCTTGTACTCATCAAGCATTGTTCTCACCATTTCAATGAGTGTCCGGTTCTTCCTCTCAACAACTCCATTCTGTTGAGGTGTGTATGTAGCCGAGAACTCATGTGAAATCCCTTCTTCATCAAGAAAGGTGTCCACATTTGCGTTCTTGAACTCCGTTCCATTGTCGCTGTGAACCTTCTTGATTTTCACTTCAAATTGATTTTGGGCCTTCCTAGCAAAGTTTTTGAAGATCTTTTGGACCTGCGATTTATCATCGAGAAAGAACACCCACGTAAATCTTGAAAAATCATCAACTATAACTAGACCAAAAGAATTTCCGACTTCTCTTTATTTTCGTTATTCTTTTTTATCTACCGGAGTTCTTCATGAAGGTTCTACATGTTGGTTCATCAAGGATTTATATCCCTTCTCCAAGTGTTCATTGAGATTCTTTTCTAAGGAGCTCGAGCACTCTTCATCTTGTAATCCGGAGTGCAGTTCTTCCTATCTAAGCTTTTGAGGTGGTATTATGTCATTCTTGATAATTTGAGTTCATGTTTCATGATTCACATGTTGTTAAGAATGAGGTATTTTAAATCCATCAATCTCGTCATTGGAGTTATCTTGGGCTATTTTTCACCTTAAGCCTTCCCTAAGGATTTTGCTATTGTGAGGCGTATAAAGGAGCCAAGTTCTTCTTTTTCCTCCCGGTGAAATACTTCCTCGTCTGCTTGTTCTTATCAATCCAACTCTTTTCCCGTGAGTGGCAGGTTGTCACCTCATAATTTTGAGATGTATTCCATAAGACCATATCAAGATTATTCTTTTCGTTGTTGGTGTTCCAACAACTCCGCTCGACCCTTCTCCTAAGGATACCTTTTCAAGCTCTTTTGTAGCAGAAGTTGGCATTTTCTTGTACATTCTTTTTATCTCAATGATCTATCTTCTATTTCTTTCTTCCGGAGGAATTGTGTTGTTGCTCTCTTCAACCTTTCTTCTTGTTCTGGTCAGGATTCTGTTCTTTTCATGCTTATCCTTTTTACCGGAGTGTTGTGTCCCTTTTGTTCAAGCTCTTTCATATTATGAAGTTTGTCATCTCTTTTAAACCGGAGTGTTGTCCGAGATCTTTCTTACCCCTTGTTCCATCCATTCAATAGTTACGGAGGCAGTGTATTGCGATTTCATCAAGTATCTTCTCATCTTATCAAGTTCTTATTCAATTCCTTTTCTTTACAATCGAAGTGCTGCCCGAAGTTGTTCTCCCTTGTTCCTCTTTTCTAACGGAGTGTTTTCAGCTTCGTCATCTCCGTTGTATGCTTCTCTCGATTGGCTTAACCTTTTCCAGGTTCTTTGGTCTCACTCGTTTGTCAAAGAAGCAACTTAGTTTTACCTCTTCTCTCTCTCTTCCGTTTTTCCCTCCGGTGCCATTCTAGATCTCGGGACGAGATCCTCTCGTAGTGGTGGAGTGTTGTAACGCCCTGAGACCGATGTGCCAGGTGTTCTCCAGTTATTCGTTGTCGTTGCCGTGTCATTTGCTTGCGTGTTGCATCTTATCATGTCATCATGTGCATTGCATCATCATGTTTTAAAACTTGCATCTGTCCCGGCCTCCTCGTTCCGTCTGTTGTCTGTTCTGAGCCCAACCACACTTGCACGCGCCCGCGGCATGTCCGAAATAGTATTTTATAAGTGGCCGGAAAATGTTCTCGGAATGGGATGAGAGTTGACGTGTGGTCTTATTATAGTGTACATGGACCGCCTGTCAAGTTTCATTGCATTCGGAGTTCGTTTGATAGCCCAACCGTTAAACTATAGCGACATTATAGTCGGTCTTACGTCGGACGTTTTCGGTCTCCGGAAACGGTTGCCGGGTTTTCCCTCTCTTTCCTCTCTAGCCCATCTACACAGCCCACCTAGGCCTTGACTACTCTTCCTCGTGCCTGGAGCAGTCCGATCGTGATCCGAGGGTCCGAAAACGGATGAAAACCCCTAACCCTAGCCATCCCTGCCTATATATGGACAACCCTCCTTCCAAATTTGGGCAGCCTAGCCATCCCCCTACCTCTAAACTTCCCCCTCCTCGGATTCCGCTCCCAGCCGTCCCTCTGCCGCCACTTGGCGCCGCCCGAGTGGGTAGCCGCCACCAGCGCCGCCGCCTGCATCCACTAGGAGTCCGCCACGTCGCCTCTCAGCCTCCTCCAGCCCGCGCGGCCGCCCGAGCCCGCAACAGGCCCGCCTTGGGCTGGATCTGGGCCCAAGTGCCTCCGCCCCAGCGCCCTGTCTTCCTCCCGCGGGGAGGATCCCGAGCGTCTGCGCTACATCGCCTCATCTACCTCGTTCGCCGGGGCACGCCGCACCATCCGCTGGTGACCTCGAACCCAGGCCGGACCTCCCTTCACCGTCCCGTGCCCTTCCCTTTCCTCTCCTTCTCATCTCTCTCCCAGACCTCACATCTCTCTCCCTCGCCCTGCAGGATCCTCCATGGCCGCCCGACCCCGAAGCCCATACGTCGACGCCGGTCACCTCTTGGGCGCGCCTCCATCGGATCCGGGACCCCTCGCCTGGATCTGCCTATTCCCTACATCGCCGGCCGTGCGTCTCGTTGTTTTCCCCATGCGTCGCCCTCGCCGGAGCCGCGCTATGCCGTCGCCGTCATCCTACTTTGAGGAGACGAGCTTCGCGCCGGCTCGCGTTGACTCCCGCGTGGGTCGGATTTCTCTCCGCCGGCCCAGCCGCTCCCGTGTGTCGCGCAAGGCCCAGCGCCGCTGGCCTCCTCTGCCAAGCCGGGCCGAGGCCCATGGTGAGGCCACCCCAGCGCCCGTCCTTTTTTTCCTTTATTGGGCTTCCTGTCCAGATTTGGCCCATGTCATGTTGTTTTTCCGTTCTGCGATTTGTCCTTTTATCCAGAGTTAATTGTTCTATAGAAAAGACCCTCATGTTCATGCATATAATAACCCACAATTCGGGCATCGGATTAAAATGATTTATATATGAAACTTGCTCAGAATTTTGTCTAGTTTAATAATATGTCACTTTCATCCATGTTTAAAATGTCTAAAATGATGTTTGTTTAAATTTGCTCCTATTCCATGCTAAAATGTTTTAATTCATAACTAAATAACCGTAACTCGGAATTTAATAATCTTTATATGTAAATGGGGTAGAATTTTGCCTAGTTTAACATGGTGGCATCACTTTGCATGTTTAACAACTCTAAAATTGTGTTTAGGGCAGAACAGTACCAAACCTAATATATGCATATGAGGAGTTTCCAGACTTGTTGTTTTGTTGCTTCCGGCCTCATTTAAACTTGACTAGATAGGTAGTTTATTTTGCTTCACCCTCTTGCCATGTTTAACAACATTTAATATTGTTGAGTACCTAAACGAGAGGGAACTAACTAAGTCATGTGGTGTTTTTCTTCAATATGCAACTCCGTTGCATAATGAGCTCCACTTAATTTGTAGGATTGTTTTGTGCATTTTGCCATGCCATATTTCATTAAACCGGACATGCATCATACTCGATTGTGCATCATGTCATGTCTATGTGATAGTTGTTTACCGTGTTGTTTGCTTCTTTCCAGTGTGCTTCTTCGGTTGGTTCCGGTAACGTCGCGTTTGTGAGGACCCATTCGACTACGCCCGTTTGTCTTCTTCATGGACTCGTTCTTCTTCCTTGCGGGATCTCAGGCAAGATGATCATACCCTCGAAATCACTACTATCTTTGCTTGCTAGATGCTCGCTCTTTTTCCATGCCTATGCTGCGATACCTACCACTTGGTTATCATGCATCCCATATTGTTAAGCCAAGCCTCTAACCCACCTTGTCCTAGCAAACCGTTGTTTGGCTATGTTACCGCTTTGCTCAGCTCCTCTTATAGTGTTGTTAGTTGCAGGTGAAGATTGAAGTTTTGTTCCTTGTTGGAACATGGAGATCTTTCCTTGTTGGAACATGTTTACTTGTTGGGATATCACAATATATCTTATCTAATAAATGCATCTATATACTTGGTAAAGGGTGGAAGGCTCGGCCTTATGCCTGGTGTTTTGTTCCACTCTTGCCGCCCTAGTTTCCGTCATATCGGTGTTATTTTCCCGGATTTTGCGTTCCTTACGCGGTTGGGTAATAATGGGAACCCCTTGACAGTTTGCCTTAAGTAAAGCTCCTCCCGCAGTGCCCAACATTGGTTTTACCATTTGCCACCTAGCCTTTTCTTTTCCCTTGGGAGTCGCGCTCCTGAGGGTCATCATTATTTTACCCCCCCCCCCCCGGGCCAGTGCTCATCTGAGTGTTGGTCCAACTTGTCAGCCGCCGGTGGCCACCAAGGGCAACTCTGGGCTGGCCTACCGGAAGTTTAGACAATCCGGTGTGCCCTGAGAAAGAGATATGTGCAGCTCCTATCGGGATTTGTCAGCACATTCGGGCGGTGTTGCTGGTTCTACAAGACCTGAACTTGACCTTAATTAAAATGAATCAACCGCGTGTGTAACCGTGATGGTCTCTTTCCGGCGGAGTCCGAGAAGTGAACACGGTGTTGGAGTTATGCTTGACGTAGGTTGTTTTAGGATCACTTCTTGATCATACTTTTATCGACCGTGCTTTGCTTTCTCTTCTCGCTCTCTTTTGCGTATGTTAGCCACCATATATGCTAGTCGCTTGCTGCAGCTCCACCTCATACCTTTTACCTTACCCATAAGCTTAAATAGTCTTGATCGCGAGGGTGCGAGATTGCTGAGTCCCCGTGGCTCACAGATACTTCCAAAACCAGCTTGCAGGTGCCGAAGAGTCCGTGCAGATGACGCAACCAAGCTCAAGGAGGAGCTCGATGAAGATCTTGTCCTTTGTGTTGTTTTCATTCTAGTTGATCAGTAGTGGAGCCCAGTTGGGGTCGATCAGGGACCTTTGTCGCATTTGGGGTTCTTCTTTTATTTTGGTTCCGTAGTCAGACCTTGATTGTATTTGGATGATGTAATGCTTTATTCATGTAATTGTGTGAAGTGGCGATTGTAAGCCAACTATGTATCTTTTCCCCTATTGTATTACATGGGTTGTGTGAAGATTGCCTCACTTGCGACATTGCTTTCAATGCGGTTATGCCTCTAAGTCGTGCTTTGACACGTGGGAGATATAGCCGCATCGAGGGCATTACAAGTTGGTATCAGAGCCTTCCCCGACCTTAGGAGCCCCATTGCTTGATCGTTTTTAGCAGCCGTTGTTGTGTCTAGAAAAATGTTTTGAGTCATTTAGGAATTATATATCAGAGAGTTTAGGAATTCTTTTTACTTCCCAGTCTCCTCATCGCTCTGGTAAGGCATCCCGACGTAGAGTTTTGAATCTTCTCTTCTCAAATTTCACTAAATTTTTTTAGGATCATGCGGGTATCTTGGAATCGTTCCGATGGTTTTATGACGAGAACATTGTCTTGGTGCCTCCTGTCAGGGGTTTTGTGGAAGTGTCCCGGGGAGTTGAGCTCTGAGGTGTTGTCGTCATAATTTTATCGTTGCAATTCTGGAATACCTGAGTTTAGTACGCTGACATCGAAAATCTCTTTTATGCAGTTCGTTGGTGAGATAACCTCGACGCCACCAGTACTGGGGCGGGAGTCACTACTAGGAAAAGGCCTACTAATGGCGCACCGGTTTTGCCTACTAATGGCGCATCACCGGTGCACCATTAGTAGCACGCCAGTAGTAATTTTTACTAATGGCGCACCAGTGGTGCGCCATTAGTATCTGGTATACTAATGGCGCACCAACTAGTGCGCCATTAGTATGTAACAGCATGCGCCATTAGAGTGCCTCCCGGGGGCCATACGTAAGCATGGCTTTGTCATACTAATGGCGCATTCTCTCTTGATGCGCCATTAGTATCCTTTGGCATACTAATGGCGCACCTCGTGGTGATGTGCCATTAGTATGAATATTTGGTTTTTTTCCTTTTCTGATTTTTGCGCAGGTTATAAAATATATTATTAGACAGAATATAGACAGCAACATCAGATTCATCGAATACAATAGAAGATTAGTCTCCGAATACAATTCATCATATTAGTCTCCGAATTCAAAAGACCAAACAAAGATAAAACATTAGAAGTCTCAAGACCGTGAGTATCGAGTTTGTCTTCACATTACAAGTCGATATCGATCATCTAAACTACCATCACATAGAAGAGAGCTGTGGTCATCACGATGAGCATCATCGCGATCGAACTGGTCTTCATCCGGTTCCTCCAACGCTCCCTCCTCTCTCCCGCTAGATAGCGGGCGTATCTAGATTCAGCCTCCGCCCTAGTGGTGTACCCTTTGTAACTATTATCGTTGAAACGGTGAACCTCTCTCTGACACTCCTCCCAGTCGTCGTAGACTCCGGGAACGTTACCCTTGTACACGACATAGGACGGCATCTCTATGCACAAGCCAAACAACAGATAATACATAAGCAATATGGAAGTATGCAACAAAAGGATCGGAAGAGAAAAGCAAGACATTAATAGCACGATTCATGGTCCTACTAATAAATAGCATCAATTACATCTAAGTTGAACGACTGTCCAAACCAAAGAGACATATGAATTCATTAAAGTATAATTACAACATGAGCCAATCAATGTTTCAGAACTACACATCACTACTTTCGACTCGACTCATCGGACAGGAACGTGGATGAAGCCGCCGTCTGTCGTGATGGTCATGAAATCACGGTCGTTGTCACCCTGCATTTGTAGCATTTCATCTATCTCACTATTGGACGGTTGATATCTGAGGAAGAACTGCCCCGAGGTATGAAGGACATCTTGATGGATGATGTCCGCAAACTCCGACTGGATGCGAAAGAATTCTTGTCTGAGGTCCGCGTCCTGGACTGCCGACAAGCTCGTGGCCCAATCTTTGAGACTATCTGGTAGCAGAAGTTGATGATGGTCCCTTACGATCGCCCGCATGTGATGGAGGGCGTAGTAGGCATCCTTCTGACCACCAGGCGGCTGCTTGACGCAGGAGAACTTCGTATTGTGTGAGAACATGTGCTTGCCGTACTTATGAATTGCCCTGGTGAAGGTGCCTCCAGATTTGGCGTAGGCGGGGAGAACATGATCAAGAACTTGCTTGACATTTGTCTAGTCTATCTTGGAGTTACTGTTCGGGTCTAAATACGTGGCCATGGAATATTTCGGGCTTAAGAGGATGAGTGTGCAATGTGTGTCACTGCACAGAACACGGAATGTTGGAAAAAAACGATCGAAATCTAAGAAATCATATGTTACGGGGCGGTTAAGGGATGACTTACTCGGGAAAGTAAGGAACAAGGAAGTTATCCTTATCTGGGTTTGCCAGAATGACGCCTTCGAGGTGTGAACTCGCAACTTGGCGGTCCCCAGCGCTGCTCAAGTGCTTGGCACGCATGTAGAAGGGGTCGACTATCACAATGTCCGGGGTCTTGTCTCTAATGATCCGCATCTCCATACTCACCGAAAACAGCCGAACGAAGGTGTAATGCAGCGGATGAAGGTTAAACATAGCAAAGATGTCATCAAACTGCAGGACGATCGTACCCCCGATGTCGCCATCCACAAAGCCCTTGCCCTCTGGCACCTTGGCCACGAAAACCGGGTATGCCACATCCTTCTCTCTGAGACGCCGCTTATCCAAAGAAAGAACACTTTTGTGCAGACTCCGCATAGCACCGGTTGCAGCATTCAGCATATTTGGCGGTAGCATCGCCGTACCCGCCACATGCACCCTCCTCGAGATATCCTTAGGTGAAGGTGGCCCGTCCTGAGCACGGATCGAACTCGGTGCCGGCTGGCTCGCACCGGCGCCCTTGTTAGTCTTTCGTTTCCGTCCCTTCTTCTTGATCTCCTGTAATGGCACCGAGTTCTACTCACAGACCGCCTTCTTGAGCGTGTTGGGGCTGATAATATTTCGCACCTCAGCTATCTGAGGCTCGGTGAAGGCGGGAGCTGGAGGCGTGTCCTGAGAACTAAACGCCAGACGATGCCTATTGCAATTGGATTTCTCCGCCGTACTAGCTAGATCGCGGTCGTCTTAGTTGGGTTCTTGAGAAAGAGGCCCGCAGAACTCGTTAGCGTACCCATGTTCGGCAAAGTACTTATCAACTTTGGTAAATGTACCGTCGTCGTCGTTGTCGTCGCCGTCCGGATCCTGTGCCATAGGGCTGTCCGGATCCTGTGCCATAGGGATGTCCGGCAGGTCCGGTAGCGTTGCGGTGTTCTTGCCATGGCTTGGCGCCGGCACGACTGGCGGTCTTGTCTATGGGGTCGTGTCCCCCGCCGCCAAACGAATCTGGCTCTTCGGCCAAAGCAGGGGCCAGTTTACGCAGGTGCTGAGGGTTATCTCATCTTCTTCGTCGGCCCCAGCAGGTCGAATCAGAGGTAATAGCTTGTCGCAGCCTGGCAGCACCTGAACCACTTCAACCCTATACATTGTGGGTGGCATCGGATTACCGTGGAACATGGGGTTGCCCGGTTGAACGATTCTGCCCTTGGCGACATCGACCAACTCGGCGCCCACGAAATGCAGAAGAGTTCAAGGAACGTCGGCGGTGCCCTGCGAAAACATGTACATGGCGTCAGGGATGCCCAGTCAAAGGCAAGGAGATGAAGTCATCGGCCGAGAGGCTTGGTTACCATGATGCCGTCGAGCTTGGCTAATGTCGAGGCACTGCCAATGGCGGGCGTGCAACTGACGGAGGGGGCGCTTGCTGGCGAGGTGCCGGCCGGCGTACACCCGGGTGCATTAAGTTTCAATGCTCGTGCCGGCGCCGGAGACACGAATACCGCCTCCGCCGGAGACACCAATGGCGCCGCCGCCAGAGACACCAATGGCGCCACCTGCGCGCTGTGCGAGTTGCTGGCCGTGAAGCTGGGAATCAGGGGAGGCCTCCACGTCATCAGCCCATGAATCAACGTAGGCACCATGGCGTTGAGCATCGTTCCAAGTTGTTGTTGCACTTGCTCTTGGACAAGCTCCGAAATCTGCGCCACTTGTGCCTTGAGTTCTTCAACCTCGCGCGTCTGGCTTTCTGAGCTGGTCTTTTTCTCCTTCCGCACACCAGCGGTATAGTATGACCCCCATTTTGTGGACAAGCCTTTGCCGTCCACACGACCAGCTGATGTCGGCTTAGTGAGCTTATCCTTGTTTTTCATTACGTTCAACGCCCTATTTAATGTGGTGTTGAAAGGGGAGTTCTTAGACGACCCCGCGCTACTGCTTTCAGTTTCCTGCGAAAGGAACGTGAACCATTTAGAAATATTGGGGATTAATTAGAGTGCAACCATATGGAGCTAATTACGCGGGGGTGTATTCCTTACCAGAAGAAGCTCAAGCGCCCTGGTCTTCGGATCCGTGGTAAGCTCCTTTGTTATCGGGTCCTCCTTGTACCGGGCCCTGACATAGTTCCTAGTCTGCTTGTCACCGCTGTATTTCTCGAAGCGGGGCGGTAGGCCTTGCTCGGCACGCTCCGCGTCCTCCTTGTCCCATATAGGCTCCGCCACTCTGTAACCGCCGGGACCGAGTTTGTGTTCCCCTAAGTTCAACTCCCGCATTTCTTTCCCCCACTGACTTGATGCGGAAGTTCCACTGCTCTCGCACTTGATCTTGAACTCCTTGTACTCATCTTATCTCATCAAAGGATATTTCGCCTTGATCTTCTCATAACTATCACCTTTATCAATCATTCTCTTCACCGCGCTTTTCCATGTAGACAGGGCCGTGCTCATCTTCGTGAGGGCGGCACTGTTCACTTTATTCCCTGAGAGGCGTGTGTTTTCAAATTCGGCGGGGAACTTGTATCGTTCGTGCAGCTTCATGTAGAGGAGGTTGCGCAAATTCCCTCGTCCCTTATGCCTAAGGTTCTCGGTGTTGATCGAGGCGGTGCTCCGGAGAATGCACCCGAGCTGAAGCGAGTACCCCTTGACTATATGTTTGGGCTCCATTGGATTCCCGTCGGAGTCCACTTGAGTGAATTCCTCCTTGAGGGTGCGGAGCGCATTCGGGCGCCGGTCCTTCCTTTGCTTCTTCGGTTGGCTGCCATTTGTGTGTGCGCCGCCATCATCAGTGGTGGCATCCTCGGCAGCACCATAAGTGGTGTCATCCCCGACGCCACTAGGGGTTGTGTAATCAGGATCGGTGTCTTCCGCGGCGTCCTCATAGAGGTGAGGTTGTTCCTCCATCTCCTAGGACAACTCCCAGAATTTCTTGCCACCCGAACCACCGGCCTCATCGTTGTGGGCCATGTTTCGCTCTAAATAGGAAAAAAGTTTGGTCAAAAAGTTGGTTATTGTCAAGGAACAAGATCATGGTCTCATCATTTAGGGTTTGTCGACACTGAGGCACCCTAAAAGCCTAAGCTTTCATCATTTAGGGTTTGTCGACGCCGAGGCACCCTAAAAGCCTAAGCGTACATCATTTAGGTTCTCATCGACACCGAGGCATCCGGGGCAGCCAAGTTAAGTTTTTATCATTTAGGGTTTTTCAATGCCGAGGGACCCTAGGTTGGGCCTAATCACTTGGCACTAATCACTTGGCTCTATTGCCACCTATGGTTTAATGCAGCAAGAATAAAGGGGAAGTTGATCCTACTTAACTAAGTACTAAGATACCCCGGCCCATGCATTAGTAGCAAGTACCTCATATGTCCGATTTTTAGCAAAGTCATGCTAATTCACGGAAAATTTCAGCATGACCTTTGCTGAAAATAGGACATATGGAGTACCCGAATTTGCCAGAACGGAAGTTAATCGACATTCCGGCAAACTCAAGGGCCTCTCGGGGTACCTGCAAAATCATCACGACACAATGGTCGGAGACAAAACCCATCCACAGACCATATGGTCCTCTGCTTTCATATGGACAAAAATCAGCTCAACTTATGTGAGCTTCCATTCCAGATATAATATGTCACCCAACAAAAAATTATAGTGTATGGATCATGGCATTTTTTATTCTACATTTTTATTCTATGGATCATGCCAGGAAATTATAGTCTATGTCATTTTCTGAAACATATTTTTGCCATGGCAATTTTGAATCAATAGACATACTTCTCAAAAGAGGCATGATCAAATTCTGGTGCCCTTGACTTACTAGTATTTATCTCTTATGACTGATGAATGTGCATTGAGTCCAGAAGCAAAGACTCTATAGTGAAATGAAAAAAACCTTGGAAATATATTTATGATAACTCTAAATGGATCAGAAGGTGCAGATGCACTTGTAAAAAAAGTATGCATTTGCAGCAGCTTTGTTCTGATTATGACACCATTCTGTTAAGAAGGAAAAATAACATTATCATCCCAATTCATGGTTGACCAGTTCAGAACTAATGCACATTGACCACATAATATTATTTTGCAACCACTCAGTTTGTCCTTGACTGGGACACTTGAAGCACAAAACAACTAATGCAGAGCTAGGTCTACTTAGGTCTACTTTGGTTCTGATGCATAGGTCTACTCTGGTGCATATGTGGGGTTTTTTAATTACAAAATACAAAACTTCTATTATTGTTTTTATTTTTAACCAGAGCCTAACCACCTCTACAGTTTACAAACTAATTCAGGTAATCACTAATCAAGAAGATTGGTGATACATATGATGGAATTGTCAGTTTAGTGTTCCACTATGATGCATTGGTTCACCTGTGATTTCCTGATGGCACTGGCCATACCTTTGGTCATTTTCGTTGTAAATATTCCAGAGTTTGACTGCAACGATGCTTAAACAGCAAGCTATTATCTTACTGATCTTGTACATATCTCCAAGTCTCTTGGGATCTTGTCCAATATTTTCTAAATGAGGCGATAGCTAAGGAAAACTAGTTCAGGCTTCTTGCTCCAGCTGGCAGACAAGTTAATGTAGAACTCTATTTTTTTCTTAGCTGGCACAAGTTTGTCTAGTGTGAACCTCAACTAATAAAATTGTTGTGTGTTAGGACCATACACTAGAAAGCCTCACTGTCTGGCTTTCAAACTTTTAACCTATTGTACTATAAGTATAAAAGATAACAAACTAACATATGGAGATTGTGAGAGAACCTAGAAAAATGCACTCCTCTTATAGTGATGCACAAACTAGAAACTGTATACCAAACACACAAATAGAAACCCAGCTCGGGGAACTAGAGTAGCATATTTAGTAAATCAACTTGTAGTGGGATGTACAACAAGTTAAATCAAGTAGTCAAAGACAATATGATTAGTGTACTGAACCACGGAGCAGAGGTGGAGCGGAGACCGGAGTTGAGGTGGCCGGAGTTGAGGAAGACCTTCCCAACGGCGAGGTCCCGATGCGTAGCGCCGACGAGATGGCGGACCCGGCCTTGCTCCGCAGCCACGGCAGGAAAGCATCGTCCTCCTTCACCTGAGGGGCGGCAAATTTGATTCCATCAACATTCAGCAAAGGGGCGGGGGGACGGGAGGATTTCTTCCTCTCTTTCTTTGCTTGCGGTGAACCCTAGCTAGCCCAGATAGCTCACCTTGGGGATGGCTGCGAGGGGAGCCGGAGCGGGTGTGGAGCGAGCGCGGGGGTCGTCGGAGTGGGCGCGGGGGAGTCGGAGCGGGTGTGGAGCGGGCGCGGGGGTCGTTGGAGCGGGCCGGGGCCGGCAGCGGTGGCGGCGGCTAGGAACCCTAGCTGTCGCGCTCGGGAGGGAGGTTGACGCAGGCGGGGCCGCGGGGGAGGGGGACGGCGAGGGCGCGGGCGCGGGCGGAGGGGGGATGGTGAGGGAGGTGGTCGGGTGCGGCGGGGGAAGCGAGCACGGCCGGGGACGGCGAGCACGGGGGAAGTGGTGGGCGGTGGTGGTCAGGCGCGGTTGAGACGAGGCAGGGGAGGGATTAGAGAGAAATGAAGATTGGGGATTTTAGTGTGGGGGAGGCTTAGCAATGGCGCACCATCCAGGAGTGCGCCATAAGTAACTATTTTTTTGTATATCAATGGCGCACCACCCAGGGGTGCGCCATTAGAAATTATTATTATTATTTTTTGCATCGAATAAGTTTTTAGAAAATGAATATGAATATGAAATAGTAATAATTTTTTATAAAAATAGTAATAATTTTTTAAAAAATATCATCAAATTTGTTATTTGAAAATATTTATGAATATGAAAAAATATCATCAAATTTGTTATTTGAAAATATCATCAAATTTGTTTTTTTGGATTTTTAGTTGCATTCATTTGTGAATTGGTAAAACATTTATGAATATGAAAAATATCATCAAATTTGAAAAACTATTCATGAATTCAAAACGTGCCCATGAAATTTAAAAATATTCATGCATGAGTTCAAAAAATATTACTGTTTTACAAAAAAGTAAAAAAATATAAGTATATATACTAATAGCGCACCGTCTAGTAGTGCGTCATTACTAGTTTAAACTAGTAATGGCGCACTGTGAAACAGTGCGCCATTAGTAGTTTTGCAAAAAAAAGAATAAGAAAAAAATTACAGTAATGGCGCACTCTCTGCCAGGTGCGCCATTACTAGTTAGAACTAGTAATGGCGTATTGTCCACCTCATGCGCCATTAGTATGTATGGAAAATGGAAAAAAAATTAATACTAGTGGCGCACCCTGTTTCTGGTGCGCCATTAGTGTCTTCCACACTAATGGCGTATCACCAATAGGTGCGCCATTAGTATATAGTAGTGGCGCACTGCTTACCTGGTGCGCCATTAGTATCAATCCTATCTATAGCCCTTTTCCTAGTAGTGAGTTCAGGAGTATCACCATAACTTGTATAACGGATGCTTTTCGAAGGTTGAGGTAGATGGTTTCCGAAGTTTTTCTTGGTTATGTGTTGAAGGTTGGATACAGCTGGATGTAGGATTTGCTAGATTTGGGTGAGATATTATGCTTCCCCTATATCCCCAACACCTGATTGCATAACCGGAAAGGTTCGGGAGTTTCATAGGTGGGAATTCAAGTAGCTCTTAGGATATCTTTCCGACGGATGTATGATATGAAATTGGGGTTCGACGTCTAGTGGTCCACCTATTCACGGTCGATTTTACAGTGGTCTCGTTGTGTCTTAAAGAGTCCTTGGCTATGCCGACTCGGGGACGCTTCGTATGTCATGTGCACTGCCTTGTACATGATGGTGATGTACGATCGAGCCCGTGTAGGCCCCACCACGAAAACTTCGGACGAAATCTCTATCATATGTTTGTTCCGGCTTATTCTGCAAGCCAGTCCTTTGTTTTGTTTTTGAGTTGTGGTATTCGAGTTGCTTCAATGTCAAGTGTTGATTCCCTACCTTTCCCAAATGGTGTTCTCATACTCCGATGTAAATACCAATCCTTCTTGATCATCGAGATTGTGTTGTCAATCCTTTTCAACCGGCGTGTTTCTCTTCAAGTGAATCCGCTCGTTTTCAACATCCGCTTGATCAAGTATCAGTTCTTCTCTACGGTGTTCGTTCCATCCATTCCAAATTGTCTTTGTTTTTCCCAACCTCCCTCCCTTGTTTTTCTTCAAGGACTCAAATTTCTTATTCAAGTATCATTTTAATGTTGTGAAGTCTCTCCATTTTTTTTCTGTCAATGTTCTTACCCGGTGTTTCTCATGAAGATTCTAACGGAGCTTCTAGTTCATCATTATTCGTTCTTTTTCTTCTCTAGTGGTTTCAATTTTAGTTTTATATGTGGATCATATTCTTTTCCTTGCTTCAAATGCCTTCTCATACCGGTGCTCCTCATATTCATTCATTTCTCGCTATTCATTTGTTCCGGTGCCCTAAAGATATCTCAGAAGGCTCGCCTTGTCATCCAAGATCCGTTCAACCTATTTCGAGGATGTTCCCTCATTCAAGTCATTTAATTCAACCGGTGCTTTCTCTCTTTTGAATCATTCAACAGTGTTTCTTTTGAGTGGGCCCTAACCCACAGGTCTTTTCCCAGGATCTTACCTGACTCTTCTATTTTCCCGGAGCTATCCTAAATTCTTTTCCAAGTTTGACGTAAGAATGAGTTATCATTAGTCAAATGCTTTTCTCCAAGATTTTTCAAATATTTTTTCATCATTGGCTCAACCTCTTCGTTTTGACTCTTCCGGAGTATATAAATAATTATTGGTGGTGTTTCTCGTCGTCATTCTCAGATTCGGAGACCGAAGAAGAATTTTACCTTCATATCTTATATGTTCTCACAGAGATTCGTGATTCTAGCTTGTTCCCATCCTTTCATAATTATTTTTCGATTGTGAGAATTCTTTTCACCCATCCGGAGCAATTCAGGAGTCTTTTAAGTTTGATTCCCTGGAGCCCATCATTTCAGAAGATTTATTAATTCTCAGCTTTCAGTTATCATTCTCTAATCTTACCGGTGCATCATTCAAATTTCTCTAATCAGTTCGTGATTCCTTCGTTCTCTTATATCTAAATTCTCTCAAGCATCTTCATTCACTTGCAATTTCTTCCCGGTGTTTCTTTATCTTTTCTTCATTCATTTTTAATTCTTACGGTGGTTCGTTCAAGATTTCTCTTCCTTATCAATTCATTCGTGGTTTCAATTCTACCGGTGGTTCGTTGAAGACCTTCCTCAAGTTTGCGCTATATCTATATTAATCCTTTTTATGAGAATAAGTAGTATGCCAATTCCATTGCTTGTCATCAATTTAAATTGGTGAAGGATAAGCATGATGTAATTCTTATTCTTGTTTCATCCATATGTTAAACTTTTCTTTCGGAGTTTGTTCACGATGATTAAATTCTTGGTTTCAAGTGCTCGTCTTTCTTTCCCGGAGTTCCAAGCTCTAATGATCACGGAGATCCATCTAAATCATTACAAGGTGTCACCTTGTGTTTCCGACTTCTCTTTATTTTCGTTATTCTTTTTTATCTACCGGAGTTCTTCATGAAGGTTCTACATGTTGGTTCATCAAGGATTTATATCCCTTCTCCAAGTGTTCATTGAGATTCTTTTCTAAGGAGCTCAAGCACTCTTCATCTTGTAATCCGGAGTGCAGTTCTTCCTATCTAAGCTTTTGAGGTGGTATTATGTCATTCTTGATAATTTGAGTTCATGTTTCATGATTCACATGTTGTTAAGAATGAGGTATTTTAAATCCATCAATCTCGTTATTGGAGTTATCTTGGGCTATTTTTCACCTTAAGCCTTCCCTAAGGATTTTGCTATTGTGAGGCGTATAAAGGACCCAAGTTCTTCTTTTTCCTCCCAGTGAAATACTTCTTCGTCTGCTTGTTCTTATCAATCCAATTCTTTTCCCGTGAGTGGCAGGTTGTGACCTCATAATTTTGAGATGTATTCCATAAGACCATATCAAGATTATTCTTTTCGTTGTTGGTGTTCCAACAACTCCCCTCGACCCTTCTCCTAAGGATACCTTTTCAAGCTCTTTTGTAGCAGAAGTTGGCATTTTCTTCTACATTCTTTTATCTCAATGATCTATCTTCTATTTCTTTCATCCGGAGGAATTGTTTTGTTGCTCTCTTCAACCTTTCTTCTTGTTCTGGTCAGGATCCTGTTCTTTTCATGCTTATCCTTTTAACCGGAGTGTTGTGTCCCTTTTGTTCAAGCTCTTTCATTTTATGAAGTTTGTCATCTCTTTTAAACCGGAGTGTTGTCTGAGATCTTTCTTACCCCTTGTTCCATCCATTCAATAGTTACGGAGGCAGTGTATTGCGATTTCATCAAGTATCTTCTCATCTTATCAAGTTCTTATTCAATTCCTTTTCTTCACAATCGGAGTGCTGCCCGAAGTTGTTCTCCCTTGTTCCTCTTTTCTAACGGAGTGTTTTCAGCTTCGTCATCTCCGTTGTATGCTTCTCTCGATTTTCTTAACCTTTTCAAGGTTCTTTGGTCTCACTCGTTTGTCAAAGAAGTAACTTACGACGTGTTTGGTTCGACGGAAATATCATGACTTCTGATTACAGCGCTTTCTGAAACAGAATCTGGCGTTTGGTAGGCCCACGATGTATTAGGTAGCGGCGTCTTCCGATACATGCGCTCGCGAAGCGGAAAATGGCGGGACTGAAGGTGATTAGAAAACCGGGAGCCGAACGCTCGAAACAAACATATCTCGTATTCGGTAAAAATAGTATGAAGACGGAGCTTCCTGATACCCAAGTCGAATACGTTACCTGAGCGCAAACCAAACGCGTCATTAGTTTTACCTCTTCTCTCTCTCTTCCATTTTTCCCTCCGGTGCCATTCTAGATCTCGGGACGAGATCCTCTCGTAGTGGTGGAGTGTTGTAACGCCCCGAGACCGATGTGCGAGGTGTTCTCCAGTTATTCGTTGTCGTTGCCATGTCATTTGCTTGCGTGTTGCATCTTATCATGTCATCATGTGCATTGCATCATCATGTTTTAAAACTTGCATCTGTCCCGGCCTCCTCGTTCCGTCCGTTGTCCGTTCTGAGCCCAACCACACTTGCACGCGCCCGTGGCATGTCCGAAATAGTATTTTATAAGTGGCCGGAAAATGTTCTCGAAATGGGATGAGAGTTGACGTGTGGTCTTATTATAGTGTAGATGGACCGCCTGTCAAGTTTCATCGCATTCGGAGTTCGTTTGATAGCCCAATCGTTAAACTATAGCGACATTATAGTCGGTCTTACGTCGGACGTTTTCGGTCTCCGGAAACGGTTGCCGGGTTTTCCCTCTCTTTCCTCTCTAGCCCATCTACATAGCTCACCTAGGCCCAGACTACTCTTCCTCGTGCCTGGAGCAGTCCGATCGTGATCCGAGGGTCCGAAAACGGATGAAAACCCCTAACCCTAGCCATCCCTGCCTATATATGGACAACACCCCTTCCAAATTTGGGCAGCCTAGCCCTTCCCCTACCTCTAACCTTCCCCGTCCTCAGATTCCGCACCCACCCGTCCCTCCGCTGCCACTTGGCGCCGCCCGAGTGGGTAGCCGCCACCAGCGCCGCCGCCTGCATCCACTAGGAGTCCGCCACGTCGCCTCTCAGCCTCGTCCACCCCGCGTGGCCGCTCGAGCCCGCAACCGGCCTGCCTTGGGCTGGATCTGGGCCCAAGCGCCTCCGCCCCAGCGCCCCGTCTTCCTCCCGCGGGGAGGATCCCGAGCGCCTGTGCTACATCGCCTCGTCTACCTCGTTCGCCGGGGCACGCCGCACCATCCGCCGGTGACCTCAAACCCAGGCCGGACCTCCCTTCGCCGCCCCGTGCCCTTCCCTTTCCCTCTCCTTCTCATCTCTCTCCCAGACCTCACATCTCTCTCCCTCGCCCTGCAGGATTTGCCATGGCCGCCCGACCCCGAAGCCCATACGTCGACGCCGGTCATCTCTTGGGCGCGCCTCCACCGGATCCGGGACCCCTCGCCTGGATCTGCCTATTCCCTACATCGCCGGCCGCGCGTGTCGTTGTTTTGCCCGTGCGTCGCCCTCGCCGGAGCCGCGCTATGCCGCCGTCGTCATCCTACTTCGAGGAGACAAGCTTCGCGCCCGCTCGCGTTGACTCCCGCGTGGGTCGGATTTCTCTCCGCCGGCCCAGCCGCTCCCTTGTGTCGCGCAAGGCCCAGCGCCGCTGGCCTCCTCTGCCAAGCCGGGCCGAGGCCCATGGTGAGGCCACACCAGCGGCCGTCCTTTTTTTCCTTTATTGGGCTTCCTGTCCACATTCGGCCCATGTCATGTTTTTTCTGTTTTGCGATTTGTCCTTTTATCCAGAGTTAATTGTTCTATAGAAAAGACCCTCATGTTCATGCATATAATAACTCACAATTCGGGCATCGGATTAAAATGATTTATATATGAAACTTGCTCAGAATTTTGTCTAGTTTAATAATATGTCACTTTCATCCATGTTTAAAATGTCTAAAATGATGTTTGTTTAAATTTGCTCCTATTCCATGCTAAAATGTTTTAATTCATAACTAAATAATCGTAACTCGGAATTTAATAATCTTTATATGTAAATGGGGTAGAATTTTGCCTAGTTTAACATGGTGGCATCACTTTGCATGTTCAACAACTCTAAAATTGTGTTTAGGGCAGAACAGTACCAAACCTAATATATGCATATGAGGAGTTTCCGGACTTGTTGTTTTGTTGCTTCCGGCCTCATTTAAACTTGACTAGATAGGTAGTTTATTTTTCTTCACCCTCTTGCCATGTTTAACAACATTTAATATTGTTGAGTACCTAAACGAGAGGGAACTAACTAAGTCATGTGGTGTTTTTCTTCAATATGCAACTCCGTTGCATAATGAGCTCCACTTAATTTGTAGGATTGTTTTGTGCATTTTGCCATGCCATATTTCATTAAACCGGACATGCATCATACTCGATTGTGCATCATGCCATGTCTATGTGATAGTTTTTTACCGTGTTGTTTGCTTCTTTCAGGTGTGCTTCTTCGGTTGGTTCCGGTAACGTCGCGTTTGTGAGGACCCATTCGACTACGCCCGTTTGTCTTCTTCATGGACTCGTTCTTCTTCCTTGCGGATCTCAGGCAAGATGATCATACCCTCGAAATCACTACTATCTTTGCTTGCTAGATGCTCGCTCTTTTGCCATGCCTATGCTGCGATACCTACCACTTGCTTATCATGCATCCCATATTGTTAAGCCAAGCCTCTAACCCACCTTGTCCTAGCAAACCGTTGTTTGGCTATGTTACCGCTTTGCTCAGCCCCTCTTATAGCGTTGTTAGTTGCAGGTGAAGATTGAAGTTTTGTTCCTTGTTGGAACATGGAGATCGTTCCTTGTTGGAACATGTTTACTTGTTGGGATATCACAATATATCTTATCTAATAAATGCATCTATATACTTGGTAAAGGGTGGAAGGCTCAGCCTTATGCCTGGTGTTTTGTTCCACTCTTGCCGCCCTAGTTTCCGTCATATCGGTGTTATGTTCCCGGATTTTGCGTTCCTTACGCGGTTGGGTAATAATGGGAACCCCTTCACAGTTCGCCTTAAGTAAAGCTCCTCCAGCAATGCCCAACATTGGTTTTACCATTTGCCACCTAGCCTTTTCTTTTCCCTTGGGAGTCGCGCTCCTGAGGGTCATCATTATTTTACCCCCCCGGGCCAGTTCTCCTCTGAGTGTTGGTCCAACTTGTCAGCCGCCGGTGGCCACCACGGGCAACCCTGGGCTGGCCTACCGGAAGTTTAGACAATCCGGTGTGCCCTGAGAAAGAGATATGTGCAGCTCCTATCAGGATTTTTCGGCACATTCGGGCGGTGTTGCTGGTTTAGTTTTACCCTGTCGAAATGTCTTGTAGAACCGGGATACCGAGCCTGATCGGAATGTCTCGGGAGGAGGTCTATTACTTCGTTGACCGTGAGAGCTTGTGATGGGCTAAGTTGGGACACCCCTGCAGGGATTTGAACTTTCGAAAGTCGTGCCCACGGTTATGGGCAGATGGGAATTTGTTAATGTCCGGTTGTAGAAAACCTGAAGTTGACCTTAATTAAAATGAATCAACCGCGTGTGTAACCGTGATGGTCTCTTTCCGGCAGAGTCCGGGAAGTGAACACGGTGTTGGAGTTATGCTTGACGTAGCTTGTTTTAGGATCACTTCTTGATCATACTTTTATCGACCATGCTTTGCTTTCTCTTCTCGCTCTCTTTTGCATATGTTAGCCACCATATATGCTAGTCGCTTGCTGCAGCTCCACCTCATACCTTTTACCTTACCCATAAGCTTAAATAGTCTTGATCGCGAGGGTGCGAGATTGCTGAGTCCCCGTGGCTCACAGATACTTCCAAAACGAGCTTGTAGGTGCCGAAGAGTCCGTGCAGATGACGCAACCAAGCTCAAGGAGGAGCTCGATGAAGATCTTGTCCTTTGTGTTGTTTTCGTTCTAGTTGGTCAGTAGTGGAGCCCAGTTGGGGTCGATCGGGGACCTTTGTCGCATTTGGGGTTCTTTTTTTATTTTGGTTCCGTAGTCGGACCTTGATTGTATTTGGATGATGTAATGCTTTATTCATGTAATTGTGTGAAGTGGCGATTGTAAGCCAACTATGTATCTTTTCCCCTATTGTATTACATGGGTTGTGTGAAGATTACCTCACTTGCGACATTGCTTTCAATGCGGTTATGCCTCTAAGTCGTGCTTCGACACGTGGGAGATATAGCCGCATCGAGGGCGTTACACCTCGTGAGCTCCTCCTTCATCTTCTGACGTAGGGTCCAAGTCTATCCGGTAGGTTTCCTTCCAAAAATAACTTCTCCAGTTGATTTCGTTCTGTTTCGACTCCATTTGATATTCCTTTTCCTCGAAACACTGAAATAGGCATAAAACAACAAATCTGGGCTGAGCCTCCGGTTAATAGGTTAGTCCCAAAAATAATATAAAAGTGGATAATAAAGCCCAATATTGCCCAAAACAGTAGATAATATAGCATGGAGCAATCAAAAATTATAGATACGTGGAGACGTATCAAGCATCTCCAAGCTTAATTCCTGCTCGTCCTCGAGTAGGTAAATGATAAAAAAGATAATTTTTGATGCGGAGTGCTACTTGGCATAATTTCAATGTAATTCTTCTTAATTGTGGTATGAATATTCAGATCTAAAGGATTCAAGAAAAAGTTCATATTGACATAAAAATAATAATACTTCAAGCATACTAACTAAGAAATCATGTTTTCTCAAAATAACATGGCCAAAGAAAGTTATCCCTACAAAATCATATAGTCTGGCTATGCTCTATCTTCACCACACAAAAAATTTAAATCATGCACAACCCCGATGACAAGCCAAGCAATTGTTTCATACTTTTGATGTTCTCAAACTTTTTCAATCTTCACGCAATACATGAGCGTGAGCGATGGACATAGCACTATAGGTGGAATAGAATGGTGGTTGTGGAGAAGACAAAAAGGGAGAAGAAAGTCTCACATCGACTAGGCGTATCAACGGACTATGGAGATGCCCATCAATAGATATCAATGTGAGTGAGTAGGGATTGCGATGCAACAGATGCACTAGAGCTATAAGTGTATGAAAGCTCGAAAAGAAACTAAGTGGGTGTGCATCCAACTTGCTTGCTCACGAAGACCTAGGGCATTTTGAGGAAGCCCATCATTGGAATATACAAGCCAAGTTCTATAATGAAAGATTCCCACTAGTATATGAAAGTGACAACATAGGAGACTCTCTATCATGAAGATCATGGTGCTACTTTGAAGCACAAGTGTGGTAAAAGGATAGTAGCATTGTCCCTTCTCTTTTTTTCTCTCATTTTTTTATATTTTTTTATTTGGGCCTTCTCCTTTTTTATGGCCTCTTTTTTTTCATTTGGGCTTCTTTGGCCTCTCTTTTTTTGCATCCGGAGTCTCATCCCGACTTGTGGGGGAATCATAGTCTCCATCATCCTTTCCTCACCGGGACAATGCTCTAATAATGATGATCATCACACTTTTATTTTTCTTACAACTCAAGAATTACAACTCGATACTTAGAACAATATATGACTCTATATGAATGCCTCTGGCGGTGTACCGGGATGTGCAATGATGCATGAGTGACATGTATGAAAGAATTATGAACGGTGGCCTTGCCACAAATACGATGTCAACTACATGATCATGCAAAGCAATATGATAATGATGAAGCGTGTCATAATAATGGAATGGTGGAAAGTTGCATAGCAATATATCTCGGAATGGCTATGGAAATGCCATAATAGATAGGTATGGTGGCTGTTTTGAGGAAGGTATATGGTGGGTGTATGATACCAGCGAAAGGTGCGCGGTACTAGAGAGGCTAGCAAAGGTGGAAGGGTGAGAGTGTGTATAATCCATGGACTCAACATTAGTCATAAAGAACTCATATACTTATTGCAAAAATCTACAAGTTATCAAAGCAAAGTATTACGCGCATGCTCCTAGGGGGATAGATTGGTAGGAAAAGACCATCGCTCGTCCCCGACCGCCACTCATAAGGAAGACAATCAATAAATAAATCATGCTCCGACTTCATCACATAATGGTTCACCATACATGCATGCTACGGGAATCACAAGCTTTAACACAAGTATTTCTTAAATTCACAACTACTCAACTAGCATGACTCTAATATCACCATCTCCATTTCTCAAAACAATTATCAAGTATCAAACTTCTCATAGTATTCAACACACTCATAAGAGAATTTTATTGTTTTTGAATACCTAGCATATTAGGATTTTAAGCAAATTACCATGCTATTAAGACTCTCAAAATAATATAAGTGAAGTACGAGAGTTCATCTAATTCTTCAAAATAAAACCACCACTGTGCTCTAAAAAGATATAAGTGAAGCACTAGAGCAAATGACAAACTACTCCAAAAGATATAAGTGAAGCACTAGAGCAAATGACAAACTACTCCAAAAGATATAAGTGAAGATCAATGAGTAGTCGAATAATTATGCAACTATGTGAAGACTCTCTAACATTTAATAATTTCAGATATTGGTATTTTATTCAAACAGCAAGCAAAACTAAATAAAATGACATTCTAAGAATGGCAAACATCATGTGAAGAAGAAAAAACTTAGGATCAACCGAAACTAACCGATAATTGTTGAAGAAAAAAAGTCGGATGCCATCCGGGGCATCCCCAAGCTTAGATGCTTGAGACTTCTTGAAATATTATCTTGGGGTGCCTTGGGCATCCCCAAGCTTGAGCTTTTGTGTCTCCTTAATTCCTCTCATATCAAGGTCTCCCTAAATCTCAAAAGCTTCATCCACACAAAACTCAACAAGGACTCGTGAGATAAGTTAGTATAAACCATTGCAAAAACCTTATCATACTCTACTGTAGCAAATCACTAAAATTATTATTAAACATTGCATAATAAATGCCTCTGCATATTTAATAGTCCTATTCTCAAATAGAATAATTAAAGAAGCAAACATATGCAAACAATGCAAACATAACAGCAATCTGCCTAAACAGGACAGTCTGTAAAGAATGCAGCAACATCCATACTTCCCTAGCTCCAAAAATTATGAAAGAAAATTCCCACTGTAGTAAATTTATCATAGCTTAATATGCAAAAGTTTTCAACATTTTATCACATTCTGAATTTTCTAGGGAATTATTGCAACAGCGGTAAACTTTCTGTTTTCAAATAGCAACATGAAGACTTGTAACATAGGCATAATAAAGACTATCAATGCCACTTTTATTGAAATAAAAGATGCAAAACATTGTTATAAATAACAGCAAGAAAATCTTAACAAAATAAATTGACGCTCCAAGCAAAACACATATCATGTGGTGAATAAAAATATAGCTCCAAGTAAAGTTACCGATGAATGAAGACGAAAGAGGGGATGCCTTCCGGGGCATCCCCAAGCTTAGGCTCTTGTTTGTCCTTGAATATTACCTTGGGGTGCCTTGAGAATCCCCAATCTTAGGCTCTTGCCACTCCTTATTTCATAGTCCATCTAATCCTTACCGAAAACTTGAAAACTTCACAACACAAAACTTAACAAAAAACTTGTAAGCTCCGTTAATATAAGAAAGCAAATCACCATTTCAATGTACTGTAATGAACTCATTCTTTATTTATATTGGTGTTAAACCTACTGTATTCCAAATTCTCTGTGGTTTATAAACTATTTTACTAGCCATAGATTCATCAAAATAAGTAAACAACACATGAAAAATAGAATCTGTCAAAAACAGAACAGTCTGTAGTAATCTGAATCAAACGTATAGTTCTGGAACTCATAAAATTCTAAAATAAATTTCTGGACCTGAGGAATTTATCTATTAATCATCTTCAAAAATAATTAACTAAATATCACTCTCCAATAAAAAATGGCAGCAATTCTCGTGAACGCTAAAGTTTCTGTTTTTGACAGCATGATTAACAAGACTCCCCCCAAGTCTTCCCAAAGGTTCTACTTGGCACAAACACTAATTAAAAGAATAAAACCACATCTAAACAGAGGCTAGATGAATTATTTATTACTAAACAGGAACAAAAAGCAAGGAACTAAAATAAAATTGGGTTGCCTCCCAACAAGCGCTATCGTTTAACGCCCCTAGCTAGGCATGATGATTTCAATGATGCTCACATAAAGGATAAGAATTGAAACATAAAGAGAGCATCATGAAGAATATGACTAGCACATTTAAGCCTAACCCACTTCCTATGTAGGGATTTTGTGAGCAAACAACTTATGAGAACAATAATCAACTCGCATAGGAAGGTAAAGCAAGCATAACTTTAAGATTTTAAGCACATAGAGAGGAAACTTGATATTATTGCAATTCCTACAAGCATATATTCCTCCTCATAATAATTTTCAGTAGCATCATGAATGAATTCAACAATATAACCAGCACTTAAAGCATTCTTTTCATGATCTACAAGCATAGAAAATTTACTAATCTCCACATAAGCAAAATTCTTCTCATGAATAATAGTGGGAGCAAACTCAACAAAATAACTATCATGTGATTGAAAATTAAGATCAAGATGACAAGGTTCATTGTTATTATTATTCTTTAAATCATATGTGTCCTCACAATAATCATCATAGATAGGAGGCATGCTTTCATCATAATAAATTTTCTCATCAAAACTTGGGGGACAAAAAATATCATCTTCATCAAACGTAACTTCCCCAAGCTTGTGGCTTTGCATATCATTAGCATCATGGATATTCAAGGAATTCATACTAACAACATTGCAATCATGCTCATCATTCAAATATTTAGTGCCAAACATTTTATAGATTTCTTCTTCTAGCACTTGAGCACAATTATCCTTTCCATCATACTCACGAAAGATATTAAAAAGGTGAAGCGTATGAGACAAACTCAATTCCATTTTTTATAGTTTTCTTTTATAAAATAAACTTGTGATAAAACAAGAAACTAAAAGACTCGATTGCAAGATCTAAAGATATACCTTCAAGCACTCACCTCCCCGGCAACGGCGCCAGAAAAGAGCTTGATGTCTACTACACAACCTTCTTCTTGTAGACGTTGTTGGGCCTCCAAGTGCAGAGGTTTGTAGGACAGTAGCAAATTTCCCTCAAGTGGATGACCTAAGGTTTATCAATCCGTAGGAGGCGTAGGATGAAGATGGTCTCTCTCAAGCAACCCTGCAACCAAATAACAAAGAGTCTCTTGTGTCCCCAACACACCCAATACAATGGTAAATTGTATAGGTGCACTAGTTCGGCAAAGAGATGGTGATACAAGTGGTATATGGATAGTAGATAAAGGTATTTGTAATCTGAAATTATAAAAACAGCAAGGTAACAAGTGATAAAAGTGAACGTAAATGGTATTGCAATGATAGGAAACAAGGCCTAGGGTTCATACTTTCACTAGTGTAAGTCCTCTCAACAATAATATCATAATTGGATCACATCACTATCCCTCAATATGCAACAAAGAGTCATTCCAAAGTCACTAATAGTGGAGAACGAACGAAGAGATTATGGTAGGGTATGAAACCACCTCAAAGTTATTCTTTCCAATCAATCCGTTGGGCTATTCCTATAAGTGTCACAAACAGCCCTAGAGTTCGTACTAGAATAACACCTTAAGATACAAATCAACCAAAACCCTAATGTCACCTAGATATTCCAATGTCATCTCAAGTATCCGTGGGCATGATTATATGACATGCATCACACAATCTCAGATTCATCTATTCAGCCAACACAAAGGACCTCAAAGAGTGCCCCAAAGTTCTACCGGAGAATCACGACGAAAACGTGTGCCAACCCCTATGTATAGGTTCATGGGCGGAACCCGCAAGTTGATCACCAAAACATACATCAAGTGAATCACGTGATATCCCATTGTCACCACATATATCGACGGCAAGACATACATCAAGTGTTCTCAAATCTTTAAAGACTCAATCCGATAAGATAACTTCAAAGGGGAAACTCAATTCATTTCAAGAGAGAAGAGGGGGGAAGAAATATCATAGGATCCAAATATAATAGCAAAGCTCACGATGCATCAAGATCGTATCACCTCAAGAACACGAGAGAGAGAGAGAGAGAGAGAGAGAGAGAGAGATCAAACACATAGCTACTGGTACATACCCTCAGCCCCGAGGGAGAACTACTCCCTCCTCGTCATGGAGAGCAACGGGATAATGAAGATGGCCACCGGAGAGGGATTCCCCCTCCGGCAGGGTGCCGGAACGGGTCTAGATTGGCTTTCGGTGGCTACGGAGGCTTCTGGCGGCGGAACTCCCGATATATTGTGCTCTCTGGAAGTTTTAGGGTACGACGATATATATGGGTGAAAGGAGTACGTCGGTGGACCGAAGGGGGGGGCACGAGGCAGGGGAGCGTGCCCCAGGGGGGTGGGCGCGCCCCCTACCCTCGTGAGCTCCTCCTTCATCTTCTGACGTAGGGTCCAAGTCTATTCAATAGGTTTCCTTCCAAAAATAACTTCTCCAGTTGATTTCGTTCCGTTTCGACTCCGTTTGATATTCCTTTTCCTCGAAACACTGAAATAGGCATAAAACAGCAAATCTGGGCTGAGCCTCCGGTTAATAGGTTAGTCCTAAAAATAATATAAAAGTGGATAATAAAGCCCAATATTGCCCAAAACAGTAGATAATATAGCATGAAGCAATCAAAAATTATAGATACGTTGGAGACGTATCACGCCGCAGCCCGCGGTTCTTCTTTGAAACCGCGTGGTTTGAGGTTCCTGATTTCGACACCATGTTTAGGGGGAGATGGTTGCGATGTGTCCAACTCACGGGCCAGCAACGCGGCCCAATGGAGTTATGGATCGCTGTCGGGGGGGGGGGGGGGGGCTACGCGCAAGCCTAAAGGGGTGGGGTGCGAACCAGGGGCGTGATGACAAAGTCCTTAGGGCGAGGCTACTCGATGAAATAGCACTCCTCGACACCCAAGAAGACACGCGGCCTTTCTCTGAGCAAGAGTGGGCACATCGATATGCCTTGGAAGGGCAAGTCGAAGCTCTGCTGCGATCCGAGGAGGAGTATTGGAGGCGTAGGGGAGGCCTCAAGTGGACGCTCAAAGGCGATGCAACCACTAAGTATTTCCACGCGTATGCGAATGGCCGACGCAGTAAATGCTCAATTCTCAGGTTGCAGATGGAGCAGGGGCTTCTTCTCCAGCAATCGGAGATTACCCAACATATCTACGACTTTTATATTAGTCTGATGGGGACCGAAGAGGCTCAACGCGCGCGTCTGCGAGCAGACGTTTGGCTCCCATCTCAATAGGTCCTAGAGAGTGAGAACGAAGAGCTGGGGCTCGCGTTTCTCCCTAAGGAGATCGACGATGCACTCCTAATCATGAAATCAGACACGGCTCCGGGGCTGGACGGGTGGCCGGTGGTGATGTTTAAACACTTTTGGCCATTGTTGCGCGATCCCATATATGATGTGTGTAATGGCTTCATTCATGGTTTCGTGGACATAGCTAGGCTAAACTACGGCGTGCTCTCGTTAATACCGAAAGTGTTTGGGGCGGATAACATTCGGCAGTACAGACCCATCGCGCTCATTAACGTATCGTTTAAAATCTGTGCCAAAGGCTGCGCCACTAGGCTCATGCCGATCGCTCATCGCACCATAAGTCGCTCTCAATCTGTGTTCATACGTGGTAGAAACATTTTGGAGGAGCCGTTAGCGTTACAAGAGACCCTTCACGAGCTTATGCGCACGCATGAACCGGCGATTCTCCTCAAATTAGACTTCGAGAAGGCTTACGACTGCGTCAATTGGGATTTCCTCAGATAGATTCTCACTAGTCGAGGCTTCTCGCTGATGTGGGTACACCGAGTCATGCAATTGGTCTCGGGGGGCCAAACTGCGATCTCGGTGAATGGAGAAGTAGGGCACTTCTTCAGGAACAAACGTGGCTTGCGCCAAGGCGATCCCATGTCACCACTCTTGTTCAATTTTGTCGCCGACGCATTGGCGGCTATGCTGCGGAAAGCAATGGAGGCAGGTCACATAAAAGGGGTGTTGGGACACCTCATCCCGGGGGGGATTTCACACTTGCAATACGCGGATGATACGCTATTACTGTTCCAACCGAACCTCCACAATGTGGCTACGGTCAAAGCCTTGCTGATTAGCTTCGAACTCATGTCGGGGCTTAAAATCAACTTCCACAAGTGTGAAGTGATGCCCATGGGAATGGAGGCGTCTGAAGGTAGGCGTATTGCGGACCTGCTCAATTGCAAACTAGGCAAACTCCCGTTTACCTACCTGGGTCTCCCGTTGGATGCCAAACGCATCACGATCGACGGGTGGGCTCCGCTCTGGACCAAGGTGGGAGGGCGGGTATGTCCGTGGAGGGGGAAGTTCCTATCCTCTGCAGCTAGGTTGGTCCTCATGAATGCGAGCCTTTCCTCGCTGCCGCAATTCGCGATGGGTCTGTTCCTCCTAGCAGAAGGGGTTCATGCCAAGATGGACACACCCCGGTCCCGTTTCTTTTGGGAAGGATCGGGACCAAAACGCAAGTACCACATGGTTAAATGGGCTGCGGTGTGCCGTCCCAAAGACCTGGGAGGTCTAGGGATCACAAATACTAGAATCTTAAATATTGCACTTATGTGCAAATGGATATGGAAGCTGTCACAGGGGGCGACGGGTCTGTGGGCTGACCTGTTGCGCGCTAAATACTTCACAAACAGGAACTTTTTCGAGGGTGTGGCGAGGGGATCTCCTTTCTGGAACGATCTTCAAGCGGTCCAACCGGCCTTTTCGCACTGGGAGCCAAGTTCTCTATTGGCAATGGCCGTTCGGTCCGTTTCTGGCTCGACCACTGAGTGGGATCACAACCACTTTGGTCAGAATTCCAGGATCTTTACGGTCTGACTGTCAACCGGAGCAAACTGTTTCCACAACACTTGCCTCTTCCCCTCTGGCGATCCATTTTCGATGAGAGTTAACGGGGCCAGAACAAGCACACTTAACGGAATTGCTTGACCTCACCAACTCAGTGTCGCTGTCTACGACCGCGGACACTGTCACCTGGGCCCTCACCTCGTCCGTCAAGTTTTCGGTCAAGTCACCCGTCCTTCCAGGTGCCGAATGGCTTGTGGAACTCGCGCCTTCTGCTTAAGATTAAGGTGTTTTTTGGCAACTGTTCCGCAATAGACTGCCCACTTCGGCTAACGTCGCCAAACGCAATGGCCCGTCGACCGGACTGTGTGCGATATGTAACGTCGCGGAGGATGCGAACCACGCATTCTTCCGCTTCCCGCTGGCACGTTTTGCCTGGAGTGCCGTTCGTGCAGCGGCCAACACCTCCTGGGACCCTCAGTCGGTCGTCGACCTCGTGGCCATAGTTGACTCGGTGCATGGAGGCAACAAACGTGTGCTTTGGAGTTGCATCGGAGCCTTGGCCTGGGCTATCTGGCTCACTAGGAACAAACTAGCAATCGAAGGAATCTTCCCATCACACCCTGCTAACATAATTTACAAATGCAACCTTCTACTGCATCAGTGGAGTCCGTTGGTCAGGCGCAAGGATGCTGAGAAACTGAAGCAAGCTCAAGATCGTCTTCGCCAGGTCTACGTTTTGGCTAGGGAGCCATCCACCACTTCTACGACGTGAAGTGGCCTTTTTGTCTCGCGAGCGAGCTTGCGTGCTTTATGCTCTGGCCTCGGGCCTGTATTTGACTCACTGCGTGCTTCTTTTGGCCTGTTTTAAACTCTTGTGTCTCCGTGCTGGCGTGGTCTGAGCCTCTGTGCTCGTGTCCGATGTTCTAAGACTTGTTTGTTACGCTGCCTAAGCTGTGGGCTTTATTAATTTATAAAGCCGGACGCTTCTAACGTCTACATTCTAAAAAAAATGATTTGCTTCTTCAGATTTCACCGCTTCTTTGCCGCTTATCATCTGTATATTCTTGGATGCTACACCTATGAACAAGGACAAATAAATAAAAGGAAGCTCCAGACCTTGCAATCACACTAACGCCAAAGCATCATGGGACCCTACAAGGCTTAAATGATACGTGCATCGCTCGACTGTTGAACAGCAAATTACTCTTTGATGAAGCATCTCCACAAGTGAACTGCACGTTGATCGCGCTGCATAGTCTTTTTCTGAGAAAAACATGATCGGTCCACATAACTCAAATATTGCCATTATTTTACATGTAGTGCATGAGAGGCCAACGTAGCCTGCGCTAGTCTTCAGTGACCTTGGGCTTCAGACAGGACCAGATGCTGCTGAGCTCCCTGATGAAGCGGACGAGCTGCTCCAACTCGGATGACGACGACCCCACCCCGGTGACATCCAGCTAGCCTCAGCTGCTGCGCCATGACTTGGGTTAGTGAACTTTGGATGTTTGGAAAAAGGGACTCTGAGATGGCAATAGGTTAGTGAACCGCGATGGATTGTTCGAAGAAAAAGCTATCAACCCACCAATCGGACTGTTGGATCTGGTTGCACGGGTATAGAGTTATGCCCACGACTAGTTGAGCGGGTTTTGCACACGAACATAAAGAAGTGGATACCCACAAATACCCATATTCATAGGCAAATTTACCCTCCTTAGTCCTGAGTTCAAAGACAAGGCACCTGTCACCTATAGAAGGCGCCAACTCGGTAGACTACAAAGCCGACAACAAAAAATTCAACCGGTATGGAATTGCCTTGAGCTTATATATTGGGCCGTATATAGGCAAGTACTCCATTTGTATAGCTATAACACATATTTATTGTAGATGTGGCATATGACAATAGTTACTTCTTATAAATATAGTCTTTCACAAAAAAAGTGCAAATACAATATAATATTCATCATGGAATCGGGAAAATCCCAGTCTTTGAAATACATGAAACTATCAAATACAATCAGAAGGCTGTCATCTGGATACAAAGATCTACACAAATACATAAGGCCTAGCTACCTAAGCTTGATTTACAAACTCCCTCAACGGTTTTTCCACCTGTTTCATGACAGCCTCCCATCCTGCATGGGTTGGATGCATGTCGTCCCAATAGAAGAATTTGTTTGACTTGTCGCACACAGTGTACAGTAGCTTCGAGGATGACTCATCTTGCTGTCCGCAGTAATCTTTCGAGTCCAAACTCTCGCGCGATAGTTTGCGCTTGAATTGCTTAGACAGCTCTGAACCTTTACCTACATTAATACACATGAAATAAAAAGTGTTTAGATAAAGTACTTCAAGTACACAATCAAACGCCATCTAATTAGATTAAGATAATTTTAAAATAATGAGACACTTTTGAATGCATGCAGAATTATAGATACATACCTGCCACATGATCCATAATATTTGTGAAGGCGGTGTACACGTCAATGATGTAGACATTCTTCTTTGATGTCATAACTTTTTTAAGATTATCGTTATGGATGGTTGCACCCAAGTTTTTAAAAATATCACACGTGGTGTAGTTGTTGGTTCGGGTGTGTGATGGCATGCAACCGATAGGGTGCAAGTTATTGACAAGAACCTTTGTCACCCCAAGCTTCAACAATTGATCCACATTAGTTGCAATCTCTTTTGTCACCTTCCCAATATAAGCATTAATCTACATTGCATACATGGAAACTATGAGTTAGTAAGATGCACAAACAAATTAGTTCAAATTCGTGTATGCATATATACATTGTGTGTTGATATGATACTCACATTGCTGGGGCTACTTAGGCCAATGACGCCGGTGCCTGCATAGTCATTATCAGAGAAGGCCACGAGCGCTACAGAGCGACTCAGTTGATTCTCCGTGATGGTCCCGTCCTTGACCATCTTTTTAAAAGTGTCGACCTGCTTGGCGAGGGCGGGGACCTCGTGCGATGTACTGTCCAACACGCCTGCACCATCGGTAGCAAAGGTCATGCCCGATGGGTCACAGGTTTTCTCTGCCGTGCGGGCATGCGCCGGAGGGGCTTCCTCCAATCCCAGCATTGTTGCTGCAAGTTATTAATAAAACAAACGAGTAGGGTTAATTGTGATGCACCATGGATTACAGTATAACATGAGATTAAAATATAACAGAGTACTTTTTAGGGTAACATTACAACATAGTACTAGTACTTACCGATGAAATCCGACTGGATTCTGTAGTTTGAGAAACGGCCGGACGGAGTATTAGGCCGCGGAAACCCATCGGCATCGACGTAGTTGGAGCCGTAGGGGTAGGCCCATTGCCGCGACATCTCGGTGACTGGGTCGGTCAGAGGGAGGTTCCCGTTGTCGGCGAAGTCATCCCCGAAGACGAAGAAGGTAGCGCTCGAGGCCTTCTTCTGATGGCCGCCGGCCGGGGCTGGCCGGGCCTCCACGCCATTGGGATTCAGAACGAGCAGGAGGAGGAGGACGAGGCCGAGGGCGGCCGGAAGAAGCTTCATCGATCCCGGCGGTGCTTTTGCGTTGCGGAGGCGGATCGTTCTACTACTGCTGGCCCGAGGATCACGATCACGCAGCCGCTACTCTTTCGCCAACGAAAAATCAGGAACGCAAAGCGGTTGTCTGCGATGCTGGTACACCATGGCCTGGCCCTCTCTTCAATTTATATATGATCGTACACCAGGACCAGCAAAGCAAGTCGAAATCGGGCTTGCGGCCACGACCGGAGTCGGAGCAACAGCACAGTCGGACACGGATGGACGGGACGTCGAATCACCAGGCCAAGCTGCTCCTCTCGCGCGAGGCCTGCGCATCCTCTGTAGTCTGCATGCCCTCTTCCCCTCCTCCGCCCCGCTGCGCACCGCCGTCAGCTCGTCGGCCGCGCTGCCGGTTGTCCTCGCCCTTCCGCTGGCGCAACCGAATCACGAGTTTTTCCAGTCCATCATCGGCGCATGTAGCACGCATAGTCATTTTTACCGGAGCGGGGAGCTACCGGCGGTCTTTCCATCAATGATGTACTGACATGTGTAAAGTTGTGGGACCATATGCATGTATATATGAAAGTATTTGGTGAAGAGCACCTCTTGTATTTCTGATTTTAGTCAAATCATTGTCAGGATAGTGTAGTACTTTTTACAGAGGTGGTACGCATGCGTGCATGCATCATCTCTCTCCAACATATCCATGCATTTTCTCTTTGTTTAAAATTTTAGATGACCAACAATAATGATCTATCACTGAAATTTTATATATATTCAAATTCCTGAACACATGATCTTTAGAACAAGACCAATCTTGAATGTATTTAAACTAGTTTAATTTTTGCTATTTCAATCATATCAAAATTCCAATTTCACTCATTTCAAATTTACTTATTCGAAATAATTGTAACCAGTATTGAAATAATTGAAACCGTTTTCTGAAGAAAAACAATCATGCATATGAAACATATTTCAAAGTGAACTTGTTATTTCAGAGATGCGGCACTAGTGAAATATATTTTTTGAAATGAGTGAAATCAGGTTTCTGAAGTAAGTGAAATACCTTTTTTTAATTCAGTTAAACCAATGTTTTGAAATAAGTGACATTGTACTTTTATAAATAAGCGAAATCTGTTTTATGAAGCGAGTGAAATTGTTTTTTCGATTGATAACTTCTTGAAGTGTGTGAAATAGGTTTTTTTGACATAATTGAAATCAGTTCTTTGCATCAACTAAGTGAAATATGTTTTCACAACCAAGTAATATTATTTTCTTCATATGATTGAAATAAGTTTCTTCATATGAGTAAAATTGGTTTTTTGAACATAAAGAAATGAGTTTTTTAATGATTGAAATCAGTTTTCTGAAATAAGTGAAATACGTTTTTTAATTCAGTGAAACGAATGTTTTGAAATAAGTGAAATTGTATTTTTATAAATGAGCGAAATCTGTTTTATGAAGCGAGTGAAATTGTTTTTTCAATTCATAACTTTTTGAATTGTGTGAAATAGGTTTTTTGAAGTAATTGAAATCAGTTCCTGGCATCGAGTATCAAATGGGCGAAATTTGCTTTTGGAAATTATAAAAACATGTTTTTCTTTCAATTGAAACGAGTTCAAACAACTGGAATCAGTTATATCAAATGAGTGAAATAGGTTTTTTGATGAAATGAGTGAAATCAGTTTTTGAAATGTGTGAAATAAATTTTAACGAGTCTAAATTCATCTTTTGAAAATGTGTGAAATAAATTTTGAATGAGCCTAGATCCATCTTTTGAAAATGAGTGAAATAAATTTTGAATGAGCCAAAATCCATCTTTTAAAATGTGTGAAATAAAATCATTTCACTGCGAAACAATTTTGTGTTTTCTGAAAGTCATTTCAAAGATAACTGAAATATAGAAAATTAAAAGTAGTTTGAATATATCGAAGATTGATCTTGTTCTGAAGATCTTGTCATCACGATTCCAAATATATAAAAAGTTTCAATAATGGACGTTTCGTTTAACAGATATTAGTCATTCAAAATATGAGGATGAAATTAAATACATGTCAATTATATGGAGAGAGAGAACACATGCAGCCGTGTATGTGGTTAGAAAACGCACGCATGCACTATTCTCTGCACCTCTCCCTCTCTCCTATGTAAAAGCTGACATTGTCTGACACAAGTACTAATATAGCTCTCTTTAATCTGATGTATTTGCATATGAAAGAAAGTGTAGAAAACCTGCACGAATCTTGACAAAAGTGATGAACGGTGAATTACACACCGGTACATCCCGGCACCGATAGAAAAACTTTTTCGGCATGTAGCACACCAACCGCGCCAAGCAAGTCATGTAAGAAAAATGGGCCAAAAAAGATCCAGCTTGACCCCCTTGCACCACCGAAATAAATGTTTTTTTCTCAAAAAAACTGGAATAATTATTTCGTGGAGACCGTGTGTAAACCTCGTCTTGTGTGTGTGTGCGCGCGCGCGCACCCTGATCTGCCGCCACCTGTCCTGTTCATGCATCCGACGGACGCCCACGCTGGCTTCCTCCCTCGGCTCTGGAGCGCATCCCCTCGGCTCGATCGTGGTCGCGCGTCTCCGTTCGGCTGCACGCAGCCTAGGCGAGCATGGCCCCAAGCCTGCGCCTGCAACACATCTGTTTCAGGGACGCACGGGAGACGGCAGCGCCCCTCGGGAGGCTTCCCTCCCAAAGGTTATTGGTTTTTCTTTGGTTGGCTTTTCACAATAAATTTTATGTAGAGACAATTCATCTAAAAGGCAACATGTTAATGACTATGATTTGTTTATCTGGAAATGCTAATGACAATCTATCTAGAGCCATTTATAAAATTTTGAATTTTAATCCTCCGATATGTGATTGGTTTATCTGAACTTTGGGCTCAAAATCCTCTGGACTATATGGACGTTGCGCAATGATATTTATTTTCATGACTTGGGTTTGTCGCTTTTTTCTCAGAATTTCGAAACTTTGGGCTCAAAATCCTCAGAAGTTCTCAGAAGAGGAGAACTTCTCATAATAGCGCGGAGCCGTCATATCATGTGGGTAGGTTTGAGGGGCAGCACCAAGCTTTCCGTGGTAGCTATTCTGATTGATATGTACTCCCTCTGTATATAAATATAATAGCGTTTAAATCACTAACAATCTTATATTTCTTTAGGGGGGAGTAATAAAGTTCAGCATGTCTCGTCGCTTGTTCTGGCGACATCCTATCAATAGGAGTTCTTTTGCTTAAGTTGTATTGTGAGGTTATCATATGTTTGTAGTTTGCCTCGGCTACTTTGGCTCGGCCCAAGCAACGGGGTTATCTCTTGTCCTTAGTCTGGTTGCCTCGTTTTTCAATAAAATGGGGCATGGAGAGACTCCTTTTCTTCAATAAATAAATAAATTTGGATGGGTCTTCCTCCTTTTGAATGAGGAAGATCGCTAGACCATGGCCAGTTGTTGCAGTCGCAGCTTGATAGTCGAATCACATGGTATCACGCTAGGTACGATCGCTTCCGCTAAACCCTAATACATGTACCGCCGCCGCCGCCGTCTTCACCGCTGCCGCTCCCAATCGCGCCGCCGCCATGTCGAGCGCCGCCACGTCCGGCTCCACCACCGGGGGGTTCCCGCCGGCCTCCCTCGCGGCGCTGCTGTCCCTCCCGCTGGACACCGCCGCTGTGCCGGCCCCGCTCATGACTCGGAGCATAGACTCCTTCTTCTCGACTCCTCCAGCGTCGTCGTCGTTCGGGCGCGAGCTCGCGGTGCACACCGCTGCTGTGTCGCCCGCCTCTTCTCTTGTGGGTGCTATCCTGTCGCTATCGCCGGTGGCGCCCGAGTCCGCCTTGATGGCGGGGCTGTCGGCGTCGGGCCCGGCTGCGGCGCCATCTGCCCCCACGCCTCTGGTTCGTCCGGCCGCGTCCCCGGGCACGCTGACAGCCTCTATGGTGCCCTCACCCCAGGCCGTCTCCTTGATGGGATCGTCGCCGCCGCCGCCGTTTCACTTCGGCGACCTTATCACCATCAAGTTGTCGTCCGACAACTACATCTTCTGGCGTGCGCAGGTTCTTCCGCTCCTTGGGAGCCATTACCTGCTTGGCTATGTCGGCGACTCTCTCCCTTGCCCCCCGCACTGATGGACAGCATGCACGGTCCGGTCTACAATCCGGCTCACCGTGTTTGAATGGGGCAGGACCAGGCGAACCTCTCCTCCATCCAAGGGTCGCTCTCCCCGGCTGTCGCCGGGCTTGTTGTCTTCGCCAAGACGTCTCATGAGGCCTAGACCATCCTTGAGCACTCGTTTGCGGCGTAGTCTCAGGCTCGTGTCTCTGCGCTCCATCGTCAGCTTGGCGAGTGCGAGAAGCATGACTCCACGGCCACGGAGTTCTACAACAAGGTAAGGGCCTTGTAGACACGTTGGCCTCCATTGGACAGCCGCTCACCGACTCCGAGTTCAACTCCTTCATCGTCAACGGGCTCGACGAGGAGTATGATGCTTTGGTCAAGATCATCAACGAGCGGGGCAACTCGACTCCCATGATGGCACATGAGGTCTACTCCCGCCTTCTCCTCACTGAGCAGCGTGTCGAGGAGCGCCGCTCCAAGGCCAGTCACGACTCCCTCTCTGCGAACGCCGCCACTAAGGGTGACCACAGCTCGTCCAAGGGGCCGCCCCCGGCGTCCTCTTCGTTATCGTCGGCTCCCCCCGCGTCCGCAACCCTAGGTCGACGCGTGTGTCAGTTGTGTGGCATTGAGGGGCACTAGTCCTCCAAGTGTCACAAACGCTTTCAGCGGAGTTTTCTTGGTCTTGGCAATGACGGAAAGGACACACGCAACTTTGCTCGTCAGGTTGCCATGGCTGATCATCCGGCACCGCAGAAGCAACAAGGACACACTCAGTCCTACTCCATCGATCCCCACTGGTACATGGACTCTGGGGCGACGGATCACCTGACGAGCGAGATGGGGAAGCTTCACACTCGTGAACCCTATCATGGCTCCAACAACATCCACACCGCCAATGGAGCAGGTATGCACATCTCTCATATTGGTCAAGTATCTCTTCTCACTAGACATGCCAATAGGAGTCTTCAGCTTCGCAATGTTCTTAGAGTTTCATCTGTGACACGTAATCTTCTTTCAGTTCCTAAACTCACATGTGATAATAATGTGATTTGTGAATTTCACCCTTCTGATCTTTTTATTAAGGATCAGGGCACGAGGGACATTCTTCTTAGTGGGCGGCTGTGCCAGGGCCTCTACCGTCTGGAGCATCCTGGCGTCGCTCATGTTTTCAGTGGAGTTCGGGTATCTCCGTCACACTGGCATGATCGTATTGGTCACCCGGCCACACCTATTGTCCGTCATGTTTTGTGTCGTCATGAGCTTCCTAGCTTGTCTAGTAATAAAGATATAATAGTGTGTGATGCTTGTCAGCAGGGGAAGAGTCATCAACTTCCTTTTTCGGAGTCCGGTCGTGAGGTGAAACATCCTCTAGAACTTGTGTTTTCAGATGTATGGGGACCTACTCAGACTTCTGTCGGTGGTCACAATTATTATATCGGTTTCTTTGATGCTTATAGTCGCTTTACCTGGCTTTATCTTATTAAACGTAAATCTGATGTGTTTCACATTTTTGTTCAGTTTCAAAAACATGTTGAACGCCTTCTCAAGCACAAAATTGTTCATGTCCAGTCGGACTGGGGGCGAGTATCGCAACCTCAACTCCTTCTTTCAGTCGCTTGGGATTGCTCACCGTTTAGCATGTTCACATACACATCAACTGAATGGTTCAGTAGAACGTAAGCATCGTCATATTGTTGAAGCTGGTCTTACTCTTTTGGCCCATGCATCTGTTCCATTTCGGTTTTGGAGTGATGCTTTCACCACTGCATGTTTTCTCATCAACTGTACTCCCACTCGTGTTTTGAACATGAAGACTCCCATTGAGATTCTCCTTAATGAACAACCCGATTACACCTTCTTCAAGGTTTTTGGGTGCGCTTGTTGGCCGCATCTCCGTCCATATAACAAGCGCAAGCTTGAGTTTCGCTCCAAGAAGTGTGTTTTCTTGGCTATAGCTCCCTTCATAAAGGTTACAAATGCCTTCATGTTCCCACCAACTGTGTCTATATATCTCGGGACGTTGTGTTTGATGAGCATGTTTTCCCTTTGCCAAACTTCCTGTGTCCACCGCTGAACCACCATCCATGCATTCATCCTCTATTGCTTCTGACCAATTTGATGATGTTGCACACTCTCCTATGTTGCTGCCTAACCATGGTGCAGGCACTGGACGTGGGGCTTGTTTGGAAATTTTAGAGGCCCCATCGCTGTAACACCCTCGATGCGACTATATCTCCCACGTGTCGAGGCACGACTTAGAGGCATAATCGCATTGAAGGCAATGTCGCAAGTGAGGTAATCTTCACACAACCCATGTAATACAATAGGGGAAAAAGTTACATAGTTGGCTTACAATCGCCACTTCACACAATACATGAATAAAACATTACATCATTCAAATACACTCAAGGTCCGACTACGGAACCAAAATAAAAGAAGAACCCCAAATGCGACAAAGGTCCCCGATCGACCCCAACTGGGCTCCACTACTGATCAACTCGAACGAAACAACATAAAGGACATGATCTTCATCGAGCTCCTCCTAAGCTTGGTTGCGTCATCTGCACGGACTCATCGGCACCTGCAAACTGGTTTTCGAAGTATCTTTGAGCCACGGGGACTCAGCAATCTCGCACCCTCGCGATCAAGACTATTTAAGCTTATGGGTAAGGAAAGGTATGAGGTGGAGCTGCAGCAAGAGACTAGCATATATGGTGGCTAACATACGCAAATGAGAGCGAGAAGAGAAGGCAAAGCACGGTCGATAAAAGTATGATCAAGAAGTGATCTTGGACTACCTACGTCAAGCATAACTCCAACAACCGTGTTCACTTCCCGGACTCCGCCGGAAAGAGACCATCACGGTTACACACGCTGTTGATTCATTTTAATTAAGGTCGACTTCAGGTTTTCTACAACCGGACGTTAACAAATTCCCATCTGCCCATAACTGCGGGCACGGCTTTCGAAAGTACAATCCCTGCAGGGGTGTCCCAACTTAGCCCATCACAAGCTCTCACGGTCAACGAAGGAATAGACCTCCACCCGAGATATTCCGATCAGACTCGGTATCCCAGTACAACAAGACATTTCGACAGGGTAAAACTAAACCAGCAACACCGCCCGAATGTGCCGACAAATCCCGATAGGAGCGGCACATATGTCTTTCTCAGGGCACACCGGATCGTCCAAACTTCCGGTAGGCCAGCCCAGAGTTGCCCCTGGTGGCCACCGGCGGCTGACAAGTTGGACCAGCACTCAGAGGAGCACTGGCCCGGGGGGGGGGGGTAAATAATGATGACCCTTGAGTCTGCAGAACCCAAGGGAAAGAAAAGGCTAGGTGGCAAATGGTAAAACCAATGTTGGGCATTGCTGGAGAAGCTTTACTTAAGGCGAACTGTCAAGGGGTTCCCATTATAGCCCAACCGCGTAAGGGACGCAAAATCCGGGAACATAACACCGATATGACGGAAACTAGGGCGGCAAGAGTGGAACAAAACACCAGGCATAAGGCCGAGCCTTCCACCCTTTACCAAGTATATAGATGCATTAATTAAATAAGATATATAGTGATATCCCAACAAGTAAACATGTTCCAAAAAGGAACGATCTCCATGTTCCAACAAGGAACAAACTTCAATCTTCACCTGCAACTAACAACGCTATAAGAGGGGCTGAGCAAAGCGGTAACATAGCCAATGAACGGTTTGCTAGGACATGGTGGGTTAGAGGTTTGACATGGCAATTGGGAGGCTGACAAGCAAATGGTAGGCATCGTAGCATTGGCATAGCAAAAGAGCGAGCAAACTAGCATAGCAAAGATAGTAGTGATTTCGAGGGTATGATCATCTTGCCTGAAATCCCGCAAGGAAGAAGAACGAGTCCATGAAGAAGACAAACGGACGTAGTCGAACGGATCCTCACAAACTCGACGTTACCGGAACCAACCGAAGAAGCAATCACCGGAAAAGAAGCACACAACATAGTAAACAACCAACACGTAATCATGGCATGATGCACAATCGAGTATGATGCATGTACGGTTTAATGAAGCATGGCATGACAAAGTGCACAAACAATCCTACAAATTAAGTGGAGCTCAATATGCAACGAGTTGCATATTGACGGAGCACCACATCAATTATTTAGTTCGATCTCGTTTATGTACCCAACAATATTAGATGTTTTTAACATGTCAAGAGGGTGAAGCAAATGTAAACTACCTATCTAGTCAAGGTTAAATGAGGCCGGAAGCAACAAACAACAAGTCCGGAAACTCCTCATAGCATATTTTAGATTTGGTACTGTTCTGCCCTAAACACAATTTTAGAGTTGTTAAACATGCAAAGTGAGTACACCATGTTAAACTAGGCAAGATTCTACCCCATTTACATATAAAGTTTGTTAGATTTGGAGCTACGGTTATTTAGTTATGAATTAAAGCATTTTAACATGACATAGAGCAAAAATTAATCAAACAACATGTTAAACATGTTAAACATGGATGAAAATGGCATAATATGAAACTAGATGAAATTCTAGCCATGTTTCATATATAACTTATTTTAATCCGATGCACGGTTAATTAGATATTAAATGCATGAACTCTAGGGGCTTTTCTGCGAAACAACCGTCTCAGGAATAATAGCTAAATTCGTTCCACGGGAAAAAAACAAGATTCAGGCCGCATCTAAGATCTAGCCCAATAGGAGGATAGTAACAGGGGCGCTGGGGTTTGCCTCACCCATGGGCCAGGCCCAGCTTGCGGAGAGGGAGAGGCCAAGGCAGGCCTCCTTGCCGGCAACAGGCCGGCTGGGAGCTGGGCTTCGCGCGCGGCTAGAGGTCGACCCGCTCGGGCAGATTGACGACGCGGTCAACCAACGCGCGGTTGACTGGCCTCGCTCGACGCAGCGGCAACAGTCAGAGGAGGCGTCGAGCGGGACTTGCAGCGGCGGGGCAGGGAAACGGCGGCCGAGAACAGACGGGGACAAGCGGGATACGGCCACGGGGGCGTCGGATCTGACCAGAGGCGACCCGCGATGAAGCTTGGGGCGGCATCCATGGCGCTGTGGTTCAGAGAAGCAAAGAGCAGTTTCAGAGATACGAGAAAAGAGATAGGATGCATAGAGGGAGAAGGAAAAGGGACGGCCGGAGGTGCTGTCATGGGTGCGCCGGAGTCCCACGAGGACGAGGGCTGGAGTAGGGCGCCAGGGGTACGCTGCTTGGAGCTGCTCCGGTGACCTGCGGCGCGCGGACACGGCTGAAGCGGGCGCTCCACTCGGGAAGAAACGATGCTCGATCCACACGAGAGGAGGGCGAGCGGGGAGGCCGGGCATGGACGGGGTGGTCGGCGTGCTGGAGAGAAGCTCCGGTGAGGTGGTCGGGGACACGGGGTGACGGCAGCGCAGAACGATGAAGGCGGCGGAGGCAAGGCGTGGAGCTCCTCGGCTCTGCGGAGGTGCTCTAGCACGAGCAGATTGAGCGTTCCCCGCTCGGGGATGCAGCTGCTGGCTCCTGTGGGCGTGGACGACGACGGCTGCGGACAGCCGGATGCGTCCAGGGGCTAGAGGACGAGGCAGGAGGAGCTTGGGGAAGGAGATCGAGGAAGGGGATGTTGGTTGGCCTGATGGGGAAAGCGAGGAAGGAGGAGGCGGCTTCGGTTGGCTGGTGGATCGGGGTGGATCCCGATGGGGATGGTGAGAAAAGTGGCGGCGGCGGGTGAGGGGATGGATGGGACAAGTGCCCTAGGTTTTAGGGTTGATCTGGTCATATATAGTAGGTTGATTTTTGTTAGGTGCATCTGGTCCCTCCGATTTAGATCGGGCGGCCGCGAATAAAATAGCTAGGGAGTCCAAATAAGAAAACGGTGACGTTTTGTAGATGTTTGGGGATGATCCGGATCCAACGTTGACGACTGCCCGAGTCGGGTCCGGGACAGCTTTCGGGCACGCGCGAGGAGGGTCGCAGGCTGACAAGAGAGGTTAGGTAGGGCCTGGCGGTGAGTAGTGGGCTGTGTAGACGGTCTCGAGCTGAGAGAAGAGAAGAGAGAGACCCGGCGACTGTTTCCGGAGACCGAAAACGTCCGACGTTAGACCGGCTATAATGCCGCTATAGTTTAATGGTTGGGCTATCAAACGAGCTCCGAATGCGATGAAACTTGGCAGGCGGCCTACTAACAACATAACAACACCACATGCCAACATTCATCCCATTCCGAGAACATTTTCCGGCCACTTATAAAATAATATTTCGGACATGCCGCGGGCGCGTGCAAGTGTGTCTGGGCTCAGAACGAACAACGGAGAGAACGAGGAGACCGGGACGGATGCAAGTTTTGAAAACATGATGATGCAATGCACATGATGACATGATAAGATGCAACACACAAGCGAATGACATGGCAACGACGGCGAATAACTGAAGGACACCTGGCACATCGGTCTCGGGGCGTTACAACACTCCACCACTACAAGAGGATCTCATCCCGAGATCTAGAATGGCACCGGAGGGAAACAACGGAAGAGAAAAAAGAAGAGGTAAAACTAAGTTGCTCCTTTGACAAACGAGTGAAACCAAAGAACCTTGAAGAGGTTGAACAAATTCGAGAAAAGAATAGAACGAAGGAGAACAAAGTCGAAACACTCCGTTAGAAAAGAGGGACAAAGATCATTGCGGAAAGCCTTGAGGTTGAAGGGCAAGATATATATAGAAAACACTCCGGTTGAGGAAGGAGATCAAGGAAGACCTAATTCGGGCAGCGCTCCGGTTGAAAAGAAAATAATTGAATAAGAACTTGATAAGGCGAGAGGATATTTGATGAAATCACAACATACATCCTCCGGAAGTATTGAATGCATGGAACAAGGGGTAAGAGAGATCTCAGACAGCACTCCAGTTGAGAAGATATGCAAGGCTTGATAAGGCGAAAAGAGGTTGGGCAAAAAGGACACAACACTCCGGTTAAATGGATAACCCAAGAAAAGAAACATGATCCTTGAGAAACGAGATGATGGGTTGAGAAGAGCAACATCAATAGACCTCCAGGAGAAAGGAATAGAATAAATATAATTGAGATAAAGGAATGTGGAAGACAATGCCAACTTCTGCTACAAAAGAGCTTGAGAAGGCATCTTTAGGAGAAGGGTTGAACGGAGTTGTTGGAGCACCAACAACGGAAAGAGTAAACTTGATATGGTCTTATGAAATACATCTCAAAATTATGAGGTGACAACCTGCCACTCGCGGGAAAAAGAATTGGATTGGTATGAGCAAGGAGACAAGAAACTTATTTCACTAGAAGGATAAATGAAGAACTTGGATCATTTATAAGCACCATAATAGCAACACTCCTTAGGGTAGGCTTTAGGTGAAATATAACCCAAGATAACTCCAATGACGAGATTGATGGATTTAAAATACCTCATTCTTGATAACTTGTGAAACACGAAGCACGAAGGGAAAATTATCAAGAATGACATAATACCACCTCCAATGATACGATAGAAGGAAAATGCACTTCGGAATGCGAGAAGAAGAAAACTTGAGCTCCTTAGAAAAGAATGTTGATGAACACTTCGAGAAGGAATTAAAGCCTTGATGAACCACCATGTAGAACCTTCATGAAGAACTCCAGTAATGAAAGAATGATCAAACGGAAGGAAAAGAAGTTGAAAACACAAGGTGAAGCCTTGCGATGATTTAGATAGATCTCTGTGATAATTAGATCTTGGAACTCCGGGAAAGAAAAGATAAAGCATCTCGAACCAAATGTGATATGATGCACCTCCGGAATAAGGAATTAATCATTTGGATGAAACAAGAGTAAGAATTACATTATGCTTATCCTTCACCAATTAAATTGATGACAATCAATGGATTTGGCATACTACTTATTCTCGTAGAAAAGATTAAGGTAGATATAGCGCCAACTTGAGAAGGTCTTCAAAGAACCACCGGTAGAATTTGGAAAACAACGAATAAATTGATATGATAACGAATGACGGGAACTATTGAATGAACCACCGTAAGAATTAAAAAAATGAACAAAGAGAAGATAAGAAACACTGGAAAGAATTTGCAAATGAACGAAGGTGCTTGAGAGAATTTAGACCCATGAGAACGAAAAGATCATGAGCCGATAAAAGATCACTTGAACGAAGCACCGGTAAAATAGGAGACTGATAACTGACAGCTGAGAATGAATAAACCTGAATTGATGGACTCCGGATAACAAACTGAGAAGACTCTTGAATTGCTCCGGATGGGTGAAAGGAATTCTCACAATCGAAAAATAATTATGAGAGGATGGCAACAAGCTAGAATCACGAATCTTGAAAGAATGGAGCAAGATTAAAGAGAAACTCTTCTTCGGTCTTCAAATGACAACAAGAAACACCACCGTGAACTGTTGAGGCACTCCGGAATGAATAATGGAAAAGGTTGAGCCAACGATGAAAAGAATTTGAAAGATTTGGAGAAAGGCATTTGACTGATGATAACTCATTCTTGCGTCAAACTTCGAAAAGAAATTTGAGGATAGCTCCGGGAAAATAAGAGGAGTCAGGTAAGATCCTGGGAAAAGACCCGTGGGTTAGGGCCCACTCGAAACAAAACACCGTTGAAATGATTTAAAAGGGAGGTTGCACCTGTTGAATTAAATGACTTGAATGAGGGAACACCCTCGAAAGAGCTTGAACGAATGTAGAGTGGAAACACGAATCTTCGAGATATCTTTAGCACTCCGGAAAAATAAATAGCGAGAAGTGGAATGATAATGAGGTGCACCGGCATAAGAAAAGCATTGAAACGAGGAAAAGGGATATGATCCACAAAGCTTGAATTGGATCCACCGGAGAAGAAAAAGAATGAATAATGGTGAACTAGAAACTCCGTTAAATCTTCATGAGCATCACCGGGTAAGAACATTGACGGAGAAGGAATGGAGAGGCTTCCCATCAATAAAATGATACTTGATTAAGACATCCGAATCCTTGAAGAAAAAGGGTGGGTGGGCGGGAAAAACAAAGGCAACTTGGAGATGGATGAAACAAACACCGTTGAGAAGAAACTGATATTTGATCTTGCGGATGTTGAAATGATCGGATCCACTTGAAGAGAAGCACACCGGTTAAAAAGGATTGACATGGAAAACTCGACGATCGAGAAGGATTAGTATTCACATAGGAATATGAGAACACCATTTAGGAAAGGTATGGAATCAACATTTGACTTCGAAGCAACTCGAATACCACAACTCAAAACAAAAACAAAATGATTGGCTTGCAGAATAAGCCGGAACAAACATATGACTGAGATTTCGTCCGAAGTTTTCGTGGTGGGACCTACACGGGCTCGATCGTACAACACCATCATGTACAAGGCAGTGCACATGACATACGAAGCGTCCCCGAGTCAGCATAGCCAAGGACTCTTTAAGACACAACGAGACCACTGTAAAATCGACCATGAATAGGCGAACCACTAGACGTCGAACCCCAATTTCATATCATACATCTGTCGGAAAGATATCCTAAGAGCTACTTGAATTCCCACCTATGAAACTCCCGAAACTCTCCGGTTATGCAATCAGGTGTTGGGGATACAGGGGAAGCATAATATCTCACCCAAACTAGCAAATCCTACATCCAGCTGTATCCATCCTTCAACACATAACCAAGAAACCTTCGGAAATCATCTACCTCAACCTTCGAAAAGCATCCATTATACAAGTTATGGCGATACTCCCGAACTCTCGCCCCAGTACTGGGTGGCGTCGAGGTTATCTCACCAACGAACTGCATAAAGGAGATTTTCGATGTTGGCAAACATATCTCAAGTATACCAGAATTGCAACGATAAAATTATGATGACAACACCTCAGAGCTCAACTCCCCGGGACACTTCCACAAAACCCCTGACAGGAGGCACCAAGACAGTGTTCTCATAATAAGCCATCGGAACAAATCCAAGATACTCGCGTGATCCTAAATTTTTTTTAGTGAAATTTGAGAAGAGAAGAGTCAAAACTCTATGTCAGGATGCCTCACCAGAGCGACGAAGGGACTGGGGAGTAAAAAGAATTCCTAAACTCTCCTATATATAATTCCTAAAGGACTCAAAACATTTTTCTAGACACAACTCGGCCTCTAAAAACGATCAAGCAATGGGGATCCTAAGGTCGGGGAAGGCTCTGATTACCAACTTGTAACACCCTCGATGCGACTATATCTCCCACGTGTCGAGGCACGACTTAGAGGCATAATCGCATTGAAGGCAATGTCGCAAGTGAGGTAATCTTCACACAACCCATGTAATACAATAGGGGAAAAAGTTACATAGTTGGCTTACAATCGCCACTTCACACAATACATGAATAAAGCATTACATCATTCAAATACACTCAAGGTCCGACTACGGAACCAAAATAAAAGAAGAACCCCAAATGCGACAAAGGTCCCCGATCGACCCCAACTGGGCTCCACTACTGATCAACTAGAACGAAACAACATAAAGGACAAGATTTTCATCGAGCTCCTCCTGAGCTTGGTTGCGTCATCTGCACGGACTCATCGGCACCTGCAAATTGGTTTTGGAAGTATCTGTGAGCCACGGGGACTCAGCAATCTTGCACCCTCGCGATCAAGACTATTTAAGCTTATGGGTAAGGTAAAGGTATGAGGTGGAGCTGCAGCAAGCGACTAGCATATATGGTGGCTAACATACGCAAATGAGAGCGAGAAGAGAAGGCAAAGCACGGTCGATAAAAGTATGATCAAGAAGTGATCCTGGACTACCTACGTCAAGCATAACTCCAACAACCGTGTTCACTTCCCGGACTCCGCCGGAAAGAGACCATCACGGTTACACACGCTGTTGATTCATTTTAATTAAGGTTGACTTCAGGTTTTCTACAACCGGACATTAACAAATTCCCATCTGCCCATAACCGCGGGCACGGCTTTCGAAAGTTCAATCCCTGCAGGGGTGTCCCAACTTAGCCCATCACAAGCTCTCATGGTCAACGAAGGAATAGACCTCCACCCGAGACATTTCGATCAGACTCGGTATCCCAGTACAACAAGACATTTCGATAGGGTAAAACTAAACTAGCAATACCGCCCGAATGTGCCGACAAATCCCGATAGGAGCTGCACATATCTCTTTCTCAGGGCACACCGGATCGTCCAAACTTCCGGTAGGCCAGCCTAGAGTTGCCCCTGGTGGCCACCGGCGGCTGACAAGTTGTACCAACACTCAGAGGAGCACTGGCCCGGGGGTGGGGGGGGGGTAAATAATGATGACCCTTGAGTCTGCAGAACCCAAGGGAAAGAAAAGGCTAGGTGGCAAATGGTAAAACCAATGTTGGGCATTGCTGTAAAACTTTACTTAAGGCGAACTGTCAAGGGGTTCCCATTATAGCCCAACCGCGTAAGGGACGCAAAATCCGGGAACATAACACCGATATGATGGAAACAAGGGCGGCAAGAGTGGAACAAAACACCAGGCATAAGGCCGAGCCTTCCACCCTTTACCAAGTATATAGATGCATTAATTAAATAAGATATATGGTGATATCCCAACAAGTAAACATGTTCCAAAAAGGAACGATCTCCATGTTCCAACAAGGAACAAACTTCAATCTTCACCTGCAACTAACAACGCTATAAGAGGGGCTAAGCAAAGCGGTAACATAGCCAATCAACGGTTTGCTAGGACATGGTGGGTTAGAGGTTTGACATGGCAATTGGGAGGCTGACAAGCAAATGGTAGGCATCGTAGCATTGGCATAGCAAAAGAGCGAGCAAACTAGCATAGCAAAGATAGTAGTGATTTCGAGGGTATGATCATCTTGCCTGAAATCCCGCAAGGAAGAAGAATGAGTCCATGAAGAAGAGAAACGGACGTAGTCGAACGGATCCTCACATACTCGACGTTACCGGAACCAACCGAAGAAGCAATCACCGGAAAAGAAGCACACAACATAGTAAACAACCAACACGTAATCATGGCATGATGCACAATCGAGTATGATGCATGTCCGGTTTAATGAAGCATGGCATGACAAAGTGCACAAACAATCCTACAAATTAAGTGGAGCTCAATATGCAACGGAGCACCACATCAATTATTTAGTTCGATCTCGTTTATGTACCCAACAATATTAGATGTTGTTAACATGGCAAGAGGGTGAAGCAAATGTAAACTACCTATCTAGTCAAGGTTAAATGAGGCCGGAAGCAACAAACAACAAGTCCGGAAACTCCTCATAGTATATTTAAGATTTGGTACTGTTCTGCCCTAAACACAATTTTAGAGTTGTTAAACATGCAAAGTGAGTACACCATGTTAAACTAGGCAAGATTCTACCCCATTTACATATAAAGTTTGTTAGATTTGGAGCTACGGTTATTTAGTTATGAATTAAAGCATTTTAACATGACATAGAGCAAAAATTAATCAAACAACATTTTAAACATGGTAAACCTGGATGAAAATGGCATAATATGAAACTAGATGAAATTCTAGCCATGTTTCATATATAACTTATTTTAATCCGATGCACGGTTAATTAGATATTAAATGCATGAACTCTAGGGACTTTTCTGCGAAACAACCGTCTTAGGAATAATAGCTAAATTCGTTCCACGGGAAAAAAACAAGATTCGGGCCGCATCTAAGATCTAGCCCAATAGGAGGATAGTAACAGGGGCGCTGGGGTTTGCCTCACCCATGGGCCAGGCCCAGCTTGCGGAGAGGGAGAGGCCAAGGCAGGCCTCCTTGCCAGCAACAGGCCGGCTGGGAGCTGGGCTTCGCGCGCGGCTGGAGGTCGACCCGCTCGGGCAGATTGACAACGCGGTCAACCAACACGCAGTTGACTAGCCTCGCTCGACGCAGCGACAGCGGTCAGAGGAGGCATCGAGCGGGATTTGCAGCGGCGGGGCAGGGAAACGGCGGCCGAGAATAGACGGGGACAAGCGGGATACGGCCATGGGGGCGCCGGATCTGACCGGAGGCGACCCGCGATGAAGCTTGGGGTGGCATCCATGGCGCTGTGGTTCAGAGAAGCAAAGAGCAGTTTCAGAGATACGAGAAAAGAGATAGGATGCTTAGACGGAGAAGGAAAAGGGACGGCCGGAGGTGCTGTCCTGGGTGCGCCGGAGTCCTGCGAGGACGAGGGCTGGAGTAGGGCGCCAGGGGTACGCTGCTTGGAGCTACTCCGGTGACCTGCGGCGCGCGGACACGGCTGAAGCGGGCGCTCCACTCGGGAAGAAACGATGCTCGATCCACACAAGAGGAGGGCGAGCGGGGAGGCCGGGCATGGACGGGGTGGTCGGCGTGCTGGAGAGAAGCTCTGGTGAGGTGGTCGGGGACACGGGGTGACGGCGGCGCAGAACGATGAAGGCGGCGGAGGCAAGGCGTGGAGCTCCTCGGCTCCGCGGAGGTGCTCTAGCACGAGCAAATTGAGCGTTCCCCGCTCGGGGATGCAGCTGCTGGCTCCTGTGGGCGTGGACGACGACGGCTGCGGACGACCGGATGCGTCCAGGGGCTAGAGGACGAGGCAGGAGGAGCTTGGGGAAGGAGATCGAGGAAGGGGATGTTGGTTGGCCTGATGGGGAAAGCGAGGAAGGAGGAGGCGGCTTCGGTTGGCTGGTGGATCGGGGTGGATCCCGATGGGGATGGTGAGAAAAGTGGCGGCGGGGGGTGAGGGGATGGATGGGACAAGTGCCCTAGGTTTTAGGGTTGATCTGGTCATATATAGCAGGTTGATTTTTGTTAGGTGCATCTGGTGTTGGAAATATGCCCTAGAGGCAATAATAAAAGCATTATTATTATATTTCCTTGTTCATGGTAATTGTCTTTATTCATGCTATAATTGTGTTATCCGGAAATCGTAATACATGTGTGAATAATAGACACCAACATGTCCCTAGTAAGCCTCTAGTTGACTAGCTCGTTGATCAACAGATAGTCATGGTTTCCTGGCTATGGACATTGAATGTCATTGATAACGAGATCACATCATTAAGAGAATGATGTGATGGACAAGACCCAATCCTAAACATAGCATAAAGATCGTATAGTTCGTTTGCTAGAGTTTTTCCAATGTCAAGTATCTTTTCCTTAGACCATGAGATCGTGTAACTCCCGGATACCGTAAGAGTGCTTTGGTTGTACCAAACGTCACAACGTAACTGGGTGACTATAAAGGTATACTACGGGTATCTCCGAAAGTGTCTGTTGGGTTGACACGGATCAAGACTGGGATTTGTCGCTCCGTATGACGGATAGGTATCACTGGGCCCACTCGGTAATGCATCATCATAATGAGCTCAAAGTGACCAAGTGTCTGGTCACGGGATCATGCATTACGGTACGAGTAAAGTGACTTGTCGGTAACGAGATTGAACGAGGTATTGGGATACCGACGATCGAATCTCGGGCAAGTAATATATCGATTGACAAAGGGAATTGCATACGGGGTTGATTGAATCCTCGACATCGTGGTTCATCCGATGAGATCATCGTGGAGCATGTGGGAGCCAACATGGGTATCCAGATCCCGCTGTTGGTTATTGACCGGAGAGTCGTCTCGGTCATGTCTGCATGTCTCCCGAACCCGTAGGGTCTACACACTTAAGGTTCGGTGACGCTAGGGTTGTGAAGATATGTATATGCAGTAACCCGAATGTTGTTCGGAGTCCCGGATGAGATCCCGGACGTCACGAGGAGTTCCGGAATGGTCCGGAGGTAAAGAATTATATATAGGAAGTGCTGTTTCGGCCATCGGGACAAGTTTCGGGGTCCCGGGGGTCCACCGGGTGGGGCCACCTATCCCGGAGGGCCCCATGGGCTGAAGTGGGAAGGGACCCAGCCCTTAGTGGGCTGGGGCGCCACCCGTAAGGGCCCATGGGCCTAGGGTTTAGGGGAAACCCTAAAGGGAGGCGCCCCCTTGCTTGGGGGGCAAGCCCCCCACCCGTTGGCCGCCGCCCCCCCTTAGGAGATCCATCTCCTAGGGCCGCCCCCCTGGCACCCCTATATATAGTGGGGAGAGGAGGGACTTGAGGCTACGGCTTTTGGTGCATCCCTCTCTCCCTGTTACGTCTCTCTCTCGCGTAGTATAGGCGAAGCCGTGCTACTGTGACGCCCTGCATCCACCACCATGCCGTCGTGCTGCTGGATCATCATCAACCTCTCCTTCCCCTTGTTGGATCAAGAAGGAGGAGACGTCTCCCGTCCCGTACGTGTGTTGAACGCGGAGGTGCCGTCCGTTCGGCACTTGGTCATCGGTGATTTGGATGACGTCGTGTTCGACTACATCATCCCCGTTCTTTGAACGCTTCCGCACGCGATCTACAAAGGTATGTAGATGCATCTGATGACTCGTTGCTAGATGAACTCCTAGATGGATCTTGGTGAAAGAAGTAGGAAATTTTTTGTTTTCTGCAACGTTCCCCAACAGTGGCATCATGAGCTAGGTCTATGCGTAGTTCTTCTTGCGCGAGTAGAACATTATTTGTTGTGGGCGTGGATTTGTCAACTTTCTTGCCGCTACTAGTCTTTTCTTGCTTCAGCGGTATTGTGGGATGAAGCGGCCCGGACCAACCTTACACGTACGCTTACGTGAGACCGGTTCCACCGACTAACATGCACTAGTTGCATAAGGTGGCTGGCGGGTGTCTGCCTCTCCTACTTTAGTTGGAGCGGATTCGATGAACAGGGTCCTTATGAAGGGTAAATAGAAGTTGACAAATCACGTTGTGGCTTTCACGTAGGTAAGAAAATGTTCTTGCTAGAACCCTAATTCAGCCACGTAAAATTTGCAACAACAATTAGAGGACGTCTAACTTGTTTTTGCAGCAAGTGGTTGTGATATGATATGGCCAAAGTTGTGATGAATGATGAATGATCTATATGTGATGTATGAGATGTTCATGCTATTGTAATAGGAATCACGACTTGCATGTTGATGAGTATGACAACCGGCAGGAGCCATAGGAGTTGTCTTTATTCTTTTATATGACCTGCGTGTCATTGAGAAATGCCATGTAAATTACTTTACTTTATTGCTAAACGCGTTAGCCATAGTAGTAGAAGTAATAGTTGGCGAGCAACTTCATGGAGACACGATGATGGAGATCATGATGATGGAGATCATGGTGTCAAGCCGGTGACAAGATGATCATGGAGCCCCAAGATGGAGATCAAAGGAGCTATGTGATATTTGCCATATCATGTCACGCTTATTATTTGATTGCATGTGATGTTTATCATGTTTTTGCATCTTGTTTACTTAGAACGACGGTAGTAAATAAGATGACCCCTCATAATAATTTCAAGAAGTGTTCCCCCCTAACTGTGCACCGTTGCGACAGTTCATTGTTTCGAAGCACCACGTGATGATCGGGTGTGATAGATTCTAACGTTCACATACAACGGGTGTAAGACAGATTTACACATGCAAACACTTAGGTTGACTTGACGAGCCTAGCATGTACAGACATGGCCTCGGAACACAGAAGACCGAAAGGTCGAGCATGAGTCGTATAGAAGATACGATCAACATGAAGATGTTCACCGATGTTGACTAGTCCGTCTCACGTGATGATCGGACACGGCCTAGTTAACTCGGATCATGTTATACTTAGATGACTAGAAGAGGGATGTCTATCTAAGTGGGAGTTCATAAATAATTTGATTTGATGAACTTAATTATCATGAACTTAGTCTAAAATATTTACAATATGTCTTGTAGATCAAATGGCCAACGTAGTCCTCAACTTCAACGCGTTCCTAGAGAAAACCAAGCTGAAAGACGATGGCAGCAACTACACGGACTGGGTCCGGAACCTGAGGATCATCCTCATAGCTGCCAAGAAAGATTATGTCCTACAAGCACCGCTGGGTGACGCACCTGTCCTCCCTGCTGAACAAGACGTTATGAACGCTTGGCAGGCACGTACCGATGACTACTCCCTCGTTCAATGCGGCATGCTTTACAGCTTAGAGCCGGGGCTCCAAAAACATTTTGAGAGACACGGAGCATATGAGATGTTCGAAGAGCTGAAAATGGTTTTTCAAGCTCATGCCCGGGTCGAGAGATATCAAGTCTCCGACAAATTCTTCAGCTGTAAGATGGAGGAAAACAGTTCTGTTAGTGAGCACATACTCACTATGTCTGGGTTGCATAACCGCTTGACTCAGCTGGGAGTTAATCTCGCGGATGATGCGGTCATTGACAGAATCCTCCAGTCGCTTCCACCGAGCTACAAGAGCTTTGTGATGAACTTCAATATGCAGGGGATGGAAAAGACCATTCCTGAAGTATTTGCTATGCTGAAATCAGCAGAGGTAGAAGTCAAGAAGGAACATCAAGTGTTGATGGTGAATAAAACCACTAAGTTCAAGAAGGGTAAGGGTAAAAAGAACTTCAAGAAGGACGGCAAGGAAGTTGCCGCGCCCGGCAAGCAAGCTGCCGGGAAGAAGCCAAAGAATGGACCCAAGCCCGAGACTGAGTGTTTTTATTGCAAGGGAAGTGGTCACTGGAAGCGGAATTGCCCCAAATACTTAGCGGACAAGAAGGCCGGCAAAACAAAAGGTATATGTGATATACATGTAATTGATGTGTACCTAACCAGTACTCGTAGTAGCTCTTGGGTATTTGATACCGGTGCAGTTGCTCACATTTGTAACTCAAAGCAGGAGCTGCGGAATAAACGGAGACTGGCGAAGGACGAGGTGACGATGCGCGTAGGGAATGGTTCCAAGGTCGATGTGATCGCCATCGGCACGCTGCCTCTTCATTTACCTACGGGATTAGTTTTAAACCTCAATAATTGTTATTTAGTGCCAGCTTTGAGCATGAACATTGTATCGGGATCTCGTTTAATTCGAGATGGCTACTCATTTAAATCCGAGAATAATGGTTGTTCTATTTATATGAGAGATATGTTTTATGGTCATGCTCCTATGGTGAATGGTTTATTCTTAATGAATCTCGAGCGTAATGCTACACATGTTCATAGTGTGAATACCAAAAGATGTAAGGTTGATAATGATAGTCCCACATACTTGTGGCACTGCCGCCTTGGTCACATAGGTGTCAAACGCATGAAGAAGCTCCATGCAGATGGACTTTTAGAGTCTCTTGATTATGAATCATTTGACACGTGCGAACCATGCCTCATGGGTAAAATGACCAAGACTCCGTTCTCACGAACAATGGAGCGAGCAACCAACTTATTGGAAATCATACATACTGATGTGTGCGGTCCAATGAGTGTTGAGGCTCGCGGTGGCTATCGTTATGTTCTCACTCTCACTGGTGACTTGAGTAGATATGGGTATGTCTACTTAATGAAACACAAGTCTGAAACCTTTGAAAAGTTCAAGGAATTTCAGAATGAGGTTGAGAATCAACGTGACAGGAAAATCAAGTTTCTACGATCAGATCGTGGAGGAGAATACTTGAGTCACGAATTTGGCACACACTTAAGAAAATGTGGAATAGTTTCACAACTAACGCCGCCTGGAACACCTCAGCGTAACGGTGTGTCCGAACGTCGTAATCGCACTCTATTAGATATGGTGCGGTCTATGATGTCTCTTACCGATTTACCGCTATCTTTTTGGGGCTATGCTTTAGAAACTGCCGCATTCACTTTAAATAGGGCTCCGTCGAAATCCGTTGAGACGACACCGTATGAATTATGGTTTGGGAAGAAACCTAAGCTGTCGTTTCTAAAAGTTTGGGGATGCGATGCTTATGTCAAGAAACTTCAACCTGAAAAGCTCGAACCCAAGTCGGAAAAATGCGTCTTCATAGGATACCCTAAAGAAACTATTGGGTATACCTTCTACCTCAGATCCGAAGGCAAGGTCTTTGTTGCCAAGAATGGATCCTTTCTAGAGAAGGAGTTTCTCTCGAAAGAAGTAAGTGGGAGGAAAGTAGAACTTGATGAAGTATTGCCTCTTGAACCGGAAAATGGCGCAACTCAAGAAAATGTTCCTGAGGTGCCGGCACCGACTAGAGAGGAAGTTAATGATAATGATCAAGATACTTCTGATCTAGCTCCTACTGAAATTCGAAGGTCCACAAGGACACGTTCCGCACCAGAATGGTACGGCAACCCTGTCTTGGAAATCATGTTGTTAGACAACGGCGAACCTTCGAACTATGAAGAAGCGATGGCGGGCCCGGATTCCGACAAATGGCTAGAAGCCATGAAATCCGAGATAGGATCCATGTATGAAAACGAAGTATGGACTTTGACTGACTTGCCCGTTGAACGGCGAGCCATAGAAAATAAATGGATCTTTAAGAAGAAGACAGACGCGGATGGTAATGTGACCATCTATAAAGCTCGGCTTGTCGCTAAGGGTTATCGACAAGTTCAAGGGGTTGACTACGATGAGACTTTCTCACCGGTAGCGAAGCTAAAGTCCGTCCGAATCATGTTAGCAATTGCCGGATTCTACGATGATGAAATATGGCAAATGGACGTCAAAATGGCATTCCTTAATGGTTACCTTAAGGAAGAATTGTATATGATGCAGCCGGAAGGTTGTGTCGATCCTAAGAATGCTGACAAAGTATGCAAGCTCCAATGCTCGATTTATGGGCTGGTGCAAGCATCTCGGAGTTGGAACATTCGCTTTGATGAGATGATCAAAGAGTTTGGGTTTACGCAAACTTATGGAGAAGCCTGTGTTTACAAGAAAGTGAGTGGGAGCTCTGTAGCATTTCTCATACTATATGTAGATGACATACTTTTGATGGGAAATGATATAGAACTCTTGGACAGCATCAAGGCCTACTTGAATAAGAGTTTTTCAATGAAGGACCTTGGAGAACTGCTTATATATTAGGCATCAAGATCTATAGAGATAGATCGAGACGCCTCATAGGTCTTTCACAAAGCACATACCTTGAGAAGATATTGAAGAAGTTCAATATGGATCAGTCTAAGAAGGGATTCTTGCCTGTACTGCAAGGTATGAAATTGAGCTCAGCTCAAAGTCCGACCACGGCAAAAGATATAGAAGAGATGAGTGTCATCCCCTATGCCTCAGCCATAGGTTATATTATGTATGCCATGCTGTGTACCAGACCTGATGTAAACCTTGCCGTAAGTTTGGTAGGAAGGTACCAAAGTAATCCCGGCAAGGAACACTGGACAGCGGTCAAGAATATCCTGAAGTACCTGAAAAGGACTAAGGAGATGTTTCTTGTTTATGGAGGTGACGAAGAGCTCGTCGTAAAGGGTTACGTCGACGCTAGCTTCGACACAGATCTGGATGACTCAAAGTCACAAACCGGATACGTGTATATTTTGAATGGTGGGGCAGTAAGCTGGTGCAGTTGCAAGCAGAGCGTCGTGGCGGGATCTACATGTGAAGCGGAGTACATGGCAGCCTCGGAGGCAGCACATGAAGCAATTTGGGTGAAGGAGTTCATCACCGACCTCGGAGTCATACCCAATGCGTCGGGGCCGATCAAGCTCTTCTATGACAACACTGGAGCTATTGCACTTGCCAAGGAGCCCAGGTTTCACAAGAAGACAAGGCACATCAAGCGTCGCTTCAACTCCATTCATGAAAATGTTCAAGATGGAGACATAGATATTTGTAAAGTACATACGGACCTGAATGTAGCAGATCCATTGACTAAACCTCTCCCTAGGGCAAAACATGATCAACACCAGAATTCCATGGGTGTTTAATTCATCACAATGTAACTAGATTATTGACTCTAGTGCAAGTGGGAGACTGTTGGAAATATGCCCTAGAGGCAATAATAAAAGCATTATTATTATATTTCCTTGTTCATGGTAATTGTCTTTATTCATGCTATAATTGTGTTATCCGGAAATCGTAATACATGTGTGAATAACAGACACCAACATGTCCCTAGTAAGCCTCTAGTTGACTAGCTCGTTGATCAACAGATAGTCATGGTTTCCTGGCTATGGACATTGAATGTCATTGATAACAAGATCACATCATTAAGAGAATGATGTGATGGACAAGACCCAATCCTAAACATAGCATAAAGATCGTATAGTTCGTTTGCTAGAGTTTTTCCAATGTCAAGTATCTTTTCCTTAGACCATGAGATCGTGTAACTCCCGGATACCGTAAGAGTGCTTTGGGTGTACCAAACGTCACAACGTAACTGGGTGACTATAAAGGTATACTACGGGTATCTCTGAAAGTGTCTGTTGGGTTGACACGGATCAAGACTGGGATTTGTCGCTCCGTATGACGGATAGGTATCACTGGGCCCACTCGGTAATGCATCATCATAATGAGCTCAAAGTGACCAAGTGTCTGGTCACGGGATCATGCATTACGGTACGAGTAAAGTGACTTGTCGGTAATGAGATTGAACGAGGTATTGGGATACCGACGATCGAATCTCGGGCAAGTAATATATCGATTGACAAAGGGAATTGCATACGGGGTTGATTGAATCCTCGACATCGTGGTTCATCCGATGAGATCATCGTGGAGCATGTGGGAGCCAACATGGGTATCCAGATCCTGCTGTTGGTTATTGACCGGAGAGTCGTCTCGGTCATGTCTGCATGTCTCCCGAACCCGTAGGGTCTACACACTTAAGGTTCGGTGACGCTAGGGTTGTGAAGATATGTATATGCAGTAACCTGAATGTTGTTCGGAGTCCCGGATGAGATCCCGGACGTCACAGGAGTTCCGGAATGGTCCGGAGGTAAAGAATTATATATAGGAAGTGCTGTTTCGGCCATCGGGACAAGTTTCGGGGTCACCGGTATTGTACCGGGACCACCGGAAGGGTCCCGGGGGTCCACCGGGTGGGGCCACCTATCCCGAAGGGCCCCATGGGCTGAAGTGGGAAGGGACCCCGCCCTTAGTGGGCTGGGGCGCCACCCCTAAGGGCCCATGCGCCTAGGGTTTAGGGGAGACCCTAAAGGGGGGCGCCCCCTTGCTTGGGGGGCAAGCCCCCCACCCCTTGGCCGCCGCCCCCCCTTAGGAGATCCATCTCCTAGGGCCGGCGCCCCCCCTTGGCACCCCTATATATAGTGGGGAGAGGAGGGACTTGAGGCTACGGCTTTTGGTGCATCCCTCTCTCCCTGTTACGTCTCTCTCTCGCGTAGTATAGGCGAAGCCCTGCTACTGTGACGCCCTGCATCCACCACCACGCCGTCGTGCTGCTGGATCATCATCAACCTCTCCTTCCCCTTGCTGGATCAAGAAGGAGGAGACGTCTCCCGTCCCGTACGTGTGTTGAACGTGGAGGTGCCGTCCGTTCGGCACTTGGTCATCGGTGATTTGGATCATGTCGTGTTCGACTACATCATCCCCGTTCTTTGAACGCTTCCGCACGCGATCTACAAAGGTATGTAGATGCATCTGATGACTCGTTGCTAGATGAACTCCTAGATGGATCTTGGTGAAACAAGTAGGAAATTTTTTGTTTTCTGCAACGTTCCCCAACATCTGGTCCCTCCGATTTAGATCGGGCGGCCGCGAATAAAATAGCTAGGGAGTCCAAATAAGAAAACGGTGACGTTTTGTAGATGTTTGGGGATGATCCGGATCCAACGGTGACGACTGCCCGAGTCGGGTCCGGGACAGCTTTCGGGCACGCGCGAGGAGGGTCGCGGGCTGACAAGGGAGGTTAGGTAGGGCCTGGCGGTGAGTAGTGGGCTGTGTAGACGGTCTCGAGCTGAGAGAAGAGAAGAGAGAGACCTGGCGACTGTTTCCGGAGACCGAAAACGTCCGACGTTAGACCGGCTATAATGCCGCTATAGTTTAATGGTTGGGCTATCAAACGAGCTCCGAATGCGATGAAACTTGGCAGGCGGCCTACTAACAACATAACAACACCACATGCCAACATTCATCCCATTCCGAGAACATTTTCCGGCCACTTATAAAATAATATTTCGGACATGCCGCGGGCGCGTGCAAGTGTGTCTGGGCTCAGAACGGACAACGGAGAGAACGAGGAGACCGGGACGGATGCAAGTTTTGAAAACATGATGATGCAATGCACATGATGACATGATAAGGTGCAACACACAAGCGAATGACATGGCAACGACGGCGAATAACTGAAGGACACCTGGCACATCGGTCTCGGGGCGTTACAATCGCCTCCTTCGTCGTCATCGCTTTCCTTGTCGACACCACCAGTCGTGCACGATGACCCTATGGCATCCTTGCATGGCCTCGGTACCCATGCCCATGCACGACCGTTCGGTGCCCCGACGCTCTCACCTGCTTCGTCGCCCGTTCGGCCCACGACGCCGTCATGCCAACGACGCCTGGGCCGGTCTCGCCCGTCCCTGTCTCATCACCCACGCTGACTGGACCGGCCTCGCCCGTCCTCGCCTCGCCACCCACGGCGACTGGGCCGGCCTCGCCCGTCCTTGCCTCGCCATCCACGGCGACTGGGCCGGCCTCGCTTGCCCTCATCTCGCCTACGGCGTCTGGGCCTCTGTCACCCGGGGCGGCCTCTCCCGGGTTGTCTTCAGCACCCTACAATCTGGGGTCGCCTGGCACTGGGACGTCTCCGTCGCCCTTGCCCAGTTCTGGTGCTTCTGGCTCCTCTGGTGCTGCTCCATCATCATCCTCGACATTACTGGCTCCTACTACTGCTTTGCGCCCTCATACACACAGTCGCAGTGGTATTGTTAAGCCTAAGCAGCGTCATGATGGCACTGTTGCGTGGTTGGCTGCATGCATGACAGCAACGCTTGCGGATCCCTCCTCCGAGCTACGCACGTATCAAGCTTCTATGCGCATTCCTCATTGGAGAGAGGCCATGGAGCAGGAGTATCAAGCTCTTATTCGCAATAAGACATGGACTCTTGTTCCTCCACCATCACGGGCGGATGTCATTGATTCTAAGTGGATTTTCAAAGTGAAGAAGCATTATGATGGGTCCATTGAGCGCTACAAAGCTCGTCTTGTTGCTCGTGGTTTTCGATAGCGCTATGGTCTTAACTATGAAGACACCTTCAGTCCATTGGTCAAGCCTACTACCATCAGGCTACTTCTCTCTCTTGTCGTTACTCGAGGTTGGTTTCTTCGTCAGCTGGATGTACAAAATGCCTTTCTCCATGGTGTATTGGAGGAAGAGGTTTACATGCGCCAGCCTCCGGGTTTTTCTGATCCAGATCGTCCTCACCATCTCCGTCGTCTGTCCAAGGCGATGTATGGTCTGAAGAAAGCTCCCTGTGCTTGGCATGCTCGTCTTGTCATGGATCTTTCTGCTCATGGTTTTGCATCGTCGACTGCTGACTCCTCACTGTTTCTTCTACAGAGGCCTGAGGTTACTATGTACTTGTTGGTCTATGTGGATGATATTATTCTTATCAGCTCCTCTTAGTCGGCTGCTACAGCTCTTGTTCGCTCGCTTGGTACTGATTTTGCGGTCAAGGATCTTGGGAAGCTTCACTACTTCCTTGGTGTGGAGGTTACTTCTTGGGATGGTCTTGTTATGACGCAGAAGAAGTACTCCTTGGATTTGTTGCAGCGAGCTGGGATGCTTAAGTGCAAACCAACAACTACACCCATCTCTACCACTGACAAGATCACTGCTGATGGTGAGCTTCTGTCTTCTGCTGATGCAACGGAGTACATGAGTATTGTTGGTGGTCTTCAGTACTTGACGATCACACGATCGGACATCTCTTTTGCTATCAACCGAGTTTGCCAGTATCTACAGTCACCCCGTGACACTCATTGGTGTGCTATTAAGAGCATCTTGCGCTACATTCGGTTCACGGTGTCTCATGGCTTGCATATTCGACCGACCTCCTCTGGATGTCTCTCGGCGTATTCTGATGCAGATTGGGCTGGCAGTCTGGATGACAGGCGATCTACGGGGGGGTTATGTGCTGCCTCTTGAGCACTGCGTTGGTTTTCCCTTGAAGAGGAAAGGTTGATGCAGTAAAGCAGCGTAAGTATTTCCCTTAGTTTTTAAGAACCAAGGTATCAATCCAGTAGGAAGCCACGCGTGAGTCACCTCGTACCTACACAAACAAATAAGAACCTCGCAACCAACGCGATAAAGGGGTTGTTAATCCCTTCACGGCCACTTGCAAGAGTGAGATCTGATAGAGATGATAATAATAAGATAAGTATTTTTGGTATTTTTATGATATAGATTGAAATTAAAGATTGCAAAATAAAATAGATTGGAAACTTGTATGATGGAAAATAGACCCGGGGCCCATAGGTTTCACTAGTGGCTTCTCTCAAGATAGCATAAGTATTATGGTGGGTGAACAAATTACTGTCGAGCAATTGAGAGAAAAGCGAATAATTATGAGAATATCTAGGCATGATCATGTATATAGGCATCACGTCCGGACAAGTAGACCAAAACGATTCTGCATCTACTACTATTACTCCACACATCGATCGCTATCCAGCACGCATCTAGATTATTAAGTTCATAAGAACAGAGTAACGCCTTCAGCAAGATGACATGATGTAGAGGGATAAACACATGTAATATGATGTAAACCCCATCTTTTTATCCTCGATGGCAACAATACAATATGTGTCGTTTCCCTTTCTGTCACTGGGATCGAGCACCGCAAGATTGAACCCAAAGCTAAGCACTTCTCCCATTGCAAGAAAGATCAATCTAGTAGGCCAAACCAAACTGATAATTCGAAGAAACTTGCAAAGATAACCAATCATACATAAAAGAATTCAGAGAATATTCAAATATTGTTCATAGATAAACTTGATCATAAACCCACAATTCATTGGATCTCGACAAACACACCGCAAAAGAAGATTACATCGAATAGATCTTCAAGAGAATCGAGGAGAACTTTGTATTGATATCCAAAGAGATAGAAGAAGCCATCTAGCTACTAGCTATGGACCCGAGGTCTGAGGTAAACTACTCACACATCATCGGAGGGGCCATGGAGTTGATGTAGAGGCCCTCCCTGATCAATGCCCCCTCCGACGGAGCTCCAGAAAAGGCCCCAAGATGGGATCTCTTGGGTACAGAAGGTTACGGCGGTGGAAATAGGGTTTCATCGTGCTCCTGGATGTTTGCGGGGTATATGGAAATATATAGGAGGAATAAGTAGGTCGGTGGAGCAACAAGGGGCCCACGAGGGTGGAGGGCGCGCCTAGGGGGGTAGGCACGCCCCCTGCCTCGTTGCCTCCTCGTTGATTGCTTGACGTCCACTCCAAGTCCTCTAGATCACGTTTGTTCCAAAAATCACGTTCCCGAAGGTTTCATTCCGTTTCGACTCCGTTTGATATTCCTTTTCTACAAAACACTGAAATAGGAAAAAAAACAGCAATTTGGGCTGGGCCTCCGGTTAATAGGTTAGTCCCAAAAATAATATAAAAGTGTAAAATAAAGCTCGTTATCATCCAAAACAGATAATATAATAGCATGGAACAATAAAAAAAATATAGATACATTGGAGACGTATCATTATGCTGTGTTCTTTGGCTCTAATCTGATCGCCTGGAGTGCTCGGCAACAGGCCACTGTCTCACGTAGCAGTACTGAAGCTGAGTATAAGGTTGTGGCCAATGCGACTGCAGAGATTATCTGGGTACAGTCTTTGCTTATGGAATTGGGTATATCCCAGTCACAGTCTCCTGTTCTTTGGTGTGATAACATCGGTGCTACATACCTCTCTGCAAATCCGGTATTCCATGCCCGAACGAAACACATCGAGGTTAAACTATCACTTTGTGCGTGAACGTGTATCTCAGAAACAACTACTGATCAAGTTCATCTCTTCCAAGGATCAACTTGCAGACATCTTCACCAAGCCATTGCCTCTACCACAGTTTGAGGCTTGTCGGCGCAATCTTACCCTCCTAGATTCTTTAGGTAGTGGCTAAGATTGAGGGAGGGTGTTAGACTGTATAGCCTATGTATTTACACGTGTATATTGTAACATTGTATTCCACTCATTATATATATATATATGTGATAGGCCACCCCTAGAGGGTTGTGCCGGTTTCCCCAAAACCTATTGTCTCACAACGAGCGGTTGGAGCCAAGCCAGAAACGAATGTCATAGGCGGGGGATGAGGTTCAAACTCAAAACCTCTCGACCCCCACGGAACAGCTGCAACCTGAAGGAAATATGCCCTAGAGGCAATAATAAAATTGTTGTTTATATTTCCTTACATCATGATAAATGTTTATTATTCATGCTAGAATTGTATTAATCGGAAACTTAGTACATGTGTGAATACATAGACAAACAGACTGTCCCTAGTATGCTTCTACTAGACTAGCTCGTTAATCAAAGATGGTTAAGTTTCCTAGCCATAGACATGTGTAGTCATTTGATGAACGGGATCACATCATTAGAGAATGATGTGATGGACAAGACCCATCTGTTAGCTTAGCACTATGATCGTTGAGTTAATTGCTATTGCTTTCTTCATGACTTATACATGTTCCTATGACTATGAGATTATGCAACTTTCGAATACCAAAGGAACACTTAGTGTGCTATCAAACATCACAACGTAACTAGGTGATTATAAATATGCTCTACAGGTGTCTCCGATGGTGTTTGTTGAGTTGGCATAGATCGAGATTAGGTTTGTCACTCCGATTGTCGGAGAGGTATCTCTGGGCCCTCTCGGTAATGCACATAACTATAAGCCTTGCAAGCAATGTGACTAATGAGTTAGTTGCGGGATGTTGCATTACGTAATGAGTAAGGAGACATGCCGGTAACGAGATTGAACTATGTATGATGATACCGACGATTGAATCTCGGGCAAGTAACATACCGATGACAAAAGGAACAACGTATGTTGTTATGCAGTTTGACCGATAAAGATCTTCATAGAATATGTAGGAACCAATATGAGCATCCAGGTTCCGCTATTGGTTATTGACCGGAGATGAGTCTCGGTCATGTCTACATAGTTCTCGAACCCGTAGGGTCCGCATGCTTAACGTTCGATGACGGTTGGTATTATGAGTTATGTGATTTGATGTACCGAAGGTTGTTCGGAGTCCCGGATGAGATCACGGACATGACGAGGAGTCTCGAAATGGTCGAGACGTAAAGATCGATATATTGGAAGGCTATATTTGGACATTGGAAAGGTTCCGAGTGATTCGGGTATTTTTCGGAGTACCGGGGAGTTATGGGAATTCACCAGGAGAAGTAATGGGCCTTATTGGGCTTTAGTGGAGAGAGGGGAGAAGGGCCAAGAGGTGGCGCGCGTGAAACACCCTCGATGCGGCTATATCTCCCACGTGTTGAAGCACGACTTAGAGGCATAACCACATTGAAAGCAATGTCGCAAGTGAAGTAATCTTCACACAACCCATGTAATACAATAGGGGAAAAGATACATAGTTGGCTTACACTCGCCACTTCACACAATTACATGAATAAAGCATTACATCATCCAAATACAATGAAGGTCCGACTACGGAACCAAAATAAAAGAAGAACCCCAAATGCGACAAGGTCCCCGATCGACCCCAACTGGGCTCCACTGCTGATCAACTAGAACGAAACAACACAAAGGAGAAGATCATCATCGAGCTCCTCCTGAGCTTGGTTGTGTCATCTACACGGACTCATCAGCACCTGCAAGCTGGTTTTGGAAGTATCTGTGAGTCACGGGGACTCAGCAATCTCGCACCCTCGAGATCAAGACTATTTAAGCTTATGGGTAAGGTAAAGGTATGAGGTGGAGCTGCAGCAAGCGATTAGCATATATGGTGGCTAACATACGCAAATGAGAGCGAGAAGAGAAGGCAAAGCACGGTCGATAAAAGTATGATCAAGAAGTGATCCTATAGCAACCTACGTCAAGCATAACTCCAACAACCGTGTTCACTTCCTGGACTCCGCCGGAAAGAGACCATCACGGTTACACACGCTGTTGAATCATTTTAAATAAGTTAAGGTTCAAGTTATCTACAACCGGACATTAAAAAATTCCCATCTGCCCATAACCGCGGGCACGGCTTTCGAAAGTTCAAATCCCTGCAGGGGTGTCCCAACTTAGCCCATGACAAGCTCTCACGGTCAACGAAGGAATAGACCTCCTCCCGAGACATTCCGATCAGACTCGGTATCCCGATTCTACAAGACATTTCGACAGGGTAAAACTAAACCAGCAACACCGCCCAAATGTGCCGAAAAATCCCGATAGGAGCTCCACATATCTCTTTCTCAGGCCACACTCAGATTGTCTTAGGTACGGGTAGGCCAGCCCAAAGTTGCCCATGGTGGCCACCGGCAGCTGACAGGTTGGACCAACACTCAGAGGAGCACTGGCCCGGGGGGGGGGGGGGGGTAAAATAATGATGACCCTCAGGAGCGTGACTCCCAAGGGAAAAGAAAAGGCTAGGTGGCAAATGGTAAAACCAATGTTGGGCATTGCTGGAGGAGTTTTACTCAGGGCGGACTGTCAAGGGGTTCCCATAATAGCCCAACCGCGTAAGGAACGCAAAATTCGGGAACATAACACCGATATGACGGAAACTAGGGTGGCAAGAGTGGAACAAAACACTAGGCATAAGGCCGAGCCTTCCACCCTTTACCAAGTATATAGATGCATTAATTAAATAAGATATATTGTGATATCCCAACAAGTAAACATGTTCCAACAAGGAACGATCTCCATGTTCCAACAAGGAACAAAACTTCAATCTTCACCTGCAACTAACAACGCTATAAGAGGGGCTGAGCAAAGCGGTGACATAGCCAATCAACGGTTTGCTAGGACAAGGTGGGTTAGAGGCTTGGTGCAACAATATAGGAGGCATGATAAGCATGTGGTAGGTATCGCAGCATAGGCAAGCAAAAGAGCGAGCATCTAGCAAGCAAAGATAGAAGTGATTTCGAGGGTATGATCATCTTGCCTGAAATCCCGCAAGGAAGAAGAACGAGTCCATGAAGAAGACAAACGGATGTAGTCGAATGAATCCTCACAACACGATGTTACCGGAACCAACTTGAAGAAGCAAACACCGGAAAGAAGCACACAACTAGTAAACAACCCTCACATAATCAACATGGCACGATGCGCAAACAAGTATGATGCATGTCCGGAGTAAAGAGGCATGGCATGGCAAGGTGCACAAGCAATCCTACAAATTAAGTGGAGCTCAATATGCAACGAGTTGCATATTGACGAAACACCACGATAAGTTATTTAGTTCGATCCCGTTTATGTACCCAACAATATTAAATGTTTGTTAAACATGGCAAGAGGTGAAACATAACAAAACTATACCATCTAAACAATTTAAATGGGGACGGATATAACAAACAACAAATCCGGTAAATCCCCATATGCATTAGTAATTTGATGCAACAACAATTTGAGCCATCTTAATGTTGTTAACATGATGCGGATGACATGCTCAAGTTTTATGCAATTTTATGAAAATGTTGACATGAGCATGTTATGAAGCATTTGTCACCGTGGTGGAAGAAAGGGGTGCCACGGCAACGAATCCGAAAATGATGCCACGGCAACATATCGGTTCCGGTAGCTCATGGAGATACCGGTGCAAAAGGAAGCGTGCGGATGTGCGAAACATGTTAGAGATGGTGGGGTGCTCCCGACTATCGGGTTCCCACGGGTTAGTGGGATGGAAACGAGTGACAATTCGGACACGGTGCAAACACAAGCATCTCATACATCACACAACATTCGTTCACGGGCGTCGTCTCGGGTTATACCTTCAAAGCGTGCAAACGGGACGGTTCGAGTTCGTCAAGGGAAGTAGTCGTTCCGCGATGGTAGAAGAAGTAGTGGTACAATTGGTCCTCGCCGGTAGTGGTACACATTCGTTTTAAAGAGGTACTTGACGCATCCGAGGTTTCCGAAGGCGACGGTAGTGGAACTTGGTGAATCCGAGTTTCTCGGAGGTCGTCATCGAACCTGGTCAACTACACGATGTGGGTAGACGTTCACTCGACGTCTTCGGCGATGGTAGTTGTACACGGGTCTTCGGCCATGGAAGTAGTCGTACACGTTTTCGTAGAGGTTCAGGGTCAACGACACGGAACTTGACGTCCACGAGGTCTTTGAGGGTCGACGGTAGTGGTACTCGGTCGTTTCAAAGAGGTACTTGGGGTCTTCGAATTTGCCAGTCTTGTTCACTTGACGGTGGTGGACGAACTTGACGGTCCCCGTCGTCCTGGTACTTGGCGTTATTCCCTGTTCGGGGTCGAGCTTGACGTGTCGGCCTTCGATGGAGGCAGGAGCGGGGTTTGACGGTAGAGCTCGGGAGCAAACCCCAACATAGAAGACCACATGAGCTCGAGGCCGCAGGGTCATGTGCAGGAAGCGGAGCAGGGTCGAGCGGCGCTGGAAACAAACCCGGAAAAGGAGAAGGGCGGGCAGAGCTTGCCGGGGGCGACGTGCGGGTGCAGAGGCGGCCATGGCTGGCGAAACAGCGAGGGGGAGGCAGATGGCGTCGGAGTAGGAACGTGGTGCGGCGACGGCAGAGGCACGATGTTGGTTGTGGTCGCCGGCGCGACGATACAACACGGACGCCGTGGCAGGGAGACGGCGAGCTTGAAGCTGAACGGAGGGAGGAGGAGGCGCGGGCGCGAGGAGGTGAAGGAGAGGACGGTGAGGCCGAAGGAACTGGTAGGGCTCGCCGGCGGTGGCGCCATGGAGAAGGTCGCTGGCAGGGGCGGCGTCGGGCGCGCAGGGCTCCTGGCATGAGGAGCAGCTCCGCTCCGGTGGCGAGGGAGCCCTGGCCTGGACGGCGTCAGGAGGCGCGAGGGAAATCGGGGGGGGGGGGAGAGGTGGATCGGGAGAGGGTTTGGCGCTGCCCTCTCCTTGCGTGACGGCGCTCGGGAGGGACAAGACGAATGAGGGGAGAGTGAGGAGGAGCGATGGTGCGGGCTAGGGTTAGGATGCTTAGGTGGGCTTTGGCCTTGGAGCCGGCCCAGGAGTTGACCTAGGGAGGCCGGCGGCTGGTTGGGCCTAGGGATGGTCCCTAGAGGCCGGCCTGCTGGTCTCTCTCCTCTCTCTGCTATTTTCTAAAACAGAAAAATAACAAAGAAGAAAAGAAGAAGGAAGGAGGTGTTGGGGAAGAAGTTGGACACGCGGATATTTTTCCCAGACTCACAAAAATGTGCTTATTCCAAGAAAATAGAAAAAACCATGATTGAAAGATTTAAATTCAAACTCATTTGATTTAAATTCAAATGATTTGAATAGGAAGTAAGGGTTGGGAAGGTCCAAAAATGTTCGGATTCTTGTTGGAGCTCCGGAAAATGACGAAAGAATTTATGGGCAAAGTTTGGAGACCAAGAATTGAGATAATAAAGGCATGGGATATTTGCAAGTGTGTTATGGTTAATTCCAAATAAATGGAATAATTACTATAGCTCTCTAAATATCGAGAGGATATGTTGTAAAGAGAATCACCATGTGAATTCCCTCGGTTTAAATGGATCGAAGATCCATACGGTTTATTTAGTTGAGTTAAGAAAAGAAATGACATGATGGCATGATGACATGATGCAATGCACACGATGCAAAGGTGAATGCAACAGACGAAACAAAACACACAATGAAACCCGGAAACCCTGGAAGGCATCTGCAGCTCCGGTCTTGGGGCGTTACAACACTCCACCACTACGAGAGGATCTTGTCCCGAGATCTAGAATGGCACCGGAGGGACAACGGAAAAGAAAGAGAAGAGGTAAAACTAAGTTGCTCCTTTGACAAACGAGTGAGACCAAAGAACCTTGAAAAGGTTAAACCATATCGAGAAAAGAATACAACGGAGATACACAAAGTATAAAGCACTCCGTTGGGAAAGAGGAACGAGGAAGAAGAAGGTTGAAAGCACTCCGGTAGGGAAGAGTAATAAGGAAGAACAAATTTATACAGCACTCCGGTTGAAAAGAGATGCAAGGCTTGATAGGGCAAAGAGAACTGAGCAGAGGGCACAACTCTCCGGTTAAATGTATAAGCAAGGAAAGAACAAGGTCCTGACAAGAACAAGAAGAAATGTTGAAGATAGCACCATCACAATGCCTTCGGAACAAAAGAAAGAGTGGAATGGAATGAACAAAGTGAAACAAGATCTTGAAGGAGCACGCTTACAACAAATGCTAGAACGGAGTTGTTGGAAAACCAACAATGAAAATAATAAGCTTGATATGGTCTTATGGAATACATCTCAAATTATAAGGTGACAACCTGCCACTCATAGAAAAAGAATTGGATTGATATCAACAAGGAGACGAGAAACTATATCGCACCGGAAAGGATAAATGAAGAAATTGGATCATTTATAAGCACCATAGATAGCAACAATCCTTAGGGAAGGCTTTCAGTGAAAACTAAACCGAGATAACTCCAATGAAGAGATTGGTGGATTTAAATACCTCACTCTTGAAAACATGTGAATCATGAAACATGAACTCAAATTATGAAAAATGACATAATACCACCTCCAAAGATACGAAAGAAAGAATTGCACTCCGGATAGCAAGATGAAGAATGCTTGAGCTCCCTAGAAATGAACCTCGATGAAAACTTTGAGAAGGAATTAAATCCTTGATGGATCCATCATGTAGAACTTTCATGAAGAACTCCGGTAATAAAAGAATGATCCCAAAATAATTGACTGATGAAAAGAATAAGATTGAAGCCTCGCAATGATTTAGATAGAGATCTCCGTGATAATAAAATTGAAAGAGGTCGGAACTCCGAAAAAGAAAGATGAAAAAATGAGATCAAGAATTTGAAGGGCCTTCGGAATAAGGAATTAATCACTTGAATGAACAAGAATAAGAATTATGTTATGCTTATCCATCACCAATTAAATTGATGGCAATCAACGGATTTGGCATATTACTTATTCTCGTAGAAAAGGATTAAGATAGATATGGCGCAAACTTGGAAGATCTTCAACGAACCACCGTTAGAGTTTGGGACAATGAATACATAGATATGATAAACGAAGGAAGAAGAAACTCTTGAACGAACCACCGTAAGAATTTAAAATGAATGAAGAAAAGATAGCGAAACACCGGGAAGAATTAGGAAATGAACGAAGATACAAGAGAGAATTTGATACAAGAGAACAAAAAGATCATGAGCTGCTTAGAGAATTTTTGAATGATGCACCGGTAAGATTTTGAGAATGAGAGCTGAAAACTGAGAATGAATAAACCTGAGATGATGGGCTCTGGAGACTCAAACTGAAAAGACTCTTGAATTGCTCCGGATAGGTGAAAAGAATTCTCACTATCAAAACAGTTATGAGAGGATGACGTCAAGCTAGAGCCATGAATCTTGAAGAGAATTGATTAGATATGGAGGAAAAACTCTTCTTCGATCTTCAAAATCCGAGAATGACGACGAGAAACACCACCATGAAGAATACTCTGGAAGAATCAAAACGAAGAGGTTGAGCCAGCGATGAAATTTTTTTGAAAGATCTTGGAGAAATACATTTGACTGATGATAATTCATTCTTACATCAAACTTTGACAAGAAATTTGAGGATATCTCCGGGAAATAAGAAGAGTCAGGTAAGATCCTAGGAATAGACCTGTGGGTTAGGGCCCACTCAAAAGATACACCGTAGAACGATTCAAAAGAGAGAAAGCACCGGTTGAATTAAAAGACTTGAATGAGAGAACCTCCTCAAAAGATCTTGAATGAATGCAGAGTGGAAACACGAATATTTGAGATATCTTGAGCACTCCGGAACAATTAAATAGCGAGAAGTGAAATAATATGAGGAGCACCGGTAAGAGAAGGTACTTGAAACGAGGAAAAAGGATATGATCAACACCAAAAGTTTGAATTGAATCCACCGGAGAAGAAAATGAGTGAAGAGTGACGAACTTGAAGTTCCGTTAGAATCTTCATGAGAATCACCGGATAAGAACATTGAAGGAAAAGAATGGAGAGGCTTCACAACAATAAGATGGATACTCGATTAAGAAATCTGAGTCCTTGAAGAAAAACAAGGGAGGGAGGGTGGGAAAAAAACAAAGACAATTTGGAATGGGTGAAACGAACACCGTTGAGAAAGCTGAGATTGGATCTTGCGGATGTTGAAATGTTTGGATCCACTTGAAGATAAACACAATGGTGAAAAGGATTGACATGACAGACTCGATGATCGAGAAGGATTAGTATTCACATCGGAGTATGAGAACACCATTTGGGGAAGGTATGGAATCAACACTTGTCATTGAAGCAACTCGAATACCACAACTCAAAACAAAACAAAGGATTGGCTTGCAGAATAAGCCGGAACAAACATATGATAGAGATTTCGCCCGAAGTTTTCGTGGTGGGGCCTACACGGGCTCGATCGTACAACACCATCATGTACAAGGCAGTGCACATGACATACGAAGCGTCCCCGAGTCGGCATAGCCAAGGACTCTTTAAGACACAACGATACCACTGTAAAACCAACCGTGAATAGGCGGACCACTAGACGTCGAACCCCAATTTTGTATCATACAACTGTCGGAAAGATATCCTAAGAGCTACTTGAATTCCCACCTATGAAACTCCCGAACCTTTCCGGTTATGCAATCAGGTGTTGGGGATACAGGGAAAGCATAATATCTCACCCAAACTAGCAAATCCTACATCCAGCTGTATCCATCCTTCAACACATAACCAAGAAACCTTCGGAAATCATCTACCTCAACCTTCGAAAAGCATCCGTTATACGAGTTATGGTAATACTCCCGAACTCCCGCCCCCGTACTGGGTGGCGTCGAGGTTATCTCACCAACGAACTGCATAAAGAGATTTTTGATGTTGGCGTACTAAACTCAGGTATTCCAGAACTGCAATGATACAATTATGACGACAACACCTCGGAGCTCAACTCCCCGGGACACTTCCACAAAACCCCAGACAGGAGGCACCAATACAATGTTCTCGTCATAAAACCATCGGAATGATTCCAAGACACCCGCGTGATCCTAAATTTTTTTTAGAGAAATTTGAGAAGAGAATAGTCAAAACTCTATGTCAGGATGCCTTACCAGAGCGATGAGGAGACTGGGAAGTAAAAAGAAATCCTGAACTCTCCGATATATAATTCCTAAATGACTCAAAACATTTTTCTAGACACAACTCGGCCACTAAAAAAGATCAAGCAATGGGGCTCCTAAGGTCGGGGAAGGCTCTGATACCAACTTGAAATGCCCTCGATGCGGCTATATCTCCCACGTGTCGAAGCACGACTTAGAGGCATAACCGCATTGAAAGCAATGTCGCAAGTGAAGTAATCTTCACACAACCCATGTAATACAATAGGGGAAAAGATACATAGTTGGCTTACACTCGCCACTTCACACAATTACATGAATAAAGCATCACATCATCCAAATACAATCAAGGTCCGACTACGGAACCAAAATAAAAGAAGAACCCCAAATGCGACAAGGTCCCTGATCGACCCCAACTGGGCTCCACAGCTGATCAACTAGAACGAAACAACACAAAGGACAAGATCTTCATCGAGCTCCTCCTGAGCTTGGTTGCGTCATATGCACGGACTCATCGGCACCTGCAAGCTGGTTTTGGAAGTATCTATGAGTCACGGGGACTCAGCAATCTCGCACCCTCGAGATCAAGACTATTTAAGCTTATGGGTAAGGTAAAGGTATGAGGTGGAGCTGCAGCAAGCGACTAGCATATATGGTGGCTAACATACGCAAATGAGATCGAGAAGAGAAGGCAAAGCACGGTCGATAAAAGTATGATCAAGAAGTGATCCTATAGCAACCTACGTCAAGCATAACTCCAACAACCATGTTCACTTCCCGGACTCCGCCGGAAAGAGACCATCACGGTTACACACGCTGTTGACTCATTTTAAATAAGTTAAGGTTTAAGTTATCTACAATCGGACATTAAAAAATTCCCATCTGCCCATAACCGCGGGCATGGCTTTCGAAAGTTCAAATCCCTGCAGGGGTGTCCCAACTTAGCCCATGACAAGCTCTCACGGTCAACGAAGGAATAGACCTCCTCCCGACACATTCCGATCAGACTCGGTATCCCGGTTCTACAAGACATTTCGACAGGGTAAAACTAAACCAGCAACACCGCCCGAATGTGCCGACAAATCCCGATAGGAGCTGCACATATCTCTTTCTCGGGGCACACTCAGATTGTCTTAGGTACGGGTAGGCCAGCCCAAAGTTGCCCCTGGTGGCCACCGGCAGCTGACAGGTTGGACCAACACTCAGAGGAGCACTGGCCCAGGGGGGGGGGGTAAAATAATGATGACCCTCAGGAGCACGACTCCCAAGGGAAAAGAAAAGGCTAGGTGGCAAATGGTAAAACCAATGTTGGGCATTGCTGGAGGAGTTTTACTCAAGGCGAACTGTCAAGGGGTTCCCATAATAGCCCAACCGCGTAAGGAACGCAAAATCCGGGAACATAACACCGATATGACGGAAACTAGGGCGGCAAGAGTGGAACAAAACACCTCCGACAAGTATTTTGCCTACAAGATGGAGGAGAATAGCTCAACCAGTGAGCATGTGCCCAGAATGTCCGAGTACTACAATCGCTTGAATCAAGTGGGAGTTAATCTTGCAGATAAGATAGTGATTGACAAAGTTCTCAAGTCACTATCACCAAGTTACTAGAACTTCGTGATGAACTATAATATGGAAGGGATGAACAAGACAATTCCCGAGCTCTTGGCGATGCTGAAATTAGCGAAGGTAGAAATCAAGAAAAGCATCAAGTGTTGATTGTTGACAAGACCACTAGTTTCAAGTAAAAGGGAATGGGAAAGAAAGGGAACTTCAAGAAGAATGGAAAGCAAGTTGCCACTCCCATGAAGAAGCCCAAAGCTAGACCCAAGCCTGAAGCTGAGTGCTTCTACTGCAAAGGAAATGGTCACTGGAAGTGGAACTGCCTAGATACTTGGCGGATAAGAAGGATGGCAAAGTGAACAAAGGTATATTTGATATACATGTTATTGATGAATACTTTACTAGTGTTTATAGAAACCCCTCGGTATTTCATACTGGTTCAGTTGCTAAGAGTAGTAACTCGAAACGGGAGTTTCCAAATAAACAGAGACTAGTTAAGGGTGAGGTGATGATGTGAGTTGGAAGTGATTCCAAGGTTGATAAGATCACCATCGCACACTCCCTTTACCTTCGGGATTAATGTCGAACCTAAAATAAATGTTATTTGGTGTTTGCGTTGAGCATAAATATGATTGGATCATGTTTATTGTGATACGGTTATTCATTTAAGTCTAAGAATAATTGTTGTTCTATTTACATGAATAAAACCTTCTATGGTCATACACTCAATATAAATGGTTTATTGAATCTCGATCGTAGTGATACACATATTCTTAATATTGAAGCCAAAAGATGCAATAATGATAGTGCAACTTATATGTGGCACTGCCGTTTAGGTCATATTGGTGTAAAGCGCATGAAGAAACTCCATGTTGATGGACTTTTGGAATCACTTGATTATGAATCACTTGATGCTTGCGAACCATGCCTCATGGGCAAGATGACTAAGACTCCGTTCTTCGGAACAATGGTGCGAGCAATAGACTTGTTGGAAATAATACATACTGATGTGTGTGGTCCAATGAGTGTTGAGGCTCGCGACGGGTATCATTATTTTCTGACCTTCACAGATGATTTGCGCATATATGGGTATATCTACTTGATGAAACATAAGTCTGAAACATTTGAAAAGTTCAAAGAATTTCAGAGTGAAGTGGAAAATCATCGTAACAAGAAAATAAAGTTTCTACGATCTGATCACGGAAACAAATATTTGAGTTACGAGTTTGGTCTTCATTTGAAACAATGTGGAATAGTTTCACAACTCACGCCACCTGGAACACCACAATGTAATGGTGTGTCCGAACGTCATAACTGTACTTTATTAGATAATGGTGCAATCTATGATGTCTCTTACCAAATTACCACTATCGATTTGGGGTTATGCACTAGAGACAGCTGCATTCACGTTAAATAGGGCACCGTCTAAAAATCCATTGAGATGACACCATATGAACTATGGTTTAGCAATAAACCTAATATGTCATTTCTTAAAGTTTGGGGTTGCGATGCTTATGTGAAAAAGTTTCAATCTGATATGCTCAAACCCAAATCGGAGAAGTGCGTCTTCATAGGATACCCAAAGAAACTGTTGGGTACACCTTCTATCACAGATCCGAAGGCAAGATCTTTGTTGCTAAGAGTGGATCCTTTCTAGAGAACGAGTTTCTCTTGAAAGAAGTGAGTGGGAGGAAAGTAGAACTTGATGAGGTAATTGTACCTGCTCCCTTATTGGAAAGTAGTTCATCATAGAAATCAGTTCCGGTGATTCCTACACCAATTAGTGAGGAAGCTAATGATGATGACCATGAAAACTTCTGATCAAGTTACTACCGAACCTCGTAGGTCAATTAGAGTAAGATCTGCACCAGAGTGGTACGGTAATCCTGTTCTGGAGGTCATGTTACTTGACCATGACGAACCTACGAACTATGAGGAAGCGATGATGAGCCCAGATTCCGACAGATGGCTTGAGGTCATGAAATCTGAGATAGAATCCATGTATGAGAACAAAGTGTGGACTTTGGTGGACTTGCCCGATGATCAGCAAGCCATTGAGAATAAATGGATCTTCAAGAGGAAGACGAACACTGATAGTAGTGTTACTATCTACAAAGCTCGAATTGTCGAAAAGGGTTTTTGACAAGTTCAAGATGTTGAGTACGATGAGATTTTCTCGCTCGTATCGATGCTTAAAGTCTGTCCAAATCATGTTAGCAATTGCCACATTTTATGAAATTTGACAAATGGATATCAAAACTGCATTCCTTAATGGATTTCTTAAAGAAGAGTTGTATATGATGCAACAAGAAGGTTTTGTAAATCCTAAAGGTGCTAACAAAGTGTGCAAGCTCCAGCGATCCATCTATGGACTGGTGCAAGCATCTCGGAGTTGGAATATACAATTTGATAAGTTTATCAAAGCATATAGTTTTATATAGACTTGCGGTGAAGACTGTATTTACAAGAAAGTGAGTGGGAGCACTACAACCTTTCTGATAAGTATATGTGAATGACATATTGTTGATCGGAAATGATGTAGAATTTTCTGTAAAGGAGTGTTTGAAAGGAGTTTTCCAAAGAAAGACCTCAAGGAAGCTGCTTACATATTGAGCATCAAGATCTATAGAGATAGATCAAGACGCTTGATAAGTTTTTTCAATGAGTACATACCTTGACAAGATTTTGAAGTTGTTCAAAATGGAACAGTCAAAGAAGGAGTTCTTGCCTGTGTTGCAAGGTGTGAAGTTGAGTAAAGACTCAAAACCCGACCATGGCAGAAAAAAGAACGATAATGAAAAGTCATTCCCTATGCCTCAGTCATAGGTTCTATAAAGTATGCTATGTTGTGTACCAGACCTATTGTGTACCTCACCATGAGTTTGGCAAAAGGGTACAATAGTGATCCAGGAGTGGATCACCGGACAATGGTCAAAATTATCCTTAGTGGAATAAGGACATGTTTCTCGGTTATGGAGGTGACAAAAAGTTTGTCATAAAGGGTTACGTCGATGCAAGCTTTGACACTAATCCGGATGACTCTAAGTCTCAATCTGGATACATATTGAAAGTGGGAGCGATTAGCTAGAGTAGCTCCGTGCAGAGCATTGTAGACATAGAAAATTTGCAATATACATATGAATCTGAATGTGTCAGACCCGTTGACTAAACTTGTCTCACAAGCAAAACATGATCACTCTTTGGGTGTTAATCAAATAGCGATGTGAACTAGATTATTGACTCTAGTAAACCCTTTGGATATTAGTCACATGGAGATGTGAACTAATCACATAAAGATGTGGACTATTGGTGTTAAATCACATGACGATGTGAACTAGATTACTGACTCTAGTGCAAGTGGGAGACTAAAGGAAATATGCCCTAGAGGCAATCATAAAATTGTTATTTATATTTCCTTACATCATGATAAATGTTTATTATTCATGCTAGAGTTGTATTAACCGGAAACTTAGTACATGTGTGAATAGATAGACAAACAGAGTGTCCCTAGTATGCCTCTACTAGACTAGCTCGTTAATCAAAGATGGTTAAGTTTCCTAGCCATAGACATGTGTTGTCATTTGATGAACAGGATCACATCATTAGAGAATGATGTGATGGACAAGACCCATCTGTTAGCTTAGCACTATGATCATTTAGTTTATTGCTATTGATATCTTCATGACTTATACATGTTCCTATGACTATGAGATTATGCAACTCCCGAATACCAAAGGAACACTTAGTGTGCTATCAAACGTCACAACATAACTGGTTGATTATAAAGATGCTCTACAGGTGTCTCCGATGGTGTTTGTTGAGTTGGCATAGATCGAGATTAGGATTTGTCACTCCGGTTGTCGGAGAGGTATCTCTGGGCCCTCTCAGTAATGCACATCACTATAAGCCTTGCAAGCAATGTGACTAATGAGTTAGTTGCGGGATGTTGCATTATGTAGTGAGTAAAGAGGCATGCCGGTAACGAGATTGAACTAGGTATGATGATACCGACGATCGAATCCCGGGCAAGTAACATACCGATGACAAAGGGAACAACATATGTTGTTACGCGGTTTGACCGATAAAGATCTTCATAGAATATGTAGAAACCAATATGAGCATCCAGGTTCCGCTATTGGTTATTGACCGGAGATGAGTCTCGGTCATGTCTACATAGTTCTCGAACCCGTAGGGTCCACACGCTTAATGTTCGATGACGATTGGTATTATGAGTTATGTGTTTTGATGTACCGAAGGTTGTTTGGAGTCCCGGATGAGATCATGGACATGAAGAGGAGTCTCAAAATGGTCGAGACGTGAAGATCAATACATTGGAAGGCTATATTCGGACATCGAAAGGTTCCGAGTGATTCGGGTATTTTTCGGAGTACCGGGGAGTTACAGGAATTCACACAGAGAAGTAATGGGCCTTATTGGGCTTTAGTGGAGAGAGGGGAGAAGGGCCAAGAGGTGGCACGTGCCTCCCCCCTGCCTAAACCGAATTGGACTAGGGGTGGGGGCGTGGCCCCCCTTTCCTTCTCCCTCTCCCTCTCTTTCCTTCTCTCCTACTCCGAATAGGAAAGAGGAGGGAAATTCTACTTGGACTAGGGAGTCCTAGTAGGATTCCCCACACCTGGCGCGCCTCCTTAGGGCCAGCCACCTCTTCCCTCCCCTCCTTTATATACGTGTCCAAGGGCACCCCATAGACACACAAGTTGATTGTTTAGCCGTGTGCGGTGCCCCCTCCATAGATTTCCACCTCGGTCATATCATTGCATTGCTTAGGTGAAGCCCTGTGCCGGTAGCTTCATCATCACCATCACCACACCGTCGTACTGACGAAACTCTCCCTCGACCTCAGCTGGATCTAGAGTTCGTGGACGTCACCGAGTTGAACGTGTGCAAATCACGGAGGTGCCGTACCTTCGGTGCTAGGATCGGTCAGATCGTGAAGATGTACGACTACATCAACCGCATTGTCATAACGCTTCCGCTTTCGGTCTATGAGGGTACATAGACATACTCTCCCCATCTTGCTGCTATGCATCACCTAGATGGATCTTGCATGTTTGTAGGATTTTTTTGAAAGTACTGCGTTCCCCAACACAACCACCATGCCATCTTCAAGTTCGTGCTTATGAACTTCTTTTTTCAATTTATTCTTTCTTCATTTCACTATAAATTCAGAAGTCACGGTTCCTTTTTATTTTTTTCCTTGTTCTTTTTCTTCTCTTTATATTTTTTCGAATCATGTACTTTTTTCAAAAAGATATGAACTTTTCTCAAATTTCATGAATTGTTTTCCCAAATTTGATGAAATTCTTAGATTTTTTGTGATTTTTTCACAATTAAGGAACTTTATTTTCACGGCGTGGTGAAGGTGATGGTGAAGTAATCCGCGCAGGGCTTCGCCTAAGCACTACATGAATATGACCGGAGGAGTAAACTGTGGAGGGGGGTGCCGCACACGGCTAACAATGTTTGTTGTGTGTTCTAGGCGCCCCCTCCCCACATATATATAGGTGGGAGAGGGAGGGGGACAGCCATGGGGCGCCCCAAGTAGGAGGAATCCTACATGGGGGCCTTGTCCAATTCGGCCTCCCCACTTACCATCTTTTTCGGAGAGGGAAGGAAAGGAGAGAGAGGAGGGAAGGAAGGGGGAGGCCGAATTGCCTCCCCTTCCTTCTCTCTTCCCCTTTTCCTTTCCCCTTCCTATTCAGCCATTAAGGGGGTGCAGCAGCCCATGCTGGCTGCTGTGTTTCCCATCATGGCCCAATAAGCCCAAATCTTTGTCGGGGGGGGGGGGGGGTGCCCGGAACCCCTTCCGGTGACCCGATCTATACCCGGTACCCTCGGAACACATCAGTTGTCCAAATACTATCATCCTATGTATGAATTTTTACCTCTCCACCATTTCGAGACTCCTCATCATGTCCGTGATCTCATCCGAAAATCCAAACAACATTTAGTCACCAAATCACATAACTCATATAATACAAAATCGTCATCGAACGTTAAGCATGCTAACCCTACGGGTTCGAGAACTATGTAGACATGACTGAGACGCCTCTCCGGTCAATAACCAACAGCGAAACCTGGATGCTCATATTGGTTCCCACATATTCTACGAAGATCTTTATCGGCCATACCGTAATGACAACATACGTTATTCCCTTTGTCATCGGTATGTTACTTGCCCAAGATTCGATCGTCGGTATCTCTATACCTAGTTCAATCTCGTTACCAGCAAGTCTCTTTACTCGTTCCGTAATGCATCATCCCGTAATTAACTCATTAGTCACATTGCTTGCAAGGCTTATTATGATGTGCATTACGGAGAGGGCCCAGAGATACCTCTCCGATACTCGGAGTGACAAACCCTAATCTCGATCTATGCCAACCCAACAAACACCTTCGGAGATACCTATAGAGCATCTTTATAATCACCCAGTTACGTTGTGACAGTTTATAGCACACATGACATTCCTCCGGTATCTGGGAGTTGCATAATCTCATAGTCAAAGGAATATGTATAAGTTATGAAGAAAGCAATAGCAATAAAAACTTAACGATCATTATGCTTTGCTAATGGATGGGTCTTGTCCATCACATCATTCTCCTAATGATGTGATCCCATGCATCAAATGACAACACATGTCTATGGCTGGGAAACTTAACTAGCTTCGAGTAACGAGCTAGTCTAGTAGAGGCTTACTAGGGACACTGTGTTTTGTCTATGTATCCACACATGTATCAAGTTTCCAGTTAATACAATTCTAGCATGAATAATAAACATTTATCATGATATAAGGACATATAAATAAAAACTTTATTATTACCTCTAGGGCATATTTCCTTCAGTCTCCCACTTGCACTAGAGTCAATAATCTAGTTCACATCGCCATGTGATTTAACACCAATATTTCACATCTTCATGTGATTAACACCCATAGTTCACATCGCCATGTGACCAACACCCAAAGGGTTCACTAGAGTCAATAATCTAATTCACATCACTATGTGATTAACACCCAAAGAGTACTAACATGTGATCATGTTTTGCTTGTGAGAGAGGTTTAGTCAATGGGTCTGCCACATTGAGATCCTTATATATTTTGCAAATTTATATGTCTACAGTGCTCTGCATGGAGCTACTCTAGCTAATTGCTCCCACTTTCAATATGTATCCAGATCAAGAATTAGAGTCATCCAGATCGGTGTCAAAGCTTGCATCAATGTAACTCTTAACGACAAACTCTTTATCACCTCCATAACAGAGAAACATTTCTTTAGTCCTCTTTAGGTACCTAAGGATAATTTTGACCGCTGTCCAGTGGTCTACTCCTAGATCACTATTGTACCCTCTTGCCAAACTCATGGCAAGGCACACAATAGGTCTGGTACACAACATGGCATACTTTATAGAACCTATGACTGAGGCATAGGGAATGAATTTCATTCTCTCTCTATATTCTGTCATGGTTGGGTTTTGAGTCTTACTCAACTGCACACCTTGTAACACAGGCAAGAATCCTTTCATTGACTGGTCCATTTTGAACTGCTTCAAAACTTTATCAAGGTATGTGCTTTGTGAAAGTCCTATCAAGCGTCTTTATCTATCTCTATACACTACAAAAAAAGACACATCCGTGACATTTTGGGCTGAACGAATTTTTTTCCTGTCATACATATGACACTTCCATGACAATAATTGTGAAAAAACCCGGTATCATCATAGATGTGGTGGGCTCCTACTTCTATGACAAAAAATGATGACAGAAAATGGGCTTTTCGTCCTGGGCGGGCCGGAGACGCAGCTGCATGACATTCTTTGGGCCATCCATGATGGAAAAAACCGTGGTAGAAGCGAGGGGGAAGAAAATTTCAGGGAGTTCCCGGTTACGGTGGGAGGTCGGGGGCCGAGCGATGTGCGTTTCTCTCGTACATGTACGCGCATGTGTGCGACATGTTGGCTCTAACTGAACCCGAGCGAGGCGTTGGGCTCTAACTGAACCCCAGAGATTGCACTACAGGCTACGCATTACTTAACCCGAGCGATCGATCCATGGCTATTAACTGAACCCGATCGAGCGATTCCTTGGCTACTGCTGCTAACTGAAGCCGATCGATGGGATGAACAGTGAGCGTTGCGGGGGGGGGGGGGGGGGGATGAACAGGACCCCGTGGTGTGGTGGAGGGCTGGATGAACAGTAGACGGTGGAGGGTTGGATGAACAGGACCCCGTGGTGTGGAGGGCAGGATGAACAGTAGACGGTGGAGGGGTTCCCGTGGAGGGGTGGTTGACCAGGACCCCATGGTGTGGAGGGCTGGATGAACAGTAGACGGTGGAGGGGTGGTTGAACAGTAGCCGGTGGAGTAGCGCGCGGTCGAGGCTGGATGAACAGGAGCCCGTGGAGGCTGGAGGAGGTCGACGGTGGATGAACAGTAGCTCGTGCAGGCTGGAGGGGGTCGACGATGGAGATGAACAGTATCCCGTGGAGTCCCATTTTGCGGTACGCCACACCCCTCCCGATGAACAGGACCCCCGTTTCGACCGTAGCACTCCAACACAAGTCCGTTTCCTCCATTTTGCGGTACACCACACCCCTCTCGATCAACAGGACCCCCTTTTCGACCGTAGGAGGTCCGTTTCCTCCGTTTTGCGGTACGCCACACCCCTCCCGATTAACAGGACCCCCGTTTCGACCGTAGGAGGTCCGTTTCCTCCGTTTTGCGGTACGCCACACCCCTCCTGATCAACAGGACCCCCGTTTCGACCGTAGGAGGTCCGTTTCCTCTGTTTTGCGGTACACCACACCCCTCCCGATCAACAGGACCCCCATTTCGACCATAGGAGGTCTGTTTCCTCTGTTGTGCGGTATGCCAGGCCTCATTTCCATCGCCTCTTCCGTCCAAGCCCTCCCGATGAACACGACCACGCATTCCGTTCCATCCCATGAACACGACGACGACGCTGTTTCTCTGTTCCGACCCAGCCATGTACACGAGCCCTCGCCATACGTATGCGCGAGTAGGCGTTCGAGACCCGCCCGTATGTACACATACGTGGCCGTATTTTCTTTCTTGCACCCTGGCCACTGTACGTACGTGTACATGCTACGTGCGCGCCTCTACTACAACACGTGCACGCCTCTACATCGACCAGTATGTACGTACACGTTTGCGACCAGAATGTCAACGCTACGTACGCTTCGACCAGGTGGGTCCCGACTGTCAGGCACTTCCTTGCCTACGAAGATGTAGCTGGTGGGTCCCAGCAGCCAGGGGGCGAAATACGGTGGCCCGTCTGGTGTGTCCCCACTGCCAGGTGGAGGAATAATTATTTTGCACGTAATAAGGAGGCACTTCCTTCCTGCGGCCGTGGACCCAGCTGTCAACCTCTCCACGTATAGTCCACGTCCGATGGAAGCCGTTCCTTGACCATGTTGACCACGCCGCGCCGAGAGCACCAGGGCGGTGGACGATGGTAAGGCCTAGGAAGGGGACGATGCGGAGCCGGGGAAGACGCGGCAGTGGATGCCCACACATAGAGGAGTGCGAGGGCACTAGTTCGCTGCGGTGTGAGACTGCCGTCGCCGCAGAGTAACAGGGGGTGTGGGTGAGTAGAGGGATGGCCTGGCCAGCGGTGGGAGTAGTAGGGGGCGGTGAGGCCTCCGCCGCATCGCAGCCGGCCATGGGAGGCAGGAGCACGAGGCACGACCGGCGCTGGTTTGGGCGGCTGGAGCAAGAAGACCAGAGGTTGAAGAAGCATGACGGTCGTTGGATGGACATCGTACGGTTGCTGGAGCTAGAATCGTGCATATTGACTAAGTTGACAAAGCCCTCCGTCCCCATCAACTTAGTAGGCCCACAAGTCAGCCTTCCACTATACTGGGTCCCAGCTAACAGGGGGAGTATTCATTTCTTTGTGCGTAATAAGGAGGCACTTCCTTGCATGCGAAGATATAGCTGGTGGGTCCGAGCTGTCAGCAGCGATAACGTTTTTTCGCGAAATACAGAGGCCCTTTCGGTGGGTCCTAGATGTGAGGTGGAGGAATCATTATTTTGCGCGTAATAAGGAGGCATTTCCTTGCATGCGGCCACGGACCCAGCTGTCAGCCTCTCCACCTAAAGTCCACTTCAGATGCATGTCGGTCGTTGACCACGTTGACCAGGCCACGCCGAGAGCACCAGGACAGTGGACGACGGCGAGGCCTAGGAAGGGAACGACATGGAGGCAGGGAAGACTCGGCAGTTGTTTCCCACACGGAGGGGAGTATGATTGTACGAGGGTTTACTGGTTCGTCTGCCATCGCCGGAGAATAACAGCAGGTGTGGGTGAGTAGAGGGATGGCTAGGCCAGCGATGGGAGTACAGTGGGGCGGTGAGGCCTATGCGGCAGCAGAGCCGGCCGCGGGAAGGAGGGAGCAGGCAGTCCCGCCGGCGCCTGTTTGAGCGGCTGGAGCAGGAAGAGCAGAGATTGAAGAAGCACGACGGCCGTTGGATGGCCATCCAACAGTCACTGCTTGTGCGTCAACCTTTTTTTTAGGAAAGCCTCAAATCTGTGGGAAATAGCATACAACCCATCTGCCATTATTTCTAATAATTGACAGCCCATTTGCTAATTATTAAGGTTTTTTTGGAGCCCATATTCTTTTTGTTAGCATTACAGCCCATATTGTGGCCACGGTTAAAAAAATATACGAAATTTTGCATATTTCGGTGCGGTCCGAACTGTTTTTAATCCCGAAATTTTGACTCACATTCAAACTGATTTTAAAAATAAATGTATATTAATATAAAATCCAACAAATTCTCTACGCATAAAAATTAATGTAATTTCAAATCTCGAAATGAAAAAAAGATATTTGAAACTAATTGCCGGTTTGATGTGTTTTAAAAATGTACAGCCCATTTCTCATTACTGATGGGCCATTTTCTCGGCCAGCCGAATGAAAGCTCTCCTCCTCGTCTTGAAAGATTTGCAGCCCAATAGCCCTGACAAAGCGACTTACTTGGCAAATCAAAAACTGGGTTGTGGTCGTGGACCCAGCTGTCAGCCTCTCCACGTACAGTACTCTTCCGATGGAATGTCGTTGACCACGTTGACCACGCCGCGCCGAGAGCACCAAGGCGGTGGACGACGATGAGGCCTAGCAAGGGGACGACGCGGAGCCGGGGAAGACGCGGCAGTGGATGCCCACGCGGAGAGGAGTACGAGGGTTCACTGGTTCGGCTGCGGTGTGAGGCTGCCGTCGCTGCAGGGCCTAGCTAGCGGTGGGAGTAGTAGGGGGCGATGAGGCCTCATCGGCAGCATAGCCGGCCACTGGAGGCAGGAGCAGGCGGTCTCCCCGACGCTGGTTTGGGCGGCTGGTGCAAGAAGAGCAGCAATTGAAGAAGCAACAGGACTGTTCGATTCAAATCCAACGGTTACTGCTGCTAGAATCGTTTGCTGACTAAGTTGACAAGCCCTGCGTACGCGTCAACTTAGTAGGCCCACAGGTTAGCCTCCCAACCGGTGCGCCCCAGATGTCAGTGGGAGGAATCATTTTTTCGCGTAATAAGGAGGCACTTGATTGCATGCTGCCAGGCCAGCGGAGGGAGTAGGGTGGGCCGAGGAAGCCTGTGTGGCATCACAGCGGGCCACAAAAGGAGGGAGCAGGCAGTCCCGCCGGCGCTAGTTTAGGCGCCTGGAGCAGGAAGATCAGAGATTAAAGAAGCACATCGGCCGTTGGATGGACATCCAAAACTAACTGATGCTAGAATCGTGTGTTCACTGACAAAGCCTTTCGTAAAAAAAGTCAGCCTCGAAATCCATGGCGTGTACAGCCCATTTTCTATTATTTTTATATTTTTACTCATTTTCTCATTCATATGGAATTTATTGCAGCCCGTTTTCCATTTTTAGAATTGCTGGCCATTTTCTGGTTAGTACGAGGGTCTCAAAATTAACTAAATATGTGGGAAATTTTGAAAATTCGCAATTTTTTGCTGGGAAACGAAATATTCTTAATCCAAAAATTAATAGCCATAGTAAAACAAATTTAAAAATAAATTAGTACTATGTCATGTTAAATCCAATGAAATACGTATAAGATATCAGTGAAGAACAAAAACAAAAAAAGAAACTTATATCCCATTTGCTATAATTTTTTTGGAATTTTCAACCCCTTTTGATATTACTTTTAACAGACATTGACCATACTCTTAAGCCAGGCCGGAATGCATCCCTCATCGTCTTGAAAGATTTGCAGCCCAGTAACTCGAAGAAAACAAATAGGCCTAGCTTGGGTATTCTTCAAAAAGAAATACTGGGCTAGCTATTTTCCCAAAGAACTGGTGCATGAGCATTTATCTTTATTTATTTATTTATTTACTTATTTATTTACTTATTTATGTTTAGGGGACGATGAGCATGTACCTGGGCCGGATTCATGTGAGAGCCTCCCTTCCAGTTAATTATGGGCTTCTCTATTGGGCCTTCATCAGTGGGCTGCATGTTATCAACAAGTGGAAAATGTGTTCCGAGTTTCAAAAATAAAATGTGTTCCGTACGATAAATAGTATGCGCAATGTACGGTACGGAGCACTAAAGGATCGAACCGTGCAACGCTTCCAAAACATTGTGTTTGTCGTTCTAACAACACATTTATTCAACCAACAGACGAAATATACTACTGATTGTACATTGAAAACAACAGCAGAGCAAACAGACGTAATATACTACTGATTGTACACATCCGCTTAGTAGGCCCACAAGTCAGTCACCAAATTTGACGGGTCCCAGCTGTCAACGGGATGAATAATTTTTTTCGCAAAACAAGGAGGCACTTCCTTCCGTGCGAAGATACAGCCGGTGGGTCCCAGCTGTTAGGTGGAGGAAAAAAAATTCAGCTTAATAAGGAGGAACTTTCCTTGCATGCGACCATGGACCTCGTGGGTCCCAGTCGTCAGGCTCTCCATGTAAAGTCCTCTTCCGATGACTCTCGTTTGTTGACCAGGCCGCACCGAACGCAGCGGGGCGGTGGACGACGGCGAGGCCTCGGACGGGAACGACTCGGAGATGGGAAAATGCGGCAGTGGAGTCGCAGATTGAGAGGAGGAGAAGGGTTATAACTGGTTCTATTGCGGCGTGGGGCTGTAGTCTGTGGAGAATAACAGGAGGTGTCCAGGGGTGGAGGGATAGCCAGGCCGGCGGTGGGGTAGCGCTTCACAGCGATGCGTGCTAAGCAGAGCCGCTAGCCGCCGGAGGCCGGAGTAGGCGGTCCCGGCGACGCTGGAGGAAGAATACAAGAGATTGAAGGTGCATGCTGGCTGTTGGATATAAATCCAATGGCTGTGGATGACACAATCATTTGTTGACCAAGTTGACAACGCCCTGCGTAGGCTTCGACCTATTGGTCCACATGTCAGCCTGCAAAAATGTGGCATATATTTAACCCATGTTTTCTAGAATGTACAGTCCATTTGCTGGGCTGGGTGAACAAATAATTTCGCGTCAATCAGGCCCATTTATATTTTCTAAGAAATCCCAGCCCATTTGCACTTCCTTGAAATACACGTATTAGGTGGGCTCGTTATATATATGTATAATGTTATGTTAGAAGGAGCAATTAATATCAAAGAATAAACCAGAGAGGCACATTATATATATATAATTAAGAAATTAGCGAGTTATTGCTCAAAATAAAAATGAGCACGTTATTATTAAATTGGTCCTTAAAATCTTCGCAATCACTAGGATTTTCCTTGCGTGTGAGTCAAAGACAACCAGGATTTTCCTTGCCTGTGAGTCAAAAATAACTAGGATTTTCCTTGCCTGTGAGTAAAAAACAACCAGGATTTTCCTTGCCAACTTCCGTTAAACATTTACTTTTATAAGTTGGGATGTTTATGTATATATAAGTCTCTATAAAATATATGATAATAGTAATAATATAAATATATATAATGTGGTTAGAAGGGAAAACATAAATTGGACACGACATTACTTTTATAAGAGACCTGCGTTTTATACCCCACAGTAGGCATACTAACAAGTTCACACACAAATACAACAGAAAAGGTAAACATTCATATCAAACTCAAGTTCACAGGACACGTTCATATCCATAGCCAACATTCACAATCAACAACTCAAAAGATTCATATATACACAAGCTCAGCATACCTATGCATCCAAATGATTGATAGATCACACGACAATATTCATACATAATTTACAAAAAGATTCAGATATACACATGTTCAGTATGTTTATGCATCCAAATGATTGAGATCACAGCCAATATGATCCATGGACGAACTTTAATTACTTAGGGTACGGACTGGTAAATGGTGTTCAATCGGAGGTACTTCTTGCTAAAATTAGTTCTTCTACAAGTAAACTTTCGAGTACATAAGAGGCAGCACAAACAATCTGAACTTTGCTTGTAGGTTTATCCTCAAATAGTGGCCTCGTGCCGAGGGAGGTTTCAGCAACTTGGCCACTACTTTCACCCAACCAGTTTACTGGCTCATCTTGGTCCTGTATCTCAGCAAAATTGTACATTGCAGACGAGAAAGGAGGCGGTTGAGAAAATGAACCACCCAAATTTTTTGTGCAGTTCAACTGAAATGGAGCATCCTTGGCGTGCAGACTGATTAAGTGCCAGATGAATATAAGCGTCTACCAACTTGTCTGGAATCTTTAGACTCCATGCCATATAGATCGCCACCATATGTGCCGATAACCAAAAGGCACAAGTTGGGACCAAAGACTGGACTGCGTTTTTCTGGGCTATGCACCAAGCAATATTTTTGGCGTTCACTCTCCTAACACTTGGAGTTTGACAATTGGTTGACGCCGGTTGATACTCGGATGAATATAGGCACTTCTTGTCAACATCTGATCATTTTGTGCAGTTCTACTAAAATCACCTGACGTAATGATTTACCTGCGAGTTCAGGCTCCAAATTACTCCTTTATGAAATCGGCAAATAGTAGCACAATACCAAATTACCAATACATATGACAGGCACAATAATCAGGATAAAGACCAGTACCAACCTGTGTGAGGTAGCATATCAATTACTATTTCCTTTGACTGGAAGCCGAGATAAGCCAAGCGACTGACAGCAAAGGAAGAAAGCATGCGGAGTTTAGCAACTGACGGGAAAGGACGAAAGCTGTCGAGGCAATGAAGCACCCAAAGTTTTTGTGCAGTTCCACCAAAATCGAGCATCCCTGTTGGCACATATATTGAGAGAGTGAGATTACTGTAATAGTGGGACTAGTTTATGAAACATACACTAACAAATAGAAGCACCCTCATTATCTTAATGGGTAAAGTTAGCAACATAGCAGTCTTGCTTAAAGAGAGGTATTAGTTTATTTAATCAGTGCCAATTAGCTCAACTCAACACTCAAAGCATTGCCATTTATCATAGGTTGCAAAACTTTAACGTGCAAAGATAAAGGAGTTTCTCATGATAGTAGCACGATACAAATAGAGATGACAGCAAACTAATATGGATGAAGGCCTTAGGCCCGTACCAACCTGAGAAAAAAAGCTTATTCATGTAGTCCCATAAGAGATGATAAAGCACTCACTGGAACCACACAATAGTATATATTTTTGTGCACTTCAAATGTATGGTTGAAATCACTCTTGTTTACCAGTGCTGAGATTATATCCTAAGATTATCAAGAACTTCTAGCAGAGTTAAAGCACTGGCTGGGATATAGTTCATTGTATTGTCTTGTGTAGTTCCATTTAATGTATTGGCACAACATGATCCCTGTTTGCACAAGTAGGAACAAGGTGAAACCTTCATTAGCTTAGTGAGAAAGGATAGGAAGACATTAGCATATTACTCAACCAGCAGCATCAAATTCATGATGGACAATACGCAAAACATTGCCTCATTGAACCAATGGCAATAAATTGACATGCAAAACAATAGCACTATTATGTCATGACACTAATAATATTCCCTCCCTGCTCCACCACATGATTCACCTCCATAGACAAACATACACACGTACATGATTCAGCATAGGGTCCTACTAAAGATTTGTTTAACTCCGACAGGAAAATTAGGCAGTAATAAATTAGTGGTACTTAAGTACTCCTAATTAATTAAGTGAGACAGCATAAGTGGAAGGGCTCCCTGGAGGATCATCTCACATGTAAGGTAGTCGTTGTCGAAGCCCTTGAATGGCCTAGACTTGAGGCCTCTGGCTTCAGCAAGATCGCCTTGGCATTGTTTATTCTTCTTCTTCTTCCCCTTCATGCTCTGTTTCTCTTTCTCCTCACCAGTTGGTGAAACCAAGTACATGATTGGCCTTCTAATTCAGAATTGGTTTTGTCAGTGAGGGAGTACAAGTGTACTAGTAAAAAACAGCATTATTTTCTCATGGCAGTCGGAAAATAGAGATGAACACATGCATTAAATATCATTCTTACCTAAAGGAAGGTTATGGCGCCAATATGGATGATGAGGATTGGAACACAGATCTCCCTTTGTGTGCAGTTCCACCAAAATGAACCAACTGTTCCATTCTGACATTCCAGTTAAACAGCACAAAAGTCACTTCTTTTAGGAAGAGTTTTGTGCAGTGCACCAAAAGGTCACAACAGCAACCAGGTGAATTGGATATCCCTGTTTGCACAAAAAGGCACAGAGGAAACAGTTAGAGTCTCAAACAATTACATGCAAAAACATTTGGCTAAACTTGTCATGGCTTATAACAATGGCATGGCTTCATTTTTACCAGGGACATTAGATTAAGAACAGCTAAGGCTGCGTTCGGTTCATAGGTTTGGTGCAGGATTTTCGTAGGAACATATTCCTACGGTATTCTTTCCCTTCCAACCGTTCGGAACACGGGAAAGGTGAATAGCGTTTCATAGGAAAGCTGGTCTGGTAGTACTGATTCCATAGGATCAGAAACATCCACGCGCTGCTCATTTTTTGGGCGGAAGCCCGAGGCAGGCGCTTGCTGCCATGCGTTAGACAGGTTGTTGTGCTGTGTTACCGGAATAAAAAAATCAACCTATGTGTGGTACGTGAGGTGAGGACAAGAGTAGTCATTGTGCAGCTGAATAAACAAATAGCATCTCATACTACCAAGCATGCTACTCTAAAAAAACAAATATGTACATTTCGTAGTCCATCCGAACACATTCTCTTGAGAGTTTCCTCCGGTTCGCTGTTCCATAGTTTTATACCTACATTCCTTTCCTATTCCTCTATTTTCATCAAGACCTAAGTTTTCTGCCCCTTTATTCCGAACGGAGCCTAAATATTTGGTATAAGGGCATGGGACAGTGGGTGCACCAGCAGTCCAGCACCATATACGTAAACAGGGGCATAAAGTGGTGATTCATAGTTTGTTTCCCTAAGAAACAAACATCCAAGAAACATATCTGGGTTGGTCCCATTTTTGTTCACTCTAACCACCTACTCCTATGTGTGGATAGCAAATCTAGTCCTGGTCATACCACTGTGTACAGCGTTACCCCTGTATTTCCCTTTTCGACCAAGAGACCGGTTGGATGACCAGTCTGTACTACTTTCACCCCCTTTCCTTCCTGTTTGTACCAAGTCCGATGTACATACTAAATTCCCCCACCCCCACTTTATTTCTTGTTTGAACCAAGTAGTACAAGATTCGACTCCATGAAGTAGCTTTACCTCTAACAATAGAAGAAAAAAATATGTGACGTTGGACCATCCGATCGAGAGGGGCTGAGAGGTAGAAAATGATGCACATGCAGCGACGTAGCGAGCTGGGGAAGTAGAGATAAGGCGGTTTCGAACGAAGATATACCTAAAGGTCGTCGGGATGTGGATAGGTGGGCGGCGGGAGGCCGGATCCGCCCATAGGAAAGGACGAAGGGATCGGAGGACCTCCCGCGCCGGCGCTCGGCCAGAGATAACGGTGCAGCCGGCAGTGGGTCTCCTCCCTCGCTGTCGACGACGGCCTAAACGCTGCCCCTCCTCCCCTTCACCAGTGGAGGGGGATACATCCGGATCTGTAACCAGTGGTGAGGATAGAAAGCCAGTGTTTTTGAAAGGGAGAAAGACAGTGTTACTACCCCTATCTTGTTTAGATCTGGAGAGGATGAGAGTGTGTGAATAGAGCAACCCTAGCAAGCAAGCACGGAGGCTCCGGCCTATATATACGTAGTGAGCAACCCTAGCAAGCAAGCAACCCCTATCTTCATCAACTCGTACAAGACCGAGAAATTTGATTACTACAACGCCCTCTCCCTCGCGGACTGAGCTCCGGTGCCTTAACTGCACCTGCCTTTGGCTGCATGATAGGAGGGCCAACCACCTGTTGGGCCCACCTGTCATAGACGCAAAGGCAGGAGCAGTAAGTAGAAGCTTTCGCTACATGCTATCCCTCCCGCACGAGGTGGACGGACATGCAACAGTGGATTCGATACTGTAGAAGTAGGAGTAACATCATTGTTCGTCTTCTCGAAGAGGCGAAGAGCCAAGTGCAACCCGAACGTGGCAGTTGCGAACGCTCACGTGGTGCGGTTCCTTTGAGTACTAGCCAGGCTCTTGCATGAGACAAAATTGCTATTGTTTAACAATTAAACTCCATTATCCATTGGTTGATACTCATTCTACATAGGTCCATGCGCTTAGCACCGTTTCCTCCTGGGGTCACCAATGTTTATTTGCTAATTAATAGCATTGCATGCAATGAACTAGCCATTGCAAGTCATTAAAAGCATGCACACCTCTCATCTCTTATTGGTTGATATGTCAAGAAACAAGAAACAAGGTAGAAGTTAATGCACTGCGCCTAAGTGTTTTGGGACTATGCATTTGGTTTTCATAAGCTGACTTACACACCTAGACGGAGGGAGTAGTATAGCCCTATAAACCGGAAAGGAGTATTTGGCTTTCTAGAGATTTCAACAAGTGACTAGACTACACCGTGTGCAGTACTCCCTCCCTTCCGGTTTATAGGGCCCAAATCTCAAATCTCATGAACCAAGGCATTTTGCGATTGGAGAAATGTATCTCGTACTTTACAAAACTACCCTAATTAAACTCATGCATTAATTACGTAGTTCTCTCGTTTTCCTCTCCGCCTTGGTCGTGGTGCACAATATTGAGCACTCCTACTCCCTCCTTTCTGGTTTATAGGGCTTATCTCAAAATCTTAGTTTTTTCATTTTATAAGGCTCAATTTGGTTGTTCCCCATCACAAGTTCAGATTCCAAGGTGCATTAAATAATTGCATGCAGGTATGAAGCGAAAATTGACCAATGCATGTACTTTATGCATGCATGCATTGCAATTAATACATTGGTAAACATACATTTTTGAAGAAAACAAGAGCATTAATTGGGTGCTTTTGCAAATTACAAAAAGGATTCCACCATTCACCATCTAGCTTGGTTGGTGAAATTTTTGAATTGAGCCCTATAAATCGGAAAGGAGGGAGTATATGACTAGCCGCTCTATCTACATGCGGGACATTTCAAAGCATCCGGGCCCGCGTGCCATCCACCAAATCACAGCGAGGTGCTACAGTCGAGACTCACCTATCACCCCGGTGTGGTTGTCATGACCCGTCATATCACAAAACGCACACCTTTACCAGTAGTGGTAAGGTGGCCTCCAAGTTGGACTAGACGAAGCAACCATCATTTCACTAGAACGCTCGTTCAAGCCCTTTCTTCCCTTTCTTGAAGAAAACCTCACTCCAGGCTACTCACTTCTGCCATTTTTCTTCTGTACCAACAAAGGAAAGGTGGGCGAATCAGTTATGTTGCTATATTTTCATTCCAAGAATCTTCTTTTTGCGAAGCACCGACCGATTCTCACATCCTATTCTTTTCCCGTTTTCATTGCGATTGTGGTTTCCTTTTGATTGCTTTTTGTTTGTCAGTTCATTGATGGATCCTGGAGCACAAGGCAAAGAGTTGCCGGCGGACAACCCACTCGAGACAACGATCTCCAGGAAGCGAGCACCAACCAACGAGTTGACCATGTTGGCGGGCTAACCCATGGAGACGAAGAACTCCAAGAAACAAGCACTGGCCCAAGAGTTGAGGATGTTGGCGGACGAACTCCTCAAAGAAAGTTGGAAGAATAGCAATGGCCCCACCGTGCCTACCCCAGGAACTCTGATTGCCACCTATGTGAGGCTCAAGACCGAGTTTGAGGAGATAGTCGCTGTTGAGAAGCAGTATTCCCCTGGCAAGGTGATGGCCCCCATCGAGGACGAGGAGATGGCCCCCGGAGGGATGAGATCCCCCGGTGAGCTGCACAAGGTAAAAAATAATGGCTTATTACCATAGTTGTGGTTTTTGATTATTTGCAATGTGCTTGCTAATATGTTAGGGTTGTGTAGGTGCCGGTGGATGTCCTTGATGATTCCGATGTCGTGGCCCGTCCTGTTGGCATCGCCCCGGAGATCGATTTCGATGCCGCTGTCCATCCTGTGGACATCGCCCCAGAGATCAATTCCGATGTCGCGGTTAGTCCTGCGGACATCGCCCCAGAAATCGATTCCCATGCTGTTGTCCATACTGTGGTCATTGCCCGAGAGATTGATGACAAGAAATAGTTGGTCGCGCTAATCCTTCAGGGTAGTTTGCATTGCCCTGTGTTTAATTACCAGAATGATGTGTGTTATCAAACCATCTTAGCGCTAGTGCACTGTCTTGTGTGGGCGGATCTTGCTACTTTTGTTTGATAGTGAATCATGCGAACCCTCTCCGAGTTATGGAAACAGATGTATCCTCACCAGCTTTTGATGTAATATATGGCATGATTAGATGTAAGTTTGAACTGTTTATCATATCAGCAGGGCTTGTTTGATGATTCTTGGTGTTAGTAGGCTAGCTACTGTGCGAGCTATAGTACTTGCAAAACACTCACCGAAGAGAAACGTTGGGGCTGATGAGCGGCTTATACTTATCCCTCGTCGATCGACCAATAGCCCTAGCTCCTAAAATTGTAGGCTTAGCGATCAATGACCTAGGCGGGCTAGTTTGGCCTAGCGGGTTTCAGTGATATGATGTGCAACACAAAATCATAGCAGTGCAGAGACGTACTCCCTCCGTTCCAAAATAGATGACCTAGGTGGGCTAGTTTAGCCTAGTGGGTTTCAGTGATATGACATGGTACAGTGCCGTCTAGTCTTCGCGTGTGGTAGCAGTATTGCGGGTACAGTAAGTTTTCTTGAAGAAGCGGAAATCAACGAAGTCATGATGGTTCCTTCGTCCGAACAACTTACAGTGGGAAAGGTTGGGCCTGCGATACGACCGGGGTAGACCAGGATAATTTTGTGCATGGCAGGTGGACCAGGATGGTCGACGTCCCACATGTCGGCGAATGAAAGTTTTCTTTCTGATATAGAGGACGAGCAACGAGTATTCATTGTTTATTTTTGATGAAAGCTATTGTCTCCACTGTTACGACGGAGGTGTGTGAAACACGGCAGCCTAGTGAACTTGGCATGTGCGCCACTCCCTCCTTCCTCATGTAATGCCCAGGTTACAGCTTTTTCTCACTTTCTCTCTATCTATTTCCTCTCAAATGTTTTTTACCTTTCTTTTTTAAGACACAATTGTTTTTTATGCCTTTTTAGAATTATTTTTTATACCTAGGAGCACGTGTAGAGACGGGCTCTTGCAGAGCCCACTCCTTGTCTTTGTCAATGCCTCTCTCTCCTCCACATAAGGAGTACTACTTGCTATGCATGCATGCGGCGGGCAGCTGGCGTCTTGAGGGGCCAGGGCGGTGAGAGCGGGCTCCGGGAGCGGTCCGGACTCTAGCATAATTTTGGTTTTTACAGTATTTCTTTCTCCATTGACAGGTAGGCCCGCGTAGATAGATAAAGAACATGAGCTAATGAGGCGCATGCGGACTGTTTGACTGGTCAACCAGACAAATACGGAGCTATATGCTGAGCCAGTGACCGTATAATCACCATATCTCGTATACAATGATCAAAGTGAGCTACCAAGACAAGTTCGATGACCGCCAATGCATTTTACTCGGTAATAAATGACCATGATTGAAGGGGAATCCAAATTTGCTTCGTCTTCTGTCCTTGAGCTCTTGACAAACCAATGCACTATACGGTTGTCCAGCCACTCCACCCCAGAGCTCTCACCAAGCGTCGTTCATGCCACCGTGCCGCACACTAACCGGTAAGGCAGCGATGGCATCCCGTCGCGCCGAGTTCCTCGGCGCCCACGACCGCACACAAAATGTTAGGGAAGCGATGGCATCCCGACGTGCCAAGTTCATCGCCGCTCGCGACCTCACAACTATGTGGGAGGAATTTGAAGATGCCAAGGCCGAATGGGCGGTAAAGCAAGAGGCAGCCAAAGCCGCACAGAGGGAGCGGAAAAGTCAGAAAGCACTCAAGAAAAGAGAGGCCTGCTGCCGCAAGAAAGAAAAGGACGCACGCGCTGCTGCGGAGAGGTCGGCGAAGATCCAAGCACGGTGGGGTGTCGCCGACAAAGCCGGGAAGGAGAACGACGGTGTCTGGCCAGCATGTGAGAAGTAGTAGTACTAGTAGTTAGTGTGTGTGTGTGTGAGTACAAGCATGTACAAGTACTACTAGTTACTACTGTAGTTTTTAGAGCAAATTACCAGTACATTAGCCTAGACTAAATTGAAAAATTCCTATCCTAAGCATCAAATGGCATCTCTTTCTCTATAGGAATTGAGATGCATGTCATCTCACTTCCTATGATTTTCATATTCCTATCCTATGAACGAAAGGAGGCCTCTGTTGTAGTAACTACTATAGCTAGCAGTACTGCTGGTACAGTAGTTTTCTTCAAGAAGCGGAATTCAATGAAGTCATGATGGTTCCTTCATCCAAGAAACTTCAAAGTGGGAAGTGGGCCTGTGATTTGACGGCTCATTAGCCATTGTTACTGCGGCACGATGACCTGGGTGACTCCCTTGGAGTTCTGCGTGCATGGCAAGTGGACCAGGATGGTTGACGTCCCACATGTTGGCGAATGGAGTAGTATTCTTTCCGATATCGAGGTATAGTATCATTGTTGATTAGTTCACAAAAAATAGTATCACTGCCAATTTATAATTAATTTTTATTTCTGATGAATGCTAGCATTTCAACTCTTACGACGAAGGGTGCACGGCACGTGCTGGATGTCCCACACATAAGCGAAAGGAGTGGGACATGAACAGCGTGGTAGAGCCCAGCGTAAGAAAAACAGCGTGGTAGAGCGTCTGCACTTCTTTCACTTCTGGGTCGGAGACCACACGTAGTAGTACTTAGTTGTATGAACGATACAAAGTGCGACCTGGAGACAAAGACACGTTTTCCGCAAAAAAATGGAGACAAAGACACGTCTAGTTGGAAGGTCTCGGGGCATACACGTAAACAAATATAGAAGTTAATATGTGCCTCCAACTAATATAGTAGTATTAGAGTACTTAGGCACGTACTCCATAACATCACCGTGCATTGCACGTACAACATTTAGTGGTAGTACGTAGTAAGAGACAAATGCCGCCCAAGAGTTCCCTTCTCGACCTACTTTTGGGTGTTTGGTAGAGTGTATGGAGGGTGCATGAGTCCACACTAGTTTAGCACAAATACACTAGAAGCATGCATGAAGAGAGCATGCATGAAGAGGGGTGTTGAGTTGAGCATGCCTGAAGAGGGAACAACTATGCTGAGATGAGAACGCAACCAAACACACCCTGTATGCCATGGATGTTCATACGATTTGTGCCTTTCTACTTCACTTACTGCGCTACATTACTCAGGTTCGTACGTCCACTCCTGGGTACATGTTCATCTCGTAGTTCTAGTCCCACGTGTTCTTCATATAGATGGAACGATCCTTGCATAACACGTGCACCTTGATGCTAGATGTCTCGCGTGTTGGCAAAAGGATGAACAAAGCTCACGTAAAAAAATAGAGTGGAAAAACATATATTCCGGACGACCGAGAAGGAGCAAGGAACCTCGTGGTGGAGCGCCTGCACTCATAATATTTAATATTATTCAGTGATATAAAATTAATCAATCATCTCCACAGTGGACTGGAAGAGTACGAAACACGGCAGCCAAGTGTAGTTACATCATACTAGTACATGGCTAACCCACGCTATCACCATATTTCTTGGCTTCCGTGCGACACCTATCTCTAGTAATCCAGCAGCCTGTATCGCTTCTCCCTCCTCGTCTCTATCAAAGTGCGGCGAGTTGGCGTTTCTGCCGTCTATTGAGGTCGGTTAACTATCACATGTTAGGGACATGCCAAGAGCATTCTAAAAAAATTCCTTTGACGTTCCGTTTTCAAAAAGAAAAAATCCTTTCACGTACGAATTTACCTGTATGCTTTGAGCAACTTGCATGTCCTATACTACTCATGTTTGATACTCTAACTTAGCTAGAGGATAGACTAACTCATGACTAACCCTGAACTAACTGTAGCCAAAGAGGTGTTTGGGTGACAGGGTTAGATTGACAATAAATGCACTTCATGGAGAGAGAAAAGTGATTTTTCAGTGGTCCCAATGAGAACTATCTCCAGTTTAAACCCTCATGGGTGGGATAGTTTTTTTGGTGGGTTCGGTGCAACTTGCTCCAATTTAAACCCTCATGCTTGGATAGTTTAGGGCTATTTGAGCCCCAACTAGCTCAAACTAACTCTAACCCATGGATCCAAACAGGGCCTATGGCCAGTCTCGAAGTGGAGCAGTCGCGTGCACCGGGAAGCGACGTTCTCTCGGCCGTCGCGCCACTTCAAAGCCGGCGCCAGTGAGAGGTCGCCTCCGCTCTGGTCGGGCATTAATGCGGCACTGACGCTCCATGGAGACGCTGACCGTTTCACGCGGAAAGCATGCGCTGGCAAGGGAGTATAGGTTTTGAACCGTTTCAGGTGTAGTACTGGTAGTTTGCAAAACAACTCAATTATTGCACTCGGTTTCCTAGGAAATTGTGGTAAAAACGTTACTCCACAGCCCGCTTCCCTTCTGCTTCCTCTTCCACCGCCTGCGCACGTCCGCGGGAAGCGACCGGTCAACCCTTATATAGGAGTGCTAGCACAAAAAGATGCATGCATGGCCACTAAAATTTCCATATTAAAGCGCCACTCCGGCGGGAGTATGGCGTATGTTGTTACCTTCGGCCGACCCATGGCTACCGGGCGACGGCGACCAGAGAAGAGGCGGCGGGAGGGGAATGAATGCAGCTACTGTTTGGGTTCGCCTTCCGGCTTAAATAAATGCGCAGCATCACCTGTACCCGCGGGTGCACAAATTGTAACATACGTGTCTACTTAAGTGGGCGTCACGTAACTGGTGTGTGTGTGTGAGAGAGATTCTGAGAGACAGAGTGCGTGTGCGCGACTCTACTCTTTGGACATGTACTCAACCTTTTGCATAGGGATATAAGTATAATGGTATTTACTTTAGCTAGTGATTTGCGTGGCCATGTTAACGTGGTTTTGTCAAAAAAATGTCACTTCCTGCTCGTGATTTGTGTTATATAATTACAAGCAAGATTATCGTGCATTGCATGGAACATCAATATGCATTTTTTTACAGAACACCTGTTGTGATTGACCCATGCAGGAGTAATCCCATGTGTAAAAACTAATGATATCTCGAGAATTTTATCGGAAAACTGGTATCTCGAGAATGTCATCGAAAAAAATGAAAGATGAGAGATAAGGCGAGGAGGAGTGGAGCATGGTGGTGACTAGTAGTCGAAATGGGCGGAGGCATGGGGATGGACGGCGCCGGCAGGCGGCAGCGGCCACCATGCATGCTAGATTGTTCCAGAGACTTATTCCTTTTTTAATTGCTGAGCAATGAGGTTGTGGGAGATAATGATGTGGAGAGAGGTGCGGGTATCTTTTGTAAAATTATCATAGTTTGCTTTCTATCCTCAGATATAGATCATACGGTCTGTATTACAAGATGGCAGGCACACCATCACCACCAACTCGTTTTTTTATAAGGGTACAGATGATAAGTTTGCTGACTACTAATGCAAAGTCGAATTTGTCCATGTTATGCAAGTAAATAAAGTTGATTGTTCATCATACGGGTAAGGCTGGATGAAGGGTGGTAGGAACAAATGCTCCGCCTAGAGCATGTGTGTGTGAGATGGAGTCTTAGTTTGTGTGTGTGAGAGAGAGAGAGGGAGAGAGATGGAGTCTTAGTGTGTGGGGGGCGTACGTGCTTGCGTGTGTGTGTGTGTGTGTGTGAGAGAGAGAGAGATAGATGGAGTCTTAGTGTGTGTGTGTGTGTGTGTTGGGGGGGTGCGTGTGTGTGTGTGTGTGTCGCGGGGTCCTCTGTGGCGGATGTAATTTAAGTGTCCATGGCTTTCATCATAGAGAGGTGATGTGTATGGCAGAGGCCACCAACGATGGGGTGCGAGAGAGAAAATGCCCGTAGAGAGGGAAGAGAAGGTGTGTGTGCATGAGAGGAGTCGACTTCGAGAGAACGTGTTTGTTCGAGAGACACCGAGGAAGACTACTATATATCAATGGTGCATGTAGGCGGGAATTAAACTAATGGATGGTCTTATTGGTTTCAGGGATATAGGGGAAGAGTGAGAGGCGCGGGGGGGGGGGGGGGTAGCTAGAAGGAGATTGTTAAGTGTGAGTGTGTGTTTTACCCATCCAGGCGGAAGTTATGTGCACAAAAGAGGAGAACGATTCGATGTGGCATTAGGATTGAGGGTAATTAACTACGTATGGAAACATAGAGACCTTGAACGTGCATGTGTGAGAGGTATACATGTATACGTGGGATGTGTGTGTGTGCGCGCGCGCATGATCGAGATAAAAGAAAGAAAACATAAGTCATAAGACCAATGACATGGGAGAGACGGATCGGTATGACAATATGCATGCATGTGAGAATGCATGGAAGAAGTCCCGACAATTGAGAATGTGTTTTTGTCTTTAAGAGATAGTGGCGTGGGCTGGAGCATGCATCTATGGCGAGCAGAGGGAGTGAGGCGCAACGATTGTGCAAAAGAGACCAACCTATAAATGCATATGTATGGAGAGACATATATAGTGTGGGTGATAGGAAGCAAGACTCCGTGCGAGAAAGAAATGTTAACGGAGAAACTGCAGATAGATACAGAGATGGAGATGCTAGCTAGAGGGACATCTGCTAGTTTGGGTGTTGGAGATGACCATCGGGTGGTTCAAAGGGTGAAGTTATATATGTGTGTGAGAGGGCACTTGACTGCATGTAGAGAGAAACATATGTAGTGTGCATGATAGGAATCAAGAGTGAGGGTGAGAAAGAAGGTTGATGGAGAAACAGATAAATAGAAAGATAAAGATGCTAGCTAGTGTGCGTTAGAGATAGGAGTATAGTGGATCAGAAGGCTGGGTTATGTGTGTGGGTGTGAGAGAGATAGAGAGAGGGTGCGTGTGAGTCACATACAAACAGATATAAGAGAGAAATGAGATCCAGAGAGACGGAGTTTTGTGTCTGCGAGAGAGAAAGATATTTCACAACGAGAGTGATAGCTAGAGAGACATATGGGGGAACGCAAGATATCTCTAGGGAGAGAGGGTGTGTGTGAGCGACATACAAGAGAACAATGGAGAAATATGAGACCCTGGGAGACAGAGTTTGTGTTTGTGTGTGAGAAAGAGATATTGAAGAGGAAGAGTCGTAGGTTATCATATCTAAGGAGCAAAAGACATCTCTGTATGAGGGGTGTGCGAGTGGAACACATGGGAATAGTAGAGAGAAATGAGACCCCGGGAGACAAAGTTTTGTGTTTGTGTGACAGAAAGGGATTCCACATGGAGAATCATAGTTAGAGACACATAGCAGGGAGCGAGATATACTTAGAGAGAGATAGAGTGATGAAGGTCGAGGGAGAGAGTACCGTCAGTGTGTTACGAAGATAAAAGATCATTGTCGACATACAGGTAGCACAAGAGATACCTGAGAGACGATGAACGCGTATAGGTCTAGAGAGATAGTCCTTTATAAGCATGAGTGATAGATATATGAGACGAATATCTGGATTAAAGGGGATTCAAATATTTAAACTGGAGATCACGACATCGATAATATCATAACGCAAATTGGTGTATCAAACATGCATATTCATTTGAATTTGGGCACACGTGTAATGTTATATAGTTTATCAATATTGGTGATCCATAGATTCTTCAATTACAAACAATGCATGGTTTATATGCAATTAATGTCTAAATGGGATTACACTATATGTTGCGTGTGTGAAACACATTATACATGTATGAGAAGTAAAAAAAACCCGCATGAAACACACATTAATTGGAGACAGTTAGCGAGGAATGCATACATTGGATTTCAACATAAAGTGGTTTCAAATATTTGAAAATCCAAATTGATGGATACAACCTTATGAATCTGAGATCATGCCATTTGTAAACCATATTTATGTATAAATGGTGTTGTGCTTTTGAAAGTATATATAAAAATGATGTATATAGAATGTAATTCCAATTGAAAATGGATCCCGCCCGAAAAAAATAGAATACAAACGGGATTCGAATTGAGTTGGCACGGTAAACGTGCACTCTGCAAAATTTGAACAAAGCGAGGAAAGTCGTAGTAACCGCCCGAAACCAAAATCTGCGAGATGGAAATCACTACTGCCTATCCCTGCCACACAAAGCCTATATGCTGGATTTCTATAGGTTTCGATAGGGGTAGGTTTGTAATTTCACCCAAACGTGATGTAACCGCCTCTCACCTGGATTCATACACGGTGGGCGCCAAAACACAATGTGTCCTCGGCCGAAATCGACTCCCTCCCCGATTCATATTCATACACGGTGGGCGCCAAAAACAAACTCTTGTCGGCAAATATTTGGTGTATGCGAGATTACCGTCCTATCCCCAACCGACTAGTGTTGCTGTGATGTAGTAGAAATTTGAAACGGGGGCTAAGTTTGTAAATTTCCTCGCATTTGAGACAAGCGCGCCCTGAATACATGGTTCCCCCCTTCCTCTCTACCTCCCTTTTCCCCATTCGTACTCCGTGGGCGCCAAAACACCCTCTCCACCCCACCCTCCTCCGTCTGCCGCCGTCCCACCCCATCCACCGCCGTCCTCCTCCACCATGCCGGAGCTGATACCCCGACGCCGCTGTCCATTATGAGAGATTGACCTCTCTCATCCACGGCTTCGGACCAGGATCCTTGCATCACGTCCTCTCGCTTCATCCCCGCCGTCGTCCACCTTGTCGGCGCCGCTCCTACGGCCGTCTCGTCCACCGCGCCCCGCCACCACCGTCTACCCTCCTAGATCTTCTTCCACGCCGCCGACAGCCATTGCTACTGCAACACCGTCAAATTCTCAGCAGATGCATACACGGCGCCGCACCAGAGGCGGTACTCTTTCACATCTGCTCAACTTATTTAGCGCAGCAAGAAAATAGATCGCCACTGCTTTACTCTGATTTCTTGTCTTGGTTGCGAAGTTGCCTTTGTTCGGATTGCACCTTCAGATCCGCCATGGCACACTCAACACCATACTCGCAATGCTCATGGTTTTCCCCTTTTATATTCCACACTAATTAAATCACGGTAGACTAAATTTCAAAATTGGGTCAGTCGATTTTTCAGAGCTCGCCGGAGTTCATCGGTGCGATCAAAGTGGCTCAGGTGGGGACGGTGGTTTTGGGGGGCGGTGGTGGGGCGTCGTTGAACAAAGAAAACGCGACGCGGGTGGGGGTGGGGGTGGCGGTGGGGCCAGTGGTTCGGCCGGCGGCCCGTGCAGTGTTCTATATGGGAAGCATAGTATGTTCCTTGTCGGGAAGGGGAGCAGGGACATCTGCAGTCTAACAGCTGATAGAGCTAGCCTGTACGTGATTGATAGGCTTTCAATTACTAGCGGCAATACAACACCATAATTTCCAGCCAGTTCCACTTTCCCGATTTATATATCCGGGTTATGGTGTACCCCTGTTATGTACACTATGATCTGCCTAGTTGCTGTGTGCTCTTGTTATCATGGTTTGGCAATAAACTCTCTATACAGTATATTATGAACCTATCATCTGCCAGCTATCCTTACTTCTGGAGCCTATTTTTTTGTGTACTTGTGCCAGATTATATAAATGCACGCACCATATTACAACACACATGAGCTCTCTCATCAGAATCAAGTGATAGCACACAAGTGTTTACAGGGGCACCCCTATATTAGAATATCATCTGCATTACAAAGATAATCTCACAACTTTTTATGTTTTCATGGTTCTCAGATATCATACGCAATTACAGTGAATATCAGAATCCGCGCATCAGAAGAATATTGTGAAACACTGCAATGACTTACAAAATTGGCACCAAGGCATTGAGTGCCATTCTGGAAGCAATGATACTCGTACGCTCCCCACCTGTTGATTCTTGTTCAGAATATCATCCTAATGACTATTCTAACCTCGAGGAGTCAAAGGCAAATGGCATGTCATGTTCACACATCAAGGTGCATGTTCTAATTTGGCAAGGTTTTATTGATTGCGCGTATCTTGCATATGTTGTCTTGCATTTCTTCTACTTTGTTGCACCGCCATCTGCTTAGTTTACTCATCATATATGTCGAGATGCCATGCCCATCCATTATCAATACATATTCCATCTGTCATTGTACCATGTTTTTCCACTCAAATGCTTACATTAGTGTAGAATATATCCAATGCCAATGTTTTTATCAATTGTTCGCTCCAAATTATTTGATCTGTATGAATGGTTACATTAGTGTAGAATATATCCAATGCCAATGTTTTTTTAGCTTTACATTGTTCTTATAAGTACATGCTGTCCTTTATCAGTGTACTTATAATGACAGGTAGGTGTTCATGTACCATCACTCTGCAGCTTATTTTCCTTTGCCCTCCATTTTCTACACATCAGATCTATATTTACTCTTACCATAAGGTTGGTACTGAAGAAGTTTAGCTGTGCATTGCTCTTGGTTGTACCTTTTGCCTGTATCGCTGCACTTACATTTATAGCTACTTGGTTATGTAGCATCACTCTTCATCTTATCTTAAATATTCTCCATTTTTTCGTATATTATCGCATCTATATTTACTCTTAACAAAATGTAGAATAAAGGCAATGCTTTTGAAGAAGATTCTGTGGTAAACTTCTTGAATTGCCCCCCCCCATCAGCATGGACAAGGCCTTTATAGAGCATGTCTTCACCAATAATGTAACTTTGTCCATCTCAAGCCTTCAAACTTTGTTGTATATATTTTGTTAGGCATGACTGCAACAGCTGTTTATTTTTGGTGTTTGCATCAAATTGCGTGTTTAAAGTTTATTATATGTAGTTCATAAACAAAAGTTCGTCCTTTCTCAATTTAAGTTTTCAGTTGTACAACCAAGTTCCTTCTTCATACCATGTAAATTAAACTATACAGAGCAAGTGATCTTCTTTTGCACTGCATGTATGATTTTGTTCTTCATCTATAATCCAGTGGTGTGGTGAACCTACCCACTACAGCACAATGTCATATTCTGCAATGTCTTAACTATGAACAATGTCATATCATTCTACTATTATTTAAACTGTCTCTTTATTTGCCAATCTGAAATGGTATAAATTAACAGCACACTAACCATTGATACTTATGAGTTCTTGATCTGTAATCCAGTGGTGTCATGAAGCTGCCAACTCCTTCACAATGTCATTTCCTGCCATGTCTTGACCTGAACAATACCATAATGTGTTAATGCAAATTTAAACTGTGTCACTTTATTCGTCAGTAAGAAATGTGATGAATTGTCAGCACTGATACTTTTATGTGCAAAACCTGTCATATGTCTGCTTGTTTATCTTTCAGAGTGAGGAAGATATAAGTGTTGAACAAGCGCAGTCTCATCATCTTGCTCAGCTGCTTGCGCTGCAGCAACCCAGCAGGGCTAACCTTTCTTGAACTCTATTTAAGTGTTGTCGGTTTTTTATATTATTTTGTCGGTGTGTTTATTTGCACTGGTGGTGATCTTTGATGCCCAGTGTATGTAATCTTCTGTCTGCTTGTGCTTTATTATCATAGTGGCGAACTTTGATGCCCATTGGATGTAATATGCCGTAATTTCTTTATTGTATAGTATAGGTTTTTTCTTGTTCACGATGCTGCAGTTATTTTACTGTATATATATCCTATCTTCGCAGTAAACCGGCCAAACCGTAAAATTACGGTACATAATCGGGCCGTCATGCAATCACGATGTAGGTTGGGCCTGAAACGTGCCAATCAGCTCATGGGCCGGCAGCAGCCCGAAATGAACCCCGGCCCATGATTGTGCGAATCAAATCACGGGCTTTTAATAGGCCGAAAAATTGTCTTGGTCCTTGTTTGGCCCAATCAGATATCGGCTGCGAGCAGGTCGGATGCAAACCGGGCCGTAGTTAGGCCCAACTATATGACGGGCTTTTAACAGGCTGAAATTAATATAGGGCCGAAATGTTAAACGGGCCCTTAACATGCCAAAAGTAATATCAGGCCGAATTACTAAGTGGGCCTTTAGCAAGTGGGCCCAAAAGCATGGTGTCCAGTTGACGGGCCGAATCTGATACGGGCCATTATTGAGCCCAAAGCCTCTTAAAGGGCCGGACCTGATCTGGGCCATAATTTGGCCCAGAACGTGGTAGGCCTTTAACGGGCCGGATCTCATATGGGCCACTATTAGGCCCGGAGCGTGGCAGGCCATTAATGGACCAGATCAAATATGGGTCAGCATTTGGCCCAAAACATGGTAGGCAGTTAATGGGCCGGCCTACTAGGGTCCACAAAATCTTGTGGGCCTACAGCTAGGCCGGCCCATTAATGTCAGCGAAATCTCATGGGCCTTTAGCTGTGCCGGCCCATTATGACCCGCAAGAATCTTGTGGGCTTTACCTGGGCCGGCCCATTATGGCACAAAAAAATCTTGCGGGCCTTTACCTGGGCCGGCCCATTATGGCCCGCAAAATCTTGTGGGCCTTTAGCTGGGCCAGCCCATTATGGTCCGCAAAATCTTGTGGGCCTTTAGCTTGGCCAGCCCATTATGGTCCACAAAATCTTGTGGGCCTTCAGTTGGGCTAGCCCATTTAAACTTGATGGGCCGGTCCACGTGTCAACATATCATAGGCGCGTCTCGCCTATTGGATGAGTTGACACGTGTCTCCTCCAGCCAATGATGATTTTACACGTGGAAAATCCCCATTGGTCGGGGCTGTTAATGGGTTATCGGATCCAAAACTCGACCCGATAGCTTAACGGCGTTCCGTTATGGTGGATGCCACGTGTCGGTCACCCTTGACGAAAGCACTTCTGTGACGCGTGATTTATTGTCATGGAAGTGGACACTTCCGTGATGATAATTTTGGTAATGCCATGGAACACTTCTACGACAGCACAGGTATGACTATCTTGATTCTGTCATAAATTTGTCATGGATGTACATGCATGACAAAAAAACGACCTACTGTGACAAACATGTATCATCACCGAAGTGTATTTTTTTATAGTGATAGATCTTGATGGCCAATATATAAGCATCTTCATCGAGGTCTTTCATTGAAAAATTCTTATTCAAGTATCCCTTTTATGCTATCCAGAAATTCTATATCATTCCCGATCAACAATATGTCATCCACATATAATATCAGAAATGCTACAGGGCTCCGACTCACTTTGTTTTAAATACAGGCTTCACCATAAGTCTGTATAAAAACCATATGTTTTGATCACCTCATCAAGGCGTATATTCCAACTCTGAGATGCTTGCACCAGTCCATAGATGGATTCCTGGAGTTTGCACACTTTGTTAGCACCTTTAGGATCAACTAAATCTTTTGGTCACATCATATACAACTCTTCTTTAAGAAATCCATTAAGGAATGCAGTTTTTGACATCTGTTTGCTAGATTGCATAAAATGTGGCAATTGCTAACATGATTCGGACAGACTTAAGCACTGCTACGAGTGAGAAAATCTCATCGTAGTCAACACCTTGAACTTGCCGAAAACCTTTTTCGAGAAGTCGAGCTTTGTAGATAGTAACACTACCATCAACGTTCGTCTTCCTCTTGAAGATCCATTTATTCTCAATGGCTTGCTAATCATCGGGCAACTCCACCAAAGTCCACACTTTGTTCTCATACATGGATCCTATCTCAGATTTCATGGCCTCAAGCCATTTATTGGAATCTGGGCTCATCATCGCTTCCTCATAGTTCGTAGGTTCATCATGGTCTAGTAACATGACTTCCAGAACAGGATTACCGTACCACTCTGGTGCGGAACGTGCTCTGGTTGACCTATGAGGTTCGGTAGTAACTTGATCTGAAGTTTCATGATGATCATCATTAGCTTCCTCTATAGTTGGTGTAGTCATCACGAGAACGGATTTCTCTGATGAATTACTTTCCAATTCGAGAGAAGGTACAATTACCTCATCAAGTTCTACTTTCCTCCCACTCACTTCTTTTGAGAGAAACTCCTTCTCTAGAAAGGATCCATTCTTAGCAACAAATATCTTGCCTTCGGATCTGCGATAGAAGGTGTACCCAACAATTTCTTTTGGGTATCCTATGAAGATGCACTTCTCATATTTGGCTTTGAGCTTATCAGGCTGAAGCTTTTTCACATAAGCATCGCAACCCCAAACTTTAAGAAATGACAGCTTAGGTTTCTTGCCAAACCACAGTTCATACGGTGTCATCTCAACGGATTTAGATGGTGCCCTATTTAACGTGAATGCAGCTGTCTCTAATGCTTAACCCCAAAATGATGGTGGTAAATCGGTAAGAGACATCATAGATCGCACCATATCTAATAAAGTACGGTTACGACATTCGGGCACACCATTACGCTGTGGTGTTCTGTAACACCTCGGATGTAACTTTCCACATTTGTAACTCCAACTCTTGCCATTTCCGGCTATGTGATATGATATTTCCTTCATGGTTGGGTTTTTTCTTCGTTTTGCATTTTGTTCATGTCATGCATTTCATCTCATATCATCATGTGCATCTCATTTGCATTCATTTTCGTCTCATGCATCCGGCCATTTTCCCCATTGTCCGTTTCGCAATCCGACACTCCCACATGCACCCGTTGCACCCCTCTAATCTTGTTTCATGAGCGGGAGAAAAATGTTCTCGGAACAGGTCGAGATTTGTCGAGTGGCCTTGGTACATCACTGGTAAGCCGCCTGTCAAATTTCGTTCCATTTGGAGGTCGTTTGATGCCCCAACGGTTAACCGGGTAACCGTAAAAGCCCCTCTCTTGTTGCAGCCCAACACCCCTCCAAACAGCCCACTAACCCATCTGAACCCCCTCCATGCTCTCTGTCGTTGGATCACGATCGTGTGGGCAAAAACTGCACCTCATTTGGACTCTCCTAGCTCCCCTACCTATATATACACCTCCCCCGTCCAAAAATCGCAGTCCAAACCCTAAATCCCACCTCATCCGCGCCACTGGACATGTCCGTCCGCCGTCGAACGTGTCCGCCGCCGCCACCACGCGTTTCGGCCAATCAGAGGCCGATGTGTCACCACAGCCACCGCCGACCACTGTCGTTGCGCCAATCAACTCGCCTGCGCCTCCTCTCTCCACCGCACCCGCCGGGGCCCGGGTCGGGCCCTCCCGGCCCAACTATCCGCCGTCGCCGGATCTCGCGCGCCACCACAGCTCCACGCGCCGCCCGTTCGCCGGCGCCGCCCTGCACCACTGGAGTCCACCGCCTCCGCCAGTCAGGTCGCCGCCTCCCCGTCGCCCTCTCCTTCTCCTCTCTCTCTCTCTCTCTCTCTCTCTCTCTCAGGTCTCACATCCCTCTCTCTCTCTCTGCCGCCATGGACGGGAACTCCATGGTCGCCATGCTCGAGCTCTGCCTCGACCTCGTCTTCTAGTCGCCGAATCCCACCAGGAATGGACCCCTCCGGCCCAGATCTGTCCTCTCTGGTCCTCCCAGTCACCCTAACCTGCCGGAGTCGCCGTTGGCCCGCCGTTGACTTCGGGCGCCGTCGCCCCCTGCCTCCTGCTCGTGCGACTCACGCACGAGGGGAACGACGACCGCATCGTCGGCAGTGTGGGCCACCACGCGCCCGCATGGGCCTCCTCCCCACACGCGAGGCCCAACCCACTCCTCCCGCCGGCCCGCTTCCTCCTACTCAAACTGGGCCGAGGCCTATTGTGAGCTTTTGCCTAAACCCCGCCCGGTGCACGCTTTAGTATATGACGCTCACTGTTTTTCTTTGGAAAAAACGGCTAAGTCCTTATAATTTCAGCATCATATTGGCAATTTGTGGAGCTTGTATCTATGTGCACGTGTGTCCGAATGATAGGATATTCATATGTGCATGTTCATCTCAGAGTGTTCTTCATGTTAGTGTCATTTTCATGCATGTTAGGATGCATTATGCCATGTTAATCCCTGTTGCAAGAGTGCTATATGATGTTGCCTGCTGGAATTTAACATAACTTGATGATTTGTTATTTTCATTGCATTTTGTGCGTGCATCCTATGAGCATGATGTCTACATGTTTTTTGGGCTCCATCATGCAATCTTTATAGGGGTGCAAGTATTGTATTTTTATGATATATGTGGTGACTAGGACAAGCATGCAAAGTAGGCTATGGGATGTTGCTGATTTCAGACACTTAGAATATTTTTCAAGTCTTTTCCTGCTACATTTTAATGCCATGTAAACTTGTTGATACCATGAGATCCATGCACATTTTGAGGTAGTTCAGTAAGAGTGTTTTTAATATGTGGTATTGCTCTACCCTTTCAAGCCTCTAGTTGTAATTATGGAGTACTCTGGCTTGTCGTTACCATGCTCTACTTTTACTAAATATTATTCCTGGCAGATTGTTAACATGAGATTCAGTTTTGCCACGTGTTTTGCTAGTGATGCATGTACCCTATGAACTTTCTCTTCTCATGCTTAGCTTCTTGAATATGTCTACTTCATGTGGTTACCTTGTTATGCCATGAAATGCTTTGTGGTAAGTGGCGTGAGCTTCCAAAGTTGCTACCATGAATCTGTTTATGCTATGTCATGTTTCTCTTCTAAGTCTGAAACTGTTCATATAACTTGCCATGTTTGCGTGGGTTTTACCATATTTTACGTTTATCGTTGGTTAAAGTTCGGTAAGGGAGTTTTGTTCTATTCCTATAGTACTAGCATGCCATGTCTTTGTTTGCCGTGATATGTTCCTGTAGCATGTTGTTTGCTAGCTCTAAACATTGCTATATGATGATGTTTTGACATGTTTAGTATTTTCTCCAAGTCTGTGAAGCTGATATCATTTGCATTTTTGCAAGGCTATTTTGAGCTTGTTCTAGTGAATTCTAGCAGGAGCTCAGTGTTCATGATCTGTAGAGTTGCACCTGTAATTTAATGCCATGTGCTTTGTTGCTTTGTTGGACTGTTGTAGCATAGTTTCTTGTTGCATTCTAAGTGATATGATGCTGTTAATCACAGATTTGCATCATTCTTGTGTTGCTTGTCATTTGCAAATCGTGCATCCGTTTCCAGAGATCCTTATATCGATTTCGACCGAAATCACCCCATCTTTCTAGCGGCATACTTGGTTTGCCAAGTTGATGCCTTGATCATCTTTTCCCTTCCGGAGTACCCATATGCATTGCACATCATATCTTGCATTTCACTGGTGCGCGTTGGTCCTAAACAAACAGTTTTTACCCCTTTCCGCGACGGCATTTGGAACCGTCGCCAAGTGAGTGTGGGTGATAGGGGGTCCTTCTCACACGACCCAGAAACCATTGGGGATATGCCCTCCTGGCACACACATTCGGCAAAATGAGGTCATGTGCGACCGGCGAGCACTCAAATATGGAAATACATATAGTAGAGCTAAAAAAATAAAATTATACGGCGAAATTGTTTCCGGTCACAAGTACATCCCACACAGTCAGTCCATGCTAAACGTTTCCGTTTGTATGCACATCCCACACAATCACTCCAAGGAAAACGTTTCCATTCACAGGTACATCACACACAATTTTTCCCATTAAATCATTTGCGTTATTGAATGTAGCACACACGGTCCATAGAAAAAACTATGTGGCAAAGGCTGTCCATGACACACTATTTTTATGTGGTAGACGTTTGTGCAAGGTGGCCTAACGCTAACAGTTTTCAAGAGAAAGTCGTGTGTGATTGTTCATTGATCCAACACGGTTTATTCCTAGAAATTGTGTGCGTTGCCTGAGGTCATCGCCCATGGGTTTTTTCAACAACCGTTTGCAATATCAAAACCCAATTAGCAGGCTAATTTGCCATTAGCAGGCTAATTGCCTTATTATTAATAATCCATTTATTTATCTAATTGACATTTATATTAAGCACACAATATATTTCATTTTCATATTAAGAAAGCATAATTTCATAATTGAACAACATCAGAATACAACATGATATAGCTTCAGCACTCAGCTACCCCATTACACAACTGCACCAGCAGCAAGTTCCACATGTAACATGTAGAACCTTTCAAAATTAGCATCATACACAGTATATAGACAGATGCATCTCATCTGGAAAATTGCTGAATTGAAAGGCGAATATTGAGCCTTCATTCATGTTGAAGGTCTTTGCAACTTTAGGCCAGTGCTTGTGGATGATTGACCGTCCGTCCTTCGACCTCTTCAGGAACACTTCAATATTGAACCATGGGTGTTGTATGAAAACCTTCCTCGCCTCTTGGTCATAGAGGTGGTTTGAGAGATAATCATCAGTGAACTGCTTTGGAAAGGCCTGAAAACAAGGATGTGCATAAACATCTTGTCTATATTGCAAATGGGGCAAAGGAATAAAAAAAGGCAAGGTGTAATAGTTAGTACCATCTTGTAGTGAACTGATGTCTTCTTCATTGTGCAGACAAAGATCTTGTTGTTTTTTGTCGCTAATTTCTTTATCCTAACAATCTTTCTGAGTTTCTTGATTTGATTGATATTCATGGACAACTCATTTCCCCATATGCAAAAAGGGTCGAACAGTGGGTCAAAACCTCTGACAGCAGGACCTACATGTGCAAGACCAAATTGTTAAAAACCAAAATATTATAATGGTTCCTGCAATTGCACAATAATGTGCTATTAGACAACGGACCATGCACGTGCTAACCTCGATTGTAAACCTCAGTGCTTCCCATTGTTTCCCTGCAATACATATAAGGTAGTTTGTCATCAGGTTAAGTAAGGGTTCGCATGCTATTAGTAAAATAGGTTGATGAAAAATAAGCACATTGCAGATTCATCAGATTAATTGAAGCCACACAGAAAACCCATTTACCCAAACCAAGCATGATTAAGAACTAGGAAATATAGCACTGGTATATGTTTCTCATGTATTAAGTCCAGCCAAATTCGATTTATTCCTCACATGCACAACAATACAAAATTCTACCCACGACAATTGGACATCACATTGCAGAATTGAACCAAGCAGTTAACTAAACATCACAACAAATGAACCAAACATTAACTGAGCACCATATTGCACAATATAACATCGAACCAAGCAGTTAACTAAACACCACAACAAATGAACCAAACATTAACTGAGCACCACATTGCACAATATAACATACTCCTAATAGAAGATCAGAGAGTTAACCAAACAGTTAACTATAACCAATTGTAGCAATTGTATTTGTTTCTCATGTATTTACTACAACCAAATTCAATTTATTCCTCACATGGTATACAATAATAGAATGCACCCACAATTTTGTAAAGATAAATTCGATTTATTTCTCACATGGAAGACAATACAAAATTACAGCCTGAAGAATTGAACATCACATTTGCAGAATTGAGCCAAACAGTTAACTGAAGATGATAACTAATTAACAAAATAGTTAATAAGTGAGAACCACACTGCATGACATATAGAACATATACACTAGAGCAACAGATTGCATGGTGAAATTAGATAGCACAATTCACTAGATTTCATGAAGGAAAGGCAGGAGCAACACACGCAACGGGTAAACCGAGCAAGCTTAACCGGCGTAGCTAGCAATTGGCATGGTGCTCCTCCAAGATCTGGGGGTCGGCATGAATGGCAGCCATCGTGACCTCATCCGCGCGTGCGGCCGCGATTTGCTTCTCCGCTGCCAAATGCTCCTTGAGGTCCTGGCTATATTGCGTGCACCATGGATTAAGTCGGCGCTTATTTGGTGGAGGGGTCGGTGATTTGGGTGGAAGGTGTCACGCTCGCGCTGGCGATCGGGGCATGTGGGATGTGGAAGGAGGAGGAGGATGGGGCCGGGTGTGGATTACCTGCCTGGATAGAGGAGGCCGAGCAGCATGAAGGAGGGTCGCCGGCGAGGAGGCGGCGGCGCTGCAAGCAAGGAGTGAAGGTTTCAACGTGGAAAGGAAGGCGGAAAGAGGGGAAATGTGGCTTTTGGTAAGGGGGAGGGGCGGGGAGGTAGATATTTCTGCGGAAGCCGAAAATTTGGAATCACTTCAGCCAAAAAACTAGCATGCAAAGTGTCATCAGACACAGCACCGTATTCAAAACTGTGTATGATATGTGGACATCACAAATGATTAAGATAGCCTAACTCGTGCGTGATGAGTTTGAACATCAAAAGTTTTGGTTCGAATTTCCATGGCTACAGTGGTCATCCACGTCATTGCATTATTTGGGTACACAAAGGAGACTACAACATTCCCACAGTTCTTAATCAAGCAAGTTCAGCAATTAAACAGAGCTAGCTGACCTAAACATTACTCTAACAATTTAAAGACTGGCGCTCTTAATTAAACAAAACATAGAGTACTACTACGGCTGGTGCTCTTCAATCTCCGCCGCCGCCTCCATGTCCCGCTCGCGCCCGATGGTCTCATGGGGAAGGGGCTCCATGGCATCCATCGCACCATACTAGGCAAGCATCTCGCCATCCGCGTGCACCATCTCTTTGGAAAAGGCTGCCACGAGATGGGCGTGGGCAGATGCGATTTGGGCTTGGACGGGCTCCGTCATTGCAAGGTATGCAGCGTAGGAACGGACGGCTGCTCGAACGCTCTCAGCAATTGCCAGCTCTTCGGCCGTGGGTTGCCGACCGTTGTCGGAGAAGCTTCGTTCGATTTGTGCGGTGACCGCCAGGAGCTGGGCGTGGGCGGCCTCGACATGGTCGTGGGCGACCTTCATCAGGGCTAAGGCCGCCGCTGCGGAATGGACAGCTGACGTGCCGCTCTCGCCAGTAGCTATCCTCGAGGCAGATGTTGTTGCCGCCACCTGAGAAGCAACAGCGGCCGTTTGGGCTGCCTTTGCTGCCCGGTCGCAAATTGCGGCCGCGCTCATGCACCTTGTTAGCACGCGCATGGCGGCTACGGCCGCGCTCTTGCCGGAGTGGGCCACCGAAGTTTCCCTCGTGACGTGGGTCCACGTGCCCATCTTTTACCGGCGATGATTGAATAGTGAAATGATATTTGGGGAGCGAGCTAGTGTGCTTGAGACGCCGGCTGTAGACTGTAGCCGACGCACCTTCTCGCGTAAGCCATAGGCGTACTATACACCGGTGGTGTGATACGTCTCTAACGTATCTATAATTTTTGATTGCTCCATGCTATATTATCTACTGTTTGGGGCAATATTAGGCTTTATTTCCACTTCTATATTATTTTTGGGACTAACCTATTAACCGGAGGCCCAGCCCAGATTTGTTGTTTTATGCCTATTTCAGTGTTTCGAAGAAAAGGAGTTTCAAACGGAGTCGAAACGGAACGAAATCAACTGGAGAAGTTATTTTTGGAAGGAAACCAACCGGATAGACTTGGACCCTACGTCAGAAGATGAAGGAGGAGTTCACGAGGGTAGGGGCGCGCCCACCCAACCTCGTGGCCCCCCTTGTAGCGACAGACCTCAAACAATCCAATCTCTGTGCTTAGGTGTCATCCCTGGATCAGTAATGCTGACACCACACAGTACTTGAAGGATTTATAAGAGAGTAGCAATGACATACTTATTACATCGAGAGTCTCAAAAGAGAACTAATTACAATAAATATGGCTTAAGGCCATCTAATAACGATAACAGCGGAAGGCTTGCAAGATAAGTGAGTCCATCAACTACAACGGCATCACTGAGTATAGAACCACGACCTAAACTCCTTAATCATCCTCTGAAAAGTCTGCAACATTAACGTTGCAGCCCGAAACGGGTCAGCACATGGAATATGCTGGCAAAGTAACACATAGAGAGTAATGGAATGAAACAGGCTATTCTATATGCATATTTGGCTGGTGGAAAGCTCTATGGTTACAGTTTTGCGTAAAGCCAATTTTTCCCTACTGCAAAGGAATAAATTTTATTTAACTATCATGGTAGTTGTTAAACATTGAGAATGGTTGACAGCATTCTCAATCCCAATTAAGCATCATCATTAAACAAAACCCAACAAAATTAATTTTTGAGTAACATGTTGAGATTCACATGATAATCCAGGTACTAGATACTCAAGATGTCCATAACCGGGGACAGGGCTAACCATGATTAGTTTATACACTCTGCAGAGGTTTGCGCACTTTCCCCACAAGACTCGATCTCCTCCGTTGGGATTCTCGCACTACATGGTGTTTGAGAAACGGATGACCGAGACATAGTCTTTCAGAAGCGTTAGCACCTTACGAACGGGTAGACCGTACCAACCTACATCCCCTACATCTGCTAGTCTATCACTTTAAGAGTTCGCACGACTTAATCAACTATGCTAGAGCCCATAGTAGCTTGTGGCTGCACACGGAAGTTTCTAGCATGAACAATCTCATGATCCCTTTGAGCCTGGGTGGCGGTCCATAAAGAAAAATAGGCAATCGCTGGAATACCCAGGTGCCTCAATCCACCCAGATGTGTGTTTAAGTTGCCACCTTAAGTAAACCATTAATTAACATCTCACATCTATCATGGATACACTCACCCAATCCACGTCTACTAGCATAGCATGGCATAAAGCAAACGTAGAAGTAACTCCCAAAGGTTTGATAATAACAGGTAATAGGTACTACCTCAACTACTTCCCAAACCCACAATTTAATTAGATCCTAATCATGCAATGTGTGAGGATTGATCTAATGCAATAAAACTGGGAAAAACATGATCAAAGTGTTACTTGCCTTGCTGATGATCCGGGAAACCTACCGATTCGAAGTAGCAAGCGGCGCACTCCGGGTACTCTATCGCAAACAAACAAGCATACAATAAGTACCCAACTAATGCACAGTTAAAACTCAAATAAGAGATATAACCAGAAAGTTCAACTTAAGAACTCCGGTTGGCAAAAAGAATCAAAACGAACGAAGCAACGAAAGACAAACGACAAAAGAAAAAGGCTTCGCTTACTATTCTGGATCTAGGGCAACTTTTACAGTGGCAAAAATTTGTTTGAGTTGGTTAAACGGAAAGAGGGTTTCAAGACGAAACCCCAGGCGCTTGCATCGCCTGATTCCGATAAACGAACGAAAAGTTAGACTAAAACGAAAATCGGATCAGAAATCGCGATCAGAAAAATCGCGGATTTAATCCGAGAAAAAGAAAAATGACGAACATTCGTTAAAATGAACGAACGGACGAACGCTCGCTAATTAAATACACCGGAAAACCAATCTATTTAAAAAACGAAACTAAATAAACGAACAAAACCGTCTGAAAACCGAACGGTTTTTCGAGAAAAACCAGAGGCGGAAAAAAAACTGCCTCCGGCGACTACGGCGAACGGCGGCGGCGGTCCGGCGACGGCGGCGCTCCGGCGGCGGCGGCGTGGGCAGGCGGCGCGGGCAGCTACGGCGGCGTGAGCGGGCGGCGGCGCGAGCACGCGGCGGCGCGGCGCGGCGACGGCGGCAGGCGGCTAGGGTTAGGGTTTTCGGGCGGGGGCGGGGCTGGGCTTGGCCGGGGGCCTCAGGGCGCTTATAAGAGGCCCGGCCAGGAGGAGTCCTGGCCGGTTACGGCCCAAGGTTGGTTCGGACTTTTTTTTAAAAAAAAATTACGCTCGGAAAAAAAACAAAAGAAATACTAAACGGACTCCAAAAATTCCAAAATAAATTTTCCTCGGCTTCTAGTATCAAGCCGCACAGGTTGAACATTTATTTGGGGCCTAAATGCAATTTTGAAAAACGTGCATTTTTCCTAAATTCAAATAAAATAGCAAATAAAACCAAAATAAAATCTTATTTTATTTTTTTATTAAATCCTCAACATTTCTTTATTTTGGGAAAGTCATTTTATTCCCTCTCTCATATTTTTGTAATAGAAATAATTGAAGATAAAATAAATAAAATCAAACGATCCTATTTTCAAAATTTGAGACAACTCAAATATGAAAATAACGAAATCCCCAACTCTCTCCGAGGGTCCTTGAGTTGCGTGAAATTTCTAGGATCAACCAGAATGCAATAAATATGATATGCAATGATGATCTAGTGTATAACATTCCAAATTGAAATTTTGGGATGTTACAAACCTACCCCCCTTAAGATGAATCTCGCCCTCGAGATTCGGGTTGGCTAGAAAATACGTGAGGGTGGTCCTTCAGCATATCTTCTTCTCGCTCCCAGGTGGCTTCATCCTCCGTGTGGTGGCTCCACTGAACCTTGCAAAACTTGATAACCTTACTGCGGGTGACTCGACTGGCATACTCTAGAATCTTAGCTGGTTTCCCCTCATAGGTCAAATCATTGTCCAACTGAATTGCTTCCAGTGGTACTGTATCTCTCAGCGGTATATCAGCCATCTCTGCGTGGCACTTCTTCAACTGGGAAACGTGGAACACGTCGTGAACTCCCGACAATCCTTTGGGAAATTCCAACTTATAGGCTACCTCTCCCATATGCTCCAAAACTTTGTATGGGCCTACAAAACGGGGCGCTAACTTTCCTTTAACTCCAAAGCGCTTAACTCCTCGAAGTGGTGATACTCGAAGATAAACTCGGTCTCCAACTTCGTAAGCTGTCTCCTTATGTTTAGAATCTGCATAACTCTTCTGCCTGGACTGGGCTACCTTGAGCCTATCGCGAATCAATTTCACTTTCTGTTCAGACTCCTTTATCAGATCCGGTCCAAACAACTGGCGGTCTCCAACTTCATCCCAAGACAATGGGGTCCTGCACCTCCTTCCGTACAAGGCTTCGAAAGGGGCCATCTTCAAACTAGATTGATAACTTTTGTTGTAAGAGAACTCTGCATACGGCAAATTCTCGTCCCAACTAGATCCGTAATCTAGCGCATAAGCTCTTAGCATATCCTCCAAAATATGATTGACTCTCTCAATCTGTCCATCTGTCTGTGGGTGGAAAGCTGTGCTAAAACTCCAGTCTGGTACCAAAAGTTTCATGCAACTGATTCCAGAACTTTGAGGTAAATTGGGTTCCTCTATCTGATACTATGCTCCTTGGAACTCCATGCAGACAAACGATTCTAGTCATGTATATCTTTGCCAACTTTGCACTGGTATAGGTAGTCTTCACTAGAATGAAATGGGCTACCTTTGTCAAACGATCGACTACAACCCATATCGAGTCATAGCCTGAACGTGTTCTGGGCAATCCTGTAATAAAATCCATGCCTAGCTTATCACACTTCCATTCGGGTATCGGCAATGGTTGTAGCAATCCTGCTGGCTTCTGATGCTCTGCCTTCACTCTCTGACATAGATCACAAACTGCTACATACTCCACAATATCCTTCTTCATTCCGGTCCATCAGAATATATCCTTCAAATCCAAATACATCTTGGTATTTCCTGGGTGAATCGAATATGGTGAATCATGGGCCTATTGTAAGATTAACTCCCTGATCTCCGAATCATTTGGTACATAGACACGGTCTTCAAACCATAAGGTATCATGCTCATCCTCACGAAATCCCTTAGCTTTTCCTTTGCTCATTTTCTCCTTAATAGAAGCAATCTCCTTGTCAGTCCTTTGAGCTTCTCTGATCTTATCCATCAAAGTAGACTGAATCTCCAATGCTGCTACATAGCCTCTCGGGACTATTTCCAAACATATCTCTTGAAGATTTTCGGCTAACTCCCTTTGTAAATCTCCCGTCATTAGGGAGTTGACATGGCTCTTGCGGCTCAACGTGTCAGCTACTACGTTAGCCTTTCCAGGGTGATAATGCAATTTCATATCATAATCCTTGATGAGCTCCAACCATCTCCTTTGTCTGAGGTTCAACTCCTTCTGTGTGAAAATATACTTCAAACTCTTGTGATCTGTGTACACCTCGCAATGGTTTCCAATCAGAAAATGTCTCCAAGTCTTCAATGCATGCACTACGGCTGCTAACTCCAAATCATGCGTAGCATAATTCAACTCATGGGGCTTAAGTTCTCGTGAGGCATATGAAACAACTCTTCCTTCCTGCATAAGCACTGCTCCAAGTCCTCGACATGAAGCATCGCAATACACCTCATAATCCTTGGTCTGGTCTGGCAAAATCAACACTGGTGATGTAACCAAACGTTTTGAAAGTGTGTTATATCGACTAGAGGGGGGTGAATAGGCGATTTTTATGAAATTCTTCACTGAGGAATTTGCCGGTGAGGAAATTCCTTAGCGAAGAACTACTAGCAGCGGAATAAGTACTCAAAAGTAAACATAACAGAATACAAGCATAGTCATCATGATGAAATGAAGACAGGCACAGAGTACAGGAAGCGTAATCATAGGATAACACAGGATGAAGACAAACAGACTTTGAACTGAGGAAATTGAGAAGGTCTTCAGTCAAAGTCTTCAAACACAGATATGAACAAACACATAGCATAGTTATGAGGAAATGAAAGAGTTGAGGAAATAGAACCAGTAAGCTTGGTGAAGACAATGATTTGGTAGACCAGTTCCAACTGCTATCTCAGTTGTACGTCTGGTTGGAGCGGCTGAGTATTTAAACTCGACGACACACAGTCCCGGACACCCAGTCAAGGACACTTAGTCCAAGACACCCAGTCCTCGCCGTATTCTCCTTGAACTAAGGTCACACAGACCTCTTCCAATCACTCATGGTAAGTCTTCAGGCGACTTCCAAACCTTCACAAACTTGGTCACTCGGCGATCCACAATTCCTCTTGGATGCTCTAGAACATGACGCCTAACCGTCTGGAAGAAGCATAGTCTTCAAAGGTAACAAGCGTCGGATGCACTCAGGATCAATCTCTTCAGTGATGCTCAATCACTTGGGGTTTGTAGGTGTTTGCGTTTTGGGTTTTTGGTTTTTCCTCACTTGATGATTTTTGCTCAAAGTCCTCAGAGGATGGGTTGCTCTCAAATGACAAGTGTCAGTTTCTCTCGGAGCAGCCAACCAGCTAGTGGTTGTAGGGGCGGCTATTTATAGCCTAGGGAGCAGCCCGACATGATAAGACATAAATGCCCTTCAATGATATGACCGTTAGGTGGATAGATATTTTGGGACAGCTGGCGCATAGCACAGCAACGGTCGGAATTTTGAGTAGCAAAATCCTCAGGGCTATCATGTTCCTCACTGTGTAGGCAATACGCACTGGCGAATTCCTAACTCCTCAGTCAGGACAAATTCCTCAGAGACCAGAAGAACTTCGTCTCTGTCACTGAAGAAATTGACTGAACTGTATGAGATTTCTAATGGCTTCACTCGAAGGGATTGGTAGGTGTAGGATTTTGAGTTGAGCATCACATGAAAATTTTTCCTTAGTATTTCCTCGACCCCCTTTAACAGTACGGTGTTTCCTATGACTCAAGAAAGAGAAAAACAAAACCATGAAAATGGAAGTCTTCAAGCTTCATATTCCTCGCATGAATATCAAGTCTTCACGGACACACCAATTTCTTCACTTTCAAAGTCTTCATGAAAGTCTTCAGAAATACCAAAATCTTCAGTCGAAGATATTCATTTTTAGGGGTCGACTTTTCCTGTAAATATCAAACTCCGCATAGACTTATAGACCTGTGTACACTCACAAACGCATTAGTCCCTTAACCTATAAGTCTTCAATACACCAAAATCACTAAGGGGCACTAGATGCACTTACAATCTCCCCCTTTTTGGTGATTGATGACAATATAGGTTAAGTTTTCAACGGGGATAAACATATGAAGTGTAACTACTGATATTGAGGAATTTGATTGCAAGATATAGAAGAACTCGCCCTGAAGATGTGCATAGTGAGGAATTTGCCTTTGAAGCAATGCACACTTGAAGAGTTGAATCACGGGGATCTCCCCCTATATCTTGTAATTCATACACGCATTTAACATATGATATGAAGAATTTGAAATGCACGATGAAATATGGTGCCTGATGAAATTCAGCATGCATGCAATAATATTAACAAGGAATAAGCATGCAGAATAGTGCATCAAAAGTATCAGAGCACAGTGCATCAAAAGTATCAGAGCACCATCGGGTTTAAGATTACAACTCGAACCAATAAAGTTTCAAAAGAACGAGAGTTGTAACTTAGCAAATAAAAAACACCCATATAGTAGACCCGCTTGAAGACTAACTCATATTTCTCCCCCTTTGTCATCGAATGACCAAAAGGATCGAAAATGAGGACTAACGCCCCTGAAGATAATCATGTTGATGAAGGAGCGCCAGCGTTGTTGGGGTCGTTTGTTGATGTAGGGCCTACCGCAGTGTCGTCCAAATCTTCATGTTCATCAGTGTCGTGTGATGAAGAAAATGAGCTGGCCACCAGAGAAGGAACTTGGACCTTCTTGAATTTCTTCGGTGGAGGTGCAGACCAGTCAAAATCTTCTTTGAGACCCATGTTCTTCAGATCTTCTTCACCATATAGATGTGAAAGGATTGCCCAGGTGCGACCGAAGACTTGATGGAGGTAGTAGTGGTTTTTCTTCACTGCATTGTGTGTGGCAGTCATGTTGTGAAGAAGTGAACCAAACTGACGCTTAACCCATTTGTGATTTCGATCCACCTTCTAGTGAAGACTAAGCAGAAGTTCACAGTCAGTCATCACGTGCGGAGCAGTGGCTTGAGGAGTGGACATAGGTGCATTAGCAGAGTCATGTGTGGCAGAGTCATCATTGGTGGAATAAGATGCAGCTTTGCGAAACTGACCATCCAATGGACGAATGCCTTCATCAATTATAGCTGGTGCCTTGCCCTTTCCATCAACTGAGGAATATGTCTGCTTGAGGACTTCAATTGGGGGCAAGTAGCTGGGGTGATTCTGGAAATCAGCTTTGTAGTTGAGTGAAGACCTTGTCCTGAGGAATCTCATAATCCAAGGTGCATAAGACTTCAGCTCAAACGGAGACAGTGCAACATTGGCCATAGTCCTCATGAAGAAATCGTGATAATTGACAGGAATGCCATGAACGATGTTGAATACCAGATTCTTCATGATGCCAACAATTTCCTCATCAGATGAGTCGTGGCCTTTGATGGGACTGATTGTCCTCGTAAGAATACGATAAACAGTTCTGGGCACGTACAGCAATTCCTTCACGAGGAATTTGGATCGTGATGCCTGACCTGGTTTCAAAGGCTTCATCAGTACCTGCATGTAATGATGTGTGAGCTCAGGTTCACTATAGATGCATCGAGCTTCTTCAAGGGGAGGACTGAGTGGTAGAGCACGAAGCAATTCAGAGGCTGGTGCAGTGTAGTGAGTATTTTCAGACATCCAGTCCAGCACCCATGAATTCACATCTTCAGCATCTCCGGTGATGTGCAGCGTTGCATAGAATTGAAGAATCAGTTCTTCATTCCAATCACAGATGTTAGAGCAAAAGTTGAGCAGTCCAGCATCGTAAAAAACACTGAGGACTGGTGCGAAGCACGGCAGAGATTCCATATCCACATGAGGAATATGCTCATGGTAGAAGATTTTCTCCTTGTTGAACAGCACTGAGGAATAGAAATTTGCTTGACTGGCAGTCCAGAAACGCCTCTTCCTAATGCAAGCAGAGTCATATGGGTTGTAATCTTCGAAGAATACGTGCTCGCCGAAGAAATCATCAGCCTTGAACTTTTGCTTGCGTGAGAAAGGATCCTTTGGCTTCGGCAGAGGAGTGCCAGTGAGTTGCATCATGACCTCAGGAATCTCAATCGCAGGTTCTTCAGGCTGAGGAATTTCTGGTTCCTCCTCAGTGGCAGTCTGCGTCGTTGGTTGTTCAGCAGCAGTAGTTTCTTCAGCGCTAGTGGCTGGAATTTCCTCATGGACAGATGCAGTGGGGTGAGTTTCTTCAGAGCCCATGTGAATAGTTTGTGTGGGGGGACTGAGGAATTTGCTGTAGAGGGGTGAACATTGGAGAGTTTGGTTGCTGACTTTCCCAAAATTCATCACTGATTAGGGGTGTGGAGCAGCCAATGTCCAGATCTTCATCTTCCATTTCTTCAACGCCAGCCTCTTCAGCTGTGAACTGAGGCATAGGCGAGGAGATGATAGGTGTTGAAGGGATTGCATCCACTTCAATTTCTTCATCCAACGGTTCAGACGAAGCAGCAGAAGGAGTTTCTTCATCTGATCCGCTAGGTATCACATATTCTCCATCAAAAAGAACAAGGTCCTTTGATGGCCTGGTTGAGATGGGAACAGCATAATCGGATTTGCAAACGAACTTGTCATAGGCTTCATTTTCTCCGGAGCTGAAGAATCTGAAGCAGCTGATGCTTTCCTTTTCTTCACTGCAGCACGCTCTGCAGCCTTGGTCTTCTTCACATCTGATGCGGATGGAAGGATTGGAGTTGAAGTTGGTGCAGGAGCAGCTGAGGAATCTGGTTGACTTTCTTCAGGCACAACTGATGCAGTTGCCCTGAGTTCTTCAGTTTCTTCAGGCACACCACTAGTGGGTGCCCTGGCAATTTCTTCAGCGGCTGGAATGCAGTCATCAGCCCTGGAACTCACATTATCTTCAGCAACCTGATTATCATCAGCGGTGTTGGCATTTTCTTCAGTAGGCTGAGCAAATGCTTCAGCCTGAGGAATTTCCTGTTGCGTTGGGGCTGCAACATTGGAAGTGAAGTTATTCGCAAGTTTCACAAAATGAACCTTGGCTCCAAGCCAATCAGAGCGATATGCGTCAAATTTATCACTGAGTCTCTTAATCTCAGTCTGAATAGTGACAAGTTCTTCAGTTGTCATAGAGACAACGTTTTTCTTCAGATAGTGCTCTTTCTTGTACTGCGCTTTCTTGATATGCCTGGCCTTCTCAAATTTCCACTTTTCTTCTTGAATGAAGTGGGTCAACATGTGACTCTGGCCAGGAGTCAGCTTGAAGTCAGGCAAGGGAGTGTTGGGGTCCTTGTGCCAATCATCAATGTAGTCGAGTATCAGCTTGGGATCCAAAAGAAGTGGCACTTCTGATCCTTTGGCTCTAGCGGCCCTGACTTGCCTGTCTCTGATGATTTCTGCAAGTTCATTATCATCAGCTTCGTCTTCATCAGATGGCACTTGGAAAGCGACTTGCTTCTTTTGAGGACTTGGGCGAGGACCTCGTCCAGCAGTGGCCTTTGTCTTCAGCAGTGAGGGGCCAGCTGAGGAACTTGGTGCAGCTGAGGAACTAGCTGAGACACATGAGGCAATGGAGATGCTGGCAGTCCTTTGGCACGAAGCGAGATGCACAGGTGCTGAGGATTTGGTCGGAACAGCTGAAGGCTTTGGCGGAGGAGCTGAGGACTTTGGAGAAACAGGAGCAGCATGAGGAATTGGTCGTGAGGGCTTTGATGATTCTGGCCGTGTGGGCATTGCTGAGGAACTTGGCCTGCGTGTAGGCTTCTTAGACATAGCCTTCTTTGGCTTGACAGCAGAGGCAGCAGCAGCGGCAGAGTCTCCATTGAATTTCCTCACTGCTTCTCTGGCTTGCTTAGCCAACTTGGTTTGGCGCTTGGCCCATTCATCAGGATAGTCCTCACCGCGCTTGAGGCTGGTGGGATCTGCTATTTGGCCAGGTGCCAATGGAGCTCTTGGGCATGGAGGATTGAGTGCGAATTTCTTCATGTACTTAGGAGTGACATATCTGTACTCCCTCCATTCTCTTGCCCATCTCCTCTCTATCCTCTATTTGCGCACTTTGCGCTCATTCTTGGTTTCCTTAGTAGATGTGCAGTACCCAGCATATATGTCATCAGGGATTTCAAACGTTGTATTTACCTCAGGCCTCTTTCCTCCCTTCTGTGGCCTTTTACCATCAGCCATTTTCTTCAGTTGAGGAATTTGAACAATCGAATTCTCTGAAGAAGTATGCAACTTTTCTTTGAGGAACGCTGTAAATGAGTTAAGTTGATGAGAACCTAGTGATTCAGCAGCTGACATGTGTACCTGTAAACAGAGTATAGTTGCGAGGAATTTGGAGAGGTCATATGTGTTCTTAGAAGTTTTTTAAAAAGAACAAGTTTGAGGAATTTGACCAGATGAGTCTTGAAGATTTTCACTAAGCGTTCTTTGTCTTAGGTTCCAGAGTTGTATAGATCGAAGATCCACACAATTGAGGAATCTTGAAGAAAAATTATGCTTAGAGAAACGAATCAAGAACAGATGACTTGTGAGGTGTTCAGAGTGTGAAGATATGAAGAAAAACACTTTTGAAGATTTTGTAGATAATCATTCGAATCAACAAGGGCAGTAAAAGTAACTTTTAATTACCCTGGACGAAGAACACGACGAACTGGAGTGAGGAGATGTGAAGTTCGTCTGTGCAGATCTTCCACGCCCTAACTTGGCGGAGGAAGACGGCTACGGCGGCAGCGGAGTGAAGATGTCCGTGGTCGGTGCGAGTACGTCGGCGACGAGGTCGAGGCAGTGAAGCTCTTCCTCACCGGCGGCGATGAAGTAGCGGCGGCGCTAGGGTTTGAGAAACTCGAGCTGGAGAGAGAGGTCGAGCGGAGTAAAAGAAGTGAGGAAGGGAAGGAGGGGTATTTATAGCCACGGTGAAAAACTGCTCGCCCGAAGAAATTGGACGAACGTGCCCCTGACCCTTCTCATTCGCATGACATGTGTCACCCATGTAGTGAGAGGTGGAGATCGTGTTAGATCGTGGGTGAGTGGATAAGTGTATCATGGGATGCGGAACGGTTTGAGCGGCAAAGCCGAAAATTTAGATAAGATAGGTTTTAAAGTTCCGTTCGCAATTTCTTCAGCTGACAAGGACACAGTGAAGATTTTGAACGAGTTTCAAATAGAACGCACATGAAGAATTTGTGAACAGATTGGGTTGAGTAAAGCATAGAGGGGAAGGGTCCGATCACATTCACTTAGCAGAAAACCAACTTGAAGAAATAGCAATAAGTGAATGCTGTAGAGGACATAAACTCATATATATATAGCCAATGAAGACAAATGACGGAACCAGTGAAGACTATGCAAAGTTGAAGAATATGAATAATTGAGGAATTTCAACTTTTGGTGGTGGCGTGACCCACCGTATAAGAATGATGATTTCAGGCACCGCGTACAATTATCGTAGGGTTCTGAGAATCAAATTCTTCATTAATTTCTTCACACTAAGAGTGTTACTCTTCATTGATTGAAGAAAAAAGTTTCTTCATGTGTTGCACATCTAAGTCATCAATTTTGCATAAGTGTTAGGATGAGTGTCCTTTTCAAAGAACATTCGAAGATTCTAGGATATTTAGCTCACACCGCAACTTGCTAAATCTCTTCTCATCCAAGGGCTTTGTGAAGATATCGGCTAGTTGTTCTTCAGTCTTCACATGCTCAATAGAAATGTCGCCCTTCAACACATGATCACGAAGAAAATGATGACGAATCTGAATGTGCTTTGTCTTCGAGTGCTGAACTGGGTTGTGAGCAATCTTGATTGCACTCTCATTTTCACAAAAGAGAGGCACATTCTTCATGTTGACGCCGTAGTCCTTGAGAGTTTGCTTCATCCATAGCAATTGGGCACAGCAAGAACCAGCAGCAATGTACTCAGCTTTAGTAGTAGATAGTGATACGCAGTTCTGTTTCTTCGAGGACCAACAGCCCAAAGATCGTCCGAGGAAATGACATGTACCAGATGTTGACTTGCGATCGACACGATCACTAGCATAGTCAGAGTCAGAATATCCAACAAGATCAAAAACCGAGCCCTTGGGGTACCATAATCCAAGTGTTGGTGTGTGAGTTAGATATCAAAGAATATGCTTCACAGCCTTATGGTGTGATTCCTTCGGTGTAGCTTGAAATCGGGCACACATGCAAACACTAAGCATTATATCTGGCCTAGATGCACATAAGTACAATAAGGAACCTATCATGGAGCAGTATACCTTATGATCGAAGTCAATACCATTTTCATCAGTGCACAGATGGACATTTGTGGGCATAGGAATTTTGACGCCTTTGCAATCTTGCATGCCGAATTTCCTCGGTACATCCTTGAGGTATTTCTCCTGAGATATGAATATGCCATTGTGTTGTTGACGAATTTGAAGACCTAAGAAGAATTTCAACTCTCCCATCCTAGACATTTGATATTCTTCACTCATCATATAGGCAAATTCATCACTATAACGTTGGTCAGTACAGCCAAAGATAATATCATCAACATATATTTGGCACACAAACAATTCACCATCATAAGATTTAGTGAAAAGAGTAGGGTCGAGTGAACCGGTTTTGAAGCCTTTCTTCATGAGGAGTTCCTTCAAGGTATCATACCAAGCCCGTGGGGCCTACTTGAGGCCATAGAGGGCCTTGTTGAGTCTGAAGACTTTGTCAGGATTCTTTGGATCTTCAAAACCTGTGGGTTGAGCAACATATACTTCTTCCTCAAGCTTACCATTGAGGAATGCACTTTTCACATCCATTTGATATAAAGTGATATCATGATGGTTAGCATAAGCAAGTAATATGCGAATAGCCTCAAGTCTAGCAACAGGTGCAAAAGTTTCATCGAAATCAATTCCTTCAACCTGTGTGTAGCCTTGAGCTACAAGCCGTGCCTTATTCCTCACCACAAGGCCATTTTCATCTTGCTTGTTGCGGTAGATCCACTTTGTGCCGATGATATTGTGCTTGTGAGGATCTGGACGTTTGACCAGTTCCCAGACATTATTGAGCTCGAACTGATGTATTCTTCTTGCATGGCCTGAATCCACCCAGGCTCCAGAAATGCTTCATCTACCTTAGTGGGCTCTGTAATAAAGACAAAAGCATACTGCCCACAAAAGTTAGACAAATGTGAAGCTTTTGAGCGTGTGAGAGGATCTGGCGCTTTGATGTCATTGATGATCTTTTCAACTTGCACTTCTTTTGCAATGCGAGGATGAGCTGGTTGTCGTTGAAGAGTTTGATCAGCGTTTTCTTCAGCACCATTTTCTTCAGCATTTTGTTCAGGTGCATTAGCTCGACGTTCTTCATGTTCTGGAATGAATTCTTCAGCAGATTCTTCAGTAGGAATGACATCCTCAGTAGCCTTGAACTTGATAGTTTCCTCAGGTGCTGGTTCATCTATCACAGTAGGTAGGTGCTCTCTTTGCGAGCCATTAGTTTCATCGAACCGCACATCTACAGTTTCAACAACTTTGTGAAGAACGTTGTTGAAGACTCTATAGGTGTGCGAGTCCTGTCCGTAACCAAGCATAAAACCTTCATGTGCTTTCGGTGCAAATTTTGAGTTGTGATGAGGATCTCTAATCCAACATTTAGCACCGAAGACTTTGAAATAACTTACATTGGGTTTCTTATCAGTGAGGAGTTTATAGGCAGTCTTTTTGAAGAATTTGTGAAGATATATTCTGTTGATGATGTGGCACGCAGTATCAATTGCCTCAGTCCAGAAACGACAAGGCATTTTGTATTCATCAAGCATAATGCGAGCCATCTCAGCAAGAGTCCTGTTCTTGCGCTCCACGACGCCATTCTGCTGAGGAGTGTAGGGAGCAGATAACTCATGAGTAATACCAAGTTCATCAAGATAGTCATCGAGACCAGAATTCTTGAACTCAGTGCCATTGTCACTTCTGATGTGCTTGATCTTCACACCAAAGTGGTTAAAGCCCTCGAGGAAAATCGTTTGAAGACTTCCTGCACTTCATGTTTGTAAGTAACATGGTGTACCCATGTATAGCGAGAATAATCATCAACAATAACAAAGCCATATTGAGATGCTTCATTTGAAATAGCAGAATAATGATTAGGACCAAAGAGATCCATGTGAAGCAATTCAAACAGGCGAGTGGTGGTCATGATAGTCTTTGTTGGATGCTTGGCCTTCGTCATCTTCCCAGCTTCACAGGCTCCGCATAGGTGATCCTTGAGAAATTTGACATTCTCGATGCCAATGACATGCTTCTTCTTCGCAAGCGTGTGCAAATTCCTCATGCCTACATGACCAAGTCGTTGATGCCAGAGCCAGCCTTCTGAAGCTTTTGCAAGTAAGCACACGGCTGGTTGTGGTCCTGTAGAGAAATCAACAATATACAGGTCTCCTCTCCAAAAGCCTTCGAAGACTTTGGAATTGTCAGCTTCCATAACCACAACACAACGGTACTTGCCAAAGACAACAACCATATCAAGATCACAAAGCATTGAGACAGACATAAGGTTGTATCCTAAGGACTCAACAAGCATGCCTTTGTCCATGTGTCGATCCTTTGTAATCGCAACCTTACCTAGACCCAATACCTGACTTTTGCCTTTGTCAGCAAAAATGATATGCTTCAGATGCGAGGAGATAATGGAGCATCCATCAATAGATTCTTGTCACCAGTCATGTGGTTTGTACATCCACTATCGAGGACCCACTCAGTGGCTTTGGGTTGACCATCCTGCAGATGAATTAGTGCAGCTTACAAACTCATATACTTCATCAGTGAAGAATATGACATCAATTCATCAGATCAATTTCATCAAGTAAAAGAACTGATAAAGCAATATGAGGACGTGAGAAATGAAAGTTCATTTCTTCATGATTAGCCTGCGTCCTATCAGGCATGCTCATGTCTCCAGCAAATTCTTCAGACGGTTACGTACGTCTGGAGACCTGGCCCTGCAGAAGAGATTAGTTCTTTTTCTTCACCACCCACATCTGAAGGGGTGGCAAAGAGTTCATCATTCGGCGAGCTCCATACGAGAAGGATGACATAGAAGCCAGTCCATTTTGTTTCACATAAGAGGGGTTAGAGTAAGCATAAGAGTATGTAGAGAAATTCTTCGAGGACTTATGGACATAATGATTTGAAGAATAATGCACATATCCATAATCCTTAGATCTTCCCTGCGAAACAGATGGGTTAGCACGATGATGTTCATATGAGGACTTTGATCCATATGAGGAATTTGGTCCGTATGAGGACTTGAATCCATATGAAGAATTTGGTCCATATGAAGAATTTGATCTGGGGTTCCTATTCTTCACAGGTGGCGCCATGATGACATTCACCTGAAGATTTTCAAGGCATCTTTTGGGAACCCAGATTTTCTTCATAGGGGAGCCGTTCCTACAGTTAGTGCCAACATATCTAGCAAATACTTCACCATTCTGATTTTTGAATAGCTTATAGTTGGAGTCAATTGACTCATCATCAGAATGAGGAGATTCACATGCAAATCCAGATAATTTAGATGGATCAACTGGAGGTCCCTTTGCAGCAACCCATGTAGTTTTGGGGTACTGCTCAGGCTTCCAATATGTACCATCAGCATTGAGTTTCCTCTCAAAGGCGATACCCTCTTTCCTAGGGTTCCTGTTGAGGATCTGCTTTTTAAGCACATCACAAAGAGCCTGATGCCCTTTGAGGCTTTTGTACATGCCTGTCGTGTACAATTCCTTCAGCCCTGCATCGTCAGTGATACTAGCAATGTCCTCAGATGAGGAATTAGTGATAGCAGAGGCATGTGAAGAATTTGAAACATTAGCAGCATTTGACCATTCAGGTGAAGAATTAGCAGATTCACCTTCAATGCACTTCAAGCATGGAGGAACAAATTCTTCCTGAGAAGCGCTGATTTGTTGAGCAAGTAATGAATCGCGCTCCTTCTGAAGATCTTCATAACTCACTCTTAGCTTCTCAAGGTCTTGCTTTCTTTGAAGAAATTCATAAGAAAGCTTCTCATGATCCGATAAGAGAGTGTTATGATGACTTTGAAGTTTGTCAAGCTTGGACTGAAGTCTCTGAAGATTTTCAGTCAAAGTTTCAGTGCGATCCATTTCTTCACCCAACATATCATCACTTTTATTTAGCATGTTTTGAACCTTTTCTAAATCCCTTTGTTGTTTTATAGCAATCTTAGCAAGTTTAGAATAGTTGGGCTTAAGGTTTTCATCAGATTCATTCTCACTTGATTCAGAGGAGGTATATTTGAGTACCTTGGCACCCTTTGCCATGAAGCAATAGGTGGGAGTGTAGTCATTATCGCTTTCATCAGCCTTGTTGGTGAGGTCATTTTCTTCAATGTTGAAGATAGACTTGCTGAAGAATGCAGTAGCGAGAGCTAGGCTTGCCACTCCGGACTCGGACTCCTCAGATGACTCCTCTTCCTCATTTTCTTCAGATTTAGCCTCAGAGTCCATTTACTTGCCAATGAATGCCCTAGCCTTCTTGGAGCTACTCTTCTTGTGATATGAAGACTTTGAGGATTTTGATGATGAAGATTTTGTGGATTTCTCCTTTTTCTTCACATCATCAGAACTATAATCCTTGTATTTCTTCTTCTTTGATTCCTTTTCCCACTGAGGACAATCTTGAATGAAAATGTCCAGGTTTCTTGCACTTGTGACAGAGCCTCTTCTTGTAGTCACTGGGTGAGGAATCATTGCTCGTTGAGGATCTTCCAAGGCGACCACGTCTTGAGAACTTTTGAAACTTCTTCACGAGCAGAGCCAGATCATGGCTCAGTTCTTCAAGATCACGTGTTCTGCCATAGCTTGAACCATAGATATCTCTCTTTTAAGCAAGTTGGAACTCATGAGTATTTAGCCTCTCGAGAATATCAGCGAGATCAAGTGACTTGTAATCAGCACGTTCTTGTATCATCAATGCCAGAGTGTCAAATGAGGAATCAAGCGATCTCAGCAATTTCTTCACCACCTCATGGTCGGTGATGTCAGTGGCACCAAGTGCTTGAAGCTCATTTGAGATGTCGGTGAGGCGATCGAAGGTTTGTTGAACATTTTCATAGTCGAGTCTTTTGAAGCGGTTGAAGAGATTGTGAAGAACATTAACTCGAGAGTCGCGCTGAGTTGAGACTCCTTCATTCACTTTGGACAACCTGTCCCAGATAAACTTCGCTGTTTCCAAAGCACTCACTCTGCCATACTGTCCTTTGCTCAGATGGCCACATATGATATTCTTCGCTTGAGAGTCGAGTTGCTTGAATCTCTTCACATCGGCAGCATTCGGAGAAGGTGTGACTGAGGGAACACCATTTTCCACAACATACCAGAGATCGTTATCAATTGCTTCAAGATGCATTTGCATCTTATTCTTCCAATAGGGGTAGTCCGTCCCATCAAAGGTAGGGACACCCAGCAGAGATCTTGATCATACCTGTGGTCGACATAACTAAAACTCCAGGCGGTTAAACCAAAATCACATAGAACAAGGGAGTACCTTACTCTGATACCAATTGAAAGTGCGTTATATCGACTAAAGGGGGAGTGAATAGGCGATTTTTATGAAATTCTTCACTGAGGAATTTTCCAGTGAGGAAATTCCTTAGCGAAGAACTACTAGCAGCGGAATAAGTACTCAAAAGTAAACATAACAGAATACAAGCATAGTCATCATGATGAAATGAAGACAGGCACAGAGTACAGGAAGCGTAATCACAGGATAACACAGGATGAAGACAAACATACTGAAGAAATTGAACTGAGGAAATTGAGAAAGTCTTCAGTCAAAGTCTTCAAACACAGATATGAACAAACACACAACACAGTTATGAGGAAATGAAAGAGTTGAGGAAATAGAACCAGTAAGCTTGGTGAAGACAATGATTTGGTAGACCAATTCCAACTGTTGTCTCAATTGTACGTCTGGTTGGAGCAGCTGAGTATTTAAACTTGAGGACACATAGTCCCGGACACACAGTCAAGGACACTTAGTCCAAGACACCCAGTCCTCACTGTATTCTCCTTGAACTAAGGTCACACAAACCTCGTCCAATCACTCATGGTAAGTCTTCAGGCGACTTCCAAACCTTCACAAACTTGGTCACTCGGTGATCCACAATTCCTCTTGGATGATCTAGACCATGACGCCTAACCGTCTGGAAGAAGCACAATCTTCAAAGGTAACAAGCGTCAGATCCACTCAGGATCATTCTCTTCAGTAATGCTCAATCACTTGGGGTTTGTAGGTGTTTGGGTGTTGGGTTTTTGGTTTTTCCTCATTTGATGATTTTCGCTCAAACTCCACAGAGGATGGGTTGCTCTCAAATGACAAGTGTCAGTTTCTCTCGGAGCAGCCAACCAGCTAGTGGTTGTAGGGGGCGGCTATTTATAGCCTAGGGAGCAGCCCAACATGATAAGACATAAATGCCCTTCAATGATATGATCGTTAGGTGGATAGATATTTTGGGACAGCTGGCGCATAGCACAGCAACGGTCGGAATTTTGAGTAGCAAAATCCTCAGGGCTATCATGTTCCTCACTGTGTAGGCAATCCGCACTGGCGAATTCCCAACTCCTCAGTCAGGACAAATTCCTCAGAGACCAGAAGAACTTCGTCTCTGTCACTAAAGAAATTGACTGAACTATATGAGATTTCCAATGGCTTCACTCGAAGGGATTGGTAGGTGTAGGATTTTGAGTTGAGCATCACATGGAAATTTTTCCTTAGTATTTCCTCGACCCCCTTTAACAGTACGGTGTTTCCTATGACTCAAGAAAGAGAAAAACAAAACCATGAAAACGAAAGTCTTCAAGCTTCATATTCCTCGCATGAATATCAAGTCTTCACGGACACACCAATTTCTTCACTTTCAAAGTCTTCAGAAATACCAAAATCTTCAGTCGAAGATATTCATTTTTAGGGGTTGACTTTTCCTGTAAATATCAAACTCCTCATAGACTTATAGACCTGTGTACACTCACAAACGCATTAGTCCCTTAACCTATAAGTCTTCAATACACCAAAATCACTAAGGGGCACTAGATGCACTTACACGTTTCTTCAACTCTTGGAAACTAGCCTCACATTCCTCGGTCCATATGAACTTCGTATCCTTCTTCAACAACTCCGTCATAGGCTTCGCAATTTTTGAGAAATTCTCAATAAATCTCCGGTAGTATCCTGCGAGTCCAAGAAAACTTCGGATCTCTCCAACTGTTGTTGGGGCTTCGCACTTGGTCACAGTATCAACTTTAGTGGGATCTACTGCTATACCTTCCCCGGATATAACGTGTCCGAGAAATCCAACTTCCTTCAACCAAAACTCACATTTGCTAAGCTTGGCATATAGTTGATGTTCTTTGAGTTTACCAAGCACCAAACGCAAATGCTCCTTATGCTCATCTTCATTCTTCGAGTAAACCAAGATATCATCAATGAACACTACAACGAACTTATCCAAAAACTCCATAAACACTTTGTTCATCATGTTCATAAAATATGCAGGTGCGTTAGTCAGACCAAATGACATAACGGTATACTCGTACAGCCCATACCTGGTGGTAAAAGATGTCTTGGGTATATCCTGTTCTCAAATCTTCAAATGGTGGTATCCTGATCGCAGATCGAACTTGGAAAATACCTTAGCCCCTTGCAATCGATCAAACAGGTCATTGATCATCGGTAGTGGGTACTTGTTCTTGATGGTTACTTCATTCAATCCTCGATAATCAACAACCATCCTTAACGATCCATCCTTCTTTTCCACTAGAAGTACTGGCGATCCCCAAGGTGAAGAACTTGGGCGAATATATCCTTTATCTAGTAACTCCTTAATATGCTTCTTAATCTCAACCAAATCCTTTGCGGGCATCCTATATGGTCTCTTTGATATTGGTCCTGTGCCTGGCAAAAGCTCAATCAAAAAGTCCATTTCTCTATCTGGTGGCATGCCTGGCAATTCCTCTAGAAATACATCCGGGAAATCCTTCACCACTGGTACTTCCTCCTGCACAACTCATGTTAAACAATTTACTTGAGTCCTCTTTGGCACATGTCGGAATACATACTTGATCCTTCTTCCTTCTGGGGTGGTAAGTAAGATCGACTTACTGGCGCAATCGATGGTTCCTCCATACATCGACAACCAATCCATGCCTAATATCACATCCAATCCTTGAGATTCCAACACTATTAGGTCTGAAGGAAATACGTAGTTACCAATCCTTAATGGCAACCGATCATACCATAGGCTAGCCATATATTCTACTCCAGGCGAGGTTACTAACATGGGTGACCTAAGGGCTTGGGTTGGCAGTTTATACTTATCCACAAATCCCTTGATATGTATGAATGCGATGCACCAGTATCAAAAAGAACGAGTGCAGTAAATGACTTAACCAAAAACTTACCGATTATTGCATCCGACTGCTCTTCAACCTCCTCCACATTAACGTGGTTCGCCTGTCCCCTATTGAAAGGGTTCAGCTTCTTCCCAGAGCTTCCATTGCCATTACCATTATGTGATTCAGGACATTCATTGGCATAATGTCTGGTCTTCTAGCACTTAAAACAAGTGACTTGGCTCAGGTCTCTCTTGGCTCGGGTCGATGGGTTGGTACGGTTCTGGCCGTTACTTCCTCCATTCCCATTACCATTCTTGGTACCATTGTGATTGTGCGAGCTACCTCCTCCATGGGTATGCTGAAAATGTCCTCACGGTCTAGGGGTAAAACGTGGCTTCTGCTGAGCTCCTGAATTGTGCTTCCCTTGTCCATACTTCCTCTTGCGATTCTCAATCTACTGCTGCTTCCCTTCAATCATAAGAGCATGATCTACCAACTCCTGGTAGTTGTTGAAGGTTGCTACCATCAACTGCATGCTCAACTCATCATTCAGTCCTTCCAGAAACTTCTCCTGCTTAGCTGCATCCATAGCAACGTCATCTGGGGCATAACGTGCTAGCTTACTAAAGTCCTCCAGATACTGGCCAACTGTCCACCCTCCTTGGCGCAAGTTGCGAAACGCTTGCTTATTCACGGCCATAGCTCCTGCTGAAACATGGGCAGTTCAAAAAGCCTGCTAAAACTAGTCCCACGTGACAGTGTCGACAGGAAAATGGCTGTGAAATTCTCCCACCATGATGCTGCGGGTCCTTCAAGCTGATGTGCGGCAAACTTCACCTTTTCCGCATCCGTGCATCCTGCTGTGGTCAATTCTCTAGCTGTCTTGCGGAGCCAATCATCTGCCACTATCGGCTTAGTGCTACTGGAAAACACCGGTGGATTCAGCCTAAGAAAATGGGCTAAGTGATCAACAGGTGGTGGTGGGTTGTTGTTGTTGTTGTTCCACTGATTCTGATTCTGGACTAGCAACTGCATCAATGTGTTCTGCTGCTGGATCAACTGAGTGAGCTCCGGTGGGAAAGTAAATCCGGGGTCACGTCTCGGAGGCATCTGAGGGTTTAGAAAAGATGAGATTTAAGAATAGAGGGGGGTCTAAAGAGAAAATACTACCCATATGCACATGAGGCAAAAGCAAACAATTCACTTCATTCAATCAAACAAGGGCATACAATCGATCTAACTATCGCAAAAGTGCTCAGACTACTATATTAAATGGTGGACTACTACTACTGATGAGGTGGTCTCCTAGAAATATTCTTCGGTTGCAGACTCCATGATATCTGGTCCAGCTTCATCAACATAGTCATCATCGCTATCATCTGGATCCGAGTCGGTGTCGTCAATGATGATGTAGTCTTCCGGGCGAATCTCCTTGGGTTCTTCGTCTTCTTCTACTGGTGTAGCGCCTCCCATAAATATTCTGATCTTCTTGATCAGATCGTCATTCTTCTCCACTAATACTTCTATTTCCTCTTCATAATCTTCGCGTGTAGCCTTGAGTTCTTCCTCCAGTTCCTTGATTCTTGTCCTTGCCTTCTTCAGATCTATCATGTCGGCGCACATCTGGTTCTCCTGACGTCGAATGTGCTGGTTTAACTCCTGGATAAAAGCTGCAACTGATCTATCCTTTCTGGTGCTGATCATCTCCCAGTGCTCATCTCGGTGCCCACAAATCTGGTAGATAGTATCCTTGAGATCATTGCGGTAGAGTTCTCCAATGCGTCCCATGGCGATGTGAGCTGCCATGCTCTTTCCTAGACTCCAAGTTGGTGCATCAAAGGAAAACTCTATGGGCTCAGTGAATGGCATGAACGTCCTTCCTGGAACTTGAACTTGAATCATCCAGCGCTCTTCTTTAGGTAGAGTGGCGTTGTAGGTTCCAGTGAAGCTTGGTACTCCTATGTTCAGGTATCTAGTGACTTCCTTCAAGTGAGGTCCAAAGGGTGTATCTTCATCCAGTTGAGTGAACTTGTTCCTTGCATTCGCCATCCTAAAAGAGTAGAAAAGATGAGAAGTCAGAAAAGAGAGGAGAGTGAGTAGTGATCTAGGTCTTTAGCTTAGTGGTCGTGTCCTATAGTCAGCGTGTGCTCTGGTACCATCTTGTAGCGACCAGACCTCAAACGGTCCAATCTCTGTGCTCAGGTGTCATCCCTGGATCAGTAATGCTGACACCACACAGTACTTGAAGGATTTATAACAGAGTAGCAATCACACACTTATTACATCGAGAGTCTCAAAAGAGAACTTATTACAATAAATATGGCTTAAGGCCATCTAATAACGATAACAGCGGAAGGCTTGGAAGATAAGTGAGTCCATCAACTCCAACGGCATCACTGAGTATAGAACCACGACCTAAACTCTTTAATCATCCTCTGAAAAGTCTGCAACATTAACATTACAGCCCGAAACGGGTCAGCACATGGAATATGCTGGCAAAGTAACACATAGAGAGTAATGGAATGAAACAGGCTATTCTATATGCATATTTGGCTGGTGGAAAGCTCTATGGTTACAGTTTTGCGTAAAGCCAATTTTTCCCTACTGCAAAGGAATAAATTTTATTTAACTATCATGGTAGTTGTTAAACATTGAGAATGGTTGACAGCATTCTCAATCCCAATTAAGCATCATCATTAAACAAAACCCAACAAAATTAATTTTTGAGTAACATGTTGAGATTCACATGATAATCCAGGTACTAGATACTCAAGATATCCATAACCGGGGACACAGCTAACCATGATTAGTTTATACACTCTGCAGAGGTTTGCGCACTTTCCCCACAAGACTCGATCTCCTCCGTTGGGATTCTCGCACTACATGGTGTTTGAGAAACGGATGACCGAGACATAGTCTTTTAGAAGCGCTAGCACCTTACGAACGGGTAGACCGTACCAACCTACATCCCCTACATCTGCTAGTCTATCACTTTAAGAGTTCGCACGACTTAATCAACTATGCTAGAGCCCATAGTAGCTTGTGGCTGCACACGGAAGTTTCTAGCATGAACAATCTCATGATCCCTTTGAGCCTGGGTGGCGGTCCATAAAGAAAAACAGGCAATCGCTGGAATACCCAGGTGCCTTAATCCACCCATATGTGTATTTAAGTTGCCACCTTAAGTAAACCATTAATTAACATCTCACATCTGTATTAACATCTCACATCTGTCATGGATACACTCACCCAATCCACGTCTACTAGCATAGCATGGCATAAAGAAAACGTAGAAGTAACTCCCAAAGGTTTGATAATAACAAGTAATAGGTATTACCTCAACTACTTCCCAAACCCACAATTTGATTAGATCCTAATCATGCAATGTGTGAGGATTGATCTAATGCAATAAAACTGGGTAGAGGGAAAAACATGATCAAAGTATTACTTGCCTTGCTGATGATCCGAGAAACCTAGCGATTCGAAGTAGCAAGCGGAGCACTCTGGGTACTCTATCGCAAACAAACAAGCATACAATAAGTACTCAACTAATGCACAGGTAAAACTCAAATAAGAGATCTAACCAGAAAGTTCAACTTAAGAACTCCGGTTGGCAAAAAGAATCAAAACGAACGAAGCAACGAAAGACAAACGGCAAAAGGAAAAGGCTTCGCTTACTATTCTGGATCTAGGGAAATTTTTACAGTGGCAAAAACTTGTTTGAGTTGGTTAAACGGAAAGAGGGTTTCGAGACGAAACTCCAGGCGCTTGAATCATCTGATTCCGATAAACGAGCGAAAAGTTAGACTAAAACAAAAATCGGATCAGAAATCGCGATCAGAAAAATCGCGGATTTAATCCGAGAAAAAGAAAAATGACGAACGTTCGTTAAAACAAACGAATGGACGAACGCTCGCTAATTAAATAAACCGGAAAACCCAATCTATTTAAAAAATGAAACTAAAAAAACAAACAAAACCGTCGGAAAACCGAATGGTTTTTCGAGAAAAATGGAGCCGAAAAAAAACTACCTCCGGCGAACGGCGGCGGCGGTCCGGCGAGGGCGGCGCTCCGGCGGCGACGGCGGAGGCGCGGGCGGGCGGCCCGGGCAGCGGCGGCGGCGGCGCGGGCGGGCGGCTCGGGCAGCGTCGGCGGCGGCGCGGGCGGGCGGCGGCGCGGGCGGCGGCGGCGCGGCGCGGCGTGGCGGCGGCGGCGGCGGCGGTGGGCGGCTAGGGTTAGGGTTTTCGGGCGGGGGCGGGGCTGGGCTTGGCCGGGGGCCTCGGGGCGCTTGTAAGAGGCCCGTCCAGGAGGAGTCCTGGCCGGTTACGGCCTAAGGTCGGTTCGGACTTTTTAAAAAAAATTACGCTCGGAAAAAAAAGAAATACTAAACGGACTCCAAAAATCCCGAAATAAATTTTCCCCGACTTCTAAAATCAAGCCGCACAGGATGAACATTTGTTTGGGGCCTAAATGCAATTTTGGAAAATGCACATTTTTCCTAAATTCAAATAAAATAGCAAATAAAACCAAAACAAAATCTTATTTGTTTTTTTTATTAAATCCTCAATATTTCTTTATTTTGGGAAAGTCATTTTATTCCCTCTCTCATATTTTTGTAATGGAAATAATTGAAGTTAAAATAAATAAAATCAAACGATCCTATTTTCAAAATTTGAGACAACTCAAATATGAAAATAACGAAATCCCCAACTCTCTCCGAGGGTCCTTGAGTTGCGTGAAATTTCTAGGATCAACCAAAATGCAATAAATATGATATGCAATGATGATCTAGTGTATAACATTCCAAATTGAAAATTTGAGATGTTACACCCCTTCGGTCCACCGATGTACTCCTTTCACCCATATATACCCACGTATCCTAAAACTTCCAGAACAGAGATTAGATCAGGAGTTCCGCCGCCAGAAGCGTCCGTAGCCACCGAAAACCAATCTAGACCCGTTCCGGAGCCACCGAAAATCAAACGGAGTCCAATTGACCTGAAACTTCACGGAACTTATTTTTTTACCAAAGAAACCCACGGAGTATCGGAGTTGGACCAGGAGAGTCTCGGGCTGCCCACGAGGGTGGGAGCGCGCCCACCCCCCTGGGGGCGCCCCCCTGCCTCGTGGACAGCCCAGAGGTCCACCGACGTACTTCTTCCTCCCATATATACCCATATACCCTAAAAACTACGGGGAGCATAATAGATCGGGAGTTCCGCCGCCAGAAGCCTCCGTAGCCACCGAAAACCAATCTAGACCCATTCCGGCACCCTGCTGGAGGGGGGAATCCCTCTCCAGTGGCCATCTTCATCATCCCGGTGCTCTCCATGACGAGGAGGGAGTAGTTCTCCCTCGGGGCTGAGGGTATGTACCAGTAGCTATGTGTTTGATCTCTCTCTCTCTCCCTCGTGTTCTTGAGATGATATGATCTTGATGTATCGTGAGCTTTGCTATTGTAGTTGGATCTTATGTTTCTCCTCCCCCTCTACTCTCTTGTAATGAATTGAGTTTACCCTTTGGAGTTATCTTATCAGATTGAGTCTTTAAAGATTTGAGAACACTTGATGTATGTCTTGCTGTGCGTATCTGTGGTGACAATGGGATATCACATGATTCACTTGATGTATGTTTTGGTGATCAACTTGCGGGTTCCGCCCATGAACCTATGCATAGGGGTTGGCACATGCTTTCGTCGTGATTCTCCGGTAGAACTTTGGGGCACTCTTTGAGGTTCTATGTGTTGGTTGAATAGATGAATCTGAGATTGTGTGATGCATATCATATAATCATACCCATGGATACTTGAGGTGACATTGGAGTATCTAGGTGACATTAGGGTTTTGGTTGATTTGTGTCTTAAGGTGTTATTATAGTACGAACTCTAGGGCTGTTTGTGACACTTATAGGAATAGCCCAACGGATTGATTGGAAAGAATAACTTTGAGGTGGTTTCGTACCCTACCATAATCTCTTCGTTTGTTCTCCGCTATTAGTGACTTTGGAGTGACTCTTTGTTGCATGTGGGATAGTTTTATGATCCAATTATGTTAGTATTGTTGAGAGGACTTGCACTAGTGAAAGTATGAACCCTAGGCCTTGTTTACTAGCATTGCAATACCATTTACCCTCACTTTTACCATTCGTTACCTTTCTGTTTTATTATTTTCAGATTACAAATACCTTTATCTACTATCCATATACCACTTGTATCACCATGTCTTCGCCGAACTAGTGCACCTATACAACTTACCATTGTATTGGGTGTGTTGGGGACACAAGAGACTCTTTGTTATTTGGTTGCAGGGTTGCTTGAGAGAGACCATCTTCATCCTACGCCTCCTACGGGTTGATAAACCTTAGGTCATCCACTTGAGGGAAATTTGCTACTGTTCTACAAACCTCTGCACTTCGAGGCCCAACAACGTCTACAAGAAGAAGGTTCTGTAGTAGACATCAAGCTCTTTTCTGGCGCCGTTGCCGGGGAGGTGAGTGCTTGAAGGTATATCTTTAGATCTTGCAATCGAGTCTTTTAGTTTCTTGTTTTATCACTAGTTTAGTTTATAAAAGAAAACTATAAAAAATGGAATTAAGTTTGCCTCATACGCTTCATATTTTTAATATCTTTCGTGAGTATGATGGAAAGGATAATTGTGCTCAAGTGCTAGAAGAAGAAATCTATAAAATGTTTGGCACTAAATATTTGAATGATGAGCATGATTGCAATGTTGTTAGTATGAATTCCTTGAATATCCATGATGTTAATGATATGCAAAGCCACAAGCTTGGGGAAGCTATGTTTGATGAAGATGATATTTTTTGTCCCCCAAGTTTTGATGAGCAAATTTATTATGATGAAAGCATGCCTCCTATTTATGATGATTATATTGATGAAAGTGGATTTGGAGAGGTCATGACTTTATTTTGCGATGAATCCACTACTCTGGAAGAGGTTCCAATTGATTATGAGAACAAAGTTGCTATCTATGATGATTATTGTGATGACTTGTATGCTATAAAGAATAATTATATCCATGAAACTTGTTATCATGATTTTAGTTTTCAATTGGATTATGCCTCACATGATAATTATTTTGTTGAGTTTGCTCCCACTATTATTCATGAGAAGAATTTTGCTTATGTGGAGAGTAATAAAATTTCTATGCTTGTAGATCATGAAAAGAATGCTTTAGGTGCTGGTTATATTGTTGAATTCATTCATGATGCTACTGAAAATTATTATGAGGGAGGAACATATGCTTGTAGGAATTGCAATAATATCAAGTTTCCTCTCTATGTGCTTAAAGTTTTGAAGTTATGCTTGTTTTGCCCTCCTATGCTAGTTGATTATTGTTCCCACAAGTTGTTTGCTCACAAAATCCTTATGCATAGGAAGTGGGTTAGACTTAAATGTGCTAGTCATATTATTCATGATGCTCTCTTTAAGTTTCAATTCTTATCCTTTATGTGAGCATCATTGAAATCATCATGCCTAGCTAGGGACGTTAAACAATAGCGCTTGTTGGGAGGCAACCCAATTTTATTTTTGTTCCTTGCTTTTTGTTCCTGTTTAGTAATAAATAATTCATCTAGCCTCTCTTTAGATGTGGTTTTATGCTTTTAATTAGTGTTTGTGCCAAGTAGAATCTTTGGGAAGACTTGGGGAGAGTCTTGTTGATCATGCTGTAAAAAACAGAAACTTTAGCGCTCACGAGAATTGCTGCCATTTTTATTTGGAGAGTGATATTTAGTTAATTATTTTTGAAGATGATTAATAGATAAATTCCTCAGGTCCATCAATTTATTTGAGAATTTTATGAGTTCCAGAAGTATACGTTTGAGACAGATTACTACAGACTGTTCTGTTTTTGTCAGATTCTGTTTTCTATGTGGTGTTTGCTGATTTTAATGAATCTATGGCTAGTAAAATAGTTTATAAACCATAGATAAGTTGGAATACAGTAATTTTAACACCAATATAAATAAATAATGAGTTCATTACAGTACCTTGAAGTGGTGATTTATTTTCTTATACTAACGGAGCTTACGAGTTTTCTGTTAAGTTTTGTGTTGTGAAGTTTTCAAGTTTTGGGTAAGGATTCGATGGACTATGGAATAAGGAGTGGCAAGATCCTAATCTTGGGGATTCCCAAGTCACCCCAAGGTAATATTCAAGGATATCCAAGAGACTAAGCTTGGGGATGCCCCGGAAGGCATCCCCTCTTTCGTCTTCGTTCATCGGTAACTTTACTTGGAGCTATATTTTTATTTACCACATGATATGTGTTTTGCTTGGAGCGTCAATTTATTTTGTTAGGATTTGCTTTATGCTATTTAGAACAATGTTTTGCATTGTTCATTTCAATAAAAGTGGCATTGATAGCCTTTACGATGCCTATTTTACAAGTATACATGTCGCTGTTTGAAAACAGAAAGTTTACCGCTGTTGCAATAATTTCCTAGAAAAGTAAGAATGTGATAAAATGTTGAAACCTTTTTCATATTAAGATCTGATAAATTTACTACAGTGGGAATTTTCTTTCATAATTTTTGGAGCTAGGGAATTATGGATGTTGCTGCATTCTTTACAGACTGTCCTGTTTAGGCAGATTGCTGTTATGTTTGCATTGTTTGCATATGTCTGCTTCTTTAATGATTCTATTTGAGGATAGGACTATTAAATATGCATAGGCATTTAGTATGAAATGTTGAATAATAATTTTAGTGGTTTGCTAAAGTAGAGTATGATAAGGTTTTTGCAATGGTTTATACTAACTTATCTCACGAGTCCTTGTTGAGTTTTGTGTGGATGAAGCTTCTGAGATTTAGGGAGACCGTGATATGAGAGGAATTAAGGAGACACAAAAGCTCAAGATTTGGGATTCCCAAGGCATCCCAAGATAATATTTCAAGAAGTCTCAAGCATCTAAGTTTGGGGATGCCCCGGTTGGCATCCCACCTTTCTTCTTCAACAATTATCGGTTAGTATCGGTTGATCCTAAGTTTTTGCTTCTTCACATGATGTTTGCTATTCTTAGATGTCATTTTATTTTGCTTTTATTGCTGTTTGAATAAAGTATCAAGATATTAAATTATTAAATGTTAGAGAGTCTTCACATAGTTGCATAATTATTCGACTACTCATTGATCTTCACTTATATCCTTCGGAGTAGTTTGTTGTTGCTCTAGTGCTTCACTTATATCTTTTAGAGCACGGTGGAGGTTTTATTTTGAAGAAATAGATGAAATCTCATGCTTCACTTATATTATTTTGAGAGTCTTAAATAGCATGGTAATCTTCTTAAAATCCTAATATGCTAGGTATACAAGATTAATAATAAAATTCTCTTATGAGTGTGTTGAATACTAAGAGAAGTTTGATACTTGATGATTGTTTTGAGATACGAGGATGGTAATATTAGAGTCATGCTAGTTGAGTAGTTGTGAATTTGAGAAAATACTTGTGTTGAAGTTTGTGATTCCCGTAGCATGCACGTATGGTGAACCGTTATGTGATGAAGTCGGAGCATGATTTATTTATTGATTGCCTTCCTTATGAGTGGCGGTCGGGGACGAGCGATGGTCTTTTCCTACCAATCTATCCCCCTAGGAGCATGCGCGTAATACTTTGTTTCGATAACTAATAGATTTTTGCAATAAGTATGTGAGTTCTTTATGACTAATGTTGAGTCCATGGATTATACGCATTCTCACCCTTCCACCTTTGCTAGCCTCTCTAGTACCGTGCACCTTTCGCCCGTATCATACACCAACCATATCCTTCCTCAAAACAGCCACCATACCTACCTATCATGGCATTTCCATAGCCATTCCGAGATATATTGCCATGCAACTTTCCACAGTTCCGTTATTATGACACGCTTCATCATTGTCATATTGCTGTGCATGATCATGTAGTTGACATCGTATTTGTGGCAAAGCCACCGTTCATAATTCTTCCATACATGTCACTCATGAGTCATTGCACATCCCGGTACACCGCCGGAGGCATTCATATAGAGTCATATCTTGTTCTAAGTATCGAGTTGTAAGTAAATAAAAGTGTGATGATCATCATTATTAGAGCATTGTCCGAGTGAGGAAAGGATGATGGAGACTATGATTCCCCCATAAGTCAGGATAAGACTCTGGACGAAAATAAATAAATAAATAAAAGAGGCCAAAGAAGCCCAAATAAAAAAACAAAAGAGTCCATAAAAAAGATAAGGCCCAAAAAATAAAAAAAATGAGAGAAAAAGAGAGAAGGGGCAATGCTACTATCCTTTTACCACACTTGTGCTTCAAAGTAGCACCATGATCTTCATGATAGAGAGTCTCCTATGTTGTCACTTTCATATACTAGTGGGGATCTTTCATTATAGAACTTGGCTTGTCTATTCCAATGATGGGCTTCCTCAAAATGCCCTAGGTCTTCGTGAGCAAGCGAATTGGATGCACACCCACTAGTTTCTTTTGTTGAGCTTTCATACACTTATAGCTCTAGTGCATCCGTTGCATGGCAATCCCTACTCACTCACATTGATATCTATTGATGGGCATCTCCATAGCCCGTTGATACGCCTAGTTGATGTGAGACTATCTTCCCCCTTTTTGTCTTCTCCACAACCACCACTCTATTCCACCTATAGTGGTATGTCCATGGCTCACGCTCATGTATTGCATGAAGATTGAAAAAGTTTGAGAACATTAAAAGTATGAAACAATTGCTTGGCTTGTCATCGGGGTTGTGCATGATTTAAATATTTTGTGTGGTGAAGATAGAGCATAGCCGAACTATATGATTTTGTAGGGATTACTTTCTTTGGCCATGTTATTTTGAAGAGACATAATTGCTTAGTTAGTATGCTTGAAGTATTATTATTTCTATGTCAATATGAACTTTTGTCTTGAATCTTTCGGATCTGAATATTCATATCACAAGTAAGAAGAATTACATTGAAATTATGCCAACTAGCATTCCACATCAAAAATTATCTTTTTATCATTTACCTACTCGAGGACGAGTAGGAATTAAGCTTGGGGATGCTTGATACGTCTCCAACGTATCTATAATTTTTTATTGCTCCATGCTATACTATCTACTTTTTTGGGCAATATTGGGCTTTATTTTTCACTTTTATATTATTTTTGGGACTAAACTATTAACCGGAGGCCCAGCTCAGATTTGATGTTTTATGCCTATTTCAGTGTTTCGAAGAAAAGGGGTATCAAACGGAGTCGAAACGGAACGAAATCAACTCAAGAAGTTATTTTTGGAAGGAAACCAACCGGATAGACTTGGACCCTACGTCAGAAGATGAAGGAGAAGCTCACGAGGGTAGGGGCGCGCCCACCCCCCTGGGGCGCGCCCCCCTGCCTCGTGGCCCCCCTTCGGTCCACCGACGTACTCCTTTCACCCATATATACCCATGTATCCTAAAACTTCCAGAACAGAGATTAGATCGGGAGTTCTGCCGCCAGAAGCCTCCGTGGCCACCGAAAACCAATCTAGACCCGTTCCGGCACCCTGCCGGAGGGGGCAATCCCTCTCTGGTGGCCATCTTCATCATCCCGGTGATCTCCATGACGAGGAGGGAGTAGTTCTCCCTCGGGGCTGAGGGTATGTACCAGTAGTTATGTGTTTGATCTCTCTCTCTCTCTCTCTCTCTCTCGTGTTCTTGAGATGATATGATCTTGATGTATCGTGAGCTTTGCTATTATAGTTGGATCTTATGTTTCTCCTCCCCCTCTACTCTCTTGTAATGAATTGAGTTTACCCTTTGGAGTTATCTTATCGGATTGAGTCTTTAAAGATTTGAGAACACTTGATGTATGTCTTGCCATGCGTATCTGTGGTGACAATGGGATATCACGTGATTCACTTGGTGTATGTTTTGGTGATCAACTTGCGGGTTCCGCCCATGAACCTATGCATAGGGGTTGGCACATGTTTTCATCGTGATTCTCTGGTAGAACTTTGGGGCACTCTTTGAGGTTCTATGTGTTGGTTGAATAGATGAATCTGAGATTGTGTGATGCATATCATATAATCATACCCACGGATACTTGAGGTGACATTGGAGTATCTAGGTGACATTAGGGTTTTGGTTGATTTGTGTCTTAAGGTGTTATTCTAGTACGAACTCTACGGTTGTTTGTGACACTTATAGGAATAGCCCAACGGGTTGATTGGAAAGAATAACTTTGAGGTGGTTTCGTACCCTACCATAATCTCTTCGTTTGTTCTCCGCTATTAGTGACTTTGGAGTGACTCTTTGTTGCATGTTGAAGGATAGTTTTATGATCCAATTATGTTAGTATTGTTGAGAGGACTTGCACTAGTGAAAGTATGAACCCTAGGCCTTGTTTCCTAGCATTGCAATACCGTTTACGCTCACTTTTACCATTCGTTACCTTGCTGTTTTTATTATTTTCAGATTACAAATACCTTTATCTACAGTCCGTATACCACTTGTATCACCATCTCTTCGCCGAACTAGTGCACCTATACAATTTACCATTGTATTGGGTGTGTTGGGGACACAAGAGACTCTTTGTTATTTGGTTGGAGGGTTGCTTGAGAGTGACCATCTTCATCCTACGCCTCCTACAGATTGATAAACCTTAGGTCATCCACTTGAGGGAAATTTTCTACTGTCCTACAAACCTCTGCACTTGGAGGCCCAACAACGTCTACAGGAAGAAGGTTGTGTAGTACACATCACGGTGCTCCAAGATATTTTGTACTACATCTCACACGGTTGCTGATAATAAACTGTGTGCGATCTACTTGATTTTTCATCTTGATTTGAATTACATAATGGGGTCACGGCGGGAATGGATGGTGTTTGAATTGCTAGACCTTTTATCTGGAGTGAACATGCAACTATATGTGTGTCGTAAAAGAATTGGAATTATTCAGGGTTTGTTTGAACATTTTATACATTAAATTGGTTTTCTAGCCATTTCAGGTGAACAATTCAAATTTGAACTACATGCACATGCTCCAGTGCATATAAATTGATTGAAAAATCAAGTATGTGTCCTTGGGTGCATGCTTAGGTCCCATGCAAGAAATGGGAATGAATTTCAAACAGCAGGGCACCGTTGATTGCCAGCAAAACATTGAGATGCCTTGTTTTTAAATCCTAGTAAATCCAAAACTCATCTGAAATTCATGAAACTTGGCATGCTATCATGGGGCGGCATCAACATGCCGTGGCACAAATTTTGTCCCATTTGGGGAAGGTTTGGGTATATGCTTCTCACAAACTGGAGTTTCTCACAACAAGCATGATGGTTTTTGGTAGGGAACGTCCCACCTTTGGGGACGAAATGATATCCATTGCCTCTTATTGCTTTCAAAAATTTTCCTCGTGTCAACATAGAACAACAGGAGTGTTGTGTGATTTTTCGGGGTTCGTTTGGACATTTTTATGCATTAACTGAGTTTTCATTGCATTTTATGTGAATAATTCAAATTTGAACTACATGCACATGCTCCAGTGCATGTAAATTGATTGAAAAATCAAATATGTGTCCTTGGGTGCATGCTTAGGTCCCATGCAAGAAATGGGAATGAATTTCAAACACCGGGGCACCGTTGATTGCCGGCAAAACATTGAGATGCATGGTTTTTAAATTCTAGTAAATCCAAAACTTGTCTGAAATTCATGAAACTTGGTATGCTATCATGGAGCGGCATCAACATGCTGTACAACAAATTTTGTCCCATTTGGGGCAGGTTTGGGTATATGTTTCTCACAAACCGGAGCTTCTCACAACAAGCATGATGGTTTTTGGTAGGGAACGTCCCACCTCTGTGGACGAAACGATATCCATTGCCTCTTATTTCTTTCAACAAAAATTCTCGTGTCAACATAGAACAACAGGAGTGTTGTGTGATTTTTGTGATTTTTCGGGGTTCGTTTGGACATTTTTTGCATTTAACTGAGTTTTCAATGCATTTTATGTGCATAATTCAAATTTGAACTACATGCACATGCTCCAGTGTATATAAATTGGTTGAAAAATCAAATATGTGTCCTCAGGTGTATGCTTAGGTCCCATGCTAGAAATGGGAATGAATTTGAAACACCGGGGCACCATTGATTGCCGGCAAAACATTGAGATGCTTGGTTTCTAAATTCTAGTAAATCCAAAACTCGTCTCAAATTCATGAAACTTGGCATGCTATCATGGAGCGGCATCAACATGTCGTGGTACAATTTTTGTCCCATTTGGGGCAGGTTTGGGTATATGCTTCTCACAAACTAGAGCTTCTCACAACAAGCATGATGGTTTTCGGTAGGGAACGTCCCACCTTTGGGGACGAAACGATATCCATTGCCTCTTATTGCTTTCAAAAAAATTTCTCGTGACAACATAGAACAACATGAGTGTTGTGTGAATTTTTTTGATTTTTTCGGCTTCGTTTGGACATTTTAATGCATTAACTGAGTTTTCAATGCATTTATGTGCATAATTCAAATTTGAACTGCATGTACATGCTCCAGTGCATATAAATTGGTTGAAAAATCAAATATGTGTCCTTGGGTGCATGCTTAGGTCCCATGCAAGAAATGGGAATGAATTTCAAACACCGGGACACCGTTGATTGCCGGCAAAACATTGAGATGCATGGTTTTTAAATTCTAGTAAATCCAAAACTCGTTTGAAATTCATGAAAGTTGGCATGCTATCTTGGAGCGGCATCAACATGTCGTGGTACAATTTTTGTCCCATTTGGGGCAGGTTTGGGTATATGCTTCTCACAAACTGGAGCTTCTCATAACAAGCATGATGGTTTTCGGTAGGGAACGTCCCACCTTTGGGGACGAAACAATATCCATTGCCTCTTATTGCTTTCAATTTTTTTTCTCATGTCAGCATAGAACAACAGGAGTGTTGTGTGAATTTTTGTGATTTTTTCGGGTTCGTTTGGACATTTTAATGCATTAACTGAGTTTTCAATGCATCTATGTGCATAATTCAAATTTGAACTATATGCACATGCTCCAATGCATATAAATTGGTTGAAAAATCAAATATGTGTCCTTGGGTGCATGCTTAGGTCCCATGCAAGCAATGGGAATGAATTTCAAACACCGGGGAACCGTTGATTGCCGGCAAAACATTGAGATGCATGGTTTTTAAATTCTAGTATATCCAAAACTCGTCTGAAATTCATGAAACTTGGCATGCTATCATGGAGCGGCATCAACATGCCGTGGTACAAATTTTGTCCCATTTGGGGCAGGTTTGGGTATATGCTTCTCACAAACCGGAGCTTCTCACAACAAGCATGATGATTTTCGGTAGGGAACGTCCCACCTTTGTGGACGAAACGATATCCATTGCCTCTTATTGCTTTCAATTTTTTTCTCATGTCAACATAAAACAACAGGAGTGTTGTGTGATTTTTGTGATTTTTTGGGGTTCGTTTGGACATTTTTATGCATTAAGTGAGTTTTCAATGCATTTATGTGCATAATTAAAATTTAAACAACATGTAGATGCTCCAGTGCATATAAAATGGTTGAAAAATCAAATTTGTGTCCTTGGGTGCATGCTTAGGTCCCATGCAAGAAATGGGAACGAATTTGAAACACCGAGGCACCGTTGATTGTTGGCAAAACATTGAGATGCATGGTTTTTAAATTCTAGTAAATCCAAAACTCGTCTGAAATTCATGAAACCTGGCATGCTATCATGGAGCGGCATCAACATACCGTGGTACAAATTTTGTCCCACTTGGGGTAGGTTTGGGTATATGCTTCTCACAAATCGAAGTTTCTCACAACAAGCATGATGGTTTTCGGTAGGGAACGTCCCACCTTTGTGGACGAAACGATACCCGTTTCCTCTTATTGCTGTCAATTTTTTTATCATGTCAACATGGAACAACAGGAGTGTTGTGTGAATTTTTGTGATTTTTCGGGGTTCGTTTGGATATTTTTATGCATTAACTGAGTTTTCAATGCATTTATGTGCATAATTAAAATTTGAACTACATGCACATGCTCCAGTGCATATAAATTGGTTGAAAAATCAAATATGTGTCCTTGGGTGCATGCTTAGGTCCCATGCAAAAATGGGAATGAATTTCAAACACTAGAGCACCGTTGATTGCTGGCAAAACATTGAGATGCCTGGTTTTTAAATTCTAGTAAATCCAAATTTTGTTAACCATTCACGTGACGCCACGTGTCTTGGTTTTAATGGATGTAGGAGGTGCCGTGCGGACAGCTGCTTGACCTTGACTGAATGGGAGGAGTGCGAGCGCCGTCTAGTGCGCAGGCTGACTGAGAGGCGTGCAAGCTGTCCTTGAGTGTGCAGGCTCACCGAGAAGTGTGTGAGATGTACGCTGCATAGGCTCACTGGGAAGCGAGCCCTTTGACTTCCATGGCCGCACGCCTTGCTTGCATCCTCTCCATTAATGGCGACCAAGCCACAGTTTAATTTGCTTTTTAACTATAAAACACTCATCGCAAATGTTTTTGTTAGAACACCTGTATGCAAACCGACAGCTTCCCCACGAAGCCAAGAGAAAATGTGCCGAGCAGGATTTCTGCAGCTCTTGATCGCAAACGTTTTAGATAGAACACCCATATGCAAAGTAAGAGCAACGTAGGATTTGTGCATCCCTTCAACGAAAATGGTTGTTTTGGATGACCCGTGTGGAACCACATACAAACAATTTGGTAAGATTTGTCAATCCTTATAACACCGTGATTTATCAAAATATGAAGCTAAAAATCACTAGCAGTATCTAATTATTGCAACTAAAATTTAGTAATTAAGCATAGATTTCATTCATGGATTAAGCAGTTGTTCTTAATTTATACAAACAGTCCAACTCGACAGCTGAACCGACCAAACTTTTCTCCAATTATTGCCAACCACATACTAAAATAGCTAGTTCAACTATATATACTAGCTAATTTTAAGTACGTTGTACAGTTCACCCACATCTATAGTCAGATGAACTGAACAAAATAGCCCCTAAATACTACTACTACTGCAGAGGGGCACTGTACTACTTCTGGTTGCCTCTCCTCTGCCGAGCGCGCTCAATAAGAGGCGGAGGAGGAGGAGGAGCCTACCGACGAGCTGGGCAACCGCAATGCGGTGCCTGCCGCTAATGCAGCTTCAGCGACGCTCGCCTCGAACACCATCTGCCGCTCCAGACGACTCCTCTCGAAGTGGTGGTTCTCCTCGTAGATCTTCCTCTCCTCTGAGGCGACGTGTGCCGCTACCACTGCGGCGGTAAGGCTCTTTGCGTGCTCGACGAGGCGCTCCTCCTCCTCCCACGGGAACTCGGTGTAGCGCGCAAGGTCGCTGTCGCATGTGCGGGCATCCACCACCTCCTGTCGCCTTCAGGCGATGATGGTGGAGCGGGTGATGACCCCGACGGGTCGACGGTGGGCCGGCGGCCACGGCGGCAGATGACGGGGTGGCGTCCACGACCACCACCTCCCGCCTTCGGGCCACGATGGCGGAGCGGGTGATGGCCACAGTGGCCGGCAGTGGGGTGGCGGCCACGACGGCCATCTCCCGCCTTCGAGCCGCGGTGACGGAGTGGGCGATGGCCCTGGCTTTCGATGGTGGTGTGGCAGCAACGGCGGCTGGCAACAGCTGCCAACGGGCACCGGCGGCAGAGCGTGTGGTGGGTGTTCCGCGCACACCCAACAGGGACGCCACGCGCACTACACTACGCCGGGGACTGCGCCGCTGTCGTAGTGTAGCCTCCTAGTTGGATCTGTCCTCTCATGACGGCGGAGTGGCTGAGCGACGACGACGGAGCGGTGCCATTGGCGAATGTGGGATAAGCAGACAAGATAAGCTACAGGATGGAGGGGAAAATGCGACGCGGGACTCGCTGGCCGTGAGGGTTTTTATAGCTAGCTGGTAAGCATTGGGATTTTGGGGAATTTCACCGAGTCGGGCGGGAAGCTTGCACAAGAACCTACGAGGTTGCACAGGAACGGGCTCACCGACGATACATTGGCGCCACCATTTGGCAAAAAGAACGCCCCCACGCGCTACGCAAGTTTGCGCTGTAAGCCGTCTGCTTCAGCGGGGTGATAAGACGTGCGAGAGGAGGACGAAAGGCCACATACACATACGGTTAATAAAAAAACATTTGCGATTTAATTACCTACTATACCACCGTCCTGGTTTATAAGTATGATTTAACTAATAAAATACGAATGCATGTCACCAAAGATTACATAGTTGGATTTGCATTTGAACATAGTTTCCAATTATATAATTTTTAAAGCATGCATTAATATTTTGTTGGTTAAATTTGAGGGCAAAGTATGACACGGAATATAAAGGAGACTATAGACTAGATGGAGGTGGTATGATGTCTACTACACAACCTTCTTCTTGTAGACGTTGTTGGGCCTCCAAGTGCTGAGGTTTGTAGGACAGTAGCGAATTTCCCTCAAGTGGATGACATAAGGTTTATCAATCCGTAGGAGGCGTAGGATGAAGATGGTCTCTCTCAAGCAACCCTGCAACCAAATAACAAAGAGTCTCTTGTGTCCCCAACACACCCAATACAATGGTAAATTGTATAGGTGCACCAGTTCGGCGAAGAGATGGTGATAAAAGTGGTATATGGATGGTAGATAAATGTTTTTGTAATCTAAAAATATATAACCAGCAAGGTAACTAATGATAAAAGTGAGCACAAATGGTATTGCAATGTGTTGAAACAAGGCCTAGGGTTCATACTTTCACTAGTGCAAGTTCCCTCAACAATAATAACATAATTGGATCATACAACTATCCCTCAACATGCAACAAAGAGTCACTCCAAAGTCACTAATAGCAGAGAACAAACGAAGAGATTATGGTAGGGTACGAAAACACCTCAAAGTTATTCTTTCCAATCAATACATTGGGCTATTCCTATAAGTGTCACAAACAGCCCTAGAGTTCGTACTAGAATAACACCTTAAGACACAAATCAACCAAAACCCTAATGTCACCTAGATACTCCAATGTCACCTCAAGTATCCGTGGATTTGATTATACGATATGTATCACACAATCTCAGATTCATCTATTCAACCAACACATAGAACCTCAAAGAGTGCCCCAAAGTTTCTACCAAAGAGTCAAGACGAAAACGTGTGCCAACCCCTATGCATAGATTCCCAAGGTCACGGAACCCGCAAGTTGATCACCAAAACATACATCAAGTGGATCATAGAATATCCCATTGTCACCACAGGTATCCCACGCAAGACATACATCAAGTGTTCTCAAATCCTTAAAGACTCAATCCGATAAGATAACTTCAAAGGGAAAAACTCTATCCATTACAAGAGAGTAGAGGGGGAGAAACATCATAAGATCCAACTATAATAGAAAAGCTCGCGATACATCAAGATCATATCACCTCAAGAACACGAGAGAGAGAGAGAGAGAGAGATCAAACACATAGCTACTGGTACATACCCTCAGCCCCGAGGGAGAAATACTCCCACCTCGTCATGGAGAGCACCAGGATGATGAAGATGGCCACCGGAGAGGGATTCCCCCCTCCGGCAGGGTGCCGGAATGGGTCTAGATTGGTTTTCGGTGGCTACGGAGGCTTCTGGCGGCGGAACTCCCAATCTATTTTCTTCCCCGAAGTTTTTAGGGTATATGGGTATATATGGGAGGAAGAAGTACGTCGGTGGACCTCCGGGCTGTCCACGAGGTAGGTGGGCGCGCCTAGGGGGGTGGGCGCGCCCCCCACCCTCGTGGGCAGCCCGGGACTCTCCTGGCCCAACTCCGATACTCCGTGGGCTTCTTCTGGTCCAAAAATAAGTTCCATGAAGTTTCAGGTCAACTGGACTCCGTTTGATTTTCCTTTTCTGCGATACTCTAAAACAAGGAAAAAACAGAAACTGGCACTCGGCTCTAGGTTAATAGGTTAGTCCCAAAAACCATATAAAATGTCATATAAAACATCCAAGGTTGATAATATAATAGCATGGAACAATCAAAAATTATAGATACGTTGGAGACGTATCAGCATCCCCAAGCTTAATTCCTGCTCGTCCTCGAGTAGGTAAATGATAAAAATAGAATTTTTGATGTGGAATGCTACCTAACATATTTATCCATGTAGTTCTTTTTATTGTGGCAAGAATATTCAGATCCATAAGATTCAAGACAAAAGTTTAACATTGACATAAAAATAATAATACTTCAAGCATACTAACCAAGTAATCATGTCTTCTCAAAATAACATGGCCAAAGAAAGCTATTCCTACACAATCATATAGTCTGGCTATGCTCTATCTTCACCACACAAAATATTTAAATCATGGACAACCCCGTTGACAAGCCAAGCAATAGTTTCATACTTTTGATGTTCTCAAACTTTTTCAATCTTCGCGCAATACATGAGCGTGAGCCATGGACATAGCACTATAGGTGGAATAGAATGGTGGTTGTGGAGAAGACAAAACGAGAAGATAGTCTCACATCAACTAGGCGTATCAATGGGCTATGGAGATGCCCATCAATAGATATCAATGTGAGTGAGTAGGGATTGCCATGCAACGGATGCACTAGAGCTATAAATGTATGAAAGCTCAACAAAAGAAACTAGTGGGTGTGCATCCAACTCGCTTGCTCACGAAGACCTAGGGCATTTTGAGGAAGCCCATCATTGGAATATGCAAGCCAAGTTCTATAATGAAAGATTCCCACTAGTATATGAAAGTGACAACATAGGAGACTCTCTATCATGAAGATCATGGTGCTACTTTGAAGCACAAGTGTGGTAAAATGATAGTAGCATTGCCCCTTCTCTCTTTTTCTCTCATTTTTTTATTTTTTTATTTGGGCCTTTTCTCTTTTTTATGGCCTCTTTTTTTTAATTTTTCGTCTGGAGTCTCATCCCGACTTATGGGGGAATCATAGTCTCCATCATCCTTTCCTCACTGGGACAATGCTCTAATAATGATGATCATCACACTTTTATTTACTTACAACTCAAGAATTACAACTCGATACTTAGAACAAAATGTGACTCTATATGAATGCCTCCGGCGGTGTACCAGGATGTGCAATGACTCAAGAGTAACATGTATGGAAGAATTATGAACGGTGGCTTTGCCACAAATATGATGTCAACTACATGATAATGCAAAGCAATATGACAATGATGAAGCGTGTCATAATAACGGAATGGTGGAAAGTTACATGGCAATATATCTCGGATTGGCTATGGAAATGCCATAATAGGTAGGTATGGTGGTTGTTTTGAGGAAGGTATATGGTGGGTTTATGGTACTGGCGAAAGTTGCGTGGTACTAGAGATGCTAGCAGTGGTGGAAGGGTGAGAGTGCATATAATCCATGGACTCAACATTAGTCATAAAGAACTCACATACTTATTGCAAAAATCTATTAGTTATTGAAACAAATACTACGCACATGCTCCTAGGGGGATAGATTGGTAGGAAAAGACCATCGCTCGTCCCTGACCGCCACTCATAAGGAAGACAATCAATAAATAAATCATGCTCCGACTTCGTCACATAACGGTTCACCATACGTGCATGCTACGGGAATCACAAACTTAACAACACAAGTATTTCTCAAATTCACAACTACTCAACTAGCATGACTCTAATATCACCATCTCCATATCTCAAAACAATTATCAAGTATCAAACTTCTCATAGAATTCAATGCACTCTATATGAAAGTTTTTATTATATCCCTCTTGGATGCCCATCATATTAGGACTAATTTCATAACCAAAGCAAATTACCATGTTGTTCTAAAGACTCTCAAAATAATATAATTGAAGCACGAGAGTTCAACTATTTCTTCAAAATAAAACCACCGCCGTACTTTAAAAGGATATAAGTGAAGCACTAGAGCAATTGACAAACTACTCCAAAAGATATAAGTGAAGATCAATGGGTATTCGAGTAATTATGCAACTATGTGAAGACTCTCTAACATTTAATAATTTCAGATCTTGGTATTTTATTCAAACATCAAGAAAAACAAAAGAAAATAAAATGACGCTCCAAGCAAAACACATATCATGTGGTGAATAAAAATATAGCTCCAAGTAAAGTTACCGATGAACGAAGACGAAAGAGGGGATGCCTTCCGGGGCATCCCCAAGCTTAGGCTTTTGGTTGTACTTGAATATTACCTTGGGGTCCCTTGGGCATCCCCAAGCTTAGGCTCTTGCCACTCCTTACTCCATAATCCATTGAATCTTTACCCAAAACTTGAAAACTTCACAACACAAAACTTAACAGAAAACTCGTAAGCTCCGTTAGCGAAAGAAAACAAAACACCACTTCAAGGTACTGTAATGAAATCATTCTTTATTTATATTGGTGTTAAACCTACTTTATTCCAACTTCTCTATGTTTATAAACTCTTTTACTAGCCATAGATTCATCAAAATAAGCAAACAACACATGAAAAACAGAATCTGTCAAAATCAGAACAGTCTGTAGTAATCTGTAACTAACGCAAACTTCCGGAACCCCAAAAATTCTAAAACAACTTTCTGGACGTGAGGAATTTATATATTAACCATCTTCAAAAAGAATTAACCAAATAGCACTTTCCAAATAAAAATGGCAGTAGTTCTCGTGAGCGCTAAAGTTTCTGTTTTTTACAGCAAGATTAAAAAGACTTTCCCCAAGTCTTCCCAACGGTTCTACTTGGCACAAACACTAATTAAAACATTAAAACTCAATAATAACAGAGGATAGATAAACTATTTATTACTAAACAGGAGCAAAAAGCAAGGAATAAAGATAAAGTTGGTTTGCCTCCCAACAAGCGCTAACGTTTAACTCCCCTAGCTAGGCATGATGATTTCAATGATGCTCACATAAAAGATAAGAATTGAAACATAAAGAGAGCATCATGAAGAATATGACTAGCATATTTAAGTCTAACCCACTTCCTATGCATAGGCATTTTGTGAGAAACAACTTATGGGAACAATAATCAACTATCATAGGAAGGCAAAACAAGCATAACTTCAAAATTTTAAGCACATAGAGAGGAAACTTGATATTATTGCAATTCCTACAAGAATATGTTCCTCCCTCATAATAATTTTCAGTAGCATCATGAATGAATTCAACAATATAACTATCACATAAAGCACTCTTTTCATGATGCACAAGCATAGAAATTTTATTACTCTCCACATAAGCAAATTTATTGTCATGGATAATAGTGGGAGAAAACTCAACAAAATAACTATCATGTGAGGCATAATCTGTAAGTGCATCTAGTGCCACCCCTAGTTGGTTTTGGAGTATTGACGACAAACCTAGTTGAGGGACTAATGTGTTTGTGAGAATTGCAGGATAACACAGGTAGAAGTCCCTCATTGATTCGGTTTAGCTACCAGAGATGACCCCCAAAAATGTACGAAGACATTGAAGACAATGGTGGTTCATGAAGACATTCATGTCGAAGACAATGACATGTGAAGACTCCCCATGAAGCCTATGGAACTCGAAGACTTAGATCCTTCGTAGTTTTACTTTATTCATGTTGTGTCATAGGAACCACCGTACTGTTAAGTGGGGTCCAAGAGAACCAGTCAGGATGACTGAAGTGATGCCTAATTCAAATCCTATGTCTTTGAGTGAAGACAATGAGAGAAAATCTTGTCCAGAGTCAGACAAGTCAGCTTTACTTGCAGCCCAAGTAAAGTTGTCGTGAGAGTTCGAAATCCGATTGTTAGTACACGTGTCAGTTCCTTAGTGACCCAGGGTCATTTCGGACAAATCAGGTCAGGGTTGCCAAGCGGCTATAAATAGTCCACCCCTACAACCATAAACGGTTGGCTGCTCAGATTTCAGTGCACGGCTTTTGTCGTTTGAGAGCAACCCACCTCGAAGCCTTTGAGAGAAAATCCTTAGTGAGGAGAAAAGCCCTAACCACCCAGAGCCAGAGTAATTGGGCATCACTTAAGTCTTCTTGTCTGAGTGATCTGAAGACTTATTACACTTGAGGACTGTGCATCCTCCAGACGGTTAGGCGTCGCGTTCTGAGCATCCAAGAGGAATTGTGGATTGCCGGTGAACGAAGTCTGTGAAGGTTTGGGAGTCTACCTTGAAGACTTACCAGAGTGATTGGGCGGGGTCTGTGTGACCTTAGCTCAAGGAGAAAACGGTGAGGACTGGGTGTCCTGAGCTGTGTGTTCAGGACTGGGTGTCCGGGACTGTGTGTCCTTTGGTTTAAATACCTAGCCGCTCCAACCAGACGTACAGTTGTCACAGCAACTGGAACTGGTCCAACATATCATTGTCTTCAACGTGTCACTGGTTTCATCTTCACCTCCCTTTACTTACCAGTACACATTGTGAAGCTATTGCATGCTTGCTTTATCTTCTGTCTTCACAACCTGACTGTATGATCTGTTTGGCTTCATAACTTCTTCCAACCTGATCCTCATTACACTGAAGCTATTTGTCTCTGTGCTTTCACTGTATTGTATATTTGACTATGGCTTGCGTTGTGTAATCTACCTTCCGCTGCACAGTGATAGGCTTGTTCACTCTGTTTGTCTTCATAACTTCCACGTTTTGAAGACTTTCATAAAAATTGCCTATTCACCCCCCCCCCTCTAGTCGATATAACGCACTTTCAATTGGTATCAGAGCAAGGTGCTCCCTTGTTCTGTGTGATTCGGTTTAACCACCTGGAGTTTTAGCTATGTTGACTGCAGGGATAGTTAAAGTCTCCGCTGCGTGCCCCGTCTTCGATGGAACTGAATATCCCTACTTGAAGAATAAGATGCGCATGCATCTTGAAGCCATTGACGTCGACCTATGGTATGTCGTCGAAAACGGCGTTCCCAAGGCTGGAGAAGGTGTCACTGCGGCTGATGTCAAGAAGTTCACTCAACTGGACTCCACTGCCAAGAATATTATCTGTGGTCATCTGACCAAGGGACAGTATGGCCGTGTGAGTGCCTTGAAGACATCCAAGCTGGTCTGGGACTGGCTCTCCAAGGTCAATGAAGGCATCTCAACCCAGAGAGATCAGAGAATCAGTGTTCTTCGCAATCTCTTCAACCGCTTCAAGCGAAATGACAATGAGAATGTCCAGCACACATTTGACCGGCTCACTGACATCACAAATGAGCTTCAAGCCCTCGGCGCCACTGAGATCACCAAACATGAAATCGTCAAGACGCTGCTAACATCACTTGGCAGTTCATTTGACATCCTAGCCCTAATGATTCAAGAACGTCCAGACTTCAAGACACTCGATCCGTCTGACATACTTGAGAGGCTCAACACACATGAGTTTCAGCTCTCTGAGAAAAGAGATATCTACGGTCCAAACTATGGGCGAACTCGTGCCTTGAAGGCAAAAGCTGTGTCATCATCTGAAGAAGAATCTGACAGCAGTTCTGATGATCCTGAAGACATTGGAAGGGAACTTGCAATGCTAGTGAAGAAGTTCCAGAAATTCACCAAGAAGAAAGGCTTCAGAAAGTCTTCACGATCAAGCTCAAGGAATGATGAAGCTTCTGCGCATGACTACAAGAGGAAAACTTGTCACAAATGCAAGAAAACTGGTCACTTCATCTCTGAATGCCCACAGTGGGACAATGAGAACAGAAAGAAGAAGAAGAGCAAGGAATATGACTCTGACGATAAGAAGACGAAGAAATACTCAAAGTCTTCGTCCAAGTCTTCCTCAAAGTCTTCATCACACAAGAAGAGTTCATCTGGCAAGGCTCGTGCGTTTGTTGGCAAGGAAATGGATTCAGAGGAGGAGTCCGCTTCTGAGGAGGCAGAGGTGGAGTCTGAGGAGGAGTCTGATTCAGGCATTGCGAGTTTGGCTACAGCCTATGTCGCCAAGTCCATCTTCAACACTGAAGACAATGACTCCATCACCATCACCGATGCAAATGACAAGGACGACTCTACTCCCACCTACTGCTTCATGGCACATGGTGCCAAGGTAAACACACGCACTACTCACTATCGAACATCTAGTGACGATGACTCTGATTGTGATTCAAAACCCAGTTACAAAACACTTGCTAAAATTGCAACTGAACAACAAAAGGCCATGGAACATATTCAAAAACTGTTAGACAGAAGCGATGATCTATTGGGTGCTGAAATGACTCGTTCTGAATCCTTAATTGAAGACATAAAAAATCTTCATGTTAAGTATCAGGAACTCGAAGATCGTCTTGAGACTCTCTCAACTACTCATGAAAAGCTTTCCTATGATTATCTTCAGAAGAAGCAAGATCTTGAGAAGTTGAGAGCGGATCATGAAGATCTTCAAAAGGAAAACGAGTCACTTCGAGCCGAACAGATCAGTTCTGCTAAGAAGGATTTGAACCACCATGCCTTAAATGCATTGAGCGTGATAATGCTATTTCTGTTGCTGAATGTTCCACTGCTACTGCTGTTGCAATATCTTCAACTGTTGACGTGGTAACTAACCCCTCTGCTGAGGATACCACTGCTATTGCTGATGAAAATGCTAGGTTGAAGACATTGCTTGAAACAGGGATGTACAAAAGTCTCAAAGGACATCAGACACTATGTGATGTCCTCAAGAAGCAGATTCTGAACCGAAACCCTAGCAAAGAGGGTGTTGGGTTCGTGAGGAAAATTAATGCAGATGGCTCTTACTGGAAACCTGAGCAGTACCCCAAAACCACATGGGTTGCTGCAAAGGAATCCTCATCAGATCCATCCAATCTAGCTTCACTTGTGCTAATCCAATTATCATTGATGAATCCTTTGATGCAAACTATAAACTGTTTAGGAATCAGAATGGTGAAGTATTTGCCAGGTACATTGGTACTAACTGCAGGAATGGACCGCCTATGAAGAAGATCTGGGTTCCAAAAACGTGTCTTGAGAATCTTCCTGTGAATGTCCCCATGACACCTCACATGAAGAAGACAAACCTCAGACCAAAGACTTCATATGGTCCAAAGGCTTCATACAGGCAGAGGACTCATCTGAGCCGCACTAACGCAAATGTTTTGCAGGGAAACCATGCTCAGTCTTATGAGAACGGTTCTTCAAACCGTCATTCTCATATGACCAAAAACTATTATGCCTATTCTTATGAGTACTATTGCCCACCTGCTAGACTGTTTGCTAGGGCTCCAAAGCCAAAATTCTCAGATGCTGCACTTAGACTTATTGCTTCTAAGCCACCCTTGAAGATGGGTGGTTAAGAAAGCTTAACTCTCTTTTGCAGGGAAAGGTCTCCAGCACAAAACCAAAATCTTCTGATGCTATTGTTGGGGACCTTAAAAAACTTGTGGGGCGCAAGATCAAATGCCCGAATGGCATCACTATGTATTTCATACCTGAATCGCATGCTACTCTCCCTGCTTGTCCTAACCTGGATCTCAGTTTTCATAATCCACTGGTTCGTCAAATGTTTTTGCTTCACAACACTCTTGGTGAAGCCTATCCCCCTAACTGCACTGTAGGGTACGACACCAGTGACTTCAGAGTCTTCAGAATGGATTATTGACAGCGGGTGTACAAATCACATGACTGGCAAAAGAAGTCTCTTTATGGACTCAACCTTACGTCCATCTGACAAGAGCCACATCACATTCGCTGACACTGGTAAAAGTAAGGTACTGGGTCTAGGTAGAGTTGCAATCTCAAAGGATCAACACATGGATAAAGTCATGTTTGTTGAATCCCTTGGCTTCAACTTAATGTCTGTCTCAATGCTTTGCGATTTAAACATGATTGTAATCTTTGGAAAATATCGTTGTCTGGTACTAATGGAATCTGACAAGTCTCTAGTGTTTGAAGGGTATCGAAAAGATGATTTGTACGTGGTAGATTTCTCAGCAGGGCCACAGCTTGCAGTTTATCTTCTCGCAAGGGCTTCAGAATGCTGGCTTTGGCATCGAAGACTTGGGCATGCTGGCATGAGGAACCTCCACACCCTTGCGAAGAAGAAGCATGTCATAGGCATCGAGGGCGTCAAGTTCAAGAAAGATCACTTATGCGGTGCCTGTGAAGCTGGGAAGATGACAAGGGCAAAACATCCTTCGAAGACAATTATGACCACTACTCAACCCTTCGAACTGCTTCACATGGATCTCTTCGGTCCTACCCACTACTCAACTTTCTCCACTACTGCTTGCCTCTATGGCTTCGTCATTGTTGATGATTACTCTAGATATACTTGGGTGCACATAATCCTTTACAAGACTGAAGTGCAGGATGTCTTCAGACGCTTCGCAAATCGGGCAATGAACAATTATGGCGCCAAGATAAAGCACATCAGAAGTGACAATGGCACAGAATTCAAGAACACCGGCCTTGACACATATCTTGATACATTGGGCATCACTCATGAATTCTCAGCTCCATACACGCCACAACAGAATGGCATCGTCGAACGCAAGAATAGAACACTCATTGAGATGGCCAGAACAATGTTAGATGAGTACAAGACACCAAGAAAATTCTGGACTGAAGCCATTGACACTGCATGCCATACTATCAACCATGTATATCTTCACAAGTTGCTGAACAAGACATCTTATGAACTTCTGACTGGCAAGAAGCCAAATGTAAGTTACTTCAGAGTATTTGGATCAAGATGCTGGATCAAGGACCCTCACCACACCTCAAAATTTGCTCCAAAAGCACATGAGGGCTTCATGCTTGGATATGGAAAGGATTCGCACTCCTACAGAGTCTTCAATCTCTTTCACTACAAAGTGGTTGAAACAGTGGATGTGCGGTTTGATGAGACCAATGGGTCACAAAGAGAGCACCTACCAGATGTGCTAGATGAAGTTCCAGCAAGTGAATCAATCAAGCTAATGGGAACTGGAGAGATTATACCTACTGAAGCCCGTCCTGAAGAAGAACTTATCATCTCCGCACCTGATCCACATGAAGACAATGCTCAGCCTGAAGACATTCCTCCCCATGACAACGTAGATCAGCAAGAGCAAAGTCTTCGACCCCTACATCCTCGTGTTGCCAATGAAGTGCAGATTGACAGGATAATTGATAGCATCAATGCACCTGGTCCACTGACTCGTTCAAGGGCAACTCAACTGACAAACTTCTGCGGACACTTCGCATTCGTTTCAATCACTGAACCCAAGAAAATTGATGAAGCCTTTATGGAACCTGAATGGATTCAAGCTATGCAAGAAGAGCTTCAACAATTTGAGCTGAACAATGTATGGGAGTTGGTTAAGCGTCCTGATCCACGGAAGCATAACATAATAGGCACCAAATGGATATACCGCAACAAGCAAGATGAGCATGGCCAAGTCGTCAGAAACAAGGCTCGTCTCGTTGCTCAAGGATATACTCAAGTGGAAGGCATTGACTTCGATGAAACATTTGCTCCTGTGGCCAGACTTGAAGCCATCCGTATACTACTGGCCTATGCAAATCATCACAACATAATCCTGTATCAAATGGATGTAAAAAGTGCCTTCCTCAATGGCAAAATTGAAGAAGAAGTGTATGTTGCACAACCACCTGGGTTTGAAGATCCAAAACATCCTGACATGGTGTACAAGCTCAAAAAGGAACTATATGGCCTCAAACAAGCCCCTCGGGCCTGGTATGATACACTCAAATACTTCCTGAAGAGCAAAGGCTTCATACCTGGTTCCCTGGATCCCACTCTCTTCACGAAGACATATGATGGTGAACTGTTTGTGTGCCAAATTTACGTGGATGACATTATCTTCGGCTGCACCAATCAGAAGTACAGTGAGGAGTTCGGATATATGATGCAAGAGCAATATCAGATGTCTATGATGGGGGAGCTGAAATTCTTCCTCGGTCTTCAGATACGGCAACAACGCAATGGTATCTTCATATCTCAAGAGAAATATCTCAAAGACTGCCTGAAGAAGTTCGGTATGCAAGATTGCAAAGGCTTCACAACACCAATACCAGCCAAACATCATCTGGATCCTGACGACAATGGTAAAGAGTTCGATCAAAAGGTATACCGCTCCATGATTGGTTCTTTGCTTTATTTATGTGCATCTAGGCCAGATATTATGCTTAGTGTTTGCATGTGTGCTCGGTTTCAAGCGGCACCAAAGGAGTCGCATCACTTAGCAGTGAAGCGAATTCTTCGATATTTGGCTCACACACCAACTCTAGGGTTATGGTATCCAAAGGGCTCAGAGTTTGATCTGGTTGGATTTTCGGACGCTGATTACGCTGGTGACAAGGTTGATCGGAAGTCCACATCAGGCACATGTCACTTTCTGGGCCGATCACTTGTCTGTTGATCTTCAAAGAAGCAGAACTGTGTATCTCTCTCCACTGCTGAATCTGAATACATTGCTGCTGGATCCTGCTGCGCTCAGCTTCTATGGATGAAGCAAACCCTCAAGGATTATGGCATTCATCTAAAGCAAGTGCCACTTTACTGCGACAACGAAAGCGCCATCAAGATCGCCAACAACCCAGTTCAGCACTCGAAGACAAAGCACATTGAAATTCGTCATCATTTTCTCAGAGATCATGTTGCAAAGGAAGACATTGATATCATACACGTCAACACTGAAGAGCAATTGGCAGATATCTTCACCAAGCCCTTGGATGAGAAGAGATTTTGCAAGTTACGGTGTGAGCTAAATATCTTGGAATCCTCAAATGTCCTGTGATCAGGCACACATCCTAACACTTATGCATGATGATGACTTAGATGTGCAACACACAAAGTAACGTATATCTTCAATCAATGAAGACATACATTCTAAGTGTGAATACATTAACGTGGAATTTGACCTCAGAGCGCCACGATAATTGCGCGCTGTGTCTGGGTCCAATACTTCCTATACGGTGGGTAGCGCCACCACCAAAAATTTTCTGCTTGAAGTGTTTCACTCATGGCATTACATTTGTTATGTCTTCACATTTGGTTTGGCTTCAATCTCAACATGTCTTCATGATTATCTTCACTATGTTGATTATATATGTACTGGTGTTCTGTCCTCTACAGCATTCACTTATAGCTATGTCGTCTTGTTTGAATCTTTTGAACTAAGTGAATGTGATCGGACCCTAACCTCTCCATGCTTCCTACCTCAAACTCTATCTCTCCAAGTCATATGCACTCTATTGAAACTGTTGAATGTCTTCACTGCATCCTTGTCAGAAGAAGACACAGAGACAAACTTTAAAACAGCTTTCAATGTTTTTCCATCAACTAGAATTCCGGAGAAGTAGGAACGACTCCCGACAAACCAGGCGTGCGTGGGGTGAAACTGCCCCCACAATTCCGCATGCTGGCCACGTACTGATCAGATGCGAATCGCCAGGGGCACCTGAGTAATAGCGCAGTGCCGCCCATATCTCTATAAATACACGTTTCACTGCAGTCATTATCTCTTCTTCCACCCTCGCACAAACCCTAGCGCCACCGCTAACTCTCAACGACGCCGGCGACGAAGTGCTTCACTGCCGCGACCTCTCCGACGCCGTTCTCACGCCGACAGCGGACATCAGTCTCTCCGCCGTCGCCCTAGGTGTCTTCCGTCGCCAAGTTAGGGCACGGAGGATCGAACTGCTCGGCCTCACCTCTCATCTCGTCTAGCAGTTCCAAGTCTGGTAAATAACAAGCCTTTTTACAGCCTCTTTTGATCCTATTGCTCCATCACTTTCTGCCAAAAGAGGTTTCCATTCACTCAAGTTTCATTCCTCTCATCTGAATCTCATAACTTGCCTAGCATATTCACTTGTTCTTCATGAAGTAGTTAGATTCCTCACTTGTACTGATCTATGGGTTCGTACAAATCTAGAACCAACTTCTTTTCTATAAAGTGAATGTCTTCGCATAATGAGGTCAATGTCTTCTAAACTGATTTATCTTCAAAATCTTCTGAGAATGCATATGACCTCTTCCCCTTCCCTCGCACCTTAATGCTGTCACAGGTACATGTCCGTGGGAGAATCTTTTGGTTCTCATAGTCTGCATTCATTTGCAGAGTTCCTACAGCGTCACATTAATTCACCCGAAGCAAGTTCCTGTTGGTCAAGCAAAAGGAAGCCTTTGAAGCCTTTGAATCTCTTGAAGCCTTCCAAGTTAAGCTTCATGGCAACCGAGAAACAATCAAGGAAGGGAGGCAGACAGAGACGGGGTGACACATCTAAAGATCTGCCTGAAGATTTGGCAGAAATGTACCAAACAGATCCTGAAGAAAGCTATGGTCAGCGCAAGACACGAATCCAATGGATTCGAAGATATTGGGCAGAGCAGTGGTTCCATTACCGCTTCGTCACCAAGGAATATGCAGAGAAGTACGCCCTCAAGAGGCCATGGGGAGATGCCTTGTACAAAAATCTCGTACCCCGAACCAGAGACGAAGCCATTGCTCAAGGTTTCTTTCCATGCATGGTCAGGGGACAACAGCCAGCTGACGCACATCCGTCATCCCTTCTCTGGTGTCGCGATGACACTCTGTTCAAGCGCAACTTCCAATTTGCCCAGAACTCTGCGAAGCAAAACAAGAAGGAGTTTGGGTTGGACTTCAACCCTGGTCCCTCCAAACCAAGGGCAGATGGCACACGCGACGCTAATCCCAATGTCATCGGGCCATTTGCCAATCTCGAAGGCCTCATCACTCACATTATAGTCCAAGGGACTGCCGTGAACGACCCTCCAGCAGACACTGAGTCTGATGATGCTCCTGCTGCCCCGGAGCCGAAGCAGATGAAGAAGAAGCCAAAAGCTTCCAAGCCAGCCGCTTCTCCCAAGATCTCTAGAGCGAAGCCATTGGCCACTGCACCTCCTGAAGCCAGTGTGCAGTCTGAAGACTTATCACGAGTCTCCAAGCCTCAAGAAGCAAAGAAGCCACAGCCACACACCAGCAAAGAGCTCACTGCCGCTGCCGTTCTTCGCTGCGAGACCATTGATCTGTCTAGTGACGACGATCTTGCCGATGACGCTCTTGAGCAACTGATCAAGAGCAAGGAGGAGGCTGAAATCTTCAACAATCTGCCTCTGTTCGATGCAGCAATCATCCACAACTTCATTGATGAGTGGTTTGACACACCCAACATAAGCTTCGATGATCTGCAGCTGCCCATTGGCCTCAGCGTAGCCTTTCAAGGAGCTATTGCTTCAAAACTCGCAATTGCCCAGCGCATAGTGGAACTGAAGCAGAAGATAGACTTTGAAAAGGCTCAGTTCAAGCAGAACATGGTCACGCTTAGCGTCCAAGAAGTCAAAGACTTCAAAGTCATGCTGCACGAGTTGAAGGAAAACTTTATGCAGAAACGTGCAGAGGCTCAGGGTTCACGCGAGCGCATGAAGAATTTGGCTGATCTCTGTGTGCAGGCCTACAATGAGGCCGAGAAGCGAAAGGCACTTGGGCGTCCCGGCATCGACCCCAGGATGGCCGCCAAGAAGAAGAAGAAGCCCACTGTGCCTGAAGAAGAGGCCCCACAACAAGAAGCTGTTCCGATTGTCTTCCCCACCGCCAAGCCTAGCTCGAAGCCAAAGCAGCGCTTAACCGCTTCAGAGCTTAAGAAGACAAGGATGGCCGAAGCTAAAGCAAGGAAGAGGAAACACCCTGAAGCCTCTCCTTCAGACCCCACCATCAAGAAGCGCAAGACCAAGAAGTCTCGGGCTGCTCCCACAGAGCCCTTGATAGTCGAACCCCTTTCCGTTCACTTTCCTCATGAAGATCGTCAGATGACCGTGCATGAGCCTGCTCTCACAGAGGCTCCGCATGCTGAAGACATTCCAGCAGCCGACCCCAACGCTGCTGAAGACATTGGTCTCCAAGACAATGTGCAAGGTGATGCAGTCCTTCCTCAGCTCGAAACAAGCGAAATGATCAGCATTGGTCGTCCCTTGACGCCAATCACCCAAGATGCATCATGGGCAGATCGCCCGCAGGAGGAAGAGGATGAGCCCCAGCCCACTGCAACTCCACCGGCGTCGCCTGCATTCCGTAGGCTTCGCAAAGGACCAAGGGCTCAGACTGCTGACGACATTCCGGCTGCATCAGCCGAAGAACATGCAGAAGAGCATAAAGAACCTCAAGCTTCATCTCCCCCACACCAGCAAGAAGAAGTTCTCAAGGAGGCTGACACCACTGCGGCTGCCACACATAATACTGAAGCATTTGTGGAGCCCGACCAACCAACAGCTTCAAGAGATACTGAAGCTACTGCCTCTGACCCTTCTGTGCCTGAGTCTGCTGCCGGTCCACAGTTCAACTATCATGTTGCGCACAGGCCCCAGGTACAGAAGCCAATCCCACGACTGCCAAGGTTCCCAGGTCCAGCCACTGCTCCTGGCTCCTTCAATGTCAATAGCTTCAGGGCAGATAACACCTTCTTCAACCGCTCCAAGAACCCCTACTCAAGGGAAAAGATTGTGTCAGATAGGTTCTGGAGCTACCCACAGCGCAGCTACTACTCCTGCGTCCTCTACAACCAGAGCCGTATCTTTCCACATCAGCGCCTTGAAGTTGAAGCTTTTGCTGGTCTGCCTGGTCTGGAAGAAGCCCTGGACTGCTTCAAGCAAGTTGGCCTGCTACCGTTTGTCACGGATGAAGAGCACTGGAACGAAGAGCTTCTGCTCCAGTTCTATGCCACATTGCACATCAAGGGCTACAACAGAGATCCGAAGACTTGGGTCCTGGAGTGGATGACCGGCAACGTCCATCATGAAGCCAATGCATTTGATATCATTGAGCTCACCGGCCTACCCTCTCCAGGCGAACTCTTCGAAGAAGGCTGTCAACTCCATGCTGAAGCTGTTGAGAGCATATTTCAGCGACCTGAGCCAAATATGAGTCAGATGCTCTCAATGATGAAGCCATTGCCTTCTGACGCACCTTACCCGATGGAGTTCTTCGTTGAAGACTTAGAGTACCTGCCTAGAACTATCTATCACATCATCAGGCGGACTCTATGGCCCATTAAGGGGCACTCTCGATATGCCAAGGTTGAAGGTTCCATGAAGACTCTCATCTTCTGCATCCTGCACGGCAAATGCTTCAATGCCCAGGATCTCTTCATACGTCAACTTGCTGCGTCTGGCTCAGATCTCTTTGGTCTGAAGATTTATGCTCCATGGGTTATGAGGCTAATCCAGCTCCACTCTGCAATATCATATCAACCCTCAGCCCGCAACCACAGAATCTTCTTACCTGATGTGGACACCTCTGCTGAAGCTATTTATCCTGAGCCTGCCAAACAGCCATTAAGTCTTCAGAATGCAGAACACCAAAGCTTCACTCAACATGATGAAGGTGTTGAAGCCATTTCCAGAGTCTATCCAATGGCTGGCACCACACGTGCCCTTGCATCAACTGAAGCCACTAACAGCGAAGCTGCACAGAGACCCAAGAAACGCGCTCATACACTCACTGATCGTGAACTTCTTGTGGCTCTGCACCAAAAGCAAGATAGGCATCACGACTGGCTCAAGAGGCAGATGCGCAGTATCATGCAAGACGTCAATCGCATCAGGAATCTGGCCACCAAGAACGCCTTCGTCGCACATGAAACCTGTCGCCGCACTTGGAAAGGCCTCACAATGATGTGCACTGAAGCCGAACTGCAAGAGGATGGCTTCAAAGAGAGATTCAAGTTTCACTCCACACCCCCCAGAAGAGCTGTGTTGCGTGGGACTCCGTCTCTTGAAGAATCCGAGTTCTCTTCCTCTGCTGCCACAGTGACGGGAAAAATCATTGAGGAAGAAGACGACGCTACATCACCACCACCTTCTTCGGCGCGCGTCATCACTGCACCAAGCTCACCAGCACCACCAAACGCCTCCACCGACCCTGCTGCGCCTGGGAACGCTTAGAAAACTCTATGTCTTCAAACCTTTTTGGTCATCACTGACAAAAGGGAGAGAAGCATATGATGTTTATAGTCTTCAAGCGGGTCAATAAAAAGGGCGGGTGCTTTATTATATTTTGCTTCGTGCTTACAACTCTCGTTTTGCTACATTTGGTTCTTTGAGTTGTAACACTTAAACTTGATGGTCGTCTGCCACTATGTTTGCCACTGTGTTTTTGCGAAGATAAATTCCGCATGTACGACGATAATTTCCGCACTCTTATCATTTCACAGACGTCCATTTTTCATTATGCATATCATTATCTTCATATATCTTTACGTGCATGATGGATTGTCATCATAAGTTGAAGTGGATTCCCACAAATACAACCTGCTATGTGCATTTGCGTTCCAGAAGCAAATCACTTATATGCACATCTTCAGGGGGAGCCCTTGCAACTTATGAAGACAATTCCTTTACAATTTCACAAATTATATTCCCCGCTGAAAACTTCAACTAGTTTGTCATCAATCACCAAAAAGGGGGAGATTGTAAGTGCATCTAGTGCCACCCCTAGTTGGTTTTGGAGTATTGACGACAAACCTAGTTGAGGGACTAATGTGTTTGTGAGAATTGCAGGATAACACAGGTAGAAGTCCCTCATTGATTCGGTTTAGCTACCAGAGATGACCCCCAAAAATGTACGAAGACATTGAAGACAATGGTGGTTCATGAAGACATTCATGTCGAAGACAATGACATGTGAAGACTCCCCATGAAGCCTATGGAACTCGAAGACTTAGATCCTTCGTAGTTTTACTTTATTCATGTTGTGTCATAGGAACCACCGTACTGTTAAGTGGGGTCCAAGAGAACCAGTCAGGATGACTGAAGTGATGCCTAATTCAAATCCTATGTCTTCGAGTGAAGACAATGAGAGAAAATCTTGTCCAGAGTCAGACAAGTCAGCTTTACTTGCAGCCCAAGTAAAGTTGCCGTGAGAGTTCGAAATCCGACCGTTAGTACACGTGTCAGTTCCTTAGTGACCCAGGGTCATTTCGGACAAATCAGGTCAGGGTTGCCAAGCGGCTATAAATAGTCCACCCCTACAACCATAAACGGTTGGCTGCTCAGATTTCAGTGCACGGCTTTTGTCGTTTGAGAGCAACCCACCTCGAAGCCTTTGAGAGAAAATCCTTAGTGAGGAGAAAAGCCCTAACCACCCAGAGCCAGAGTAATTGGGCATCACTTAAGTCTTCTTGTCTGAGTGATCTGAAGACTTATTACACTTGAGGACTGTGCATCCTCCAGACGGTTAGGCGTCGCGTTCTGAGCATCCAAGAGGAATTGTGGATTGCCGGTGAACAAAGTCTGTGAAGGTTTGGGAGTCTACCTTGAAGACTTACCAGAGTGATTGGGCGGGGTCTGTGTGACCTTAGCTCAAGGAGAAAACGGTGAGGACTGGGTGTCCTGAGCTGCGTGTTCAGGACTGAGTGTCCGGGACTGTGTGTCCTTTGGTTTAAATACCTAGCCGCTCCAACCAGACGTACAGTTGTCACAGCAACTGGAACGGGTCCAACATATCATTGTCTTCAACGTGTCACTGGTTTCATCTTCACCTCCCTTTACTTACCAGTACACATTGTGAAGCTATTGCATGCTTGCTTTATCTTCTGTCTTCACAACCTGACTGTATGATCTGTTTGGCTTCATAACTTCTTCCAACCTGATCCTCATTACACTGAAGCTATTTGTCTCTGTGCTTTCACTGTATTGTATATTTGACTATGGCTTGCATTGTGTAATCTACCTTCCGCTGCATAGTGATAGGCTTGTTCACTCTGTTTGTCTTCATAACTTCCACATTTTGAAGACTTTCATAAAAATCGCCTATTCACCCCCCCCCCCTCTAGTCGATATAACGCACTTTCATAATCCAATTGAAAACTAAAATCACGATGACAATTTTCATGGTTATCATTACTCTTAACTTTGTTCTCATAATCAATTAGAACCTCTTCCGGAATAGTGGAATCATTACTAAATAAAGTCATGACCTCTCCAAATCCAATTTCATCAATATAATCATCATAAATAGGAGGCATGCTTTCATCATAATAAATTTGCTCATCATAACTTGGGGGACAAAAAATATCATCTTCATCAAACATAGCTTCCCCAAGCTTGTGGCTTTGCATATCATTAGCATCATGGATATTCAAGGAATTCATACTAACAACATTGCAATCACGCTCATCATTCAAATATTTAGTGCCAAACAATTTAATGCATTCTTCTTCTAACACTTGAGCACAATTTTCCTTTCCATCATTCTCACGTAAGATATTAAAAAGATGAATCGTATGAGGCAAGCTCAATTCCATTTTTTTGTAATTTTCTTTTATAAACTAAACTAGTGCTAAAACAAGAAACAAAAAGATTCGATTGCAAGATCTAAAGATATACCTTTAAGCGCTAACCTCCCCGGCAATGGCGCCAGAGAAGAGCTTGATGTCTACTACACAACTTTCTTCTTGTAGACGTTGTTGGGCCTCCAAGTGTAGAGGTTTGTAGGACAGTAGCAAATTTCCCTCAAGTGGATGACCTGAGTTTATCAATCCGTAGGAGGCGTAGGATGAAGATGGTCTCTCTCAAGCAACCTTGCAACCAAATAACAAAGAGTCTCTTGTGTCCCCAACACACCCAGTACAATGGTAAATTGTATAGGTGCACTAACTCGGCGAAGAGATGGTGATACAAGTGGTATATGGATGGTAGATAAATGTTTTTGTAATCTGAAAATATAAAAACAGCAAGGTAACTAATGATAAAAGTGAGCACAAACGGTATTGCAATGCTAGGAAACAAGGCCTAGGGTTCATACTTTCACTAGTGCAAGTTCCCTCAACAATAATAACATAATTGGATCATATAACTATCCCTGAACATGCAACAAAGAGTCACTCCAAAGTCACTAATAGCGGAGAACAAACGAAGAGATTATGGTAGGGTACGAAACCACCTCAAAGTTATTCTTTCCAATCAATCCGTTGGGCTATTCCTATAAGTGTCACAAACAGCCCTAGAGTTCGTACTAGAATAACACCTTAAGACACAAATCAACCAAAACCCTAATGTCACCTAGATACTCCAATGTCACCTCAAGTATCTGTGGGTTGATTATACGATATGTATCACACAATCTCAGATTCATCTATTCAACCAACACATAGAACCTCAAAGAGTGGCCCAAAGTTTCTACCGGAGAGTCAAGACGAAAACGTGTGCCAACCCCTATGCATAGATTCCCAAGGTCACGGAACCCGCAAGTTGATCACCAAAACATACATCAAGTGGATCATAGAATACCCCATTGTCACCACAGGTATCCCACGCAAGACATACATCAAGTGTTCTCAAATCCTTAAAGATTCAATCCGATAAGATAACTTCAAAGGGAAAAACTCAATCATTACAAGAGAGTAGAGGGGGAGAAACATCATAAGATCCAACTATAATAGCAAAGCTCGCGATACATCAAGATCGTATCACCTCAAGAACACGAGAGAGAGAGAGATCAAACACATAGCTACTGGTACATACCCTCAGCCCCGAGGGAGAACTACTCCCTCCTCGTCATGGAGAGCACCGGGATGATGAAGATGGCCACCGGAGAGGGATTCCCCCCTCCGGCAGGGTGCCAGAACGGGTCTAGATTGGTTTTCGGTGGCTACGGAGGCTTCTGGTGGAGGAACTCCTGATCTATTCTGTTCCCCGAAGTTTTTAGGGTATATGGGTATATATGGGAGGAAGAAGTACGTCGGTGGACCTCCGGGCTGTCCACGAGGTAGGGGGCGCGTCTAGGGGGTGGGCGCGCCCCCCACCCTCGTGGGCAGCCCAGGACTCTCCTGGCCCAACTTCGATACTCCGTGGGCTTCTTCTGGTCCAAAAATAAGTTCCGTGAAGTTTCAGGTCAATTGGACTCCGTTTGATTTTCCTTTTCTGCGATACTCTAAAACAAGGAAAAAACAGAAACTGGCACTGGGCTCTAGGTTAATAGGTTAGTCCCGAAAATCATATAAAATAGCATATAAATGCATATAAAACATCCAAGGTTGATAATATAATAGCATGGAACAATCAAAAATTATAGATACGTTGGAGACGTATCATGGTACCACACGGCCGCTCTCTACGCAGCGACGCAACTGTCGGCCGGCTTGTAGGCGACCATTTGCTGTGTGTTCAACTGCTCCATGCGTGTGGTTACTTGCGGTTCAGGCGGCCGCAGCGCGCTCTGCTCGCGTCCCGCCGTGCGCGCTCTGCTCTCGCGTCCCTTCGGGTGCTCTTCCCTCATCCCTTCGCGCGCGCTACCAGTGTTTTGGGCCGGCGCACGATCTCACACGTTTGTGTGCAATTGGTTGCGCCGGGCGCGACGCGACGATGCAGTTACCCGCTGCAAAAACTGCCATGCGGACACACCGAGATTCCACGCCGCCCGGCCCCCCTTTATTCCTGCGGCCATTTACCTTCATCTATCGTCTCACATGTCACAGTAAGCACACCCACGAGGACACATGCAGAGAGGACATCCAGCGGTTCCAATGGCGCTCCCCGTGGCTCCAATGGCGCTCCCAGCGGCCGACGATGACAACGGCGGGCAGTTCACCACGCATCACGTAGTGGACACCCACGTGAGGGGGAAGGCCCTCTCCGTGGTGTACACGAATGATCCTGTCTCGGTGGAGAGCTACATCCAAACTATGGAGCAGTTCCTTGCCGAGGACAAGTACCGAGTGGTCGGCTTCGACCTCGAGTACACCATCGGTCGTGCCGGGCACGATCAGAAGGTTGTTGTCGCCCAGTTGTGAGTGCGACATGACGTCCTCGTCTACCACTTCCACCTTGCCACAAGGCCTTGCGAGCATTTCTCCAGGTTTATCAAGACCTCCGACTACAGTTTCGCTACGGTGGACACCACCAACGATCTAAAAGCGCTCAAGGTTTCGGACTTGAAATGCCCGAATCTTGTCAACATCCAGCACCACTACAAGGTCTGGGGCACCGACAAAAGCAAACAAAACTCCCTGGTTGACCTCGCCTCGGCCATCATCGACCCCTACTACGCGTAGATGAAGCAAGAGAGCAATAAGGACAAGAACGCCTGGCACAGTGTGTGGCATAAGAGACTGGACGAACAACATGTCAAGTACGCGGCCATGGACACGTACACAAGCTACGAGATGTAAAGGTGGATCATTGACATGAGGAATTGTCTTCTTCCTGACCCAGATGAGGGATCGAGCCACATAGCAGTGGCGGGAGCGTCACAAGAAGTAGATGACTAGACAATCGTTTCTCCTACTTTAGAATGTATGCAATTGTTTATTGAGGTGTATGCGAATGATCTGTATAGTACTTATGTAATTTGATGTTTATTTCAGTTATATATATATATACATGTTATTCTACTGTAGACAGAGCAATTCACACGGCTTATTAGCAGCAATCGTCTGTGTTATTATTGGTCTTCGCACACATTTCAGATTACGGACCTGTTTGCCGCGCATCACACACATCTTGTTCAGTTGAACTATTTCCATTGTGTTGCCTAATCACACACAGTTCATCCCAGTGAACCATATGATGTATATCACACACGCCTTCATCTAGCTGCCTGTTTCTTTTGTGCCTCATCATCACAAACAGTTCATTGAGCTGAACCGTATGCCCTGCATCGCACACGCAACTAAATTCTGAACCATGTTTGATGAATCTGTCATCGCAAACGTTTTGCACCTTTTTTTACGGTTTTTTACACCACCATTTGCGATTATGGCATCGCACACAGTTTCGTCGAAGGGTCTCTGATTCGACTGTCGCGTTTGGACCATCCTGCAGTAGTGTTCCATGCCATGTATTGCATCATGTTGCTTGTGCATTGCACCGTGATTGATTGTTGTTCCGTTGCTTGTGTTCTTGTTTTGGGTAGAGCCGGGAGATGAGTTCGTGAACGAGGAACCTGTTGAGTACGCTAATGAGGAGCAAGCTTTCGACAACTCTGAGAACTTTGCAGGCAAGATGATCATTACCCTCGATATCACTTCTATATTTGCTTGCTAGTTGTTCATTCTATCGGTATGTCACGCTACCTACCACTTGTTTATCATGCCTCTCATATTGTCATGTCAAGCCTCTAACCCACCTTCCTAGCAAATCATTGTTTGTCTAAGTTACCGCTTTTGCTCAGCCCCTCTTATAGCGTTGCTAGTTGCAGGTGCCTTGCAGGTTGTTCCATGTTGGAACATGGATATGTTGGGATATCACTTTATATCTTATTTAATTAATGCATCTATATACTTGGCAAAGGGTGGAAGGCTTGGCCTTGTGCTCGGTGTTTTGTTCCACTCTTGCCGCCCTAGTTTCCGTCATACCGGTGTTATGTTCCTTGATTTTGCATTCCTTACGCGGTTGGGGTTATGGGACCCCCTTGACAGTTCGCCTTGAATAAAACTCCTCCAGCAAGGCCCAACCTTGGTTTTACATTTGCCTAACAACCTATAACTTTCCCTTGGGGTCGCGAACCTGAGGGTCATCTTTATTTTACCCCCCCCCCTATAACTTTCCCCTTGGTCATTACTATGTGTCGTTTCCTGATGATCAGTAGTGGAGCCCAGTTGGGACGATCGGGGATCTAGCAGTTGGGTTTATCTTCTTTTCTTTTGGTTGTCCGTAGTCGGACTATGAGTGTACTTTGCTGATGTATGAGCTTATTTCTGTATTGTGTGAAGTGGCGATTGTAGGCCAACTCTGTTTATCCCTTTCTTGTTCATTACATGGGATGTTGTGAAGATGACCCTTCTTGCGACAAAACCACTATGCGGTTATGCCTCTAAGTCATGCCTCGGCACGTGGGAGATATAGCCGCATCGTGGGCGTTACATGTTCTAGGTGGCGTGAGTTGTGAAACTATTCCACATTGAAATGAAGACCAAACTCGTAACTCAAATATTCGCCTCCGCAATCAGATCGTAGAAACTTTATTTTCTTGTTACGATGATTTTCCACTTCACTCTGAAATTCTTTGAACTTTTCAAATGTTTCAAACTTGTGTTTCGTTAAGTATATATACACATATCTTCTCAAATCATCTGTGAAGGTCAGAAAATAACGATACCCACCACAAGCCTCAACACTCATCGGACCGCATACGCATACATCTTCATTGTTCCAGAGAACGGAGTTTTAGTCATCTTGCCCATGAGGCATGGTTCGCAAGTATCAAGTGATTCCAAAAGCCCATCTGCATGGGGTTTCTTCATTTACTTTACACCAATATAACCAAAACGGTAGTGCCACAAGTATGTTGCACTATCATTATAAACTTTGCATCTTGTGGCTTCAATATTATGAATATGTGTATTACTACGATCGATATTCAATAAACCATCTGCATTGGGTGTATGACCATAGAAGGTTTTATTCATGTAAACAGAATAACAATTATTCTCTGACTTAAATGAATAATTGTATTGCAATAAATGTGATCCAATCATATTCATGCTCAACGCAGACACCAAATAACATTTATTTAGTTTCAACACTCATCCCGAAGCTAGAGGGAGTATGCGATGTTGATCTTATCAACCTTGGAATCATTTCCAACACACATCGTTACCTCACCCTCAACTAGTCTCTGTTCATTTTGTAATTTCCTATTTCGAGTTACTAATCTTAGCAACTGAACCGGTATCAAATACCCAGGGGCTGCTATGAACACTAGTAAAGTACACATCAATAACATCTATATCAAACATACCTTTGTTCACTTTTCCATCCTTCTTATCCGCCATGTATTTGGGGTAGTTCCGCTTCTAGTGACCAGTCCTTTTGCAGTAGAAGCACTCAGTCTCAGGCTTGGGTCTAGCTTTGGGCTTCTTCCTGGGAGCGCCAACTTACTTGCCATTCTTCTTGAAGTTTCCTTTCTTTCTCTTGCCCATTTTCTTGAAACTAGTGGTCTTGTTAACCATCAACATTTGATGCTATTTCTTGATTTCTATCTTCGCTGATTTCAGCATCGCGAAGAGCTCAGGAATCGTTTTCGTCATCCCTTGCATATTATAGTTCATCACGAAGTTCTAGTAACTTGGTGATAGTGGCTAGAGAACTATGTCAATCACTATCTTATCTGGAAGATTAACTCCCACTTGATTCGAGCGATTGTAGTACCCAGACATTCTGAGCACATGCTCACTAGCTGAGCTATTCTCCTCCATCTCCTAGGCAAAGTACTTGTCAGAGGTCTCATACCTCTTAACATGGGCATGAGTCTGAAATATCATTTTCATCTCTTGGAACGTCTAATATGCTCTATGGCGTTTCAAAACATTTTTGAAGTCCCGGTTCTAAGCCTTAAAGCATGGTGCACTAAACTATCAAGTAGTCATCATATCGAGCTTGCCAAACGTTCATAACGTCTGCATCTATTGCCGCAATAGGTCTGTCACCTAGCGGTGCATCAAGGATATAATTCTTCTGTGCAACAATGGATAATCCTCAGATCACGGACCCAGTCCGCATCATTGCTACTATCATCTTTCAACTTAGTTTTCTCTAGGAACATATCAAAAAAATAGGGGAGCTATACGCAAGCTATTGATCTACAACATAGACATGCTAATACTATCAGGACTAAGTTCATGATAAATTAAGTTGAATTAATCATATTACTTAAGAACTCCCACTTAGATAGACATCCCTCGAGTCATCTAAATGATCACGTGATCCATATCAACTAATACATGTCCGATCATCACGTGAGATGGAGTAGTTTTAAATGATGAACATCTCTATGTTGATCATATCTACTATATGATTCACATTCGACCTGTCGGTCTCCAGTGTTCCGTGGCCATGTCTTGCACCCGTTGTATGTGAATGTAGAGCTTATCACACCCGATCATCACGTGGTGTCTCGGCACGACGAACTGTCGCAACGGTGCATACTTAGGGAGAACACTTATACCTTGAAATTTTTAGTGAGGGGTCATCTTATAATGCTACCGCCATACTAAGCAAAATAAGATGTGATGCGGCTTGAAGCAACGTCGGTATTTCCCCAAAGAGGAAGGGTTGATGCAGTGATACATCTCCAATGTATCTATAATTTTTTATTGTTCCATGTTGTTATATTATTCATCTTGGATGTTTTATAATCATTTTATAGACATTTTATATCATTTTTTGGTACTAACCTATGGACATAGTGCCAAGTGCCAGTTGTTGTTTTTTGCATGTTTTTTACATCGCAGAAAATTAATACCAAATGGAGTCAAAATTCCACGAAATTTTACGAAGATTTTTTATGGACCAGAAGACACCTAATGGGCCCTGGCTACGTCTGGGGGGTGCGCCGAGGAGAGCACAGCCCACCAGGGCATGCCAGGAGGCCCAGGCGCGCCCTGGTGTGTTGTGCCCACCTCGGGTGCCCCCCGGACCGCCTCTTTGCTCTATAAATACCCCAATATTCTCAAAACCCTAGGGGAGTCGATGAAATATTGATCCAGCCGCTGAAGAGTCCAAAACCACCAGATCCAATCTAGGCACCATCTCGGATGGGGTTCACCACCTCCATTGGTGCCTCTCCGATGATGCGTGAATAGTTCTTTGTAGACCTTCGGGTCCGTAGTTAGTAGCTAGATGGCTTTCTCTCTCTCGTTTGATTCTCAATATAATGGTCTCTTGGAGATCCATATGATGTAGCTCTTTTTGCGGTGTGTTTGTTGGGATCGGATGAACTTTGAGTTTATGATCAGATCTATCTTTTTATATCCATGAAACCATTTGAGTTTCTTTGATCTCTTTTATGGATGATCTCTTATAGCCTCATATTTCTTCTCTGATATTTGGGTTTTGTTTGGCCAACTTGATCTATTTATCTTACAATGGGAGGAGGTACTTTGTAGTGGGTTCGATCTTACGGTGCTTGATCCCAGTGACAGAAGGGGAACCGACACGTATGTATTGTTGCTACTAAGGATAAAACGATGGGGTCTATCTCTACATAGATAGATCTTGTCTACACCATATCATCGTTCTTATCACATTACTCCATTTCACCATGAACTTAATACACTAGATGCATGCTAGATAGCTGTCGATGTGTGGAGTAATAGTAGTAGATGCAGGCAGGAGTCGGTCTACTAATCTTGGACGTGATGCCTATGTAATGATCATTGCCTGCATATCTTCATGATTATTTGAAGTTCTATCAATTGCCCAACAGTAATTTGTTCACCCACCGTTTGCTATTTTTCTCGAGAGAAGCCACTAGTGAAACCTACGGCCTCGGGTCTCTTTCTCATATATTTGCCTTTGCGATCTACTTTTCCTTTGCATTTATTTTCTGATCTATTAAACCAAAAATACAAAAATACCTTGCTGCAATTTATTTTTATTTATTTCATTTGGCGTTTGATCTATCAATATCTACAATTTTATCTCACGTCCATTTGCCAATTTATGGCGCCGTTACCCGAAAGGGATTGACAGCCCCTTTAACACGTCGGGTTGCGAGTGGTTGTTATTTGTGTGCAGGCGATGTTTACGTTGTGTTGCTTGGTTATCCTGATGGTTCGATAACCTTGGTTTCTTTACTGAGGTAAATAACTGTCGTCGCTGTGCTGCATCATCCCTTTCTCTTTGGGGAAATACCGACGTAGTCCTAGCCGACATCATGCAGCACAGCGACGGTAGGTATTTTCCTCAGTGATGAGACCAAGGTTATCGAACCAGTAGGAGAACCAAGCAACAACACGTAAACGGCGCCTTCACACAAATAACAACTACTCGCAACCCGGCGTATTAAAGGGGTTGTCAATCCCTTTCGGGTAACGGTGCCAGAAATTGGCAAAACAAACGTGAATAAATTGTAGTAGATTGATAGATCGAACGCCAAATAAAATAAATAAGAATAAATTGCAGCAAGATATGTTTATATTTTTGGTTTAATAGATCTAAAAATAAAAGGCAAATAAAATAGATCGCGAAGGCAAATATATTAAAGAAAAGATCCGGGGGCCGTAGGTTTCACTAGTGGCTTCTCTCGAGAAAAATAGCAAACGGTGGGTAAACAAATTGCTGTTGGGCAATTGATAGAAGTTCAAATAATCATGATGATATCCAGGCAATGATCATTATATAGGCATCACGTCCAAGATTAGTAGACCGACTCCTGCCTGCATCTACTATTATTACTCCACACACCGACCACTATCCAGCATGCATCTAGTGTATTAAGTTCATGGTAAAACGGTGTAATGCAATAAGAACGATGACATGATGTAGACAAGATCTATCTATGTAGAGATAGACCCCATCGTTTTACCTTAGTAGCAACGATACATACGTGTCAGTTCCCCTTCTTTCACTGGGATCAAGGACCGTAAGATCGAACCCACTACGACAAAGCACCTCTTCCCATTGCAAGATTATTAGATAAAGTTGGCCAAACAAAACCCAAATATCGGAGAAGAAATACGAGGCTATAATCAATCATGCACATAAGAGTTCAAAGAAGATTCAAATAACTTTCAAGGATAAAAAGATAGATCTGATCATAAACTCAAAGTTCATACGATCCCAACAAACACACCGCAAAAAGAGTTACATCAGATGGATCTCCAAGAAACCATTGTATTGAGATCAAACGAGAGAGAGGAAGCCATCTAGCTACTAACTACGGACCCGAAGGTCTACAAAGAACTACTCACGCATCATCGGAGAGGCACCAATGGAAGTGGTGACCCCCTCCGTGATGGTGCCTAGATTGGATCTCGTGGTTCCGGACTCTGCAACGGCTGGAACTGATTTTAGTGACTCCCCTAGGTTTTCTGAAATATTGGGGTATTTATAGAGCAAAGAGGCAGTTCGGGGGGCACCTGTGACGCCCCGAGACCGTTGCGCTAGGTGTCTTCCAGTTATTCGTTGTCATTGCCATGTCATTTGCTTGCGTATTGCATCTTGCCATGTCATTATGTGCATTGCATCATCATGTTTTTCAAAACTTGCATTCGTCCGGGTTTCTCAGTTACTTCCGTTGCCTGTTCTGAGCCCAGCCACTCTTGCACGCGCCCGCGGCACGTCCGAAATATTATTTTTATAAGTGGATGAAAAAGGTTCTCGGAATGGGATGAGAGTTGGTGTGCGGTCTTGTTATAGTGTAGGTAGACCGACTGCCAAGTTTCATCGCATTCAGAGTCCGTTTGATAGTCCAACCGTTAAACTATAGCGGCAATATAGTCGGTCAAACGTCGGACGTTTCGGTCTCCGAAACTGCTGCCGGGCATCTCTCTTCTCTCTCTTTTCGGAGCCCATCAAACCCCTCACCTTCGTTGACCGTTCCGAGACCAACCGGGTTTTTCATTTCCCTCTTGTCATACCACCTAATCCCTCTTTGCACAGTTCTCGACCCCCTCGTGCGCGTACGAAAGTTGTCCCGGACCTGACCCGGACAGTCGACACCGTTGGGTCCGGATCATTCCCAAACAACTACAAAACATCTTTGTTTTTCTGTTTGGACTATTCTAACCTTTTATTCTCGATCATCCGATTACGATCGGAGGGATCCGTTAGCCCCTAACTTAATCCCACCGCTATATATAATGGACAACCCTAAAAATTAAGGATTGTCTCATCCTTCCATCCATCCAATCCCTCACCCGCCGCCACCCCTCTCTCCCTTGGGATCCTCCCAGATCCCCTCCTCATCTCCTCCCGCAGCAACCACCGACCCACCTCGTCTTCAGCGCCAGGCCAACCAGCGCCCGAGCCCGAGCTCCACTCGATCCCTCTCCTTCCCGGCGACATGGACATGCCGCCGCCTGTAGCTTCCACGCTCGCCGACCACGACCAGCTCCGCCAGGCCGGCCTCGCCCCATGCCTTACCTCCTTCCTTTTCTTTCTCCCTCTCTCTTTTCTTACCTCTCTCCTCGTCATGACAGGAGCAGACATGGCGCCCGAGCACCTCGAGTTCGTCAGCCCGTCAGATGGATTCAGCTCGCGCCCCTCTCTCTGGACCTGCTGGAAACATGGAGCCCAAAGCCATGGCCGCGCCTCCCGTTTTCCTCGACCCCGGCGTTGCCAAGTTCCTCGTCGTCGGACGCCGACGCCCCGCCTCAAGCCACTGCCGCCGGTCACCGAGGCCACCCTGACCTCGACCTGGACCGCTCCAGCGACCACGCCCGTTGACGCTGTCGCTTCGCGAGTCGCTGGTCCTCGCCGGATTTCGCTACCAGGTCCATGCCGCCCTTGCCTCCACTCCGTCAACACGCGCCACCGGAGCCCCGATTTGCTACAGCCCCAAGCGCCTTACCTCTGCACCCGCCCTGATGGCCTCCTCTACCCCGGTATCTTCTCCCATGGATCCCTCCTTCTCCTCGCATCGAGAACCAGCGCTCCAGGGCCGGCCTTCTGCTGTTCGTCCTCGTCGGCTCTCGCAACACCGGCGCTGCCGGCAGCCGCGCCGCTCGATCCACCTCACCGACGACAGCACTAGCAGGTCCCGCCGACCTTCCCCTGCTCCTTTTCCCTCTCCATCTCCCTTCTCTTATCCTGTATCCCCTTCAGTCCTCTCGTGTTCCTCCGCATGTCCCCGTCATGGATGCAAGAGCACGAGCTCCCTCCTCCTCGTTGCACGCATCGCCCGTCGGAGTCGCCCCGGTCGCTGCCTCGCCAAGCTCCGTCGCCGCCAGTGACCTTCGCGTCGAGGTGCCGGAGTTCACGCCCCCCTGCACCTGCGTCGCGCCTCTGCCGTCCTCTGCATCGAAGCAGTTGCAGAGGAGGACGAGTGCCTCGAACCCCCTTGCGCCCGTGTTGACCGCGCTAGGCCCAGCGCCCCTTCCGGCCTGCTACTTCCTCCTCCACCCACCGGGTGAGAACCCCCCGTGCTCTGTTGGTCCAACAGATTCTGCCCGTATAACGTTTTTTTCTCTGGACGAATTTAATCATTTATCCAGACTGCAGTTTTTGCAGAAAACCCCCCGTTCTTCATGCATTTAATAACTCTCAAACCGTGAATCCAAATTAAACAAACTTAATATGAAACATGACTAGAATTTCATCTAGTTTCATAATATGCCACTTTCATCCATGTTTGAGATGTTTTAAAATGATGTTTGCATATGATTTGCTCCTATGCATGCTAAAATGATTTAATTCATAAGGAATTAACCGTAGCTTCAAATTTAATAAACTTTATATGTAAATGGGGTAGAAAAATGCCTAGTTTAACATGGTGTACTTGCTTTGCATGTTTAACAACTCTTAAATTGTGTTTAGGGCAGATCAGTACCAAAACCTAAAATATGCATATGAGGATTTTCCGGACTTGTTGTTTGTTGTTCCGGCCTCATTTAAACTTGCCTAGATAGGTAGTTTTCATATGCTTCACATCTTGCCATGTTAATCAATATTTAATATTGTTGAGTACATAAATGAGAGGAATTAAATAATTGACGTGGTGTTTCGTCAATATGCAATGGAGTTGCATATTGAGCTCCACTTAATTTGTAGGATTGTTTGTGCACTTTGCCATGCCATGCCTTTTTAAACCGGGCATGCATCATACTTGGTTGTGCATCATGCCATGTTTATGTGATGGTTGTTTACTATGTTGCTTGCTTCTTTCCAGGTTGCTTCTCGCGTTAGCTTCGGTTTCGTTCCGGAGTTGTGAGGATTCGTTCGACTATGTCTATTTGTCTTCTTCATGGACTCGTTCTTCTTCCTTGCGGGATCTCAGGCAAGATGACCATACCCTCAAAATCACTTCTATCTTTGCTTGCTAGTTGCTCGCTCTATTGCTATGTTGCGATACCTACCACTTGCTATATCATGCCTCCCATATTGCCTTGTCAAGCCTCTAACCCACCTTGTCCTAGCAAACCGTTGTTTGGCTATGTTACCGCTTTGCTCAGCCCTTCTTATAGCGTTGTTAGTTGCAGGTGAAGATTGGAGTTTGTTCCTTGTTGGAACATGTTTATTGTTGGGATATCACAATATCTCTTATTTACTTTAATGCACCTATATACTTGGTAAAGGGTGGAAGGCTCGGCCTTATGCCTGGTGTTTTGTTTCACTCTTGCCGCCCTAGTTTCCGTCATACCAGTGTTATGTTCCTTGATTTTGCGTTCCTTACACGGTTGGGTTATAATGGGAACCCCTTGACAGTTCTCCTTGAATAAAACTCCTCCAGCAAGGCCCAACCTCGGTTTTACCATTTGCACTAACAACCTATCACCTTCCCTTGGGTTCTGCAGACTCAAGGGTCATCTTTATTTTAACCCCCCCCCCCCCCCCGGGGCCAGTGCTTCTCTAAGTGTTGGTCCGAAACGGGCAGCCTGCAGCGCCACCTCGGGGAAACTTGAGGGTTGGTTTTACTCGTAACTTGACCTATCCGGTGTTGCCCTGGGAACGAGATATGTGCAGCTCCTATCAGGATGTCGGCGCATCAGGCGGCTTTGCTGGTCTTGTTTTACCATTGTCGAAATGTCTTGTAACCGAGATTCCAAGTTTGATCGGGTCGTCCTGGGAGAAGGAATATCCTTCGTTTTACCGTGAGAGCTTGTGATGGGCTATGTTAGAACACCCCTGCAGGGTTTTGAACTTTCGAAAGCCGTCCCCGCGGTTATGGGCAGATGGGAATTTGTTAATGTCCGATTGTAGAGAACTTGACACTTAACTTAACTAGAATGCATCAACCGCGTGTGTAGCCGTGATGGTCTCTTCTCGGCGGAGTCCGGGAAGTGAACACGGCTTTGGAGTTATGCTTGAACGTAAGTAGTTTCAGGATCACTTCTAGTTCACGACCGTGCTTTGCTTCTCTTCTCGCTCTTATTTGCGTATGTTAGCCGCCATATATGCTTAGTGCTTGCTGCAGCTCCACCTCACTACCTTTTCCTACCCATAAGCTTAAATAGTCTTGATCTCGCGGGTGTGAGATTGCTGAGTCCTCGTGACTCACAGATACTTCCAAACAGCTGCAGGTGCCGAGGATACCATGCAGGTGATGCAACCGAGCTCAAGGAGGAGCTCGATGAAGATCGCGTCCGTTGTCTTGTTTCGTTTCCTGTTGATTAGTAGTGGAGCCCAGTCGGGGCGATCGGGGATCTAGCAATTGGGGTTTTCTTCTTTTATTTGGTTCTGTAGTCGGGCCTTGATTGTATTCTGGATGATGTAATGCTATATTTATGTATTGTGTGAAGTGGCGATTGTAAACCAAGTCTTTATCTCTTTCTTATTTAGTACATGGGATGTGTAAAGATTACCCCTCTTGCGACATGCCTACTATGTGGTTATGCCTCTAAGTCGTGCTCCGACACGTGGGAGATATAGCCGCATCGTGGGTGCTACAGCACCCGAGGTGGGCACAACCCACCAGGGCGCGCTTGGGCCTCCTGGCGCGCCCTGGTGGGTTGTGCTCCCCTCGGAGCACCCCCCAGGTGCCTCTTCGGCCCATTGGTTGTCTTCTGGTCCAAAAAAATCTCCAAAAAGTTTCGCTACATTTGGACTCCGTTTGGTATTGATTTCCTGCGATGTAAAAAACATGCAGAAAACAGCAACCGACACTTGGCACTATGTCAATAGGTTAGTACCGAAAAAGGATATAAAATTATTATAAAACATCCAAGATTGATACTATAACAGCATGGAACAATCAAAAATTATAAATACATTGGAGACATATCAAGATGCATAAAAGATAAACATCACATGCAATCAAAAATATGTGACATGATATGGCCATCATCATCTTGTGCCTTTGATCTCCATATCCAAAGCACCGTCATGATCTCCATCGTCACCGGCTTGACACCTTGATCTCCATCGTAGCATCGTTGTCGCCTCACCAGCTATTGCTTCTACAACTATCGCTAACGCATAGTGATAAAGTAAAGCAATTACATGGCGATTGCATTTCATACAATAAAGCGACAACCATAAGGCTCCTGCCAGTTGCCGATAACTTTTACAAAACATGATCATCTCATACAACAACGTATATCACATCATGCCTTGACATACCACATCACAACATGCCCTGCAAAAACAAATTAGATGTCCTCTACTTTGTTGTTGCAAGTTTTACGTGGCTGCTACGGGCTTCTAGTAAGAATTGTTCTTACCTACGCATCAAAACCACAACGGTGTTTCATCAAGTTTGTTGTTTTAACCTTCAACAAGGACCGACCATAGTCAAATTTGATTCAACTAAAGTTGGAGAAACAGACACCCGCCGGCCATCTTTATGCAAAACTAGTTGCATGTCTGTTGGTGGAACCGGTCTCATGAACTTGGTCATGTAAGGTTGGTCCGGACCGCTTCATCCAACAATACTGCCGAATCAAAATAAGACATTGGTGGTAAGCAATATGACTATCACTGCCCACAACTCTTTGTGTTCTACTCGTGCATATCATCTATGCATAGACCTGGCTCGGATGCCACTGTTAGGGAACGTAGCATGCAATTTCAAAAATTTCCTAGGATCACACAAGATCTATCTAGGAGATGCATAGCAATAAGAGGGGGAGAGTGTGTCCAAGTACCCTCATAGACCGAAAGCGGAAGCGTTTGACAACGCGGTTGATGTAGTCGAACTTCTTCTTATTTTGACTGATCAAGCACCGAACGTACGGCACCTCCGAGTTCTGCACACGTTCAGCTCGATGACGTCCCTCGAACTCTTGATCAAGAAAAGTGTCGAGGGAGAGTTCCGTCAGCACGATGGCGTGGTGACAGTGATGGTGAAGTGGTCCGCGCAGGGCTTCGCCTAAGCACTACGTGAATATGACCGGAGGAGTAAACTGTGAAGGGGGGCGCCACACACGACTAACAATGTGTGTTGTGTGTTCTAGGCACCCCCTCCCCACATATATATAGGTGGGAGGGGGAGGAGGACAGCCATGGGGCACCCCAAGTAGGAGGAATCCTACTTGGGGGCCTTGTCCAATTCGGTCTCCCCCCTTACTATCTTTTCCGGAGAGGGAAGGAAGGAGAGAGAGGAGGGAAGGAAGGGGGAGGCCAAATTGCCTCCCCTTCCTTCTCTCTTCCCCTTTTCCTTCCCCCTTCCTATTCGCAGCAAGCCATGCTGGCTGTTGTGTTTGCCCTCTTCGCCCAATAGGCCCAAATCTTTGCCGGGGGGTGCTCGGAACCCCTTCCGGTGACCCGATATGTACCCGATACCATCGGAACACTTCTAGTGTCCAAATAATATTGTCCTATATATGAATTTTTACCTCTCGACCATTTCAAGACTCCTTGTAATGTACGTGATCTCATCCGGGACTCCTAACAACATCCGATCACCAAATCACATAACTCATATAATAGAAAATCGTCATCGAACGTTAAGCGTGCGGACCCTACGGGTTCAAGAACTATGTAGACATGATGGAGACACCTCTCCGGTCAATAACCAACAGCGGAACCTGGATGCTCATATTGGTTCCTACATATTCTACGAAGATCTTTATCGGTTGTACCGTAATGACAACATACATTATTCCCTTTATCATCGGTATGTTACTTGCCCGAGATTCGATCGTCGGTATTGTTGGGGAACGTAGTAATTTCGAAAAATTTCCTACGCACACGCAAGATCATGGTGATGCACAGCAACGAGAGGGAAGAGTGTTGTCTACGTACCAACGCAGACCGACTGCAGAAGCGATCACACAACGTAGAGGAAGTCGTCGTACGTCTTCTTCCCGATCCGACCGATCCAAGCACCGTTACTCCGGCACCTCCGAGTTCTTAGCACACGTTCAGCTCGATGACGATCCTCGGGCTCCGATCCAGCAAAGCGTCGAGGAAGAGTTCCGTCAGCACGACGGCGTGGTGACGATCTTGATGTACTACCGACGCAGGGCTTCGCCTAAGCACTACAACGGTATGATCGAGGTGGAATTTGGTGGTAGGGGGCACCGCACACGGCTAAGGAACGATCTCAAGGATCAACTTGTGTCTTGGGGTGTCCCCTGCCCCCGTATATAAAGGTTGGAGGGAGGGGGGCTGGCCGGCCAGAGAGAGGGAGGCGCAGGGGGAGTCCTACTCCTACCGGGAGTAGGACTCCCCCCTCCAATCCTATTCCAACTAGGACTCTCAAGGGAGAAAGGAGAGAGAGGGGGGCCGGCTCCTTCTCCTAGTCCTACTAGGACTTGGGGAAGGGGGGGGCGCGCGGCCAGCTGTGGGCTGCCCCTTTTCTCTTTTCCACTAAGGCCCAATAGGCCCATTAGTCTCCCAGGGGGTTCCGGTAACCCTCCCGGTATTCCGGTAAAATCCCGATTTCACCCGGAACACTTCCTATGTCCAAACATAGGCTTCCAATATATCAATATTTATGTCTCGACCATTTCGAGACTCCTCGTCATGTCCGTGATCTCATCCGGGACTCCGAACAACCTTCGGTACATCAAAATGCATAAACTCATAATAACTGTCATCGTAACGTTAAGCGTGCGGACCCTACGGTTCGAGAACAATGTAGACATGACCGAGACACGTCTCCGGTCAATAACCAATAGCGGGACCTGGATGCCCATATTGGCTCCTACATATTCTACGAAGATCTTTATCGGTCAGACCGCATAACAACATACGTTGTTCCCTTTGTCATCGGTATGTTACTTGCCCGAGATTCGATCGTCGGTATCCAATACCTAGTTCAATCTCATTACTGGCAAGTCTCTTTACTCGTTCCGTAATACATCATCTCATAACTAACATCTTAGTTATTATGCTTGCAAGGCTTATGTGATGTGTATTACCGAGAGGGCCCAGAGATACCTCTCCGACACTCGGAGTGACAAACCCTAATCTCGAAATACGCCAACCCAACATCTACCATTGGAGACACCTGTAGTACTCCTTTATAATCACCCAGTTACGTTGTGACGTTTGGTAGTACCCAAAGTGTTCCTCCGGTAAACGGGAGTTGCATAATCTCATAGTTATAGGAACATGTATAAGTCATGAAGAAAGCAATAGCAACATACTAAACGATCGGGTGCTAAGCTAATGGAATGGGTCATGTCAATCAGATCATTCTACTAATGATATGACCTCGTTAATCAAATAACAACTCTTTGTTCATGGTTAGGAAACATAACCATCTTTGATTAACGAGCTAGTCAAGTAGAGGCATACTAGTGACACTCTGTTTGTCTATGTATTCACACATGTATTATGTTTCCGGTTAATACAATTCTAGCATGAATAATAAACATTTATCATGATATAAGGAAATAAATAATAACTTTATTATTGCCTCTAGGGCATATTTCCTTCAGTCTCCCACTTGCACTAGAGTCAATAATCTAGTTTCACATCGCCATGTGATTTAACAGCAATAGTTCACATCACCATGTGACTAACACCCATAGTTCACATCGTCATGTGACCAACACTCAAAGGGTTTACTAGAGTCAATAATCTAGTTCACATCTCTATGTGATTAACACCCAAAGAGTACTAAGGTGTGATCATGTTTTGCTTGTGAGATAATTTTAGTTGACGGGTCTGTCACATTCAGATCCGTAAGTATTTTGCAAGTTCTATGTCTACAATGCTCTACACGGAGCTACTCTAGCTAATTGCTCCCACTTTCAATATGTATCTAGACCGAGACTTAGAGTCATCTAGATTAGTGTCAAAACTTGCATCGGCGTAACTCTTTACGACGAACCTTTTTATCACGTCCATAATCGAGAAACATATCCTTATTTCACTAAGGATAATTCTGACTGCTGTCCAGTGATCTACTCCTAGATCACTATTGTACTCCCTTGCCAAATCAGTGCAGGGTATACAATAGATCTGGTATACAGCATGACATACTTTATAGAACCTATGGTCAAGGCATAGGGAATGACTTTCATTCTCTTTCTATCTTCTGCCGTGGTCGGGCTTTGAGTCTTACTCAACTTCACACCTTATAATACAGGCAAGAACTCTTTCTTTGACTGCTCCATTTTGAACTACTTCAAAATCTTTGTCAAGGTATGTACTCATTGAAAGAACTTATTAAGCGTCTTTGATCTATCTCTATAGATCTTGAAGCTCAATATGTAAGCAGCTTCACCGAAGTCTTTCTTTGAAAAACTCCTTTCAAACACTCCTTTATGCTTTACAGAATAATTCTACATTATTTCCGATCAACAATATGTCATTCACATATACTTATCAGAAATGCTGTAGTGCTCCCACTCACTTTCTTGTAAATACAGGCTTCACCGCAAGTCTGTATAAAACTATATGCTTTGATCAACCTATCAAAGCGTATATTCCAACTCCGAGATGCTTGCACCAGTCCACAGATGGATCGCTGGTGCTTGCACATTTTTGTTAGCACCTTTTGGATTGACAAAACCTTCTAGTTGCATCACATACAACTCTTCTTTAATAAATCCATTAAGGAATGCAGTTTTGTTTATCCATTTGCCAGATTTCATAAAATGCGGCAATTGCTAACATGATTCGGACAGACTTAAGCATAGATACGAGTGAGAAAAACTCATCGTAGTCAACACCTTGAACTTGTCGAAAACTTTTGCGACAGTTCTAGCTTTGTAGATAGTAACACTACTATCAGCGTCCGTCTTCCTCTTGAAGACCCATTTATTTTCTATGGCTTGCCGATCATCGGGCAAATCCATCAAAGTCCATACTTTGTTCTCATACATGGATCATATCTCAGATTTCATGGCCTCAAACCATTTCGCGGAATCTGGGATCATCATCGCTTCCTCATAGTTCGTAGGTTCATCATGATCTAGTAGCATGACTTCCAGAATTGGATTACCGTACCACTCTGGTGCGGATCTCACTCTGGTTGATCTACGTGGTTCAGTAGTATCTTGTCCTGAAGTTTCATGATCATCATCATTAGCTTCCTCACTAATTGGTATAGGTGTCGCAGAAACAGTTTTCTGTGATGTACTATTTTCCAATAAGGGAGTAGGTATAGTTACCTCGTCAAGTTCTACTTTCCTCCTACTCACTTCTTTCGAGAGAAACTCCTTCTCTAGAAAGTTTCCGAATTTAGCAAAAAAAAGGCTTGCCTTCGGATCTGTGATAGAAGGTGTATCCAATAGTTTCCTTTGGATATCCTATGAAGACGCACTTCTCCGATTTGAGTTTGAGTTTATCAGGTTGAAGCTTTTTCACATAAGCATCGCAGCCCCAAACTTTAAGAAACGACAACTTTGGTTTCTTGCCAAACCATAGTTCATAAGGTGTCGTCTCAACGGATTTTGATGGTGCCCTATTTAACGTGAATGCAGCTGTCTCTAATGCATAACCCCAAAACGATAGTGGTAGATCGGTAAGATACATCATAGATTGCACTATATCCAATAAAGTACGGTTATGACGTTAGGACACACCATTATGTTGTGGTGTTCCATATGGCATGATTTTGTGAAACTATTCCACATTGTTTCAATTGAAGATCAAACTCGTAACTCAAATATTTTACCTCTGCGATCATATCGTAGAAACTTTTATTTTCTTGTCACGATGATTTTCCACTTCACTCTGAAATTCTTTAAACTTTTCAAATGTTTCAGACTTATGTTTCATCAAGTAGATATACTTATATCTGCTCAAATCATCTGTGAAGATCAGAAAATAATGATACTTGTCGCGAGCCTCAATATTCATCGGACCACATACATCAGTATGTATGATTTCCAACAAATCTGTTGCTCGCTCCATTGTTCCGAAGAACGGCGTTTTAGTCATCTTGCCCAAAAGGCACGGTTCGCAAGCATCAAGTGATTCATAATCAAGTGATTCCAAAATCCCATCAGCATGGAGTTTCTTCATGCGCTTTACACCAATATGACCTAAACGGCAGTGCTACAAATAAGTTGCACTATCATTATTAACTTTGCATCTTTTGGTTTCAATATTATGATTATGTGTATCACCATGATCGAGATCCAACGAACTATTTTCATTGGGTGTGTAACCATATAAGGTTTTATTCATGTAAACAGAACAACAATTTATTCTCTTACTTTAATGAATAACCGTATTGCAATAAACATGATCAAATCATATTCATGCTCAACGCAAAAACCAAATAACACTTATTTAAGTTCAACACTAATCCCGAAATTATAGGGAGTGTGCGATGATGATCATATCAATCTTGGAACCACTTCCAACACATATCATCACTTCACCCTTAACTAGTCTCTGTTTATTCTGCAACTCTCGTTTCGAGTTACTACTCTTAGCAACTGAACTAGTATCAAATACTGAGGGTTTGCTATAAACACTAGTAAAGTACATATCAATAACATGTATATCAAATATACTTATGTTTACTTTGCCATCCTTCTTATCCGCCAATCACTTGGGGTAGTTCCGCTTCCAGTAACCAATCCCTTTGCAGTAGAAGCACTTTGTCTCAGGCTTAGGACCAGACTTGAGTTTCTTCACATGAGTAACAACTTGCTTGCCGTTCTTTTGAAGTTCCCCTTCTTCCCTTTGCCCTTTTCTTGAAACTAGTGATCTTGTCAACCATCAACACTTGATGTTTTTCTTGATTTCTACCTTCGTTGATTTCAGCATCACGAAGAGCTTGGGAGTTGTTTCCGTTATCCCTCGCATATCATAGTTCATCACGAAGTTCTACTAACTTGGTGATGGTGACTAGAGAATTCTGTCAATCACTATCTTATCTGGAAGATTAACTCCCACTTGATTCAAGCGATTGTAGTACCCAGACAATCTGAGCATATGCTCACTAGTTGAGCGATTCTCCTCCATCTTTTAGCTATAGAACTTGTTGGAGACTTCATATCTCTCAACTCGGGTATTTGCTTGAAATATTAACTTCAACTCCTGGAACATCTCATATGGTCCATGACGTTCAAAACGTCTTTGAAGTCCCGATTCTAAGCCATTAAGCATGGTGCACTAAACTATCAAGTAGTCATCATATTGAGCTAGCCAAACGTTCATAACATCCGCATCTGCTCCTGCAATAGGTCTGTCACCTAGCGGTGCATCAAGGACATAATTCTTCTGTGCAGCAATGAGGATAAACCTCAGATCACGGATCCAATCCGCATCATTGCTACTAACATCTTTCAACACAATTTTCTCTAGGAACATATCAAAATAAACACAGGGAAGCAACAACGCGAGCTATTGATCTACAACATGATTTGCAAAATACTACCAGGACTAAGTTCATGATAAATTTAAGTTCAATTTAATCATATTACTTAAGAACTCCCACTTAGATAGACATCCCTCTAATCCTCTAAGTGATCACGTGATCCAAATCAACTAAACCATAACCGATCATCACGTGAGATGGAGTAGTTTTCAATGGTGAACATCGTTATGTTGATCATATCTACTATATGATTCACGCTCGACCTTTCGGTCTCCGTGTTCCGAGGCCATATCTGTATATGCTTGGCTCGTCAAGTATAACCTGAGTATTCTGCGTGTGCAACTGTTTTGCACCCGTTGTATTTGAACGTAGAGCTTATCACACCCGATCATCACGTGGTGTCTGGGCACGAAGAACTTTGGCAACGGTGCATACCCAGGGAGAACACTTCTTGATAATTTAGTGAGAGATCATCTTATAATGCTACCGTCAATCAAAGCAAGATAAGATGCATAAAAGGATAAACATCACATGCAATCAATATAAGTGATATGATATGGCCATCATCATCTTGTGCTTGTGATCTCCATCTCCGAAGCACCGTCATGATCTCCATCGTCACCGGCGCGACACCTTGATCTCCATCGTAGCATCGTTGTCGTCTCGCCAATCTTATGCTTCCACGACTATCACTACCGCTTAGTAATAAAGTAAAGCATTACATCGCGATTGCATTGCATACAATAAAGCGACAACCATATGGCTCCTGCCAGTTGCCGATAACTTGGTTACAAAACATGATCATCTCATACAATAAAATCAGCATCATGCCTTGACCATATCACATCACAACATGCCCTGCAAAAACAAGTTAGACGTCCTCTACTTTGTTGTTGCAAGTTTTACGTGGCTGCTACGGGCTTAAGTAAGAACTCATCTCACCTACGCATCAAAACCACAACGATAGTTCGTCAAATAGACTCCGTTTTAACCTTCTCAAGGACCGGGCGTAGTCACACTTGGTTCAACTAAAGTTGGAGAGACAGTCTTCCGCAAGCCATCTATGTGCAAAGCACGTCGAGGGAACCGGTCTCGCGTAAGAGTACGCGTAAGGTTGGTCCGGATCGTCTCACCCAACAATACCGCCGAACCAAAGTATGACATGCTGGTAGGCAGTATGACTTGTATCGCCCACAACTCACTTGTGTTCTACTCGTGCAAATAACATCAAACCATAAAACCTAGGCTCGGATGCCACTGTTGGGGAACGTAGTAATTTCGAAAATTTTCCTACGCACACGCAAGATCATGGTGATGCACAGCAACGAGAGGGAAGAGTGTTGTCTACGTACCAACGCAGACCGACTGCAGAAGCGATCACACAACGTAGAGGAAGTCGTCGTACGTCTTCTTCCCGATCCGACCGTTACTCCGGCACCTCCGAGTTCTTAGCACACGTTCAGCTCGATGACGATCCTCGGGCTCCGATCCAGCAAAGCGTCGAGGAAGAGTTCCGTCAGCACGACGGCATGGTGACGATCTTGATGTACTACCGACGCAGGGCTTCGCCTAAGCACTACAACGGTATGATCGAGGTGGAATTTGGTGGTAGGGGGCACCGCACACGGCTAAGGAACGATCTCAAGGATCAACTTGTGTCTTGGGGTGTCCCCTGCCCCCGTATATAAAGGTTGGAGGGAGGGGGGCTGGCCGGCCAGAGAGAGGGAGGCGCAGGGGGAGTCCTACTCCTACCGGGAGTAGGACTCCCCCCTCCAATCCTATTCCAACTAGGACTCTCAAGGGAGAAAGGAGAGAGAGGGGGGCCGGCTCCTTCTCCTAGTCCTACTAGGACTTGGGGAAGGGGGGGGGCGCGGCCAGCTGTGGGCTGCCCCTTTTCTCTTTTCCACTAAGGCCCAATAGGCCCATTAGTCTCCCGGGGGGTTCCGGTAACCCTCCCGGTATTCCGGTAAAATCCCGATTTCACCCAGAACACTTCCTATGTCCAAACATAGGCTTCCAATATATCAATCTTTATGTCTCGACCATTTCGAGACTCCTCGTCATGTCCGTGATCTCATCCGGGACTCCGAACAACCTTCGGTACATCAAAATGCATAAACTCATAATAACTGTCATCGTAACGTTAAGCGTGCGGACCCTACGGTTCGAGAACAATGTAGACATGACCGAGACACGTCTCCGGTCAATAACCAATAGCGGGACCTGGATGCCCATATTGGCTCCTACATATTCTACGAAGATCTTTATCGGTCAGACCGCATAACAACATACGTTGTTCCCTTTGTCATCGGTATGTTACTTGCCCGAGATTCGATTGTCGGTATCCAATACCTAGTTCAATCTCATTACTGGCAAGTCTCTTTACTCGTTCCGTAATACATCATCTCATAACTAACATCTTAGTTATTATGCTTGCAAGGCTTATGTGATGTGTATTACCGAGAGGGCCCAGAGATACCTCTCCGACACTCGGAGTGACAAACCCTAATCTCGAAATACGCCAACCCAACATCTACCATTGGAGACACCTGTAGTACTCCTTTATAATCACCCAGTTACGTTGTGACGTTTGGTAGTACCCAAAGTGTTCCTCCGGTAAACGGGAGTTGCATAATCTCATAGTTATAGGAACATGTATAAGTCATGAAGAAAGCAATAGCAACATACTAAACGATCGGGTGCTAAGCTAATGGAATGGGTCATGTCAATCAGATCATTCTACTAATGATGTGACCTCGTTAATCAAATAACAACTCTTTGTTCATGATTAGGAAACATAACCATCTTTGATTAACGAGCTAATCAAGTAGAGGCATACTAGTGACACTCTGTTTGTCTATGTATTCACACATGTATTATGTTTCCAGTTAATACAATTCTAGCATGAATAATAAACATTTATCATGATATAAGGAAATAAATAATAACTTTATTATTGCCTCTAGGGCATATTTCCTTCAGGTATCTCTATACCTAGTTCAATCTCGTTACCGGCAAGTCTCTTTACTCGTTCCGTAATGCATCATCCATAACTAACTCATTAGTCACATTGCCTGCATGGCTTATTATGATGTGCATTACCGAGAGGGCCCAGAGATACCTCTCCGATACTCGGAGTGACAAATCCTAATCTCGATCTATGCCAACCCAACAAACACATTCGGAGATACCTGTAGAGCATCTTTATAATCACCCAGTTATGTTGTGATGTTTGATAGCACACAAGTCATTTCTTCGGTATCCGGGAGTTGCATAATCTCATAGTCAAAGGAATACGTATAAGTCATGAAGAAAGAAATAGCAATAATACTTAACGATCATTATGCTAAGCTAACATATGGGTCTTGTCCATCACATCATTCTCCTAATGATGTGATCACGTGCATCAAATGACAGCACATGTCTATGGCTAGGAAACTTAACCATCTTTGATTAACGAGCTAGTCTAGTAGAGGCTTACTAGGGACACTGTGTTTTGTCTATGCACACATGTATCAAGTTTCCAATTAATACAATTCTAGCATGAATAATAAATATTTATCATGATATAAGGAAATATAAATAACAACTTTATTATTGCCTCTAGGGCATATTTCCTTAGGGGGGGCCTTGGTAGCAATGGAGGCTTTGCTTGACAGGCCGGTGCTCGAAATTGGTTTGCGGGACTTCCCGTCCACTCTGGACACGGTACCTGTTAGCCTGGTGTTTGATAACTTTTAGGAGTAGCAGTGGCAGGTGGGGGCGGCCCCGCGGCAGCATGGGAGGACTTCATTCTTGGTGTTGCTCCTCGAGTACCGAGTTGTGACTTTCAGGGCGAAAACCTAAGGTCTGACCTTCATTGGTTGTGCCTCACAACTGCCTTGCCGAAGGTGTTATTTTGAGAGCTCAGACTTTCTCCCGGGTGAAAACCTAAGATCTCGGATCGGGCAACGACGACGCTTGTGCACTATTCCTTTCTTGGAGGCATCGCTTTTGGAGACATTTCTTGTTTTCCGGGTGTTGTCTTTGGTGGTGGTTTGAGTGCTGCTGCTGAGGGGAGTTGATCACTGTGGCCGGGCCTTTGTTTTTTTCTTTCTTTTTTGTTTTTTTCAGGCTGTGTGCATCATGAATGTCTTTGCGACATTTTGTTGGTGCAGAGGCTGAGTGTAATTGATATCTCCGCAATATTAATATATTTCCCCTGTCGAAAAGTGACTACCAAAGTAAAAAAAAATGGTACATTTGAATTTAGATCAAAAGAACATAATGGCGGGGAATTGCCTTGAAATGGTGTCAAGTCAGCAGACTGAATCCTACTTACATTTCCTCATCTTCCATATATATATATATATATATGTTCGGGAAATGCTTAGATTAAGTTGACGTATGAAACTGAACTTCCGTGACAACTTTGGGTACTAACCATGTAGTTTACTCCAAACTAAGACATGAAGAGAAGAAATCTTACCGTTGAGAAACTACACTGTCAAATATATGTGTCTTAGTCCAATCAAGTGACATCTACCCCCTAGTAACACTTACAGTGAGGGTCTGCAGATAAATCTCACCTTTGAAAAGTGAAATATTAATGCCCTGTGTTTTCTTCTGATGAAGCAACATCTGCTCTATAGTGAAACACCTACAATGATAATTTGCCTCTTCAGATTTCACTGCTTCCTTTGCCACTTATCATCCGCATATTCTTGGATCCTACACCGATGAACAAGGACAAAGAAATAAAAGGAAACTCCAGACATTGCAATCACAATAACCCCAAAGCATCATGGGAACCTACAAGATTTAAATGATACGTACATAATTCATCAGAAATAACATGCATCGTTGACTGCTGAACAGCAAATTACTCTTTGATGAAGCATCTCCGCAAGTGAACTGCAGATATAACTTGATCGCGCTGCGTAAATTTTTCTGAGAAAAACATGATCAGTCCGCATAACTCAAGAATTGCCATTATTTTACACGTAGTGCATGAGAGGCCAACGTAGCCTGTGCTAGTCTTCAGTAACCCTAGGCTTCAGACAGGACCTGATGCTGCTGAGCTCCCTGATGAAGCGAACGAGCCGCTCCAACTCAGACGGCGACGACCCCGCCCCGGCGACATCTAGCCTCAACTGCTGCACCATGACTTGGGGTTAGTGAACTGCTGTTTGGATGTTTGAAAAAAGGCCACTCTGAGATGGCAATAGGTTAGTGAACCGCGACGGATTGTTCAAAGAAAAAGGTATTGACCTCGCCAATCGGACTGTTGGGTCTGGTTGCACGAGTATAGAGTTATGTCCAGGTTTTTCTACACATGATTTGTTGAGCAGGTTTGGGCACTGCACACAAACACAAAGAAGTGGACACCCACAAATACTCATATTCATAGGCAAATTTACCCTCCTTAGTGCTGAGTTCAAAGATAAGGCACCCGTCCCCCGTAGAAGACGCCGACCCGGTATACTACCAAGCCGACAACACAAGAATCAACCGGTGTGAAAATTGCCTTGAGCTTATTGAGCCGTATATAGGCAAGTACTCGATTTGTATAGCTAGAACACATCTTTATTGTAGATGTGGCATATGACATTAGTTACTTCTTATAAATATAGTCTTCACAAAAAAGATGCAAATACAGTATAATATTCATCATGGAATCAGGAAAATCCCAATCTTTGAAATACATGAAACTATCAAATACAATCAGAAGGTTGTCATCATAGATACAAAGATCTACACAAATACATAAAGCCTAGCTGTCTACGCTCGGTTTACAAACTCCCTCAAGGGTTTTTCCAACTGTTTCATGACAGCTTCCCATCCTGCGTGTGTTGGGTGCATGTCGTCCCAATAGAAGAATTTGCTCGACTTGTCGCACACTGTGTACAGAAGCTCCGCGGATGACTCGCCCTGCTGTCCGCAGTAACCATTCGAATTCAAACTCTCGCAGCACGGCGATAGTTTGCGCTTGAATTGTTTGGACATCTCTGAGCCTTTGCCTACATTAATGCACATGAAATTGAAAATGTTCAGATAAAGTATTTTAAGTACACAATCAAACCCCATCTAATTAGATTAAGATAATTCTAAAATAATGAGACCCTTTTGAATGCTTGTAGATACATACCTGCCGCATGATCCACAATATTGGCAAAGGCCGTGTACACGTCGACGATGTAGACATTCTTCTTTGATGCCATAACTTGTTTCAGATTATCGTTGTGGATTGATGCACCCAAGTTTTCAAAAATATCACACGTGGTGTAGTTGTTGGTTCGGGTGTGTGATGGCGTGCAACCGATAGGGTGCAAGTTATTGACAAGAACCTTTGTCACCCCAAGCTTCAACAATTGATCCACATTAGCTGCAATCTCTTTTGTCACCTTTCCAATATAAGCATTAATCTACATCGCATGTATGAAAATTGTAAGTTAGTAAGATACATCAAATTAGTGTATGCATATATACATTGTGCGTTGATATGATACTCACATCGCTGGGGCTACTTATGCCATTGACGCCAGTGCCTGCATAGTCATTGCCGGAGAAGGCCACGAGCGCTACGGAGCGACTCAATTGATTCTCCGTGATGGTCCCGTCCTTGACCATCTTCCTAAAAGTGTCGACCTGCTTGGCGAGGGCGGGGACCTCGTGTGATGTACTGTCCAACACGCCTGCACCACCGGTAGCAAAGGTCATGCCGGATGGGTCGCAGGTTTTCTCGGCCATGCGGGCATGCGCCGGAGGGGCTTCCTCCAATCCCAGCATTGTTGCTGCAAGTTATCAATAAAACAACGAGTAGGGTTAATTGTGATGCACCATAGATTACAGCATAACATGAGATTATAATATGAGTAGTACTTACCGATGAAATCCGACTGGATTTTATAGTTTGAGAAGCGGCCGGACGGAGTATTCGGCCGCGGAAACCCATCGGCATCGACGTAGTTGGAGCCGTAGGGGTAGGCCCATTGCCGTGACATCTCGGTGATGGGGTCAGTCAGAGGGAGGTTCCCGTTGTCGGCGAAGTCATCCCCGAAGACAAAGAAGGTGGCGCTGGACGGCTTCTTCTCATGAACGCCGGTAGGCGCAGGCCGGGCCTCCACGCCATTGGGATTCAGAAGGAGGGCGAGGACGAGAACGAGGCCGAGGACGGCCGGAAGAAGCTTCATCGATCCCGGCTACTACTGCTGGCCAACTCTTTCGCCAACGAAAAACCAGGAACTAACGTAAAGCGGTTGTCTGCGATGCTGGTACACCATGGCCTGGCCCTCTCCTCAACTTATATATGCTCGTACACCAGGACCAGCAAAGCAAGTCGAAGTCGGGCTTGCGGCCACGACCGGAGTCGGAGCCACAGCACAGTCGGACAGGGATTGACAGATACGACTCATGGACGGTACGTCGTTCACTGGCCAAAGCCCACCAGGCTCCAGCTGCTCGTCTCGCGAGGCCTGCGCATCCTCTTCCCCTCCTCCGGCCACGACCTCCTCCACCCGGCCGTCAGCTCGTCGGCCGCGCAGCCGGTTGTCCTCGCTCCTCCCCCGGATGCCATGGGGTTCTCTCCGGTTTTGCTGTTAACCTCCGCCCCAGTTGGAGCCGTCGGCGCGTCACCTCTGCTATGTCTCTGAGCCTGCCTTTGTAGCAGCAGCTCAACGTTGGCGGTTGTCACCTTCTCAGTAACAGTTGCATAGGGGAGGGCTCTTCAAAACAGCAACTTATACTGTAATGCTCTAACTGTAGAACCTAAGTACTACAGTACATATTTAACCAAGTGACTATCAAAGTAAAAATTGGTACATTTGAATTTACTCCCTCCGTTCCGAATTACTTGTCACAAGTATGGATGTATCTAGATGTATTTTAGTTTTAAATACATCTATTTCTGCGACGAGTAATTTGGAACGGAAGGAGTAGATCACAAGAACATAATTGTGGGGAACTGCCTTGAAATGGTGTCAAGTCAACAGACTGAGTTCCTCTTACAATTTTCTCATCTTCCATATATGTTCGGGAAATGCTAGAATAAGTTCTGAGACTGAATAAGTATGAAACTGAACATGTAGTGCGTGAGAGGCTGTGCTAGTCTTCATTAGTTCTGGGCTTCAACAGGACCTGATGCTGAGCTCCCTGATGAAGCGGACGAGCCGCTCCAACTCGGACGACGACGACCCCACCTGCACGACATCCAGCCTCAACTGCTGCGCCATAGCTTGGGCCACCCCCCTGATCTCGTCGGACACCATGGCCTCCCTCACCGTCCTCTCAACGACGCCTCTGTCGCAGACGTCCTTCGTGTCCAGCCCCGTCCTCCACACGGCGCCCACGAAGCGGCTGTTGATCTGCTGGTCGGAGAAGAAGGGCCAGCACACCATCGGCACGCCTTCCATGGCGCACTCCAGCGTCGAGTTCCATCCGGCGTGTGTCAGGAAGCAGCCCACCGCCCGGTGCCGCAGCACGTCCCGCTGAGGAGCCCACTCGACAACGTGTGCCTTGCCGCCCTCCACTGCCCCGATGGCTTCTCGGAGGAGCGTGGTGGAGCTGGTCATCTGGACCATGTCCGGCCGGAGCGCCCAGAGGAAGGCATATCCAGTAGCTACCAGGCCGGAGAGGAACTCAGTGAACTGCTCATGCGTGATCACCACGCGGCTCCCCAGGCTCACGTACACGACGGACTGGTCCTCGTGGCTGTCCAGCCACGCCATGCACCCGTCGTCCTCCTGCCACAGGCTTGCGCTTGCGGTGAGCCTTGACCTGGCATGCAGTGGGCCTACAGCGAAGACGTCACTTGTGCGCGACGCAATGTGGGCGAGCGCTGGCTGCTCCATGGACGTGGTGGTGTTGAGTATGAGCGCACATGCCTTGCTGGAGCGAGCGGTGACCTCGGCAAGCTTGAGCATCCAGGGGTCTCCCTCGCCTTGTTCAGTGCAGTAGAGTCCACCAGGAAGATCTCGGCGCCGGAGGAAGCCCTCCATCCCCGGAACGCCGCACACCAGGTCGTCCGCAGGGAAGGGGGTCTCGCCGAGCTCAACGAGCTTGGGCATAGACAGGAGCGCCAGGTAGCTGCAGGCGCTGTGCGTGGCGAAGGTGAGCGCCGGGATGCCAAGCTCCTCGGCGACATCGATGGCGAACGGCATGGTGCCATCAGCAACAACGCATGTCACCGGCGCGTCGGCGGACAAGAGCAGGGCACGGTATGCGGCGCTGCTGGTCTTCCGCATGGACTCCAGAAGCTCCAAGAAGCTGCGAGGGTGGTCGTCGGGGAGTCCGTCAGGGATGGAAAGCAAGCGTAGGCGTGGTGGCAGAGGCGCCTGGGGAAGACGGCGGAGGTTGTGCTCGGTGTGGAGGAAGGTGACTTGGAGGCCGGCATCGACGAGGGCGGTGGCGAAATGGAGCATGGGGTTGATGTGTCCCTGCCTTGGCCAGGGGAACACGAGGACGTGCACCGCGGCATCCATCACTCCGGCAAACGGGAGGTCGCCCAACTTGCAAATTTGATGGCAGCTCAGGCCGGCGTTGCTCAGAGTTCCATAGGCCTGATGAAGGAGGAAGAAACCATTGGCGATAAGAACGCTCCAAATTAGAAGTGACCTCCAGTAGGTAGCATCTTTCCAGTTAGCTGTATTTGCCTTGGTACCACACAGACACACACGGTTGGTCCTACTTGCACTATTTGACGTACCGTGTGGTAGACACACTATTTGGACTATTTCCACCCACCGACCCGTGGGTATACTGTACTGTGACTCTGTACGTGTGATCGAAATTATTTTGTCATCTTCTCCTTTATCATCGTTCTTCTAAACAGATCCAGGTGACATCTAATTTATGCGTGCCCACTCTTTGCTCTTCCAAACATGTTTTGCACTTAGCTATGTGGCCTTGGTGACAACCTGGGTCCTTATCCAGGTGGGATGGCATTGCTATGGCTACATAGAAATGATTTGGTGTTTAATAATGTGATCTGTTGCAATCCATCACGGTATTAAATAACTAAAACTAACCAGATTCAAATGCATTCCAGTGACATAAGTTGAGAGCACTAACCTTTAATAGATTATAAGCCAGTAACAAAACAAATGGTAAAGAAGCAAGAGCGTGCATGTGATGTTAAGTTATGCTTGTTGTTAGAGCTGCTAATTGTTTAGCTTCTTTATTTCCAGGTGGAACAAATAAATGGACAATATGAGATTTCCTGGACTACTCCATGTTCATTAGCTGATATTGTTTGCAATCATTCCTTCAGTTCTTTGGAGATGAAACCAGATCATAATCAATATGAAACATATATATGAACATCAGTACCCCAACTAACCTGATAATCCTTGAGAGCGACTAAAACAATTGGCGGACCCTCATGGCGGTGAACCCTTGATGCCTTCTTTGCCAGCAGCATAGTTATTGATTGAACTTGGATGGTCATGTAATTCATGACCTTGGAACAGCAAACGTCCAGCCTCTTGGAATCAGAGTGCCGTGACCATGACCCTGAAGGAAAATTCAGCAAGTCCAAGTTTAAAATCGTCACTGAACATTCAGTACAGTTTAATCATGGGACCCTACAAGATGTAAATGATACAGAAAGCCCAGGAACACCCCAGGCACAAAGGAAACTTAGAGAGCAGCCTGATTGAAGAAACCATTGAGAAAGAATATGAGAAGTTTCATGTCATCAAAGTGACACATACAGAGCACCCAAAGCTTGGCCAGACTTGCACGATGGCACCAAAGTTTTCTAGCTCACCGATTCCTGAAGGGAAGTCTCGAGCAAGTAAGTGTTAATACTTAATAGCAGTAGAGAGTCATTGTGATTAGAAGAGGGCAGCTAATGAACTTAGTTTATGGAGATTCAGAATAGAGATGCATCAGGTTAAAGCAATGTTTCCCTCAAAATACAAATATACTTTCTGAATTTGTAGAGGCACTTTTAAAATTTTGGACAGAGTTTATAAATCTTCCAATACTCTTTGCACATGTGACATGTGTGCTTCTTGAAATAACGGTCAATTAATTTAAAACAGTAAATTTACTTTGCAAAAGAAATTATTTCAGAGAATCATGGGAGCAGCTAAAATTTGCAAACAATAAAAGGGAACAATATTCTCAAACTGAAAACCTCAGGGTCATCTTATAGTCATCTAATCAGCACACCAAAATCAACTGACTGAAGGGAGATTTGCCCTAGATATAGATCTTTAACATGTTGAGTACACAACCCAATTCGTCTGCCATTTAAACTCCCATGAATTGATGATGAGAAACCTGTCCTCCATCCTGGAAACCGCTGTTTCTCCTTCACATGAATAATGTACAAACTTGGTGATGAAGATTGGCAGCCCATGACAAAGCAGTTGAATTTCCGAGCAGGGACTCTAACTCTTGAGAGGGTGAGCACACATAAGCCACTACTAGAAATGCCATACGTCAGAGCTTCATCAGCGGAAACTGAGGAAGAACTAGGTTCTAGCTGTGCTATCATTGCCTCAAAGTCCTCGACCATTGGAATGCCATAATCATCAAGTTCAAACCGCTTTTCTGTCAATTTTTCGTACATTCGGTACTTTGCAGATAGTGTCCGAATGCAAGATTTCCTGACACATTCAACTAACATAAGTTGAAGCTCTTTAAAATTGTCAACCTCAGAGAACCATCTTACCCAACGATGAATTATTCCTGCAAACCAACTTATGATTAGCTCATCATCTTGCAAAACAAGGGCTGAAACATGTTTAGGGAAACCTTCAAGATTAGTTACACCATAGCGATTGAGGCACTTCTTGATATAACTAAGAGGCGCATAAATCTTAATGGCAGCATCATCAGGGCAGGTATACATTGATTCCTTATTCTTCAAGCTGGACAACAGTGCTTCTGTAGCAGCAGTTTCTGATGAGATATAATCATTAGCTTGCTTCTGAAAGTTGTTAAAAGCATCTCTGAGTTCCTGCGGAAGTGCTGGTTCAGCAATGTATTTTGACAGGAGCACCTCCTCATTAGCTTCATTTTTGGCATTGATGTCCTGCATCCATACCTTGAGTAAAGTTTTGAACCAATGATCTGTCTTCATGCCCTCTTTCCTAAATTGTGCAATGTGATCCAGCAACGGAGTACTGAGACCAAGTGACTTGATCTCAGACTCCTTTACCCTCCTCAAACCATATGCCAACCACTTCTTTCCTAACCTAAGATTCATAGCATCCCATATCTCTTGCTTCTGACAAGCAAATAAACGGACCTTCTCCTTCAGCTTGTGAACAGTTTTCAGCGCAGCACTTTCTTTTGTTGCGGCCTTAACTACGGTGCCAGCAAACTGTAACCCCCGAGAGTCCTTTTTTACTGGCACAAGACACAATCCATCATCAACTTTCAGGTAAAGCGATTTGCTTAAGTAATCAACAACTTCAGACTTTACAGTTTCTGCTATGTCTCTGGACCCCACAACTGCAACAAAAATCTCATCCATGTATCTGCAAGCATATAATCTCACGTTTGGCTGGCCCTCTGTTTGATCTTCATTATTTAGATCCCCATCCTTCATTTGACTTCTAAACCAGTGACGCAACTTGGAGCCCTGGTTGTCTGTAACATTTTTTGCCCCTGAATAAAGGCCTTCATGTTTCATGCAAATCCTAAATACTTCATGGTCAAAAATGTCAAGATAAATATTCATCAGGATTGGTGCAAGTACTCCTTCTTGAGGAACTCCATGGCCCTTGGGAAACCCTCCAAATACCAAATTGATCACCTCGGCATCAAACATATCTTGCATGAATGCCACTAACTGGTCATCAACAATCTTTTCCTGTATTTGTGAAATAAGCTTCAAGACCACATCACTATCCACCTCCTTGTACAAAGGGACAGTAAAGCACCAATCTGGAACCCCAATTTCAGTGGATATGAACCTCAGAGCTGAGTGATATCCTCGCCCACTCCGACAACCATGTGATATCTTGGAGAACTGAGGCCTGTAAACAACCTCAAGCACCACCCTAACTGCTTCCTGGATAACTTTCAAGTTGAGCCGTGGAAGAACAATGCACTCTCCTCCTTGCCTCTTTGCAGCAACAGAGAAAGAATTCGCAGCGATATCAAACTCTCCGGTTCTGAGCTGCTCTGCCAATGCGTTGAAGCAAACATCGTCCCTTGCAGATGCCAGATCGACATTAGAATTCAGCCGGACAATGTCGTAAGCATCCTCCAACGTATCAGCGCTACCCACCACCTTGCCCATGAGATCATAAAACTTGCCATTCAAATACTGCGCCTTGACCCTCTTTTTTATCCGGAGCTCGGCCAGCCTCTTCTGCTCCATCCGGGACAGGGGCTTCCGCTGCCTCTGAGCAGCAATGGTTGATTCTTCGGCCAGAGAGGCCAGACTCTTCGCCAAAGACACCGGTGGTTCCTGCGATCCGGCAGCGCTCTCCGTTTCATCCTCGATTCCGTCAAGCAAGACATGCGCCTTGTAACACCGGAAGCACGCTGTGTAGCGTCCTAGTTCAAAAAATACAAAACGCAGCATTAGCGGCACAATTTTTTATGTCGCGACGGACGTTGGGATGGCAGATAGGTCGCACACCTTGCTGTGGCGGCCGGTGCCTGGAGATGACATGGAGGAGGCGGCCGCGGCCAGATGCCAGGAAGGACATGGAGTCAGCTTCCCTGGTCTAGTGGGGCATTTGGTCGAGCAGGTGGTGTGCACAGGAGGACCAGCGAACGGCGGAGGCTATGCGATAGGCGAAGTCCCCCGTCGGTGCTAGATGGGACTCGATCACCGAGTCCAGCCAACGGACGCCTGGTTCCCCTCTAGCACCGGCGGTAGATACCGCGGTGGCTGCGCAGCACCACCCAGTCAGGTGGCTGGAGGGCAGCGAGCGGCGAGGTGGCGACTGGCCCAGGCAGTCCGACGGCAGAGCGTCCAGTGTCCGATGGGCAGGGGTTACGCGAAGGCTGCGTGGCGGCAACCGGCAAGGGCCAGCGGCGCAAGACGGCGGGTGGCAGAGCAGCCGAGCAAGCACGGTGGAAAGAGTCGCGGTCTCGCGGAGACGGTGCAAAAGCCGGCCGGGCGCCGTCAGTTACCAAACTATCTGAAGTTTTGAACCAGTGCGTGGTGGTTAACTGGGGAACTGCTTCGTCACCGCCTGATTTGATCCCAATTTTTAAATAAAATAAAAAACACACCCCTTACATATTCAGAGAAGTGTTACAACAGATCAGTCCACAGTCAGAAATGCAGACTGACACACAGCAGACAATATTCTTCGTCGATCTCCCTATAACCGACCAATGCGTCATGGTCGAACTGAGGAGAGGAACAAATTCACCACACACACACTACAATTGACTCTTTATTTTCTTCTTGCATTTGCTGAGCGACGCCTTTTTGAATGGACGAAGCGGCACGTATGATCATCTAAAGAAAGCTACCGCAGCAAAAATCCATCGCCAAACTGGTATACTCCCTCCGTCCCATAATATGAGAAGAGATGTTCTCCGCTGCAAAAGAAAAAGTTCTTGCAACCGATATACTCGCTCCGTAAAGAAATATAAAAGCGTTTAGATCACTACAAGGAGTAACAACCAAAATGGTGTAACAACATCTTACACTATATTGTGGGACAGACGGAGTACCTGCTAGATATGCAATGCTGGCTTCATTTGTATTACTAAATAATGTGCTCCTTCCAATCCAAAATAATTGTTAAACCAAAACCATGACACTTATTTTGCATCAGAGGGGGTACCAGCCATATAACAATCCCGCGTGTCAAAAAAGGGTAGCACAGCAACGGTATCTTACACAGATGCTCCAGCACAACAAGGGGAGACAAAAACAAAAACAAAAATCTTTGATATGTTCCACTATTTGTACTCATCGATACAAATTTGAAAACACGCGTACTGCAATAATTTCTTCATTTTCGATGTCCGGGTACAACAACTTCCGTTGCACTTCTGCTAGGTTATATCTCTGTGAATCGATATAATGGTAGGGGACAGGCATCATACGTCAAAATCAGGTGTACAAGCTACCAATCCAACAGCAGAGTAATCGAACATGAGTTCTTCAACCCTTTCGTAAATCTGACAGGAATTTCAGCTATCTTTTTGTGTATTGATGATGGGTCCTGAGGCTTTCTCCAGGTCCCTCCTGTTCATGTAAAACAAGGACTGTTTCGGCGAGAACGCTGATTTTATGCTGATTGGCGAAAATCCCCCGTATTCCTTGTCAGCCTTAGCCAGGCCGACCTCGAGAATGTACTTCACGAGCTCATGTTGCTGGACGAACGGTTGTGCCGCGAATTCCTCCACCGGCATCCACTGCATTTGAGAAGCGGCGCATCAACAGACTGTTTACACAGTACTAGTTGAGAAGATACTGAAGTAAACCAATAGAAGATGTCTCCTTTTCTGAGCACGGTATTAAACAACATGATGCTGAAAATGCAGATCTGAATTACCTGAGCATCCTCGATTTCAGACTCTTGTTTAGTAATGTCGAAGGAAAGTGGCCTTAGGATGCACACAAAAAATAGATCCGATTTTTCAAAATAAGCTTTGTGGCTCTGCCTGCACATTCATAGGTAGAGATACCCACATGAGAGAGACAACAGTTAGTTCAACATTCAAGCTAAACACATGGTTCTTGCCAAAAAAATATGTAGAGTCATTGAAATAGATCAAAAGAAAAGAAGGTTTCACTATTTAATTTCCATTTAGCGTTTGCTTTGATACTACATGTTCCATTTTCAATTTTACCTAGATTATGCTTGCTAGCACAAGGTTATGGAGTTTAGTGTCAGCAGATCTCAGTAACCTCCTTATCATCTCAAGCACATATTTTGCATGCTGTACCAGAAGGCAGCTTAGGTGTCACATAAATGTCTATTACCTGCCATGTTGGTATCAGATTGACTTTTACAAAATTCATGATTGTACTATGGATCTTTAAGAAATGAGGGAACAAAAAAAGGACAATTAGTTCCAGTTGTTACCTGAAGGCAAGTACCTCAACGAATTCTGCATCAACCTAATACATCATCCAGGAAGAAAAGGAAGAGTATGAGTAGCTATAGCAGTATTCTGTCAGGATCAGTTCACGTATATGCTAATACATACCCCAGTCTCTTCTTTTACTTCTCTTACAACTCCAATGTTTATATCTTCCCCCTACATGCATCAAGATCTTTAAGATTATGATGAGAGAAGGTGGTAAAGAAAGATCTGTGAATAACATCTCTACATGTCCTGAGCAGAAAATTTTACTGGTTCAACAACTCCAGTTGGGAATTTCCATATACCAAGCCCCTTAAGTACACCGCTTTTTTCCTGTACAACCAATACCTGCAAAAGAAAATTTGAGTCCTTGTGCTGACGCAAGATACATAATTTACCTATAAAGTCAATTTTAAAAGGCTAGAAAGGTAGCAACACGCACATGATTATCTGAATCCTTTAAATAGTGCTTTCATATTTATTTGGTACCTCTCTTTTGTCATTCATTACAAAAGCTCCAACGCCCACACGGTGAGTAGCATTCACAGGCAATGTATGAGGCGTGTTCGGGAGCCAGTATGCAAGCATTAGGTAAGTTTCCTCTGCATGATGGTACCAGAATCCTTCCTAAATAAAAATGAAGCAAAAAAGGATTCAGAGCAAGTTAAGCAGCTTTTTGTATACAAATCTGGCTTGCTATTTTATATAGTAAGATAAGGATACCCTCTTATTATTCCTTTGAAAAGGGAAAAAGAAAAGACTGTATTTGGACAGAGTTATAAATTAACACCTACTGATATCAAAACCTAGAACAATTGTTATCTCCAACTAAGAAGTACTCCCTCCGTCCGGAAATACTTGTCATCAAAATGGATGAAAATGGATGTATCTAGAACTAAAATACATCTAGATACATCAATTTCAATGACAAGTATTTTCGGACGGAGGGAGTAGATGATTCTACTAAGTATTCCAATGCAAGAATAAGCATAGTAACAAGTGAAATCAAGAATACAAAGTCATGAAACTAGTTTCGCTACCAAAGAAACATGAAATATGCGAGTTTAGTTACCTCTACTGCTGATTGAATAAGGTTGGCAAGGCTGATTGGCAATTTTATCCAGACACCTCTTATTCCCTACAATGAGAACACAAGAATGAAGTACAATCAATGGAAAGATCAGACACAAATATTTAGTTAACAACTGGGTGCAGCTATGCATTCTAAGTCCTAACACCATCTCCTTGTTGTAGCCATGATTAATTAATTTTGATATTAGTATCCACGTACACTAATCTTTGCCTACCGATGGCATGTCTTGGGTACCGTTGCTGATCCGTTAATCATAATACAAATTGAACGAGTCAATGTTTCTAAGAAAAAAGCTTCTTCCCTTGTTGAAATAATCTGATCTTAGCCTTCATAGGGAGTGCATTATGCAGCTGAAAATACTTAACATTAGTGATAACTTATAAAGACCTTTGCACATCAAATAGCTTGTAGGATTTGATGTCAAATATTTATCTATGCATTTACGGTTTTTATGCTGCCAGCGCATATACGCATGCATTTTATAGGATGATGGAGTTGTTAACAAATCATCTTACTAAAAAATCCTATGTGCTTGAGTTATACACATGGCTGACAAAACTACCTGCTCCCTCCATTTCGACAATAAAGATTTCAAGGAAGCTGAAAAAGGTTGTGGATCCATCGGGGTGGTCATCTCAATAATGACACCTCCATGTTTGTCATTCACGAATGGTAGCAGCTCCACATCTCTTCCATTCGTGGTCATTGCCGATTCGGCGTCCACCTTTGTCGAATATATGGAAGCCGACATAGTTCTGCTCCCCACTCCACTTCTCTGCCTTCCACCTGCACCTGCTAGATTCGAACAAGCAAATGTATGGAACTGTCATTACGTAGATCACACATTTATAGCATTAAACATAAGCAGAACTGCAGAAGACATGTGGTGTGAACAATGGCTGTTACAAATTTCAGCTCTGTGCTCCATAACTGTAGAATGACCGGTAAACTGACAAAAGGGAAAGTGGTATAGCAGGAGTCGTGGTGCCACTCATGATTAACTGAGAAAGTATCCGATGGAAACCACAGTATTATAGTGAAAACTGCGTGGAAATTATGTCTAAAAGCCTTTGAAAACTGAGTCCATCACCATCCCCTTTCTTTCCCTGTCACGGCCATCTCGTCTACTGCTCTCATACATGGTCGTTTCCTTGGCCTACGTTCACGATGCGGCCTCCCAGCATCTGGGAGTGGGACGCTCCACGTCTGTCCACCCCTACCACACCTATTTCACTGGCGGCAGTTTTTACCGGATCACCAGAAACATCCCACGCGAGAGGCGAGCGCCGCTAGAATGAGAAAATCCAAGAGAGCACACCGCCATGATCCCAGATCGATCCGCACGTCGTCTACTGAGAGCTAAGCGCGCGACGACCAGCCGAGCCGAGCCAGCACGGGCCGGGGGCGGTGGTGGATCGAGCGGGCGGGGCAGAGTAGCGGAGAACGCACCTCCGAGTCCGAGGAAGAGAGCGCTGCGACGGTGGCGAGGCGGCGCGGAGCAGACGGGGAGTCTGGGCGGCGCTGCGGAGAGGGCTAGGCCGCGGCGGCGGCGGAGGAGGCGGAGCAGAGGCGCCCGCGTGGTGAGGGGGGTGGAGAGCGAGGGGGCGGCCATCTGACGCGGCGCACCCCTGCGCTCCTTTTATTACTGCGGGGACCCGGGCGCCAACGATGATGCTCGCTGCTCGCCTAGCTAGTTGTGCAGGGCCGGGTGGGGTGGTGTCACTGGCGTGGCATCGGCACACGGTGCGGCCTTGTCGCGTGGGCGCGTGTGGTGCGGGACGGGACGGGCAATGATCCCGCTGCTTTTCACTTGCGTCGGCTTGCTGGGTGGGAACGGCCGAGCAGGCGGCGGCTAGGCCGGAATGGATTGCGGCGATGGGGATTTGGCCGGATTCGCTCCCAGAGCGAGAGCTGTCGCGCTCCGGCAGGGGTGGGCGTGGATTGGAGTGGCCGCGGCGGCGTTTCAAGGTGAGGTGGGTTCCACTATTCTGAGTGAAAATGCGCCTAAACCCATTCAACTCATCAATGCATTTACATATTTCATCTAGGGGTGTGTCTAAAAATCAGTCGACTCAGTGGCTGATGTCATCTAATATCTGATTTGGCCCGTTCAGCCTTCTTAGTTGCTGGGTTTGATTTCCAGCGTCATGGGCTTGAGTAGTGGACTTTTGATTGTTTCTGCTAGGCCTGTTAGATTGTTTGTCTCTTTTGGCCTGGACTATTTATTTGTCTGGCTTTTACTTTTCCTGCACTGAAGTCTGTCACACTTTTGTCACAACATGCGCTACATTCGGCTGGCAAAAAAGCTGCTACGCTAGATTGTCTTTGTGCATCCTTGTAATTAATCTATACCCGGAATAGGTTGCTCCATTGACTAAAAAGTTGGAGAAAATAAAATAAAGAGAAAAGGGGCGTAAAGAAAACATAATGAGAAAATAGTCTGAAAATATGAGTTGTCCTATAAGATCTTCAAAATCAAACGCTTACATGTGCCAAGAAAAAAACGCGATGGCACAGTTAAAGAGAAAAGGGGCGTAAAGAAAACATAATGAGAAAATAGTCTGAAAAAAATGAGTTGTCCTATGAGATCTTCAAAATCAAACGCTTACATGTGCCTAAAAACGCGATGGTAAAAAAACGTGGTGTGCCTACTGCCAAACAAAAGACGACCACCTAAAGCACAGTTATTTTGCCCAAAAACACATCACGCCACAAAAAGTCTCCAAATAAAAAAATTAAAGACCCACCAAAAAAGTCAAGCCCGGTCGATTAATTATATACAAGTATACGACCATTAAATAAAAATAAATTATCTACAATGTTAATGTATTAAAAGTGCAACAAAAAGATCATTAACAAGAGGATAAAATAATGTATGAAAAACATTAAAATAGCAAGGCATACAATTTAGATATGGAGACAATATTTATGAAACTAAAAAAAACACTAGTCGTGTGTGCAACGTGGTTGCAGATGGGATGTGATGTGTGATGTGCAATGTAAAATTAAAATAAAAAGAGGGAAAACTAAATAAAAATAAAATAAACAGTGTCCTACTCTAGTTGTGTGTAGGCTGTGGGGTGTGGTGCGTCGTGCAAAATTTAAAAATGATAAAACTAAAATAGATAAAAGAAGGAAAAGGGCGGGTACAACAAGACTAAACAAAACAAGGAAAAGGAAACATTATACTCTGTATTTGCACCTTTGAAGGCAGTTTGGGTGACACTTGCAGTTGTGTGTCTAGTGGTAGACATATAACTATCCATCCTTGATAGAACACCACATATTTATAGTTAGGAGGTGACAATTGCAGTTGCGTTCGTACTAGCAGACATGCAATTATCTATCCCCACCCACACAAAACAAAACAAGGAAAAGGAAACATTATACTCTGTATTTGCACCTTTGAAGGCAGTTTGGGTGACACTTGCAGTTGTGTGTCTAGTGGTAGACATATAACTATCCATCCTTGATAGAACACCACATATTTATAGTTGGGAGGTGACAATTGCAGTTGCGTTCGTACTAGCAGACATGCAATTATCTATCCCCACCCACACAAAACGACACAGAGTTGTAGATGCGTTGAACACATGCACTTGCAAATCGGGATCGATGCTTGAAGTTGCATGTCTAGTGTTGCACATGCAACTACCCTCTCTCCTCACCGCCCTTTTGACAAAAAAATGCCAGTTGCAGTCGAGTGTGTAGACATGCAGTTGTAGTCGTGGGTGATGCTTGCGGTTACATGCCTAGTGTCAGACATGCAACTGCCCCCCCCCCTTCCCAAAAAAAACAAAGGTCATTTGCAATCGAGGGTGCCACTTGCATTTGCATGCCTAGTCTCAGACATGCAAGTACCCCCTCTCCCATCGTCCTTCAACAAAACGAAGGTCATTTTGTAGTCAGATGTGTAGATATGCAATTGCAGTTGAGGGCGACACTTGCAATTGCATGCCTAGTGTCAGACATACAATTGCCCCCCCCCCCCCTCTCTCGCCGCCCATCGACAAAACAAAGGCAAGTTGCAGTCGGGTGTGTAGACATGCAATTGCAAACAGGGGCGATGCTTGTAGTTGCAGTTGAGGGTGACACTTGCAGTTGCATGCCTAGTCTCATACATGCAACGACCCCCTCTCCCACCACCCTCCAACAAAACAAAGGTGATTTGCAGTCGGATGTGGACATGCAATTGCAGTCGCGGGCGACACTTGCAATTGCATGCCTAGTGTCAGACATGCAATTGCCCCCTCTGTCTTGCCGCCCATCGACAAAACAAAGGCAAGTTGCAGTCGGGTGTGTAGACATGCAATTGCAAATGAGGATGCCACTTGTAGTAACAGTTGAGGGTGACACTTGCAGTTGCATGCCTAGTCTCACACATGCAACCGCCTCCTCTCCCACCACCCTCCAACAAAACAAAGGTGATTCGCAGTCAGATGTGTAAACATGCAATTGCAGTCGCGGGCGACACTTGCAATTGCATGCCTAGTGTCAGACATGCAATTGCCCCCTCTCTATCGCCGCCCATTGGCAAAACAAAGCCAAGTTGCAGTCGGGTGTGTAGACATGCAATTGCAAATGAGGATGACACATGTAGTTGCAGTTCAGGGTGACACTTGCAGTTGCATGCCTAGTCTCACACATGCAACCGCCTACTCTTCCACCACCCTCCAATAAAACAAAGGTGATTTGCACTCGAATGTGTAGACATGCAATTGCAGTCGCGGGCGACACATGCAATTGCAATCGCGAGCGACACTTGCAATTGCATGCCTAGTGTCAGACATGCAATTGCCCCCCCTCTCTCTCGCCGCCCATCGACAAAACAAAAGGCAAGTTGCAGTCGGGTGTGTAGACATGCCATTGCAAATGAGGATGACACTTGTAGTTGCAGTCGGGGGTGACACCTGCAGTTGCGTGCCTAGTGTACAGATGCAACTGCATTGCCCCTCCCCCCGCCGCCCTCTAACAAAAAAGTCCAATTGCGAACTTATTGGAAGACATGCATATGTACTCATGATAGATGCTTGTAGTTCCACGCCTCTCCCCACTGCTCCCTCCAGCAATAAAAATTCCAATTGCAACCGTGTTGGAAGACATGCAGTTGCATACCAAGAGTTATACATGCATCTGCCCCGCCTCTCCAGCCGCCCCTCCGACAAAACAAAGTCTGGTTGCATCCTGTTGGGGGACATGCAGTTGCCGTCGGAGGCGACACTTGCAGTTGCAAGCCCTAGTGTACACGTGCAACTGCCCCCCTCTATTATCGCCTCTCTGATAAAACAAAGTCCTATTGCTTCTGTGTGGAATATATGCAATTGCAGTCCGGGGTAATGCTTGCAGTTCCATGCGTAGTGTATGTGTGCAATTGCCCTCCCCCACTCCATGACCCTCGAAAAAAACAAAAAGTTCATTGCAAGTTGGGGGCAAACATGAAAAGTCCCCCCCCCTTCCCCGAGAAAACAAAAGTTCAATTGTATTCATGGTTGAATACATGCAAAGAATGAAGAAAAAGGAAGAAATTCTGAGTTGGGGCGGATGAGTATTACAATTTATTTTGTCAAAACCCTTGTGCATTATTTATTAACGATTACATAAAAAAAGAGACAAACAACAACAAAAATTCTAACTAAAAAGGAAAAACTAGTTAGTCAATGCTCACGCCTCGGCGACAAAATTTACAAAACAAAAAAAATGATAGTTGATATTCTCATTCAAAGTAACTAAATGATATTCTCATTTCTGAAAATTGTGCAAACAAAAGTTAGCAACCCTCCCCATTTGAGTATTCAAAGTAAAAAAAAAGTTGGTCGACATAGATGCCTCTGATAATATATCTAGTTGATATAAAAATAAATTAAATAACACTACAAGAAACACTGATAAAATATATTTCTCTAGCATGTCCATTTTTAGTGAGCTATCTGAACCTTGGTTGATTGACTGGACAAAAACAGAGGGAAAAGGGTGACCCAAAAACAGCTACTAGTAGAATCTAAGTGAAAAAAACATACAAATTGTGATAATCTATATTCTACTAATCAACGGTTAAAGACCTGCCCGCTGATTTGATTGAATGTAAGACAAAAAAGTATACACACTGACTGATAAACAAATCTACTAGCTTGTCCAAGTAATCTGTACTGATGGAAGACCAAGTACTCTTAGATCTAACCAACAAAAATGGATAAATAAAAAGAACAAGAAAATGGACACAAAAGGGGATACTTGCTGTACCAATGCGATTAACCCAGGAGAAAAAAACAACGAGAAAGGACGTCTCACTTGCCCATCCCACGGGCAAACCACCTGGCCCACAAACAAAAAAAGCCCAAGCAAAAGCAGAAACATAGAAAAAACATAACTGGGCCGGATGCGTCCCTAACCAGGCCGAAACTAGGCAAAACAGTCACTAGCACGAATCTTCAAGCAACAAAAGATCTAACGGCTAAAGCGTTGACTGAGACTTCGCGAAGTCTCAGTCGACTGAGATTTAGCGGCACCGTTCATCTAGTTCTGCAAAAACAGACATGTTCATCCGCTTTTTCCCGTCAAAAAAACAAACAAAAAACTAACATATGCATATTGTTTGGTTGTCTGCGTTGTATCAGTGTTCATTTTTGGGCCGGCTGGCCGGCTGTTTGGTTGCCCGCATATGTACTTCAAGAATGAGCAGATGCAAACCACAGTTGTTTGGATGTGTTAGGATGGCAATTGGTGGGGTATGGGGCGGGTAGAGCAATGTCATACCCATGTCCGTGTAGTCAATGGATACAAAATTCTACCCGTACTTGTACTCTTGGGTATGAAATTTTACCCATACCCATACCCTACAGGTACCCATACCCACTATGTACCCAACGGGTAGATCAAACAGTACACAAATTATTCTTAATTTTACGTTCATCCATACCACATTTGACACAAAAATATTTTTTTCAACTCAATAACAGATAGATGAGTACATGACAATTATCTCAATTGAAATTGGCAATTGATGACAACTTTAACATAGGTTGACAAGCTCACGACACACTTCATCAAATAACATCTACACATAACGAATTAAAATATCCGAAGCACCCCTCAGCTAACATAAACGGCAGCTAGCACAAACAACAACTAGCACAAAATAGCATATGTTGGAGCTTCACGGATAAGGTCCACATGCAGTATAAACAGGTAGGGTGTTGGGGGGGGGGGGGGGGGGCTCGGGCAGGCAATGGAACCCGAATCTTTTTCAAAACTTCGGGGCAAGCTAGGCCCCTCAATCCGGCTCGCCAACCCGCCGGCTTCCCAGCGCGAGCTGGCTGGGTGAAGCGACCTGGCCCGGCCGGCTCGGACATGCCGGCCATCCTCAAGAAGTCAACCCCCAGCGGCAAGCAAGTGTGGCTACAGTGTGTCCCCTTTTACGTCAGCCACGGCGGGCACGGCAACGGCGCACCCCACACCCCCGCCCGAGGCGGGCGGTGTCCTGAAGGCGCAACCCTATAGCGGGGCGGTGCTGACCGTCCCATGACGCCGGGCATGGCGTGCCACAGTACCCAGCAGCCGGCCATACCCGCGCCCGATGGACCCGACGAGACCCACACCTGATGGACCCAGCAGGCCCGGCGGCCCCCACTGCCAGCTCCCAGACGCTGACACCAGGGCCCCGCTCTCGTGTAATATTACCATTGTAGCCCTAGGGGCAGCCTATAAGACCCCCTAGTGCCCCTCCATGCAAAGGGGTTTAAAATGAGAGACGGGTCTAGGATCCTAGAGACACATCCACCCACATCGAAGAGGCAGAGCATGAACTGGCATGTCTCCCCCTCCCCCCGAACAGCTCTATGAGCAAACCTGTAACCACTTCAGATCGACCATATTTGGCAGGATTAGGGGTGTTATCTCTTCAGAGAGCCCCGAATCTGGGTACGTCTCGTGCCGCGTGCCAATCTCGCCTCTAGAACCCCCCGGTGCCCTTGTGTCTACCCCCACTTTTAGCCATCCCATGGCATCTACCGTGAGATCACCATGACAATTGGCGCCCACCGTGGGGCAGCTCGCGGCACCGGACGGAGTGAAGTTCCAGGCGAGGCCCTTCACTGACTTCGGCGGGCGCATTGTGCATGGCTTGGTCCCTGCGCCCGGCGCGGCTCCGGCCAGCCTCGCCGGCTCGTCCGTTGTCCCCTTCGGCACGTGATAACCCACAAGTATAGGGGATCGCAACAGTTTTCGAGGGTAGAGTATTCAACCCAAATTTATTGATTCGACACAAGGGGAGCCAAAGAATACTCTCAAGTATTAGCAGCTGAGTTGTCAATTCAACCACACCAGGAAACTTAATATCTGCAGCAAAGTATTTAGTAGCAAAGTAATATGATAGTAGTGGTAACGATAGCAAAAGGTAATGATAACAAAAGTAATGTTTTTGGTATTTTGTAGTGATTGTAACAATAGCAACAGAAAGTAAATAAGCAAAGAACAATATATGGAAAGCTCGTAGGCAATGGATCGGTGATAGAGAATTATGCCGGATGCGGTTCATCATGTAACAGTCATAACCTAGGGTGACACAGAACTAGCTCCAATTCATCAATGTAATGTAGGCATGTATTTCGAATATAGTCATACGTGTTGGGGAACGTTGCAGAAAACAAAAAATTTCCTACTCGTTTCACCAAGATCATCTAGGAGTTCATCTAGCAACGAGTCACGAGATGCATCTACATACCTTTGTAGATCGCGAGCGGAAGCATTCGTTAGAACGAGGTTGAAGTAGTCGTACACGACGTGATCCAAATCACCGATGACCAGCGCCGAACGGACGGCACCTCCGCGTTCAACACACGTACGGGACGGGAGACGTCTCCTCCTTCTTGATCCAGCAAGGGGGAAGGAGAGGTTGATGATGATCCAGCAGCACGACGGCGTGGTGGTGGATGCAGGGCGTCACGACAGCAGGGCTTCGCCGTGTACTACGAGAAAGGGAGAAGTAACAAGGGAGAGGGAAGCACCAAAAGCGTGGGGATCAAGTCCCTCCTCTCCCCCACTATATATAGGGGTGCCAGGGGGGGCGCCGGCCCTGGTAGATGGGATCTACCAGGGGGGGCGGCGGCCAGGGGTGGGGGGCTTGCCCCCCAAGCAAGGGGGCGCCCCCCTTTAGGGTTCCCCCCCAACCCTAGGCGCATGGGCCTTGGGGGGGCTGGCGCCCCAGCCCACTATGGGCTGGGTTCCCTCCTATTTCAGCCCAAGGGGCCCTCCGGGATAGGTGGCCCCACCCGGTGGACCCCCGGGACCCTTCCGGTGGTCCCGGTACAATACCGGGTACCCCGAAACTTGTCCCGATGGCCGAAACTGCACATCCTATATATAATTCTTTACCTCCGGACCATTCCGGAACTCCTCGTGACGTCCGGGATCTCATCCGGGACCCCGAACAATATTCGGGTTACTGCATATACATATCTTCACAACCCTAGCGTCACCGAACCTTAAGTGTGTAGACCCTACGGGTTCGGGAGACAAGCAGACATGACCGAGACGACTCTCCGGTCAATAACCAACAGCGGGATCTGGATACCCATGTTGGCTCCCACATGCTCCACGATGTTCTCATCGGATGAGCCACGATGTCTAGGATTCAATCAACCCCGTATGCAATTCCCTTTGTCTATCGATATATTACTTGCCCGAGATTCGATCGTCGGTATCCCAATACCTCGTTCAATCTCGTTACCGGCAAGTCACTTTACTCGTACCGTAATGCATGATCCCGTGACCAGACACTTGGTCACTTTGAGCTCATTATGATGATGCATTACCGAGTGGGCCCAGTGATACCTCTCCGTCATACGAAGTGACAAATCCCAGTCTTGATCCGTGTCAACCCAACAGACACTTTCGGAGATACCCGTAGTATACCTTTATAGTCACCCAGTTACGTTGTGACGTTTGGTACACCCAAAGCACTCCTACGGTATCCAGGAGTTACACGATCTCATGGTCTAAGGAAAAGATACTTGACATTGCAAAACTCTAGCAAACGAACTACACGATCTTTATGCTATGTTTAGGATTGGGTCTTGTCCATCACATCATTCTCCTAATGATGTGATCTCGTTATCAGTGACATCTTATGTCCATAGCCAGGAAACCATGACTATCTGTTGATTAACGAGCTAGTCAACTAGAGGCTTACTAGGGACATGTTGGTGTCTGTTATTCACACATGTATTACGATTTCCGGATAACACAATTATAGCATGAATAAAGACAATTACCATGAACAAGGAAATATAATAATAATGCTTTTATTATTGCCTCTAGGGCATATTTCCAACAGTCTCCCACTTGCACTAGAGTCAATAATCTAGTTACATTGTGATGAATCGAACACCCATGGAATTCTGGTGTTGATCATGTTTTGCCTAGGGAGAGGTTTAGTCAACGGATCTGCCACATTCAGGTCCGTATGTACTTTACAAATTTCTATGTCTCCATCTTGAACATTTTCACGAATGGAGTTGAAGCGACGCTTGATGTGCCTTGTCTTCTTGTGAAACCTGGGCTCCTTGGCAAGTGCAATAGCTCAAGTGTTGTCACAGAAGAGCTTGATCGGCCCCGACGCATTGGGTATGACTCCGAGGTCGGTGATGAACTCCTTCACCCAGATTGCTTCATGTGCTGCCTCCGAGGCTGCCATGTACTCCGCTTCACATGTAGATCCCGCCACGACGCTCTGCTTGCAACTGCACCAGCTTACTGCCCCACCATTCAAAATATACACGTATCCGGTTTGTGACTTTGAGTCATCCAGATCTGTGTCGAAGCTAGCGTCGACGTAACCCTTTACGACGAGCTCTTCGTCACCTCCATAAACGAGAAACATCTCCTTAGTCCTTTTCAGTTACTTCAGGATATTCTTGACCGCTGTCCAGTGTTCCTTGCCGGGATTACTTTGGTACCTTCCTACCAAACTTACGGCAAGATTTACATCGGGTCTGGTACACAGCATGGCATACATAATAGAACCTATGGCTGAGGCATAGGGGATGACACTCATCTCTTCTATTTCTTCTGCCGTGGTCGGACTTTGAGCCGAGCTCAATTTCATACCTTGTAACACAGGCAAGAACCCCTTCTTAGATTGATCCATATTGAACTTCTTCAATATCTTATCAAGGTATGCGCTTTGTGAAAGACCTATGAGGCGTCTCGATCTATCTCTATAGATCTTGATGCCTAATATATAAGCAGCTTCTCCAAGGTCCTTCATTGAAAAACTCTTATTCAAGTAGGCCTTGATGCTGTCCAAGAGTTCTGTATCATTTCTCATCAAAAGTATGTCATCTACATATAATATGAGAAATGCTACAGAGCTCCCACTCACTTTCTTGTAAACACAGGCTTCTCCATAGGTCTGTGTAAACCAAAACGCTTTGATCATCTCATCAAAGCGAATGTTCCAACTCCGAGATGCTTGCACCAGCCCATAAATCGAGCGTTGGAGCTTGCACACCTTGTCAGCATTCTTAGGATCGACAAAACCCTCCGGCTGCATCATATACAATTCTTCCTTAAGGAAACCATTAAGGAATGCCGTTTTGACGTCCATTTGCCATATTTCATAATCGTAGAATGCGGCAATTGCTAACATGATTCGGACGGACTTCAGCTTCGCTACCGGCGAGAAAGTCTCATCGTAGTCAACCCCTTGAACTTGTCGATAACCCTTAGCGACAAGCCGAGCTTTATAGATGGTCACATTACCATCCGCGTCTGTCTTCCTCTTAAAGATCCATTTATTTTCTATGGCTCGCCGTTCTACGGGCAAGTCAGTCAAAGTCCATACTTCGTTTTCATACATGGATCCTATCTCGGATTTCATGGATTCTAGCCATTTGTCGGAATCCGGGCCCGCCATCGCTTCTTCATAGTTCGAAGGTTCACCGTTGTCTAACAACATGATTTCTAAGACAGGGTTGCCGTACCACTCTGGTGCGGAACGTGTCCTTGTGGACCTTCGAATTTCAGTAGAAGCTAGATCAGAAGTATCTTGATCATTATCATTAACATCCTCTCTAGTTGGTGCTGGCACCTCAGGAACATTTTCTTGAGTTGCGCCATTTTCCGGTTCAAGAGGCAATACTTCATCTAGTTCTACTTTCCTCCCACTTACTTCTTTCGAGAGAAACTCCTTCTCTAGAAAGGATCCATTCTTGGCAACAAAGACCTTGCCTTCGGATCTGAGGTAGAAGGTATACCCAATAGTTTCTTTAGGGTATCCTATGAAGACGCATTTTTCCGACTTGGGTTCGAGCTTTTCAGGTTGAAGTTTCTTGACATAAGCATCGCATCCCCAAACTTTTAGAAATGACAGCTTAGGTTTCTTCCCAAACCATAATTCATACGGTGTCGTCTCAACGGATTTCGACGGAGCCCTATTTAAAGTGAATGCGGCAGTCTCTAAAGCATAGCCCCAAAAAGATAGCGGTAAATCGGTAAGAGACATCATAGACCGCACCATATCTAATAGAGTGCGATTACGACGTTCGGATACACCGTTACGCTGAGGTGTTCCAGGCGGCGTTAGTTGTGAAACTATTCCACATTTTCTTAAGTGTGTGCCAAATGCATGACTCAAGTATTCTCCTCCACGATCTGATCGTAGAAACTTGATCTTCCTGTCACGTTGATTCTCAACCTCACTCTGAAATTCTTTAAACTTTTCAAAGGTTTCAGACTTGTGTTTCATTAAGTAGATATACCCATATCTACTCAAGTCATCAGTGAGAGTGAGAACATAACGATAACCACCGCGAGCCTCAACACTCATTGGACCGCACACATCAGTATGTATGATTTCCAATAAGTTGGTTGCTCGCTCCATTGTTCCTGAGAACGGAGTCTTGGTCATTTTACCCATGAGGCATGGTTCGCACGTGTCAAATGATTCATAATCAAGAGACTCTAAAAGTCCATTTGCATGGATCTGCTTCATGCGTTTGACACCTATGTGACCAAGGCGGCAGTGCCACAAGTATGTGGGACTATCGTTATTAACCTTACATCTTTTGGTATTCACACTATGAACATGTGTAGCATTACGCTCGAGATTCATTAAGAATAAACCATTCACCACAGGAGCATGACCATAAAACATATCTCTCATATAAATGGAACAACCATTATTCTCGGATTTAAATGAGTAGCCATCTCGAATTAAACGAGATCCCGATACAATGTTCATGCTCAAAGCTGGTACTAAATAACAATTATTGAGGTTTAAAACTAATCCCGTAGGTAAATGAAGAGGCAGCGTGCCGACGGCGATCACATCGACCTTGGAACCATTCCCGACGCGCATCGTCACCTCGTCCTTCGCCAGTCTCCGTTTATTCCGCAGCTCCTGCTTTGAGTTACAAATGTGAGCAACTGCACCGGTATCAAATACCCAAGAGCTACTACGAGCACTGGTTAGGTACACATCAATTACATGTATATCACATATACCTTTTGTTTTGCCGGCCTTCTTGTCCGCTAAGTATTTGGGGCAATTCCGCTTCCAGTGACCACTTCCCTTGCAATAAAAACACTCAGTCTCGGGCTTGGGTCCATTCTTTGGCTTCTTCCCGGCAGCTTGCTTGCCGGGCGCGGCAACTTCCTTGCCGTCCTTCTTGAAGGCTTTCTTACCCTTGCCCTTCTTGAACTTAGTGGTTTTATTGACCATCAACACCTGATGTTCCTTCTTGACTTCTACCTCTGCTGATTTCAGCATAGCAAATACTTCAGGAATGGTCTTTTCCATCCCCTGCATATTGAAGTTCATCACAAAGCTCTTGTAGCTCGGTGGAAGCGACTGGAGGATTCTGTCGATGACCGCATCATCCGGGAGATTAACTCCCAGCTGAGTCAAGCGGTTATGTAATCCAGACATCGTGAGTATGTGCTCACTGACAGAACTATTTTCCTCCATCTTACAGCTGAAGAACTTGTCGGAGACCTCATATCTCTCGACCCGGGCATGAGCTTGGAAAACCATTCTCAGCTCTTCGAACATCTCATATGCTCCATGTCTCTCAAAACGCTTTTGGAGCCCCGGTTCTAAACTGTAGAGCATGCCGCACTGAACGAGGGAGTAGTCATCGGATCGTGTCTGCCAAGCGTTCATAACGTCTTGTTCGGCAGGGAGGACAGGTGCGTCACCCAGCGGTGCTTGTAGGACATAATCTTTCTTGGCAGCTATGAGGATGATCCTCAGGTTCCGGACCCAGTCCGTATAGTTGCTACCATCGTCTTTCAGCTTGGTTTTCTCTAGGAACGCGTTGAAGTTGAGGACTACGTTGGCCATTTGATCTACAAGACATATTGTAAATATTTTAGACTAAGTTCATGATAATTAAGTTCATCAAATCAAATTGTTTATGAACTCCCACTTAGATAGACATCCCTCTTCCAGTCATCTAAGTATAACATGATCCGAGTTAACTAGGCCGTGTCCGATCATCACGTGAGACGGACTAGTCAACGTCGGTGAACATCTTCATGTTGATCGTATCTTCTATACGACTCATGCTCGACCTTTCGGTCTTCTGTGTTCCGAGGCCATGTCTGTACATGCTAGGCTCGTCAAGTCAACCTAAGTGTTTGCACGTGTAAATCTGTCTTACACCCGTTGTATGTGAACGTTAGAATCTATCACACCCGATCATCACGTGGTGCTTCGAAACAACGAACTGCCGCAACGGTGCACAGTTAGGGGGAACACTTCTTGAAATTATTATGAGGGATCATCTTTATTTACTACCGTCGTTCTAAGTAAACAAGATGCAAAACATGATAAACATCACATGCAATCAAATAATAAACGTGACATGATATGGCCAATATCACATAGCTCCTTTGATCTCCATCTTGGGGCTCCATGATCATCTTGTCACCGGCTTGACACCATGATCTCCATCATCATGATCTCCATCATCGTGTCTCCATGAAGTTGCTCGCCAACTATTACTTCTACCACTATGGCTAACGCGTTTAGCAATAAAGTAAAGTAATTTACATGGCGTTTCTCAATGACACACAGGTCATATAAAAGAATAAAGACAACTCCTATGGCTCCTGCCGGTTGTCATACTCATCGACATGCAAGTCGTGATTCCTATTACAATAGCATGAACATCTCATACATCACATATAGATCATTCATCATTCATCACAACTTTGGCCATATCATATCACAAAGCACTTGCTGCAAAAACAAGTTAGACGTCCTCTAATTGTTGTTGCAAGTTTTTTACGTGGCTGAATTAGGGTTCTAGCAAGAACGTTTTCTTACCTACGTGAAAGCCACAACGTGATTTGTCAACTTCTATTTACCCTTCATAAGGACCCTGTTCATCGAATCCGCTCCAACTAAAGTGGGAGAGACAGACACCCGCCAGCCACCTTATGCAACTAGTGCATGTTAGTCGGTGGAACCGGTCTCACGTAAGCGTACGTGTAAGGTTGGTCCGGGCCGCTTCATCCCACAATACCGCTGAAGCAAGAAAAGACTAGTAGCGGCAAGAAGGTTGACAAATCCACGCACACAACGAATTGTGTTCTACTCGCGCAAGAAGAACTACGCATAGACCTAGCTCATGATGCCACTGTTGGGGAACGTTGCAGAAAACAAAAATTTTCCTACTCGTTTCACCAAGATCATCTAGGAGTTCATCTAGCAACGAGTCACGAGATGCATCTACATACCTTTGTAGATCGCGAGCGGAAGCGTTCGTTAGAACGAGGTTGAAGTAGTCGTACACGACGTGATCCAAATCACCGATGACCAGCGCCGAACGGACGGCACCTCCGCGTTCAACACACGTACGGGACGGGAGACGTCTCCTCATTCTTGATCCAGCAAGGGGGAAGGAGAGGTTGATGATGATCCAGCAGCACGACGGCGTGGTGGTGGATGCAGGGCGTCACGACAGCAGGGCTTCGCCGTGTACTACGAGAAAGGGAGAAGTAACAAGGGAGAGGGAAGCACCAAAAGCGTGGGGATCAAGTCCCTCCTCTCCCCCACTATATATAGGGGTGCCAGGGGGGCGCCGGCCCTGGTAGATGGGATCTACCAGGGGGGCGGCGGCCAGGGGTGGGGGGCTTGCCCCCCAAGCAAGGGGGCGCCCCCCTTTAGGGTTCCCCCCCCCCAACCCTAGGCGCATGGGCCTTGGGGGGGCTGGCGCCCCAGCCCACTATGGGCTGGGTTCCCTCCTATTTCAGCCCAAGGGGCCCTCCGGGATAGGTGGCCCCACCCGGTGGACCCCCGGGACCCTTCCGGTGGTCCCGGTACAATACCGGGTACCCCAAAACTTGTCCCGATGGCCGAAACTGCACATCATATATATAATTCTTTACCTCCGGACCATTCCGGAACTCCTCGTGACGTCCGGGATCTCATCCGGGACCCCGAACAATATTCGGGTTACTGCATATACATATGTTCACAACACTAGCGTCACCGAACCTTAAGTGTGTAGACCCTACGGGTTCGGGAGACAAGCAGACATGACCGAGACGACTCTCCGGTCAATAACCAACAGCGGGATCTGGATACCCATGTTGGCTCCCACATGCTCCACGATGTTCTCATCGGATGAACCACGATGTCGAGGATTCAATCAACCCCGTATGCAATTCCCTTTGTCTATCGATATATTACTTGCCCGAGATTCGATCGTCGGTATCCCAATACCTCGTTCAATCTCGTTACCGGCAAGTCACTTTACTCGTACCGTAATGCATGATCCCGTGACCAGACACTTGGTCACTTTGAGCTCATTATGATGATGCATTACCGAGTGGGCCCAGTGATACCTCTCCGTCATACGGAGTGACAAATCCCAGTCTTGATCCGTGTCAACCCAACAGACACTTTCGGAGATACCCGTAGTATACCTTTATAGTCACCCAGTTACGTTGTGACGTTTGGTACACCCAAAGCACTCCTACGGTATCCGGGAGTTACACGATCTCATGGTCTAAGGAAAAGATACTTGACATTGCAAAACTCTAGCAAACGAACTACACGATCTTTATGCTATGTTTAGGATTGGGTCTTGTCCATCACATCATTCTCCTAATGATGTGATCTCGTTATCAGTGACATCTTATGTCCATAGCCAGGAAACCATGACTATCTGTTGATTAACGAGCTAGTCAACTAGAGGCTTACTAGGGACATGTTGGTGTCTGTTATTCACACATGTATTACGATTTTCGGATAACACAATTATAGCATGAATAAAGACAATTACCATGAACAAGGAAATATAATAATAATGCTTTTATTATTGCCTCTAGGGCATATTTCCAACAATACGTGCTTATGGAAAAGAACTTGCATGACATCTTTTGTCCTACCCTCCCGTGGCAGTGGGGTCCTAGCGGAAACTAAGGGATATTAAGGCCTCCTTTTAATAGAGTACCAGACCAAAGCATTGACACATAGTGAATACATGAACTCCTCAAACTACGGTCATCACCGGGAGTGGTCCCGATTATTGTCACTTCGGGGTTGCCGGATCATAACACATAGTAGGTGACTATAGACTTGCAAGATAGGATCAAGAACTCACATATATTCATGAAAACATAATAGGTTCAGATCTGAAATCATGGCACTCGGGCCCTAGTGACAAGCATTAAGCATAGCAAAGTCATAGCAACATCAATCTCAGAACATAGTGGATACTAGGGATCAAACCTAACAAAACTAACTCAATTACATGATAAATCTCATCCAACCCATCACCGTCCAGCAAGCCTACGATGGAATTACTCACGCACGACGGTGAGCATCATGAAATTGGTGATGGAGGAAGGTTGATGATGATGATGGCGACGGATTCCCCTCTCCGGAACCACGAACGGACTCCAGATCAGCCCTCCCGAGAGGTTTTAGGGCTTGGCGGCGACTCCGTATCGTAAAATGCGATGAATCCTTCTCCTTTATTTTTTTTCTCTCCAAAAGCAAATATATAGAGTTGGAGTTGAGGTCGGAGGAGCTCCAGGGGGCCCACGAGGTAGGGAGGCGCGCCTAGGGGGGCAGGCACGCCCCCTACCCTCGTGGCTAGGGTGTGGGCCCCCTGGTCTCGATCTTTTGCCAGGATTTTTTATTATTTCCAAAAAGACGTTCCGTGAAGTTTCAGGTCATTTTGAGAACTTTTGTTTCTGCACATAAATAACACCATGGCAATTCTGCAGAAAACAGCGTCAGTCTGGGTTAGTTCCATTCAAATCATGCAAGTTAGAGTCCAAAAAAGGGCAAAAGTGCTTGGAAAAGTAGATACGATGGAGACGTATCAACTCCCCCAAGCTTAAACCTTTGCTTGTCCTCAAGCAATTCAGTTGACAAACTGAAAGTGATAAAGAAAAACTTTTACAAACTATGTTTGCTCTTGTTGTTGTAAATATGTAAAGCCAGCATTCAAGTTTTCAGCAAAGATTATAGACTAACCATATTCACAATAACGCGTAGGTCTCATGTTTACTCATATCAATGGCATAATCAACTAGCGAGCAATAATAATAAATCTCAGATGACAACACTTTCTCAAAACAATCATAATATGATATAACAAGATGGTATCTTGCTAGCCCTTTTTGAGACCGCATAACATAAATGCAGAGCACCTTTAAAGATCAAGGACTGACCAGATATTGTAATTCATGGTAAAAAAGATCCAGTCAAGTCATACTCAATGTAAACTAACAGTAATGAATGCAAATGATAGTGGTGCTCTCCAACTGGTGCTTTTTAATAAGAGGGTGATGACTCAACATAAAAGTAAATGGATAGGCCCTTCGCAGAGGGAAGCAGGGATTTGTAGAGGTGCCAGAGCTCGGTTTTAAAATAGAGATGAATAATATTTTGAGCGGTATACTTTCATTGTCAACATAACAACCAAGAGATGGCGATATATTCCATGCTACACACATTATAGGCGGTTCCCAAACAGAATGGTAAAGTTTATACTCCCCCTCCACCAACAAGCATCAATCCATGGCTTGCTCGAAACAAGGAGTGCCTCAAACTAACAAGAGTCCCAGGGGGAGTTTTGTTTGCGATTATTTTGATTTAGTTTGAATAAAGCATGGGACTGGGCATCCCGGTGACCAGCCACATTCTCGTGAGTGAGGAGCGGAGTCCACTCCTCTTGATAATAACCCGCCTAACATGGAAGATACGGACAACCCTAGTTGATACATGAGCTATTCGATCATACAAAACAGAATGTTTATTTGAAGGTTTAGAGTTTGGCACATACAAATTTACTTGGAATGGCAGGTAGATACCGTATATAGATAGGTATGATGGACTCATATGGCATAACTTTCGGGTTTATAGGATTGGATGCACAAGCAGTATTCCCGCTTAGTACAGGTGAAGGCTAGAAAAAGACTAGGAAGCGACCAGCTAGAGAGCGACAATAGTCATGAACATGCATTAAAATTAATCACCACAGAATGCAAGTATGAGTAGGATATAATCCACCATGAACATAAATATCGTGAAGGCTATGTTGATTTTGTTTCAACTACATGCGTGAACATGTGCCAAGTCAAGTCGCTTAAATCATTCAGAGGAGGATACCACCCTATCATACCACATCACAACCATTTTAATAGCATGTTGGCACGCAAGGTAAACCATTATAAGCTCCTAGCTAATCAAGCATGGCACAAGAAACTATGATCTCTAGTTGTCATTGCAAACATGTTTATTCATAATAGGCTGAATTAGGAACGATTGACTAATCATATTTACAAAAACTAGAGAGGTCGAGTTCATACCAGCTTTTCTCATCTCAGTCAGTCCATCATATATCGTCATAATTGCCTTTCTCTTGCACGACTGAACGATGTGAATAATAATAATAGTGCGCATGCATTGGACTAAGCTGGAATCTGCAAGCATTCAATAAACAGGATAAGACAAGGCAATATGGGCTCTTTTGTTAGATCAACAATAATGCATATAAGAGCCACTTCAACAATTTAATCATGGTCTTCTCCTATCGACCCCCCACTGAAGGAAATATGCCCTAGAGGCAATAATAAAGTTATTATTTATTTCCTTATATCACGATAAATGTTTATTATTCATGCTAGAATTGTATTAACCGGAAACATAATACATGTGTGAATACATAAACCAACAGAGTGTCACTAGTATGCCTCTACTTGACTAGCTCGTTAATCAAAGATGGTTATGTTTCCTAACCATGAACAAAGAGTTGTTATTTGATTAACGAGGTCACATCATTAGTAGAATGATCTGATTGACATGACCCATTCCATTAGCTTAGCACCCGATCGTCTAGTATGTTGCTATTGCTTTCTTCATGACTTATACATGTTCCTATAACTATGAGATTATGCAACTCCTGTTTACCGGAGGAACACTTTGGGTACTACCAAACGTCACAACGTAACTGGGTGATTATAAAGGAGTACTACAGGTGTCTCCAATGGTAGATGTTGGGTTGGCGTATTTCGAGATTAGGGTTTGTCACTCCGATTGTCGGAGAGGTATCTCCGGGCCCTCTCGGTAATGCACATCACATAAGCCTTGCAAGCACTGCAACTAATATGTTAGTTGTGAGATGATGTATTACGGAACGAGTAAAGAGACTTGCCGGTAACGAGATTGAACTAGGTATTGGATACCGACGATCGAATCTCGGGCAAGTAACATACCGATGACAAAGGGAACAACGTATGTTGTTATGCGGTCTGACCGATAAAGATCTTCGTAGAATATGTAGGAGCCAATATGGGCATCCAGGTCCCGCTATTGGTTATTGACCAGAGACGTGTCTCGGTCATGTCTACATTGTTCTCGAACCGTAGGGTCCGCACGCTTAACGTTACGATGACAGTTATTATGAGTTTATGCATTTTGATGTACCGAAGGTTGTTCGGAGTCCCGGATGAGATCACGGACATGATGAGGAGTCTCGAAATGGTCGAGATGTAAAGATTGATATATTGGAAGCCTATGTTTGGACATAGGAAGTGTTCCGGGTGAAATCGGGATTTTACCGGAATACCGGGAGGGTTACCGGAACCCCCCGGGAGACTAATGGGCCTATTGGGCCTTAGTGGAAAAAGAGAAAAGGGGCAGCCCATAGATGGCCGGCGCCCCCCCTTTCCCCAAGTCCTAGTAGGACTAGGAGAAGGGGCCGGCCACCCCTCTTTCTCCTTTCCCCCCGAGAGTCCTAATTGGAATAGGATTGGAGGGAGGAGTCCTACTCCCGGTGGGAGTAGGACTCCCCTGCGCCTCCCTCTCCCTGGCCGGCCGGCCCCCCTTCCTCCAACCTTTATATACGGGGGCAGGGGACACCCCAAGACACACAAGTTGATCCTTGAGATCGTTCCTTAGCCGTGTGCGGTGCCCCCTGCCACCAAATTCCACCTCGATCGTACCGTTACAGTGCTTAGGCGAAGCCCTGCGTCGGTAGTACATCAAGATCGTCATCACGCCGTCGTGCTGACGGAACTCTTCCTCGATGCTTTGCTGGATCGGAGCCCGAGGAACGTCATCGAGCTGAACGTGTGCTAAGAACTCGGAGGTGCCGGAGTAACGGTGCTTGGATCGGTCAAATCGGGAAGAAGACGTACGACTACTTCCTCTACGTTGTGTGATCGCTTCCGCAGTCGGTCTGCGTTGGTACGTAGACAACACTCTCCCCTCTCGTTGCTGTGCATCACCATGATCTTGCGTGTGCATAGGAAAATTTTCGAAATTACTGCATTCCCCAACAGTGGTATCAGAGCCTAGGTTTTATGGTTTGATGTTATTTGCACGAGTAGAACACAAGTGAGTTGTGGGCGATACAAGTCATACTGCCTACCAGCATGTCATACTTTGGTTCGGCGGTATTGTTGGGTGAGACGATCCAGACCAACCTTACGCGTACTCTTACGCGAGACCGGTTCCCTCGACGTGCTTTGCACATAGATGGCTTGCGGAAGACTGTCTCTCCAACTTTAGTTGAACCAAGTGTGACTACGCCCGGTCCTTGAGAAGGTTAAAACGGAGTCTATTTGACGAACTATCGTTGTGGTTTTGATGCGTAGGTGAGATGAGTTCTTACTTAAGCCCGTAGCAGCCACGTAAAACTTGCAACAACAAAGTAGAGGACGTCTAACTTGTTTTTGCAGGGTATGTTGTGATGTGATATGGTCAAGGCATGATGCTGATTTTATTGTATGAGATGATCATGTTTTGTAACCGAGTTATCGGCAACTGGCAGGAGCCATATGGTTGTCGCTTTATTGTATGCAATGCAATCGCGATGTAATGCTTTACTTTATTACTAAGCGGTAGTGATAGTCGTGGAAGCATAAGATTGGCGAGACAACAACGATGCTATGATGGAGATCAAGGTGTCGCGCCGGTGACGATGGTGATCATGACGGTGCTTCGGAGATGGAGATCACAAGCACAAGATGATGATGGCCATATCATATCACTTATATTGATTGCATGTGATGTTTATCCTTTTATGCATCTTATCTTGCTTTGATTGACGGTAGCATTATAAGATGATCTCTCACTAAATTATCAAGAAGTGTTCTCCCTGAGTATGCACCATTGCCAAAGTTCGTCGTGCCCAGACACCACGTGATGATCGGGTGTGATAAGCTCTACGTCCAAATACAACGGGTGCAAAACAGTTGCACACGCAGAATACTCAGGTTATACTTGACGAGCCAAGCATATACAGATATGGCCTCGGAACACGGAGACCGAAAGGTCGAGCGTGAATCATATAGTAGATATGATCAACATAACGATGTTCACCATTGAAAACTACTCCATCTCACGTGATGATCGGTTATGGTTTAGTTGATTTGGATCACGTGATCACTTAGAGGATTAGAGGGATGTCTATCTAAGTGGGAGTTCTTAAGTAATATGATTAAATTGAACTTAAATTTATCATGAACTTAGTCCTGGTAGTATTTTGCAAATCATGTTGTAGATCAATAGCTCGCGTTGTTGCTTCCCTGTGTTTATTTTGATATGTTCCTAGAGAAAATTGTGTTGAAAGATGTTAGTAGCAATGATGCGGATTGGATCCGTGATCTGAGGTTTATCCTCATTGCTGCACAGAAGACTTATGCCCTTGATGCACCGCTAGGTGACAGACCTATTGCAGGAGCAGATGCAGATGTTATGAACGTTTGGCTAGCTCAATATGATGACTACTTGATAGTTTAGTGCACCATGCTTAACGGCTTAGAATCGGGACTTCAAAGACGTTTTGAACGTCATGGACCATATGAGATGTTCCAGGAGTTGAAGTTAATATTTCAAGCAAATACCCGAGTTGAGAGACATGAAGTCTCCAGCAAGTTCTATAGCTAAAAGATGGAGGAGAATCGCTCAACTAGTGAGCATGTGCTCAGATTGTCTGGGTACTACAATCGCTTGAATCAAGTGGGAGTTAATCTTCCAGATAAGATAGTGATTGACAGAATTCTCTAGTCATCATCACTAAGTTAGTAGAACTTCGTGATGAACTATAATATGCAAGGGATAACGGAAACAACTCCCAAGCTCTTCGTGATGCTGAAATCAACGAAGGTAGAAATCAAGAAAAACATCAAGTGTTGATGGTTGACAAGACCACTAGTTTCAAGAAAAGGGTAAAGGGAATAAGGGGAACTTCAAGAAGAACGGCAAGCAAGTTGCTGCTCAAGTGAAGAAGCCCAAGTCTGATCCTAAGCCTGAGACTAAGTGCTTCTACTGCAAAGGGACTGGTCACTGGAAGCGGAACTACCCCAAGTGATTGGCGGATAAGAAGGATGGCAAAGTGAACATAAGTATATTTGATATACATGTTATTGATGTGTACTTTACTAGTGTTTATAGCAACCCCTTAGTATTTGATGCTAGTTCAGTTACTAAGAGCAGTAACTCGAAACGGGAGTTGCAGAATAAACAGAGACTAGTTAAGGGTGAAGTGATGATGTGTGTTGGAAGTGGTTCCAAGATTGATATGATCATCATCACACACTCCCTATAATTTCGGGATTAGTGTTAAACCTAAATAAGTGTTATTTGGTGTTTGCGTTGAACATGAATATGATTTGATCATGTTTATTGTAATACGGTTATTCATTTAAGTAAGAGAATAAATTGTTGTTCTGTTTACATGAATAAAACCTAATATGGTTACACACCCAATGAAAATAGTTCATTGGATCTCGATCTTAATAATACACATATTCATAATATTGAAACCAAAAGATGCAAAGTTAATAATGATAGTGCAACTTATTTATGGCACTGCTGTTTAGGTCATATCGGTGTAAAGCGCATGAAGAAACTCCATACTGATGGGCTTTTGGAACCACTTGATTATGAATCACTTGGTACTTGCGAACCGTGCCTCATAGGGAAGATGACCAAAACACCGTTCTCCGGTACTATGGAGAGAGCAACAGAATTATTGGAAATCATACATACCGATGTATGTGGTCCGATGAATATTGAGGCTCGTGGCGGATATCATTATTTTCTCACCTTCACAGATGATTTAAGCAGATATGGGTATATCTACTTGATGAAACATAAGTCTAAAACATTTGAAAAGTTCAAAGAATTTCAGAGTGAAGTGAAAAACATCGTGACAAGAAAATAAAGTTTCTACGATCTGATCGCGGAGACAAATATTTGAGTTACGAGTTTGGTCTTCAGTTAAAACAATGTGAAATAGTTTCACTACTCACGCCACCTGGAACACCACATCATAATGGTGTGTCCGAACGTCATAACCGTACTTTATTGGATATAGTGCAATCTATGATGTCTCTTACCGATTTACCACTATTGTTTTTGGGTTATGCATTAGAGACAGCTGCATTCACGTTAAATAGGGCACCATCTAAATCCGTTGAGACGACACCGTGTGAACTATGGTTTGGCAAGAAACGAAAGTTGTCGTTTCTTAAAGTTTGGGGTTGCGATGCTTATATGAAAAGGTTTCATCCTGATAAGCTCAAAACTCAAATCGGAGAAGTGCATCTTCATAAGATATCCAAAGGAAACTATTGGATACACCTTCTATCACAGATCCGAAGGCAAGACTTTTGTTGCTAAATTCGGAAACTTTCTGGAGAAGGAGTTTCTCTCGAAAGAAGTGAGTGGGAGGAAAGTAGAACTTGACGAGGTAACTGTACCTGCTCCCTTATTGGAAAGTAATACATCACAGAATTTTTTTTCTGTGACACCTACACCAGTTAGTGAGGAAGCTAATGATGATGATCATGAAACTTCAGAACAAGACACTACTGATCCTCGTAGATCAACCAGAGCAAGATCCGCGCCAGAGTGGTACGGTAATCCAGTTCTGGAAATCATGCTACTAGATCATGATGAACCTACGAACTATGAAGAAGCGATGGTGAGCCCAGATTCCGCAAAGTGGCTTGAAGCCATGAAATCTGAGATGTGATCCATGTATGAGAACAAAGTTTGGACTTTGGTTGACTTGCCCGATGATCGGCAAGCAATTGAGAATAAATGGATCTTCAAGAGGAAGACAGACGCTGATAATAGTGTTACTATCTACAAAGCTAGAATTGTCGCAAAAGGTTTTCGACAAGTTCAAGGTGTTGACTACGATGAGAGCTTCTCACTCGTATCTATGCTTGAGTCTGTCCAAATCATGTTAGTAATTGCCGCATTTTATGAAATCTGGCAAATGGATAAACAAAACTGCATTCCTTAATGGATTTGCTAAAGAAGAGTTGTATACGATGCAAACAGAAGGTTTTGTCAATCCGAAAGGTGCTAACAAATGTGCAAGCTCCAGCGATCCATCAGTGGACTGGTGCAAGCATCTCGGAGTTGGAATATATGCTTTGATGAGTTGATCAAAGCATATAGTTTTATACAGACTTGCGGTGAAGCCTGTATTTACAAGAAAGTGAGTGGGAGCACTACAACATTTCTGATAAGTATATGTGAATGACATATTGTTGATCGGAAATAAAGTAGAATTATTCTGTAAAGCATAAAGGAGTGTTTGAAAGGAGTTTTTCAAAGAAAGACTTCGGTAAAGCTGCTTACATATTGAGCTTCAAGATCTATAGAGATAGATCAAGACGCTTGATAAGTTTTTCAATAAGTACATACCTTGACAAGATTTTGAAGTAGTTCAGAATGGAACAGTCAAAGAAAAAAAGTTTCTTGCCTGTGTTACAAGGTGTGAAGTTGAGTAAAGACTCAAAGCCCGACCACGGCAGAAGATAGAAAGAGAATGAAAGTCATTCCCTATGCCTCATTCATGGGTTCTATAAAGTATGCCATGCTGTATACCAGATCTATTGTATACCCTGCACTGATTTGGCAAGGGAGTACAATAGTGATCTAGGAGTAGATCACTGGACAGCGGTCAAAATTATCCTTAGTGAAATAAGGATATGTTTCTCGATTATGGACGTGACAAAAAGGTTCGTCGTAAAGGGTTACGTCGATGCAAGTTTTTGACACTGATCCAGATGAATCTAAAGTCTCAATCTAGATACATATTGAAAGTGGGAGCAATTAGCTAGAGTAGCTCCGTTTAGAGCATTGTAGACATAGAACTTGCAAAATACTTACGGATCTGAATGTGACAGACCCGTTGACTAAAATTATCTCACAAGCAAAACATGATCACACCTTATTACTCTTTGGGTGTTAATCACATAGATATGTGAACTAGATTACTGACTCTAGTAAACCCTTTGAGTGTTGGTCACATGACGATGTGAACTATGGGTGTTAATCACATGGTGATGTGAACTATTGCTGCTAAATCACATGGCGATGTGAACTAGATTATTGACTCTAGTGCAAGTGGGAGACTGAAGGAAATATGCCCTAGAGGCAATAATAAAGTTATTATTTATTTCCTTATATCATGATACATGTTTATTATTCATGCTAGAATTGTATTAACCGGAAACATAATACATGTGTGAATACATAAACCAACAGAGTGTCACTAGTATGCCTCTACTTGACTAGCTCGTTAATCAAAGATGGTTATGTTTCCTAACCATGAACAAAGAGTTGTTATTTGATTAACGAGGTCACATCATTAGTAGAATGATCTGATTGACATGACCCATTCCATTAGCTTAGCACCCGATCGTTTAGTATGTTGCTATTGCTTTCTTCATGACTTATACATGTTCCTATAACTATGAGATTATGCAACTCCCGTTTACCGGAGGAACACTTTGGGTACTACCAAATGTCACAACGTAACTGGGTGATTATAAAGGAGTACTACAGGTGTCTCCAATGGTAGATGTTGGGTTGGCGTATTTTGAGATTAGGGTTTGTCACTCCGATTGTCGGAGAGGTATCTCTGGGCCCTCTCGGTAATGCACATCACATAAGCCTTGCAAGCACTGCAACTAATATGTTAGTTGTGAGATGATGTATTACGGAACGAGTAAAGAGCCTTGCCGGTAACGAGATTGAACTAGGTATTGGATACCGACGATCGAATCTCGGGCAAGTAACATACCGATGACAAAGGGAACAACGTATGTTGTTATGCGGTCTGACCGATAAAGATCTTCGTAGAATATGTAGGAGCCAATATGGGCATCCAGGTCCCGCTATTGGTTATTGACCAGAGACGTGTCTCGGTCATGTCTACATTGTTCTCGAACCGTAGGGTCCGCACGCTTAACGTTACGATGACAGTTATTATGAGTTTATGCATTTTGATGTACCGAAGGTTGTTCGGAGTCCCAGATGAGATCACGGACATGACGAGGAGTCTCGAAATGGTCGAGACGTAAAGATTGATATATTGGAAGCCTATGTTTGGACATAGGAAGTGTTCCGGGTGAAATCGGGATTTTACCGGAATACCGGGAGGGTTACCGGAACCCCCCGGGAGACTAACGGGCCTATTGGGCCTTAGTGGAAAAAGAGAAAAGGGGCAGCCCATAGCTGGCCGGCGCCCCCCCTTTCCCCAAGTCCTAGTAGGACTAGGAGAAGGGGCCGGCCCCCCCTCTTTCTCCTTTCCCCCCGAGAGTCCTAATTGGAATAGGATTGGAGGGAGGAGTCCTACTCCCGGTGGGAGTAGGACTCCCCTGCGCCTCCCTCTCCCTGGCCGGCCGCCCCCCCTTCCTCCAACCTTTATATACGGGGGCAGGGGACACCCCAAGACACACAAGTTGATCCTTGAGATCGTTCCTTAGCCGTGTGCGGTGCCCCCTGCCACCAAATTCCACCTCGATCGTACCGTTACAGTGCTTAGGCGAAGCCCTGCGTCGGTAGTACATCAAGATCGTCATCACGCCGTCGTGCTGACGGAACTCTTCCTCGACGCTTTGCTGGATCGGAGCCCGAGGAACGTCATCGAGCTGAACGTGTGCTAAGAACTCGGAGGTGCCGGAGTAACGGTGCTTAGATCGGTCAGATCGGGAAGAAGACGTACGACTACTTCCTCTACGTTGTGTGATCGCTTCCGCAGTCGGTCTGCGTTGGTACGTAGACAACACTCTCCCCTCTCGTTGCTGTGCATCACCATGATCTTGCGTGTGCGTAGGAAAATTTTCAAAATTACTGCATTCCCCAACACCCACCCCAAAAGAAATAAAACTATTTACACGGGAAAGCTCCCAACAAGCAAAAGAAGAACAAGAAATCTTTTTGGGTTTTCTTTTTAATTACTACTACAAGCATGAAAATTAAAACTAGCTAAAAGCTACAACTATTTTTTTGGTTTTTCTTAAGGTTTATTAAACACACAAGAAGAAAGCATAAAAAGAGAAAATAAACTAGCATGGATGATACAATGAAAAAGTATGAGCACCCACATCTAGCAATGAGTGTGTGAACATAAATGTAATGTCGGTGAGAAATACATACTCCCCCAAGCTTAGGCTTTTAGCCTAAGTTGGTCTATGGCCACAGCTGGCCTGGTGGATATCCATAATAATAGTTGGGGTCGTACAGCGAAGAAGAAGACTCTGATTGCCACTGGTTGGCACTCATCTCCGGATCCCACTGGTAATTAGACTGTCGTGGAGGATCAACTTGTGGTTCCGACTCTGGCTCTGTGGCTGATGTAGGGTTCCGGTAGGCGTGAATATCATTCGTCGAGACGAGGTACTGGCTGTTCACGTTGTTCGCGGAGGAAGTCGGTGAGGCCTGCATTCTTAGCCAATTCATAAAAATCCTCATAAACCCCGGTCGCTCTCAAGAAATCGTCGGAGGGCCATTCACACGGCCGAACCTCCGTGGTGCGAGGCAGATTATGTTTGGGCTTCTTTGCTTCTTCATTTTGATTTTCCTTCTAGCTTCGGCTCGATGAGCCCCTAAAAAATTTGTTCATTATTTTCTGAAAAATTCTGAAATTTTTAGTAACTTCAAATAAAAGTGAACCAAACTCGACAAATTGATAGCAACTACTCCTACAAGTGCCTAGAGCCTATATCATGCATCAAAACTACTTGGAACCATATAAATTTGACATGCAAGCTCAAGAACATGGTCACCTAGGCAGCACAAATTTGCAATGAATAAAGCACTAGAACAAAAACTAATTGGACCAATGGAGGAGTCACATACCAAGGAACAACCCCCCAAAGCAGTTTTGTGAGAGGTGCTTTGAGCAAGGAGATCGAAAATGGCAACAAAATGAGCTTGGACTCGGGTTTGAGCTGGATAATGGTGTTTGTGGGAGGAAGAAGGAGTGTGTGGGTGCAGGAATAAGTGGAGGAGGGCCACCGTGGGCCCACGAGGTAGGGCGCGTGCCTAGGGGGTAGGGCGCACCCTCCACCCTCGTGGCCAGGTGGATGCCCCCCGTGCTATGTTCCCAGTTCCAAATATTCTCAAATATTCCAGAAAAAAATCATATTTAAATTTCAGGGCATTTGGAGAACTTTTATTTTCGGGGTATTTTTATATTGCACGAATAATTCAGATAACAGATGGAAAATACTTATTTTTACTTTATTTAATATAAATAACAAAAAGTAAAAGGAGGGTATAGAGAGTTGTGTTTTCTAAATTCATCCATCTCATGATCATCAAAAGGAATCCACTAAGAAGGTTGATCAGGTATTGTTAACAAACTCATTCCGAATAACATGGAACCGGAGAATTTTCGAATAACATTAGGTTACCTCAACGGGGATATGCACATCCCCAACAATAGGAATATCATCTTTCTTCTTGACAGTAGGAAGAGGAAATTCAAAACCTCCAAAAATAATCGATGGAATTTTTCCAATAGAATTGATACTGTGGACTTGAGGTTGCTTCCTCGGAAAGTGTACTGTATGCTCATTACCATTAACATGAAAAGTGACATTGCCTTTGTTGCAATCAATAACAGCCCCTGCAGTATTCAAAAAGGGTCTTCCAAGAATAATAGACATACTATTGTCCTCGGGAATATCAAGAATAACAAAGTCCGTTAAAATAGCAACGTTTGCAACCACAACAGGCACATCCTCACAAATACCGACAGGTATATCAGTTGATTTATCAGCCATTTGCAAAGATATTTCAGTGGGTGACAACTTATTCAAATCAAGTCTACGATATAAAGAGAGAGGCATAACACTAACACCGGCTCCAAGATCACATAAAGCAGTTTTAACATAGTTTCTTTTAATGGAGCATGGTATAGTGGGTACTCCTGGATCTCCAAGTTTCTTTGGTATTCCACCCTTAAAAGTATAATTAGCAAGCATGGTGTAAATTTCAGCTTCCGGTATCTTTCTTTTATTAGTAACAATTTCTCTCATGTACTTAGCATAAGGATTCATTTTAAGCATATCAGTTAATCGCATACGCAAAAAGATAGGTCTAATCATTTCAGCAAAGCGCTCAAAATCTTCATCATCCTTTTTCTTGGATAATTTGGGAGGAAAAGGCATGGGTTTCTGAACCCATGGTTCTCTTTATTTACCATGTTTCCTAGCAACAAAGTCTTTCTTATCATAACGTTGATTCTTTGATTGTGGGTTATCAAGATCAACAACAGGTTCAATTTCTATATCATTATCATTGCTAGGTTGGGCATCGACATGAACATCATCATTAACATTTTCACTAGTTTCAGGTTCATTACTAGATTGTGTTTCAGCATCAGAAATAGAAATATCATTTGGATTCTCAGGTGTTTCAGTAATAGGTTCACTAGAAGCATGCAAAGTCCTATCATTTTTCTTTTTCTTCCTTTTAGAAGGACTAGGTGCATCTTTATTATTTCTCTGAGAATCTTGCTCAATTCTCTTAGGGTGGCCTTCAGGATACAAAGGTTCCTGAGTCATTCTACCAGTTCTAGTAGCCACTCTAACAGCATAATCATTATTCTCACTATTCAATTCATTGAGAAAATCATTTTGAGCTTCAAGCACTTGTTCTACTTGAGTGGTAACCATGGAAGCATGTTTACTAATAAGTTTAAGTTCACCTTTGACATTCGCCATATAATCACCCAAGTGTTCAAGCATATCAGCACTACGTTTTAATTCTCTACAAAAATAAGCATTGAAGTCTTCTTGCTTAACCATAAATTTATCAAACTCATCTAAGCATGGGCTAGCAAACTTAGTAACACTGGTAGAAAAAGGGCCTACAGTCCCGGTTCATAAGGGCCTTTAGTCCCGGTTCCTGAACCGGGACTAAAGTGTCGGTACTAATACCTCCCCCCTTTAGTCCCGGTTCAATCCAGAACCGGGACTAAAGGGCGCGGCCACGTGGAGCTCCACCTTTAGTCCCGGTTGGTAACACCAACCGGGACTAAAGGAAATTTTATGATTTTTTTTTGAAATTTTTTTGGATTTTTTTTATTTTCAAATTTCTGAATTATTTTAACCTCTAGTCTGTAATCACCCCCCTCATCACTTCTCAATTTATCCTTTAATCACCCCTCATCATTCCAAATCATCTAACTTCCCGACCGGTCACCCATCCCTCTCACTACTCCAGCCCAAGCACGCTTAACTTCCGGTTTCTATTCTCTGTCGCTCCAAGTCTGCACTTGTTGTTTTCCTGACAATAGTAGATGTCAATCCTATTAACCTTCAGGAATTTTGCTTGAGCATGAAGTGACACATTTCACTGTTTGAGTTTGTAACTATTGTTTTAAAAAACAATAATTATTTAGTAACACTAATATTTCTTGAATAATTAGTTTGACCATTGTTTGACCACAGTTTGACCACAGTTTGACCAGATTTGACCAAAATTGAAATAACTAAAATAATTATTTAGTAACACTAATATTCTAGAATAATTAGTTTGACCATTGTTTGACCACAGTTTGCCCACTGTTTAAATATTTTCCAATTTTTTCCACTCTAGATCTTAAAAGCCCCGTAACTTTTTTCTATTAGGTTTTTGAGGATTTTGAAAATGTTTAACGGGTTCCCCCGTTAAATTTGGATGTAACTTTTCGAGTAGATGATTTTTCATATAAAAAACTTTTTCATCCGAGTTAGTATGCAAAAGTTATGCCCATTTTTACAAATTTCAGAGAGATTTTGCAAATAAAGTCAAAATTCACATTTGCAAATTTTCCCAACAACTAGACCACATATCACATGAGAAACTTATTTTCTTTTATTTTTTTGACATTTCCATCATTTTCTTTTATTTTTTTTAAAACTGAAAAGGCGATCCACAGGGGGGGGTAGAGTTTGAAAATGGGACCTTTAGTACCGGTTCGTGGCACGAACCGGGACTAAAGGTCTCAACCCCATTAGTTCCGGTTCGTGCCTCAAACCGGGACTAAAGGTCTAATCTTTAGTCCCGGTTTGAGGCACGAACCGGGACTAAAGGTCATCGCACCCTTAGTCCCGGTTCGTGGCTTAAACCGGGACTAAAGGGCCCGAGTGAACCGGGACTAATGCCTTAGCCGCACGAACCGGGACCAATGCTCACATTAGTCCCGGTTCTAGACTGAACCGGGACTAATGGGCTGAGCCGGCCTGGACCATAGCCCTGTTTTCTACTAGTGTAAATGGGATTTCAGCTTTATCATATCTATAGAGAGAATTTACCTTTACTACATGTGTCGGGTTATCAAGACCATGTATTTCTTTACTAGGAGATGGATTAAAATTATGCATTTCTTCGACGGGCGGTAAATTAAGACCATGTATTTCTTCAATAGGAGGTAAATTCTTAACATCTTCAGCTTTAATACCCTTTTCTTTCATGGATTTCTTTGCCTCTTGCATATCTTCAGGACTGAGAAATAGAACACCTCTCTTCTTCAGAGTTGGTTTAGGAATAGGCTCAGGAAGTGTCCAATTATTTTCATTAGTCAACATATTATTTAATAGAATTTCAGCTTCATCCGGTGTTCTTTCCCCGAAAACAGAACCAGCACAACTATCCAGGTAATCTCTGGAAGCATCGGTTAGTCCATTATAAAAAATATCAAGTATTTCATTTTTCTTAAGAGGATGATCAGGCAAAGCATTAAGTAATTGGAGAAGCCTCTCCCAAGCTTGTGGGAGACTCTCTTCTTCAAATTGCACAAAATTATATATATCCCTTGAAGCAGCTTGTTTCTTACACTACTAGGAAAAGGCCTGCTAGTGGCGCACCTGTTTTGCCTACTAATGGCGCACTACAGGTGCGCCACTAGCATCATGCCATTAGAATTTTTACTAATGGCGCACCACGGGTGCGCCATTAGTATCTGGTATACTAATGGCACACCACGCAGTGCGCCATTCGTATATCCTACGGTGTGCCATTAGTATGCCTCCCAGGGGCCATATTTATCCATGTGCTCTGGTTTACTAATGGCGCACTGGTTGATGATGCACCACTAGTGTGCTCTGGCTTACTAATGGCGCACTAGTTGATGGTGCGCCACTAGTATGAATATTAGGGATTTTTCTTTTATTTTCTGATATTTGCACAGGTTACAAAATATATTACTGGACATAATATAGACAGCACCACACAACAACAGCAGATTCATCAAATACAATAGAAGATTAGTCTCCGAATACAATTCATCATATTAGTCTCCGAATTCAAAAAACCAAACAAAGATAGAACATAACAAGTCTCGAGACCGCGAGTAGCGAGTTTGTCTTCACATTACAAGTCGATATCGATCATCTAAACTACCATCACATAGAAGAGAGCTACGGTCATCACGATGAGCATCATCGCGATGAAACTGGTCTTCATCCGGTTCCTCCTCTGCTCCCTCCTCTCTCCCGCTAGATAGCGCGCGTATCTAGATTCCGCCTCCGCCCTAGTGGTGTACCCTTTGTAACTGTTACCGCTGAAATGGTGAACCTGTCTCCGACACTCCTCCCAGTCGTCGTAGACTCCGGGAACCTTACCCTTGTACACGACATACGACAGCATCTCTATGCACTAGCCAAACAAAACGTTAGTAGCAATTCACAGACAATACATAAGCAATATATAAGTATGCAACAAAAGGATCGGAAGAGAAAAGCAAGACATTAATAGCACGATTCATGGTCCTACTAATAAATAGCATCGATTACATCTAAGTTGAACGACTGTCCAAACCAAAGAGACATACAAGTTCATTAAAGTTTAATTACAACATGAGCTAATCGATATTTCAGAACTACACATAGCATCACTACTTTCGACTCGACTCAGGGACCGGAGCGTGGATGAAGCCGCCGTCTCTCGTGATGGTCATGAAATCACGTGCGTTGTCAGCCTGCATTTGTAGCGTTGTGTCTATCTCACTGTTGGACGGTTGATATCTGAGGTATAACTGCCCCGAGGTACGAAGGACATCTTGATGGATGATTTCCACAAACTCTGACTGGATGAGAAAGAATTCTTGTCTGATGTCCGCGTCCTGGATTGCCGACAAGCTTGCGGCCCAATCTTTGAGATTATTTTGTAGCAGAAGGTGATTATGGTCCCGTACGATCGCCCGCATGTGATGGAGGGCGTAGTAGGCATCCTTATGACCACCAGGCGGCTGCTTGACGCAGGGAAACGTCGTATTGTGGGCGAACACGTGCTTGCCGTACCTATGAACTAGCCTGGTGAAGGTGCCTCCAGATCTGGCGTGGCCGGGGAGAACATCATCAAGAACTTTCTTGATATTTGTGTAGTCTTTCTTCGACTGATGGTGTGAGTCGAAATACGTGGCCATGGAATATTTTGGGCTTAAGAGGATGAGTGTGCAATGTGTGACTGCACAAAACACGGAATGTTAGAAAAAAAAGAACGATCGAAATCTAAGAAATCATATGTTACGGGGCGGTGAGGGGATGACTTACTCGGGAAAGTAAGGCACGAGGAAGTTATCCTTATCTGGGTTTGCCAGAATGACGCCTTCGAGGTAAGAACTCCCAACTTGCCGGTCCCCAGCGTTGCCCAAGATCTTGGCACACATGTAGAAGGGGTCGACTATCACGATGTCTGGGGTCTTGTCTCTAATGATCCGCATCTCCATACTCAGCGAAAATAGCCGAACGAAGGTGTAGTGCAGCGGATGAAGGTTAAACATAGCGAAGCTGTCATCAAACCGCAGGACGATCGTACCCCCGATGGCGTTATCCACAAAGCCCTTTCCCTCTGGCACCTTGGCCATGAAAACCGGGTATGCCACATCATTCTTGGAGAGACACTGTGTAACGCCCCGTGTGTAACCTTCCCCAATTGTACTCCGACTCTTGCCGTTTCCGGCATTAAGTTATATTTAATTCTCGGGTTCGGGTCTTTGTCTCCGTGTGTTGTGTTGTTTTCGTGCATCTCATATCATGTCATCACGTGCATTGCATTCGCATACATGTTCATCTCATGCATCCGAGCATTTTTCCCGTTGTCCGTTTTGCATTCCGGCGCTTCGTTCTCCTCCGGTGGCCATTTCTAGCTTTCTTTCGTGTGTGGGGATTAAACATTTCCGGATTGTACCGAGACTTGCCACGCGGCCTTGGTTTACTACCCGTAGACCGCCTGTCAAGTTTCGGGTCATTTGGACTTCGTTTGATACTCCAACGGTTAACCGAGGGACCGAAAAGGCCTCGTGTGTGTGCAGCCCAACACCCCTCCAATTTGGCCCAAAACCCACCAAACTCAGCTCCATCGTCTCGGTCGTTCGATCATGATCGTGTGGGCGAAAACCGCACCTCATTTGGACTCTCCTAGCTCCCTCTAGGTCTATAAATAGACCCCCTCCTCCAAATCCCGGATCCCCCTCTCCAAACCCTATTTTTTTTCTAGATCCAGCTCCTCCGCCGCCGCCGGACAACGTCCGCGCGAGTCGGACGTGTCCGGACCGTCCGCCGCCGCCACTTGTCGCCGCCCCATTCGCCACCGCCTCCACCTACCGCGCCGGCCCGGAAAGCCCATCCGGGGCCCCCGCGGCCCAGTTCCGGGGCGCCGCCCCGCGCCTCCGTCCTCCCCGCGTCCGGTGGCCGCGCCGCCGCACCGCGCCCGTGTCGCCTCGCCGCCCCGCCGCGGATCTCCATCGCCGGCGACCTCGGCCGCCTCGCCTCGCCCCGCCGCCCGAGACGCCGCCGGCCCCGGCCGCCTCCTCGCCGCGTCGCCGCGGGACGCCTCCCCGCCGGCGCCGTCGACCGCCAAGGCCGCCGGCCTCCCCTCCTCGTCTCCGAGCTCCGGCCGGCCGGATCTGAGCTCCGGCCGCCTCCGCCATCGCCGGTGTCGTGAGCTGCTACAGTGCTCGCGCCGCTGCCTCGGATTGCGTGCAATCTGGAAACCCTAGATCTGGGAGGTTGCATTTTTTTTCTAAGTCCCAGGATTTTTTTACTCCATATGCTCCTGTTCGAGGCCCCGTAACTTTGCATCCGTAGCTCCGTTTTGGGCGTATGATATGTCAAATTCTTCGTCTCGACGAGTACATCATTTCATTCCATTGCATCATTTGCATTTGAGGTCATCTTGCTGCCCAAAATGCTGTTGGAAGGAGGCATGTTGAGTTAAATTGCAGATCCGTTAGTCCAACATGCACTTTTGTCATTTTTGCCATATTTAATCCGTGCATGATATGCCTGTGCCCCTTTGGGATGAATTGTTAAGCATGTTGTCTTCTTTCCAGAGGTGCCTTCCATGTATTTTTAGGATGTGTGTGTTGTCTTGTGAAAGCTTGCGAAGAGGGCTACCTGAGATTACAGATTTCAGGGACTTAGTGATTTTCACTAAGTCTGAGCCGTTTTAGTTCACGATGCTATATGTCCGGCTTGTTTCCTAGTGATCCGTGCCTCTTTTGAGGATGATCAGTAAGAGTGATTTGTTATGCTTGTTGTGCTTAATCCATCCATGTCTTTACTTGTTATGTTGGAGCACTCTAGGTTGACTCAATCAAGCTCAACTTTTGGATAGTTGCTGTTTTGGGCAGATCGTAAACTCTTTTGCGATTTTGCCGGAGTGATTGCTAGTGATCCATGCATGCTATGCCATTGTTCTTGCCATGTCTAGCTAGAATTTTGTGCCTTCTTAATGGATATATGCTTAGCTTGCCATGACTTGCACCGTAGTGAGAGCATCGAGCTCGTTTACAAGCCTCCGTGAGTTATTATTTCAGCATGTCCCAGTTTTCACTAAGTCTGAAAACTGATTGTGTTTCATCGATGTTCGTGTGCTCGGTAGAGTATTTTGTGAACCCTTTTGGCCCCAGGTCATGTTGGGTGTTTTGTTAAGCTTGTTGAGTAGCTCCATGCCATGCTCTTACTTGCCATGTTCAGGTTTTCCTTCATGTTGTTTTGCTGCTCCGAAGAGAGCATCGTGGTCTGAAATTTCAGACTAGCGTTAATTTCGCTAAGTCTGAAATCTGTTTTGCTTATTCAGTTTTGCCATGCTTGTTTGAAGCCCTTAATGGATGAATTTGCCCATGCCTCAGTCACGATGATTTGTTAATCTTGATGAGTACATCACTGCCATGCAATTTGTTTTCATGTTGGGTGGCTGTAGCATGTTCATTTTGTTGCATTTAGGAGGCATGTTGCAGTAAATCGCAGATCGGTTCGTTTAGTAAATCGCTTGCCATTTCTTAACCGTAGCTCCGATTGCCATGATCTTTATATCGTTTTCAGGGGATTTCTTCCCCTATATCCAGTGGCACACTTGGATTTCCAAGTTGAGGCCAGGTTCATGCATTTCCTGTCACATGTTGCATTCTTGCATCCCGCATCGCATCCCGCATAGCATATCATCTTTGCATCTTATTGCTTGCCCTTGCACGTGGTTGATTGTATCATTGTTGCTTGTTTGTGTTGTTGGGTAGAGCCGGGAGACGAGTTCGCTAACGAGGAGCCCGTTGAGTTTGCTTTTGAGGATCCAGTCAATTCTGACAACTGTGCAGGCAAGATGATCACACCCTTGAAATCACTACTATCTTTGCTATGCTAGTCTGCTCGCTCTTTTGCTTTGCCAATGCTACGATGCCTACCACTTGCTTGTCAGCCTCCCAATTGCCATGATTGAGCCTCTAACCCACCTTTGTCCTAGCAAACCATTGATTGGCTATGTTACCGCTTTGCTCAGCCCTTCTTTTAGCGTTGTTAGTTGCAGGTGAAGATTGGAGCCGTTCCTTATTGGAACCTTTATTTACTTGTTGGTATATCATTATATTGCTATGTTATCTTTACTCATCTATATACCTGGTAAAGGGTGGAAGGCTCGGCCTCTCGCCTAGTGTTTTGTTCCACTCTTGCCGCCCTAGTTTCCGTCATATCGGTGTTATGTTCCCGGTTTGTTGCGTCCCTTACGCGGTTGGGCTATAATGGGAACCCCTTGATAGTTCGCCTTGATTAAAGCTTTTCCAGCAATGCCCAACTTTGGTTTTACCATTTGCCACCTACCCCCTTTTCTTTCCCTTGGGTTTCCGGAGCCCGAGGGTCATCTTTGTTTTTAGCCCCCACGGGCCAGTGCTCCTCTGAGTGTTGGTCCCTCTGAGCGATGTCCGGGGCTACCAGGGGCAACCCTGGGCTGGCCTACCCGACGTCTGGCTCATCTGAGTGTGCCCTGAGAAAGAGATATGTGCAGCTCCTATCGGGATTTGTCGGCACATTTGGGCGGTGTTGCTGGACTAGTTTTGACCTGTCGAATCATCTTGTTGTACCGGGATACCGAGTCTGATCGGTGGGTCCTGGGTGGAGGTCTATTCCTTCGTTGACCGTGAGAGCTTGTTATGGGCTAAGTTGGGACCCCCCTGCAGGGATTGATCTTTCGAAAGCCGTGCCCGCGGTTATGGGCAGATGGGAATTTGTTAATGTCCGGTTGTAGATAACTTGAACTTAATTAATTAAAATGAAACAACTGCGTGTGTTGCCGTGATGGCCTTTTCTCGGCGGAGTCCGGGAAGTGGACACGGCGTTGGAGTTATGCTTGCGTAGTCTGCTCGATTTAGTTACCGCTCGTGCCTTGCCTTCTCTTCTCGCTCTCTTTTGCGAATAAGTTAGCCACCATATATGCTAGTCGCTTGCTGCAGCTCCACTCACATTACCCCTTCCTTACCTATTTAGCTTAAATAGTCTTGATCGCGAGGGTGCGAGATTGCTGAGTCCTTGTGGCTCACATATTACTATATCACCAGATGCAGGGACCGATGATACTCCTCCGGATGGCGCGTTCGAGCTGAAGTGGGAGTACGACGAGGACTCTCAGCGATACTATGTTTCTTTTCCTGATGATCAGTAGTGGTGCCTGCTCGGGGTTCGATTCAGGGTTTAGTCGCATGTTGGGGAGTCTTTTCTATTTTGGCGCCGTAGTCGGGCCATGAGTGTTTGTATGATGAATGCTATTTATGTACCTTGATGTGACGTGGCGAGTGTAAGCCGACTATTATTATTATTCCCCCTTTATATTTATATGTACATGGGTTGTGTGAAGATTGCCTCACTTGCGACATATGCCTTCAATGCGATTATGCCTCTAAGTCGTGCCTCGACACGTGGGAGATATAGTCGCATCGAGGGTGTTATACACTGCTTCTCCAAAGAAAGAACACTGTCATGCAAACTCCGCATAGCACCGATTGCAGCATTGAGCAGATTAGTCGGTAGCATCGGCCTACCTGCCACATGCACCCTCCTCGAGATATCCTTAGGTGAAGGTGGACTGTCCTGAGCATGGATCGTACTCGTTGCCGGCTGGCTGGCACCCTTGTTACTCTTTCTTTTCCGTCCCTTCTTCTTCTGCTGTAATGGGATCGAGTTCTGCTCATAGACCGCCTTCTTGAGTGTGTTGGGGTTGATAATATTTGGCACCTCGGCTATATGAGGCTCGGTGAAGGCGGCAGCTGGAGGCGTCTCCTAAGAACTGAACACCAGACGACGCTTGTTGCAATTTGGTTTCTCCATGGTACCAGCATGATCGTGGTCGTCTTTTTCAGGGTTGGGTTCTTGAGAAGGAGGCCTGAAGAATTCATCACCATACCCATGTTCGGCAAAGTGCTTATCGACATTGGTAAATGTACCATCGTCGTTGTCGTCGTCGTCCGGATCCTGTGCCGTATGCATGTTCGGATCCTATGCCATAGGGATGTCCAGCATGTCCGGTAGTGTTGCGGCAGTCTTGCCATGGCTTGGCACCGGCATGACTGGCGGTGTTGTCTGTGGGGTGGTGTTCCCCGCCCCCAAACGAATCTGGCTCTTCGGCCAAAGCAGGGGCCAGCTTACGCAAGCGCTGAGGGTCATCACATCATCTTCGTCGGCCCCAGCGGGTCGAATTGGAGGTAACAACTCGTCGCAGCCTGGCAGCACACGAACCAGTTCAACCCTATACACGGTGGGTGGCATCGGATTACCGTGGAACACGAGGTTGCCCGGTTGAACGATTCTGCCCTTGGCGACATCGATCAACTCGCCGCCCACGAAGTGCAGGAGAGTGCATGGAACGTCGGCAGCGCCCTGTGAAAACATGTAGGGCGTCAGGGATGCCCAGTCAAAGGCAAGGAGATGAAGTCATCGGCCGAGAGGATTAGTTACCGTGATGGCGTCGAGCTCGGCTAATGTCGAGGCACCGCCAATGGTGGGCGTGCAACTGACGGAGGGGCCGCTTGCTGCCGAGGTGCCGGCCGGCGTACACCCGGGTGCATTAAGCTCCAATGCCCGTGCCGGCGTCGGAGACACCAATACCACCTCCGCCGGAGACACCAATGGCGTTGCCTGCGCATTGTGCGAGTTGCTGGCCATGAAGCTGGGAACCGGGGGCGGCCCCTGTTGGCCGCCCGCAATCCAAGCCTGCAGCCCCTCAATCAAGGTAGGCACAATGGCGGTGAGCGTCGTTCCCAGTTGTTGTTGCACTTGCTCTTGGACAATCTCCGGAATCCGTGCCACTTGTGCCTTGAGTTCTTGAACCTCGCGCGACTGGCTTTTCGAGCTGGTCTTTCTCTCCTTTCGCCCACCAGCGTTATAGTATGACGACCATTTTGTGGACAAGCCTTTGCCGGCCACACGACCAGCTGACGACGGCTTACTGAGCTTATCCTTGTTTTTCATTACGTTCAACGCCCTATTTAGAGTGCTGTCCCAAGGGGAGCTCTGACACGACCCCACGCTACTGCTTTCAGTCTCCTACGGAAGGAATGTGAACCATTTAGAAATTTGGCTTCATTAATTAGAATGCAACCATATGGAGCTAATTACGCGGGGTGTATTCCTTACCAGAACACGCTCAAGCGCCCTGGTCTTCGGATCCATGGTAAGCTCCTTTGTTATCGGGTCCTCCTTGTACCGGGCCCTGACATAGTTCCTGGTCTGCTTGTCATGGTATTTCTCGAAGCGGGGCGGTAGGCCTTGCTCGGCACGCTCCGCGTCTCCTTGTCCCATATAGGCTCCGCTACTCTGTAACCGCCGGGACCGAGTTGGTGGACCCCTAAGTTCAACTCCCGCATTTATTTCCCCCACTGACTTGATTCAGAGGTTGCGCTGATCTCGCACTTGATCTTGAACTCCTTGTAGTCATCTTCGCTGATCGAAGGATTTTTCGCCTTGATCTTCTCATAACTATCACCTTTGTCAATCATTCTCTTCACCGCGCTTCTCCAAGTAGACAGGGTCATGCTCATCCTCGTGAAGGCGGCACTGTTCACTTTATTCCCGAGAGGCATGTGTTTGCAAAGTCAGCGGGGAACTTGTATCGTTCGTGCAACTTTGTGAAGAGGAGGCTGCGCAAATTCCCTCGGTCCTTATGCCTTAGGTTCTCGGTGTTGATCAAGACGGTGCTCCAGAGAATGCACCCGAGCTGAACCGAGTACCCCTTGACTAATTCTTTGGGCGCCGTTGGATTCCCGTCAGAATTCACTTCAGTAAATTCCTCCTTGACGGTGCCGAGCACGTTCGGGCGACGGTCCTTCCGTTGCCTCTTCGGTTGGCTGCCATCTATGCGTGCGCTGCCATCATTAGTGGTGGCATCCTCGGCGGCACCATCAGTGGTGTCATCCCCGACGCCACTAGGGGTTGTGTAGTCATGATCGGTGTCTTCTGCTGCGTCCTCATAGCAGTGAGGTTCTTCCTCCATCTCCTGGGACAACTCCCAGAATTGCTTGCCCGAACCACCGGCCTCATCGTTGTGGGCCATGTTTCGCTCTAAATAGGAAAAAAGTTTGGTCAAAAAGTTGGTTATTGTCAAGGAACAAGATCATGGTCTCATCATTTAGGGTTTGTCGACACCGAGGCATCCTAAAAGCTAAGCTTTTATCATTTAGGGTTTGTCGACGCCGAGGCACCCTAAAAGCCTAAGCTTTCATCATTTAGGTTTTTATCGACACCGAGGTACCCTAAAAGCCAAGGTTTTATAATTTATGGTTTGTCGACACCAAGGCATCCTAAAAGCTAAGCTGGGAAGGAGAATTCTAAGTTGGGCCTAATCACTTGGCTCTATTGCCACCTATGGTTTAATGCAGCAAGAATAAAGGGGCAGTTGATCCTACTTAATTAAGTACTAAGATACCCCGGCCCATGCATTAGTCATAAGTACCCCATATGTCCTATTTTTAGCAAAGTCATGCTAAAAATCACGGAAAACTTCAGCATGACCTTTGCTAAAAATAGGACATATGGAGTACCCAAATTTGCCAGAATGGAAGTTAATCGACATTCCAACAAACTCAAGGGCCTCTCGGGGTACGTGCAAAATCATCACGACATGATGGTCGGAGACAAAACCCAGCAAACTAGCAAAGTTACTGACGTGTTTACAGAATTTTTTCTGTAAAAGATGATCATCATCTTTACAAGTCTTTCTCAATGTGATCACAAGTAATTCAGAGGCATCACAAGTAATTCAGAGCATCACAAGGCATTAGTAGTTCAGTACATGAAGAAGTTTTACAAAGCACATCAATATGTATTGTATTTCATTGTGGAGTGATATACAGTATGTTACAGCAAAGAAACAACTTAATCCATGCCTCAGCTTATCAACAGTCATTACTTGTCAAATACAGAAGAAGGAACAATTTATTTGTGACATAGTTACAAATGATGACAGAATAAAGCAACACACTGCACTAGCCTAAAAACAAGTGAAGTTTCACCCATATAAGAACATGTGCAAACAAAATAATGACACTCAATTTAGATAGCAAAAAAAGTGAACATCAAGGGTTCATGGGAATTCAGCAAAGGTGCACAAGAGACAGTGTAAGCTTCAGACCCAACAGACCAGTACAAATTTGCTAGGCTATAAATTCCTGAATTCTAGTCACATTGACACTCCTGGTTTTCTACAAACACCAAGTACTAGGGCACACAAAAGTTCTGAAATTTGTGTGCCTAACTGAATTAACTGCATTTTTAGTAACCGAATAAACTGAATTTTCAAAACTGACAAATATTAATAGGTTGACTACAACAAATCCAATTTGCAAGCTTGACTACATATAATTTGAGCAACTTGTTGAGCTAATTTTGAGCATAACTCCTTGAGGAACTAGCAGCAAGGAGTGGCTACAACTACAAATAGTGGCTAGAACTGCAGATTTACACATTAATGGACACAAACTCAAGCAAGCTTCCTGAACAATACCCTGACAGAAAACATAGGACAAGTAATGAATTTCTATAACTAGCAGATATCATGTGCAGCTGCAGTGACTATCATTTGTATTCTTGTTGCTAAAACTTGCCAAGTTTATGTCTAGGTAAGGAGCAGAAAGAAGAGGAGCTCATTTGACAGTGCTGCCTTGATTCAAAGGAGCCTAAACTCCACAAATAGCAATTCATTTGTATTTGACATAAACAAGCCAATTCATTTGTATTGTATTCTCTTCTCTGAATGCACTCCCCTCTCCACAAATGGAGTACTTATCACTGCAAATGGAGTATCTCATAGCTAAGCTCATTACTGAAGGAGCCTAAACTAAGATAATTATGTCCCATAAGTACTCCATTATTATCTGAAGAAAAAGATGATCTCACTATTCTTGGTGATTCATTGACTATACTCCAACCATGTTTAAGTTTCAGTGTAGTTCAGCACCTGTGTGCTTTGTTTTTGTGTTGTGTTGTGTGAGCCCATGGTTACTGAACCTGATTGATATCAATGTTGATATGGCTGGAAAATTATTCATGCGTCCACTCACTACTATGGGGTTGTAATCTTGTAGCTGCGGTCTGTGTGCGGCCGGGTCCTAACTTATTCCATGTCCATGTTAGTTTTTGCGAAAATGACCATTAGGTAAAATGTAAAAGCAAAATATTCTGCACTTAACCGCGTCTTGACGGTCAATTTCTCACCCACTGCTACATTTTGCATTCATCATTTCTATTGGCTTGTTTTGTAGGTCTTCTTCATGTTGTGATGTGAAACAAATTCAGAATCAACACTATAGTAGTAGCAGGTATCTTCTTGGCTTGTTGGCTTGTATGGACACTTGCTCCAGAGTAAGAAGATGGACACTTGCTAATTTGACCAAAATTAGCAATTTTTTGAACCTAATTTGACCTAAATTCGAGAGGGATTTGACCTAAACCTAGCAAAAGAGAGAAGAAGAGGGCATGGCCGGGAGGGAGGTGAGGAGGAAGAGAGGAGAAGAGAGGTAGAGGGAGGAGAGCAATGAAGATTACCTGACCATGATGAGGTGGTGGTCGGAGCGGTGACGACGGAGGGCGGAGACGGCGAGCTTGGGGAAGGCGGGGATAGACGGCGGGGAGGTCGCGAGGTGCTCGGGCCTCCTCTTCTGGTGGACGTAGGCCTCCTCTCCTGGTGGACGTGGATGGCCCTCCTGTGGATGAGGGGGCAGGGGTGGGGCGGCTCTGAGGCTCCAAGTCTCCAGCGACGCAGTGGGTCTCGGTCGGGGCGGTGCAGTGGGCTTGGGCGCCGCGGGTTTCTAGGGTTTTGAGGGCTGGGAAGGCGAGAGAGGGGGTGGGTGGGGGCGGCGGAGCACGGGAGCGAGGTCACCGGTGGGTGGAAGGGGATCGGCGGCGGTGGCGAGAGGCGAGGGGCGAGATGGGTTGGCGCAGTGGGTGGGGGGGATTGGTGGAAGAAAGGGGATTGGCGATTTTAGTGGGGGAGGCTTAGCAATGGCGCACCCCCTAGCGGTGCGCCATTAGAATTTTTTGGATAGCAATGGCGCACCCCCTAGAGGTATGCCATTGGTAATCTTTTTTTGGATAGCAATGGCGCACCCCCTAGCGGTGCGCCATTAGTATTTTTTTAAAGATTTTTTGTTGCCTAGCGGAGGGCCGGCAGCGGCGTCTTGAACCCTAGGTCTCGCTCGGGGGGGGGGGGAGGGGATGGGTAGTCGTCGGCGGCGGTGGAGCGGGGGAGGGTGCGGGGGGTCGTCGACGGCGGCGGGAGCAGGGGAGGGTGCGGGGGGTCAGCGGCGGCGGTGGAGCGGGGGAGGGTGTGGGGGGTCGTCGGCGGCGGTGGAGCGGCTGAGGGTGCGGGGGGTCATCAACGGCGGAGCGGGGGAGGGTGCGGGGGGGGGGGGGGGGTCGTCGGCAGCGGTGGAGCGGGGGAGGGTGCGGGGGGTCATCGGCGGTGGAGCGGGGGAGGGTGCGGAGGGTCGTCGGTGGCGGCGGAGCGGGGGAGGGTGCGGGGGGTCGTCGGCGACAGTGGAGCGGGGGAGGGTGCGGGGGGTGCTCGACAGTGAGGGGGATCTGGCGAGGGGGGATAGCGATCGAGATGGAGGGGGATCGAGATCGAGTGTCCTCATGTCATCAAATTTGAATAAATATTCATGAATTCAAAAGGTGCCCATGAATTAAATTTAAAAATATTCATGAGTTCAAAAAATATTAACAAATTCAATACTTTTGTGAATTAGAAATTCAATACCATAATAAACATAAATAAATATTCATGAGGATACTAGAACAGAAGAAATATCATTTCAATATGTTGAAATACAATCGAGAAATGAAGACTACAATTTAAATACAATCGATCTTAGCTAGCTATCTGTTCACAATCTTCTTGCCCTTCTTTTTCGCAAATGGAGTTCTTCTGTGGAACGGACGTCCTTTAGGTAGGGTGGTCCTGCTTCTTCTTGTGGTGTATGGCACTTCATCGTCGTCGTCATGTTCCATCTTCGGGTCGCCGTACTTGTCGAAGTCTTGCGCGTTGGCTACTCCATCCATCCCGATGATCTTCCTTTTGCCTCTCCTCACGACAACACGACGGGGCTTTGACGGGTCGGTAATGAAGAAGCATTGGTCCACTTGGGAAGCCAGTACCCATGGCTCATTTTTCGCGGTGACGTTTGCGCCCGCGGTCTTGGATTTGGCTTCGGGTATAACCATGGTGGTGAAATACCGGTCTTCTTTTAGGACGCTCTTGGCCCATCTGACACGGAACATCGGGACCTTCTCTCCAGCATAGCTCAGCTCCCAGATCTCCTCGATCCTTCCGTAGTATCTGTCCTTGTCGCTGCCGGTGTAGGATTCCATCGTTACCCCGGAGTTCTGATAACCATCACTCTTCATGTCCTTGTCCTCGGTGTAGAATGTGTAGCCATTGATATCGTACGCCTCATAGGTCATCAGGTTGTGCTCGGAGCCCTGTGACAAGGCAAATATGAGTTTTTCTTCCACGGAAGAATCCTCATGTAAAGGGTACGACAGAAGCTTCTTCTTGAAACATGAGTTGTGCTCTTTGATTATATCTCCGTCCGTCCTCTGTTGGCCTCGGTCATTGTACGTCTTCTCAATAAAGGTTTTGTGCTCTACCACCCAAGGATCGACCACGTTTATGTGTTGTTGTGCGACTAGGTTTTCTCTTTCAAAGTCGGTGAGTCGACCCTCGAAGTCGACATGCATTTTGCGGCGACCCTCGCGGTGACCCCATCTAGTGAGCCTGCCGAGGTGCCTGTTGACGGGCAGACCAACGGGGTTCTCGATGCCTAGATAATTCGTGCAGTAGGAGATGCACTCTTCGGTCAGAAAGCACCTGGCTATGCTTCCCTCTGGATGTGACATGTTGCGAACGTATCCTTTGATGACACCATTCATCCTTTCGAACGACATCATGCTGTGCAGGAACGTCGGCCCGAGTTGGATGATATCCTCCACGATATGGACCAGCAGATGCACCATAACGTCGAAGAATGCGGGCGGGAAGTACATCTCAAGCTCGCATAGTATCACCACGATCTCTTCCTGTAGCCTTCTGAGTTGCCTCACGCCAACCGACTTTCGAGAGATGACGTCGAAAAAGTTTCATAGGCCAAATAGCGTTTCATGGACGTGCGTGTCCATGATCCCACGGATTGCAACTGGAAGTATCTGCGTCATCAGCACGTGACAGTCGTGAGACTTCATCCTGCTGAACTTTTGCTTCACTGGGTCTAGGTATCTGCTTATCTTCCACGCGTAACCATAAGGAAGTTTTACTCCTACGAGGCAGGTGAAAAACTGCTCGATCTCCTCCTGACTTAGAGTGAAGCACGCGGGAGGGTAGTCATTTCCGGTCTTCTTGGCCTTTTTGCCTTTGCGACGACTTTCCGTGTCCTGCTTCGCCTCATTATCATCATCATCATCATCATTAGCGTGAAGCTCCTCCCTGATGCCCATTGATTTCAAGTCTGCCCTTGCTTTCGGCCCATCTTTGGTCCTCTCTGGCACGTTGAGCAGGGTACCAAGCAGACTCTCACACACGTTCTTCGTGATATGCATGACATCAAGGCTGTGAGGCACACAGTGGATCTTCTAGTATGGCAAGTCCCAGAAAACAGACCTCGTTTTTCATACCTTCAGCAGCGGCTATGCCTCCACCTCCGACCACTTTGTGAACTTGTCGATTGCAACGTACAAGTACTCAAAGCCCCCGACAGCATGGGGAAAGGGCCCAGTATGTCGAGCCCCTAGACCGAGAAGGGCCAGGAGAGAGGAATGGTTTGAAGGGCTTGTGCTAGATGATGAAGCTTCTTTGAATGGAACTGACACGCTTCACACCTGGTGACTAGTGTCGTCGCGTCCTGGAGGGCGGTGGGCCAGAAGAAGCCTTGTCGAAATGCCTTGCCGGCAAGGGCCCTTGACCCAATGTGGGACCCACATATGCCACTGTGTATCTCCGCCAACAGCTCCAGTCCTTCCTCCCGAGGGATACACTTCAATTTCACACCATTCGGCCTCTTTCTGTACAGGACATCATCGACGAACTGGTACATGGTAGAGCGACGGGCTACTTTTTCCGCTTCTTCCCGCTCTTTAGGAAGTTCCCCTGTTTGGAGGAATCGAACGGTATGCTGTGCCCACGCTGGATCCTGGGGCTCGACGGCGAGGACTAAAGGCATTTCCTCCGCTATAGGAGCGGCTGTCTCGACGGTAAGAGCTTGACGCTCTGCCAGAGCTAGCCGTCCCGTGGTGGGCTCAATGTCCCTGGCAACATCCTTGCCGGTGGCTCCAGGGAGCTCGGCGGGAAAGTACTTGCCGGGTCCTGATTTCCTCCTCTTGTTCTGCTCTGTTGATGGATCAACGGATGGTTGAGTTAGCTGGAGCACAAAGGTACCTGGTTCCACAGGTAGCTTGAGGGCAGCGCGTTTTGACAGGTAATCGGCGATATCGTTCTCCGCTCGGGGAAAGTATTCAGCCTGTATACCGTCGAAATGCTCTTCCAGCTTTCTCACTTCATCGACGTAGGCCTTCATCAACGGGCTCTGGTAGTCCTTGTTGACTTGCTTGACGACGAGCTACGAGTCGCCCCTGACGATGAGCTTCTTGATTCCGAGGTCTGCCGTGATCCTAAGACCGGCAAGCAGCCCTTCGTACTCTGCCGTATTGTTTGTTGACACCTCCCTGGGGAAGTGCATCTGGATCACGTACTTGAGGTGCTCTTCGGTGGGCGCGACAAGCAGTACGCCAGCCCCGGCGCCATGTAAGGAGAAAGCTCCATCAAAGTACATGATCCAACTGCAACTTGCCTCCTTGCCGGGGAGAGCGGTCTCTTGGGCTTCTTCATCAGGCGTTGTGGTCCATTCTGCAATGAACTCCGCCAGGACTCGGCTCTGAATCGTCGAAGTACTTTCAAACTTGAGGCCAAAGCTGGACAGTTCCAGTGCCCATTCCACAATTCTTCCCGTAGCGTCTGGATTGTGCAATATCCGTTGCAGAGGGAGGCGAGTGACAACAGTGATCTCGTGTGCCTGGAAGTAGTGACGCAGCTTCCCCAAGGCCATAAGAAGGCCGAAGAGCAGTTTCTGCACGCCGGAGTACCTTGATCTAGCTCCCTGCAGGAGGGAACTAACAAAGTAGACCGGGTGCTACATCATTTTCTTCTTCGATGGCACTTCAACTGGCTGTCTCGTCTCTGCATTGGTGGTGTCGGGCTCTGTCGCTGCCATTACCTCGTCGTCAACCTCTCTCTGCGCCACTAGTGCGGCGCTGACCACCTGGTTCGTTGCCGCCAGGTACAGCAGCAACGGCTCCTGTGGCCTAGGCGCAACTAGTATTGGCGCGGAGGAGAGGTACTTCTTCAAATCTTGCAATGCTGCTTCGGCTTCTGGCGTCCACTCCATTGGGCCCGCCTTTTTCAGGATATTGAAAAAGGGAAGGGCGCGCTCGGCAGACTTGGAAATGAATCTACCCATGGCGGCGACACAACCAGCAAGCCGACGCACATCCTTGATTCGCTTGGGTGCTTCAATCTGCTCTATAGCTTTAATCTTGTCCGGACTGGCCTCTATCCCACGCTGTGACACAAAGAACCCGAGAAGCTTGTCGAACGGGACGCCAAAGACGCACTTCTCAGGGTTCAGCTTGAGATTGATCTTGCGTAGGTTTGCAAATGTTTCTTGCAAATCCTGTATGAGGGTTGCCCTGTCCTTAGTTTTGACCACTATGTCATCCATATAAGCCTCCATATTTCTATGGAGCTGGGGTTCAAAACCAATCTGGACCGCCCTTGCAAACATCGAACCAGCACTCTTCAGCCCAAAAGGCATCTGCATGAAACAATACGTACCACATGGGGTGATGAATGCTGTTTTCTCTTCGTCTTCTCTTGTCATGAAGATCTGGTGGTAGCCGGAGTAGGCATCGAGGAATGACAACAAATCACACCCAGCTGTGGAGTCAACAATCTGGTCGATGCGCGGCAATGGGAAGGGGTCCTTAGGACAAGCCTTATTGATATCTGTGTAATCAATACACAGCCTCCACCTCCCATTATCCTTGCGCACTACGACCGGATTGGCCAACCACGTTGGATGGAGCACTCCTCTTACCAAACCCGCTGCTTCCAGTTTCCGGATCTCCTCTGTGATGAACTCTTGTCGTTCTAAAGCTTGCTTTCTGACCTTCTGCTTGACGGGCCACGCATGAGGACAGACAACAAGGTGGTGCTCAATCACCTCCCTGGGAACGCCGGGGATGTCGGAAGCTTGCCATGCAAACACATCGACATTCGCCCGCAGGAAGGTGACGAGCGCGTCTTCCTATTTGTCGTCAAGGGTGGAGCTTATGGTGAAAGCCCCTCCCGTGCCGTCCTCATTGACAAAAACCTTCTTGGTTCCCGGCGGTATGGCCCTGGGCTTCTTGTTTCCGCCGGTGGAGCTCTCTAGCACGTCTTCGACGGGAGTGCTACACTCCGAAGAGGTGCGCTTGCCGGAGTGGGTGTCCGAGGTCTCACCGGTCTTCTTCTTCTTCTTCCCTCCCAGGGTCCCAGCGGCAGGAGCAAGTGCCCTAGTGGTGGCAGCTGCTGCAACTGCTTGCTGGTATAGTTGGTCAGTGCAAATCAGCGCATCTTTTTTATCGGAGGGGATGGTGATGATCGTCACAGGTCCTGGCATCTTCAGGGTGTTGTAGGCGTAGTGTGACGCCGCCATGAACTTGGCCAGTGCTGGGCGGCCAAGGATCTCATTGTAGGTTAAGGGGATCTTGGCAACATCAAACACGATCCTCTCCGTCCTGTAGTTCAGATCGCTTCCAAAAGTCACGGGCAGCATGACCTTTCCCTTAGGTTGGCTTATTCCCGGGTTGACCCCCTGAAACGTGCCTGTCTCCTCGAGGTCTCCATCAGGAATCTGCAGTTTCTCGATCACGGTAGGTGAGATCAAGTTCAGACTGGCCCCACCATCGACTAGCATCTTTGTCACCTTGAGGTTGCGTATTGTTGGTGAAACCAACAATGGCAAGCACCCGACCGCAGTAGTGCGATCAGGGTGATCCTCAGTGTCAAAAATGATAGGTGTGTTGGACCACTTCAGCGGCCTTTGGGCATCAAACGACGGTCCTGCCGCTGTAATCTCTCGCGCCCACTGTTTAAGCTGGCGGTGAGAAGTATGCAGCGAGGCGCCGCCGTCGATGCACATGGCCTCTGTAGCTTTCTGAAACTCTTGGTCGCCGGATTCGTCATCTTCTGGCTTTTTGTCACGGCCTCGGGCGGGCCTCTCCTGTTGTTTATCCTTGCCGCGACGGCCCGCCTGGCCATCACGCTTCTTGCCAGACCCCTCAGCACCATCTTGGCCCTTCTCCTTGTCCCGCCTCTCATATTCAGCCCTCTGCTTCTCAGCGAGGAGCTCAACCTGTTGGCAGTCTTGGAGAGCATGGCCTTTGATGCGATGGATCTTGCAGTATCGCTTGTCGGAGTTCCCCAGCTTCTCGGCAACCGCCAAGGCCCGGCAGGCGACACTTTCGTGCCACTGGTGCATGGGAATCCGTCGAAGCATCGACCCGGGGGCTCCACCAGACTCGGTTCGTCTTTGTTGGCCACCGCAACATGGCTTCGGATAGTGGCTCTCCATTCGTCGAGTTTCCCCGTAGTGGGAGGAAAATCGAGGAGCAACTGCGCACGCGCCAGGGCTTTTGCTGGCGTTGGTGGCAGCGAAACCTGCACGGATCGCGACGCACTTCGACCTCTGACCATGTCAGAAGGAGCTCTATCACGACCCCGCGGTCGCATGCCATCTTCACCAGCGCCTCGGCGAGCGGGCCGGTGATCTACCTCCCAGGAGTGGCGCTCGGGGCTCTTCCCACGGCGACGCCCGGGGTCTTCGGCGTGGTTGCGCCGTTTGTCGCGCGTCGCTTGAGAGGAGCGCGCCGTCGGCGCCGGTGTGGGAGTCTTGGAGGCCCTCGCATCACCTTCGGGCGGGGCGGGTAGCGATCTTGGAAGGCCCCGCGCCACCCGCGGAGGGCCTGGCTCCGTCTTTGGGTTTGGCGGCGTGCGTCCCGTTACCAGGCGCACGAACATCGCCGCCTCCCAAACTCTGGCTACTAGGACGGTGTTGGTGTTCGCGAACGGCACCCCGGGTCCTTTCTGCGACCGGTCCGCTGCTCGCCCGCGTTAGGACGGGATGTCCGGCCTCCGACGGGCCAACCGCCACCGTCGTCTTCTTCTTGGGCGCCATGACGATGAAGAAGCGTCGAACTAACTGCTAAAGCCGATTCTCACAACTGCGCCCCCCTACCTGGCGCGCCAAAGATGTCGGTGGTAACGACACCTATGGGATCACAAGAATCCCTACTACGGTTGCAGGGCGCGGGGTCATGAGAAGAGCGGATCAAACAGATAGCACACGGTTCGTTTATCCAGGTTCAGGCCGCGGGGATGCATAAAACCCTACTCCTGCTTTGGTGGATTGTATATCTGAGCTAGCTATGGGGCGTGAGGAGCTCCAAAAAGCCGAATCCTCCTCCTGGTCGCCTCGGGCTTCCTTTTATAGGAAAAGGGGTTGCCACAGTAGCACCAGGAGGTGGAAAGGGAGCAGTGATGTGAGGTTATCCCTCGCATTACATGACAAGGCGCATTTAATGCGTCTTGCCCAGGTGTCCTTGCTTTATCGGGGACGGGGGAGAGCCCTGTCTCGTCCGTCGCCGCTCCCTCTCGCGTCGACACGCGCCCGGGCCAGCGGCGCCCGTGGTGCCATGTAGGCAGGCAGGCAGCTGAGGTGGCGCAATGCTGGGTCTCCACGAAGATCTGCATGCCGCCACGTAGGTGCCTGCCCAGCTGGTTGGGTCGGTACCTGCATGCGAACGGCAGTGGAGGTTTGACTGGCGTGGGCCTGATGGTGGCCCTACGGGTGTTCTTGGCAAGGGCCTTGCCGGGGCCCCGGCAAGCGTCTTGCCGTGGCGCCTGCTGTCATCCCCGGCAAGGCTCTTGCCGGGGGCCTTGTGGTCCTCCTTGGCTGGGATGCCGCCAAGGATCATCATCTTCTAAAGGGTGTATCTGATCTTGAATGTCTTCACAAAGATCTGCATGCCACCACGGGGATGTCTCCTGAATCCTTGCCCCATGGGGGCAGTGGACTCAAGGGTGACTCACTCCGTAGGTGTGGGGCGAGCTGTCACGGCAAAGGTCTTGCCGGGTTTGCTACCCTTTGTTCTTTGTGGTCTTGGTCTTGGTGTCGTTCTGCTTCTCCTGAGCTTCGGCCTTACCTTGGCTCACCTCCCTTGCCTTGCTCAGTGTGGTGGTGCCCGCGGCTCAGACTGCCCGTGCACATTTATAGGGGTACAAAAAGCGTACCCCTCTTTTTGTACACCGACACCGGCCTCTTGGCCTCTGGGAGTTCAATCCTGAGGGACCGTGTGCCATTCAGAATTTTCTCGGCCTGACGCACGAGGAGATGTACAAGTCATTCTTCGGACCTCAGGTGGAGTGTTCGGAAATCACCGAGGACGTGGGCTTGAGTAGTAACCGCACCGCCGAACAGGTAAGGCATCTTCCGGCCGAACATACTCTCTCTACTTCATTACGAAGTTATTTCTGAGAGTTTGCTTTTTGACCAGGACTGGCTAACAAAGGCGAAGTTGATTCGGTGTTCGGCCCCCTCCCTGAGGGTTTGGAAAATCCGGTATTGGAAAAGATGCTCCAGACCGCACCTTGCCCGGAGCCCTTGAAGGAAGATACTATGGAGGATAATGCGGGCGGACGCGGGCCCCAACGCTGCCCATTCTGGCCGAGGGAGCGAGCATCTCCATGAGGGAAGGCTTCCAGAAGAGGAAAAGGACTGCGCCCGGGGATTCGGAAGTCGAAGCTTCCAAACGGGAGAAGAAGTCTCCCACAGAGGGTCCTACCTTGGGGGGCGCTGTTGCCGCACAAAGTCCGCGGGGGGGATCAATTCTCCCTCGAGTTGTAAGTGACCCGAAATACTTTTAATAGTACAGATATGCCATCTTTTTCTTCTGAGGAAATAACCACCGCATATATTTTCGCAGTTCGGGCCTTAGCCCCTCTCAAATGAGCTCATCTTCGGGGGATCTTCTTCCAGAGATGATGGAGAGCGAAACGCCCCCTCCGGATTCCTCCGCTCCAGAAGCAGGCGACCCTGAAGTGTCATCGCGGAGGGCCTCTCTGAGTTCGATGAGGCCAGAAGATAATCCCATTGACCCCCGAAGCTCCCAGTGTCCGGCTCCCGAAGAGAGCAAAAAAAAAGAGTCCGGCACCGTCTAGTGTGCGATCGGATGTTCTGAGGGAGTTGGTGGGGCGAGCGGCCATCTCAAATGAACACCATGTGATGATGAATACGGTGATGGAGAGAATATCGTCTGCCGAAAGCGGATTGCATGAAGCTTTTATGAGTCTACTGACAGGCTTTGAGGTACGTAAAAGAATGTATGATAATCCTACACATGCTAAGTGTGCCCTGTGTAGATAGTAGCCCCTGAGACTCTGGTTGTCGTCAGAAACAACGACAAACAGAGGATCGTATTCCCAGGAAATAACCATACTTCCTCTATGTGCAGGTGATGGAAGCTCCGGTGGCTAGCCGGACTAGCGTGTTTGCCCATTTAGAGCGGCAGTTGGATGCGGCAGACGCCAACATCGAGCTTGTGAACAAAAGGCTTGACGAGGCGCAGGGTAAGTGTGAATATCTGGTAAATGCCACATAGGAAGAGAAGCATGATGCAAGTATCTTTAATATGTTGTGACTGCAGATGGAGCTGCCACTGTTGAAGCCTTGCGGGCAGAACTTGCCCGAGCCAAGGAACAAGCGAGGTTGGGTAATGCGGCTGCTGTGAAGGCGGCCGAAGAGTTGCAAGCCGAGAAGGCCGCACATGGCGAGACCCGAGACAAGATGGCCAAGATGGCTATAGAATTAAAAGCCACCGCCGACCGTTGCTGGGTTCTTGAAAAGGAAAACCAAGCGAAGGCATCGGATCTTGAGAAGGCTGCTGTGATGAAAAAGGATCTCCGCTCTGCTATGAGGGCAAAGACGGAGGAGCTGCGGGAAGCCGGGGATATTGTAGCTAGGAAATCCTTTATGTTGCGGAGGAAATTCAGAGATCCACGGAATGCCCTTCTGGATCGGCTGTGGAGTTTGGAGGATGTGTATATGGATTTGGCGGCGAGCGCTGCCGATGCGGCCAAGTACTTCCAGGGTCAGACAGACCATGGAGTAGACCAGCTGTTTTGGAGACAATTCCATTCTCCCGAGCGTCCACTTTCATTGACTGACCAATTAGCCGAATGGGCCGAACTAAATAGGTTGTCCGGACTCTCTATGAGGTCTGGTGTGGATCAGCTATGGTCGGGAAGGTCAAAACCGAACAGCTATTTCAGCTTGGTGCAACAGGTCCTTGATGTGGTGCCGCGCATTAATGCGATGAGGAGGTCGGCGTGCATAGAGGGCGCACGGATGGCCTTTGCCCGTGTTAAGGCATATTGGGCGGAGATGGATGCTACCAATGTTGCAACGCGGGATTCGGCTATAGGTCGAAAGGCTGTCGAGCACTACTTTGAAGAAGTTCTTGAGGGTACCCGTTTGATAGAGACCCAGTGCTCAAAAAATATTATGTTTGAGTGATATGTAATCTCATTGTAAGCGAAATGCTTTTATAAATTTTATAAGGCTATTTTTATACTTTTGCCTGAAAGTAATATGATGCCTCCTGGGCGGCCGTTTATGTATACATGTGTATAACCTGAAAGATTGCAGCCGTCGGCTTCAACCCTCACGCATATAATGCGGAGGTGCTCGCAAAAACACGCATTCACACTTAACCCAATGTCTTGGTCCTATTAAGGAGGTGATAGCGGAGCGAGCGAGGCAACCGGACTATAATGCTTTAGCACTTTCACTTAGCCATGGGAGTTTGACAGTGGGGCTACTAGATAGCCCCTGGTGGCTCCGCACTCTCCCGATCTCGGGGTGCGTACATGCCTGGCCGGGAAACGGCCCTTCTTTAAGGCGGAGGAATTCTAACATTCCCACAGGTCATCGAGTGGTTGACCAGTCTCACGCTATATCATGACAGTCAGTTTTCGGCTTTCTCTACTAAGGTGCTCGTCCGGATGAACCAGGGCACAATCGCAGTAGTTCTCCTGGTGCTACCTTAGCCGGCAAGGCAGAACGTAAGGCACCAAAACACAGGAGCCGGGCAAACCCAACATTTGACCAAAGACAATGATTCGGAGCTGATGCATATAGGGCCAAACTCACGACGCCGAATACTCCCTAAGGTATTCGGTCTTTGTGGTATAAACCGGGCCTAAATAGTGGCCTTTGTAAGAAGCCCCATGTGTCCAGGTACGTGCGTTGTTTTGGCGTGGCCACATGCCAAGACGTCAGCATCCTTCTTAACGGTGGATATGTATCAACAAGAGATAGTAAAAAAGGTTTACGCAGGGTCTTAATCTAAAAAGAATCCTTGGAGCGGGTCCCTGCTGCACGTCTGCACCTATGTCTCCGTTGTGCCGTATCCTGGACGGGTGTAGCATGATGATCGTCTGTAAAAGAGAGGAAGTTAAGTGAAAAAGTTGTCGTGCAAAAGGATAGTTTTTAAAGAAACCATGTATAATTCAAGATGATAAGAAATTGCCACTTGTATGCGCGCGTTGAGCCCCTTGTATTGACAAATAGGGGTGTGACCACTTATTTCCGTGTAAATAGCGCCGCCAGACTTGATTAGTTGTATCTGAGGTCTTGACGACCTATTGCATGCTTTCGTTTGTCCGGGCGCCTTTAGTGTGCGGCGGCCAAGGCAGCTTCACTCTCTTCGGCGCGTAGAGATCGCTTGATATTTCCGTGTACTGTAATGATGCCACGTGGACCAGGCATCTTGAGTGTGAGGGAGGCGTAGTGTGGTATTGCGTTAAAGCGAGCGAAAGCTTCGCGTCCGAGCAGTGCTTGATAGCCACTTTGAAACGGAGCGATGTGGAAAGTTAAATGCTCGCGACGAAAGTTATCGGGGGAGCCGAATGTAACTTGTAGTAGGAGGTAGCCCGTACAACGAGCCCCTGGGCCTGGCGTTACTCCTTTAAAGGTAGTATTGCTATGGCGAATTTGTGTTGGGTCTAGCCCCATCCCGCGGATTGTATCCTAATATATTAGGTTTAGGCTACTGCCGCCGTCCATCAAGACCTTTGTGAAGTGATATCCGCCAATTACTGGGTCTAATACCAGGGCAGCCCATCCTGCGTGTCGGATACTTGCTGAGTAATCGTGATGGTCGAAAGTGATCGATTGAGTTGACCAGTGACAGGACTTCGTGGTGATGGGCACTTGGGTATACTTTCCTGGGAGTGCCGCATTGTTTTTTCCCTTGATTACGTGTAACACGTTTACTGTTTTGACTTCTGGTGGAAATTGCTTTTGTTCCCCCGTGTCTTGCTTGGGGGGCTCGTCCTTGTCTTCACTTGGTGTATCCTCCCCCTTGTGTACGGCATTGAGCTTGCCGGACTGCTTGAAGACCCAACATTCTCTGTGGGTATGATTACCAGGTTTACGAGGGGTACTATGAATCTGACATACTTGGTCCAGAATTTTATTGAGACTGGACAGTTCGTCCCTGGTGCCTTTAGGGGGCGGCTTTTGGCCTGGCCGAGAGCTTTTGAATCCGGCATTTACTGTCGTGCCCTTCGTGCTGTCTTCTTTATTCCGGCGTTTGTTATTGCTGTTGCACCGTGATTTCCCGTTTCCATCTCTAACTTCAGATGTATTGGGGTCGCTGGTGCTGCATCTGGCTAGCGAGCTGTCCTCCCCCGCGCAAAAGCGGGTCATGAGGTTTGTTAATGCGGCCATCATTCTCGTCTTATTTTGACCGAGGTGTCTGGCGAGCCATTCGTCACGGACGCTATGCTTGAAAGCTGCTAAGGCTTCGGCGTCCGGACAATCGACAATCTGGTTCTTTTTAGTAAGAAACATGTTCCAAAGTTTTCGGGCTGACTCTCCGGGCTGTTGAGTTATATGACTCAAATCATCTGCATCCGGAGGTCGGACATACGTCCCTTGAAAATTTGCCCGAAAGGCATCTTCGAGCTCTTCCCAACTTCCAATGAAGCTTTCGGGGAGGCCTTTGAGCCAGTGACGAGCTGGCCCTTTGAGCTTGAGGGGTAGGTACTTGATGGAGTGGAGATCATCTCCTCAAGCCATATGAATATGAAGGATGTAGTCCTCAATCCAGAACCCAGGGTCTGTTGTTCCGTCGTATGCCTCTATGTTTACGGGCTTGAATCCCTCTGGAAATTCGTGGTCCAGCACCTCATCGGTGAAACATAGGGGGTGTGCACACCCCTGTAGCTGGGTGTACCGTGTTGTTCGGATGTTTGTTGTGTTGCATTGTATGGTGGGGCGCACTTGCGTGGTCCATAGATGGATCTTGTTGCACCGTCCTTTGGGTGCGAGCCCTCGCATTGGTTGCGTGTTGTATGGTGAGCGGCGTTGTATGCCGCTCTGTGTTGGTAGAGGGGTTGTCTATCCGACCAGCTGGCTGCTTTGATATTTGGTTGTGGGGGGTCTGAGGCCTCCTCATCGAATTCGGGTAGCAGCTTCCGCTTTGGGTAGCTCTTGTAGGGGCGATTGTCGCCGTACCTTGCTACTGTGTTGAGTATTTTACTCCATCTGATTTGGAGTGTGTCTTGCGCGGCCTTGAGCCTTTGCTTCTGTTTTTTCAGACTCCTCGCGGTGGCAACAAGCCTTTTACGGGCAGTCTGCTGCTCCGGGTACCTGTCCGGCGTTATGTCGTCCGGACCATTATCCTTGATAGGATTTGTTTGTTCGGTTTGATTATCCGGATTGCCGTTGTACGGCAGCGGTTCGCCCTGCTCCAGCGCTGGGTTTGTGTGATCGCTATTTCTATCGAGGCGGGATTTGGGGCGGCGCTTGCGTCGCTGCTTTGACTGCTTTTCGAGGGAACAAGCCTTCGGTGCGTCCTTCCGCTCCTCGTCGTCATCTTTTGGTGCGTCCACCATGTATACGTCATATGACGAGGTGGCGTTCCAGGGCCCAATAGGCGCTGGTTCTTCATCGTCTCCTTCATCAGCGTCCATACCGTCGATGTCTTCAGAGTTAGGTCGAGCATGTTGGTTAAATCGTCGACAGTGGCTACAAAGTGGGTGGTGGGTGGGCTTTGAATTTCTTCATCGTCCGTACCCCAACCTTGCTGACCGTAGTTTGGCCAGGGCTCTCCTGATAAAGGGAGAGACTTTAGTGTCTTCAGAATATCGCCGAAAGGCGAGTGCTGGAAGATGTTCGCGGCAGTAAACTCCATGATTAGCGCCCAATCGGATTCGATCGGCAGGGGCGCGGAGGGTTCGGGGTCCGGAGAGGAGTCCGGCTCCTTGGAGTCAGGAGTCTCGCGGAGTGCGGGGCTGGTGTTCGGCTCAATCACCGTTGGGATCGCAGCCCCCGGGATGGCGCCCAACCGCCCATCCTCGATCGGTGCAATTGGCTCTGAATTAAGGGTCGAAGCCGATGCGGGTGCGGCCTCCAGGGCACTGTTCGGTGGCAGAGCTAGATCATGCTCGTCGTGACAGTGCGGCGCGCTCGGCAGTGGCTCGAATCCGTCGAAGATCAAGTCCCCGCGGATGTCAGCCGTGTAGTTTGAACTTCCAAATCTGACCTGACGGCCAGGGGCGTAGCTTTCGATCTGCTCCAGATGGCCAAGTGAATTGGCCCGCAGTGCGAAGCCGCCGAAGACAAAGATCTGTCCGGGGAGGAAGGTCTCACCCTGGACTGCATCGTTATTGGTGATCGTAGGAGCCATCGAGCCTGACGGCGACGACACAGAGGAACTCACAATGAAAGCACCAATGTCGGTGTCAAAACTGGCGGATCTTGGGTAGGGGGTCCCGAACTGTGCGTCAAGGCCGGATGGTAACAGGAGGCAAGGGACACGAAGTTTTACCCAGGTTCGGGCCCTCTCGATGGAGGTAAAACCCTACGTCATGCTTGATTAATATTGATGATATGGGTAGTAGAAGAGTAGATCTACCACGAGATCGGAGAGGCTAAACCCTAAAAGCTAGCCTATGGTATGATTGTTGATGTGTATGTTGTCCTACGGACTAAAACCCTCCGGTTTGTATAGACACCGGATAGGGTTAGGGTTACACAGAGTCGGTTACAATGGTAGGAGATCTACATATCGCCAAGCTTGCCTTCCACGCCAAGGAAAGTCCCTTCCAGACACAGGACGGAATCTTCAATCTTGTATCTTCATAGTCCAGGAGTCCGGCCGAAGGTATAGTCCGGCCATCCGGACACCCCCTAATCCAGGACTCCCTCACCCGCCCTCGCTGCGGTGGTTGTCTTGCTGCCCTTCCTCATTTCTTGCCCGGCCCCCATGGATGACTTCATAGTCATCTTCATCACCTTGCCACCGATAGCCATCCATGAAACCACGCAAGAGCAGGTGGTCCCGCACCTGCCCGGAATCCGGGTCCGCAATAAGGCTCTTCAGCTTGCATCTTTGACATGGACATCTTATCTCTGTCTCGTTCTTTTGAAGCATCTCGGCCTTCGCGGTGCTCAAAAACCTATTCACGATGCCTTCGGTCATCATGCGGACCATGGTCGCCTACGGGGTAGAGCAAAACGATATTTTAGAACCAAGAAATTTTTTGGCATGACTTTCCCTAAAAATAGGACCAAAAAGAATGCATAGTGCCGAAATTCTCGCCGAAACGGAAATGAATCAACATTTCAGCAAAATATTGGCAACTATCGCATTTCAAATACCGGTACCTGCAAACACAAACATATATGCAACACCACAAACATACATAGATCTAGCTAGGCCATAAAAAGTGCATGTGCACGTTGTTGGAGGGAGAAAAAAATAGATCTACAACATAAAGAAAGCTTTCCCCTTACTTACCTATCAAAAAAGGTAATTTAAACACTTAATTTGGATGAATCTATGGTGCAAATGAGGTGAGGAGGAGGAGGCAGCCGAGACAATCTTGGAGGAGGAGGTGGAGAGAATGAAGTGGGGAAAGTGAGTGTGTAGGTGGCTGTCCAAAATATCTAGCTGGTCCCAGGTTACTAATGGCGCACCACCTACAAATGCGCCATTAGTAACCCTGGTTACTAATGGCGCACCAGCTGGTGGTGCGCCATTAGTAGTTTTGCAAAAAATATGATAGTAGTGGCGCACGTGGTGAGTGGTGCGCCATTAGTATTTTTGGAAAAATAAAAAAATATGTTAGTAGTGGCGCACCATGGGTGTGGTGTGCCATTAGTGTCTATCACACTAATGGCGCACCCACACATGGTGCGCCACTGCTATATAGTAGTGGCGCAGCATATGTCTGGTGCGCCATTAGTGTCCATATCATCTATAACCCTTTTCCTAGTAGTTTTATGAGCAGGGAAATATTTAGCAGAGAAGTAATAAATCATATCCTGGGGACTACGCACACAACCAGGATCAAGAGAATTAAACCATATCTTAGCATCACCCTTTAATGAGAACGGAAATATTTTAAGGATATAAAAGTAGCGAGTTCTCTCATCATTAGTGAACAGGGTAGCTATATCATTTAATTTAGTAAGATGTGCCACAACAGTTTCAGATTCATAGCCATAAAAAGGATCAGATTCAACCAAAGTAATTATATCAGGATCAACAGAGAATTCATAATCCTTATCAGTAACACAGATAGGTGAAGTAGCAAAAGCAGGGTCAGGTTTCATTCTAGCATTAAGGGATTCCTGTTTCCATTTAGCTAATAACCTCTTCAGATCATATCTATCATTGCTAGCTAAAATAGCTCTAGTGGCTTCTTCATCCATAACATAACCCTCAGGAACAACAGGCAATTCATATTTATTAGGGGGAGAGTTTTCATCATCACTTTCATCAATATTATCAGTTTCAATAATTTCATTCTCTCTAACCCTAGCAAGTTGTTCATCAAGAAATTCACCAAGTGGCATAATAATATCAAGCATAGAAGCAGTTTCATCATAAGTATCATGCATAGCAGAAGTGGCATTATCAATAACATGCGACATATCAGAATCAATAGCAGAAGCAGGTTTATGTGTCGCAAGCTTACTCAAAACAGAAGGTGAATCAAGTGCAAAGCTAGATGGTAGTTCCTTAGCTCCCCTCGTAGTTGAGGGATAAATCTTGGTTTTTGGATCTCTCAAGTTCTTCATAATGATAAGCAGATATAAATCCCAAGTGACTCAAAGAATAGAGCTATGCTCCCCAGCAACGGTGCCAGAAAATAGTCTTGATAACCCACAAGTATAGGGGATCGCAACAGTTTTCGAGGGTAGAGTATTCAACCCAAATTTATTGATTCGACACAAGGGGAGCCAAAGAATATTCTCAAGTATTAGCAGCTGAGTTGTCAATTCAACCACACCAGGAAACGTAATATTTGCAGCAAAGTATTTAGTAGCAAAGTAATATTATAGTAGTGGTAACGATAGCAAAAGGTAATGATAACAAAAGTAATGTTTTTGGTATTTTGTAGTGATTGTAACAATAGCAACGGAAAGTAAATAAGCAAAGAACAATATATGGGAAAGCTCATAGGAAATGGATCGATGATAGAGAATTATGCCGGATGCGGTTCATCATGTAACAGTCATAACCTAGGGTGACACAGAACTAGCTCCAATTCATCAATGTAATGTAGGCATGTATTCCGAATATAGTCATACGTGCTTATGGAAAAGAACTTGCATGACATCTTTTGTCCTACCCTCCCGTGGCAGCGGGGTCCTAGCGGAAACTAAGGGATATTAAGGCCTCCTTTTAATAGAGTATCGGACCAAAGCATTAACACATAGTGAATACATGAACTCCTCAAACTACGGTCATCACCGGGAGTGGTCCCGATTATTGTCACTTCGGGGTTGCCGGATCATAACACATAGTAGGTGAATATAGACTTGCAAGATAGGATCAAGAACTCAGATATATTCATGAAAACATAATAGGTTCAAATCTGAAATCATGGCACTCGGGCCCTAGTGACAAGCATTAAGCATAGCAAAGTCATAGCAACATCAATCTCAGACATAGTGGATACTAGGGATCAAACCCTAACAAAACTAACTCGATTACATGATAAATCTCATCCAACCCATCACCGTCCAGCAAGCCTATGAGGAATTACTCACACACGACAGTGAGCATCATGAAATTGGTGATGGAGGAAGGTTGATGATGATGATGGCGATGGATTCCCCTCTCCGGAGCCCCGAACAGACTCTAGATCAGCCCTCCCGAGAGGTTTTAGGGCTTGGCGGAGGCTCCGTATCATAAAACGCGATGAATCCTTCTCCTTTATTTTTTCTCCTCGAAAGCTAATATATAGAGTTGGAGTTGAGGTCGAAGGAGCTCCAGGGGGCCCATGAGGTAGGGGGGCGTGCCCAGGGGGGCAGGCACGCCCCCCACCCTCGTGGCTAGGGTGTGGGCCCCCTGGTCTTCATCTTTTTCCAGGATTTTTTATTATTTCCAAAAAGACGTTCCGTGAAGTTTCAGGTCATTCCGAGAACTTTTGTTTCTGCACATAAATAACACCATGGCAATTCTGCTGAAAACAGCGCCAGTCCGGGTTAGTTCCATTCAAATCATGCAAGTTAGAGTCCAAAACAAGGGCAAAAGTGTTTGGAAAAGTAGATACGACGGAGACGTATCAGCATGTTGCGCGACTTCATCGCGCTCGCCCCCGACGAGTACCCCAGCGGGGTGTTCGACATCACCGACTCCCCCGTCCCCCTCGGCTGCGGCATCTCCAATGATGTGGTGGACCTCTGCACCTGTGTGGAGGTGCTGACCACCGGCTCTACCTCCACCTCGCCTAGCATTGCAGCCAAGGCTGTAGCGGCCCAGGCCGTAGCGGCTCGCGTCAGCCGGGTCGACCCGCTGCACGGGACGCTGCAGAACCTCAGCATCCCCATCGCCACTGACGCCGACGCCACGCAGGCCCATGCGTGGCTCAACGAGGAGCGCGTGCGCTTGCTGGACGAGGCCACGGCGCTCGCTGCTACGCAACGCCGGCTGGAGTCCGCCCAGCGGGAGCGCGATGCCGCCTACGGTTTCACACCGGCCGCGACCGAGCCTAGCCGGGTCACCGAGGTGCGCGCCAGGGGCGCGGACCTCGATCGCGCGCTGGGCATTGTCCCGCCCGTCTATGGCACGCCCGTCAAGAACATGCACGGCATGGAAGCAGCCGCGGAAGGCCTAGAACTCCTGCAGGGCAAGGAGCTGCAACAACGGCAGCAGCGCATTCACGAGCTTCTTGCCATTGCGATAGCACATCAGAAGTGCCTCGACTCCCTCCTGGAGGCTCCCGCGGCATCCGACTCACGCCGCACCAAGGATCCTAATCAACGGTACTCAGCGTCTTCCCCGCAACCCAGCGAGGGCCATTCTGGGAGGTCCCAGAGTGGCCGAACCTGGCGCGACCGCGTCATGACAGCCGCCGGCAGCCGGGGCGTCGAGCCGGCCCCCGACACTCGACGTCGGCAGGATCTTCCTCCGTCATCCGGCCGCCGAGCCGGGCCGGCTTCAGCCAACCCGTGTCCCCGCTGTCCTGTCGCCAGCTGGCTAGGCCCACATGACATCAACAACGACGACGCCCGCCACCGCATCGAGTAGCTGTCTCTCTCCCTGCAACTAGAGGAGGAGGACGCGGTTGGCTCGGGCTATTTCGGCCCGCGCATCCGTGATGAGCCCTTCACCAAAGGGTTCACGCTCCCCCGCGACACCCCCAAGTATGACGGGACCGCCAAGCCGGAGGACTGGCTGGTCGACTACACCACCCCCATTAGCATCGCGGGCGGCAACTGGCATCTCGTCGTGCGCTACACCCCCTTGTGCTGCAAGGCTCAGCCCGGACGTGGCTGAACAACCTGCCGGCTGGTAGTATCAACTCATGGCTCGATTTCAAGTAGGGGTTCATGCACAACTTCACCGGCACCTACAAGTGGCTCGGCCAGCCTCGCCAGCTTGCCATGTGCATGCAGGAGCTGGAGGAGACCGGCCGCCAATACCTCACGGACTGGACCAAAATCTAGAACTGCTGCAAGGGTGTCCATGAGGTCCAGGCCATTCAGTACTTCATGGACCGGTGCCGAGATGGCACCCTGCTCAAGCACAAGCTCTTACACTCCGAACCGACCACGATGGCCACGCTCATGGCCACAGACGGCGCCGCCATGAAGGTCCAAGTGGTGGTGGACGCCGCCGCCATGAAGGTCCAAGTGGTGGTGGACGACGCCGGCAAGGCGCTACCAGCGCCGCCCTCCAAGCCGGCTGGCGAGAGCATCCACCAGCAGAACAACCATCCTGGCAACAAGCGAAAGGGTGAGCAGCCGACTCCCCGTTACGACAACTATCGCATCGCTGCGGCCGAGCAGTGCGGCGGCCGACGTCAGCGAATCGGCAAGACCACCTGGCAACCCGCCATGAGTTTTGAGTAGATGCTTGACGCTCCCTACAACCACCACAGCGGCACGAGGCCCTCCATGCACACACTCTGGCAGCGCGCCATCACCCGGCGCATCATGAGGGGCGACATCCCGTCGCCTCCTCCTTCGGCACCGGGTGCGAGGCAGCATCCTCCGCCCCCGGTGGCCGCCGCCATGCACGATGACGCCTTCCCAACCTGAACGCGTGATACGTCATCTTCACCAGCGTGGGTGGTGAAAAGCATAGCGAGCGCCTGCTTCGGCAGGAGGTGAACATTGCCATCCCGGTCGTGCCCGAATACATGCACTGGTCGGATCGCCCGGTCAGCTGGACATGAGACGACCACCCGGCCGTCATGCCATCGTCGGGTGGCTACGCCCTCGTCCTCGACCCCACCATAGTCACTGAAAAGTGCACCTGCAAGTTCTCGTGGGTCCTCAAGACACCATGACCAAAGTCGGCATCGAGGCAAGGCAGCTGGAGCCGACCCGGACAGTGTTCCACGGCATCGTGTTGGGTCTCTCCTGTTCTTGGATCGGCCAGATCCGGCTTGATGTTCTGTTCGGCTCCCGTGACCACTTCCGGCGCGAGCCCATCTGGTTTGAAGTGGTGGACCTGGCCAGCCCTTACCACGCGTTGCTGGGCCGGCCTGCGCTAGCAAAATTCATGGCGGCTCGACACCACACTTACCTGTAAGTGAAGATGCCGGGCCCCAAGGGCCTCATCACCATCACCGGTGACTACAAAAAGTCCCTGGAGTGCGCCAGGCATCATGGGACGGTTAGCGTCGCCCCGCTATAGGGTTGCGCCTCCAGGATACCGCTGATGACCCAGAAGTATAGGGGATCAATTGTAGTCCTTTCGATAAGTAAGGGTGTCGAACCCAACGAGGAGCAAACGGAAATGACAAGCGATTTTCACCAAGGTATTCTCTGCAAGCACTAAAATTATAAGTAACAAGTAGTTTGGTAGCAAGATAATTTGTATTGAGCAAGTAACAATAATGGTAATAAAAGTGCAGCAAGGTAGCCCGATCCCTTTGAGGCAAAGGACAAGCCAAAATGGTCTCTTATGATAAGCAAAGCGTTCTTGAGGGTACACGGGAATTTCATCTAGTCACTTTCATCATGTTGGTTTGATTTGTGTTCGCTACTTTGATAATTTGACATGTGGGTGGACCGGTGCTTAGGTGCTGATCTTACTTGAACAAGCCTCCTACTTATGATTAACCCCCTCGCAAGCATCCGCGACTATGAGATAAGTATTAAGAATAAATCTAACCATAGAATTAAACTTTTGGATCCAAACTAGTCCCTTACGGAATAGCACATAAACTAAGGTTTAAGCTTCTATCACTCTCGCAGCCCATCATCTAATAACTACTCCACAATGCATCCCCTTAGGCCCAAATATGGTGAAGCTTTTGGATCCATATCAATTTAACCATGTCCGATCATCACGTGAGATGGAGTAGTTTTCAATGGTGAACATCACTATGTTGATCATATCTACTATATGATTCACGTTTGACCTTTTGGTCTCTGTGTTTCGAGGCCATATCTTCATATGCTAGGCTCGTCAAGTTTAACCCGAGTATTCTGCATGTGCAAAACTGGCTTGCACCCGTTGTATGTGAACGTAGATCTTATCACACCTGATCATCACGTGGTGTCACGACATGACGAACTGTAGCAACGGTGCATACTCAGGGAGAACACTTATACCTTGAAATTTAGTGAGGGATCATCTTATAATGCTACCGCCGTACTAAGCAAAATAAGATGCATAAAAGATAAACATCACATGCAATCAAAATATGTGACATGATATGGCCATCGTCATCTTGTGCCTTTGATCTCCATCTCCAAAGCTCCGTCATGATCTCCATCGTCACTGGCTGGACACCTTGATCTTCATCGTAGCATCGTTGTTATCTCGCCAACTATTGCTTCTACGACTATCGCTACCGCTTAGTGATAAAGTAAAGCAATTACATGACGATTGCATTTCATACAATAAAGCGACAACCATAAAGCTCCTGCCAGTTGCCGATAACTTCTACAAAACATGATCATCTCATACAACAATTTATATCTCATCATGTCTTGACCATATCACATCACAACATGCCCTGCAAAAACAAGTTAGACATCCTCTACTTTGTTGTTGCAAGTTTTATGTGGTTGTTACGGGCTTCTAGCAAGAACCGTTATTACCAACCCATCAAAACCACAACAATTTTTCGTCAAGTGTGCTATTTTAACCTTCAACAAGGACTGGCCGTAATCAAACTTGATTCAACTAAAGTTGGAGAAACAGACACCTACCAGCCACTTGTGTGAAAAGCACGTAGGTAGAACCGGTCTCATGAATGTGGTCATGTAATGTTGGTCTGGGCCGCTTCATCCAACAATACCGCCGAATCAAAGTAAGACATTGGTGATAAGCAGTATGACTATTATCGCCCACAACTCTTTGTGTTCTACTCGTGCATATCATCTACGCATGGACCTGGCTCTGATACCACTCTTTGGGAATGTAGCCTGCAATTTCAAAAAAAATCTACGATCATGCAAGATCTATCTAGGAGATGCATAGCAACGAGAGGGGGAGAGTGTGTCCACGTACCCTCGTAGACCGAAAGCGCAAGCATCAGGTTAACGCGGTTGATGTAGTCGAACGTCTTCACGATCCAACCGATCCAAGTACCGAACGTACGGCACCTCCGTGTTCAACACACGTTTAGCTCGATGACGTCCCTCGAACTCTTGATCCAGTAGAGGGTCGAGGGAGAGTTTCGACAGCACGACGGCGTGATGATGGTGATGTGATCCGCGCAGGACTTTGCCTAAGCACTACGACGCTATGGCCGGAGGAGTAAACTGTGGAGGGAGGCACCGCACACGGCTAAGAGAACAACTATTGTGCCTTTGGGGTGCCCCCGTCCCCATATATAAATTAGAGGGGGAGGAGGTGGCCGGCCTAAGAGGGGAGCGCCAAGGGGGGGAGTCCTACTAGGACTCCACTCCTAGTAGGATTTCTGTCGTGGTGGGCGCACGACAGATGCCAAGGGATGGCTAAAGAGAGGAGGAGACTCGAGGGCGCTGGTGGGCTCTAGAGGCGATGTTGGCATGAGCGGGCGCGGGACGCCGGACGTACCCAGGTTCGGGGCTCTCCGGAGAGATAATACCCCTAGTCCTGCCGAGTGTAGTTGGATGTTTGATAGTACAATGTTGCTCCTCGAGCTGTATGGAGGAGGAAGGAAGCTGGCCAAGGCTTGGGCTGCTCCTTCTCTCTGGTGTCGCTGTTTTGTGGCTAGTCCTATGCTTGCTTGTTTTTCTCTCGCATGTGTCTTCTGCTTTCTCTCTTGCTTTGTTGTGTTGTCTTGCGATCGCGGGCTCCCGGGGGGTTTTATAGTCCAACCCCCCGGGGGTACAATGGTAATGTTACAAGTTGGTGGGTCCGTATTGTCGGTGTCTGGGAACCCGGGCTGGGTCACGCTGAGGGCTTGTGGTTCACCGGGTTCCCCTAGGTGCGGGCCCAACATGCCTAGGGAGACTGTGCGCCGTCTTGTCGATCGTCAGGGCGTGGCCGAGTTGAGTCGAGTATAGTGCTCTCCGACAGGTTGCCGCTTGTTGTCATCAGCGGTGAAGGCAGGGGCACTGTAGCCACGCCAGCACTGGTCAGCGGGTAGGTGAGGGGCACTGTTTCCACGTTCCTGCTGACCAGAGGCATGGGCGGGGTACTGTTACCTCGGTCATCGTTGATTGAGGTCTCGTCCCATCATACGGCCTGGATGGGACGTGAGTTGACCCGTGGCTGGATTGCGTAGCACGCCACGGGCGGAGCTGGCTTGTTGAGGAGGCTTCGGTCGTGCCGGGTTCGGCTGTCTTGCGCTAGTTGCTGGGGCCGAGTCGACGTGTCTTGCCGGGTCGGCTTGTCTAGCCGTCTTGCGGTGCTTGGCCGGGTCGATTGAGGGGCGGTGCCAGCCCTGTTGTTTTTGAAGAGGATCCAGGTTCCGTTGCCTGCCCAGGGTCCATCCCCCCGACAGTAGTCCCCGAAGCTGTGAAGGTCCGCCATCTTCGGATGAGTGGACCTTCGCAGTTTCCCCCTTAAGCAAGGTGGATTCTACGAGCGCCGGGACCGGCAACACCCACTGTGTGCCGGGTTTTTCAGAAACTGGATCGTGGCATCCCGGCCGTGTTGGGAACCGAAAAGTCCGCCGAATCTTGGGGCAATCCCTCAGGCTTCGCATGGGCTCCACGTGGTGCCCGGAAGTCAGAGGGGCCTGACAGGCCACGCGCGTGAAGGGACCGAGCGGCGGGCTGGAGCCCACCACCGCGCGCCCTTGGCCCAAGCACGTGGATTTATTGCGGCGTCCGGGGGCCGGTTGCTCTTCCCCGGGCAGTTACTGCACATGTATGTGCGCACTTATTGTGAGGTAGTGGAACGGGTGCGTGCAGACGATCCCACTTCCCCACTTCCCCATGTTCAAATCGAGGGTTATAAATTGGGGGGGCAGGGGTCCGGCGGACATTATTCTCGCTCGCGCCCTCCTGTCCCTTTGCTCTCGCTCCGCTCCTTGCAACCGACGCACTGCGGCGCCCGCTGCTCCGAGTAGAACTCCTTCGCCGTCCATCTCCCTTCTTCTTCTTCTTCTTCTTCTTCTTCCTTTGATCATGTCGCTGCCATCGGGCTCCTGGATGGGCTCGAGCGTCACCTCCGAGGATATTGTGGAACTCCGGGCGGCATGACACCTGCCGCGAGAGACGGACGTTAGCATCCGCCTGCCACGGGGAGAGCAGAGGCCTCGGCCCGAGGGGCAGGAGCGCGTGGTCTTCCTCACGCACTTCGAGCGTGGGTTCGGGCTGCCGGCAAGCTCCTTCTTCCGCGCGTTCTTGGAGTTCTTCGGGCTCCAGCCGCATCATCTTGGCGCCGGTGCCATCGTCCAACTCTCCGGCCTTACCCTATGCGAGGGGTACCTGGGGGTCGAGCCTTCGATCGACCTCTGGGCGCGCTTCTTCTCCTGGAAGCAGCAGGGCCCGTCGGCCGGGGAGTTCGCCGACTGTGGCACCGCCGTCATCTCGAAGCGGTCAGGGGAGGATTTCCCCAAGATCCCGATGGAGGATTCTGCCAAGAAATGGCAGAACTCCTTCTACGTCCACAACCTTGGCGCGGATCGCATCAACCTTTCGGCCTTCGCCATCGCACCGCCGCGGGCGATGACGAACTGGGGCTATTCGCCCAGGCGCCCGTCGTAGGAGACCGTAAATCTCTGCGAGCGAGTGACGGTGATGAGGATGCAGGAGGGGCTCACCGGCACCGACCTCCTCGCCGCGTTCATCAAGTGTCGGGTCCTTCCGCTTCAGGGGCGCTGCTGCCTCATCGGCGAGATGGTCGGCCTTCAAGACCCCAACCGCATGGGGTCGACGCGGCTGTCCGCGGCGCAGGTCACGCGCGGCGTGAATGACATCTCCAAGGCCAACCTTGGGGAGGACTGGGAGTTCGCCAATGCGCTGTATAGCCGGTCGAACCTGGCGCCGCAGGTGAGTGTCTGGTCTTCTTACGTTGCTGCCGTGCACCTTCTCATTTGTCCTTCCACGACGCGGGTGGTACTTCTGAACGCGATTCGGCATCCTTACGCCTGGGCCTCATCGTAGGTGACGCCAGTGGCACCAGAGGAGCCCGCGGCTCGTGGCAGGGAGGAGAAGGCCGAGTCCATGTTGGGCGTCACGCGGGTAAGTCTCATGTTTTTCGTCATGTGTCTTGAGTTGCTGACCACAGCATGAAACAGTCGGTGCTGACGCCAGTCGTTGGTGTAGCGGCGTTGGGCGGGGGAGGCCGCGACGCGGGCGGAGCCGATCCTCGCATGGGGTGGCGCCGAGCCGCCCGCATGGGAAAGACAGTGTCGTGCCACGACCCCAGGCCCCGAAGCGCATGACGGACCCGGCCGGGGCTGGGAGGCCGGCCAAGAGGAAGCGCGGTGGCGGGCACAGGGGGCCAACCCCGGTCCCGGTCTTGGCGGGGTAAGCTTCATTTCTTGTTTGTGCTCAGCTTTTCTTTTCTTGAGCTAGTCTTGTTTCTTTTCCGCTCATTCTGTCTTCTTCAGGTTGCCAATCGCGCTGGCGAGGGCGGCGGCAGAAGCCGCGGCCGTCGAAGGGGCCGAGTTTCGCAGGAGCCGGTCCAACCTCGTCGACCAGGCCGAGGTGGAGGAACATGCCGACTCGAACCTTGGCCTGGATCCGAACGACGCCGAAGCCGTGGCCTGGCGGGACAGGAACCGGGCCGAGGCGGAGCTGAAGGCAGCGTCGGTTCATGCTTGGACTGACGCGGCGGCGGCATGTGCGCGAGGCGACACGAAGCCGGCCTAGCGCGAGATGCCGGAGGGCACGGTGGTGGCAGTGATGGTCTTTGAGACGTCGCTGGCGAGGGAGCGCGGCCGTGAAGGCCGGGCTGCGGTGGTGATCCCCGACCGGGTGGTTGTGGAGGTGGCGGATAACTCCCTGCCGCAGGCCGACGTGGTCGGGCGAGCGGGGGCTGATGGTGGTGGAGGCGGCGCCATCTTGGAAGAGACGATGTGGGCGGCGGTGTCGGAGGCGCCGCTGGTTCTAGAGGAGGCACCGCGGGCGGTGGTGCCGGAGGCCACCCCGGCAGCTGGGCCGGAGATGGCGACGTAGGGCGTCCCGGCGTCCGGGTCGTAGTCGGCGCCGGGGGGCGTCAGAATAGGTGTTGGCCGCGTCGTGAGCGGCCAGCAGGGAGTATGCCTTGGTGCCCCGGCAGGGAGGGCGCCGAGCTGCCGTGCCGTAGCCGGCGCGGAGCGGGAGTGCCGTTGCCTTCGGGCCTCAGACCCAGGAGGAGGCGGCGATGGACACCGTCAGTCGCCGCCTGCGAGGCCGGACGGAACGGCTCGAGGCCTTCGCCCAGGCCGAGGTGGAGCGAACGCGCAACCTAGAGCGCGCCATTTTGGTAAGTTTTCTTGTAATTTCTTCTTTGTGGGGGCGCGCCAGCGCACCCACTGGGTGTAGTCCCCGAGGTTCGGGCCAACTACGTAGTAGTTGGGTCGAATCTTTAGAGTGTTGGCCTTGTTCTGACTTCTGCTTTCTTCAGCATCTCGACGCTTTCTAGGTCGCCGCCTTCAATTGTCTCCTAGGCAAGCACCCAGAGCTCAAGGAGCAGCTTGCCGCCAAGGAGGAGGAGCTCCGCGTCGCCGCAGGTATTCTTGTGCTCTTTTCTAGTGGGGGCGCGCTAGCGCACCCACTGGGTGTAGCCCCCGAGATTCGGGCCAACTGTGTAACAGTTGGGCCAAATCTTAAGTCTTGCTTTTTTTCTTCTGCTGAGTCCTTCTTCTTCGCAGCTGAGGTGTTGTGCTGGCGGACTCGTCTGCTCCGAGCTGGTCATCACTACGACCGGCTCGTTGCCGACACCGGCCGTCTTGGCGTCGAGGCGGCGCAGGCGAGGGCGGAGGCAGCCGCGGCTCGGTGGTCCCTTGACAAGGCCAGCCGGCTGCATGAGCAGCTGGCGGGTCACAAGAGCCGTCTCGAGGCCGAGGTGGAGCTCCTTAAGGCGGAAGCCGCCAAGGTGGCAGAGGCGCAGCTGGCCCTGGTGGAGGCGAACCAGCAGCGCGGCCAGCTGGCCGACGACAAGGGCCGGCTCCAGGCCGAGCTGGATCGCCTGTGGGAGCAGGTCACCACGGCTGAGGGGGCCCGTCAGGACGAGGCCCGTCGCCACGAGGCGGCCGAAGACAAGGAAGCCGAGCTGAAGGCGGCCCTTGCCAAGGCGGCCGATCTAGAGAAGGCGCTCAAGGAGCGCGATCACGCCATCGAATGGGAGCGGCGTGGTACGTTGCTCGAAGCGCAACACCGAAGAGTCCTTCTCAAGTAAGTGCTTTTTCTTGTCGTTCGCCAGGTCGGGATCTGGCCTTTCTTCCTTGTTGTTCTTCTTCTAACTTGCTTCTTCCTTTGCGGCAAGGGCCTTCCTAGAGACGCAGCGGCTGGCGGAGGAAGCCGTCCGCCATCAGCGCAACCCGACCGACGTCGTTGGGTCTGGGATGGATCCGCGGGCGGCCTGGACCTTCCCGGAGATCATCGCTGCCGCTGAGGCCCGCCTGCAGGTCCTGGGAACGCAGTTGGGGCGGCTGTCCCAAGCCGGCACCGCGATGACGGCGGCCCTATGGCCGGGCTCCGTCGAACCGAGCAGCTTCTCGCGCCTAGCGCGTTGGTTGGAGATGGGGCCAGACCGGCTTGGCGAGTGGCGCGTCTCCGCCGCTCGTGCCGGTGCTGAGATGGCACTCCGGTTCGCGCTGTCCTGGCATCCGGACCTGCAGCTGGACGCGTTGATGGGCCAGTGGGCCGGTTCGGAGCAGCACTTGCAGGAGCAAGCCGGCCGGACCGCCTCTCGGGCCAGCTACATCGCCGAGTTCGCCTTCCAGGACGAGTTCCATCCGGAGCGGACGGAATACGGCAGGGCCGTGGACAGTGAAGACCTTGGCTTGCTCCTCCACGATCTAGAGGGGAGCTCGGAGGAGACGGGCGTCTACCGCGACGCGGGTGCTGAGGAGGACATCGGCACCTCGCTGGATCCGGAGGCCGCCAAGGGAGAGCCGTCGACATCGCGACGCGGCGTTGGAGATGCCTGAGACACTTTGTGTAATAATTTGTTAAATAGCAGGTCCACCCACCCACTAGGGGTTTTAGGGTGTAATGAACTCGGGTCGTGGGCGTTTTCTTGAATACCTGTGTAGATGTCGTGGGTGCTTTTGCTTTTTGCCTTCCATTTTTTGGACTGATTTCATGCGCTTTTCCTTTCTCAAACCTCCCCCCGCGAGTCAGACAGCCGAGGCTCCGGTCCGTGACAAGGAGTTCGGTTCTTTGAGAGGAGCGCGCAGGACTTGGGTCCCTCGAAATGTTGAGCGTGAGCGAAACACCCACTCGGCCGGCTGGCGGCAATCCGGCGAAGCCGGTTGGCGAGCAGCCGGTCTTGCGGTTGTTCATTTGATGAATGGTTGGCCGGGTTGATCGACCCGACAACCTTTGACTTAGTGTATGAAGCGTAAAGGAGCTTTGGCCCGTTGTGCTTTCCAGCCGACTGCCAAAGCTGGATATGTGGCTTTATGGCGAAGTGGGGGATCGCGACATCCTAACTTTATCAGGAATCACCAAGTAAGGCGGCGGGGTGACGACCGAGCCGGCCAGCCCCTGGGTCGAGCGAGTCGGACTGGTGGCCGGGTTCAGTGGTATAGTGATGCAAGAAAATGGGACACGATAAATTGGTCGACAAAAGGCAGCCCCCGAGTCTTGTTCGAGGACTCCATAGTTTCATCCATTTTCAAAAGGCGATGATACATACGCTCATGCGGCTAACTGTAAAATGGGCGGAGGAGTTCCACGTGTTGGAAATATGCCCTAGAGGCAATAATAAATGGTTATTATTATATTTCCTTGTTCATGATAATTTTCTATTGTTCATGCTATAATTGTGTTATCCGAAAATCGTAATACATGTGTGAATACATAGACCACAACACGTCCCTAGTGAGCCTCTAGTTGACTAGCTCGTTGATCAAAAGATAGTCATGGCTTCCTGACTATGGACATTAGATGTCATTGATAACGGGATCACATCATTAGGAGAATGATGTGATGGACAAGACCCAATCCTAAGCATAGCTCAAAGATCGTGTAGTTCGCTTGCTAGAGCTTTTCCGAATGTCAAGTATCATTTCCTTAGACGATGAGATTGTGCAACTCCTGGATACCATAGGAGTGCTTTGGGTGTGCCAAACGTCACAACGTAACTGGGTGACTATAAAGGTGCACTACGGGTATCTCCGAAAGTGTCTGTTGGGTTGGCACAAATCGAGACTGGGATTTGTCACTCCGTATGACAGAGAGGTATCTCTGGGCCCACTCGGTAATGCACCATCATAATGAGCTCAATGTGACCAAGTGGTTGATCATGGCATCATGCATTACGGTACGACTAAAGTGACTTGCCAGCAACGAGATTGAACGAGGTATTGGGATACCGACGATCGAGTCTCGGGCGAGTAACATACCGATTGACAAAGGGAATTGTATACGGGATTGATTGAATCCTCGACATCGTGGTTCATCCGATGAGATCATCGAGGAGCATGTGGGAGCCAACATGGGTATCCAGATACCGTTGTTGGTTATTGACCGGAGAGTCGTCTCGGTCATGTCTGCGTGTCTCCCAAACCCGTAGGGTCTACACACTTAAGGTTCGATAACGCTAGGGTTGTTGAGATATTAGTATGCGGTAACCCGAAAGTTGTTCGGAGTCCCAGATGAGATCCCGGACGTCACGAGGAGTTCCGGAATGGTCCGGAGGTGAAGAATTATATATAGGAAGTCCAGTTTCGGCCACCGGGAAAGTTTCGAGGGTCACCGGTATTGTACCGGGACCACCGGAAGGGTCCAGGGGGTCCACCGGGTGGGGGCACCTATCCCGGAGGGCCCCATGGGCTGAAGTGGGAGGGGAACCAGCCCCTGATGGGCTGGCGTGCCCCCCTTGGGCCTCCCCCTGCGCCTAGGGTTGGAAACCCTAGGGGTGGGGGCGCCCCACTTGGCTTGGGGGGCAAGCCACCCCCCTTGGCCGCCCCCCATCTAGATGGGATCTAGAGGGGCCGGCGCCCCCTGGACCCCTATATAAAGAAGGGGGAGGGAGGGCTACGCACCCTAGCCCCTGGCGCCTCCCTCTCCCTCCCGTGACACCTCTCCCTCTCGCTGAGCTTGGCGAAGCCCTGCCGAGATCACCGTTGCTTCCATCAGCACGCCATCGTGCTGCTAGATCTCCATCAACCTCTCCTTCCCCCTTGCTGGTTCAAGAAGGAGGAGACGTCTTCCCAACGGTACGTGTGTTGAACGCGGAGGTGCCGTCCGTTCGGTGCTCGGTCATCGGTGATTTGGATCACGACGAGTACGACTCCATCAACCCCGTTCTCTTGAACGCTTCCGCTCGCGATCTACAAGGGTATGTAGATGCACTCCCCTTTCCCTCGTTGCTAGATAACTCCATAAATTGATCTTGGTGATGCGTATAAAATTTTAAATTCTGCTACGTTCCCCATCAGTGGCATCATGAGCTAGGTCTATGCGTAGTTTTTATGCACGAGTAGAACACAAAGCAGTTGTGGGCGTCGATATTGTCAATTTACTTGTCGTTAATAGTCTTATCTTGATTCGGTGGCATCGTGGGATGAAGCGGCCTGGACCGACCTTACACGTACGCTTACGTGAGACTGGTTCCATCGACTGACATGCACTAGTTGCATAAGGTGGCTGGCGGGTGTCTGTCTCTCCCACTTTAGTCGGATCGGATTCGATGAAAAGGGTCCTTATGAAGGGTAAATAGAAATTGGCATATCACGTTGTGGTTTTTGGCGTAGGTAAGAAACATTCTTGCCGGAAACCTATAGCAGCCACGTAAAAACTTGCAACAACAATTATAGGACGTCTAACTTGTTTTTGCAGCATGTGCTATGTGATGTGATATGGCCAAAAGGATGTGATGAATGATATATGTGATGTATGAGATTGATCATGTTCTTGTAATAGGAATCACGACTTGCATGTCGATGAGTATGACAACCGGCAGGAGCCATAGGAGTTGTCTTAATTTATTTATGACCTGCGTGTCAACATAAACGTCATGTAATTACTTTACTTTATTGCTAAACCATTAGCCATAGTAGTAGAAGTAATAGATGACGAGATAACTTCATGAAGACACGATGATGGAGATCATGATGATGGAGATCATGGTGTCATGCCGGTGACGATGATGATCATGGCGCCCCGAAGATGGAGATCAAAAGGAGCAAAAGATATTGGCCATATCATGTCACTATTTGATTGCATGTGATGTTTATCATGTTTTACATCTTATTTGCTTAGAACGATGGTAGCTTAAATAAGATGATCCCTCGTAATAATTTCAAGAAAGTGTTCCCCCTAACTGTGCACCGTTGCGAAGGTTCGTTGTTTCGAAGCACCACGTGATGATCGGGTGTGATAGATTCTAACGTTCGAATACAACGGGTGTAAGCCAGATTTACACACGCAATACACTTAGGTTGACTTGACAAGCCTAGCATGTACAGACATGGCCTCGGAACACAGAAGACCGAAAGGTCGAGCATGAGTCGTATAGAAGATACGATCAACATGAAGATGTTCACTGATGTTGACTAGTCCATGTCACGTGATGATCGGACACGGCCTAGTTGACTCGGATCATGTTTCACTTAGATGACTAGAGGGATGTCTATCTAAGTGGGAGTTCATTGAATAATTTGATTAGATGAACTTAATTATCATGAACTTAGTCTAAAATCTTTACAATATGTCTTGTAGATCAAATGGCCCACGCTAATGTTGCCCTCAACTTCAACGCGTTCCTAGAGAAAACCAAGCTGAAAGATGACGGCAGCAACTATACGGACTGGGTCCGGAACCTGAGGATCATCCTCATAGCTGCCAAGAAAGATTATGTCCTAGAAGCACCGCTAGGTGACACACACATCCCAGAGAACCAAGACATTATGAACGCTTGGCAGCAGCACGCTGCTGATTACTCCCTCGTTCAGTGCGGCATGCTTTACAGCTTAGAACCGGGGCTCCAAAAGCGTTTTGAGCAACACGGAGCATATGAGATGTTCGAAGAGCTGAAAATGGTTTTCCAAGCTCATGACCGGGTCGAGAGATATGAAGTCTCCGACAAGTTCTTCAGTTGTAAGATGGAGGAAAATAGTTCTGTCAGTGAGCACATACTCAAAATGTCTGGGTTGCACAACCGCTTGACTCAACTCGGAGTTAATCTCCCGGATGACGCGGCCATTGACAGAATCCTTCAGTCGCTTCCACCGAGCTACAAGAGCTTTGTGATGAACTTCAATATGCAGGGGATGGAAAAGACCATTCCTGAGGTATATTCAATGTTGTAATCAGCGGAGGTGGAGATCAAAAATGAACATCAAGTGTTGATGGTGAATAAAACCACTAAGTTTAAGAAAGGCAAGGGTAAGAAGAACTTCAAGAAGGACGGCAAGGGGGTTGCCGCGCCCGACAAGCAAGCTGCCGGGAAGAAGCCAAAGAATGGACCCAAGCCCGAGACTGAGTGTTTTTATTGCAAGGGAAGTGGTCACTGGAAGCGGAACTGCCCCAAATACTTAGCGGACAAGAAGGCCGGCAACACTAAAGGTATATGTGATATACATGTAATTGATGTGTACCTTACCAGTACTCGTAGTAGCTCCTAGGTATTTGATATCGGTGCGGTTGCTCACATTTGTAACTCAAAACAGGAGCTGCGGAATAAGCGGAGACTGGCGAAGGATGAGGTGACGATGCGCGTCGTGAATGTTCCAAGGTCGATGTGATCGCCGTCGGCACGCTACCTCTACATTTACCTACGGCATTAGTTTTAAACCTCAATAATTGTTATTTAGTGCCAGCTTTGAGCATGAACATTGTATCAGGATCTCGTTTAATTCGAGATGGCTACTCATTCAAATCCGAGAATAATGATTGTTCTATTTATATGAGAGATATGTTTTATGGTCATGCCCCGCTGGTGAATGGTTTATTCTTAATGAATATCGAGCGTAATGTTACACATATTCATAGTGTGAATACCAAAAGATGTAAGGTTGATAATGATAGTCCCACATACTTGTGGCACTGCCGCCTTGGTCACATAGGTGTCAAACGCATGAAGAAGCTCCATGCAGATGGACTTTTGGAGTCTCTTGATTACGAATCATTTGACACGTGCGAACCATGCCTCATGGGTAAAATGACCAAGACTCCATTCTCAGGAACAATGGAGCGAGCAACCAACTTACTGGAAATCATACATACTGGCTATCGTTATGTTCTCACCCTCACTGATGACTTGAGTAGATATGGGTATGTCTACTTAATGAAACACTAGTCTGAGACCTTTGAAAAGTTCAAGAAATTTCAGAGTGAGGTTGAGAATCAACGTGACAGGAAAATAAAGTTCTTACGATCAGATCGTGGAGGGGAATATTTGAGTCACGAATTTGGCACACACTTAAGGAAATGTGGAATAGTTTCACAACTCACGCCGCCTGGAACACCTCAGCGAAATGGTGTGTCCGAACGTCGTAATCGCACTCTATTGGATATGGTGCGATGTAACATCCCAAATTTTCAATTTGGAATGTTATACACTAGATCATCACGCATATCATATTTTCTTGCATTTTGCCGATCCTAGAAATTTCACGCAACTCAAGGATCCTCGGAGAGAGTTGGAGATTTCGTTATTTTCATATTTGAGTCTTCTCAAATTTTGAAGAAAGGATCATTGGATTTATCGGAGTTTATTTGCCTTTTGTTTGGATAGGGAAAAATGCGTGTTTTCAAAATTGCATTCTAGGTCCCGAGAAAAGTTCATTTTGTTCGACTCATTTTTAGGAGTCGGGGAAAATTTACTTTAGAAATTTTGGAGTTCGTTTAGATGTTCTTTTCTGTGTTTTTCTGTGCGCGTAACCGTTTAAAAAAATTTGCAGTGCCTGGGACAAGGCCCAAGCCGCCGGCCAGGCCGGCCAGACTCCCCATCGCGCGCCAGCGCAGGAGGCCGTCGCCGCCGCCACTAGGCAGGAGTCCTAGTAAGACTCCGTTTCATTTTTTTCCTCTCCTTCTCTTTTCTTGCCCCCTCCCCCAAGCAATCCCTCTCCCCTCACCTATATAAATACCAACACCCCCCCTTTTTCCCCCACACCACCAAGCCCCAAGCCGCGCCCCTTGCCCCTCACCCCGCGCCGCGCCCTAGTGCCGCCGCCGCCGCCCCTTGCCCACGCCGCCGTCGCCCAACGCCGGAGCCCCTTGCCGAAGCCCCCTCGCCGGAGGTAGCCCCGCGCCGCGTCTCTCCTATCCCCTCGGTTCGGTTTTTCTTATAAACCGTTCCGGTTCTTTTCTTTTCTTCCGATTCGTTTTCCTTTCGTTCGGTTTTCTTTCCGAAACCCTAGATCGGTTTCGTTTTCTTTTCCGGTTTTGTTGCCTAGAGACCGTTCACCGGACCGTTCGTCGTAATGAACGTGATCAACGGTTATCCTAGGTTAACGAACGTCCGTTCATTTGACCGTTCTTCTTTTTCTTTCCGTCGGATTTATTCCGCGATCGCGATCTCAGATCCGATCTTCGTTCTAGTCTATTTTCTTGCTCGTTTATCGGAATCAGGTGATTCAAGTGCCTAGAGTTTCATTTCGAAACCGCCGTTCCGATTAATCAACTTAAACAAGTTTTTGCTATGGTAAAATTTGACCTAGATTCAACTTGCTAGAACCGAGTTGTTTTTCTTCCGCCGTTTGTTTTCCGTTGCTTTGTTCGGTTCTTTCTCTCTTTGCAACCGGAGTTCTTAAGTTGAACTATCTGGTTTAATCTCTTGTTCGAGTTTTACCTGTGCATTAGATGAGTACTCATTGTATGCTTGTTGTTTGTCTACGATAGATTACCCGGATTGCGCCGCCTGTTACTTCGAATCTCTAGGACTCGCGGATCATCAGCAAGGCAAGTAACACTTTGATCATACCTTTTCTACAACCCAGTTTTTATGCATTAGATCCATCTTCACACATTGCATGATTAGGATCTAATTAAATTGTGGGATGGGAAGTAGATGAGGTAGTACCTATTACCTGTTTATCATGAAACCTTTGGGAGTTACTTCTACGTTTGCTTATTACGTCATGCTATGCTAGTAGACGTGGATTGGGTGAGTGATATCCATGACAGATGTGAGATTGATAATTTTAATGGTTTATCTAAGGTGGCAACTTAAACACACATCTGGGTGGATTGAGGCACCTGATGTCTATCAGGACTTGCCTGTTTTATTTTGGACTGCCACCCAGGCTCAAAGGGATCATAAGATATTTCATGCTAAATACTTACGTGTGCAGCCACAAGCCAATATGGGCTTTGGCATAGTTGACTAAGTCGTGCGAACTCTTACAGGGTAGACTAGCAGATGTAGGGGAAAGTAGGTGTACCGGACTATCCATCGTAAGGTGCTAGCGCTTCTGAAAGACTGTGTCTCGGTCATCCGTTTCTCAAACACCAGTAGTGCGAGAAATCCAACGGAGGCGATCGAGTCTTGTGGGGAAAAGTGCGCAAACCTCTGCAGAGTGTAATAAACTAATCATGATTAGCCGTGTCCCCGGTTATGGACATCTTGAGTATCTAGTACTTGAATATCATGTGAATCTCATCATGTTACTTCTAAATTAATATTGTTGGGTTATTAATGACTATTTTTAATTGGGATTGAGACTGCTGTCAACCATTCTCAATGTTTAACAACCACCATGATAGTTAAATAAATTTATTCCTTTGCAGTAGGGAAAAACTGGCTTTACGCAAAACAGTAACCATAGAGCTTTCCACCAGCCAAATATGCATATAGTATAGCTGTTTCATTCCATCATTTTCTATGTGTTACCTTGCCAGCATATTCCATGTGCTGACCCGTTTCGGGCTGCAACGTTAATGTTGCAGACTTTTCAGACGACGATTAAGGTGCTTTTAGGTCGTGGTTCTATACTCAGTGATGCCGTTGGAGTTGATGGACCCATTTATCTTCCAAGTCTTCCGCTGTTATCGATATTAGATGGCCTTAAGCCATATTATTGTAATAAGTTCTCTTTTGAGACATCGATGTAATAAGTGTGTGATTGCCACTCTACTATAAATCCTTCGAAGTACTGTGTGGTGTCAGCATTACTGATCCAGGGATGACACCGGAGCACAGTAGACTTGATCCATTCGGGTCGGGTCGCCATAGAGATGGTATCAGAGCACACGCTGACTGTAGGACACGACCACTAAGTTAAAGCCATAGATCCCTATTCTCTCCTCATTTTCTAACTCCTCATCTTTTTTACTCTTTAAGATGAAGGACGCGAATATTAAGTACGCTCAACCGGATGAAGGCACACCTTTTGGATTTCACTTGAAGGAAGTCACCAAGTACCTGAACATTGGATTACCAAGCTTCACGAGAACCTTCAACGCCACTCTGCCTGAAGAGGAGCACTGGAAGATTCAAGCTCACGTTCCAGGAAGAACATTTGCGCCAATCACGAAGCCCATAGATAGTGTTTTCAACGCACCAACTTGGAGTCTAGGAAGGAGCATGGCAGCCCATATCACCATAGGACGCATTGGAGAAGTTTATCAAGAAGACCTCAAGGGCACTATCTACCAGATTTGCGGACGCCGAGATGAACAATGGGAGTTAGTCAGCACCAAGAAGGATAGATCCATTGCAGCTTTTATCCAGGAGTTAAACTAGCACATTCGACGCCACGAGAACCAGATGTGCAATGATATGATAGAGTTGAAGAATGCGAAGGCAAGGATCATCGAGCTAGAAGGAGAACTGAAGGCTACACGCAAGGACTACATGGAGGAGATCGTAGCTCTAGCAAGACACAACGTCGATCTTAAACAAGAGATTGAAGAACTCAAGAGGGAGTTAGCATCCAGGAAGGAAGACATGTACGTCGCATGTCCGGACAACTACATCATCATCGACGACACCGATTCGGATCCAAGTGAACCCGACTTTGAAGACGAAGCTGGAGCGGACATCATGGAGTCTTCCACCGGTTCAAATTTTTAGATGACCACCAAATATTAGTAGTATCCCCCCCCCATGTAAACACTATAGTTCAAGCACTTTTGCGATAGATCTAGATCGATTGTAAGCCCTTGTTTGAATTGAATGAAGTGATTTTGTGTGCAATTGCTCATGTGCATTGGGGTAGTGTTTTCTCTTTATACCTCATTCTATTCTTATATCTCTTCTTTTCTAAACCCTCAGATGCCTCCGAGACGTGACAATGGATTTCCACCGGAGCTCACTCAATTGATCCAGCAGCAGAATCAATTGATGCAGATGTTAGTCCAGAACCAGCAGAACAACAACAACAACAACAACAACCCACCACCGCCACCGCCACCTGTTGACCACTTAGCCCGTTTCCTTAGGCTAAATCCACCGGTGTTTTCTAGTAGCACCGAGCCGATAGTAGCAGACGATTGGCTCCGCAAGATAGTAAGGGAGTTGACCACTGCAGGATGCACGGATGGTGAGAAAGTGAAGTTTGCCGCACATCAGTTAGAAGGACCCGCGGCAGCATGGTGGGAGAATTTCACAGCCACCTTCCCAGTTGACACCATCACATGGGATCAGTTCCAGCAAGCTTTCCGCACTGCCCATGTTTCAGCAGGAGCTATGGCCATGAAGAAGCATGAGTTTCGAAACTTACGCCAAGGAGGAAGGACAGTTAGCCAGTACGTTGACGACTTCAGCAAGTTAGCACGTTATGCCCCAGATGACGTTGCTACAGACGCAACCAAGCAGGAGAAGTTTCTGGAAGGACTGAATGATGAGTTGAGTATGCAGTTGATGGTAGCAAGTTTCAACAACTACCAGGAGTTGGTAGACCGTGCCATCATGATTGAAGGGAAGCAACAGCAGATTGAGAACCGCAAGAGGAAGTATGGACAGGGGAAGTATAACTCTGGAGCCCAGCAGAAGCCCCGTTTTACCCCTAAATCGGGATTTCAGTTTCGCCATGCCCATGGAGGAGGTAGTTCACACAACCACAATGGTCACAAGAATGGTAATGGGAATGGAGGAAGCAACAGCCAGAATCGGACCACTCCATCAACCCCATCCAAGAGAGATCTGAGTCAAGTCACTTGTTTCAAGTGTTCCAAGACCGGACATTATGCCAATGAATGTCCTGAAGGCCAGAATGGAAATGGCAATGGGAGCTCAGGGAAGAATCCGAACCCTTTCAATAGGGGATAGGTGAACCACGTTAACGTGGAGGAGGTTGAAGATCAGCCTGATGCAGTAATCGGTAAGTTTTTGGTTAAGTCATTTACCTCGTTCTTTTCGATACTGGTGCATCACATTCATACATATCAAGGGGATTTGTGGAAAAATATAGCCTGCCCACTAGGATTCTTAAAACATCTATACTAGTAAGTTCGCCAGGAGCAGAGTACATGGCCAGTCAAGGATGTTTTCAAGTGCCATTAAGCATAGGAAGGCATGTTTTCCCAATAGACCTAATTATTCTGGAATCCCAAGGTCTAGATGTAATTCTCGGTATGGATTGGCTGTCGATGTATGGAGGAAACATCGATTGTGCTAGTAAGTCAATTTTGCTTACAACGCCAGAAGGAAGAAGGATCAAGTATGTATCCCGGCATGTGCCAAATAGGACACAAGTAAATTGCCTAACAGGAGTTTTGCAGGAGGAAGTACCAGTGGTAAAGGATTTTCCTGATGTATTTCCGGAAGAGTTGCCAGGCATGCCACCCGATAGAGACATTGAGTTTTTGATTGAGTTATTTCCAGGAACAGGCCCAATATCAAAGAGACCATACCGGATGCCAGCAAAGGATTTGGTAGAAATTAAGAATCAGATTAAGGAGTTACTAGAGAAAGGTTACATACGCCCAAGTTCTTCGCCTTGGGGATCACCCGTACTTCTAGTGGAGAAGAAGGATGGATCATTACGGATGGTTGTTGATTACCGTGGATTGAACGAAGTGACCATCAAGAACAAGTACCCACTGCCAATGATTAATGATCTGTTTGATCATTTGCAAGGAGCTAAAGTGTTTTCCAAGATCGATTTGCGATCGGGGTACCACCAGTTGAAGATTCGAGAACAGGATATTCCGAAGGCAGCTTTCACCACGAGATACGGATTGTATGAGTATACCGTTATGTCATTTGGATTGACTAACGCGCCTGCCTATTTTATGAACCTGATGAACAAAGTGTTTATGGAGTTTTTGGATAAGTTCGTCGTAGTGTTCATTGATGATATCCTGGTTTATTCGAAGAATGAAGAAGAGCATAAGGAACATTTGCGTTTGGTTTTGGAGAAACTAAGGGAACATCAGTTATATGCCAAATTTAGCAAATGTGAGTTTTGGTTGAAGGAAGTAGGATTCCTCGGACACGTTATATCTGGAGAAGGGATAGAAGTAGACCCCACAAAGGTTGAGACCATGACCAAATGGGAAGCACCAACGACAGTTGGAGAGATCCGGAGTTTTCTTGGACTCGCAGGATACTACCGGAGATTCATTGAGAATTTTTCAAAGATTGCGAAGCCTATGACGGAGTTGTTGAAGAAGGATACCAAGTTCAATTGGACTGAGGAGTGTGAGGCTAGTTTCCAGGAGTTGAAGAAACGATTGGTTACCTCACCAGTGTTGATTTTGCCAGATCAAACCAAGGATTATGAGGCGTATTGCGACGCTTCACGTCGAGGACTTGGAGCGGTGCTTATGCAGGAAGGGAGAGTTGTTTCGTATGCTTCACGACAACTGAAACCTCATGAGTTGAATTACACCAAACATGATTTGGAGTTAGCAGCCGTAGTGCATGCATTGAAGACGTGGAGACATTTTCTCATTGGAAATCATTGTGAGGTGTACATGGATCACAAGAGTTTGAAGTACATTTTCACGCAGAAGGAGTTGAACCTAAGACAAAGGAGATGGTTGGAGCTCATCAAGGATTATGATATGAGATTGCATTACCATCCCGGTAAAGCTAATGTAGTAGCTGACGCATTGAGCCGCAAGAGCCATGTCAATACGTTAATGACAGGAGAAATACCCAAGGAGCTAGCAGAAAACCTTCGTGAACTAAGTTTAGAAATAGTTCCGAAAGGCTATGTAGCAGCATTGGAGATTCAGTCAACATTGATGGATAAAATCAGAGAGGCTCAGAAATCGGACAAGGAGATTGCTGCTATAAAGGAGAAACTAAGCAAAGGAAAAGCGAATGGATTTCGTGAGGATGAGCACGATACCCTATGGTTTGAGGACCGTGTTTATGTGCCAAATGACCCGAAGATCAGGAAGTTGATTCTACAAGAGGCACATGATTCACCATATTCGATTCACCCAGGAAATACCAAGATGTATTTGGATTTAAAGGAAACATTCTGGTGGACCGGAATGAAGAAGGATATTGCAGCATATGTAGCAGTTTGTGATGTATGTCATAGAGTAAAGGTAGAGCATCAGAAGCTAGCCGAATTGTTGCAACCATTGCCGATACCCGAATGGAAGTGGGATAAGATAGGCATGGATTTTATCACAGGACTACCCAGGACGAAAGTAGGATATGACTCGATATGGGTAGTAGTTGATCGTTTGACGAAGGTAGCACATTTCATTCCAGTCAAGACCACTTACACCAGTGCTAAGTTGGCAAAGATATACATGACTAGGATCATTTGTTTGCATGGAGTTCCAAGGAGTATTGTATCAGACAGAGGAACCCAATTTACCTCAAAGTTTTGGAATCACTTGCATGAAACTTTGGGAACCAGGCTAGAGTTCAGCACTGCTTTTCATCCGCATACAGATGGACAGACCGAGAGAGTCAATCAGATTTTGGAAGATATGATGAGAGCTTGTGCACTAGATTATGGATCTAGTTGGGACGATAACTTGCCGTACGCGGAGTTTTCTTATAACAACAGTTACCAAACCAGTTTGAAGATGGCACCTTTCGAAGATTTATACGGAAGGAGGTGTAGGACACCGTTGTCATGGGACGAAGTTGGAGACCGTCAATTCTTTGGACCAGATTTGATTAAGGAGTCTGAACGGAAAGTTAAGTTGATTCACGATAGGCTCAAGGTAGCCCAGTCCAGGCAGAAGAGCTACGCAGATTCTAAACGCAAGGAGGCAATTTACGAAACCAGAGACAGGGTGTATCTCCGAGTATCCCCACTACGAGGAGTTAAGCGCTTTGGAGTTAAGGGAAAATTAGCACCGCATTTCGTTGGACCATATAAGATCTTGCAACGTATGGGAGAAGTCGCGTATAAGTTGGAATTGCCAGAGGGACTGTCAGGAGTTCATGACGTATTCCATGTTTCTCAGCTGAAGAAATGTCACGCCGAGATGGCGGAGGTACCGCTAAGAGATACAGTGCCATTGGAAGCGATTCAGTTGAAGGACGACTTAACGTATGAAGAGAAACCAGTCAAGATTCTCGATTATGCCAACAGAGTTACCCGCAGTAAGGTTATCAAGTTTTGCAAAGTTTAGTGGAACCACCACTCAGAGGATGAAGCCACCTGGGAGAGAGAAGAAGATTTGCTCAAGGACCACCCTCACCTATTTTCTAGCCAACCCGAATCTCGAGGGCGAGATTCATCTTAAGGGGGGTAGGTTTGTAACATCCCAAATTTTCAATTTGGAATGTTATACACTAGATCATCATGCATATCATATTTTCTTGCATTTTGCCGATCCTAGAAATTTCACGCAACTCAAGGATCCTCGGAGAGAGTTGGAGATTTCGTTATTTTCATATTTGAGTCTTCTCAAATTTTGAAGAAAGGATCATTGGATTTGTCAGAGTTTATTTGCCTTTTGTTTGGATAGGGAAAAATGCGCGTTTTCAAAATTGCATTCTAGGTCCCGAGAAAAGTTCATTTTGTTCGACTCATTTTTAGGAGTCGGGGAAAATTTACTTTAGAAATTTTGGAGTTCGTTTAGATGTTCTTTTCTGTGTTTTTCTGTGCGCGTAACCGTTTTAAAAAAAATCGCAGCGCCTGGGCCAAGGCCCAAGCCGCCGGACAGGCCGGCCAGGCTCCCCATCGCGCGCCAGCGCGCCAGCGCAGGAGGCCGCCGCCGCCGCCACTAGGCAGGAGTCCTAGTAAGACTCCGTTTCGTTTTTTTCCTCTCCTTCTCTTTTCTTGCCGCCTCCCCCAAGCAATCCCTCTCCCCTCACCTATATAAATACCAACACCCCCCCTTTTCCCCCCACACCACCAAGCCCCAAGCCGCGCCCCTTGCCCCTCACCCCGCACCGCGCCCTAGTGCCGCCGCCGCCGCCCCTTGCCCATGCCGCCGCTGCCACCCAACGTCGGAGCCCCTCGCCGGAGGTAGCCCCGCTCCGCATCTCTCCTATCCCCTCGGTTCGGTTTTTCTTATAAACCGTTCTGGTTCTTTTCTTTTCTTCCGATTTGTTTTCCTTTCGTTCAGTTTTCTTTCCAAAACCCTAGATCAGTTTCGTTTTCTTTTCCGGTTTTGTTGCCTAGAGACCGTTCGCCGGACCGTTCGTCCTAACGAACGTGATCACCGGTTATCCTAGGTTAACGAACGTCCGTTCGTTTAACCGTTCTTCTTTTTCTTTCCGTCTGATTTATTCCGCGATCGCGATCTCAGATCCGATCTTCGTTCTAGTCTATTTTCTCGCTCGTTTATCGGAATCAGGTGATTCAAGTGCCTGGAGTTTCGTTTCGAAACCGCCGTTCCGATTAATCAACTTAAACAAGTTTTTGCTACGGTAAAATTTGACCTAGATTCAACTTGCTAGAACCGAGTTGTTTTTCTTCCGCCGTTTGTTTTCCGTTGCTTTGTTCGGTTCTTTCTCTCTTTGCAACCGGAGTTCTTAAGTTGAACTATCTGGTTCAATCTCTTGTTCGAGTTTTACCTGTGCATTAGATGAGTACTCATTGTATGCTTGTTGTTTGTCTGCGATAGATTACCCGGATTGCGCCGCCTGTTACTTCGAATCTCTAGGACTCGCGGATCATCAGCAAGGCAAGTAACACTTTGATCATACCTTTTCTACAACCCAGTTTTTATGCATTAGATCCATCTTCACACATTGCATGATTAGGATCTAATTAAATTGTGGGATGGGAAGTAGATGAGGTAGTACCTATTACCTGTTTATCATGAAACCTTTGGGAGTTACTTCTACGTTTGCTTATTACGCCATGCTATGCTAGTAGACGTGGATTGGGTGAGTGATATCCATGACAGATGTGAGATTGATAATTTTAATGGTTTATCTAAGGTGGCAACTTAAACACACATCTGGGTGGATTGAGGCACCTGATGTCTATCAGGACTTGCCTGTTTTATTTTGGACCGCCACCCAGGCTCAAAGGGATCAAAAGATCTTTCATGCTAAATACTTACGTGTGCAGCCACAAGCCAATATGGGCTTTGGCATAGTTGAATAAGTCGTGCGAACTCTTACAGGGTAGACTAGCAGATGTAGGGGAAAGTAGGTGTACTGGACTATCCATCGTAAGGTGCTAGCGCTTCTGAAAGACTGTGTCTCGGTCATCCGTTTCTCAAACACCAGTAGTGCGAGAAATCCAATGGAGGCGATCGAGTCTTGTGGGGAAAAGTGCGCAAACCTCTGCAGAGTGTAATAAACTAATCATGATTAGCCGTGTCCCCGGTTATGGACATCTTGAGTATCTAGTACTTGAATATCATGTGAATCTCATCATGTTACTTCTAAATTAATATTGTTGGGTTATTAATGACTATTTTTAATTGGGATTGAGAATGCTGTCAACCATTCTCAATGTTTAACAACCACCATAATAGTTAAATAAATTTATTCCTTTGCAGTAGGGAAAAACTGGCTTTACGCAAAACAGTAACCATAGAGCTTTCCACCAGCCAAATATGCATATAGCATAGCTGTTTCATTCCATCATTCTCTATGTGTTACCTTGCCAGCATATTCCATGTGCTGACCCATTTCGGGTTGCGATGTTAATGTTGCAGACTTTTCAGACGACGATTAAGGTGCTTTTAGGTCATGGTTCTATACTCAGTGATGCCGTTGGAGTTGATGGACCCATTTATCTTCCAAGTCTTCCGTTGTTATCGATATTAGATGGCCTTAAGCCATATTATTGTAATAAGTTCTCTTTTGAGACATCGATGTAATAAGTGTGTGATTGCCACTCTGCTATAAATCCTTCGAAGTACTGTGTGGTGTCAGCATTACTGATCCAGGGATGACACCGGAGCACAGTAGACTTGATCCATTCAGGTCGGGTCGCCACATGCGATGTATGATGTCTCTTACCGATCTACCGCTCTCTTTTTGGGGCTTTGCTTTAGAGACTGCCGCATTCACTTTAAATAGGGCTCCGTTGAAACGACACCATATGAATTATGGTTTGGGAAGAAATCTAAGCTGTCGTTTCTAAAAGTTTGGGGATGCGATGCTTATGTCAAGAAACTTCAACCTGAAAAGCTCGAACCCAAGTCGGAAAAATGCGTCTTCATAGGATACCCTAAAGAAACTATTGGGTATACCTTCTACCTCAGATCCGAAGGCAAGATCTTTGTTGCCAAGAATGGATCCTTTCTAGAGAAAGAGTTTCTCTCGAAAGAAGTAAGTGGGAGGAAAGTAGAACTTGATGAAGTATTACCTCTTGAACCGGAAAGTGGCGCAACTCAGGAAAATGTTCCTGAGGTGCCTGCACCGACTAGAGAGGAAGTTAATGATGATGATCATGAAACTTCAGATCAAGTTGCTACTGAACTTCATAGGTCCACAAGGACACGTTCCGCACTAGAGTGGTACGGCAACCCTGTCTTGGAAATCATGTTGTTAGACAATGGTGAACCTTCGAACTATGAGGAAGCGATGGCAGGCCCAGATTCCGACAAATGGCTAGAAGCCATGAAATCTGAGATAAGATCCATGTATGAAAATGAAGTATGGACTTTTACTGACTTGCCTAATGATCGGCGAGCCATAGAAAATAAATGGATCTTTAAAAAGAAGACAAACGCAGATGGTAATGTGACCATCTACAAGGCTCGACTCGTCGCTAAGGGTTATCGACAAGTTCAAGGGGTTGACTACGATGAGACTTTCTCACCCGTAGCGAAGCTGAAGTCCGTCCGAATCATGTTAGCAACTTCCGCATTCTATGATTATGAGATATGGCAAATGGACGTCAAAATGGCATTCCTTAACGGCTTTCTTAAGGAAGAATTGTATATGATGCAGCCGGAAGGTTTTGTCGATCCTAAGAATGCTAACAAGGTGTGCAAGCTCCAACGCTCAATCTATGGGCTGGTGCAAGCATCTCGGAGTTGGAACATTCGATTTGATGAGATGATCAAAGCGTTTGGGTTTACACAGACTTATGGAGAAGCCTGTGTTTACAAGAAAGTGAGTGGGAGCTCCGTAGCATTTCTCATATTATATGTGGATGACACACTGTTGATGGGAAATGATATATAATTCTTGGAAAGCATAAAGGCCTACTTGAACAAGTGTTTTTAAATGAAGGACCTTGGAGAAGCTGCTTATATATTAGGCATCAAAATCTATAGAGATAGATCGAGACGCCTCATTGGTCTTTCACAAAGTACGTACCTTGACAAGATATTGAAGAAGTTCAATATGGATCAGTCCAAGAAGGGGTTCTTGCCTGTATTGCAAGGTGTGCAATTGAGCATGGCTCAATGCCCGACCACGGCAGAAGATAGAAAAAAGATGAGTGTCGTCCCCTATGCCTCGGCCATAGGGTCTATTATGTATGCCATGTTGTGTACCAGACCTGATGTAAACCTTGTCATAAGTTTGGTAGGAAGGTACCAAAGTCCCGGCATGGAACACTAGACAGCGGTCAAGAATATCCTGAAGTACCTGAAGAGGACTAAGGATATGTTTCTCATTTATGGAGGTGACGAAGAGCTCGTCATAAAGGGTTACGTCGATGCTAGCTTCGACACAGATCTGGATGACTCTAAGTCACAAACCGGATACGTGTATATTTTGAATGGAGGGGCAGTAAGCTGGTGTAGTTGCAAGCAAAGCGTTGTGGCGGGATCTACATGTGAAGCGAAGTACATGGCAGCCTCGGAGGCAGCAGAAGAAGCAATCTGGGTGAAGGAGTTCATTACCGACCTAGGAGTCATTCCCAATGCGTCGGCCCGATGACTCTCTTCTGTGATAACACTGGAGCTATTGCCCTTGCCAAGGAGCCCAGGTTTGACAGGAAGACCAGGCATATCAAGCGTCGCTTAAACTCCATTCGTGAAAGTGTTCAAAATGGAGACATATATATTTGTAAAGTACATACGGACCAGAATATAGCAGATCCGTTGACTAAACCTCTCCCTAGAGCAAAACATGATCAACACCAAAACTCTATGGGTGTTCGATTCATCACAATGTAACTAGATTATTGACTCTAGTGCAAGTGGGAGACTGTTGGAAATATGCCCTAGAGGCAATAATAAAATGGTTATTATTATATTTCCTTGTTCATGATAATTGTCTATTATTCATGCTATAATTGTGTTATCCGGAAATCGTAATAGATGTGTGAATACATAGACCACAACACGTCCCTAGTGAGCCTCTAGTTCACTAGCTCATTGATCAAAAGATAGTCATGGTTTCCTGACTATGGGCAATAGATGTCATTGATAACGGGATCACATCATTAGGAGAATGATGTGATGGACAAGACCCAATCCTAAGCATAGCTCAAAGATCGTGTAGTTCGTTTGCTAGAGCTTTTCCGAATGTCAAGTATCATTTCCTTAGACCATGAGATTGTGCAACTCCCAGATACCGTAGGAGTGCTTTGGGTGTGCCAAACGTCACAATGTAACTGGGTGACTATAAAGGTGCACTACGGGTATCTCCGAAAGTGTCTGTTGGGTTGGCACAAATTGAGACTGGGATTTGTCACTCCGTATGACGGAGAGGTATCTCTGGGCCCACTCGGTAATGCATCATCATAATGAGCTCAATGTGACCAATTGGTTGATCATGGCATCATGCATTACGGTACGAGTAAAGTGACTTGCCAGCAACGAGATTGAACGAGGTATTGGGATACCGACGATCGAGTCTCGGGCGAGTAACGTACCGATTGACAAAGGGAATTGTATACGGGATTGATTGAATCCTCGACATCGTGGTTCATCCGATGAGATCATCGAGGAGCATGTGGGAGCCAACATGGGTATCCAGATCCCGCTGTTGGTTATTGACCGGAGAGTCGTCTCGGTCATGTTTGCGTGTCTCCTGAACCCGTAGGGTCTACACACTTAAGGTTCGGTAACGCTAGGGTTGTTGAGACATTAGTATGCGGTAACCCGAAAGTTGTTCGGAGTCCTGGGTGAGATCCCGGATGTCATGAGGAGTTCCGAAATGGTCCGGAGGTGAAGAATTATATATAGGAAGTCCAGTTTCGGCCATCGGGAAAGTTTCGGGGGTCACCGGTATTGTACCGGGACCACCGGAAGGGTCCCGGGGGTCCACCGGGTGGGGCCACCTATCCCGGAGGGCCCCATGGGCTGAAGTGGGAGGGGAACCAGCCCCTGATTGGCTGGTGCGCCCCCCCTTGGGCCTCCCCCTACGCCTAGGGTTGGAAACCTAGGGGTGGGGGGCGCCCCACTTGGCTTGGGGGGCAAGCCACCCCCCTTGGCCGCTGCCCCCCCCATCTCGATGGGATCTAGAGGGGCCGGCGCCCCCCTTGGACCCCTATATAAAGAAGGGGGCAGGGAGGGCTGCGCACCCTAGCCCCTGGCGCCTCCCTCTCCCTCCCGTGACACTTCTCCCTCTCGCTGAGCTTGGCGAAGCCCTGCCGAGATCACCGTTGCTTCCACCACCACGCCGTCGTGCTGCTGGATCTCCATCAATATCTCCTTCCCCCTTGCTGGATCAGGAAGGAGGAGACGTCTTCCCAACCGTACGTGTGTTGAATGTGGAGGTGCCGTCCGTTCGGCACTCGGTCATCGCTGATTTGGATCACGACGAGTACGACTCCATCAACCCCGTTCTCTTGAACGCTTCCGCTCGCGATCTACAAGGGTATGTAGATGCACTCCCCTTTCCCTCGTTGCTAGATAACTCCATAAATCGATCTTGGTGATGCGTAGAAAATTTTAAATTCTGCTACGTTCGCATCACCACGTTCCACAACCGGGTCATTTCTTCACTGTCCTTCTTGCGCTTCCTTGACTTGCGTGCGTCGATGAGGTAGTAGGTGTTGCGGTCGCGCAAGGCCCTACTCACGATGAATGGGCCCTCCCATGGAGGGGACAGCTTGTGCTGGCCTGCTTGCTCTTGGACAAGTTGGAGGACGAGGTCGACCTCACGGAACTCGAGGGGTTCGATCTTCTTGCTGTGGTAGTGCCTCAGGCCTTGCTGGTAGATGGCCGAGCGACTGAGCGCTAGGAGGCGTGCTTCTTCGAGCAGGTTGACGCCATCTTCGCGGGCTTCTCTGGCTTCGGCTTCGGTGTACATCGCGATGCGCGGCGAGTCGAACTCGACGTCGGTCGGGATGACGACTTCGGCTCTGTAGACGAGCAAGAACGGGGTGAACCCGGTCGACCGATTCGGCGTGGTGCATAGACTCCAGAGAACGGCTGGCAACTCGTCAAGCCAGCTGTCGGGTGAGCAGATGAGTGGCTCGATGAGTCGCGGCTTGACGCCATACAGGATGAGTCCATTGGCCCACTCGACCTGCCCGTTGGACAGCGGATGCGCAACGAAGGCCAGGTCGAGGCGGATGCTGGAGACGGAGCAATATTGTCGAGCGCGCCCTTGGCAAAGTTGGTGCCGTTGTCGGTGATGATGTTGTTCGTCATGCCGTAGCGCACCGCTATGTCCTTGATGAACCGGACGACTGTTGGCCCGTCTAGTTTCTTGATTGGTCTTGCCTCGATCCACTTGGTGAATTTGTCCACTGCCACCAGTAAGTGCGTCATGCCGCCTCGAGCGGTTTTGAAGGGTCCCACCATGTCGAGTTCCCAGACCGCGAAGGTCCAAGCGATCGGTATGGTGCGGAGTGTTGACGCCGGCTGGTGGCTGCGTTTGCTGAAGCGCTGGCATCCCTCACACTTGAGGACGAGCGACTCGGCATCTTGGAGGGCCATGGGCCCGTAGAAACCATGGCGGAACGCCTTGGCCACCAGGGATCGTGATGCGGCGTGGTGCCCGCACTCGCCCTGATGTATGTCGCGGAGGATGTCGATGCCCTGTTCCTGCTCGACGCAGCGCTGGAACACGCCGGTGGAGTTGCGCTTGACGAGCTCGTTGTTGATGATGCTGTAGGCGGACGCTCGGCGTTGCACTTGCCGAGCTTCGGTCTCGTCCATGGGGAGAACCCCGTTCTCCAAAAATTCTAATATTGGGAGGGCCCAAGATGGAGCCGTAACCACGGCGACGACGGCCACCAGGGTGGGTTCCGAGTTGGCAGCCCCCGAGCAGGGTTGAGCAGCCCCCGGGTCGGGTATGGCGACGGCCGGGTTTGGGACGATGGTGGCCGGGTCGAGCTGAGTAGCCCCTGGGCCGGGTTCAGCAGTCCCCGGGCTGGGTTCCGCAGTCCCCGAGCCGGGTTCGGCAGTCCCCGGGCCGGGTCGTCTAGAACATGGATAGACTCAGAGTCCGGCGATGGCTTGACGGACGGCTTGCGCAGGTTCTCGAGGGAGACGCCAGACGGGATGGCCTGTCGTGACAAGGCGATCTTGGCGAGCGTGTCGGCTGCTTCGTTCTCTGTGCGCGGGACGTGGAGGAACTCGCAACCCTCGAAGGATCCGGACAACTTCTGGACGAGGAAGCGGTAGCTTGCCATGTTGGGGTCGCGAGCGTCCCATTCGCCGGAGCACTGCTGCACCACCAGGTCCGAGTCGCCATAGCACAGGATGCGCCGGATGCCGAGTTCCTTGGCAAGCTGGAGGCCGTGCACAAGGGCTTCATACTCAGCGACGTTGTTGGAGGCGGCGAAGTGGATCTGGAGCGCATAGCGGAGCCGGTCGCCATTTGGGGACAATAGTACGATGCCGGCACCCAAGCCGAGTCGCATCTTGGACCTGTCGAAGTGCATGCGCCAATGCGTTGAGTCAGGAGGCGGCGGCAAGTACTGGGTCTCGGTCCAGTCGATGAGGAAGTCGGCCAGGGCTTGAGATTTGATCGTGGTGCAGGGCTCGTAGAGAATGGTGTGGCCGACTAGGTTGATCGCCCACTTGGCAACCCGGCCAGAGGCGTCCCGACACCCGATGATTTCTCCGATAGGCGCCGTGCTGACCACGGTGACAACATGCTTTTGGAAATACTGCTTTAGCTTCTTGGCGGTGAGGTACACGCCGTAACACATCTTCTGGTGGTGTGGGTAGTTCTACTTGGAGTTGGAGAGCACCTCGCTCAGGTAGTAGACTGGGCGCTAAACGGCTTGGATCTTGCCCTTCTCTGGTCGCTTGACCACCAGAACTGTGCTGACCGCCCGCGAGGTCGCGGCTATGTAGAGCAGCAGCGACTCCTTGTCGGTCAGGGTGGCCAGGACTGGTGCGGTGGAGAGCATGCGCTTGAGGTCTTGGAAGGCCTCGTCTGCCTTGCCGTTCCATTCGAACGGGCTTGTCTTCTTCAACAGCTGGTACAGGGGTAGCGCCCTCTCGCCTAGCCGGCTTAGAAACCGGCTGACCGAGGCCAAGCATTCGGTGAACTTCTGGACATCGTGCAGCCGAGCCGGCTTGCGCTTGCGCTCGATGGCCTTGATCTTCTCTGGGTTCGCCTCAATGCTGCATTCCGAGACGAGGAAACCGAGTAGCTTTCCGGCCGGGACGCCGAAGAAGCATTTTTCCGGGTTAAGCTTGACCTTGTATTTGCGGAGGTTGGCGAATGTTTCCTTCAAATCGTCGAGGAGCATGAGGTGATGCTTGGTATTCACCATGATGTCGTCCATGTACACGTGGATATTGCGGCCTAGTTGTGGCAGCAGGCATTTATGCATGCAGCGCTGGAAGGTGGCACCAGCGTTCTTCAAGCCAAACGACATGGAGATGTAGCAATATGGCCCAAAGGGTGTGATGAAGGACGTCTTCAGGGCGTCGGCCGGGTCCATCTTGATCTGGTGGTAGCCGGAGTAAGCGTCCGGGAAGGACAGGAGCTCACACCCGGTGGTCGAGTCGATGACTTGGTTGATCCGTGGGAGGGCGAACGGATCCTTGGGACAGGCCTTGTTGAGGCTGGTGTAGTCTATACACATGCGCTAGGTCTTGTTCTTCTTCAGGACGAGGACTGGATTGGCTAGCCACTCGGGTGAAACACTTCCATTATGAAGCCGGCCGCCAAAAGCTTAGCGACCTCTTCACCAATGGTCCTTCTCTTTTCTTCGGAAAATCGTCGTAGGGGTTGACGGACAGGCTTGGCATCCTCGCGAACGTGAAGTTTGTGCTCGACGTACTTCCTCGGGATACCCGACATGTCCTTGGGGGTCCATGCGAAGATATCCCGATTCTCATGGAGGAAGTCGACAAGCTCGCCTTCCTATTTGCTGTCGAGGCGGGCGCCTACGACGACGTACTTGCTGTAGCTGGGGTCTTCTGGGTTGAGCTTCACTTTCTTGATCTCCTTGGAGGGCTTGAAGGCAGCCTCGTCGGTCGGGTCCGAGATCGGGATCGATGCGGCGGAGGCCTCACCTGCCAGGGCGACGATCCGATCAAGCTGGCGCCGCTCCTCAGCAATGACCAGTGACTCGGCCAACTTGGCGCCGTCTCGGGCGCACTCCAGGGACTTGCGGTAATCGCCGGTGATAGTGATGAGGCCCTTGGGACCCAACATCTTCATCTTCAGGTACGCGTAGTGGGGAAACGCCATGAACTTGGCGAGTGCGGGCCGGCCTAGCAACGCGTGATACGCGCCAGACAGGTCCACCACTTCGGACCAGATCGGTTCGCGCCGGAGGTGGCTGCTGTCACTGAACAGGACGTCTAGCTGGACCCGGCCAATGGGGGAGCAGGAGAGGCCGGGCATGATGCCGTGGAAGATCGTTCGGGTCGGCTCCGGGTCCTCAGCCTTGAGGCCGAGCTTGGTCATCGTGTCGCGGTAGAGGATGTTGATGCTGCTACCGCCGTCGATGAGGACTCGGGAGAACTTGCATGTGCGCCGCTCGACGATGGTGGGGTTGAGGATGAGGGCGTAACCACCCGGACTCGGCATGACAGCCGGGTGATCCTCCCGGGTCCAGGTGATTGGGCGATCCGACCAATGCATGAACTCCGGCTTGGCCGGGATGACAGTGTTCACCTCTTGCCGAAGGAGGCGCTCGCTGCGCTTGTCGTCGCCGAGGCTGGTGAAGACGACATAGGCCGTGTTCTGGTCTAGGTAGGTGTCATTGCGCATCGTGTCGCCAGCCGAAGGCGGCGGTGGAGGCGGAGGCGGCTGTCCCGCGCCTGGAGCTAGAGCCGGAGGGGGCGGGACGTCGCCCCTCATGATGCGCTTGGTGATGGCGCACTGCCGAAGCGTGTGCGTGGAGGGTTTTGCGCCGCTGTGGTGCTTGCAGGGGGCGTCGAGCATCTGCTCGAAGCTCATGGCGGGTTGCCATGTCGTCTTGCCAGTTTGCCAGCGCTTTGCCGCCGGGTCCGCCGCAGGCTCGGCAGCCGCGACGAGCCGGTTGTCGCGACACGGCGCCGACTGGTCAGCCTTGCGCTTGTTGTTCTGGTGATGCTGCTGCCAGCTGCTTTCGCTGGCCGGCTTCGAAGGGGGAACCAGCTTCGCCTTGCCAGCTTCGTCCAGTGCCACCTGGATCTTCATGGCGGAGTCGGTGTTGGCTTACTTGTCTGCCATCACCATGAGCGCGGCCATGGTGGTCGGCTAGGAGCGTAAGAGCTTATGCTTGAGGAGGGTGCCGTCTCGGCACCCGTTGACGAAGTACTGGATCACCTGGACTTCATGGACGCCCTCACCGCTGTTCCGGAGCTCGTTCCAGCATGCGAGGTACTCGAGACCGGTCTCCGCGGTCCCCTGCACGCACATGGCGAGCTGGCTATGGCGGCCGGGTCGCTTGTAGGTCCCCGTGAAGTTGCGGATGAAGGCTTCCTCGAAATCCACCCACGTGTTGATGCTGCCCCATCGGCAGGCTGTTCAACCATGTGCGGGCCGACCCTTGGAGCATGGGCGGTGTGTAGCGCATGGCGAGACGAAGATTGGCACTAGTGATGCCAATGGGTGTGGTGTAGTCGGTGAGCCAGTCTTCTGGCTTCACCGTCCCATTGTACTTGGGGGTGTCGCGGGGGAGCATGAATCCTTTGGGGAAGGGCTCCTCCCGGATGCATGGACCGAAGCACGCCGGCCCAATAGCGCCGCTCTCCTCCATCTCTAGGGAGCGAGCGAGCCGATCGAGGCGGTGGCGAGCGTCGGCGTTGTCGATGGCGCGTGGGCCGAGTCGACTTGCGGCCAGGCCACGGGGGGCCGGGTCGGTTGGAGCTGGACGTCGGCCATGTTGGCCGGATCCGTGCTGGATCTCTAGGACGGGCTCGTCGCCCAATCCATCGGCGGCTGTAGCGGCCGGGTCGCGCCGAGTCCGGGCTCGGCCGGAGTGCGCCTCGCCAGGTGGCGAGGAAGCGGTGTGCAGAAGTTCGCCGGACCTGCCAAGGCGGGTGGAGCCGGATCTCGCCGGCTTGGCGAGTTGGTTGAGGCGGTCCTGTTGGGTGTTGGCGGCGTGGAGGAGTTTGCGCATCCGCCCGATGCGCTCTTTCAGCTCCTCACCCGCGAGCTGGTCCAGGCCCGCTGCGGCTGCCTGGGCAGCGCGCATGTTCTTTGCTAGGGTCTCATAGACGGTTGGGACGGCGCCGAGGGCCCGGCTGATCGCTCCTCCCCGGGCACGCACATCGGCGACCCGGCTTGGGTCGGCCGCGGCGGGGGTGAATCCGTAGGCGGCATCGTGCTCCAGCTGAGCGGCGTCCAGGCGACGCTGGGTGGCGGCGAGCGTCTCGGACAGGTCCAGCATCTGCTGGCGCCTTTCCTCGAGCTGGGTTCGGGCCTTGGCGACGTTGGTGGCGTCAACGTCGGTGCCGATGGGGATGCCGAGGCTCTGCATCGCGGCGCGCAATGGATCGGATGGCTCGATCTATTCCATTGCGGCCCTAGCTTCGGCAGCCTTCCTCGTCTTGCTCGACGAGGAGGAGGCGCCGTCGCCGGTGACGAAGACCTCCACGTGGACGCCCATTGCCCCGGCGGAAATGCCACCGCCGAGGGAGAGGGGAGAGTCAGAGTAGCTGAGCACCTCGTTGGGGTACTCGTCGGCCGCGAATGCATCGGAGATTCGCAATGCGGCGAAGGAGGCGACAAGCGCGCCGACGACGTCGTCCGCCAGCGCGACGGACTCGTCGGTGTAGGAGAAGGGCCCCGTCTGAATCATGTTCCCGGCCAGTTCCTCGAGTTGCCCCACGGTGGGCGCCAACTGTTGTGGTGGGCGCACGGTAGATGCCAAGGGATGGCTAAAGAGAGGAGGAGGCTCGAGGGTGCTGGTGGGCTCCAGAGGCGAGGTTGGCATGAGCGGGCGCGGGACGCCGGACATACCCAGGTTCGGGGCTCTTCGGAGAGATAATACCCCTAGTCCTGCTGAGTGTAGTTGGATGTTTGATAGTACAATGTTGCTCCTGGAGCTGTATTTAGGAGGAAGGAAGCTGGCCAAGGCTTGGGCTGCTCCTTCTCTCCGGTGTCGCTATTTTGTGGCTAGTCCTATGCTTGCTTGTTTTTCTCCCGCATGTGTCTTCTGCTTTCTCTCTTACTCTGTTGTGTTGTCTTGTGATCACGGGCTCTGGAGGGGGGGTTATAGTCCAACCCCCTGGGGGTACAATGGTAATGTTACAAGTCGGTGGGTCCGTATTGTCGGTGTCCGAGAACCCGGGCTGGGTCCCGCTGAGGGCTTGTGGTTCGCCGGGTTCCCCTAGGTGCGGGCCCCGCATGCTTAGGGAGACTGTGCGCCGTCTTGTCGATCGTCAGGGTGTGACCGAGTCGAGTCGAGTACAATGCTCTCCGTCAGGTTGCCGCTTGCTGTCGTCAGCGGTGAAGGCGGGGGCACTGTAGCCACGCCAGCCCTGGTCAGCGGGTAGGTGAGGGGCATTGTTGCCATGTTCCTGCTGACCAGAGGCATGGGAGGGGTACTGTTACCTCGGTCATCATTGATTGAGGTCTCGTCCCATCATACGGCCTGGATGGGACGGGAGTTGACCCATGGCTGGATTGCATAGCACGCCACGGGCGGTGCTGGCTTGTTGAGGACGCTTTGGTCATGCCGGGTTCGGCTATCTTGCCCTAGTTGGTGGGGCCAAGTCGATGTGTCTTTCCGGGTCGGCTAGGCTGGCCGGCTTGCGGTGCTTTGCCGGGTCGAGCAACCCGGCCAAGCGCGTGCCGGTATTGGGGGCGGTGCCAGCCCCGTTGTTTTTGAAGAGGATCCGGGTTCCGTTGCCTGCCCGCGGTCCATCCCCTGACAATCCCCCCATTCTTCCAATAGAGAGGGGGAAAGGGAAAGAGGGGAGAGGGAGAAGGAAAGGGGGCCGTGCCCCCACCCCTTGTCCAATTCAGATTGGGCTTGGGGGCGCGCGCCACCTCCTCTCCACTATTGCCCATTAGGATTAACTTTCCCGGGGGGTTCCGGTAACCTCCCGGTACTCCGAAAAATCCGGAACCTCTTCAGAACCATTCCGGTGTCCATATATAACCTTTCAATATATGAATCTTAACCTCTCGACAATTTCGAGACTCATCGTCATGTCCGTGATCTCATCCGGGACTCCGAACAAACTTCGGCCACCAAAACACATAACGCATAATACAAATCGTCATCGAACGTTAAGCATGCGGACCCTGCGGGTTCGAGAACTATGTAGACATGACCGAGACACATCTCCAGTCAATAACCAATAGGGGAACCTGGATGCTCATATTGGTTCCTACATATTCTACAAAGATCTTTATCGTTCAAACCACATAACAACATACGTCATTCCCTTTGTCATCGGTATGTTACTTGCCCGAGATTCGATCGTCGATATCATCATACCTAGTTCAATCTCATTGCCGGCAAGTCTCTTTACTCGTTCCGTAATGCATCATCCCGCAACTAACTCATTAGTCACATTGCTTGCAAGGCTTATAGTGATGTTCATTACCGAGAGGGCCCAGAGATACCTCTACGATACACGGAGTGACAAATCCTAATCTCGATCTATGCCAACCCAACAAACGCCTTCGGAGACACCTATAGAGCATCTTTATAATCACCTAGTTACGTTGTGACATCTGATAGCACAAAAGGTGTTCCTCCGGTATTCGGGAGTTGCATAATCTCATAATCAGAGGAATATGTATAAGTCGTGAAGAAAGCAATAGCAATAAAACTAAACAATCATAATGCTAAGCTAACTGATGGGTCTTGTGCATCACATCATTCTCTAATGATGTGATTGTTGGGGAACGCAGTATTTCAAAAAAATTCCTACGATCACGCAAGATCTATCTAGGAGATGCATAGCAACGAGAAGGGAGAGGGTGTCTACATACCCTCGTAGACCGAAAGCAGAAGCGTTTAGTAACGCGGTTGATGTAGTCGAATGTCTTCGCGATCCAGCCGATCCAAGTACCTAACGCACGGCACCTCTGCGATCTACACACGTTTAGCTCGGTGACGTCCCTCAAACTCTTGATCCAGTTGAGGCCGAGGGAGAGTTCCGTCAACACGACGGCGTGGTGACGGTGATGATGAACTTACCGACGCAGGGCTTGGCCTAAGCAATACGACGTTATGAACGAGGTGAAAAACTGTGGAGGGGGGCACCGCACATGGCTAAGACAAATCTTGTGTGTCTATGGGGTACCCCCCTGTATATAAAGGAGGAGAGGAAGAGGAGGGCCGGCCTCAAGGGGCGCGCCCAAGGGGGGATTCCTACTCCTAGTAGGAGTAGGTTTCCCCCTTTCCTAGTCCAAGTAGGAGAAGAAGGAAGGAGAGGGAGAAGGAGAAGGAAAGAGGGGGGCACCGCCCCCTCCTAGTCCAATTTGGACCAGCCCATGCGGGGCACGCTGCCTCCCCTTGTGGCCCTTCTCTCCTTCCCACTAAAGCCCAATAAGGCCCAATACTTTCCCCGGTGAATTCCCGTAACTCCCCAATTCTTCGAAAAATACCTGAATCACTCGGAACCTTTCCGATCTCCAAATATAGACTTCCAATATATGAATCTTTACCTCTCGACCATTTCGAGACTCCCCGTCATGTCTGTGACCTCATCCGGGACTCCGAACAAACTTCAATCATCAAATCACATAACTCATAATACAAATCGTCATCAAACGTTAACCGTGCAAACCCTATAGGTTCGAGAACTATGTAGACATGACCGAGACACATCTCTGGTCAATAACCAATAGCAGAACCTGGATGCTCATATTGGCTCCTACATATTCTACGAAGATCTTTATCGGTCAAATCGCATAACAACATACATTGTTCCCTTTGTCATCGGTATGTTACTTGCCCGAGATTCGATCGTCGGTATCATCATACCTTGTTCAATCTCGTCACCAGCAAGTCTCTTTAATCGTTCCATAATGCATCATCCCGCAACTAACTCATTATTCACATTTCTTGCGAGGCTTATAGTGATGTGCATTACCGAGAGGGCTCACAGATACCTCTCTGACAATCAGAGTGACAAATCCTAATCTCGATCTATGCCAACTCAACAAACACCATCGGAGACATCTCTAGAGCATCTTTATAATCACCCAGTTACATTGTGATGTTTGATAGCACACTAAGTGTTCCTCCGGTATTCGAGAGTTTCATAATCTCACAGTCATAGGAACATGTATAAGTCATGAAGAAAGAAATAGCAATAAACTAAACGATCATAGTGCTAAGCTAACAGATGGATCTAGTGAAGGAAATATGCCCGAGAGGCAATAATAAAGTTATTATGTATTTCCTTATTTCATGATAAATGTTTATTCTTCATGCTAGAATTGTATTAACCGGAAACATAGTACATGTGTGAATACATAGACAAACATAGTGTCGCTAGTATGTCTCTACTTGACTAGCTCGTTGATCAAAGATGGTTATGTTTCCTAACCATAGACATGAGTTGTCATTTCATATACGGGATCACATCATTAGGATAATGATGTGATTTGACTTGACCCATTCTGTTAGCTTAGCACTTGAACGTTTTAGTTTACTGCTATTGCTCTCTTCATGACTTATACATGTTCCTATGACTGAAATTATGCAACTCCCGATCACCGGAGGAACACTTTGTGTGCTACCAAATGTCACAACATAACTAGGTGATTATAAAGGTGCTCTACAGGTGTCTCCAATGGTACTTGTTGAGTTGGCATAGATCGAGATTAGGATTTGTCACTCCGATTGTCGGAGAGGTATCTCTAGGCCCTCTCGGTAATGCACATCACTATAAGCCTTGCAAGCAATGCAACTAATGAGTTAGTTGCGAGATGATGCATTACAGAACGAGTAAAGAGACTTGCCGGTAACGAGATTGAGCTAGGTATTGAGATACCGACGATCGAATCTCGGGCAAGTAACATACCGATGACAAAGGGAACAATGTATGTTGTTACGCGGTTTGACTGATAAAGATCTTCCTAGAATATGTAGGAACCCGAAGACATGTCTCGGTCATGTCTACATAGTTCTCGAACCTGTAGGGTCCACACGCTTAAAGTTCTGTGACGATCGGTATTATGAGTTTATGTGATTTGATGTACCGAAGGTAGTTCGGAGTCCCGGATGTGATCACGGACATGACGAGGAGTCTCGAAATGGTCGAGACATAAAGATTGATATATTGGACGACTATATTCGGATACCGGAAGTGTTCCGGGCGATTTCGGAGAAAACCGGAGTGCCGGAGGGTTACCGGACCCCCCCCCCCGGGAGAAGTAATGGGCCACGTGGGCCTTAGTGGAGAGAGAGGGCCGGCCAGGGCAGGCCGCACGCCCCCTCCCCCTCTGGTCCGAATTGGACTAGGGAAGGGGGCGGCATCCCCCCTTCCTTCTCCCTCTCCTCCTTCCTTTCCCCCCTCCTTGTAGGAGTAGGAAAGGGGAGTCCTACTCCTACTAGGAGGAGGACTCCTCCTGGCGTGGCCTGCAAGGGCCGGCCGGCCTCTCACCTTGCTCCTTTATATATGGGGGCAGGGGGCACCCTAGAACACACAAGTTGATCATTGATCTTTCTTAGTCGTGTGTGGTGCCCCCCTCCACCATAATCCACCTCAGTCATATCGTAGCGGTGCTTAGGCGAAGCCCTGCGTCGGTAGCCACATCAACACTGTCACCACGCCATTGTGCTGACGAAGCTCTTCCCCAAGCTCTACTGGATCATGTGTTCTCGGGACGTCACCGAGCTGAACGTGTGCTGAACACGGAGGTGCCGTACGTTCGATACTGAGGATCGGTCGACCGTAAAGACATACGACTACATCAACCGCGTTGTCATAACGCTTCCGCTTATGGTCCACAAGGGCATGTATTCTCCCCTCTCGTTGCTATGCATCACCATGATCTTGCGTGTGTGTAGGATTTTTTTTAAATTACTACATTTCCCAACAGTGGCATCCGAGCCAGGTTTATGCGTAGATGTTATATGCATGAGTAGAACACAAGTAAGTTGTGGGCCATACAAGTCATACTGCTTAGCAGCATGTCATACTTTGGTTCGACGGTATTGTTGGATGATGCGGCCCGGACCGACATTACGCGTATGCTTACGCGAGACTGGTTCTACCGACGTGCTTTCCACACAGGTGGCTCGCGGGTGTCAGTTTCTCCAACTTTAGTTGAACTGAGTGTGACTATGCCCGGTCCTTGTTGAAGGTTAAAACAGCACTAACCTGATGAAATATTGTTGTGGTTTGGATGCGTAGGTAAGTGTTTATGGTCAACAAGAGCACCAATTTCAAGAAAAAGGGTAAAGGGAAGAAGAAAGGGAACTTCAAGAAGAACAGCAAACAAGTTGTTGCTCAAGAGAAAAAAAACCCAAGTCTGGACCTAAGCCTGAGACTGAGTGCCTCTACTGCAAAGGGACTGTTCACTAGAAGCGGAACTGCCCCAAGTATTTGGCGGATAAGAAGGATTGCAATGTGAACAAAGGTATATGTGATATACATGCTATTGATGTGTACCTTACTAAAGCTTATAGTAGCACCTGGGTATTTGATACTGGTTCTATTGCTAATATTGGCAACTCGAAACAGGGACTATGGATTAAGCGAAGATTTGCTAAGGACGAGGTGATAATGCGCGTGGGAAATGGTTCCAAAGTCGATGTGATCGCCGTCGGCACGCTACCTCTACATCTACCTTCGGGATTAGTTTTAGACCTGAATAATTGTTATTTGGTGCCAGCGTTGAGCATGAACATTATATCTGGATCTTGTTTGATGCGAGACGGTTATTCATTTAAATATGAGAATAATGGTTGTTCTATTTATATGAGTAATATCTTTTATGGTCATGCACCATTGAAGAGTGGTCTATTTTTAATGAATCTCGATAGTAGTGATACACATATTCATAATGTTGAACCCAAAAGATGTAGAGTTGATAATGATAGTGCAACTTATTTGTGGCACTGTCGTTTACGTCATATTGGTGTAAAGCGCATGAAGAAACTCCATTTTGATGGACTTTTGGAATCACTTGATTATGAATCACTTGGTACTTGCGAACCGTGCCTCATGGGCAAGATGACTAAAACGTCGTTCTCCAGAACAATGGAGCAAGCAACAGATTTATTGGAAGTCATACATACTGATGTATGTGGTCGGATGAATATTGAGGCTCGCAACGGATATCGTTATTTTCTCACCTTCACAGATGATTTGAGAAGATATGGGTATATCTACTTAATGAAACATAAGTCTGAAACATTTGAAAAGTTCAAAGAATTTCAGAGTGAAGTGGAAAATCATCGTAACAAGAAAATAAAGTTTCTATGATCTGATCGTGGAGGAGAATATTTGAGTGACGAGTTTGGTCTTCATTTGAAACAATGCGGAATAGTTTCGCAACTCACGCCACCTTGAACACCACAGCGTAATGGTGTCCAAATGTCGTAATCATACTTTACTAGATATGGTGCGATCTATGATGTCTCTTACTGATTTACCACTATCGTTTTGGGGTTATGCTTTAGAGACAGCTGCATTCATGTTAAAAAGGGCACCATCTAAATCCGTTGAGACGACGCCTTATGAACTATGTGAAACCAAAGTTGTCGTTTCTTAAAGTTTGGGGCTGCGATGCTTATGTGAAAAAGATTCAACCTGATAAGCTCGAACCCAAATCGGAGAAATGTGTCTTCATAGGATACCCAAAGGAGACTGTTGGGTACACCTTCTATCACAGATCCAAAGGCAAGACATTTGTTGCCAAGAATGGATCCTTTCTAGAGAGGGAGTTTCTCTCGAAAGAAGTGAGTGGGAGGAAAGTAGAACTTGATGAGGTAACTGTACCTGCTCCCTTATTGGAAAGTAGTCCATCACAGAAATCGGTTCCTGTGACACCTACACCAATTAGTGAGGAAGCCAATGATGATGATCATGAAACTTCAGATCAAGTTACTATCGAACCTCATAGGTCAACCAGAGTAAGATCCGCACTAGAGTGGTACGGTAATCCTGTTCTGGAGGTCATGTTGCTTGACCATGACGAACCTACGAACTATGAGGAAGCGATGATGAGCCCAGATTCCGCAAAATGGCTTGAGGCCATGAAATCTGAGATGGGATCCATGTATGAGAACAAAGTTTGGACTTTGGTTGACTTGCCCGATGATCGGCAAGCCATCAAGAATAAATGGATATGCAAGAAGAAGACTGATGCTGAAGTTAATGTTACTGTCTACAAAGCTCGACTTGTTGTGAAAGGTATTCAACAAGTTCAAGGAGTTGACTATGATGAGACCTTCTCACCCGTAGCGATGCTTAAGTCCGTCCAAATCATGTTAGCAATTGCCGCATTTTATGATTACGAAATTTGGCAAATGGATGTGAAGACTGCATTCCTGAATGGATTTCTGGAAGAAGAGTTGTATATGATGCAACCTGAAGGTTTTATCGATCCAAAGGGTGCTAACAAAGTGTGCAAGCTCCAGCGATCCATTTATGGACTGGTGCAAGCCTCTCAGAGTTGGAATAAACATTTTGATAGTGTGATCAAAGCATATGGTTTTATACAGACTTTTGGAGAATCCTGTATTTACAAGAAAGTGAGTGGGGGCTCTGTAGCATTTCTAATATTATATGTGGATGACATATTGTCGATTGGAAATGATATAGAATTTCTAGATAGCATAACAGGATACTTGAATAAGAGTTTTTCAATGAAAGACCTCGGTGAAGCTGCTTATATATTGGCCATCAAGATCTATAGAGATAGATCAAGACGCTTAATTGGACTTTCACAAAGCACATACCTTGATAAAGTTTTGAAAAAGTTCAAAATGGATCAAGCTAAGAAAGGGTTCTTGACTTTGGTACAAGGTGTGAAGTTGAGTAAGACTCAATGCCCGACCACTGCAGAGATAGAGAGAAAATGAGAAGTGTTCCCTATGCTTCAGCCATAGGCTCTATCATGTATGCAATGTTGTGTACCAGACTTGATGTGTACCTTGCTATTAGTTTAGCAGGGAGGTACCAAAGTAATTCAGGAGTGGATCACTGGATAGCGGTCAAGAACATCCTGAAATACCTGAAAAGGACTAAGGATATGTTCCTCGTTTATGGAGGTGACAAAGAGCTCGTCGTAAATGGTTACGTCGATGCAAGCTTTGACACCGATTCGGACGATTCTAAATTGCAAACCAGATTCGTATTTATATTGAACGGTGGAGCTGTCTGGTGGAGCAGTTCTAAACAAAGTGTCGTGGCGGGATCTACGTGTGAAGTGGAGTAAGTAGCTGCTTCGGAAGCAACGAATGAAGGAGTTCATATCCGATCTAGGTGTCATACCTAGTGCATCGGGTCCAATGAAAATCTTTTGTGACAATACCGGTGCAATTGCCTTGGCAAAGGAATCCAGATTTCACAAGAGAACCAAACACATCAAGAGACGCTTCAATTCCATCTACGATCAAGTCCAGGTGGGAGACATAGAGATATGCAAGATACATACGGATCTGAATGTTGCAGACCCGTTGACTATGCCTCTCTCACGAGAAAAACATGATCAGCACCAAGGCTCCATTGGTGTTAGAATCATTACTGTGTAATCTAGATTATTGACTCTAGTGCAAGTGGGAGACTGAAGGAAATATGCCCTAGAGGCAATAATAAAGTTATTATTTATTTCCTTATTTCATGATAAATGTTTATTATTCATGCTAGAATTGTATTAACCAGAAACATAATACATGTGTGAATACATAGACAAACTGGGTGTCACTAGTATGCCTCTACTTGACTAGCTCGTTGATCAAAGATGGTTATGTTTCCTAACCATAGACATGAGTTGTCATTTGATATACGGGATCACATCATTAGGAGAATTATGTGATTGACTTGACCCATTCCGTTAGCTTAGCACTTGATCGTTTTAGTTTACTGCTATTGCTTTCTTCATGACTTATACATGTTCCTATGACTATGAGATTATGCAACTCCCGATTACCGGAGGAACACTTCGTGTGCTACCAAATGTCACAACATAACTGGGTGATTATAAAGGTGCTCTACAGGTGTCTCCAATGGTACTTGTTGAGTTGGCGTAGATCGAGATTAAGATTTGTCACTCCGATTGTCGGAGAGGTATCTCTAGGACCTCTCGGTAATGCACATCACTATAAGCCTTGCAAGCAATGCAACTAATGAGTTAGTTGCGGGATGATGCATTACAAAATGAGTAAAGAGACTTGACGGTAACGATATTGAGCTAGGTATTGAGATACCGACGATCGAATCTCAGGCAAGTAACATACCGATGACAAAGGGAACAATGTATGTTGTTATGCGGTTTGACCGATAAAGATCTTCGTAGAATATGTAGGAACCAACATGAGCATCTAGGTTCCGCTATTGGTTATTGACCGGAGACATGTCTCGGTCATGTCTACATAGTTCTCGAACCCGTAGGGTCCGCACGCTTAAAGTTTTGTGACGATCGGTATTATGAGTTTATGTGATTTGATGTACCAATGGTAGTTTGGAGTCCTGGATGTGATCACGTACATGACGAGGAGTCTCGAAATGGTCGAGACATAAATATTGATATATTGGACAACTATATTCGCATACCGGAAGTGTTCCGGGTGATTTCGGAGAAAACCGGAGTGCGGGAGGGTTACTGGAACCTCCCGGGGAGAAGTAATGGGCCACATGAGCCTTAGTGGAGAGAGAGGGCCGGCTAGGGCAGGCCGCGCCCCCTCCCCCTATAGTCCGAATTGGACTAGGGAAGGGGGGGCAGCACCCCCCTTTCCTTCTCCCTCTCCTCCTTCCTTTCCCCCTCCTAGTAGGAGTAGGAAGAGGACTCCTCCCAGCGTGCCCTGCAAGGGCCGGCCGGCCTCCCCCCTTGCTCCTTTATATACGGGGGCAGGGGGCACCCTAGAACACAACAGTTGATCATTGATCTTTCTTAGCCGTGTGCGGTGCCCCCCTCCACCATAATCCACATCGGTCATATCGTAGCAGTGCTTAGGCGAAGCCCTGCGTCGGTAGCTTCATCAACACCGTCACCACCCCATCATGCTGAAGAAGCTCTTCCCGAATGTCACATCCCTAGTTCTGGTATGCTCTGAGCTAGCTAGTCACGTGTTGCATCATGTTTAAATTCTTTTGAAATTGAAATGGGGATTGATCAAACCCTAGCACCAGATCAAATCAAATAAGTTCAACATAAAATCATTTTCAATAAAGCCAAAATGCCCTTCGAAAATGTTCATGATTTATGATAAAGGTGAAAACCTCTGCCAAAAATGATGAGCATATTTCTTGGACATTTATGGATTTTTGAGTTAAATCATATTGTATTTGAATTGGAGCATTTAATGCCTATAAATATTTTAAATGCTTCAATACTTCTGAAAACAATTGGGGGCTGTTGGAAATAATTCAAATAGTGCCCACAATATTTGTCAGGATTTTACAAAATGAGTTAGTATTTTTACTAACTCAAAACAAATCAAAATAAATAGAAAACATAAATAAAAGAGAGAGAGAGAAGGACTACCTGGCCACCTACCTGTAACAGCAGCCACATGGAGGCCCAGCCCACCAAGGGCAGCGATGTTTTCTTCCTCCTGCTAGGAGGAGAAGCAGCTGCGTGCGGCGCGCACAGCCACCCGTGGCCACCTCCTGCCTCCCTGCTGGCCTCCCCGGCGCCTCAGAGACGCCACACAGCACCTTGGCTCACTCCCTCACTCCCCCCATCTCTCTGGTGCCTCTCTCCCTCTCTAGCCCTGCTCCATGCGCAGCCCGAGCACCACCGAGAGCACGCCGCAGCTGTACGCGTAGCCACCATCGATAAACCACCGCCCCGGCGTGTTCCAAAGCTCCGCCAATGAGCACTACTTCACCAGGTCAAAGATCAAGACCTTGGACGCCCTCAAGCGATGCCATCGGGCTCGCCTTCATCGCCTCTGCCCGCTGCTCGCCATCATGGATTCGCAGGCTCCAGTGCGTCCCCGCCCTTGCCGCTGGCTCCGTCCAAAGCGATGTGAGCTCCTGCTCCTCCCTATATGCTCACCCCCTCCGTTGCCGTCCGCTAGTTGATGTCCCCGCGAACCCGTACTCCGGCCACCGTGGTTGTCATCGTCACTGTCGTTCCCGGCCTCCCCGCGCCCAACACCTGCACCATTGGACGCGACACACATCCAACTTGCCGTAGAACCAAGCCGCGGGCCCAGCCATCGCCGGAGCAGCGATTCCGGCGTGCCTCCGCTATGGCCAGAGGTCACCGGCGGCTAAGCGCCGGCCTAACCCCGATTATGCTAGTGCAAATGACACCCAGTGCCACTTACATATGGGCCCCACGCCCTTAATTAACAATAGTTTAGTTTCTAATTAGTTCTAACCTAAACACAATGGACCCCACACGTCAGTTGACCGGCTGACGTCACCGTTAACCTGGGCCCACCTGTCTATGAGACAAACTGGCACCGGGTCACTGACCAGCGGGCCCCGCTGGTCAGGTTTGACCTGGACCGACCAGTTGACTTGCTGACGTGGTGATGATGTCACTCTGATGTCATAAATCTTTTTCTGGAATTAAAATAAATCAGAAATGATTTATAAATTTCAGAAAATACCCCAAACTTCAAAAATTCATAGAAATTAAACCGTAACTCCAAATGAAATAAATTATATATGAAAAATTATAAGAAAAATGCAATCTATCCATTTATGCTACTTTCATGCATGTTAAACCAACTTATACCTACTATATAAGTGAAAACATGATAATGGCATCTTAAATGCTAGATATGGAGTTTGCATATGAACCCTTGGTCCATATGGACTTCATTTAAATGGTTGCTAGATGCATTAGCTCAAATCACAGCATATTGCCATGTCATGATCATGCATCATATTGTGGCATCACATTGATTGTGTTCTTTCTTAGTTGCCGGTGTTTGTCCCCTCTCGATAGACGTGGTTCCGACGATGTGATCGATGACACCGATGAAGAACTATACTATCTTCAGAAGTGCCAGGCAAGCAACCCCCCCCCCCTTGTTCATTCCGATACAATCCCACTCTCTCGCTCTTGCTCTCTTTTACTGCATTAGGACAATAGCGATTCAACTGTTACATGCTGCGGTAGTTGAACCCCTTTCCTCTGCATGACCTGTCATTGCCACAGTAAATAGATGAAACCCACTAGTATGAGTAGGAGTTGTTTGAGCCCTGATGTGCCTACTCATTCATGCTTGTTTGTCATGCCTGCTACTGCTTAGAGTTGAGTCAGGTCTGATTCATCAAGAATGAATTGGAACGTGGTGAACATGTCCTATCGTTGAGAGCTAAGTGTGTGAACATGATTTGATAAAGGTAGCGGTGAGAGGCCATGTAGGAGTACATGGTGGGTTGTCTCATTGCAGCCGTTCTCAGGAACTGAGTTCTGTGTTTGTGATCCATGAACAGTTACTACCACACATTGGGTTCCGGTAACTCGGCCCCTCTCGGCTTATTAATCAACTCGATCTCTGTCCAGGAGTTGCAACTAGTTTCTGGTGTTTGTAGATAGTGCTAGTAGTCTACTAAGTGGCACCCGGTACAGGTGGGCTTGGGACAGACTAGGCACAGTGGCACGGTTACCAAGTGGCACCCGGATGGTGGGCTTGGGAACCCTGCTCACATCATTTGGGGCCATGAGCGACACCTCGGCCGGATCTCCTTGCGGATGGAACCCGAATAGGCGATAAACCTGGACTAGAGACTTGTTGGTTAGTCAGGTCGTGGCCGACTCCCTTGCCCGGCTTCCGCTTGAAGGTTGTCGAGGTACATGACGTGTACAGGGCGATAAGTGGCGAGAGCGTGTGTGAAGAAGTACACCCCTGCAGGGTTGTCATTATCTATTCGAATAGCCGGATTCCTCGGATATGGAAACTTGGACCCCTTGCATAGTTCATAGACAAGTGAAAGTGGATACTCTAAAATGCGCAAGATAAGCGTGAGTGCTATGGATGGCGTTCTCGTAGGGAGACGGGAGCGGATCCATAGTGGTGTATTGATATGGTGAATTTGTGGACTCGTGTGCGCCACCTCAAAAGAGTTACTTGCAGTCGTAGTTCAGGTTAGCCACTGAGTCAAAGCTGGCTTGCTGCAGTTAAACTCCACCACCCCCTTTGTTGATACCGATGCATATGTAGATAGTTCTGATGTAAGTCTTGCTGGGTACATCTGTACTCATGTTTGCTTAATTTATGTTTTGCAGAGAGACTTCAGACTCGCTATTAGTCCACGTGGACTTCGATGTTTAGCTTGTTACCTCAGCTACGATCGTGTACCCTTGGGAGGGTCTTGTAGATAGTCAGCCTTCTGAGCCTTCTTCATTTGTAGTTGTATGTACTCAGACAAGTTAAGCTTTCGCATGTGCTTGTTGCTTGTATGCTCTGTATGTTGGGTCATGAGACCCATGTTTGTAATATCTCGCTCCTCGGAGTCTAATGAATAAATACTCTGAGTCGTAGAGTCTTGTTGTGATGCCATGTTGTATTGCACATATTGAGCATATTGTGTGTATGACTGAAATGCTTGGTATGTGTGGGATCCGACAACCTAGTTGTTTATCCTTGGTAGCCTCTCTTATGGGGAAATGTAGTCTTGTGCTTCCATGAGCCATAGTAGTCCGCTACAGCCCGGTTCACCGGAGTCCTGCTAGCCCAGCACTACTACTCCGGAGCACTTGACTGGCCGGCATGTGATTCACTTCGTTCCTGTGTCTGTCCCTTTGGGGAAATGTCACGCGGTGACATCCGGAGTCCTGCCTAGCCTGCCACAGCCCGGGTTCCCGGAGTCCTGTTAGCCCAGTGCTACAGCCCAGATTCGCACGCTGCTGACCGACATGCTCGATGTTGATTCATGTATGCCTGTCCCCGTAAGCTAGTGCCACTTTGGGTTCACGACTAGTCATGTCGGCCCGGGTTCTCTGTCATATGGATGCTAGCGACACTATCATATACGTGAGCCAAAAGGCGCAAACGGTCCCGGGCCATGGTAAGGCGACACCCGTGGGAATACCGTGCGTGAGGCCGCAAAGTGATATGAGGTGTTACCGGCTAGATCGATGTGACTTGGAATCGGGGTCCTGACAGCTTTGGTATCAGAGCCTGACTGCCTGTAGGATTACCAAGCCAAGCTGGTCGAAGTCGTGTCTAGAAATGCTTTAGTTATATAAGGGAATTGATTGTGGAAGGGAACATGAGGCTCTTTTTACTCCTTATCCTCATGACCTTCTGATCTGAGTCATCCTCTTCTCTTCTACGGGGTTAAGAAACTAGGCTCCCTCATCTTTCTATCAGGATCACGTGTTACTAATCCGTAGACTATTAGGATTGTTGGTCTCAAGCCCCAGTTCAGTTTCTACTACTCCAGTGTGTTGTTAGTTGGACTTGGAACCTTGATATGATGTAGTTGAATGGTTATGCCACCATTTTGCATGATGTCTCAAATCTTTTGAGCATTTACAGCCGTTATGTTGTCCGTGTCATCCCAGATTTCCAAATAGTCTGATGCATTTGCAAATCCCTTCTTTCCGTTTCCGATGTCTCTTTAGGCCAGTTCAACCACACTAATCGGTGAGTTGAGGTACTTCGTTGCCTCGACATATATGTTGGAACTATTTTTATGACCCTAGGTGTCCTAGAGAACCACCCAGTAATCTAGCAATGTTTATATTCCTAGTGTGATGATTCTGGCCACCTTTCTCGAAAGCATCCCGTGATGCCACTTAGTAGTAGGCATTCTACTCATGGGTTTTTGAACCTGAGATTCACCCTACTTACTTCATGTTGATAGTGTTTGCTCGTTCCTTTAGGTTATTAGTAACCTTTGCATTAGTCCTCGAGGTCTGTGGTATTTCCTTCTTCCATATACCATGAACCATTAAGGCAGAATTTCTTTGAACCAAAAGCTCACAATCAGAGTACTCTTGAGGAGTTCTCCACCCATAATTGGGATTCTGCTAGTTCTACCTTTCTGCATGGGTTATCTGGAAGAAACCTGTTGAACTTGGTTCGACATACTAATCTATGCATCCACAACTCAGAAAGTTATATGTTCCTTGAGTTGACCCTCCTCAGCTGTATTCCGACCTAGTCTATCAATTGATAGTCAGGAATAGTTGTGCATTCGTGTTCATCGATGCCTATTACTCTTGTGGTACGTCAAGCCATTCTATTCCGGAATGACTAGGAGAAACAAACTCTAGTACCTCATCCATTTCTAGGATTGGGTCAAAGCAGTTGTATTCCGCAGATCAAAGGCAATCAAGCTTTGATTCTGTTCTACCCTGAAGTATTACCCACTTTTATGTCAGGAACGTCATGAGAATTGCACCTTCTCTTATGAATTCTTGATGCAGTGATACTCTCGCCATCATCGTTCATTCCTTGGTCCTGTGTTGCCACAACCGGAATGCCGACAAGTGAATCGTGATGTGTGAAATCAATACTCCTAGCAACTGTGTTGCTTGGTAGTTAATGGACAATAACCTTATCCTTAGCGTTTTGATTAATGAATCATCACCCTAAGGTTTATCGTGCTACATAGTCCTTATTTCTGGTGCACTCTTCGATCAATGAGTTAGGATTGTGTCAGTCCCTCGCTCTCTTGATCACATCGTCTTGCCCTGAAAAGCAAGATTTTTCTTGAGCTTAGTAACATATCGGTGGTTCGTAATGTTCCGAATATCTTCTCGGAAGTATTACCAGGTTGTCACCTGACCGCTATGTTGAGTTCGTGATCATGTTGGTTTTCCTCCAAACCACCCATTCTCCAAGAATCTGTGTCGGATATCCCTGAGCTAGTTGGTTAAGCCAAACAACAACTTGGAGAGTTGGAAGATAAAAGCTTGTCTGACTTAGTTCATGTTAAGGGATATCTTTTTGTGTGTGTGTGTTGAAGAAAGATGATATCTCCATCGATTGGTCCTCGTGATCAGTTGTTGGATCTATTGCCTTGTCAAAACTTTGACTTGAGTATGGGCTATCGTCAAGTCAAATCAGAACCAACAATGTTCGTAATGTTGTCTTACTCGTGGTTGATCCCTCGAGCATACACCATTATATCTTTTGGTCTGACCAATGCTATCACCATGTTCACATGATGGTGGAAGTCCAGTGATATGGAAATTCTGATGAGTTGTTGTTGAACCCATCAGCAGCATTTTGTCTCCCCCATGATTCATGTTGAGCATCAACCTAGTGTTGAAAACTTTATAAGCAATGCATTCGTATTCCATTCATGAAGCTTATGCTTGGATGAAAGAAGTGACTTTCAACAAGTTCACGTGCTTTAGGTGTAAGTTTCCGCCATGAATTTGAGAAAGGTTTGTTTTGCTTCCTTTGGAACCATCCCAAGTCAGTCATGCATTTGTGCGAGGTATTCTATGGTTTGGTAGATTAATTACCTCCACTCCATTCGTATTCCCTAGCACACCAAGCCACTGATTGATTTGTTCAAGGAGAAGAAGTTCCTTCTTAAGAGCATGCCTTATGCAAGGACTTCAATATCCTCGTTGATGGTTCCCAACCAGAACTCGGTAGTGTTTCATTGTAAGACTACCATGTGGTCATTCTTGTCTTGGACAACATGCTCACATGTATGTAGCAGAACCAGCTCATGTTTTGGAGCTTGCTATCGTAGTTCATATCCCGAGAATCTCGCAACATCATCTCGTCTATTTGTGTTGCAAACTTTCTTTTCGGACATGCTGAGTCTGAAGTATCCTATCACCAATCGGATCTGAATCTCAGGCAGATATGATGGTTGGAACGTTCCTCAAGAACTATAATATGGGTCTCTCTGTAACCCGGTAAAGTGGATGTTGTGGCCAACACACCCAACTAGAAGACTTATTATTGTAGTATCTTGATTGAGAAAGTTGGCCACCTCCCCATAAGGATCTTGTAGAATTTATTCCAATAGTTGTTCCTTATGGATTTTTGTGTTCCCGAAGTCCGACCTTTTACTTGATGTTCTAGATATCAAACCATATCTATGAATGGATTACGCTAGCACATCAAGGAGAACATTAGAAGTGGAGTGCTAAATGTATCTCGGTCGAGCATCCAGATTTCATTCCCTTGGCCTCGCTAAGGTGAAACCTGAGAAAGGGTTGTCTTTCTATGCATCTGCATTGACCATCACTATTCATCATGGTAGTAGGATGTGTTGCCAGGATCCTCGGCACAGATGTTGGTAGAACCTTGATGAATATGGAAATGCTCAAGTTCTTGAGAGCACGCGCAAGCAAAATCATCCCTTGCGTTGTCTTCAACAAGGTAGTCCACATCATCCATCCTAGTCGGAGTATGCCATTCTTTCGAACCCCTTCCAACAATCAATTGTGATTACCTCAGGCTGGTATAAAGAGTTTCAATGATCTTTGTATCAAAAGTAATTCTTTTTGCCACTTAAGGGAAATGCTCTACGAGTCACCTTTCCCTAAGGTGTCCCATTATGGAATCATGGCAATTACTTCCTTGATACTTTGAAACCATGCACCATCCTACTCCAGCGTGGAATTCTTGCCTACCAATTTGAACCCCTGTCATCTATTACCTCCCATCTCTCTCGATGTGTGTTTTGTGTCTCAGCCCAAGAGATGTTTCAACGTCTCACTCCATGAGTTGATCTTGAGTTGCTCGATCTTTGAGAAGATCGTTTCCTGTAGAGTTTCCTTCCATCATCATCGTGTTGGATGAAGATCTCAAAGACAAAGACGTCAAGATCAATGTGATGCAATATATCGGTATCTTCGAGAAGGGCAGTTGGATCGAGAAGACTGTGATAGTTTTGTGACCCCTCTATCTTCTTACTCCACTTCTTGAATCTCGGGACGAGATTCTTGTTTAGTGGGGGCGAGTTGTCACATCCCTAGTTCTGGTATGCTCTGAGCTAGCTAGTCACGTGTTGCATCATGTTTAAATTCTTTTGAAATTGAAATGGGGATTGATCAAACCCTAGCACCAGATCAAATCAAATAGGTCAACATAAAATCATTTTCAATAAAGCCAAAATGCCCTTCGAAAATGTTCATGATTTATGATAAAGGTGAAAACCTCTGCCAAAAATGATGAGCATATTTCTTGGACATTTATGGATTTTTGAGTTAAATCATATTGTATTTGAATTGGAGCATTTAATGCCTATAAATATTTTAAATGCTTCAATACTTCTGAAAACAATTGGGGGCTGTTGGAAATAATTCAAATAGTGCCCACAATTTTTGTCAGGATTTTACAAAATGAGTTAGTATTTTTACTAACTCAAAACAAATCAAAATAAATAGAAAACATAAATAAAAGAGAGAGAGAGAGAGAGAGAGAGAGAAGGACTGCCTGGCCACCTACATGTAGCAGCAGCCACGTGGAGGCCCAGCCCACCAAGGGCAGCGATGTCTTCTTCCTCCTGCTAGGAGGAGAAGCAACTGCGTGCGGCGCGCAAAGCCACCCGTGGCCACCTCCTGCCTCCCTGCTGGCCTCCCCGGCGCCTCAGAGACGCCACGCAGCACCCTGGCTCACTCCCTCACTCCCCCCATCTCTTTGGTGCCTCTCTCCCTCTCTAGCCCTGCTCCATGCGCAGCCCGAGCACCACCGAGAGCACGCCGCAGCTGTACGCGTAGCCACCGTCGATAAACCACCGCCCCGGCGTGTTCCAAAGCTCCGCCAATGAGCACTACTTCACCAGGTCAAAGATCAAGACCTCGGACGCCCTCAAGCGATGCCATCGGGCTCGCCTTCATCGCCTCTGCCCACTGCTCGCCATCATGGATTTGCGGGCTCCAGCGCGTCCCCGCCCTTGCCGCTGGCTCCGTCCGAAGCGTTGTGAGCTCCTGCTCCTCCCTATATGCTCGAGCCCTCCGTTCCTATCCGCTAGCTGATGTCCCCGCGAACCCGTACTCCGGCCGTCGTGGTTGTCGTCGTCGCTGTCGTTCCCGGCCTCCCCGCGCCCAACCACCTGCACCATTGGACACGGCACACATCCAGCTTGCCGTAGAACCAAGCCACAGGCCCAGCCGTCGCCGGAGCAGCGATTCCGGCGTGCCTCCGCTATGGCCAGAGGTCACCGGCGGCTAAGCGCTGGCCTAACCCCGATTATGCTAGTGCAAATGACGCCCAGTGCCACTTACATATGGGCCCGACACCCTTAATTAACAATAGTTTAGTTTCTGATTAGTTCTAACCTAAACACAGTGGACCCCACACGTCAATTGACCGGCTGACGTCACCGTTGAGCTGGCCCCACCTGTCTATGAGACAAACTGGCACCGGGTCACTGACTAGCAGGCCCCGCTGGTCAGGTTTGACCTGGACCGACCAGTTGAATTGCTGACGTGGTGCTGATGTCACTCTGACATCATAAATCTTTTTCTAGAATAAAATAAATCAGAAATGATTTATAAATTTCAGAAAATACCCCAAACTTCAAAAATTCATAGAAATTAAACCGTAACTCCAAATGAAATAAATTATATATGAAAAATTATCAGAAAAATGCAATCTATCCATTTATGCTACTTTCATGCATGTTAAACCAACTTATACCTACTGTATAAGTGAAAACATGATAATGGCATCTTAAATGCTAGATATGGAGTTTGCATACGAACCCTTGGTCCATATGGACTTCATTTAAATGGTTGCTAGATGCATTAGCTCAAATCACAGCATATTGCCATGTCATGATCATGCATCATATTGTGGCATCGCATTGATTGTGTTCTTTCTCAGTTGCCGGTGTTTGTCCCCTCTTTATAGACGTGGTTCCGACGATGTGATCGATGACACCGATGAAGAACTATACTATCTTCAGAAGCGCTAGGCAAGCAAACCCCCCCCCCCCTGTTCATTCCGATACAATCCCACTCTCTCGCTCTTGCTCTCTTTTACTGCATTAGGACAACAGCGATTCAACTATTACATGCTGCGGTAGTTGAACCCCTTTCCTCTGCATGACCTGTCATTGCCACAGTAAATAGATGAAACCCACTAGTATGAATAGGAGTTGTTTGAGCCCTGATGTGCCTACTCATTCATGCTTGTTTGTCATGCCTGCTACTGCTTAGAGTTGAGTCAGGTCTGATTCATCGGGAATGAATTGGAACGTGGTGAACATGTCCTACCGTTGAGAGCTAAGTGTGTGAACACGATTTGATAAAGGTAGCGGTGAGAGGCCATGTAGGAGTACATGGTGGGTTGTCTCATTGCAGCCGTTCTCAGGAACTGAGTTCTGTGTTTGTGATCCATGAACAGTTACTACCACACATTGGGTTTCGGTAACTCGGCCCCTCTCGGCTTATTAATCAACTCGATCTCTGTCCAGGAGTTGCAACTAGTTTCTGGTGTTTGTAGATAGTGCTAGTAGTCTACTAAGTGGCACCCGGTACAGGTGGGCTTGGGACAGACTAGGCACAGTGGCACAGTGTACCAAGTGGCACCCGGACGGTGGGCTTGGGAACCCTGCTCACATCGTTTGGGGCCGTGAGCGACACCTCGGCTGGATCTGCTTGCGGATGGAACCCGAATAGGCGATAAACCTGGACTAGAGACTTGTTGGTTATTCAGGTCGTGGCCGACTCCCTCGCCCGGCTTCCGCTTGAAGGTTGCCGAGGTACATGATGTGTACAGGGCGATAAGTGGCGAGAGCGTGTGTGAAGAAGTACACCCCTGCAGGGTTATCATTGTCTATTCAAATAGCCGGATTCCTCGGATATGGAAACTTGGACCCCTTGCATAGTTCATAGACAAGTGAAAGTGGATACTCTAAATGCGCAAGATAAACATGAGTGCTATGGATGGTGTTCTCATAGGGAGATGGGAGCGGATCCATAGTAGTGTATTGATATAGTTCAGGTTAGCCACTGAGTCAAAGCTGGCTTGCTGCAGTTAAACTCCACCACCCCCTTTGTTGATACCGATGCATATGTAGATAGTTCTGATGTAAGTCTTGCTGGGTACATTTGTACTCACATTTGCTTAATTTATGTTTTGCAGAGAGACTTCAGACTCGCTAGTAGTTCCACGTGGACTTCGACGTTTAGCTTGTTACCTTAGCTACGATCGTGTTCCCTTGGGAGGGTCTTGTAGATAGTTAGGCTTATGAGCCTTCTTCATTTGTAGTTGTATGTACTCAGACAAGTTAAGCTTCCGCATGTGCTTGTTGCTTGTATGCTCTGTATGTTGGGTCATGAGACCCATGTTTGTAATATCTCGCTCCTCGGAGTCTAATGAATAAATACTCTGAGTCATAGAGTCTTGTTGTGATGCCATGTTGTATTGCACATATTGAGCATATTGTGTGTATGACTGAAATGCTTGGTATGTGTGGGATCCGACAACCTAGTTGTTTACCCTTGGTAGCCTCTCTTATGGGGAAATGTAGTCTTGTGCTTCCATGAGCCATAGTAGTCCGCTACAGCCCGGTTCACCGGAGTCCTGCTAGCCCAGTGCTACTGCTCCGGAGCACTTGACTGGCCGGCATGTGATTCACTTCGTTCCTGTGTCTGTCCCTTCGGGGAAATGTCACGCAGTGACATCCGGAGTCCTACCTAGCATGCTACAGCCCGGGTTCCCGGAGTCCTATTAGCCTAGTGCTATAGCCCAGATTTGCACGCTGCTGACCTACATGCTCGATGTTGATTTATGTATGCCTGTCCCCGTAAGTTAGTGCCACTTTTGGTTCACGACTAGTCATGTCGGCCCGGGTTCTCTGTCATATGGATGCTAGCGACACTATCATATACGTGAGCCAAAAGGCGCAAACGGTCTCGGGCCATGGTAAGGCGACACCCGTGGGAATACCGTGTGTGAGGCCGCAAAGTGATATGAGGTGTTACCGGCTAGATCGATGTGACTTGGAATCGGGGTCCTGACACCGAAGCTCTACTGGATCGTGAGTTCGCGGGACGTCATCGAGCTGAACGTGTGCTGAACGCGGAGGTGTCGTACGTTCGGTACTGAGCATCGGTCGATCATGAAGACGTATGACTACATCAACCGCGTTGTCATAACGCTTCTGCTTACGGTCTACGAGGGTATGTAGACAACAATTTCCCCTCTCGTTTCTATGCATCACCATGATCTTGCGTGTGCACATGATTTTTTTTGAAATTGCTACGTTTCCCAACATTTTAAGCATCGATACGAGTGAGAAAATCTCATCGTAGTCAACACCTTGAACTTGTCGGAAACCTTTTGCGACAATTCGAGCTTTGTAGATAGTAACACTACTATCAGCGTCCGTCTTCCTCTTGAAGATCCTTTTATTCTGAACGGCTCACTGATCATCGGGAAAGTCAATCAAAGTCCATACTTTGTTCTCATACATGGATCCCATCTCAGATTTCATGGCCTTAAGCCATTTCGCGGAATCTGGGCTCATCATCGCTTCCTCATAGTTTGTAGGTTCGTCATGGTCCAGTAACATGACTTCCAGAACAGGATTACCGTACCACTTTGGTGTGGAACTTACTCTGGTTGACCTACGAGGTTCAGTAGTAACTTGATCTGAAGTTTCATGATCATCATCATTAACTTCCTCACTAATTGGTGTAGGCATCACTGGAACTGATTTCTGTGATGAACTACTTTCCAATTCAGGAGAAGGTATAGTTACCTCATCAAGTTCTACTTTCCTCCCATTCACTTCTTTCGAGAGAAACTCCTTGTCTAGAAAGGATCCACTCTTAGCAACGAAGATCTTGCCTTTGGAACTGTGATAGAAGGTGTACCCAACAGTTTCTTTTGGCTATCCTATGGAGACGCACTTCTCCGATTTGGGTTTGAGCTTATCAGGCTGAAACTTTTTCACATAAGCATCACAACCCCGTACTTTAAGAAACGACAGCTTAGGTTTCTTGCTAAACCATAGTTCATACGGTGTCCTCTCAACGGATTTTTAGACGGTGCCCTATTTAATGTGAATGCAGCTGTCTCTAATGCATAACCCCAAAATGATAGTGGTAAATCGGTAAGAGACATCATAGATCGCACCATATCTACTAAATTACGGTTATGATGTTCGGACACACCATTACGCTGTGGTGTTCCAAGTGGCGTGAGTTGCGAAACTATTCGATATTATTTCAACTGGAGGCCAAACTTGTAACTCAAATATTTCGTCTCTGCGATTAGATCGTAGAAACTTTATTTTCTTGTTACGATGATTCTCCACTTCACTCTGAAATTCTTTGAACTTTTCAAACGTTTCAGACTTATGTCTCATTAAGTAGATATACTCATATCTGCTCAAATAAACTATGAAGGTCAGAAAATACGATACCCGCCGTGAGCCTCAACACTCATCGGACAGCATACATCGGTATGTATTATTTCTAATAAGTCGGTGGCTCGGTCCATTATTTAGGAGAACGGAGTCTTAGTCATCTTGCCCATGAGGCATGGTTCGCAAGCATCAAATGATTCATAATCAAGTGGTTCTGAAAGTCCATCTGCATGGAGTTTCTTCATGCGCTTTACACCAATATGACCTAAACGGCAGTGCCACAAGTAAGTTGCACTATCATTAACTTTGCATCTTTTGGCTTCAATATTATGAATATGTGTATCACTAAGATCGAGATTCAATAAACCATTCATCTTGGGTCTATGACCACAGAAGGTTTTATTCATGTAAACAGAATAACAATTATTCTTTGACTTAAATGAATAACCGTATTGCAATAAACATGATCCAATCATATTATGCTCAACGCAAACACCTAATAACATTTATTTTAGGTTCAACACTAATCCCGAAGGTAACGGGAGTGTGCGATGGTGATCTTATCAACCTTGGAATTACTTCCAACACACATTGTCACCTTGCCCTCAACTAGTCTCTGTTCATTTTGTAACTCCTGTTTCAAGTTACTAATCATAGCAACTGAACCAGTATCAAATACCCAGGGGCTACTGTGAACACTAATAAAGTACACATCAATAACATGTATATCATATATACTTTTGTTCACTTTGCCATCCTTCTTATCCGCCAAGTATTTGGGGCAGTTCCGCTTCCAGTGACCATTTCCTTTGCAGTAGAAGCACTCAGTTTCCGGCTTGGTTCTAGCTTTGGGATTCTTCATGGGAGCAGCAAATTGCTTGCTATTCTTCTTTGAAGTTCCTCTTTCTTTCCATTTGCCCTTTTCTTAAAACTAGTGGTCTTGTTAACCAACAACACTTGATGTTATTTCTTGATTTCTACCTTCACCAATTTCAGCATCGCGAAGAGCTTGGGAATTACTTTCGTCATCCCTTGCATATTATAGTTCATCACTAAGTTCTAGTAACTTGGTGATAGTGACTAGAGAACTTTGTCAATTACTATCTTACCTGGAAGATTAACTCCCACTTGATTCAAGCAATTGTAGTACTCAGACAATCTGAGCACATGCTCACTGGTTGAGCTATTCTCCTCCATCTTGTAGGCAAAGTACTGTCAAAGGTCTCATACCTCTCAACACGAGCATGAGTATGAAATACCAATTTCAACTCTTAGAACATCTTATATGCTCCATGGCGTTCAAAACGTTTCTGAAGTCCCGGTTCTAAGCCATAAAGCATGGGGCACTAAACTATCAAGTAGTCATCATATCGAGCTTGCCAAACGTTCATAACGTTTACATCTGGTCATGCAATAGGTCTGTCACCTAGCGGTGCATCAGGGACATAATTCTTCTGGGCAGCAATGAGGATAATCATCAAATCACGGATCCAGTCCGCATCATTGCTACTATCATCTTTCAACTTATTTTTCTCTAGGAACATATCAAAAATAAACGGGAGCTATAACGTGAGCTATTGATCTACAACATAAATATGCAAATACTATCAAGACTAAGTTCATGATAAATTTAAGTTCAATTAATCATATTACTTAAGAACTCCCACTTAGATAGACATCCCTCTAGTCATCTAAATGATCGCGTGATCCATATCAACTAAACCATGTCCGATCATCACGTGAGATGGAGAAGTTTCCAATGGTGAACATCACTATGTTGATCATATCTACTATATGATTCACGCTCGACCTTTCGGTCTCAGTGTTCCAAGGCCATATCTGCATATGCTAGGCTCGTCAAGTTTAACCCGAGTATTCTGCATGTGCAAAACTGGCTTGCACCCGTTGTATGTGAACGTAGAGCTTATCACACCCGATCACCATGTGGTGTCTTGGCACAATGAACTGTAGCAATGGTGCATACTCAGGGAGAACACTTATACCTTGAAATTTAGTGAGAGATCATCTTATAATGCTACCGCCATACTAAGCAAAATAAGATGCATAAAGGATAAACATCACAAGCAATCAAATAAGTGATATGATATGACCATCATCATCTTGTGCCTTTGATCTCCATCTCCAAAGCATCGTCATGATCACCATCATCACTGGCTTGACACCTTGATCTCCATCGAAGCATCATTGTCGTCTCACCAACTATTGCTTCTATGACTATCGCTACCGCTTAGTGATAAAGTAAAGCAATTACATGTCGATTGCATTTCATACAATAAAGCGACAACCATATGGCTCCTGCCAGTTGCCAATAACTGTTACAAAACATGATCATATCATACAACAATTTATATAATCACGTCTTGACCATATCACATCACAGCATACCCTACAAAAACAAGTTAGACGTCCTCTACTTTGTTGTTGCAAGTTTTACATGGCTGCTACAGGCTTAGCAAGAACCGTTCTTACCTACGACATAAAAACCACAACGTGGTATAGTGATTGCTTTTTGATATTCAGAAAGAACCCTGTTCATTCAACCTGATTCAACTAAAGTTGGAGAAACAGACACTAGCCAGCCACCTATCTGCAAAGCACGTCGGTAGAACCAGTCTCATGAACGCGGTCATGTAATGTCGGTCCAGGCCGCTTCATCCAACAATACAGCCGAATCAAGAAACAACTAGTGACGACAAGCAGTATGTATATACCCACGCCCACAACTCCTTTGTGTTCTACTCGTGCATATAATATCTACGCATAGACCTGACTTGGATGCCAATGTTGGGGAACGCAGTATTTCAAAAAAAATCCTATGATCACGCAAGATATATCTAGGAGATGCATAGCAACGAGAGGGGAGAGTGTGTCTACATACCCTCGTAGACCGAAAGCGGAAGCGTTTAGTAACGCGGTTGATGTAGTCAAACATCTTAGCGATCCAACCGATCCAAGTACCGAACGCATGGCACCTCTGTGATCTGCACACGTTCAGCTCGGTGACGTCCCTCGAACTCTTGATCCAGTTTAGGCCGAGGGAGAGTTCCGTCAGCACGACGACGTGGTGACGGTGATGATGAAGTTACCGACACACGGCTTCACCTAAGCACTATGACGATATGACTGAGGTGGAAAACTGTGGAGGGGGGCACCGCACACGGCTAAGACAAATATTGTGTGTCTATGGGGTGCCCCCTCCCCCGTAATAAAGGAGGAGAGGAGGAGGAGGGTCGGCCTCAAGGGGGGATTCCTACTCCTAGTAGGAGTAGGTTTCCCCCTTTCCTAGTCCAAGTAGGAGAAGAAGGAAGGAGAGGGAGAACGAGAAGGAAAGAGGGGGGCACCGCCCCCTCCTAGTCCAATTTGGACCAGCCCATGCGGGGCACGCTGCCTCCCCTTGTGGCCCTTCTCTCCTTCCCACTAAAGCCCAATAAGGCCCAATACTTTCCCCGGTGAATTCCCGTAACTCCCCAATTCTTCGAAAAATACCTGAATCACTCGGAACCTTTCCGATCTCCAAATATAGACTTCCAATATATGAATCTTTACCTCTCGACCATTTCGAGACTCCCGTCATGTCTGTGACCTCATCCGGGACTCCGAACAAACTTCAATCATCAAATCACATAACTCATAATACAAATCGTCATCAAACGTTAACCGTGCAAACCCTATAGGTTTGAGAACTATGTAGACATGACCGAGACACATCTCTGGTCAATAACCAATAGCAGAACCTGGATGCTCATATTGGCTCCTACATATTCTACGAAGATCTTTATCGGTCAAATCGCATAACAACATACATTGTTCCCTTTGTCATCGGTATGTTACTTGCCCGAGATTCGATCGTCAGTATCATCATACCTAGTTCAATCTCGTCACCGGCAAGTCTTTTTACTCGTTTCATAATGCATCATCCCGCAACTAACACATTAGTCACATTGCTTGCAAGGCTTATAGTGATGTGCATTACCAAGAGGGCCCAGAGATACCTCTCCGATAATCGGAGTGACAAATCCTAATCTTGATCTATGCCAACTCAACAAACACCATCGGAGACACCTGTAGAGCATATTTATAATCACCCAGTTACGTTGTGACATTTGATAGCACATTAAGTGTTCCTTCGGTATTCGGGAGTTGCATAATCTCATAGTCATAGGAACATGTATAAGTCATGAAGAAAGCAATAGCAATAAAATAAACGATCATAGTGAAGGAAATATGCCCTAGAGGCAATAATAAAGTTGTTATTTATATTTCCTTATTTCATGATAAATGTCTATTATTCATGCTAAAATTGTATTAACCGGAAACTTAGTACATGTGTGAATACATAGACAAATAGAGTGTCACTAGTGTGCCTCTACTTGACTAGCTCGTTGAATCAATGTGGTTATGTTTCCTGACCATAGACATGAGTTCTCCTTTGATTAATGGGATCACATCATTAGAGAATGATGTGATTTACTTGACCCATCCGTTAGCTTAGCACGATGATCGTTTAGTTTGTTGCTATTGCTTTCTCCATAACTTATACATGTTCATATGACTATGAGATCATGCAACTCCCGAATACCGAAGGAACACTTTGTGTGCTATCAAACGTCACAACGTAATTGGGTGATTATAAAGGTGCTCTACATGTGTCTCCAATGGTGTTTGTTGAGTTGGCATAGATCGAGATTAGGATTTGTCACTCCGATTGTCGGAGAGGTATCTCTGGGCCCTCTCAGTAATGCACATCACTATAAGCCTTGCAAGCAATGTAACTGTTGAGTTAGTTACAGGATGATGAACGAGTAAAGAGACTTACCGGTAACGAGATTGAACTAGTTATTGAGATACCGACGATTGAATCTCGGGCAAGTAACATACTGATGACAAAGGGAACAACGTACGTTGTTATGCGGTTTGACCGATAAAGATCTTCGTAGAATATGTGGGAGCCAATTTGAACATCCAGGTTTCGCTATTGGTTATTGACCAGAGACGTGTCTCGGTCATGTCTACATAGTTCTCGAACCCGTAGGGTCCGCACGCTTAATGTTCGGTGACGATCGGTATTATGAGTTTATATGTTTTGATGTACCGAAGGTTGTTCAGAATCCCGGATATGATCACGGACATGACGAGGAGTCTCGAAATGGTCGAGACATAAAGATCGATATATTGGATGACTATGTTTGGACATCGGAATGGTTCCGGATGAGTTCGGGCATTAACCGGAGTACCGGGGGTTACTGAAACCCCTCGGGGAGTATATGGGCCCTAATGGGCTTTAGGGGAGAGAGGGGGGCTGCCTAGGGCAGGCCGCACGCCCCCCAAGGCCTAGTCCGAATTGGACTAGGGGGAGGGGCGGCGCCCCCTCCTTCTTTCTCTTCTCTCTTCCCTTTCCTTCTCTCCTACTCGTACTACATGGAAGGGGGAATCCTACTCCCGGTGGGAGTAGGACTCCCCAGGGCGCACCATAGTAGAGGGTCGGCCCTCCCCCTCCTCCACTCCTTTATATATGGGGGAGGGGGCACCCCATAGACACACAAGTTGATCATTGATCCCTTAGCCGTGTGCGGTGCCCCCCTCCACCATAATCCACCTCGGTCATATCATAACGGTGCTTACGCGAAGCCCTGTTCCGGTAGCTTCATCATCACCATCATCACGCCGTCATGCTGATGAAGCTCTCCATCGACACTCTGTTGGATCGTGAGTTCGTGGGACGTCATCGAGCCGAACGTGTGCACATCGCGGAGGTGTCGTACTTTCGGTACTAGGATCGGTCAATCGTGTAGACGTACGACTACATCAACCATGTTGACATAACGCTTCCGCTTACGGTCTAAGAGGGTACGTAGACAACTCTCTCCCCTCTTGTTACTATGCATCACCATGATCTTGCGTGTGCGTAGGAATTTTTTTGAAATTACTGCGTTCCCCAACAGTGGCATCCGAGTGAGGTCTATGCGTAGATGTTATATGCACGAGTAGAACACAAAGGAGTTGTGGGCGTGGGTATATACATATTGCTTGCCATCACTAGTTGATTCTTGATTCGGCGGTATTGTTGGATGAAGCGGCCCAGACCAACATTACGCGTACGCTTACGCAAGACTGGTTCTACCGACGTGATTCGCACATAGGTGGCTGGTGGGTGCCAGTTTCTCCAACTTTAGTTGAATCAGATTCAATGAACAGGGTTCTTTATGAAGATCAAAAAGCAATCACTATACCGCATTGTGGTTTTTGATGCGTAGGTAAGAACGGTTCTTGCTCAGCCCGTAGCAGCCACGTAAAACTTGCAACAACAAAGTAGAGGACGTCTAACTTGTTTTTGCAGGGGCATGTTGTGATGTGATATGGTCAAGACATGATGCTAAATTTTATTGTATGAGATGATCATGTTTTGTAACACAGTTATCGGCAACTGGCAGGAGCCATATGGTTGTCGCTTTATTGTATGAAATGCAATCGCCATGTAATTGCTTTACTTTATCACTAAGCGGTAGCGATTGTCGTAGAAGCAATAGTTGGCGAGACGACAACGATACTTCGATGGAGATCAAGGTGTCTAGCCGATGACGATGGTGATCATGACGGTGCTTTGGAGATGGAGATCAAAGGCACAAGATGATGATGGCCATATCATATCACTTATATTGATTGCATGTGATGTTTATCCTTTATGCATCTTATTTTGCTTAGTTCGGCGGTAGCATTATAAGATGATCACTCACTAAATTTCAAGGTATAAGTGTTCTCCCTGAGTATGCACCATTGCTACAGTTCGTCGTCCCGAGACACCACATGATGATCGGGTGTGATAAGCTCTATGTTCACATACAATAGGTGCAAGCCAGTTTTGCACATGCAGAATACTCGGTTTAAACTTGATGAGCCTAGCATATGCAGATATGGCCTCGAAACACTGAGACCAAAAGGTCAAGCGTGAATCATATAGTAGATATGATCAACATAGTGATCTTCACCATTGAAAACTACTCCATCTCACGTGATGAGCGGACATGGTTTAGTTGATATGGATCACGTGATCACTTAGATGATTAGAGAGATGTCTATCTAAGTGGGAGTTCTTAGGTAATTTGATTAATTGAACTTTAATTTATCATGAACTTAGTACCTAATAGTATTTTGCATGTCTATGTTGTTGTAGACAGATGGCCCGTGCTGTTGTTCCATTGAATTTTAATGCGTTCCTAGAGAAAGCTAAGTTGAAAGACGATGGTAGAAACTACACGGACTGGGTCCGTAACTTGAGGATTATCCTCATTGCTGCACAGAAGAATTACGTCCTGGAAGCACCGCTAGGTGACAAACCCGCTACAGGAGCAACGTCGAATGTTGTGAACACCTGGCAGAGCAAAGGTGATGACTACTCGATAATTCAGTGTGCCATGCTTTACGGGTTAGAACCGGGACTTCAACGATGTTTTGAACGTCATGAAGCATATGAGATGTTCCAGGAGTTGAAGTTAATATTTCAAGCAAATTCCCGGGTTGAGAGATATGAAGTCTCCAATAAGTTCTACAGCTGCAAAATGGAGGAGAATAGTTCTGTCACTAAACATATACTCAGTATGTCTGGGTACCACAACCAATTGACTCACGTGGGAGTTAATCTTCCTGACGATAGTGTCATTGACAGAGTTCTTCAATCACTGCCACCAAGCTACAAGAGCTCTGTGATGAACTATAATATGCAAGGGATGGATAAGACAATTCCCGAGCTCTTCACAATGCTAAAGGCTGTGGAGGTAGAAATCAAGAAGGAGCATCAAGTGTTGATGGTCAACAAGACCACCAGTTTCAAGAAAAGGGGTAAAGGGAAGAAGGGGAACTTCAAGAAGAATAGCAAGCTAGTTGCCGCTCAAGTGAAGAAAACCAAGTCTGGACCTAAGCCTGAGACTGAGTGCTTCTATTGCAAAGGGACTGGTCACTAGAAGCGGAACTGCCCCAAGTATTTGGCGGATAAGAAGGATGGCAAGGTGAACAAAGGTATATGTGATATACATGTTATTGATGTGTACCTTATTAAAGCTCGCAGTAGCACCTGGGTATTTGATACTGGTTCTGTTGCTAATATTTGCAACTCGAAACAGGGACTATGGATTAAGCGAAGATTGGCTAAGGACAAGGTGACGATGCGCGTGGGAAATGGTTCCAAAGTCGATGTGATCACCGTCGGCACGCTACCTCTACATCTACCTTCAGGATTAGTTTTAGACCTAAATAATTGTTATTTGGTACCAGCGTTGAGCATGAACATTATATCTGGATCTTGTTTGATGCGAGATGGTTATTCATTTAAATCAGAGAATAATGGTTGTTCTATTCATATGAGTAATATCTTTTATGGTCATGCACCCTTGATGAGTGGTCTATTTTTTACTAAATCTTGATAGTAGTGATACACAAGTTCATAGTATTGAAACCAAAAGATGCAAAGTTGATAATGGTAGTGCAACTTATTTGTGACACTGCCATTTAGGTCATATTGGTGTAAAGCGCATGAAGAAACTCCATTCTCATGGACTTCTGGAATCACTTGGTACTTGCAAACCATGCCTCATGGGCAAGATGACTAAAACTTCATTCTCCAGAACAACAGAGCGAGCAACGGAGTTATTGGAAATCATACATACTGATGTATGTGGTCCAATGAACATTGAATCTCATGACGGATATCGTTATTTTCTCACCTTCACAGACGATTTGAGCAGATATGGGTATATCTACTTAATAAACATAAGTCTGAAACATTTGAAAAGTTCAAAGAATTTTAGAGTGAAGTGGAAAATCATCGTCACAAGAAAATAAAATTTCTACGATCCGATCATGGAGGAGAATATTTGAATTATGAGTTTGGTCTTCATTTGAAACAATGCAGAATAGTTTCGCAACTCATGCCACCCGGAACACCACAGCGTAATGGTGTGTCCGAACGTCATAATCGTACTTTACTGGATATGGTGTGATCTATGATGTCTCTTACTGATTTACCGCTATCGTTTTGGGGTTATGCTTTAGAGATGGCTGCATTCACATTAAATACGGCACCATCTAAATCCGTTGAGACGACACCTTATGAACTGTGGTTTGGCAAGAAACCCAAGTTGTCGTTTCTTAAAGTTTGGGGCTGCGATGCTTATGTGAAAAAGCTTGAACCTGATAAGCTCGAACCCAAATCGGAGAAATGTGTCTTCATAGGATACCTAAAGGAGACTGTTGGGCACACCTTCTATCACAGATCCGAAGGCAAGATATTCGTTGCTAAGAATGGATCCTTTCTAGAGAAGGAGTTTCTCTCGAAAGAAGTGAGTGGGAGGAAAGTAGAACTTGATGAGGTAATTGTACCTACTCCCTTATTGGAAAGTAGTTCATCACTGAAATCAGTTCCAGTGATTCCTACACCAGTAAGAGAGGAAGCTAATGATGATGATCATGAAACTTCTGATCAAGTTACTACCAAACCTCATAGGTCAACCAGCGTAAGATCCGCACCAGAGTGGTACGGCAATCCTATTCTGGAAGTCACGTTACTTGACCATGACGAACCTACGAACTATGAGGAAGCGATGGTGAGCCCAGATTCCGCAAAATGGCTTGAGGCCATGAAATCTGAGATGGGATCCATGTATGAGAACAAAGTGTGGACTTTGGTAGACTTGCCCAATGATCGGCAAGCCATAGAGAATAAATGGATCTTCAAGAAGAAGACTGACGCTGGCGCTAATGTTACTGTCTACAAAGCTCGACTTGTTGCAAAAGGTTTTCAACAAGTTCAAGGAGTTGACTATGATGAGACCTTCTCACCCGTAGCAATGCTTAAGTTCGTCTGAATCATGTTAGCAATTGCTGCAATTTATGATTATGAAATTTGGCAAATGGATGTCAAAACTGCATTCCTTAATGGATATCTTAAAGAAGAGTTGTATATGATGCAACCAAAAGGTTTTGTCGATCCAAAAGGTGCTAACAAAGTGTGCAAGCTCCAGTGATCCATTTATGGACTGGTTCAAGCCTCTCGGAGTTGGAATATACGCTTTGATAGTGTGATCAAAGCATATGGTTTTATACAGACTTTTGTACAAGCCTGTATTTACAAGAAAATGAGTGGGAGTTCTGTAGCATTTCTAATATTATATGTAGATGACATATTGTTGATCGGAAATGATACTGAATTTCTCAATAGCATAAAAGGATACTTGAATAAGAATTTTTCAATGAAAGACCTCGGTGAAGCTTCTTATATATTGGGCATCAAGATCTATAGAGATAGATCAAGACGCTTATTTGGACTTTCACAAAGCACATACTTTGATAAAGTTTTGAAGAAGTTCAAAATGGATCAGGCAAAGAAAGGGTTCTTGCCTGTGTTACAAGGTGTGAAGTTGAGTCAGACTCAATGCCCTACCACTGCAGAAGATAGAGAGAAAATGAAAGGTGCTCCCTATGCTTCAGCCATAGGCTCTATCATGTATGCAATGATGTGTACCAGACCTGATGTGTGCCTTGCTATCAGTTTAGCGAGGAGGTACCAAAGTAATCCAGGAGTGGATCACTTCACAGCGGTCAAGAACATCCTGAAATACCTGAAAAGGACTAAGGATATGTTTCTTGTATATGGAGGTGACAAAGAGCTCGTCGTAAATGGTTACGTCGATGCAAGCTTTGACACTGATCTGGTTGACTCTAAGTCACAAACCGGATACGTGTTTTTATTAAATGGTGGAGTTGTCAGTTGGTGCAGTTCCAAGCAGAGCGTCGTGGCGGGATCTACATGTGAAGAGAGTACATAGCTGCTTTAGAAGCAACGAATGAAGGAGTCTGGATGAAGGAGTTCATATCCGATCTAGGTGTCATACCTAGTGCATCGGGTCCAATGAAAATCTTTTGTGACAATACTGGTGCAATTGCCTTGGCAAAGGAATCTAGATTTCACAAGAGAACCAAGCACATCAAGAGAAGTTTCAATTCCATCCGCGATCAAGTCAAGGAGGAAGACATAGAGATTTGCAAGATACATACGGATCTGAATGTTGTAGACCCGTTGACTAAGCCTCTCTCACGAGCAAAACATGATCAGCACCAAGACTCCATGGGTGTTAGAACCATTACAATGTAATCTAGATTATTGACTCTAGTGCAAGTGGGAGACTGGAGGAAATATGCCCTAGAGGCAATAATAAAGTTGTTATTTATATTTCCTTATATCATGATAAATGTTTATTATTCATGCTAAAATTGTATTAACCGAAACTTAGTACATGTGTGAATACATAGACAAACAGAGTGTCACTAGTGTGCCTCTACTTGACTAGCTCGTTGAATCAATGATGGTTATGTTTCCTGACCATAGACATGAGTTGTCATTTGATTAACGAGATCACATCATTAGAGAATGATGTGATTGACTTGACCCATCCGTTAGCTTAGCACGATGATCGTTTAGTTTGTTGCTATTGCTTTCTCCATAACTTATACATGTTCCTATGACTATGAGATCATGCAACTCCCGAATACCGGAGGAACACTTTGTGTGCTACCAAATGTCACAACGTAACTGGGTGATTATAAAGGTGCTCTACTGTAACACCCATGATGCGGCTATATCTCCCACGTGTCGAGGCATGACTTAGAGGCATAACTGCATGGTGGTTTTGTCGCAAGAGGGGTAATATTCACACAATCCCATGTACTGAATAAGAAAGGGATAAAGAGAAGGAGAAAAGGGAGTGAGAGAGGAACAGAATAAGAAGGGGAGGAGCAGCGGGGTCGAGCTTTTGCTGCGGGGGCGGCGGAGCTTGCTGTCGTCGGTGGCTGCACAAGTGGCGGTGACCATGGGGAGGGGTGGATCCCGAGGATGGTGGGAGTCTGTCGGGAACTCGGGATTGGGCAGGACTAGGAGGGGAAAACGAGGGAGAGACAAAGTGGATATCTTTTGCGGTGGCGGGGAGGAAATGATGGATGGGACAGCTAGGTCTAGGGTTAGGTTCTTATATAGGTAGGTTGGTTAGCTTAGAGGCCACTCGGTCCCTCTGATCGGAATCGAACGGTCGCGAATAAATAGCTAGGGAGTCCAAATAAGAAAATGGAGATGTTTTATAGATGTTTGGGGATGGTCCAGACCCAACGGTAACGATAGTCCGGTTTCGGGTTCGGGGAAGTTTCGGACACGGACGAGAGGGTCGATGCACTGTGCAAAGAGGGATTAGGTGGTTTGACAAGAGGGAATCGAAAACCCGGTTGGTCTCCAAACGGTCAATGAAGGTGAGGGGTTTGATGGGCTCAGAAAAGAGAGAGAAGAGAGATGCCCGGCAGCAGTTTCAGAGACCGAAACGTCCGACAAATAAACCGACTATATTGCCGCTATAGTTATCCTCTGGGGCATCAAACAAACTCCGAATGTGATGAAACTTGGCAGGCGGTCTACTGACAACATAACAACACTGCATGCCAACTTTCAGCCTGTTCCGAGAACATTTTCCAGCCACTTATAAAATACTATTTCGGATGTGCCGCGGGCGCGTGCGAGTTTGTCTGGGCTCAGCACGGACAACGAAGAGAACTGGGGGGACCCAGACGGATGCAAGTTTTGAAAACATACAGATGCAATGCAGATGATGACAAAGCAAAATGCAACACGCAAGCAAATAACATGGCAAAGACAGCGAATAACTGGAAGACACCTGGCTCAACGGTCTCGGGGTGTTACAACACTCCACCACTACAAGAGGATCTCATCCCAAGATCTAGGATGGCACCGGAGGGAAACGGAAGAGGAAGAGAAGAGGTAAAACTAAGTTACTTCTTTGACAAATGAGTGAAACCAAAGAACCTTGCGAGGTTGAACAAATTGAGAGAAAGAATACAACAAAGATGAAAAAAGTTGAAAACACTCTGTTAGAAAAGTGGAACAAGGAACATTACTAGAACCTTGTAGGTTTAAAGACATAAGAAAAAGGGTTCCAATGGATAGGAAGTACATGCAAGCACTCCGGATGAAACAAGATGTACAAGGAATGATAAAGATCGATTACGACAACACTCCGGTTGGAAATGGAAGGCATAGAATATAAACTTGACAAGATGAGAGGATACTTGATGAAATCAACAACACACTGCCTCCGGAACTATTGAAAGAATGGCACAAGGGGTAAGAAAGATTTCAGACAGCACTCTAGTTGAGAAGGGAGGCAAAACTTGATAAGATGAGAGAACTTGAATGAAGGACACAACACTCCGGTTAAATGGATAAGCACGAAAAGAACACGATCCTCACAATTCGAGATGATGAGTGAAAAGAGCAACCTCACAATGCCTCCGGAAGAAAGAATAGAAGATAGATCGTTAGGAAGAAAGAAAGTAGAAGAAAATGATAACTTCTACCACCAATGAATTTGAAAGCATCCTTAGAAATAAGGATTGAATGGAGTTGTTGAAAATTAAACAACAAAAGAATAAGGTTGTTGTGGGCTTAAGGAAAACGTCTCAAAATTATGAAGTGAAATTCTTCCACTAACGGAAACAATAGATTGGATTGATATCAACAAGGAGACGAGAAACTTATTTCCCCGGGAGAATAAATGAAGAACTTGGGTCATTTATAAGCACCATAAATAGTAACAATCCTTAGGGAAAGCTTTAGGTGAAACATAACCCAAGATAACTCCAATGAAGAGATTGATGGGTTGCAAAGGATCTCATGAACGAATTGAAAATGATGGGTTTAAAATATGTCATTCCGTACAACTTGTGAATCATGAAACACGAAGGGAAATTGTCAAGAGTGACATAACACCAACTCAAATAAGAAGGTAGAAAGAATTGCATTTCGGAATGCAAGATGAAGATGCTTGAACTCCTCAAACCAAGACATGTGTTGAACACCATGTTTATTTTAGAGTATAGCTTGGCGGATCTTAGCTTCGAGAGAAATCTTGAAGAACAATTGAAGAATGAAAGGAATCCTTAACGAACAACCATGTAGAGCCTCCATGAAGAACTCCGGTAATAAAAAGATGATAAAAAGAAAGATAAGTTGAAAACATAAGGTGAAGCCTTGCGATGATTTAGATGGAGCTTCGCGACAAGATAAAGAGGGAAGCTTGGAACTCTGGAAAAGAAAAGATGGAGCAACTTGGAACCAAGAATTTCTTCCTCATGAACAAACTCCGGAAGAAGGAATTGAATTTACTCGATGAAACAAGAATAATAATTACATTATGTTTATCCTTCACCAATTTAAATTGATGACAAGCAATGGATTTGGCATACTACTTATTCTCGTAGAAAGGATTAAGAGCGATATAGCGCAAACTTGAGAAGGACTTCAACGAACCACTGGCAGGATTGGAAAGAACGAATGAATTGATATAATAATGAAGGAAAAGAAATCTTGAATGAACCACCGTAAGAATTGAACATGAAAGTAGCAAGAGGACAATTCACTGGGAAGAATTGGAAAACGAATGAAGATACTTGAGGGAATTTAGATACATGAGAACGAGTAGATCACGGTCTGATTAGAGAATACTTGAATGACGCACTGGTAAGATTGGGGAAAGAGAGATGAATGCTGAGAATGAATAAATCTGAGATGAAGGGTTCCGGAGAATCAAACTGAAAAGACTCCTGGATTGCTCCGAATGGTTGAAAAAATTCTCACAATCGAAAACAATTATGAGAGGATGGCATCAAGCTAGACCCATGAATCTTGAAGAGAATGGAGCAAGATTTAAGAGAAACTCTTCTTCGGTCTTCACAAACCCGAGAATGATGATGAGAAACACCACCATGAATTGTTGAGACACTCCGGGATAATGAAGAATATAAAGGTTGAATCAACAATGAAAAGAATTTGAAAGATGTTGGAGAAAGACATATGACTGGTGATAATTCATTCTTACATCAACTTTGAAAGAATTTGAAAATAACTCCGGAAAAATTAGACGAGTTGGGTAAGATCCTGGGAAAAGACCTGTGGGTTAGGGCCCACTAAAATAAAACACCGTTGAATGATTTTAAAAGAGAGATTGCGTCGGTTGAATGAAATGACTTGAATGGGATAAAAATCTCCAAATAGCTTGACCGGATTAAGAATGGAAACATGAATCTTCTGAGATATCTTCAGCGCTTCGGAACAAATGAATAGCGAGAGGTGAATGATTAGGGGGGTGCACCGGCATGAGAAAGCATTTGAAACGAGGAAAGGATATGATCAACACTGAAAGCTTGAATTGAATCCACCGGAGAAGAAAAAGAATGAAGAATGATGGACTTGAAGCTTCCTTAGTATCTTCCTGAGAATCACCGGATAAGAACATTGATTGAAAAGAATGAAGAGACTTCACATCCATAAGATGGATACTTGATTAAGAAATCTGAGTCCTTGAAGAAAAGGGTGGGAGGGCGGGAAAACAAAGGCAACTTGGGATGGATGGAACAAACACCGTTGGGAAAAACTGAGGGGTTATCTTGCGAATTGTTGAAATGATCGGATCCACTTGAAGAGAAACACGTCGGTTGCAAAAGATTTGGCATGACCATCTCGATGATCGAAAAGGATTAGCACTCCCATAGAAATATGAGAACACCATTTAGGAAAAGGTATGGATTCAACACTTGACATTGAAGCAACTCGAATACCACAAACCAAAACAAAACAAAGGATTTGGCTTGCAGAATAAGCCGGAACAAATACATATGATAGAGATTTACCCCATCCCATATCATGCATCTGTCGGAAAGATATTCTAGGAGCTACTTGAATACCCACCTATAAACTCCCAAAACTTTCTAGTTATGCAATCTGGTGTTGGGGATACAGGGGAAGCATAATATCTCACCCAAACTAACAATCCCTACATCCAGCTGTATCCATCCTTCAACACATAACCAAGAAACCTTCGGAAATCGTGTACCTCAACCTTCGAAAAGCATCTGTTATACGAGTTATGCCAATACTCTCGAACTCCCGCCCCAGTACTGGGTGGCATCGAGGTTATCTCACCAACAACTGCATAAAAGAGATTTTCGATGTCGGCGAACTCAGGTATTCCAGAACTGCAATGATAAAATTGTGACGACAACACCTTAGAGCTCAACTCCCCGGGATACTACCACAACACCTAAATGTCAGGAGGCACCAAGAACAATGTTCTCGTCACAAGAATATCGAAATGATTCCAAGATACCCGCGTGATCCTAAATTTTTTTCGTGAAATTTGAGGAGAGGAAAGTCAAAACTTCTACGTCAGGAGGCCTCACCAGAGCGACGAAGGGACTGAGGAGTAAAAATAATCCTACTCTCCGATATATATAATCCTAAGACTCAAAACATTTTGTTCTAGACTCAACAACGTCAGCGATTCGATCAAGCAGGGGGCTCCTAAGTCGGGGATGGCTCTGATACCAACTTGTAACACCCACGATGCGGCTATATCTCCCACGTGTCGAGGGACGACTTAGAGGCATAACCACATGGTGATTTTTTCGCAAGAGGGGTAATCTTCACACAATCCCATGTATTGAATAATAAAGGGATAAAGAGAAGGAGAAAAAGGGAGTGATAGAGGAACAAAATAAGAAGGGGGGAGCGGCGGGGTCGAGCTTTTGCTGCGGGGGCGGCGGAGTTTGCTGTCGTCGATGGCTGCACAAGTGGCGGTGGCCATGGGTGGATCCCGAGGATGGTGGGAGTCTGTCGGGAACTCAGGATTGGGCAGGACTATGAGGGGGAAATGAGGAAGAGATAAAGTGGATGTCTTTTGCGGCGGCGGGTAGGAAATGATGGATGGGACAGCTAGGTCTAGGGTTAGGTTGTTATATAGGTAGGTTGGTTAGCTTAGAGGCTACTCGGTCCCTCTGATCAGAATCGGACGGTCGCGAATAAATAGCTAGGGAGTCCAAATAAGAAAACGGAGATGTTTTATAGATGTTTGGGGATGATCCGGACCCAACGGTAACAATAGTCCGGTTTCGGGTTCGGGGAAGTTTCGGACACAGACGAGAGGGTCGAAGCACTGTGCAAAGAGGGATTAGGTGGTTTGACAAGAGGGAATCAAAAACCCGGTTGGTCTCAGAACGGTCAATGAAGGTGAGGGGTTTGATGGGCTCAGAAAAGAGAGAGAAGAGAGATGCCCGGCAGCAGTTTCGGAGACCGAAACGTCCGACGAATAAACCGACTATATTGTCGCTATAGTTATCCTCTGAGGCATCAAACGAACTCCGAATGTGATGAAACTTAGCAGGCGGTCTACTGAAAACATAACAACACCGCATGCCAACTTTAAACCCATTCTGAGAACATTTTCCGGCCACTTATAAATACTATTTTGGACGTGCCGCGGGCGCGTGCGAGTGTGTCTGGGCTCAGCGCGGACAACGAAGAGAACTGGGGGACCCGGACGGATGCAACTTTTGAAAACATGTAGATGCAATGCAGATGATGACAAGGCAAAATGCAACACGCAAGCAAATGACATGGCAAAGACAGCGAATAACTGGAAGACACCTGGCGCAACGGTCTCGGGGCGTTACATCTACAGGTGTCTCCAATGGTGTTTGTTGAGTTGGCATAGATCGAGGTTAGGATTTGTCACTCCTATTGTCAGAGAGGTATCTCTGGGCCCTCTCGGTAATGCACATCATTATAAGCCTTGCAAGCAATGTAACTAATGAGTTAGTTACAGAATGATGCATTACAGAACGAGTAAAAAGACTTGCCGGTAACGAGATTGAACTAGGTATTGAGATACCGACGATCGAATCTCAGGCAAGTAACATACCGATGACAAAGGGAACAACGTATATCGTTATGCGGTTTGACTGATAAAGATCTTCATAGAATATGTGGGAGCCAATATGAACATCCAGGTTCCGCTATTGGTTATTGACCAGAGACGTGTCTCGGTCATGTCTACATAGTTCTTAAACCCGTAGGGTCCGCACGCTTAACGTTTGGTGACGATCGGTATTATGAGTTTATATGTTTTGATGTACCGAAGGTTGTTCGGAGTCCCGGATATGATCACGGACATGACGAGGAGTCTCGAAATGGTCGATACATAAAGATCGATATATTGGATGACTATGTTTGGACATCGGAATGGTTCCAGGTGAGTTCAGGCATTAACCGGAGTACCGAGGGGTTACCGGAACCCCCCGGGGAGTATATGGGCCCTAATGGGCTTTAGGGGAGAGAGCGAGGGGCTGCCTAGGGCAGGCCGCGCGCCCCCCAAGGCCTAGTCCGAATTGGACTAGGGGGGCGGCGCCCCCTCCTTCCTTCTCTTCTCTCTTCCCTTTCCTTCTCTCCTACTCCTACTACATGGAAGGGGGGAATCCTACTCCCGGTGGGAGTAGGGGAGTCCCCAGGGCGCGCCATAGTAGAGGGTCGGCCCTCCCCCTCCTCCACTCCTTTATATACGGGGGAGGGGGGGCACCCCATAGACACACAAGTTGACCATTGATCCCTTAGCCGTGTGCGGCGCCCCCCTCCACCATAATCCACCTCAGTCATATCGTAGCGGTGCTTAGGCGAAGCCCTGTTCCGGTAGCTTCATCATCACTGTCATCACGCCGTCGTGCCAACGAAGCTCTCCCTCAACACTTTGCTGGATCGTGAGTTCGTGGGACGTCACCGAGCGAACGTGTGCAGATCACGGAGGTGCCATACTTTCGGTACTAGGATTGGTCGATCGTGAAGACGTACGACTACATCAACCGTGTTGACATAATGCTTCCGCTTACAGTCTACGAGGATACGTAGACAACTCTGTCCCCTCTCGTTGCTATGCACCACCATGATCTTGCGTGTGCGTAGGAATTTTTTTGAAATTACTGCATTCCCCAACACATAGTTCTAAGCTAACGGATGGGTCTAGTCCATCACATCATTCTCTAATGATGTGATCCCGTTCATCAAATGACAACACATGTCCATGGCTAGGAAACTTAACAATCTTTGATTAACGAGCTAGTCAAGTAGAGGCATACTAGGGACACTCTGTTTGTCTATGTATTCACACATGTACTAAGTTTCCAGTTAATACAATTCTAGCATGAATAATAAACATCTATCATGATATAAGGAAATATAAATAACAACTTTATTATTGCCTCTAGGGCATATTTCCTTCAGTGATCCTGTTCATCAAATGACAACACATGTCTATGGTTAGGAAACTTAACCATCTTTGATTAACGAGCTAGTCAAGTAGAGGCATACTAGGGACACTCTGTTTGTCTATGTATTCACACATGTACTAAGTTTCCAGTTAATACAATTCTAGCATGAATAATAAACATTTATCATGATATAAGGAAATATAAATAACAACTTTATTATTGCCTCTAGGGCATATTTCCTTCACTTTTGAGCACCCTAAAAAAGAAACAATATGTTTAATTTGTTGTTAAGTTGAATTTTAGTACATGTAGGGGGCAGGCGGCTGGCATTGTGGGGTTTGGAAGGGGAGGCTGGTGTTGAGGATTGAAATATCATGACGATAACGATTGGGGGATAGAATGGTCCATCCTAATTCAATTCCTCGAGATTTAGGAATCGACATCCAACATTTATTCCACCTTCAAGCTTCAACATATATTAACAAATTAACTGCACTATATTCATATATTGTCATAATATATACTGGTTTAATGGAATATGAAACTATGACATAAGTTTGTACATAATTTAGATACACATGTGAACTATACTTAATTAAAGTGCATGTGTGCAATTATTTGATATGTGTATGCATAGGAGGATATGTGGTATAGGACACTCTTTCTATGTAGTGGGGTAAGATGGCTCCATCGAAAGGCCACACATGCCTCTCTTGTCAGGAATGTCCTTCTCCATTCTTAAATATCTGTTCTCACCCCATGCTGTTCCCCATGAATTCTTCAATAACCAATACTTTGTTTCGTCGCTAGTCTTGCCATAACCAATAGTTGCAATACCATGGTCTAGGTCAGTGCCACATGAGCCAGTCATCTCTCCAACTTTGTAAAATTGGAACGTCATATCTCCTTCATCAACAGCTACTGAGACAGGTTGGCTTGCGATGGCTTGCATGAGGGCTCCCTCGTTGTTGGCTGGAACATCCTCATAGCTTTTGATGGTTGCGACACCGTTGGTTCCACTCTTGCACTTGTCATCTGCCACCATATATGGGTAGTTGGACTCAGCGGTGAGACCGCCATTCTTGATTATGAACTTAAATGCATCATCCATGAGCCCTCCTTCACAGCCTTGGTCTTTACCCTGGACATCACAATCCACCAACTCTTGCTCTGACAACGAGACAAGCTTGCCAGTTTTGAGCTTAACGATGCCCTTCGTAGCAGCGACAGCGAAAAACTCCCAACAACAACCTACACATGGTACACTTTGGCAGATACTATAAGACGACATTCTAAAATATGAAATGTATGCGCAATACATTGTTATCCTAAATATACTTACAACATTGGCCCTAATCCTTGATGGAGGTGACTGAACCTTTGGTCCTCCAGTCTATGGTTGTCGGAAGTGCATCAAGACTTACATTCTCATACCTGAATCCGGTAGGAACCTTCTCCAACCTTGGTTTATACCCCTTGTTAGCCTTTGTCTCCTTGACTCCTCGTTGGTGAGGTCAGTGAACTGATTGACGCCCAAATAGATCTTTCGTTTCTCGGTGTTAAACGACTCGATGAACCCGACATTGGCCTTGAACACATCAAATCGATGTGCCTTCTCAACAGCATCTTTGTACACACGGTTGTACTGCACCATCCAACTCTCGTGCCTTGCCACCATCGACAAGCCATCATCGAGCTCGTGAGCTGCTAAGATCGAACTACAAAAGTATAGGCATCCGAGGACGCCAAGGACCAAAGCTTTTGATATGGCAATGGTATGCTTGATGGATTGCTTGCTACCACTAGCGTGCAATGTGTGCCCTGCTTGCCTTATGCAAATGGAATTGGGTGTCTTATATAGTTTGATGCATGTATTTAAGTATAGGCGATGGAGATGGTCTCCAGCGTAGCGATGAAGTACATTTGGTGGGCGGATGTTATAAATCAAACGGACCTAGCATCTGGTGGGCCGATGGTATAAATCAAACAGACTTTAGTTGAATGTGATTGCATGGTGACGTTGATTCTATCGATCCTATTCCTATGGAGCTTAATAATGTTTTAGCGTGAGTAGGGGAAGGGGGGACCAAATATATAAGTTGGTTGTCGTCTTTGCAATGCATGCATAAGCTTTCTACTGCTTGGATTTTATTAAAAGCGTCACACTAAGTGTTGATTTGCATAATTGTGGGTACGTACAGAGAATATATCTAAGAATCCTGTAGCCTACCAATATAAAATGATTAGACGTGATCGCTTGTAGAGACGAGGAGTGTAACACGGACTTAATAAGTTGATTAACACAACTTAACTAACCGAATCATCATATATTAAAGGAACTAAGTTAGTTAATCAATCTTAATTAATTTAATCCGGAGTCCAAAAACTGCCTTGGTACCCGGCTTCTGTTTTCTTTCCTATATAGAATACGTGAGCTCCGAGCATACGTCAAGTGCAAGAATTTTATATCACTAGACATTCTTCTCACGTACGCAGATGCTCCTTTTCACTCACAACCTCATAGAAGTACCATATTTCACTATCCACTACATATTTGTGGCCGTCGTGGTGTTCAAGTGGTCTCTCTATGCAACGTGTGTTGTAGGTAGGTAGGTCGTGCGGTATTGCAGCTCAAGGCTCAACGATAGTATGTAACAATGCGCAAAAGCAGATACACCGCGTGAAGCATCAACCAACGCACACAACCAATGCAACCAACACTTTTTCCCTCTTCCCATTGATCTGCATGGTTACAAAAAGATATGCAAGAACCGAGAAGAGGACACGCACACGGACATATAGGTCAGGCAAGACAAACTGGGGTGAGCAACTGAGGGCCGAAGTGAACACATGACACACACATACAGATTGGACCAATGCAGGAGAAAAGGAAGATGGTCGATTGATAAGAGGGGGCATGCATGCAAGACAATCCGGGAGTCCACAATGCGGATTTCTAGCGAGTATAGTAAACTAAGAGATTATAAGACCATTTTAGCCGGACGGGGCTTATTTGAGCCCAGGAGTGAACAGTAAATTCATCAAAAATAGTAAAATAATTTAAGAAATCCAAAAAAAATATGATTAAAGATGCTTGAGTGCGTGATGTCCGTGCAAAAATTCAGCGCATTTGAACATCTGACGAGCTTTATGAAAAAAAAGACAAATTTTGAGGTCTGTGAAAAAGTTTACTATTTTGCACTGTTCGGATCTGATTTTGTCTTTTTGGCTGAGAGCTCATCGGATGTCCAAATGCGCTGAATTTTTGCACAGACATCACACACTCAAGCATCTTTCACCACAAAAAGAATTGGATTTTTTTTAGTTTTTCTAGTATTATTTTTGAATTTACTGTTCACAAGGTGTAGATGAGCCCGGGAGCCGAATTGGATATTCGCATTTTAACCATGTATGACACATTTACTCTAACTTTGCCCCCTCAACTCTGTTCTAGTAGAATGTTTCGGCCCCTCCCAACATCATGCTCTTTTTTTTAGTCGAGGCTAAAAAAAATCATGCTCAAGCTCCACTGGTGCCACTAGTCACTCAACTTTGTTGGTTATCATGCTCAAGATCCAAATCAACCATGTTGTGCTCGATCAAATCTGATTATTGTTTTCCGGTGTGTGTCATTAAGAAGTTACCTCCAATTTTAGGTAGAGAAATATATATATATATATATATATATATATATATATATATATATATATTGCGGGGAGGTAGAGAAATATATAACTCACCAACTACACATTCAAAATATACCGGTTTCCGGTTCAAAAGAGGACCAATATTTGGAGGGCAACATTAGAAATGAAAAATGATTTGGGTTGTGTGCATCCCGGACGCAGTGGAACATTTTATTATTACCTTTTATTTTATTTTTGCAAATAGAGAGTGGGGAGTATCATGCATAGTTTAGAAAAACCGAACCAGTGAGGCTTGTAATCTTGTGTAGGTTTTCACCGGTCAGACCGCCGGTTCATCAGTTCATTCATGACAAAAAATCTAAATGTCTAAGTTATTGTTTTTAAAAAAATTGGCCTCAAATCAAATGAGAAAGTAAAATCTTTGATGTAATTCATTAATAAATCACAAAGTGTTGCTAGCCTAGTTGGTTACGGCGTGCGTGGGCTCAAGGTCAAGGGTTCGGTCCAGTCCGGTTTTAAAAACCATGTTATCAGGATTCGAAACGTTGAGCGACACATCGAAGATCCTCCCAAGGCCCCAACAAAAGAATGAAAACAAAAGAGCCTTCAACATCACCAATATACAAGCACTCAAAAGGATCATGTGCTCGGACGTTTGACATGGCACGCAATTAGTTTGAAAGAAGATATATGTTAGGACGTGACAAGCTAGCGACGTGTGCTTCGCCGCGAATCAGTGAGGGTTCCCACACTGGCAAGGCACACGCAGGTCGCCGTCTGACAGAGGCGTGCGCATTCAACTTGTCACAAATCCTTTTCTCTCCCTTTACTTTTCTTTCCTTTTTTATCTACAACTGATCACCACAACAGAATCCTATATCTATACAAGCCGTTCACAAAATTCACAGTGTATTTGGCACAAACAGATAAGCTGAAGCTCCTGAAATGCCAGGCAGAAAACGGAGTATAAACTGAACAACTTACTAGTACTCACAAAATGGTATGTTCTGATACAGCTCTGGTTTATAGCTGACAGGAGGTTTGGCCTCAGACGGCGTCCCACGCGCCTCCTTCGCGCTCCGGGGCACGGTACGAAGACCCTAGGTCGTCTCCCGATTGCCGTCTCAACATGCTAGCCCTCTGCATCAGACGCACAAGTTGCTGGACGACCTCGGAGATCGGTGGACGGAACTCCGGTTCCGGCTACAGAAGGGCAGACAGAAAATTTATGATCTCACTCTACCTCTCTGAAGAGAATAATTCAGTTCATATATCAACATAGCCACTACTTTTCCTATCAACATAATCTACTTTGAGATTGACAGGGGTGAATGATCAGATTGCTAGTGAATGCTGTTCATATTTTAGCTGCAAGCTGGACAGATGTTGATGGTCATATGCAGCATGAGAGAAAAGAAAATGATGTACCTGGACAGACAACGCGATTATGTCTGCGAAACGGGAGAGAGATTTTGCAGGGTACATCCCGTCCATTGCTGGGTCAACCATCTTGGCAAGCGCATCGATGTCGTGGAGCTGCGGGGTTGCCCACCCGACAAGGGACTGCTCTGACCTCTCCCTGGATCTGCACAACACAATGGTTCAAATCTCAACAGGAGAACAAAAGGTGATTTTTGTGGTTCAAATTTACAGCAATAGTACACTTTTGCAGGTCAGAAATGGTACCTGTCTAGCGGCTTACGGCCCGTAAGTAGCTCTAACATCACTACTCCAAAACTGTACACGTCACTCTTTACAGTATGTGTTCCTGACATGGCAAATTCTGGGGCACTGTATCCAAGTGAGCCAAGCACCTCAGTTGAAACCTGGCAAAACATAACAAAATGATGCCTGATTTAGTCCAACTAACAATGAAAAAAATATATGAAACTTTTGAAAAAAAACACCGTTGGTAGTATGTTGCTACTATGTTACTTACCTCTCTCTCAGGATTTGGTGAGAAGGCAGCAAGCCCAGAGTCAGACAGATGTGGGCTGCACTCTTCATCAAGCAGGATATTTGATGACTTGAGGTTTCTATGTACAACAGAGGGAAGGCACACCTCATGCAGGTACCTGAACAAAGGTCAGCAATACACTGTTATAAGTTCGCTTGACCAGAAAAGTGCAGAGTGAAAGGCACTAGATTCAGTAGATCGTTGAGACAACATACTCCAAAGCTCGAGCGGTGCCTAGCGCTATCCTCACACGGGCGTTCCATGTAAGGTTCTTGCTCGCTTCATCGGAATAGTGCAACATATCATGCAGTGTTCCATTTCCAATATGCTCATATACAAGAAGCCTTTGTCCATGGTCAGCACAATAGCCCGTAAGCGACACGATGTTCGGGTGCCTAAGCCGAGAAATGTTCGATACAACCTCAAGAAAATGATCTTCTTCATACAAGGAAAGGGAAGCACTGTCTATCTTCTTCACCGCAAGCACCTGTGGCATGTCACACAGTTCAGTTCTAATGTATGATGAGGCTAAAATAAAAAGGGCTGAATATGCAAACAATGCTATGCTTGTAAAAGCACTAAAAGTAATTGTTGAGTCGTTGACTACAAGTAATTTTACCTTTCCATTGGGGAAATCAGCTCTGTAAACACGACCAAGTGAACCCTCACCTAGTAGGGTATCTTGACAGAAGCTGTTTGTAGCAACTTGGAGCGAAGCAACAGTATATGAAGTCGCCGCACCAGGAACCTTTATCTTCTTTGCTGGAGAACTATTTACACCATACGCCCTCTCAGGAGTGCCAATAGGCCGCGGGAGCACTGAAGCTGCGACAGGAGAGTCTTGATGGATGTTGGTGTTAGAATCTACACACACACAAAAAGAAACGAGATGGATGTAAGGATTTGAATTGCCAACCAGACAGAATTTAGTAATTCAAAGTTAATAAACATTTCAGCCTCCTGCAACTGTTTCATTTGTACCCTTTTCTTACATCTTGAAAACAGCAAAAATAACAAAATCTGATTCACTTTACCTTAAGCAGGTCTAATCCTATTCCAGGCAAACCTACAAATCCCTATGTTTACTTCAAATGGTAACGAGAAACTATCATGCGCAAAGAAATAGGAGCATACCTCTGTCTATGTTTACTGCAAGAGCACCTACAAAGTCTTTCGGTTCACCGGTACCACCATCCTTTCTTTTATGAACACTGTGAAGGCAGAACACCAACGCGAAAAGTATACATGAAGCAGCAGCCACTGACCCAACAGCCAACCCTACAAGAAGACCTGTTTGCCGGCCTTGCTTCTTGTCACCTTCGTCGATAGGGATATCATCCTCAGGGCCATTTGGAAAAGTTGTCGGTACTTGAGGACGGTCTGGCTGAGCAACCGGACTCTGAGACGGTGGCATGATAATCCGTGGTGGAGATGCAGGCATATTGATAAATGAGTTCCCTCCAGCGCTATGGTTTCAATTGCACTGACCCATCAGTATCTAAAAATTTATGATTTGTGTAATAAAATAGCAATAAAATATGTTATAGTGCCTACCTCAAGTCTGGAATCGAGTTGAGTTCCCCTGGTATCAAGCCGCTGAAGTTGTTGTTTGCTATATTTCTGTTTAAAGGCATAATTATTGTACGCATGAGACGAAAAAGCAGGCAAAGTTTATTAGCAGTCATGTTGGCAGATGGGAGGTCACTTACAGTGTAGTAAGGCTTAGGTTGCTGAGGACATTGACTGTGCCTGATAATTGATTGTTTTGCATATAGCTGCACAATGGGATGAAAGTAAAGAATTATGGAACAACCATGAAACTGAAACACAAAAGCTAGAGGATCGAGTTTAAGACTACTTAGTACTTACAGGCTAGAAAGATTTGACAGAGAGACAAAAGAAACTGGAAGATTCCCTGACAGGTTGTTGAAAGATAAATCCCTGAAAGACAACAGCTTAAGATGAAGTCATGTAACAGGGGGAAAATGCATATGCACTGCTAACAGTTATGCAGTGATCCGCCTTAGTGCCGATGATCATCATTTCAACGCACATTTTACAGGTAAAATGGATAATTAAATTCATCTTTGGCACCCAAAAATGACGAAGAAAGAGAATGATATAGCTCATAGCTTCGGTTTGGGCACCCCTATCCTTATTTAGTGAATGATGTAGCTCATAGCACCCAAATAAGACGAAGATAAAAAGTCTCAGTAGACCTTACAATACAGAAAGCGAATTGAGGCCCCCAAATAGTTCGCCGATTTCCTGGAACAGAGAGTTGTGACTGACATTGCTGCATGCAGATGTTATTTGTAGTTAGACTATGTCACATAAAAAATGCCACAAATTTAATCACATATTTGCGGTAGTAAGCAACTTACAGGTAGCCAAGTGATAAGATGTTGGATATAGAGTATGGGATGTTGCCGGAAAAATTATTTCTCGCCAAATTCCTGCATCATCGCTATGAGTAAAACAGCAAGAACAAATTACTTGTAAATGGTAATGGAGATGTGCAAGGTGAGAAGCATTACAGATGGATAAGATTTGGTGGCAGCTGATACGGAATTACATCATGCAAGCTGTTGTTACTCAAGTCCCTGCAAGTACAGAAATGAAAATAATATGAATTTAAGGAAAACATAGAGCAATGAAGATTTGTACTACTGGTGTTAGCTCATACATCGTTGTCAGTGCCACTAGACTGGACAGTAGGTAGCCAAGAGTGCCATTCAATCCCATACCAGAAAGGTTGCTGCAAAATAGGGGTGGAAGCAGGGTGTATCAGTGTTGATTAACTTCGTTTCAGAGAAATTCGTATGACAACAACGGTAAAATCAGATAAAAGCAGAATGAAGGGGAAAGTAAAATTGGCACAAATATGCAGAATCTTCTGTCAGTAACATCTTGATAGCCTAGAGCAACTTTAAATTGAAAAGCACAAATACATAGAGGTTTCTCCAAGGCTTGGTACCAAAAGCTTAGCCAAACAAAACTACGTAGTCAGTTTCAGAGCAGGGTTGCATAAATCTCTGTTTTCCACAGCATGCATGCAGAAGAACGAAAAAGGAGAACTTTTTGTCCCAGAAATCAACAGATATTTTTCTGGCCAGCGCATATGGTAAATGTTCGTACACTTTACCAGTGTCCAAAATACCTGCAAAGGATGCAAATGCTGACAGAATTTTCCCTGCAAGACGCTACCATGCCAAACTTTTCATGCAACCAGAATGCAGCGACGAAGGATCAATCCACAACGTGGCAAATCGCTTTGCCCTCTCCAATTCTTCGTCAGTAAACAATTTAGGACAGGAGAGAGACCCTTACATTGAGGTGATGGCGGAGCCAGAGCAGGAGACGCCCATCCAGGCGGCGCCGCAGGGGTCGCCGCCGCCGGCCGACCAACCGGCGAGCTGAGCCGGGCTGTTCCAGGAGGTGTAGAGGTCCCCAAGAGCCGCAACTGCAAGAACCCAGAGCACACCAAACATCAGGCACACAAAGAATGCCTGCCAAGAAACCAAGAGGGGGGGCCGGCATTACCGCCGGCGGCGTCGGTATCGGCCCCGACCACCGACGCAAGGGCGAGGAGGAGGCCGGCGAGAGCGGCGGCGGCGGCCAGCGCCGCCATTCTTGGCCCTCTCCCCGCTAGGAAAACCCTCGTCGCGGCTATCTTCTCGGCTGACACGACCTGGCCGCGGTGATCACCATTCCCAACGGCCCATGCCTCGCTCTTATCTATCTATCCGGGGCTAGTTAATATAGAAAGAAGTGCACGATGCCATGCTTGCTCGAGGCAGTGGGCGCGGGAGGGGATGCAGTGTGGCGTCGGCAAGGATTGGTCCCTCTCCCCCATCCGCTTCCTGTCTCTGGGTTCCCGGGTCCTTGTCTCGCTGCGGTTGTCCGCGGTGTGGGGTACCGCCGCGGCGTGCTTTTGGCTTCGTAAATGTGGGGGACGACAACGAGCTGTTTGGAGGGGAAGGCGAGCTGGCGCTTCGATAAAAAAAATGATCATGGGTTTAGACACACAAGGCACATCTGTTGTGGCCCAAATTTTAAACCCAAATTCGATCCCTCTGACGGCTAGAGAGGGCCAGGTCCGGGTGACATATTTCAGGGTGCAAATGGGTACCCTTCAGGGTATTCTCTAACCTTCTTTGGGTTTTTTTTTAGAAAAACTTAATCATACATCATGATAGTACAAGGAACACCAAAAATAACAAAAAATAAATATAGGTCGTAGACCATCTAGCGATGATTACAAGCTCTCGAGCAAGCCAAAGGCACGCTGCCATCATCGCCCGACCCTCCCTCACTAGAGCCAAGCAAAACTTGCCAGTCAAGAAGTCATCGTGCTAAGACCCCAAATGACCAACATAGCAGAACATCAATCCCGCTGATGAAAAGAAGCATAGATCAGAAGGATGCAATCTTAAGACACGCGAATTAAAACGAACGAAGATTGTATCCATGAAGATCCATGGAAGACCAACGCCGATTGAATCCCATGAGAACTGCCGGAGACGCACCTCCACACGCTCTTCGACGAGCTAGACGCACCATCGATCGGGGGATAGAAGGGCAGGAGTGCATGACCTTATTCCATCTTCAGATAACCGTCATCGCCTCACCTTCCTAGGCATGAGACAAAACATAATAGACCTTAAAAGAACACCTAAAAACGGAGCAAGAACCCTCTCGCCGGCGATGGCCGGGGTACACTGCGCTTTCATGACCCTAAGGCCATCGGAGACGAGGCGGGCGGCGGCGCGACTGGCAGGAGGCAGAAAAACTTTAGTCGTCTGGGCAAGAGGTGAAGGGGTATGTCTTTTGTGACACTCTTTAGAACTAAATTTTCATTTAGTTGAACTAAGGTGGGTCCGAGGGTGCGGTCACAAATTTGCATCCCTTGACATGTTCGCCTGATGCACTTATTATGTGTGTAGATCGTGCCAAATTTTTGTAATCCGATGACATGTATTGATGTAATAGCCCTGGATGATCTTTGTCCATAGCTTATCATGTATGTAGGTCATGCCAAGTTTTGATAGTCTGATGGCAATGTATTGATATAGTAGCCGTGGATGATCGTACAGGTAGTAGGATGCATGTGGTTGTATGGGATTGGGGTTTGCTAAAGGCTCATTCAGTTTGGAGGAAATCTAACCGTAGGAATTTGGAGTAGTATAGGAATTTGATAGGATGGCACTTGCCACCCTAAGGAATTGACTTGCCTCGTTCCTACGCGCAAAATAAGCTTTGAGTGGATGTGTAGTTTCCTCTCAAAAACACAGAAATGTGGAGACATAATAGTTGGTTGTTTTCAACAATCCTGTAAATAACTCTTCTCCCAAGTCTTAAAAGAAAACGACAAGCGAAACTTTTGTGTGTTACGGAAAGGGAAAAAATAAGAAATTGGTTGTCGTGGCATGTTGAACATGCATGTAGAAAAAAAAAGCAGAGAAAACACTTTACACCGACGAGATTATCATCGAGAGTGCAGACACAAGTGATGAGAGGTTCCTTTCAGTGTGTCCTCCCGTGGTAGGCATCTTATTAGTTGTTAACATTCGAGAGACCCATAGTCAAACACACTGGATCGCGTCCATCCAAGAACCCGTGACGTGCTACCAAACTGAATAATGTTGCGAGCACTGAGCTGAGCAGAACAACAGTCTCCTAAAAAGGCAGAACAAAAGTTGACAGGGACAGAGAAAAGAACTGTTGGACCCGGCCGGTTAACTGTGTCAGTGTGTGTGCGTGTGTAACAACAGTCCTTGGGCAACTTGCCCTCCAAAAGTCGTGCTAATCGGAATCAGATTGGCAGACAGGAGAAGCTTCCAAACAGGAACGTGCTAGGAGGTTCACTGATCACCAGTAATTCAGACCTGTGAGCATGGAGGCATCCTCCCGTGACTATAAGGGCATCTCCAGCCGTTGGCCCCCAGGGGGCGTCTAAAAGCGCCGCCTGGGGTGAATCGGCGAAAAAAACGGCACTGGGGGCGAGTTGGTCCCCAGCCGTCGGTTCCCAGGGCCGCCCCCAGGCGCGTATCTTAAAAAAAACAGAACCGTTCGGCGAAGTTATGATAAAAACTAGTTAAATTTCAGCCAAATATTACAAATTTCGGCGAAATTCGGCCAAACATTACATTAACCTAATATAAAAAAAAGAAATGGGCTGAAGTCGTCGCCGCCGTCGTCGTCGGTCTTCTCCTCCTTGACGCGGGTGCCCTTGCTGGACCCCTGCCCGACGTCGCCATGGCGAACAGGCGGCGGCGCATAGTCGTCGTCGTCGCTGTCGCACAAGACGACGACCCCGCCTTCCTCGCGGCCGCGTCGGCACTCCTCGAAGCGGCGTAGGGCGGCGCGCTGGCGCTCCTTCTCCTTCTCGCGGCGCGCCTTCTCCATCGCAATGGAGTCCTGGCGCGCCCATTCGAGGGCCGCATCGTCGTCGTCGTCGAACTCCGCCTTCACCGGCGCCAGTCCCGGCTCCGTCTTCACCGGTGCCAGCCCCGGCTCCGTTTTCACCGGCGCCAGCCCCGGCTCCGTCTTTGGCTTGACGAAGCGCGGAGGAGCCGACGAGGGGGCGCGCCGGCCGCCCTCGTTGATGACGATGCCGGCGCTGCGAGTGCGCCGGCCGAGGGGTGTCTCCGCCGCGGGCTCGGCCTTGACGCCGAGCAGCGCCGGAGAGCCGGAGGAATGTGAAGAAGAACGGGATGAGGAGGAAGAAGAGGAGGCGCCGAACCTCCTTGGAGCCCATGGCCCGGCGCGTCGGTGCTGCGCCGAGGCGGCCACCCTCGCCGGGGGGTACGCCAACGGCGGGTCGTTGCCGCCCTCGAGGTACGTGAGCACACCCTCGAGTGTGCGGCCAGGGACTGAAAGTGCGTTATGTCGACTAGAGGGGGGGTGAATAGGCGATTTTTATGAAAGTCTTCAAAACGTGAAAGTTATGAAGACAAACAGAGTGACAAGCCTATCACTATGCAGCGGAAGTTAGATTACACAACGCAAGCCATGGTCAAGTATACAATATAGTGAAAGCACAATGACAAACAGCTTCAGTGTAATGAGGATCAGGTTGGAAGAAGTTATGAAGCCAAACAGATCATACAGTCAAGTTGTGAAGACAGAAGATAAAGCAAGTATGCAATAGCTTCACAATGTGTACTGGTAAGTAAAGGAAGGTGAAGATGAAACCAGTGACACGTTGAAGACAATGATATGTTGGACCAGTTCCAGTTGCTGTGACAACTGTACGTCTGGTTGGAGCGGCTAGGTATTTAAACCAAAGGACACACAGTCCCGGACACCCAGTCCTGAACACGCAGCTCAGGACACCCAGTCCTCACCGTTTTCTCCTTGAGCTAAGGTCACACAGACCCCGCCCAATCACTCTGGTAAGTCTTCAAGGTAGACTCCCAAACCTTCACATACTTCGTTCACCGGCAATCCACAATTCCTCTTGGATGCTCAGAATGCGACGCCTAACCGTCTGGAGGATGCACAGTCCTCAAGTGTAATAAGTCTTCAGATCACTCAGACAAGAAGACTTAAGTGATGCCCAATTACTCTGGCTCTGGGTGGTTAGGGCTTTTCTCCTCACTAAGGATTTTCTCTCAAAGGCTTCGAGGTGGGTTGCTCTCAAACGACAAAAGCCGTGCACTGAAATCTGAGCAGCCAACCGTTTATGGTTGTGGGGTGGACTATTTATAACCACTTGGCAACCCGACCTGATTTGTCCGAAATGACCCTGGGTCACTAAGGAACTGACACGTGTACTAACGGTCGGATTTCGAACTCTCACGGCAACTTTACTTGGGCTGCAAGTAAAGCTGACTTGTCTGACTCTGGACAAGATTTTCTCTCATTGTCTTCACTCGAAGACATAGGATTTGAATTAGGCATCACTTCAGTCATCCAGACTGGTTCTCTTGGACCCCACTTAACAGTACGGTGGTTCCTATGACACAACATGAATAAAGTAAAACTACGAAGGATCTACGTCTTCGAGTTCCATAGGCTTCATGGGGAGTCTTCATATGTCATTGTCTTCGACATGAATGTCTTCATGAACCATCATTGTCTTCAATGTCTTCGTACATTTTTAGGGGTCATCTCTGGTAACTAAACCGAATTAATGAGGGACTTCTACCTGTGTTATCCTGCAATTCTCACAAACACTTAGTCCCTCAACTAGGTTTGTCGTCAATACTCCAAAACCAACTAGGGGTGGCACTAGATGCACTTACAGGGACGCCCCACCAGAGGTGGCGCCCCTCGCTGTTCTGCCGGCCGCCGACCACCGGCGCGCCGTTGGTGGACGCCAAGCGTTGCTGTTGGTGGCGCTCGAAATACGCCGCCCAGGCCGCGTGGTTGTCGGCGGCGTACTGGGGAAGGGAGAGCTCGACGACAGGGAGGGACGCGCGCACGATGTCGACCTCCTCGGCGAAGTACCTCGGCTTCGCCACGGCGTCGGGCAACGGGGGAACGGGCACTCCCCCGGCGCTGCGCCTCCACCCCGTCGGCCCGGCGCGCATGTCCGGCGGCGCCGGGATGTTCGCCTGGAACAGGAGCCAGGACTCCTGTTCGCGGAGCGAACGGCGGCCGAAGCCGTTGGCCACCGCCGTATCTCCGGGAAAGCGTTTTGCCATGGCAAGGCGGGGCTGGGCGGGCTCGGGAGAGGTAGAGGGAGGGGCTGGGCGGCGGCGCTCGGGAGAGGTAGGTAGAGGAAGGGCTGGATGGCGGCGAGGGGCGGGGCTGGTGTGGGCGCTGGTGAGTGGAGGCCGCCAGCTTTTATAGCCGGGTCGCGCCCGTGTGTACGCGTGCGAGGGAGGGGAGGCGTCGGCGCGCCATTCCATGACGCGCCGCCCGTGAGGAATCAATGACAAGGCTGACCGGCGGCAGCCTTGCCATTGATTCCCCGCGGGAACCGAGGCCGTTGGGGGAAGACGAGGCGCCGAGTCGCTGACGCGGCTGGCCCGCGTCTTTTTCGCGTCAAAACAGCTCGCCCCGGCGCCCCAAGCACCCACCAGCGCACCGAGTTCGGCCTGAATCTGCCGGCGCTGTTTTCGACTCAAGCCGGAGAAAATCGGACTCCTGGGACGTGACTGGACCATTTTTTCAGCGCCGGCGCGAAAAAATCGCCTGAAGAGGCTTTCCTGGCGCGGCTAGAGATGCCCTAACTAGGCTAAGGACTAGTCAAGCCGATCGGTCGGTCGGTCGAACGAACCAGCCTCTCCAATAATTAACCAGAGCAAGCAAAGTGACTTTATTAAGCCGGATCTTTTTATTAAGCCCGATCTGATCTCGCGGCCAATGGCCATGCATGCGACCCCCGCGCCCACCGGCACGGCGCGGCCGCGTCGCGCTCCGCCGTGTCGCGTCCCGCCGACTGGGCGGATCAATAGCGCGGATTTACAGCTGGAAATCGCGCGTCCGTTTTGTCGGCGAGCCCCCCCTGATGCGCCGTGCCGTCGGTTACAGAGCGGCCGATGCAACAGGCCAATAATCATGGCCGGGTTGGACTCTGAATCCAGTGATGTGATGACTCCACCGGGTCAGATAATTAGGTGTAGACCTTTCTCATCACTCGATTGGCTCAGTTCAGATAGGAGATAGAAGTGAAAAGCAATTCTTTGCCTCCGACTTCTCAACGCAGGAATGTTGTTCCCGAACAAGAAATGATGAGCCAGTGTTGCCAGCATCGGCCAACACTTGCACAGAAAAGTGAGGTCGCCGTGACAGGAAAATGTTACGAACTGGTACCTTGTTATACCGTGTTCAGAGGCCGGGATTTTTCTTGTCATAACTCTTGAAACCGCTAGGTCAGAAAGAGACACTGCCTGCTAACAACTCACCCCGGTTGCTCGCAAATTGCCATCCGCGTCACCGCGTCAGGACATCGGTTCGATGATAACAACAAAACATGAATAATGGGCATCCGTTGCAGCTACCCTTCCCTGTCCCACGCCCGTACCAAAGGGGACGTTAGACACGAACAAAAGGATTGCCAACAGACGAAACGTGATGCAGACCGGACAGGAAGCACAAGTGCAAGCCAAGTATACTTACGCTATAGCAGGATGAATAAGACGGACGGGTACCCAGATCTCGCCGATTTTTACAAATCTTAATACCCAAGGGGCAGCTAGTGAAGTGCGGCCATGGAAGGCTCAAAGGCTAAAATCCAAGAGAGCTCAGGGACGGACAAAAGGGCAAGGAAATGTGCACGATTGGGACGGATGGATGGTGTGTTCGATGACGTGGGGTCAACAACCTGTTGAGATTAGACTCTCTGGATGATCACCGAGTTGGCAACGCCGGCTTCCTCAATGGTCTTGGTCGCGTCGTCGAGCGGCTTAGGGGGGAACCCGACCTGCAGCATGTAGTCGCTTGTTTCTCCTGGCCTTGTTGTGTTGATGAATGCCCGCACGTCGCTGATCGTGTGGCTTGTGTTGAAGCGCGCAACCACACGGCTGCCGTCTACAAACCTGATCTGGAGAGAGGTTGACGGCAGAGAATCATCCACTGTGATAGTCTTGGGCACGGTGGTGGTCGCAGTGCTAGAAGCAGCAGCCGCGGGAGTGATATCCGAAGGAGCAGAGTTTTCAGAAGGTGCCGCGAGAATTCTCCCCCCTCCTTGAAATGGGGCCGGGCGCTTGAGTGACTCCTGTGTTCAGGTATCGATGATTATTGCGCCGGCAACCATTTAAGAAACATATGGAGCGCACAGAAATTACATGATACTTACAGGACATTTTTCTTCTTTACGGATAAGATTTACGTTCACCTTAGACCTCCCATCAGCCGGCGCAAGCTCAGTTGGGCATTCAGACTTCATGATGCTCTAGAGAAACAGAAAAATCAAAAGATAGATAAGTGGATTACTTGCATTCAATTCAGCACAAACAGATATAACAAGCAACATGTGACAGAATAAAAGAAGAAATGCATGTTCCACACACTTTATAATATAGCCGAACAGACAGTGTTACGAGTAAGACCAACAGATTCAATCAGGGGATAAGCAACAACAAAGGAGTTCGAACAAAATATAGCTGATAAAGCTACCTATTTTTTTCCCTTTGCGTACTTCATCAAGAAATCAGGATGCCTTGATATGCAGAATTATTTTACTCGGCAAGCTACTGCAATACAATGATAACTTGCTACGAAACAAGTTATTGGACAGAAAATATGTGTAACTAATGGCAAAAAAATTGCCTAACCACTAACACATCCATAACTCTAGCTTATATGTATTAACTGGGACCATTGCAGAAATAAGAGGAGCCGTGAGACACCATCACTGAAGCAAAGCTGAGTTAGTTTCTTGAATACTCCCTCCGTCCACGAATAAGTGTACATTTTTCATTCAAAATTTGTCCACAAAAGAGTGTACTTCTATCTTTCCAATGCACTTTAAAGTGAAAAAAATGTTTCTCTATCATCACGCGGTAATCAAGACCTATAACATTCACCACATGGTCTCCTCATTTTCTGCATGCACTTGGCTCATTGGGGGTGGGGTAATTAAAGAGAAGAGAGATGGTGGCTTGCACTTCCCAAACATTTTTTAACTTCACTCCGTAATCTGTCCTAAAATTTCTATATGTACACTTATTCGTGGACAGAGGGAGTACCAGCTCAAAAACATTACGTCTAACAACATGGAAAAAGGTCACTCAGACATTATTTCAATTAGCTAAATGCTCATGCGCTGGTACAGATATATATTTTTGGCTATATATTGTCGGTTGTTTAAAAACTTGTGCCATATAATCCATGAATTTGTACAAAATTAATAAACATAATCTAAAAACATACATTAGTCAAATCAAGCATATGTACATCCTCCATAAAATGGTTGACACCTGTGGTGATTCCTATTAACTTTTAAGCTGTGAATGGACCGCTGCCAACTCAGATCCTTATGAGTAAAGATTAACCATTATTATGCTATATTGCACACATAATCATCAGCATGCAACGGCAAAAGGTTCAAGACAGAACTATCACTCCATGTTGTAAACAGAAGGGTGAACAAGCATTATAAAAGTAAAAGGAATAGCAAAAAGCATATATCAATTCACGAGTATATAACAACCAGTAGTGCATATACACTCAGTTGCACACATCAGAGTTCTTTTTACCTCTAAAAAGGATGCATGCTCTGGGTCGTTGAAACTTCTGAGTGGACCGTCGTCTACTGTGAACCCATCGCTCCAGAAGTAGATGTTGTGAACAATTTCCTCTGGTGGCTGTGGTGCGTCAGGCTGTACAGTTTCACCTGTTAGAAGTCTGCTAGCCCCAGGAAAGCTCCTTGAACTAGAAGATTGCCGGCAAGCTGGGCCTTGCTTAGCTCCCTTCCTCTTAGCTTGCTTAAAAACCTCATCCGCAACATTTTTGCGTTTGGATCGATCTCTAACAACCATTCCGCTGAACAAAGTAATATGAAAGTTAGAAGCCTATTAAAAATATAGAAGTAGAAAGGCTGCACAGCATACAATTTATAAGAGCCTTCACTGCATCATCTATGGATCTACCTATGATCCTTGCAAATCATGTTATCACTGATACAATGATATCTAAATATGTATGACACCCAAGGCCAATCAGTCAGGACTAACTTCCTGGTAAGTTCAAGGACGAGGAAGTGGCAAGCTATTCCAAGAAGTGACCAAGTCAGGCTAATTTAAATATGTTCTCCATGTAATCACATTTCCAATAACATCATGGCAGAAGATATAAAAATAAATATTTAATTCTTAGTTTGAGACAGTTCTTTTGGGTGGTTCCTGGATTTTTAAGGGTCCTGGATGTATTCTTGCCTAAGTTTTCTGTAGGTTTGGGATAAAGCCTAGAATGTAATACTCTCTCTGTTTTTATTTAGTCTGCATATTAGGTTTGACCGAAGTCAAACTTTGCAAAGTTTGACCAAGTTTATAGAAAAATATATAAACATTTACCATAACAAATCTATATGATGTGAAAGTACATTCAATAATGAATCTAGTGGTATTGATTTTTTATTGTATATATTAATATTTTTGTTTATAAACTTAGTCAAAACTTACAAAGCTTGACTTTGACCGAAGCTAATATGCGGACTAAATAAAAACGGAGGGAGTACATACTAATCACCACAAAAGAGCAGGGAAAACCACGATCCATGCCTGCTGAGAAGTGCCTCCAAGTAGTCGAAGAATAGTTTGTTGCAGAAGATATATTTATGAATACTGTACAAAAGAACATGTGAAATCGAAGGTGTTTTTCTAATCATGGAATCAATTTTAAGTTTCCATCTAATTACCAGAATTAACTAGCCTGGAATCAACCTGGTTCCACTAGATTCTATAAATTGGCTGATGAATAATCACCACGAATAAGTCCAAGCCCATGTTGTTTTTTCATTCCATATGCCTTTGCTAACATATGATAAAACACTTCAATTATGGCCATAGGGATTATGCCTAACCAAAACCCATCAGAAATAACCCAAATCTAGTTGAACATGGCAACTCAACAATAAGAAACAAAATAACTAGGTAACCAACAAGTTTACCAATTACTAGAGCTCACGCATATTCTCGCATCCTTGCCAACTAGCTGACCCCATAACAATATCCAGAGATTCATCTCTGATAATAATAATAATAAAACAGGGCAATCGTTTCTAACTCCCATGTTATGATTTCCTTCTTAATTACACAAACTTCGTACTATCACAACTTTATGAACATATCATATTACGGAGAACCAGTTCACAGTACTTGAAAGTAGCCTAGCAAGTTATATCAGATATCCAAGAACTTGAGAACTTACTTTTTGTCCATGGTGCTAACTAAGATTACTATAGCACTTCTATAATAAGAACAGACAGGTAAATTTAAGGACTACAGCTGTACCACAAAGTCACACCAGCAATTGTAAAACGTAAGTTGCTCACAACTAAAATACCCAAATGCTGGATAACTCTACCGACTAAATTGATCCACACACAATACTAACTAAGGATTTAAACTTATTGGTATGCTGTGAAGATACAGCAAAATTTAAAGAGCTTTGTCGCCAGTCATTGAACTTCGAACACAAATCACAAGTCTAGAGAAACGCTACCTTGACAAACTGAAACCAGTAATGCCATATCAATATACACAAACCCGTACTCTATGCAGGGACACTGCATAAGTATTGCAAGATTGCAAACATAGATCAGCAATTTGTGGCTACTAAGGAACAGATAAGATGGTCTAGAAGAACAACATTTAACTCTCATGCCATCCCAACGATTTGGCGCTCACACAGATTTCAATATTGTATCTATACAAGACCTAGGGCCCCAGGCATTCGGCAAAATAATGTTAGCAGAACCGAACGCTATCCAGAAATTCACAAGAGTATGGATACTAATAATGAGTAAACGTGAAAGCACCCAGCAATTTTAGCACGTTTAGTTAGCTCCCTCTCACCACAAATCCAGCGGCCCCTCAATTCGCAGCGACCCCCCTGGATCACAAAATTAGGCGAAAAACAACGCAACCTAAAACCCTAGAAATGGGTTGCCTCTGCGATCTAGCTAGAAATGAAGCAAGCATCGCAAAATCCTGGGATGCAGGTAGCACTGACCTCCTCTCGCCGCCGGTGTACAACTCAGGGGGTGGCGCCCACTCGTCGTCGTCCGAGTCCTCGCCTTCGTCCGACCCCGCGCGCCCCTTGCCACCTCCGAGATCGGAGAGCGTCCTCACAGTCCCCCTCCCACTCGCACCCCCGCTCCCGCCCCGCGCTTGGTGGCTCCTCTTCTGCCTCTTCGCGGGCCTCCTCCTCCGCTCATCTTCCGCCGCAGACGCAGCGGCGAGGGCGGCATCCTCGTCGTCGTCCTCGTCGCCGCCGCCCACGTAGTCCTCATCGTCCTCATCCTTGTCGCCGCCGCCCACGTAGTCCTCGTCCTCGGAGTCCGCGCCATCGACAGCGGCTGGAACCGGTGGCGGGGGCTGGGGTGCCGGATCGGGGCCATCGGCGTCGACCTCCGTGTTGTCGTAGAAGGAGCGAACGGCGGCCTCGAGGGCCCAGTTGTGGCCCTCGAGGAAGAAGGCCGCCTCGTCGGGGGTCGCCGAGGTGACGGCGCAGAACGACTCCACCAGAGACTGCGCCTCCGCGGCCGGGGGCGCGTGGGTGGCATCTCCGGCGGCCATCTCGGCTGCGGCGGCCGCGTGTCTGGCTTGGAAGGCTTTGGGAGGAAGCCTTCTCGTCTCGTTTGCCTCTCCCTTTTGACCGCGTCTGGCCGTTTGGGCCGTCACCCCGCGATGGGCTACCGACTTCGAGGTTTTTTGTTTGGGCTTTGAGTTTGGAGAAGCTGTTGTTTGTTTAGCCCGTTAGTACCTTGAATTTGTTGGCAAACACAACTTTAGTCCCACCTCGCCCTATTTAGTTCGCATACACCGAAATAAAAGGACAGCTCTAGCAACCCTATCGCTGGGCTTTGTCGCGTTAGCCTATCACCCAAGCTCATTTGTGGGGGAGCAAAAGTTAGTCATAGATCTTGCTGGGCCTTGTGGCTCGGAGGCCTCTTACCCAAGAACATTTGTGGGGGAGCAAGAATCAATCTGTGCACTAACTTTTTAATATCTGTGACAAACTCTTTTATACTCTACTACACATTTTAATGTGATTTTTCTGTTGAGATATCTTTTATGATTTTGCTAAAGCACATTCAGATGTGCCCTGATATTGAACATCTAGGTCCTAGGTCGTTGATTTTAGGTGGAGAATCATGTGGGTATTTTCTTTTTTTTCTCCTTTTTATGTTTGATTGAGTCATTGAGATGCGCAATAACTAAGGCACATCCAGATGTGCCCTAGACATGCAAAAGCATGGACTTTCAATATATTTTTTATCCATTAAGCATGTGTTTTTTTTCTTTACAAAGTATGTCTAATTTTTACATTGCCCCCGGCAAGATAAATATCAACTTAAATTCTCATTATCACGTGGAATCAAATTTCTGCATGATGGTTTTCTTATCACGGCGGTGATTTATCATGTGTGAAGATCTTGATGACAACAAAAGATCCATAGAATTAAGAGAGGACGAGCAACTTACGCATCTTGTTTGACCTCCACGCTTTGAATTATTAGGTTCGACCTTTTTCGCTTGCTTGATGTAGCGTGGAGCTTTAATCTGGAGAGCCTAGTGAGTAATGCACTATATTGATTTGACTTAAGATGCTTTGATGTGGCACACAAAAGGGAATTTTGGTCCAGTATGTTACGCTCGATATGGGTTACAATGCATTTTGCCTTCTTACATATTGCTGGAGACTGCAAGGGAAACTCCAGATTTTGGAAATGCTCACCATCCTATAAGTACGAGTATTTCTTTTAAAGACTACATTTGGTACAAATATAAAGAAATAGGCCATTTAAAGTAGTTTCACAATCATTTCATCAATAAATACAAAAACTATGCATTTTAGGATTCCAACAAAAATTAAGAGAGGACGAGCAAGAATCAATCTGTGCACTAACTTTTTAATATCTGTGACAAACTTTTTTATACTCTACTACACATTTTAATGTGATTTTTCTGTTGAGATATCTTTTATGATTTTGCTAAAGCACATTCAGATGTGCCCTGATATTGAACATCTAGGTCCTAGGTCGTTGATTTTAGGTGGAGAATCATGCGGGTATTTTCTTTTTTTCTCCTTTTTATGTTTGATTGAGTCATTGAGATGCGCAATAACTAAGGCACATCCAGATGTGCCCTAGACATGCAAAAGCATGGACTTTCAATATATTTTTTATCCATTAAGCATGTATTTTTTTTCTTTACAAAGTATGTCTAATTTTTACATTGCCCCCGGCAAGATAAATATCAACTTAAATTCTCATTATCACGTGGAATCAAATTTCTGCATGATGGTTTTCTTATCACGGCGGTGATTTATCATGTGTGAAGATCTTGATGACAACAAAAGATCCATAGAATTAAGAGAGGACGAGCAACTTACGCATCTTGTTTGACCTCCACGCTTTGAATTATTAGGTTCGACCTTTTTCGCTTGCTTGATGTAGCGTGGAGCTTTAATCTGGAGAGCCTAGTGAGTAATGCACTATATTGATTTGACTTAAGATGCTTTGATGTGGCACACAAAAGGGAATTTTGGTCCAGTATGTTACGCTCGATATGGGTTACAATGCATTTTGCCTTCTTACATATTGCTGGAGACTGCAAGGGAAACTCCAGATTTTGGAAATGCTCACCATCCTATAAGTACGAGTATTTCTTTTAAAGACTACATTTGGTACAAATATAAAGAAATAGCCCATTTAAAATAGTTTCACAATCATTTTATCAATAAATACAAAAACTATGCATTTTAGGATTCCAACAAAAATTAAGAGAGGACGAGCAAGAATCAATCTGTGCACTAACTTTTTAATATCTGTGACAAACTTTTTTATACTCTACTACACATTTTAATGTGATTTTTCTGTTGAGATATCTTTTATGATTTTGCTAAAGCACATTCAGATGTGCCCTGATATTGAACATCTAGGTCCTAGGTCGTTGATTTTAGGTGGAGAATCATGCGGGTATTTTCTTTTTTTCTCCTTTTTATGTTTGATTGAGTCATTGAGATGCGCAATAACTAAGGCACATCCAGATGTGCCCTAGACATGAAAAAGCATGGACTTTCAATATATTTTTTATCCATTAAGCATGTATTTTTTTCTTTACAAAGTATGTCTAATTTTTACATTGCCCCCGGCAAGATAAATATCAACTTAAATTCTCATTATCACGTGGAATCAAATTTCTGCATGATGGTTTTCTTATCATGGCGGTGATATATCATGTGTGAAGATCTTGATGACAACAAAAGATCCATAGAATTAAGAGAGGACGAGCAACTTGCGCATCTTGTTTGACCTCCACGCTTTGAATTATTAGGTTCGACCTTTTTCGCTTGCTTGATGTAGCGTGGAGCTTTAATCTGGAGAGCCTAGTGAGTAATGCACTATATTGATTTGACTTAAGATGCTTTGATGTGGCACACAAAAGGGAATTTTGGTCCAGTATGTTACGCTCGATATGGGTTACAATGCATTTTGCCTTCTTACATATTGCTCGAGACTGCAAGGGAAACTCCAGATTTTGGAAATGCTCACCATCCTATAAGTACGAGTATTTCTTTTAAAGACTACATTTGGTACAAATATAAAGAAATGGCCCATTTAAAATAGTTTCACAATCATTTTATCAATAAATACAAAAACTATGCATTTTAGGATTCCAACAAAACATGAGTGGCTCACTTGTTATTGACGCAATAATGTATAGTTGATGATTCTGGGTCGCAAAAGTCTTTAAAAGAAGTATCATAACCAAAATTTAGTAATTCAACACAATAGAAGCCAAAGAGTATTTAAATTATTTAGCGGTTAGCAGTTGAGTTGTCAATTCAACCACACTTGGAACAATGCTTGTTTGAAAGAATTATTAGTAACAATGACAATATGGTGAATGGAGTGGAGTACGTGGCAAAGCAGTATCACAGCAGCAAAAATGCCCGACAGCTGCCAAACACAAGTATCTTTAAAGAAAGCAACAATAGTATTAAAATGTAAGCACATGGGTGAATATTTGGGACGTTGCATGGATGATTTCTAAACACAAAAGATAATTCACTAGGGTCAAGAAAAAGGGCATCCATCGCCGTGAGAGGTATATCAAGATATACGCTCTGCTCGCTTGAAAAACCTCCCTCGCGATTACTTTCTGGGCTGGCCCATTGGTTGCTCGCTTCTTTTCCTCAATCACTCAGAATGATCGTTGTACTGGTTTTTGTTCTGGTGTTCTGTGGGCTTTCTTTTGTTTTTTCTTTGTTTCTTCATGGTTTTCTTTGTTTCTTCTCTTTTCTTGACTTCTTTCACCGTTTTCTTTGTTTCTTTTTTCATTTTTAACTTTTAATTGTTTTTCTTTATTTCTTCTTCTACAATTTATTTTGGATTTCTTTGTTTCTTTTCTCGAGTTTAACGGCCTTCCTTTCTTTTTCTTGTTTTTTCATCACTTTTTTCTTTGCTTCTTTCTTGATTTTTTTAGGTTAGCTTTCCTTGTTTTTCTTTGTTTCTTTGTCGGTTTTCTTATTGCTTATTTCTTTGTTCAACACATGTATATTTTTTTAATACACAATGTACAGGTTTAGTGTACACGTGAAACATGTTATTGATACACAATGAACATTTTTCAAAACATCATGTGCGTTTTTATAGATAAAAGTTTTACTTTTTTGAATATATGGTCAACATTTTTCAAATACCTAGTGAACATTTTTTTAGTGGTAATAAATATTATTCACATATAGTGTATATTTTCATAAGATCAGGAACATTTTTATATACATGTTTAACATTTTTTAAAGAAAACTGACATTTTCTATATATATGGTTTTTGATGTTTGCTCATGTCCGTTGAACATTTTTTTTTGAATACATGATCAACATTTTCTCATACACATTGTTTTTTATACATTTTTTTGTTACATGACAAACTTTGTTTCTATACACATTTATGATTATTTAATTGCTCAATTTACATCATTCATATATTTGATTAAGTGTTTTAAAATTCTTGATTGACATGTTTCAAATACATGATCAACTTTTTACATACACATTGTATATATTTTTGTATACAAGAAAAGTTTTTTTCTATACATATTTAACATTTTTCAAATGCTTGATTAAAATTTATTCAAATTTTTAGTTCAAATTTTCTTTGTAATATATATTTTAGGAAAGTTGGAGTATAAATAAGTAAAAACAGAAAGCAAAAAAACTAAAAAAACATGAAAAAAAACAAGGGAGTTCTGGCTTCACGCGTGTTTCGGCCGGCCTTTGGGCGAGGCTGCACTACGTTTCGCTATAAGCAAGACCCCGACGCCTCTTTGGCACCCTCAGCACCGGTTAAAAGGCAACTCACCAAACCGGCGCACACCGTCTGCGTCCAGGGCTTGGCCCAAATTTTAACCTTCAAAAATGTTGCTTCGAAGTACGAACATCAATGTTTCCTTCCAAACGCATTAACCAACTCGGAGGGCTCACCTTCTGTGCCTACTAATACTTCTTTTGTTCATGTTCTGCGCCTTCGAGACTCAGGTTTTTTCGGTTTTACTTTGTCCGGTTTCTTCTTCTTCATTTTTCTTTTTCCCTGTCTCTTTCCTTTTTCATTTTCATTTCCCCTGTTTTAAATTATGAACTTATTTTTAAGTCGTGAACTAATCTTTTTGTGAATTTTTTTTGAAAAGCACGAATACTTATCAAACTCATAAACACTTTTCAAGTTTTATGATTTTTTTAAACCTGTGAAGGTTTTTCAAGCTTATGAACTTTTTTTCAAAAATCTATGAAGTTTTTTCATTCGTCGTGGACTTTTTCGAATGTCATAAACTTTTCTAACTTTTTTAAACTTTTGTGAAATTCATGAGCTTACTTTTAAATGTCGAGAACTTTTAAAGATTCACAAACTTTTTGAAAATTAGTGAACTATTTTCAGATTAATGAAATTTGTCGAATTCGCAAATTTTATTCAAATTTGTGATCTTCTTTTTCAGATTCACGAACTTGCTTCGAATTTAGCACTTTATAAAATTAGCGAACATTTTCCAAATTCATGAACATTTTTCAGAACATATGAATTTTGAAAATTTTGAAATGTCAGTTTTTTTCAAAGTTCATAGTTTTTTCGAAATTTTGAATTTTTTTCAAATCCATGAAGTTTTTTTCAAATGCCTGAAGTTTTATTTGTAAAATTTAAAATTTTCATACTTTTTGAAAACGATGGCAATGTGGTACAATAGATAATAATCGTTGGCCATGTAGTATAGCAGTTTTTTTTTCTTTGAGCCAAGTGCTCCCTCCGTCTTGAATTACTTGTCATATAAATGGCTATGACGAGTAATTCGAGACAGATGGAGTAGTACACTAGGTTGTACTATAGGGTTTTTTAGGAGAAGATCGTACTGTAGGTAATAACGAAAGAAAAACCAGCAAACTTGAGGAGGTGAGCAGGCGGGAGAGGGAGGTGGCCTATTGGGCCACGGCTCGCGAACAAAGCTAGCGAGCATCATCTATCCTTTTCAGCGCCTGAAGCGCCGCATAGGATCTCTCAAGCGAGGCCGGCGCGCCCATCAAGGTGATGCTTTTTTTAACTATAATGATTTTTATAGCAAATTCAGAAATTATATGTCCTGGTGCATAAAAATCGAATCTATGACCCCGTCGGCCTCCTGCTGACCGAAGATGAGCTTTTCGGCCAACTCCAAGCCGAAGTAGAGTCTTCGGTCTACTTGCGGACGAAGATTGGTGAAACAGGGCCGAAGAGCACTCTTTGGTCATCTTTAGGCTGAAGAGTACTCTTTGGTCATTTGTAGGCCGAAGAGTCCTCTGGGACCCATGCAACTTCGTCCTACTGTTTACACGAAGAGATGGGTCCCAGAGGACTCCTCGACCTACAGATGACTAAAGTGTACTGTTCGGCCTACAGATAACTAAAGAGTGCTCTTCGGCCCTGTTCCACCACTCTTCGGCCGCAAGTAGACCGAAGACTCTACTTCGGCCTGGAGTTGGCCGAGAAGCTCATCTTCGGCCAACAGGAGGCCGACGGGTCGTGGATTTAATTTTTATGCGTTCGGTCATATAGTTTTCGAATTTGCTATAAAAACATGCTAGTTTCAAAAAAAATCCAAGAACCATATGCATATCTTCTATATCTAAATAGCTAGCCCCCACCAACTATTTCTCTCACATGCAAGCATGCCACATCATCGCACAACATGCACGAGAAAAGGCCCGCACTCACTACCATATGTCTCGGAACATACAAGCACGCCACTTCATCATGAAACCTCCATGAAAAAAGACATATCTTAACATGTGAATTTCTATTCTATTATTCTATTTATATTTAATAAACATTTTACAACTATATAGTGATCAAACATAATAAATTATATGTAGTTTCAATTTTATCTTTTTATATATGTTTTATACAATGGATTACATCCAGATATGTTATAAAATATTCCTGCAACAACGTGCGGGGTATCATCTAGTACCGAAAAATGGGCCAACCCAGAGCATCACCTTGAGGGAGCTTAGATTTTATTTCAACAAAGGGTGAATTTTATTAACTCGAAAATGAAGCATCAAGACGATATAAACACAATGGGTACACACACCTGGCCTCTGCATAGTTAGAATGCACACGACCAACACCAACGCATGTACACACGCAAAAAACCACTATTAGATGTACCGCCCTCACTTGCAATGAAATACTTCGACTATTATGCATGTACGGAAAATGAAATACCATCTCATATCCCATAGAATTCATACAGAAATACCGAACACAAAATATTTTCTTCAGGAGAAAAGAAGGCCGGTAGAACCAAAATAAAGGGAAGAGTTTTTTTTTGACACGCCTGCTCTACAACTGATGTTGGCTTAGGGCATCTCTAACGGCAACCTGCAAAAAACGTCCCGCATCCATCCGCGGACTGCGGGAGGGGGGAGGGGGGCAGTCCCCGGACACAGATACGGGAGGTCGACACCCAACGCTAGCCGCGTACATTTTGACAGCAACTCAAACCAACCGGACGAAATTCGTGCAAACACGACGAATTTTGATATAAACACGGCTCATTTCATTTAAAGTAGGACAATTTATACATAAAACATGACGATATTTTTTCTGTGAACTAAAACCCTAAACTATTCTATACTTCACGGTGACCTCGCAGCCAATGTCGGGCTGGCCGGCTCCTCCTCCTCCATCATCGTCGCCCGACCATCGTCGGAGTCGGAGTCGTTGGGCTTGGCACGGCGGAAGGTGGTGGCGCCGCGACAGGGCTTTCCGGCGGCCGCCTAGCGCTCGTGGATGATCCTCTCCACCTCCTCTTGCACGCGCGCAGTGCGGCCACGACCACCGAGGACGTGGACTGCGGGAGAGGGCGGCGGTCGTTGGAGGCGTCGTCTTCGACGACGGCGGTGATCTCGGCGAGGGACCATTCCTCGCCATACCTGACCATCCTTGTTGAGGCGGCGGTGACATCGCTTAGCCGTCTCCGACGTCATCACGGAGCGGTCCAGGGCCCAGGCGTATGCCAGGTCTGGGTCCGTCGCGATGTGTGGCGGCAGGACGTCGGAGTCCGCGAACTAGGATCAGCGCGCGGCGTCACCCCTGTCCCGCTGGCGCTGCTTGATGACCCACAAGTATAGGGGATCTATCGTAGTCCTTTCGATAAGTAAGAGTGTCGAACCCAACGAGGAGCAGAAGGAAATGATAAACGGTTTCCAGCAAGGTATTCTCTGCAAGTACTGAAATAAGTGATAACATATAGTTTTGTGATAAGATAATTTGTAACGAGCAACAAATAACAAAAGTAAATAAAGTGCAGCAAGGTGGCACAATCCTTTTTGTAGCAAAGGACAAGCCTAGACAAACTCTTATATAGAGAAAAGCGCTTCCGAGGACACATGGGAATATCGTCAAGCTAGTTTTCATCACGTTCATATGATTCGCGTTCGGTACTTTGATAATTTGGTATGTGGGTGGACCGGTGCTTGGGTGTTGTCCTTACTTGGACAAGCATCCCACTTATGATTAACCTCTATTGCAAGCATCCGCAACTACAACAAAAGTATTAAGGTAAACCTAACCACGGCATGAAACATATGGATCCAAATCAGCCCCTTATGAAGCAACGCATAAATTAGGGTTTAAGCTTCTGTCACTCTAGCAACCCATCATCTATTTATTACTTCCCAATTCCTTCCTCTAGGCCCAAATAATGGTGAAGTGTTATGTAGTCGACGTTCACATAACACCACTAGAGGAGAGACTGAAGGAAATATGCCCTAGAGGCAATAATAAAGATATTATTTATTTCCTTATATCATGATAAATGTTTATTATTCATGCTAGAATTGTATTAACCGGAAACATAATACATGTGTGAATACATAGACAAACAAAGTGTCACTAGTATGCCTATACTTGACTAGCTCGTTAATCAAAGATGGTTATGTTTCCTAACCATGGACAAAGAGTTGTCATTTGATTAACGGGATCACATCATTAGTTGAATGATCTGATTGACATGACCCATTCCATTAGCTTAGCACCCGATCGTTTAGTATGTTGCTATTGCTTTCTTCATGACTTATACATGTTCCTATGACTATGAGATTATGTAACTCCCGTGTGCCAGAGGAACACTTTGTGTGCTACCAAACGTCACAACGTAACTGGGTGATTATAAAGGTGCTCTACAGGTGTCTCCAAAGGTACATGTTGGGTTGACGTATTTCGAGATTAGGATTTGTCACTCCGATCGTCGGAGAGGTATCTCTGGGCCCTCTCGGTAATGCACATCACTTAAGCCTTGCAAGCATTGCAACTAATGAGTTAGTTGCGGGATGATGTATTACAGAACGAGTAAAGAGACCTGCCAGTAACGAGATTGAACTAGGTATTGGATACCGACGATCGATGTCGGGGTAAATAGCCATGGGTAGCCCAGCCGGCTTCCCCTGGCCCCTCAGAAAAAATTATGAGCCCATCCGGCTCATAAGAAGATTCAAGACTTGGGCTGCCTCCCCCCAGCCGGCTACCTTCCTGGCCGGCTTCGGGGGCGGCCCGCCTTTTCACCCTCCTGAAGAAAGCTGCGGAGGGCCGGCTACGGCAGGGCCGGCTACAGCAAGGCCGGCTACTGCCAGGCCGGCTCCCATAAAGCAGTCAACGCCGTACCCGCGATATACGCGTCCACTCTGCGATGATGAAGTGGGGCGTGGCTACAGTAGAGCCTGCCACCCCCAAAACCCGGAGCACGCCTAGTACAGCGCGTCGTGCGGGCAGCTGCGGCCCGTCCGGCGCGGCACTATAGCCACGGCGGCTCTGACGCCATCCACGACGGGTCGCCAGCGTGGCCCCCGAGGCGGTGGGCCCCTTCGGGCAGAGAGATGCCGAAGGCGGCCGCACCTCCTCTCAAGCCGGCAAGACAGAGGGCCGGCTTCACGTAGCTGGCCTGCTGCCCTCCTCGAAGGAGACGCCCATTAAGGAGACAAGACGCGGCGGGGCTACAGTAATCGCCCGCCAGGGCGGCGTTACTGTAGCCACGCTTACCCCGACCAAGCCCGCGTCAACGACATGGAGAAACAGTAACCAGCTGCCGACCAGGCCCTGGCTAGTGGGGCCGGCCTGTCGACCCAGGAGCCGGCAGCCGGCGGGACCCACCAGCCGGCGGGCCCCAAAAGCCGGCGGAGAAGCCGGCGAGCATAGTCATAGACAGCTGGGCCCAGCGCCCAGTCGGATTACCATTGTACCCCCGGGGGGTAGGCCTATATAAACCCCCCGGTGCACCCATGCAAAAGGTTGGACTCTCTTCCTAGACCTAGACACAATACAAGGAGAGGAAGCAAGCTGAGCCGAGCCCTTCTTCCTCCTTCCACCCAAAACAGCTCAAGGAGCATTGTAGCTACTTGTCCACTTAGTAACCATGCGGAGACCCCGCAGAGCAGCAGTAGGGGTATTATCTCCCCGGAGAGCCCTGAAGCTGGGTAAGATTTGCCGGCGTGCATGTCTTCGCCTCATCCCGTTTCCAGGCACCGGCGATGTTCTATTGGCCCCCGCAATGATAAGCCACCCGTTGGCATATGTCGCTCCTACCACCCGACATTTGGCGCCCACCGTGGGGCCAGGTGCACCGTCGTCCGGAGACCTGTTCTGGACGGGAACCCTTTTCCTTCCTCGCGAGCGTAGCCAGCCTGGCTCGCCCGATGGCGCTTGCCACGACGCGCTGCATGGCGTCGCCAACGTCTGCGCGGCTAGCGGCCTCGCCAACCTCTTCGACAAGGCCCGCATCTCCGACGAGCTTGCCTCCGATGCGGGCACAGATCACCTCGCCAACCTCCTCAGCCAGCTCCACGTCTCCAGCGAGCCCGCTGCGGATTTGGAGTCGGTTGGCTCCACCGACCCAATGCCCGTCGACTCCGACACGGCATCCTACGATACCTTCCCCACCAACGTCACGGTCTACAACGACCCGCTCCCTCCGGCTGGCGATCGCGATTCTGACGCCCCCGAGATGATGGTTATCGGCCTCGACGGCCCGACTGACGAGGGCGCCCGCGACACCCCACGCGCGGCTGCTCAAGACTTGTCCGCCCCCCTTCCGGCTGACGCCAGCAACGAAGTTCTAGAGGCACGCCGCCTCGCCCTCCTCGCAGAGGGCTGGCGGCTGGCCTCCGTAAGACGCCTCACCGAGGCCTACCAGCGCGAAGCTGACCGCGCCGCCTTCGGCACGCCGGCTCCGGCTGGCCTTAGCCGGGCTGGCGTTGTCAGGCAACGCGGCGCCGTCATCGCCGACACGCTTGGAGTGGATCGCCCGGTCTACGCCACCCCGCTCGAGAACCTGCGCGCCGCCCAGGCGGCCGTAGACGAGCTGGACGGCTTGGAAGCCGAAGACCTCCCCCACATGACGCGGCGCATCCAGCAACTAATCGATGCGGCCGCACGATGGCACGAGGCCGATGCCTGCGCGGGGAGCCCTCCCCCGCGCCGTGAACTCAGCGCGACTTCCCGGTCGCCGACTACCAACAACACCCGCGCGCGGCGCGAGAAAGAGCTGGCTTCCAGCCGAAGCCGGACCCAAGTCTCCATCGAGCGAGACGCGGACGGCCACCCCCGAGCCATGGAATGGCGGGGCACCCCGCCTTCGCCTCGAGCTCGCGGAGAGAGATATCCTACCCCACCTCCAGTGGCTCACCCGACTCTCAGCGGCCGGCTTGGTCGCCGCGAGGGAGTCGGCGAAAACGACGCCCGCCACCGGATCGACCGCCTGGCCCGATCCCTGGCGCTAGAAGAAGAAGACGATGTCGGCCCGCCTTGCTTTGGCCCCCGCATCCGCGACGAGCCCTTCCCCAAAGGGTTCTCGCTCCCAAGAGACACACCCAAGTACAACGGCTCGGTGAAGCCGGAAGATTGGCTGACCGACTACTCCACAGCCGTCAGCATCGCCAATGGCAACCGGCGCGTTGCCGTAAAGTACGTGCCCCTCATGCTGCAAGGCACGGCACGGACTTGGCTTAACAGCCTCAAGCCCCTCAGCATCAACAGCTGGGTGGATTTCACTGAAGCCTTCGTTCGCAACTTCACCAGCACCTACAAGCGGGCTCCCAAGCCCAGACAGCTCTCCCTGTGCGTACAGGGCCCAGCCGAGTCCACTCGCGACTACCTGACGCGTTGGGCTGAGCTCCGCAACTCCTGCGAGGGGGTGCACGAGGTGCAAGCCATCGAATACTTCACCGTCGGGTGCCGAGAGGGCACCCTCCTCAAACACAAGCTTCTCTGCGATGAGCCGACTACCCTCGACGAGCTCCTGAACATTGCCGACAAGTACGCCACCGCCGACTCCTCAATGAAGACTGAGCTCCGGGTGGACGCATCCGGAAAAGTGCTCAATCCGGCGCCCCAAGCGCCGGCTGGAGACGGCGGCCGACGCCAACACTAGAATGATCAAAAGCGCAAGGGCCCTGCGCCGCCTCCCGCCAGCCGGCAGGTGGCCACGGTCGAAGACGCGCCGCCTGAAGGGCGGCCCGCACCCAAGAAGCCCAAGGGCGGGCGGCCGGCCGGCTTGGCAGCCGGCCTTCTCCTACGAGCAAACCCTTGATGCCCCGTGCAAGTTCCACAGCGGCGCGAAGCCGTCCAACCACACGACCCGCAAATGCAACTGGCTCGCCCGAATCTCGAAGGGCGAAGGGCTCACGCCGACTCCGCCTGCCGGCCCGCCGCCGCTGGCTCCGCCGCCCAAAGCCGCCCGGCCCGCGGTCGACGCCGTGCAGGACGAGTTCCCCGATGAGCAAGCATCTTATGTTGTCTTCATGAGCCAGCCCGAAGACCGGCGCAGCAAGCGCCGAGAGCAACAAGAAGTCAATGTGGCCGCCACCAGCCCAGCTGGCCACATGCACTGGTCGGAGAAACCCATTAGTTGGAGCCGGGCCGACCACCCAGAGGTGATGCCGTCCCCCGGCTCCTATGCATTGGTCCTGGAGGCCACCCTTGCAACGGATACGCGCGCCGCACGCTTCTCCCGCGTGCTGATCGACGGCGGAAGCAGCATCAACATCCTGTACCGCGACACCATGGAGAAGCTGGGCGTCAAGGCAAAGCAGCTTGCGCCGACTCGAACGGTGTTCCACGGCATCGTACCCGGTTTGTCCTGTGCCCCCATCGGCAAGATCAAGATCGATGTACTCTTTGGGGGCAAGGATCATTTCCGCCGGGAAGCAATCTGGTTCGAGGTGGTGGACCTGGAGAGCCCTTACCATGCCTTGCTTGGCCGACCCGCCTTGGCCAAGTTCATGGCGGTCCCCCACTATGCTTACCTCAAGATGAAGATACCGAGCTCCAAGGGTGTCATCACCATCGCCGGCGACTACAAGAAGTCCGCCGACTGCGCCGCGGCCAGCAGCCGGCTGGCCGAATCCCTCGTGATCGCTGCAGAGAAGAAGACGCTGGACCGGGTCGTGGCCCTGGCCAGCAAGCAGCTAAACCAACCCGCCGACTCCAAGGAGTATGATGCCCAAGGATCTTTCCAGCCGGCCAAGGAGACCAAGAAGATACAGCTCGACCCCGAGCACCCTGAGAGGTTTGCCGTCATTGGGGCGAGCCTGGATAGCAAATAGGAAGGCGAGCTCGTCGATTTCCTCCGTGAGAATCGGGATATCTTTGCATGGCCCCCCAAGGACATGCCGGGTGTTCCGAAGGATTTCGCCGAGCACAAATTGCACGTGCGAGAGGATGCTAAACCAGTCAAGCAGCCCCTCCGCCGACTGTCAGAAGAGAAGAGAAGGATCGTAGGGGAGGAGATAGCCCGGCTTCTTGCAGCCGGCTTCATCATGGAAGTTTTCTTCCCCGAGTGGCTCGCGAACCCGGTTCTCGTGCTGAAAAAGAATAACAAGTGGCGCATGTGTATAGATTACACAAGCCTCAATAAAGCCTGCCCAAAAGATCCCTTCGCTCTGCCCAGGATTGATCAAGTGATAGACTCCACAGCCGGATGCGAGCTGTTGAGCTTTTTGGATGCCTACTCGGGATACCACCAGATCAAGCTGAACCCGGATGACCAACTGAAGACCACCTTCATCATGCCGTTTGGAGCCTTCTGCTACCTGACTATGACGTTCGGCTTGAGGAATGCCGGCGCCACTTTTCAGCGTTGCATGCAGAAGTGCCTCCTCACGCAGCTCGGCAAGAACGCCCACGTTTACGTGGATGATGTTGTGGTGAAGACGGAGAAGCGTGGCACTCTGCTGGAAGACTTGAAGGAGACATTCGAGAACCTGCGCCGGTTTCGGATCAAGCTCAACCCGGAGAAATGCGTGTTCGGAGTGCCAGCCGGCCAGCTCCTAGGCTTTCTGGTCTTCGAACGCGGCATAGAGTGCAACCCTGTGAAGATCAAGGCCATCGAGAGGATGGCGGTCCCAACCAAGCTCAGAGAGATTCAGAAGTTCACCGGGTGCCTGGCCTCTCTGAACCGCTTCATCAGCCGGCTTGGAGAAAAAGCTCTTCCCCTCTATCGCCCCATGAAGAAGAGCACTCACTTTGAGTGGAATGACCAGGCCGACCAAGCTTTCCACGAGCTGAAGAAAATGCTGTCCACGCCGCCTGTCTTGGCGGCACCGACTAAGAAGGAGCCCATGCTCCTATATATTGCCGCCACTAGCCGGGTGGTCAGCACCGTCATTGTGGTCGAACGCCCTGAAGAAGGCCGAGCCCAGCCGGTCCAGAGGCCGGTTTATTACCTGAGCGAGGTGCTGTCCGCCTCAAAGCAAAATTACCCGCACTATCAGAAGATGTGTTATGGCGTGTACTTCGCCGCCAAGAAGCTGAAGCCGTACTTTCAAGAGCATCCCATCACGGTCGTATGCACTGCCCCGCTGGCCGAGATTATAGGCAGCCGGGATGCATCCGGCCGGGTGGCTAAACGGGCCATCGAGCTGGCCCCTACACAATCTTCTACCAACCCTGCACCGCCATCAAGACGCAAGCGCTGGCCGACTTCCTCGTCGACTGGGCCGAGACCCAGTACTTACCACCAGCGCCCGACTCCACCCATTGGCGCATGCACTTTGACGGATCAAAGATGCGCACCGGCCTGGGAGCCGGCGTCGTCCTTACCTCTCCAAAGGGCGACAAGCTCAGATACACGCTGCAGATCCACTTCGCCGCCTCCAACAACGTAGCCGAGTACGAAGCGCTCATACACGGGCTCTGGCTTGCCAAGGAACTTGGCATCCGCCGGATCCTGTGCTATGGCGACTCGGATTTGGTGGTGCAGCAGTCTTCTGGCGACTGGGACGCCAAGGGCGCGAACATGGCGAGCTACCGCTTCCTAGTGCAGCAAATCAGCGGATACTTTGATGGGTGTGAATACCTTCATGTACCGCGAGCCGACAACGAGCCAGCAGATGCTCTGGCCCGAATAGGCTCCACGCGGCAAGCAATACCAGCCGGCGTCGCCCTACAGCGCCTCCTCAAGCCATCAATCAAGCCGTCTCCGGAATCCGACTCCATCTTCGTGCCGCCTAACCCCGAGGAGGCCGGGTCCGGCTCGAAGAATCAAGCAGCCGGCCCGGGGACTTCAATATTTGGCCCGGGGACTTCTTCAGCACAACAAGCGGCGGCCGACTCCAGCACTGCATTACCCAGCCCGCCCACCCTGGTGGCTGTGGCCACATTGGTGGCAGAGGAAGTCGCCGCCCCATCATGGGCCCAAACCATCCGCAACTTTTTGGTGAACCATGACCTGCCGGCTGACAAAAACGAAGCAAGACAAGTCCAGCGCCGGGCTGGAGTATACACAATCATCAACAGAGAGCTTGTCAAGCGCAGCGCCACCGGAGTCTTGCAGCGATGCATCGAGCAGGAGAAAGGCATCGCGATCCTCAGGGATATACACCAAGGAGAGTGCGGCCACCACGCCGCATCAAGATCACTTGTCGCCAAAGCCTTCCGCCACGGTTTCTTCTGGCCGACTGCTTTGGACGACGCCAAAGAGCTAGTCAAACACTACAAAGGCTGCCAGCTTTTTAGCTCGCAGCAACACATGCCGGCTTCAGCACTCAAGACCATTCCCATCACCTGGCCCTTCGCCGTCTGGGGATTGGATATGGTGGGCCCATTCAAGACGGCGCGCGGCGGCATGACACATTTGCTCGTCGCCGTCGACAAATTCACCAAGTGGATCGAGGCGAAGCCGATCAAGAAGCTGAATGGGCCGACTGCAGTGACCTTCATTGCAGATATAACAACCCGGTACGGCATACCGCACAGCATCATCACCGACAACAGCATGAACTTCGCCAAAGGTGCCTTGGCACGGTTCTGCGCTGCGCAAGGTATCCGGCTGGACCTTGCGTCAGTCGCCCACCCGCAGTCAAACGGCCAAGTGGAGCGAGCAAACGGCCTCATTTTGTTCGGCATCAAGCCTCGACTGGTCGTACCTCTGGAGCGTTCAGCCGGCTGCTGGCTCGATGAGCTGCCGGCTGTCCTATGGAGTCTGCGCACTACTCCCAACAGATCAACCGGCTTCACTCCCTTCTTCCTTGTATATGGTGCCGAGGCGGTCATCCCAACAGATATCGAGTTTGACTCACCTCGGGTAACCATGTACACGGAAGCAGAAGCCAAAGAAGCATGAGAAGACGGCGTCGACCTGCTGGAAGAGGCCCGGCTGTTAGCCCTCAGCCGGTCTGCCATCTACCAGCAGGGTTTGCGCCGCTACCATAGCCGGAGGGTCCGACCAAGATCCTTCCAGGAGGGCGACCTTGTGCTCCGGCTGATCCAGCGAACAGCCGGCCAGCACAAGCTCGCAGCCCCCTGGGAAGGCCCCTTCATCATCAGAAGAGCCTTGGGCAATGACGCCTACTACCTCATCGACGCGCAGAAGCCGAAGGCACGCAAGAGAGACGACTCCGGCAAGGAGTCGGAGCGACCATGGAACGCAAATCTCCTTCGGAAGTTTTACAGTTAAAACGCAGTATGTGTTATGCCCACTTTTGTATTAAGTACGAAACAGTAGGCTCCCCGAGAAAGACTCGGGGACTGCCACCCTTTATTTTATGAATGAAAGTTATCATGCATATGATATTACCTATTCATTTATTTTGTCCGGTACCGGGTCCGACGAGTCGGCCCGGGGACTGGCCGACTAGAGTTATATTAGGAGCCCTACCCGCAGTCAGACAAGTAATGTGCCGACACCCAGGCTTGGCTCTTGCCGAAATCGCAGCTCGAAGAACCGACTGCCCGGCTGGCAAGAGCCACAAGCCGGAAAGGGTGCGCACATGAAAAACGGCTAGGGACCAAACATGCTCGCATATATAACAAAAGCCGGCTGACTGCCTCCCGCCGACCGACTACCAGAGTAGCCGGCCGGCCGGCTTACATTCAGTCTGCTTCAAATCCAAGAAAGCTCAAGTACTTGCCTTCCCAAAGAGGGAAGGTGGCAAAGGAAAGAGCCTAAAGGACAAAAAAGTACACTTAAATGAACGCCAACACATGCATATATTAATATTTACACAAAAGGCCTCCAGAGAGGTCGACATCCAACATTGTTCGATACACCCCCAGTGGGTGGAATTGCAGAAACTTAAAATTGTCCGAAAAAGTAAAACAGGGACAAAAGGAACGGCAGATCAAGCCGGCGGGGCCGCAGACGAGCCGGGCTGGGCGGTGGAAGCAGTCGCGCCGGCTGGAGGAGCGGCCGGCTGGCCAACCTCGGCTTGATCGTCGTCTCCGGCAGAGGGCGCGCTCCCGCGTGGCTTGTTGCTGGAGGCACGGTCGGCTGGGGGACGGTCGGCCGTCTCACCAGTCGGCTCGGCGTCTTCGCCGTCCTCCTCCTCATCGTCCTCGCCCTCGTCGCTGGAGGCGATCTCTTCGGCCGAGTCCTCGCCGTCCGCCGGGTTCAGCCCGAACCATTCCTCTGGCTGGGCGGCGCCATTGTCGTTGAGCTCCGGCGCGAAGACGCTGGTGTCGGTGCACTCGGCGATCGTCGAGGCGCGTTGCGCGATCGCCGGCCGCACCTCCTCCAGCTCCGCGTCGGCTTCCGACCGCCACGTCTACAGCTGGTCCAGGCTTAGCCCCGGGTACCACGCGCGGACGAACTCCAGCGCGCGCCCGGCTCCAAGACGGGCCGCGGACGCCTTCCAGGCCTCGAAGCGGCCGACTGCGACTTCGAGCCAGTCGGCCGTCCGGCTTGGGGTGCGGGGAATTGTCTGGCCGGGCCAGAGCGCGGCCAGCATCATCGCCCCGGCGCGTTGGAGCCGGCGGAGCAGCCGGTGGGCCGGCTGCAGCCGCGCCTGGACGGCGATGAGCTGCTCTGACAACGTCCGATTCGCGTCCGGCGGAATCACAACCCCGGCCTGACGGCGCTCCTCGCGGTAAGCTTCGATGGCTTGGGCGGCGAGGACGGATTGACTGGGAAAGTACTCTACGCAAGATAGCAAACACAAGTCAAAACAAAGCCGCAGGCGGCCGACGGATGGAAGAAGAGCAAGAAGGACGGCCCACCATCGATGAGATCCTCGATCCGGCCGAAGCCTTCTTCCAGCGCCTGGCGCGTCTCGGCCCAGCTCGCCTCCCTGGCCTCGAACTCCGCCTTCAGGGTAGCCTCGCCGTCCTGCGCCTTTTGCAGGGCCGCCTTGTGGTTCTCCTCTTGGTTGGCCAGTTTCTTCGCCAGGCGGTCGCGCTCTTGAACCAAGTCAGCATACTCGGCGTCCTTGGCGCGAAGAGCGGCCTTCACCTCGCCGAGTTCCCTCCGCAGGTCGGCGTTGGCCTCTACATGAGCAAAAGATAAAGAGAAAAAGTCAGCAAAGGAAAAGTCGTCGAGTAAGATCCGACTCGACTGCGCTGCAGTCGGCCCGGATCTCGGGGACTACACCCAGTGGGTGTGCTGTCGCGCCCCCACGAGAAACAAATAAAGACAAAACACTTACGCCGGCTACTGGCGAGGTCTTCGGTCCTCCGGCTCAGCTCCCGAGCCTGGGAGTTGAAGGCGGCAGCACGAGAATTATGATAATCCTAAGAGATCAGAAAAAACAGTCAAGATAGTCGTCGAGTAAGATCCGACCCGACTGCGTTGCAGTCGGCCCGGATCTCGGGGACTACACCCAGTGGGTGCGCTAGCGCGCCCCCATAGAAAAAATTCAAAGGACCAGAACGGCCAATGAGTGAAGACTTACCCGGATTGCAGACCGTGTCGACAGAAACTCCTGAGTAAATTGCCTCAGGAGGCCGGCCTGTGCCTGCAGCCGGCTCCGAACCCCTTGGGCCGCGACGTTCAGCTCGCCGCTCCCTCCGCTAGGAGTCCACCCGGACGTGGCGGAGCTGGCCGCCTCCAAGGCGTCTGCCGTCTGCTCGGCCCCCGTGGCTCGGCGTGTGTCCGGCGGGGCCGTGCCCCCTCCGGCATGCCGGCCCGCCGCCAGCTCGATCTCAAGGCCGGCTCCAGCCTCGGGCGCGGCCCGGGCCGGCTCCTCCGGCACCGCCGATGATTGGCCGCCCTCGCCTGCTCCGGCTGGCGCTGCCGGCGGCGTCCTCTCGACGGAAATCTCGAAGACTTCGTCCCTCTGCAGCGGCGGCTGCTCGGGGATAATCTCCTCCGCCGTGGGCAGAGGGATGTCCGGATCCAAAGATTGGAGGGGGATGGCGAGTAGCGGAGGCCGGCTACGCGCGCCTTCCACCTCCGTCTCCGCGGCCGCCCGCTCCAACGGAGTCTCAGCCGCCGCGCTCGCTCGCCCCGGCGCCGTCTGGGCGGCCTCCCGCTCCGCCGCCTCCCACTTTGCCGCCTCCCTCTCTCGACGCGCCTCGTGAGCGTTGCGCTCCGTGGCTGCCTCAAGTTCGGCGCGGGGGTCCACTCCGCGGGACCCTGAGGATCCGGCACTCGGCCCGACCACGGAGCCGGCTGGGCCTCGCTCGAGGGAGAGCGGCGCCCTGCTCAGAAAATCAGAGAAGAATTCAAGTAAAGGAAGACTTCAGAATAACAAGCACGTAGGCGGCTAAAAGACTTACGCGGAAACTGGTGGAGGCTTCTTCACCGCCTTTCGGAAGCGGGCCGCCTTCGCCGCCGCCTCCTCGCGCTTCGTGGCCGCGGCGGAGGCCTTCGGCTTCTTCGGTCGGCTTCCGAAGAGCAGGAGCGCGGCCCGACGTTTCCCCTTTCCACCACCGGCAGTCGGCGCGGCAGACGAGCCCGCGCCGCGGCGGTCGGTTGCCGGCTGGTGGCGCGGGATTTCTTCGGCTTCGAAATCATCCGGCCAGTCGTCGAAACTGGCCGAGAGCCCCGTGCCGCCGAGCTCGGCGGTGTCCCCCGTGGCGGCATCCTCCATGGCGACCGCGGCAAGGTCCGGGTCGTCGAGGTCGTCCACCGTGCGGTCCGGGGCATACTCGCGATCGACTCCAGCCGCCCTGGCTGGCGGCGGGAGGAGAGGATTCTGATGAAGAGAAAAAAGAGAAGAGCCGCCTGGTCAGAAGCCGGCTAACTCAAGCCGGCAGACGACGAGAAGAAAGACTTACCACAGGCGGAGGATGGGCGCGGGAGTACGGCACCTTGCCGAATTGCCACTCGTCGGTGAGCTTCAGGTTGGCGATGTAGTTCACCATCAGAGCCACCTCGGCATGGGGCATCTCCCATGTGCTCAGCCGGCAAGGGTCGAACCGGCCACTCATCTGGCACATCATGTGCGGCCGGCTTTGGAGGGGCAGAATCCGGCGCTCGACGAAGGCGGCCACCAGATCGGATGCGCGTAGGCCTTCCGACTGGATCATCACCCGAAGCCGGGCGATGGAGGCATTCCCAGCCGAAGACAAGGACTTCGACCTATAGCCCCAAGACCGCCGCCTCCCAGCCGGCGGGCCGGCTACGTAAGCCGGCAGGTTGACGTAATCGCCGTGCGGGGCGATGTTCTTGACGTAGAAGTAGGATTTCTGCCAAAGCTTGACAGACTGGATCAGAGGAATGTGGGGGAAGGGGTTGTCGTTGCTTGCCCTCTTCATCGCGATGAAGGCGCCGCAGGGAGCCGGCATGCCGGCGGAGACGGTGCCGAGCTTGTTCTGGAACAGCTCCGCCCAGAGCTCCAGCGTCGGCAGCACCCCCAAGAATCCTTCGCAGAGCGAGACGAAGGCCGAGAGCTGCAGCACTGCGTTGGGCGTGACGTGATGTGGTTGGAGGTTGTAGAATTCGAGGAAAGAGCGCATGAAGCTGCTCGCCGGGAAGCCGAAGCCGCGGAGGAAGTGCGTGTGGAAGACGACGCGCTCGCCTTCCTCCGGCGCCGGCGAGACCTCCTTCGTGGGCGCCAGACGCACCTGCACGAGGTTGGCAGCGGGCAGGCGCCGGGTCTGGCGGAGGAATTCAATATGGTCCTCGTGGACATTGGACCCGTCCCACGAGCTCGACAGAGCCAGAGACATGGCGGCGTGGGTGGGCTGCGGTGCGAGACTGCGTCGGGCGCGAAGAAGAAGAAGAAGAAGAGGAGCAGGAGGGACGGGGAGCGGGGGAGCGAACGGGCCTGTGCCTCTCCCCCTCCCCCCTACTTGTAGGCGCGAGCGCCAGAGCCGAGGAGGCGCGGCGTGGGGGATCGTGGGGATCGATCGTGCCCATCTCCCCCACGCCCGCGTTAATTGCGCGCCTTGATGACGCGAAGTAACGGCCGCGGGGAGGCGAGCAGTCCCCTCGGGCCACAGAAGATCTGCGCCCGGGCCGAGGCCAGGGAGTGGCGGGCCCGGGCCTGCGGCGGCGTCCCGTCGCGCGCGCGCGACGGCAGGACTTCTCCGCCACATGGCTCATCGTGGGGCCCGCGGCCGGCCCGCGGGTCAACCACTTCCACCTTGATAAACAAAAAGTGCCCCGGAGTCGGCTGCAACGACGAAGTCGGCCCCTCAGGGTATGAAGCCGGCCAAGCTTCCCGTCCTTCCGTCCGCCGTGAAGCTCGCCCACCTTTGGGGACTACTGTCGGGGTAAATAGCCATGGGTAGCCCAGCCGGCTTCCCCTGGCCCCTCAGAAAAAATTATGAGCCCATCCGGCTCATAAGAAGATTCAAGACTTGGGCCGCCTCCCCCCAGCCGGCTACCTTCCTGGCCGGCTTCGGGGGCAGCCCGCCTTTTCACCCTCCTGAAGAAAGCTGCGGAGGGCCGGCTACGGCAGGGCCGGCTACGATAGGGCCGGCTACAGCAAGGCCGGCTACTACCAGGCCGGCTCCCATAAAGCAGTCAATGCCGTACCCGCGATGTACGCGTCCACTCTGCGATGATGAAGCGGGGCGTGGCTACAGTAGAGCCTGCCACCCCCAAAACCCAGAGCATGCCTGGTACAGCGCATCGTGCGGGCAGCTGCGGCCCGCCCGGCGCGGCACTGTAGCCACGACGGCTCTGACGCCGTCCACGACGGGTCGCCAGTGTGGCCCCCGAGGCGATGGGCCCCTTCGGGCAGAGAGATGCCGAAGGCGGCCGCACCTCCTCTCAAGCCGGCAAGACAGAGGGCCGGCTTCACGTAGCCGGCCTGCCGCCCTCCTCGAAGGAGACGCCCATTAAGGAGACAAGACGCGGCGGGGCTACAGTAATCGCCCGCCAGGGCGGCGTTACTGTAGCCACGCTTACCCCGACCAAGCCTGCGTCAACGACATGGAGAAACAGTAACCAGCTGCCGACCAGGCCCTGGCTAGTGGGGCCGGCCTGTCGACCCAGGAGCCGGCAGCCGGCGGGACCCACCAGCCGGCGGGCCCCAGAAGCCGGCGGAGAAGCCGGCGAGCATAGTCACAGATAGCTGGGCCCAGCGCCCAGTCGGATTACCATTGTACCCCTGGGGGGTAGGCCTATATAAACCCCCCGGTGCACCCATGCAAAAGGTTGGACTCTCTTCCTAGACCTAGACACAATACAAGGAGAGGAAGCAAGCTGAGCCGAGCCCTTCTTCCTCCTTCCACCCAAAACAGCTCAAGGAGCATTGTAGCTACTTGTCCACTTAGTAACCATGCGGAGACCCCGCAGAGCAGCAGTAGGGGTATTATCTCCCCGGAGAGCCCTAAAGCTGGGCAAGATTCGCCGGCGTGCATGTCTTTGCCTCATCCCGTTTCCAGGCACCGGCGACGTTCTATTAGCCCCCGCAATGATAAGCCACCCGTTGCCATATGTCGCTCCTACCACTCGACAATCGAATCTCGGGCAAGTAACATACCGATGACAAAGGGAACAACGTATGTTGTTATGCGGTCTGACCGATAAAGATCTTCGTAGAATATGTAGGAGCCAATATGGGCATCCAGGTCCCGCTGTTGGTAATTGACCGGAGACGTGTCTCGGTCATGTCTACATTGTTCTCGAACCATAGGGTCCGCACGCTTAAAGTTACGATGACAGTTTCATTATGAGTTTATGTATTTTGATGTACCGAAGGTTGTTCGGTGTCCCGGATATGATCACGGACATAACGAGGAGTCTCGAAATGGCCGAGACATAAAGATTGATATATTGGACGGCTATATTCGGACATCGGAAGTGTTCCGAGGAAGTTTCGGATAAAACCGGAGAACCGGGGGGTTACCGGAACCCCCCGGGGGGTTAATGGGCCTCATGGGCCTAAAGTGGAGAAGAGGAAAGGCAGCCAGGGCAGGCCGCGCGCCCCCTCTGCCCCTAGTCCGAATTGGACAAGGAGGGAGGGGCGGCGCCCCCCTTTCCTTCCTATCCTCTCTCCCTTCCTTCCCCCTCTCCTACTTGGACAAGGAAAGGGAGGGGAGTCCTACTCCCGGTAGGAGTACGACTCTTCCTGCGTGCCTCCTACTAGGGCCGGCCGCACCCCCCTTGGCTCCTTTATATACGGGGCAAGGGGGCACCCTAAGACACACAAGTTGATCTTCGTGATCGTTCCTTAGCCGTGTGCGGTGCCCCCTCTATGATATTACACCTCGATCATATTGTAGCGGTGCTTAGGCGAAGCCCTGCGACGGTTAAACATGAAGATCGTCACCACGCCGCCGTGCTGACGAAACTCCTCCCCGAAGCTTTGCTAGATCGGAGCCCGGGGTGCGTCATCGAGCTGTACGTGTGTCAAGAACTCGGAGGTGCCAGAGTAACGGTGCTTGGATCGGTTGGATCGGGAAGACGTACGGCTACTTCCTCTACGTTGCGTCAACGCTTTCGCTTCGGTCTACGAGGGTGCGTATACAACACTCTCCCCTCTTATTGCTATGCATCACCATGATCTTGCGTGTGCATAGGATTTTTTTTGAAATTACTATGTTCCCCAACAGAGACAACATACATCTCATCAAAATATCGAACGAATACCAAATTCACATGACTACTAATAGCAAGACTTCTCCCATGTCCTCAGGAACAAACGTAACTACTCACAAAGCATATTCATGTTCATAATTAGAGGGGTATTAATATGCATATAGGATCTGAACATATGATCTTCCACCAAATAAACCAACTAGCATCAACTACAAGGAGTAATTAACACTACTAGCAACCTACTATTACCAATCCCGGACTTGGAGACAAGAATTGGATACAAGAGATAAACTAGGGTTTTGGGAGGAGATGGTGCTGGTGAAGATGTTGATGGAGATTGCCCTCTCCCGATGAGAGGAGCATTGGTGATGATGATGGCGATGATTTCCCCCTACCGGAGGGAAGTTTCCTCGGCAGAACGGCTCCTTCGGAGCCCTAGATTGGTTTCGCCAAGGTTCCGCCTTGTGGCGGTGGAGTTTCGTCCGAGAAGCTGGCTTATGATTTTTTTTCCTCATTGAAAGACTTCATATAGCAGAAGATGGACATCGGAGGGCCACCAGGGGGCCCACGAGGTAGGAGGGCGCGCCCAGGGGGGTAGGGCGCGCCCCCACCCTCGTGGGCAGGGTGTGGCCCCCCTGGTGAACTTCTTGCGCTCAGTATTTTTTATATATTCTGAAAACGTCTTCCGTGAAGTTTCAGGACTTTTGGAGTTGTGCAGAATAGGTCTCTAATATTTGCTCCTTTTCCAGCCCAGAATCCCAGCTGCCAGCATTCTCCCTCTTTATTTAAACCTTGTAAAATAAGAGAGAATAGGCATAAGTATCGTGACATACTGTGTAATAACAACCCATAATGCAATAAATATCAATATAAAAGCATGATGCAAAATGGACGTATCAACTCCCCCAAGCTTAGACCTCGCTTGTCCTCAAGCGAAAGCCGAAATCGAAAAATATGTCCACATGTTTAGAGATAGAGGTGTCGATAAAAGTAAAATACGGACATGAGGGCATCATGATCATTCTTAGAACAACAACTTATATAATTCTTGTCATATGATTTCTTATGCTAGAGTAATAATTCAATCACAATTTGAAGTATGAATCGTAAACTTCATTGAATACTAACAAACTATAATCTCAGTCATTGGAGCAATTGCAATTTATCATAGCATAGGAAAGAGTCAATATATAAGAGCTTTTCAGGAAGTCCACATACTCAACTATCATATAGTCTTTCACAATTGCTGACACTCACGCAATACTTATTGGTATGGAGTTTTAATCGGACACAGATAAAGATAGGGGCTTATAGTTTTGCCTTACCTCAAGGGTAATGTCAACAATAATAGTTCATGAAAACTCACATCCAATTAGCCATACATACTAGGATCTTTCCAACATACTGTGCTTGCCAAAGGATAAATTGTAAAAAGGAAGGGTGAAGATCACCATGACTCTTATGCATGGTAGGAGATAAAAATAAAAGATAGGCCCTTCGCAGAGGGAAGCAGAGGTTGTCATGTGCTTTTATGGTTGGATGTACAAAATCTTAATGCGAAAGAACGTCACTTTATATTGCCACTTGTGATATGGACCCTTATTATGCAGTTTGTCGCTTTTATTTCTTCCATATCACACGATCGTATAAAGCTTATTTTCTCCCACACTAATAAGTCATACATATTTAGAGAGTAATTTTTATTGCTTGCACCGATGACAACTTACTTGGAGGATCTTACTCAATCCATAGGTGTCAGGACCCCGATTCCAGGCCACATCGATCTAGCCGGTAACACCTCATATCACTTTGCGGCCTCACGCACGGTATCCCACGGGTGTCGCCTTACCATGGCCCGGGACCGTTTGCGCCTTTTGGCTCGCATATATGACAATCTCGCTAGCATCCATATGACCAAGAACCCGGGCCGACATGGCTAGTCGTGAACCCAAAGCGGCACAGACCTATGGAGACAGGCATACATGAATCACATCGAACATGTCGGTCATCAACGAGTGATTCCGGGCTGTAGCACTGGGCTAACAGGACTCCGGGGATCCCGGGCTGTAGCAGGCTAGACAGGACTCCGGAGATCACCGCGTGACATTTCCCCGAAGGGACAGACATAGGGACGAAGTGAAACACATGCCGGCCAGTCAAGTGTCCTGAACAGTAGTGCTGGGCTAGCAGGACTCTGGTGAACCGGCCTGTAGCGGACTACTATGGCTCGAGGAGCACTAGACTACATTTCCCCATAAGAAAGGCTGCGAAGGACAAACAACTAGATTGTCGGATCCCACTCATACCAAGCATTTCAAACATACACACAATATGCCCGATATGAGTACATACAACATGGCATCACAACAAAACTCTACAACTCAAGTACTTTATTTAAAGGCTCTAGGGAGCCATACATAACATATCCGTACAGGTAGGGGTCACATGACCCGACACTCAAGTCATATAGTCATACAAGCACATGCGGAAGCAACTAGTCTGAGTACAGACTCTAGAAAGAAAGAAGGCTTCTCGAAGCCTGTCTATCTACATAGGGCCCTCCATGGCCTGGATCACCACCTGGGTGGCTAGTCACTCGTCGACGTCAAGGTCTACGTAAAACCCATCGGAGGGGGCAGTGTTGTCGTCTGAAAACAATAAATAAGCAAACATGAGTACAAAGGTACTCAGCAAGTCTTACATCAAAACCTACTATACATGCTCATTCTCAAGAAGGTGGTGGGGTTTATGCAGCAAGCCAGCTTTGACTCTTGGCTAAGCTATCCTACGGAATCTTTTAGCAAAATAGTTTTCGCACACGAGTCCACTACTCACCATCACAATACTCCACCGTGGATCCTCCCTCGTATCCTGCGAGGGGGCCATCCTCGGTACTCACACTTATCTTGAGTCTTTTAGTAGTATCCATTAACTTGTCTATGAACTGTATAGGCAACCAAGTAGTCCTTTACCGCGGACGCGGCTATTCGAATAGTTTTATACCCTGCAGGGGTGTACTTCGTCATACACGCTTTCACCGCTTACCGCCGTCTACACGACATGTACTCGGCAACCTTCAAGCGGAAGCCCAGCGAGGGTGTCGGCCACGGCCTACCTAAACACCTAAGCCCCTAGTCCAGGTTATCGCCTATCCAGGTTCCATCCGCAGGGAGTCCGGCCGAGGTTTCCACATACGGCCCCGAACGATGTGAACAGGGTTCCCGAGACACCAAACGGGTGACTCGGTACACCGTGCCACGGTGTATCTACCGCAACGTAGCCCACCCCTAGGGTCAGCGCTACGCACGGCCGCCAAAACATATCCTACAAACACCAGAAACTATTTGCAACTCCTGGACAGAGTACTAGGGTGGCTAAGAAGCCGAGAGGGTCCATTTGTTTCGGGCCCAATGTACGGTAGTAACTGCATCTTAAATCACACATACAGATCTCAGTTCTTATGGACGACCTCAATGAAACAACCCACCATGTACTCCTACATGGCCTCTCATCGATACCTTTACCAAAACATGTTCAACACATCCCACATATTACTGGCACAAGCATTTCACTCTAGCCCATCACCCAGATGAACCAGACCTGACACAACTCTAAGCATAGCAGGCATAGCAAGGTAGGAATCACAAAACATGGCTCAATCAACTCCTACACATGCTAGTGGGTTTCATCTAGTTACTGTGGCAATGACAGGTCATGCAGAGGATAAGGGTTCAGCTACCGTAGCACACAGCAGTTTGAATCGTGTTGTCTTAATGCAGTAAACAAGAGCAGGAGCGAGAACATGGGTTGTATCGGAATGATCAATGGTTGCTTGCCTGATGAAGTGGTAACTGGATACTGCCCTTCAGTTGGATACTCGTGAATATCCTCGGAGGCAGAACCTACCACGAATAACACAACCGAGCACAATCAACACATGACGATATGCAGCAGTATGATGCATGCTATGACATGGCAATATGGATGTGTCTTGAGCTAATGCAACTAGCTATGATTTAAATGAAGTTGGTTTGAGTACAAGATTCAAATTCCAACCCCATATATGATTATTTAAATGCCCTTTATTTGTTTTGTCCAAAACAGAGGACAAACATTGTTCAAACATGCATGAAAATGGTACAGATGGAATCCTTGAATTTTTCTGATAATTTTTCATATATAATTTGTCTCATTTGGAGTTATGGTTGAATTTCTATGAATTTTTGAAGTTTAGGCAATTTTCTGGAATTTTCTATATAAAATTAAATCCAGAAAAGGAGTTATTGCGTCAGCATGACATCACCCTGATGTCAGCAGGTCAACTGGGCGCCTCCAGGTCAAACCTGACCAGTGGGGTCCACTGTTCAGTGACACAATCAACTAACCAAGTTAGTTAACCCTAACTAACTTAGTTAGCCGGGCGGGGCCCGCATGTCAGTGGCTCACTAATTAGCTAATTTTATTAACACTAATTAACTAACATTAATTAAGCAGGCGCCTGGGCCCACACGTCAGTGAGTCAGGGGGGAGTCAACCCAGCCGACCCGGGGTCAAAACACGCCAGAGTTGACCCCGGCTCGTCGCCGGCAAGGCCAGAGACGGCGGAGGGGCTCGGAAATTCTCCTCCGGCGACCAAATGGCCAGCGGAGGGCATCTACGCGGAGCTGGGACTCGCCCGCATCCATCTGTGCACACGACAGGGGCTGAGATGGCCCGAGCTCGCCGGAGGCAAGCTCGCGGCGGTGGCCGGAGTTAGGGGCTGGTGCGGGTTAGCGCTAGGGGCCACGGCAGGTCGAACGGGTGGGTGCATTAGGCTCCTGGGGACGCGTTGAAGACGGCGGTGCGCTCGGACGCGTGCTTGCACGGCCGTAGCCACGACGGCGTCGAGGCTCAACGGCGGCGAGCTTCGGGTGCTCGCGGAGCAACGGCTACGGGGCGAAATCGATGGCGTGGCGAAGGGGAAAAGGACCGGGAGCTCACAGCGGTGCCGTAGGGGTGGCTAGCGGGCTTGGGGGCGACCTTGATGGCGCGAATCGACGGCGAGGAGCTCGGACGGCTGAGGTTGAAGAAGAGCTCGAAGTCGACGATGCAGGGCTTCCGGCGGGGCGTGGTTCGGTGAGGGGGTCGAGGACGGCGTTGCGGAGCTCGTGGGCACAACCGAGGGGCGAGGGGGTGGCTGTGGCCGTGGTGGTTCTCGTCGGCGGCGACGGCCGCGTTCTGTGGAAGAGAGGGGGAGAGCCAGAGGAGGGGATGAGCACGGGGGAGGGGAATGAGAGGGCCAGGGGGTGCGTGGCCGTCTCCGTGGCATTGGGAGGGAGCCCGGGAAGCAGGAGGTGGCGCGCAGGGGGGGAGGTGGCGCGCGCGCGTGCCGGCGAGCGCCGGGCACACGCCCGCGTCCTTCTGTCCGAGGAGGGGGACGACAGGAGGCAGCGGGGTGGGCTGGGCCGCCAGCTGGAGATGGGCCAGGTAAGTGGCCCATGGCCTTTCCCTCTTTATTTTTTTTTGTTTTTGTTTTTCTGTTATTCTGTTTTGATTTAGTTTAAATACTAAATCATTTTATAAAATCCTGAAAATATTTATGGACACTTTCTGAAATATTTCAGTGGCCCAAAAATAGTTCCAACATTATTTGAGCATTTGAATTATTTAATAGTATTTAAATGCCCAAATTCAAATATTTATGAATTAAGTCAATGCCCCTTTTGTTGACCTAAAATTATATGCACCATTTTTCCCAAGGGTTCTAACCCAAGGCAAAGAGGGTGAACATTTTTGAAGGGCATTTCAGGTTCATTGAATTTATTTTTAGTAAACCCTAGTTGATTTCAGGGGGGGTGCTGGGGGTTCTGCTTTCCCCATTTCAATTTCTGATGAAGGTAAACATGATGCACACTCTAATGCATAATCTAGCTAGGGTGTGACAACTCACCCCCACTCAATAGAATCTCGTCCCGAGATTTAGGATCATCTGGGAAGAAGGCGGGGTACTCGAGTCGAAGACGATCCTCCCTTTCCCAAGTGGCTTCTTCCTCGGAATGGTGTGACCATTGAACCTTGAGAAACTTGATATTATGACGTCGAGTGGTACGCTCGGCTTGATCAAGGATACGAATGGGGTATTCCCGATAAGAAAGGTTATCTTGTAAATCAAGCGTTTCGTGGTCCACTCCACGGATAGGATCCGCGAAACAACGCCTGAGTTGCGAAACGTGGAAGACATCGTGAACTCTGGAAAGATGCGGAGGTAGTTCCAATTGGTAGGCAACTTCTCCTCGTTTGGCAAGAATGCGAAAGGGTCCAATGTAACGAGGAGCCAATTTGCCTTTGATACCGAAGCGATGGGTTCCCTTTAACGGGGTAACCCGAAGGTAAGCTTTCTCATCAATTTCAAATGCCATAGGCTTATGCTTACGATCATATTGACTCTTTTGGCGAGATTGGGCTGTTTTCAATTTCTCACGAATAACGCGAACCTGCTCTTCTGCCTCCTGAATCATATCCGGGCCAAAGAGTTGTCTTTCCCCGGTTTCTGACCAGTTAAGAGGCGTTCGACATTTTCGTCCATAGAGAACTTCGAAGGGAGCCTTGCCCAAACTAGCTTGATAGCTATTGTTATAAGCAAACTCCGCGAATGGAAGGCATTTCTCCCAACTCATTCTGAACGAGATAACAGAAGCTCGGAGCATATCTTCCAGAATTTGATTTACTCGCTCTACTTGACCACTTGATTGAGGATGGAAGGCGGTGCTAAAGGAGAGATGAGTTCCCATAGCATTTTGGAAACTTTCCCAAAATCGAGAGGTGAAGAGACTTCCACAGTCTGAGTTAATTTCCAATGGGACACCATGAAGAGACACTATTCGGGAGATGTATAGGTCAGCTAGCTGGCTAGCGGTGATACTCTCACGAACAGGTAGAAAATGGGCTACTTTGGAAAGACGGTCGATCACGACGAAGATGGCATTATTCCCCCTCTTGGTCCTGGGAAACCCAGTGATGAAATCCATACTGATTTTGTCCCATTTCCATTCAGGAATAGCCAAAGGTTGAAGGGTGCCAGCAGGCCGTTGATGCTCTGCTTTAACACGACGACAAACATCGCAATTAGCAATGTATTGAGCGATTTCTCTCTTCATCCTAGTCCACCAAAACCTCTGGCGTAGGTCTTGATACATTTTAGTACTACCGGGATGAATGGTGAGAGGGGATTCGTGAGCTTCCTTAAGGATCATCTGGCGTAGATGTTGTTTCTTGGGAACCACCAGGCGGTTCTCAAAGAAGACAGCACCTTGTTCATCCATGGAAAAACATTTAGCTACTCCGCTAGCAATGTTTTCCTTAATCCGGGATATGCCCTTATCACGCTTTTGGGCAGCTATGATTTGATCCATAAGGGTAGGTTTCGCCACCAGAGTAGACAAGAATCCTTGAGGAACAATGTGAAGATTAAGCTTGCGAAATTCCTCATGGAGAAGTGGTTGACTTTGTTGTAACAGCAGGTTGTTACAGTAGGACTTACGACTTAGCGCATCGGCCATGACATTGGCTTTGCCAGGGGTGTAAGTTATTCCTAAGTCGTAATCCGAGATCAGCTCGACCCAACGTCTTTGCCTGAGATTCAAATCTGGTTGGGTGAAGATATATTTCAAGCTTTGGTGATCGGTGAAGATCTCGCAACGATTACCGAGAAGGTAATGTCACCAGGTTTTGAGTGCATGGACTATAGCTGCAAGCTCTAGATCATGTGTGGGATAATTTTCCTCATGTGGGTGTAATTGCCGTGAAGCATAGGCAATTACCTGACGATCTTGCATGAGTATGCAACCTAGTCCTTGTCGCGAGGCGTCGCAATAGATAATAAAATCCTTGGAGAAATCTGGTGGTACCAGTACGGGAGCAGATGTCAGGCGTCTTTTCAGTTCCTGAAAACTGAACTCGCACTGTGGAGTCCACTCGAACTTTTTATCTTTCTTGAGGAGTTCAGTTAGAGGTTTAGCAACCTTGGAGAAATTCTCGACGAAGCGGCGGCAATAGCTCGCTAGGCCAAGGAAACTCCGAACTTGCTTGACCGTTTCAGGTGGAGTCCAATCAAGGACGGCTTGAACTCGCTCGGGATTGACAGCAATACCCTTACCAGAGATTACATGGCCTAGATAGGTCACTTCTGACAACCAAAATTCACACTTGGAGAATTTGGCATAAAGGCGATGCTCTCGAAGTTTCATCAATACCAGCCTTAGATGTTCGGCATGTTCCTCTTCATTCTTGGAGTAGATGAGTATGTCATCGAGGTATACTACGACGAATTTGTCCAAGTATTCCATGAAAACCGAGTTCATTAACCGGGAGAAAGTGGCCGGGGCATTGGTTAAACCGAAGGACATGACGGTGTACTCGTATTGGCCATAACGAGTAACAAAAGCCGTTTTGGGAATGTCCCCGTTTCTGATTTTGATTTGATGGTAGCCCAACCTCAAATCCATCTTGGAGAAGACTGAGGATCTAGCGAGCTGATCATACAGGTCGTTGATCCTGGGAAGCGGGTATTTGTTCTTGATGGTGACCAGATTGACAGGTCGGTAATCCACAACCATTCGATCCGTTCCATCCTTCTTTTTGACGAAGAGGACGGGGCAAGCCCAAGGAGAGGAGCTAGGACGGATGAACCCTTTGTTCAAGGACTCATCGAGTTGGTTCTTAAGCTCGGCTAGTTCTAAGGGTGCCATCTTGTAGGGTCTTCTAGCAATTGGAACGGTTCCTGGAACAAGGTCTATCACAAACTCGACATCCCGGTCAGGTGGAACACCTGGCAGTTCTTCCGGAAACACATCCGGGAAGTCTCGGACTACCGGAACGTCCTCAAGGTCTGGAAGAGGGTTGGCATTGAGAGAGTAAAGTTGGCGCTTGGCCACTCGAGTTAAGACATTAACTGTCTTGCCCGAGGGATGAGTAAGTTGAACAGTTCTAGTGGCACAATCGATCTTGGCATAATGAGCCGACATCCAGTCCATACCCAAGATGATGTTTATATCGGAGGACTTGAGAGCTATTAAAGATGCAAGGAAAACAAGCCTATCGACAAGAATTTCGTTCCCATGGCTTACCCTAGAAGTTTGCTATTTGGAACCCGGAGTTTGAATTACCATGGAAGTGGGCATGTCACAGAATGTCGTGTTATGCAACCGAGCATAATTCTCGGATATGAATGAATGAGATGCTCCAGTATCGAAAAGAACAGAGGCCGGATGGCAGTTAACAAGGAGCGTACCAAGGACGACGTTGGGATCCTCATGAGCCTCTTCGGCTGAAACATAGTTGACATGGCCACATGCAGTAGTGGCCGGCTTGGCGTAGAAAGTCTTTCCCGCGGGCTTACCACGGCCAACGGACTTTCCAGCTTGGTTGGGGTTGTTCTGGGGACACTCTCGACTATAGTGACCCGGTTCTCCACACTTGAAGCATGTTACCACAGTGGGGCGTGGAGCAACATTAGCAGCGGGGCCACCATAGGGCTTGGGCGGTGCAAATTGCTGGTTGGGACAAGGCGCCTCAAAGGATGGCCTCGGGGTGAATCTGGGTGGCAGTGCGGTGCTTGGAATCCACACCCGGCGCTTCTGAGCTCCAGAGCCGGATGAAGACCCAAAATCACGAGAGTGCTTGCGTGAAGCGTCATAATCAGTCTGGCCTGTCTCAACACTGATAGCTTTATTGACCAGCTTCTGGAAGGATGTGCACTCGTGCAGACGGAGATCGCGGCGAAGCTCAGGGCTAAGTCCCTTGCGGAACCTTGCCTGCTTCTTGGCGTCAGTAGAAACCTCTTCAGGAGCATAGCGTGCCAGGTTCCCAAATTCTCGGCTATATGCATCCACAGTCAGCCTTCCTTGGGTGAAGTTGCAGAACTCCTCCCTCTTGCGATCCATGAGACCTTCCGGAATGTGATGCTCACGGAAAGCCTCGCTGAACTCAGCCCAGGTAGTGATTTGGCCGACCGGGCGCATAGCTTCGTAGTTTTCCCACCAATGGCTAGCGGGGCCCTCGAGATGATAAGCAGCATAGGTAACCTTGTCGGCTTCGGCTATGTTGGCAGAACGTAGCTTGTGGGTGATGCTACGAAGCCAATCATCCGCGTCGAGGGGCTCGACGGAATGGTTAAACTTTGGTGGGTACAGCTTGATAAAGTCGTTGATTGACACCAGGTCATTTCGTGGGTGGCGTGCAGTGTTCTTCTCAATCCGCTCCAACAGGCGGTTGGTCTCACGCTTGTTCCTTTCCGCCTCCAGCATCACTTCGGCCAGGGAAGGCGGGTGAGGCAAATTTTCACCTCTAGCTGCATTGGCTTCCCCCTGCTCCGGGGCAGCAGGGTTGCCGCGGGTGTTGACCATCCTAGGAGGAAAACAAGACAACGGTTTAGACAAGGATGGCTCAAACTTAACAGGGAAGTGCAGAATGTAAAGGATAACGCAGAATGCAGAGATGCTCATTCGTATGCCATGGTAATATAAAACTGCCATATATACACCAACGGTCATACTCGTCATACATAGTTTAGTACAAGCCCATGCTACAGTACAACTATGAAGGTAGACGTTACATCTCATCGGAGGCATTCCGAGTCCCTATACATTATTTGTCTACACCTCCGGAATCGATTACACACCAAGTCGTATTCCACAAGTCATACAGGACAGTGGAGATACAACTACTACAATACTAGTGGTACTACTACTAACTCAGATAGCCCCGTAGTAGTCCTCATAGAAGTCACCTCCATAGCCTGGAAGTTCAACGTGATCATCCGGAAACAGACGGTCCTGAGGAGCCTGTGGACCATAGGGGCTAGGATGAGGTCTTGGACCAACAAACGGTGGCCTGCGGGGACTAAGGGGTGGGGTGATGCCTCCCACATCACGCCAATCCACCATGTCTGGCAGAGCTGCTCTCACAGGATACAGATCCCTGGTATCCATACATCCAGCTTGCACCGCGGGTGCAAACCGAGTCAATGTGGCCCAATGATCAGCACGGGTATTAAAGAGCTCCAGCCTCAAGGCCCGATTCTCTCGGTCCTTATCTTCGAGCATCTCAGCGGTGGTACGAGTTAATGAGTCCTCCTGAGTGGAGTCAGCATAGATAGCCTGAAGATACCCCTGCGCTCCCGGAAGTGAAGCTGGCATGTAACGGAAGTCAGTGTTCCGAAGCAGGCCAGTCCGGACTCGCAAGATGGTCATCATGGAATAGGCAGCATCCTGCACAGCCATCTCAATGGTAACTCCGAGTCCATAGGAACAGTGAAGGGGCTCGGTAGATCCAGGATAGGAAGGGAATATCCTGACGGTGCAGAAATACTGGCTTTGATTAAAGTCACGGAACTGCTCTTCAACAGTGTATTCGGGATACCAACGGTATCCTGTCTCGATCATGACCCGGACCAACATAGCAGTATGACCGGGCACGTCGAGGCACCTAGTCAGGCGAACCACTTGATTTTGAGAATGGTTGGCCATCTGAAAGCACAACCACAAGACAAAGACATCAGAATTCCTAGGGAAAATTGGGCAGCATAACGGCTGTAAATGCTCAGAAAAAGATTTGAGACATCCACAACAGTTCACAATACCGCTCAACAGCATCATATCAAGGTTCTGATTCAAATAGCAACGTACTAAAATAGTAGAAACTGGACTGGAACTCGTAGCAATAATCCTATAAACTACTACGGATTAGTAACACGTGAACCTGATAGAAGAAGAGAGCCTAGTCCTTAACCCATGTTGAATGAGAAGAGAATGACTCAGATCAGAAGCATAGGGTAAAGGAGTAAAAGAACCTTACGTTCCCTCCCACAATCAATTCCCTTACATATAACTAAAGCATTTCTAGACTCGACATCGACCAGTTTGGCTGAACGAACCTACAGGCAGTCCGGCTCTGATGCCAACGCTGTCAGGACCCCGATTCCAGGCCACATCGATCTAGCCGGTAACACCTCATATCACTTTGCGGCCTCACGCACGGTATCCCACGGGTGTCGCCTTACCATGGCCCGGGACCGTTTGCGCCTTTTGGCTCGCGTATATGACAATGTCGCTAGCATCCATATGATCGAGAACCCGGGCCGACATGGCTAGTCGTGAACCCAAAGCGGCACAGACCTATGGAGACAGGCATACATGAATCACATCGAACATGTCGATCATCAACGAGTGATTCCGGGCTGTAGCACTGGGCTAACAGGACTCCGGGGATCCCGGGCTGTAGCAGGCTAGACAGGACTCCGGAGATCACCGCGTGACATTTCCCCGAAGGGACAGACATAGGGACGAAGTGAAACACATGCCGGCCAGTCAAGTGTCCTGAACAGTAGTGCTGGGCTAGCAGGACTCCGATGAACCGGGCTGTAGCGGACTACTATGGCTCGAGGAGCACTAGACTACATTTCCCCATAAGAAAGGCTGCGAAGGACAAACAACTAGATTGTCGGATCCCATTCATACCAAGCATTTCAAACATACACACAATATGCCCGATATGAGTACATACAACATGGCATCACAACAAAACTCTACAACTCAAGTACTTTATTTAAAGGCTCTAGGGAGCCATACATAACATATCCATACAGGTAGGGGTCACATGACCCGACACTCAAGTCATACAGTCATACAAGCACATGCGGAAGCAACTAGTCTGAGTACAGACTCTAGAAAGAAAGAAGGCTTCTCGAAGCCTGTCTATCTACATAGGGCCCTCCATGGCCTGGATCACCACCTGGGTGGCTAGTCACTCGTCGACGTCAAGGTCTACGTAAAACCCATCGGAGGGGGCAGTGTTGTCGTCTGAAAACAATAAATAAGCAAACATGAGTACAAAGGTACTCAGCAAGTCTTACATCAAAACCTACTATACATGCTCATTCTCAAGAAGGTGGTGGGGTTTATGCAGCAAGCCAGCTTTGACTCTTGGCTAAGCTATCCTACGGAATCTTTTAGCAAAATAGTTTTCGCACACGAGTCCACTACTCACCATCACAATACTCCACCGTGGATCCTCCCTCGTATCCTGCGAGGGGGCCATCCTTGGTACTCACACTTATCTTGAGTCTTTTAGTAGTATCCATTAACTTGTCTATGAACTGTATAGGCAACCAAGTAGTCCTTTACCGCGGACGCGGCTATTCGAATAGTTTTATACCCTGCAGGGGTGTACTTCGTCATACGCGCTTTCACCGCTTACCGCCGTCTACACGACATGTACTCGGCAACCTTCAAGCGGAAGCCCAGCGAGGGTGTCGGCCACGGCCTACCTAAACACCTAAGCCCCTAGTCCAGGTTATCGCCTATCCAGGTTCCATCCGCAGGGAGTCCGGCCGAGGTTTCCACATACGGCCCCGAACGATGTGAACAGGGTTCCCGAGACACCAAACGGGTGACTCGGTACACCGTGCCACGATGTATCTACCTCAACGTAGCCCACCCCTAGGGTCAGCGCTACACACGGCCGCCAACACATATCCTACAAACACCAGAAACTATTTGCAACTCCTGGACAGAGTACTAGGGTGGCTAAGAAGCCGAGTGGGTCCATTTGTTTCGGGCCCAATGTACGGTAGTAACTGCATCTTAAATCACACATACAGATCTCAGTTCTTATGGACGGCCTCAATGAAACAACCCACCATGTACTCCTACATGGCCTCTCATCGATACCTTTACCAAAACATGTTCAACACATCCCACATATTACTGGCACAAGCATTTCACTCTAGCCCATCACCCAGATGAACTAGACCTAACACAACTCTAAGCATAGCAGGCATAGCAAGGTAGGAATCACAAAACATGGCTCAATCAACTCCTACACATGCTAGTGGGTTTCATCTAGTTACTGTGGCAATGACAGGTCATGCAGAGGATAAGGGTTCAGCTACCGTAGCACACAGCAGTTTGAATCGTGTTGTCTTAATGCAGTAAACAAGAGCAGGAGCGAGAACATGGGTTGTATCGGAATGATCAATGGTTGCTTGCCTGATGGAGTGGTAACGGGATACTGCCCTTCAGTTGGATACTCATGAATATCCTCGGAGGCAGAACCTACCACGAATAACACAACCGAGCACAATCAACACATGACGATATGCAGCAGTCTGATGCATGCTATGACATGGCAATATGGATGTGTCTTGAGCTAATGCAATTAGCTATGATTTAAATGAAGTTGGTTTGAGTACAAGATTCAAATTCCAACCCCATATATGATTATTTAAATGCCCTTTATTTGTTTTGTCCAAAACAGAGGACAAACATTGTTCAAACATGCATGAAAATGGTACAGATGGATTCCTTGAATTTTTCTGATAATTTTTCATATATAATTTGTCTCATTTGGAGTTATGGTTGAATTTCTATGAATTTTTGAAGTTTAGGCAATTTTCTGGAATTTTCTATATAAAATTAAATCCAGAAAAGTAGTTATTGCGTCAGCATGACATCACCCTGATGTCAGCAGGTCAACTGGGCGCCTCCAGGTCAAACCTGACCAGTGGGGTCCACTGGTCAGTGACACAATCAACTAACCAAGTTAGTTAACCCTAACTAACTTAGTTAGCCGGGCGGGGCCCGCATGTTAGTGGCTCACTAATTAGCTAATTTTATTAACACTAATTAACTAACATTAATTAAGCAGGCGTCTGGGCCCACACGTCAGTGAGTCAGGGGGGGAGTCAACCCAGCCGACCCGGGGTCAAAACACGCCGGAGTTGACCCCGGCTCGTCGCCGGCAAGGCCAGAGACGGCGGAGGGGCTCGGAAATTCTCCTCCGGCGACCAAATGGCCAGCGGAGGGCATCTACGCGGAGCTGGGACTCGCCCGCATCCATCTGTGCACACGGCAGGGGCTGAGATGGCCCGAGCTCGCCGGAGGCAAGCTCGCGGCGGTGGCCGGAGTTAGGGGCTGGTGCGGGTTAGCGCTAGGGGCCATGGCAGGTCGAACGGGTGGGTGCATTAGGCTCCTGGGGACGCGTTGAAGACGGTGGTGCGCTCGGACGCGTGCTTGCACGGCCGTAGCCACGACGGTGTCGAGGCTCAACGGCGGCGAGCTTCGGGTGCTCGCGGAGCAACGGCTACGGGGCGAAATCGATGGCGTGGCGAAGGGGAAAAGGACCGGGAGCTCACAGCGGTGCCGTAGGGGTGGCTAGCGGGCTCGGGGGCGACCTTGATGGCGCGAATCGACGGCGAGGAGCTTGGACGGCCGAGGTTGAAGAAGAGCTCGAAGTCGACGATGCAGGGCTTCCAGCGGGGCGTGGTTCGGTGAGGGGGTCGAGGACGGCGTTGCGGAGCTCGTGGGCACAACCGAGGGGCGAGGGGGTGGCTGTGGCCATGGTGGTTCTCGTCGGCGGCGACGGCCGCGTTCTGTGGAAGAGAGGGGGAGAGCCAGAGGAGGGGATGAGCACGGGGGAGGGGAATGAGAGGGACAGGGGGTGCATGGCCATCTCCGTGGCATTGGGAGGGAGCCCGGGAAGCAGGAGGTGGCGCGCAGGGGGGGAGGTGGCGCGCGCGCGTGCCGGCGAGCGCCGGGCACACGCCCGCGTCCTTCTATCCGAGGAGGGGGACGACAGGAGGCAGCGGGGTGGGCTGGGCCGCCAGCTGGAGATGGGCCAGGTAAGTGGCCCATGGCCTTTCCCTCTTTATTTTTTTTGTTTTTCTATTTCTGTTATTCTGTTTTGATTTAGTTTAAATACTAAATCATTTTATAAAATCCTGAAAATATTTATGGACACTTTCTGAAATATTTCAGTGGCCCAAAAATAGTTCCAACATTATTTGAGCATTTGAATTATTTAATAGTATTTAAATGCCCAAATTCAAATATTTATGAATTAAGTCAATGCCCCTTTTGTTGACCTAAAATTATATGCACCATTTTTCCCAAGGGTTCTAACCCAAGGCAAAGAGGGTGAACATTTTTGAAGGGCATTTCAGGTTCATTGAATTTATTTTTAGTAAACCCTAGTTGATTTCAGGGGGGGGGGGGGTGCTGGGGGTTCTGCTTTCCCCATTTCAATTTCTGATGAAGGTAAACATGATGCACACTCTAATGCATAATCTAGCTAGGGTGTGACAATAGGTAGGTATGGTGGGCTCTCATGGCAAAACTGGGTTTAGGGATATTTGGAAGCACAAGTAGTATCTCTACTCGGAGCAAAGAATTGGCTAGCATGAGAGGGAAAGGCAAGCTCAACCATGTTGGATGATCCATGACAATATAATTTATCTCAGATGTAAGAAAACATGACCCATTACGTTGTCTTCCTTGTCCAACGTCAACTCTTTAGCATGTCATATTTTAATGAGTGCTCACAATCATAAAAGATGTCCAAGATAGTATATTTATATGTGAAGACCTCTCTTTCTTTATTACTTCATATTAATTGCAACGATGACCAAAACTATGTTTGTCAACACTCAACAACTTTTATTCATCATACCTTTTCTATGTGAGCTCATTACTCTTCATAAGATCCATATGATCTCTTTGTTTCCTTTTTTATTCTTTCTCTTTTCTTTTATTATCTTAGGATCATGGCAAAATAATCAAGCCCTTGACTCAACAATAATATTTATTATATATATAGCTCACGAACTCGATTACATAGAGGGATCATAAAGCAAAACTCAAAACTAGATCATGCCATTGATGACCCACAAGTATAGGGGATCTATCGTAGTCCTTTCGATAAGTAAGAGTGTCGAACCCAACGAGGAGCAGAAGGAAATAATAAGCGGTTTTCAGCAAGGTATTCTCTGCAAGTACTGAAATAAGTGGTAATAGATAGTTTTGTGATAAGATAATTTGTAACGAGCAACAAGTAACAAAAGTAAATAAAATGCAGCAAGGTGGCCCAATCCTTTTTGTAGCAAAGGACAAGCCTGGACAAACTCTTATATAAGTAAAAGCGCTCCCGAGGACACATGGGAATATCGTCAAGCTAGTTTTCATCACGTTCATATGATTCGCGTTCGGTACTTTGATAATTTGACATGTGGGTGGACCGGTGCTTGGGTGCTGTTCTTACTTGAACAAGCATCCCACTTATGATTAACCTCTATTGCAAGCATCCGCAACTACAACAAAAGTATTAACGTAAACCTAACCATAGCATGAAACATATGGATCCAAATCAACCCCTTACGAAGCAACGCATAAAGTAGGGTTTAAGCTTCTGTCACTCTAGCAACCCATCATCTACTTATTACTTCCCAATGCCTTCCTCTAGGCCCAAATAATGGTGAAGTTTTATGTAGTCGACGTTCACATAACACCACTAGAGGCTAGACAACATACATCTCATCAAAATATCGAACGAATACCAAATTCACATGACTACTAATAGCAAGACTTCTCCCTTGTCCTCAGGAACAAACGTAACTACTCATTAAGCATATTCATGTTCATAATCAGAGGGGTAATAATATGCATAAAGGATCTGAACATATGATCTTCCACCTATTAAACCAACTAGCATCAACTACAAGGAGTAATTAACACTACTAGCAACCTACTAGCACCAATCCCAGACTTGGAGACAAGAATTGGATACAAGAGATGAACTAGGGTTTTGAGATGAGATGGTGCTGATGAAGATGTTGATGGAGATTGCCCTCTCCCGATGAGAGGAGCGTTGGTGATGACGATGGCGATGATTTCCCCCTCCCGGAGGGAAGTTTCCCTGGCGGAACAGCTCTCCCGGAGCCCTAGATTGGTTCTGCCAAGGTTCCGCCTCGTGGCGGTGGAGTTTCGTCCTGAAAGGTTGCTTCTGGTTTTTTTCTCGACGAAAGACTTCATATAGCAGAAGATGGTCATCGGAGAGCCACCAGGGGGCCCACGAGGTAGGGGGCGCGCCCTAGGGGGGGTGCCCCCCACCCTCGTGGACAGGGTGTGGGCCCCCTGGTCTTCATCTTTGGCGAGGATTTTTCATTATTTATTATAAGGTATTCCGTGGAGTTTCAGGACTTTTGGAGTTGTGTAGAATAGGTCTCTAATATTTGCTCCTTTTCCAGCCCAGAATTCCAGTTGCCAACATTCTCCCTCCTTATGTAAACCTTATAAAATAAGAGAGAATAGCCATAATTATTGTGACATAATGTGAAATAACAGCCCATAATGCAATAAATATCGATATAAAAGCATGATGCAAAATGGACGTATCAACTCCCCCAAGCTTAGACCTCGCTTGTCCTCAAGCGAAAGCCAATAACAATAAATATGTCCCCATGTTTAGAGGTAGAGGCGTCGATAAAAATAAAATACAGACATGGAGGCATCATGATTATTCTCATAACAGTAACATATATAGATATTGTCATATGGTTACTTATGTCCAAGTGATGATCTATTCACAATGCAAAAGTATGAATCAGAAACCTTATTGAGAACCAACAAACTATAAACTCAGTCATTGAAGCAATTGCAATTTATCATAACATCAGAAAGAGTCTATGTCAGAGCTAAAAAGCAAGTTCACATACTCAACTATCATCTAGTCCTTCATAATTGCTAACACTCACGCAATACTTGTGGTTACGGAGTTTTAATCAGACACAGAGAAAGATAGGGGCTTATAGTTTCGCCCCACAACCTTTTACCTCGAGGGTAATGTCAACAATAATAACTCATGCCCCCTACATCCAATTAGATATATATCAGGTTCTTTCCAACATGCTGGGCTTGCCAAAGGATAAAATGAAAAAGGAAAGGTAGATCACCATGACACTTGCATAAGGTAGAAGATAATAATAAAAGATAGGCCCTTTGCAGAGGGAAGCAGAGATTGCCATGCGCTTTTATGATTCGATGCACAAAATCTTAATGTGAAAGAACGTCACTTTATATTGCCCCTTGTGATATGAACCTTTATTATGCAGTCTGTCGCTTTTATTACTTCCACATCACAAGATCGTATAAAGCTTATTTCTCCCACACTAATCATACATATTTAGAGCAATTTTTATTGCTTTGCACCGATGACAACTTACTTGAAGGATCTTATTCAATCCATAGGTAGATATGGTGGACTCTCATGGCAAAACTGGTTTAAGGGTATTTGGAAGCACAAGTAGTATCTCTACTTGGTGCCGAGAATTTGGCTAGCATGAGGGGGAAAGGCAAGCTCAACATGTTGGATGATCCATGACAACATACTTTATCTCAGATATAAGAAAACATAACCCATTACGTTGTCTTCCTTGTCCAACATCAACTCTTTAGCATGTCATATTTTGACGAGTGCTCCCAATCATAAAAGATGTCAATAATAGTATATTTATATGTGAAACCTCTCTTTCCTTATTACTTACTATTAATTGCAACGATGACCAAAGCTATGTCTGCCAACTCCCAATAACTTTTAATCGTCACACTCTTTCTATGTGAAGTCATTACTATCAATAAGATCAATATGAACTTTTGTTTCTTATTATTCTTTTTCTCTTTTCTTTTATTCACTCAAGATTATAGCAAGAAAATCAAGCCCTTTACTCAACACTAATCTTTATTATATAGCTCACGGACTCGATTACAAAGAGAGATCATAAGGCAAAACTCAAAACTAGATCATGCCATAAACTTTATTCTACTAGACCAAAATACTACTAATAGGATCGAACTAAGGAAAGCGGTAAAGATAGGAGTTGTGATTGTGATACGATACCAGGGCACCTCCCCCAAGCTTGGCGGTTGCCAAGGGGAGTGCCCATACCCATGTTATTACATCTCCTTGGTTGGTGAAGAAGGTGGAGGTGTTGCTGATGATGCGGGCTTGTCATCCATCTTCCAAGGCATAGGTTCACCATCATAGAAGGATGATCGAGTCTCCGGAATCCTTGAATCTGCAGCCAAACTCATTCTTTTGAATCTATATTCATACTCACAGTTTTGGGTTCATAGATTTGGGCTTGGAGGTGCTCGATCTTCTCATGTAGCTTGAAGATGGCCTCCTCAGTGTTCTTGGCATCTGGCTTGTAGTTGTTAGTGAATTCTGCGAGCATCGTGTGGCTAGCATTGATTCCACGCTCCACCATCCCCTGGCACTTGAAAACTTGTTGCTCCATTTCTTCGAGCCTCGTCTCCATGCTTCCGATTCCCTTCTGTGGAGTTTCAGGACTTTTGGAGTTGTGCAGAATAGGTCTCTAATATTTACTCCTTTTCTAGCCCAGAATTCTAGCTGCCGGCATTCTCCCTCCTTATGTAAACATTATAAAATAAGAGAGAATAGCCATAAGTATCGTGACATAATGTGAAATAACAGCCCATAATGCAATAAATATCTATATAAAAGCATGATGCAAAATGGACGTATCAGCCATAAACTTTATTCTACTAGATCAAGATATTACCAAAAGGATCGAACTAAGAGAAACGGTAAAGATAAAAGTGATGGTGATATGATACCGGGGCACTCCCCCAAGCTTGGCAGTTGCCAAGGGGAGTGCCCATACCAGATACTCAATTCTTCTTTGTTGGTGGTGAAGGTGATGGTTTTGTTGATGGCGTAGGCTTGTCGTCCTTCTTCCAAGGCATAGGCTCACCATCATAGAAGGATGATCAAGTCTCCTGAAACCTCAAATCTGCAGCCAAACTCATCCTCTTGAATCTATATTCATACTCACAGTTTTGATTTTGCAGGTCATAGATCTAGGCTTGGAGGTGCTCGATTTTCTCATGAAGCTTGAAGATGGCCTCCCCAATGTCCTTGACGTCCAGCTTGTGGTTGTTGGTGAACTCCGTGATCATAATGTGATTGGAATCGAGTCCACGCTCCACCATCTCCTGACACTAGAAAACTTCTTGCTCCAATGCCTCGAGCCTTGCCTCCGTGCTTCCGGTCTTCCTTGGTCCCTCAACATCGCGGATGTGCAACAACCTCTCATGCATCTCAATGGTTTGAGGGTGTTGCAGCACCTCCGCGAGGTAGGGGTTGATGACCTTCTCGAAGAACTGGTCCTTGGGGGCACTTGAAGACGACATGACGTCATGGATCTGTCAGAAAAACAAATCGAAACAAAGATAGGAGATTTTTGCGTGATACTGGAGTCAAAACCTCCAGGAGATTATATAATGAATTTTTACCGACCAAAATACGTGCCGTGTAAGAAAATGGAGTTCGGAGAGCGCACGAGGTGCCCACGAGGTAGGGGGGCGCCTAGTAGGGTAGGGCGCGCCCTCCACCCTCATGGAGCCCTCGTGTCCTTCCTGGACTACTTCTTATTTTTCTAAATGTTCCAAAACGGAGAAATATTGCCTTAAAAACTGTTTTGGAGTCGGTTTACTTACCGTACCACATACTATTCCTTTTCGGAGTCTGAAACGTTTCGGAAAGTGTCCCTTATGTATTCCTCCGGGGTTACGGTTTCAATAACATTGGTTTCAACATTTATGGGATTACATGAGATATAATGTTTGATTCTTTGACCGTTCACCACCTTCGGATTTGTGCCTTCGAAGTTGTTGATTTTTATGGCACCGGAACTATAGACCTCCTCGATAACGTAAGGACCTTCCCATTTAGAGAGAAGTTTTCCTACAAAAAATCTTAAACGAGAGTTTTATAGCAATACATAATCACCTACATTAAACTCACGCTTTTGTATCCTTTTATCATGCCATCTTTTAACTTTTTCTTTAAACAACTTGGCATTTTCGTAGGCTTGGGTTCTCCATTCATCGAGTGAGCTAATATCAAATAACCTCTTCTCACCGGCAAGTTTAAGATCATAATTGAGCTCTTTAATAGCCCAATATGCCTTGTGTTCTAGTTCGAGAGGTAAGTGACATGCTTTTCCATAAACCATTTTATACGGAGGCATACACATAGGATTTTTACATGCAGTTCTATAGGCCCATAATGCATCATCAAGTTTCTTGGACCAATTCTTTCTAGACCTATTGACTATCTTTTGAAAAATTAATTTGAGCTCTATATTTCTCAATTCTACTTGACCACTAGACTGAGGGTGATAAGGGGATGCAATTCTATGATTAACATCATACTTAGCAAGCATTTTACGGAAAGCACCATGAATAAAATGTGAACCACCATTAGTCATTAAATATCTAGGGACTCCAAATCTTGGAAAAATGACTTCTTTAAGCATTTTAATAGAAGTGTTATGATCAACACTACTAGTTGGAATAGCTTCTACCCACTTAGTAACATAATCAACAGCAACTAAAATATGTGTATATCCATTAGAGGAAGGAAAAGGTCCCATATAGTCAAAGCCTCAAACATCAAATGGTTCAATAACGAGTGAATAGTTCATAGGCATTTCTTGACGTCTACTAATATTACCAATTCTTTGACATTCATCACAAGATAAGACAAACTTACGGGCATCCTTGAAGAGAGTAGGCCAATAAAAACCAGATTGCAATACCTTATGTGCAGTTCTATCTCCAACATGGTGTCCTCCATAAGCTTCGGAGTGACACTTGCATAGGATCTGTTCCTGTTCATGCTCAGGTACACAACGTCTAATAACACCATCTACTCCTTCTTTTATAAAGATGTGGGTCATCCCAAAAGTAATGCCTCAAATCATAGAAGAACCTTTTCTTTTGCTGGTATGTGAATCTAGGTGGTATAAATTTGGTAACAATGTAATCAGCATAATCAACATACCATGGAGCAGTATGAGAAGCATTTATGACATTTAATTGCTCATCAGGAAAGCTATCATCAATAGGTAGTGGGTCATCAAGCACATTTTCTAACCTAGACAAGTTGTCTGCAACGGGGTTCTCAGCTCCCTTTCTATCAACAATATGCAAATCAAATTCTTGTAGCAAGAGAACCCATCAAGTCTAGGTTGAGCATCTTTCTTTTCCATAAGATATTTAATAGTAGCATGATTAGTGTGAATAGTTACTTTAGAATCAACAATATAAGGTCTGAACTTATCACAAGCAAATACAATTGCTAAGAATTCTTTTTCAGTAGTAGCATAATTTCTTTGTGCATTGTCTAGGGTTTTACTAGCATATTGAATAACATTTAATTTCTTATCAACTCTTTTCCCTAGAACATCACGTGCAGCATAATCACTAGCATCACACATAATTTCAAAGGGTAAATTCCAATCAGGTGGCTGAACAATAGGTGTAGAGATCAATGCTTTCTTAAGTATTTAAAATGCTTCCACACAATCATCATCAAAGACAAATGGTATATCCTTTTGTAATAAATTAGTTAGAGGCCGAGAAATTTTTGAGAAGTCCTTAATGAACCTCCTATAAAATCTGGCATGACCAAGGAAACTTCTTATACCTTTGATGTCCATGGGGCATGGCATCTTTTCAATAGCATCAACCTTGGCTTTATCAACTTCAATACCTCTTTCAGAAACTTTATGCCCCAAGACAATACCTTCATTAACCATAAAGTGGCACTTTTCCCAATTCAAGACAAGATTAGTTTCTTCACATCTCTGCAAAACTCGATCAAGGTTGCTCAAGCAATCATCAAAAGAAGATCCATAGACGGAGAAATCGTCCATGAAAACCTCACAAATCTTTTCACAAAAGTCAGAGAATATAGGCATCATGCATCTTTGAAAGGTAGCAGGTGCATTACATAAACCAAAAGGCATATGTCTATAAGCAAAAGTACCAAAAGGGCAAGTAAAAGTAGTCTTTGATTGATCCTTGGCCAACACATGTATTTGAGAGAAACCAGAATAACCATCTAGAAAGCAAAAATGTGTATGTTTGGATAATCTTTCTAGCATTTGATCGATAAAAGGTAAGGGGTAATGATCCTTTTTAGTGGCCTTATTTAATTTGCGGAAATCAATTACCATCCTATAACCTGTAATACTTCTTTAAGGAATCAATTCATATTTATCATTAGGAACGACAGTGATACCTCCCTTCTTAGGGACACAATGGACAGGACTTACCCACTGACTATCAGCAACGGGATAGATTATACCTGCCTCAAGGACCTTTAGTATTTCCTTTCTTACCACTTCTTTCATTTTAGGATTCAGCCGTCGTTGATGATCACGAACTGGTTTAGCATATTCTTCCAAATTAATTTTATGTTGACATAGAGTGGGACTAATGCCCTTAAGATCATCAAGAGTATACCCAATAGCAGCACGGTGCTTCTTTAGAGTTTTCAATAATCTCTCTTCCTCATGCTCTGAAAGGTTAGCACTAATAATAACATGATATATCTTTTTCTCATCAAGATAAGCATATTTAAGAGTATCAGGCAACGGTTTAAGCTCAAACACGGGATCACCCTTGGGTGGAGGAGGATCCCCTAGGATTTCAACAGGCAAATTGTGTTTCAGAATAGGTTCCTGTTTAAAGAATACTTCATCTATTTCCCTTCTTTCATTCATAAACATATCATTTTCATGGTCTAGCACATATTGTTCTAAAGGATCACTAGGAGGTACGGCAATAGAAGCAAGACCAATAATTTCATCCTTACTAGGTAATTCTTCTTCACGGTGTTGTCTACTAAATTTAGAGAAATTAAATTCATGAGACATATCATCTAACCCGATAGTAACAACATCCTTTTTGCAATCTATCTTAGCATTAACAGTGTTTAAGAAGGGTCTTCCAAATATAATGGGACAAATGCTATCTTGTGGGGAACCAAGAACAAGAAAATCAGCAGGATATTTAGTTTTCCCACACAAGACTTCAACATCTCTAACAATTCCCATTGGTGAAATAGTATCTCTATTGGCAAGTTTAATTGTGATATCAATATCTTCTAACTCAACAGGTGCAATATCATGCATAATTTCTCTATATAGGTCAATAGGTATTGCACTAGCACTGGCACCCATATCACATAAACCATGATAACAATGATCTCCTATTTTAACAAAAAGAACAGGCATGCCTACCATAGGTCTAGGTTTATCTTTAGCACAAGGTTTAGCAATTCTAGCAGTTTCATCACAGAAATAAATAACATGCCCATCAATATTATCAGCCAAAAGATCTTTAACAATAGCAATATTAGGTTCAACTTTAACTTGCTCAGGAGGTGTATATGTTCTAATATTGCTTTTACGAACCATAGTTGAAGCTTTAGCATGATCCTTTATCCTAATAGGGAAAGGTGGTTTCTCAACATAAGAAGTAGGAATAATAGGATCATTATAAGTGATAGTGTTTTCTTCAACTTTAATAGGTGCAGCTACTTTTACTTCTATGGGAGGATGATATTTAAACCACTTCTCCTTGGGGAGATCAACATAAGTAGCAAAATATTCACAGAAAGAAGCTACTATTTCAGAGTCAAGTCCATATTTAGTGCTAAATTTACGGAAAACATCGGTATCCATAAAAAGATCTAACACAATCAAACTTAGGTGTCATACCTGACTTCTTACCTTCGTCGAGGTCCCAATCTTCAGAGTTGCATTTAATTCTTTCCAATAAATCCCATTTGAATTCAATAGTCTTCGTCATAAAAGAGCTAGCACAAGAAGTGTCAAGCATGGTGCGGTTGTTATCAGAAAGCCGAGCAAATAAATTTTGAATAATCATCTCTCTGGAGAGCTCATGATTGGGGCATGAATAGAACATTGATTTCAGCCTCCCCCAAGCTTGAGCGATGCTTTCTCCTTTGTTCATTGTGATCGCAATTATATATATAATTGCGATCACGATGAACAAGATGCATAGGATAAAACTTCTGATGAAATTCCAATTTCAATCGTTTGTAGTTCCATGACCCTGTATCATCACATAGCCTATACCATGTCAATGCATCTTCCTTCAAAGATAAAGGGAAGACCTTCTTCTTAACAACATCTCTGGGTACACCTGCAAGCTTAAATAATCCACAAACTTCATCCACATATATTAGGTGCTCATCAGGATGCATTGTTCCGTCTCCTGCAAAAGGATTATCTAGCAATTTTTCTATCATACCCGAAGGAATTTCAAAGCAGACATTTTCATTTTCAGTAGGTTCAGTAGGTTGAGGAGCAACTCTTTGCTCTACTAGTCGGGGTGAAGATTGATGACCCACAAGTATAGGGGATCTATCGTAGTCCTTTCGATAAGTAAGAGTGTCGAACCCAACAAGGAGCAGAAGGAAATGATAAGCGGTTTCCAGCAAGGTATTCTCTGCAAGTACTGAAATAAGTGGTAACACATAGTTTTGTGATAAGATAATTTGTAACGAGCAACAAGTAACAAAAGTAAATAAAGTGCAGCAAGGTGGCCCAATCCTTTTTGTAGCAAAGGACAAGTCTGGACAAACTCTTATATGATGTAAAGCGCTCCCGAGGACACATGGGAATATCGTCAAGCTAGTTTTCATCACGTTCATATGATTCGTGTTCAGTACTTTGATAATTTGGTATGTGGGTGGACCAGTGCTTGGGTGCTGCCCTTACTTGGACAAGCATCCCACTTATGATTAACCTCTATTGCAAGCATCCGCAACTACAACAAAAGTATTAAGGTAAACCTAACCATAGCATGAAACATATGGATCCAAATCAGCCCATTACGAAGCAACGCATAAACTAGGGTTTAAGCTTCTATCACTCTAGCAACCCATCATCTACTTATTACTTCCCAATGCCTTCCTCTAGGCCCAAATAATGGTGAAGTGTCATGTAGTCAACGTTCACATAACACCACTAGAGGAGAGACAACATACATCTCATCAAAATATCGAACGAATACCAAATTCACATGACTACTATTAGCAAGACTTCTCCCATGTCCTCAGGAGCAAAAGTAACTACTCACAAAGCATAGACATGTTCATAATCATAAGGGTATTAATATGCATATAGGATCTGAACATATGATCTTCCGCCAATTAAACCAAGTAGCATCAACTACAAGGAGTAATTAACGCTACTAGCAACCTACTAGCACCAATCCCGGACTTGGAAACAAGAATTGGATACAAGAGATGAACTAGGGTTTTGAGATGAAATGGTGTTGATGAATATGTTGATGGAGATTGCCCTCTCCCGATGAGAGGAGCGTTGGTGATGACGATGGCGATGATTTCCCCCTCCGGGAGGGAAGTTTCCCCGGCAGAACAGCTTCGCCATAGCCCTAGATTGGTTCCACCAAGGTTCCGCCTCGTGGTGGCGGAGTTTCGTCCGAGAAGATGGCTAATTATTTTTTCCCATCGAAAGACTCCATATAGCAGAAGATGGCCACCGGAGGGCCACCAGGGGGCCCACGAGGTAGGGGTGCGCACAGAGGGGTAGGGCGCACCCCCACCCTCGTGGGCAGGGTGTGGCCCCCTGGTGAAGTTCTTGCTCTTAGTATTTTTTATATATTTGGAAAACATCTTCCGTGAAGTTTCAGGACTTTTGGAGCTGTGTAGAATAGGACTCTAATATTTGCTCCTTTTCGAGCCCAGAATCCCAGCTGCCGGCATTCTCCCTCTTTATGTAAACCTTGTAAAATAAGAGAGAATAAGCATAAGTATTGTGACATAATGTGTAATAACAACCCATAATGCAATAAATATCGGTATAAAAGCATGATGCAAAATGGTCGTATCAATTCTCCCAAGCTTAGACCTCGCTTGTCCTCAAGCGAAAAGCCAAAATCGAAAAATATGTCCACATGTTTAGAGATAGAGGTGTCGATAAAAATAAAATACAGACATGAGGACATCATGATCATTCTTAGAACAACAACTCATATAATTCTTGTCATATAATCTCTTATGCTAGAGTAATAATTAAATCACAATATCAAGTATGAATCGTAAACTTCAATGAAAACTAACAAACTATAATCTCAGTCATCGAAGCAATTGCAATTTATCATAACATAGGAAAGAGTCAATGTATAAGAGCTTTTCAGCAATTCCACATACTCAACTATCATGTAATCTTTCACGATTGCTGACACTCACGCAATACTTATGGGTATGGAGTTTTAATCGGACACAGAGAAAGATAGGGGCTTATAGTTTTGCCTCCCAACGTTTTACCTCAAGGGTAAAGTCAACAGTAATAGTTCATGAAAACTCACATCCAATTAGCCATATATACCAGGATCTTTCCAACATATTGTGCTTGCCAAAGGATAAAATGTAAAAAGGAAGGGTGAAGATCACCATGACTCTTATGCAATGTAGGAGATAAAAGTAAAAGATAGGCCCTTCGCAGAGGGACGCAGAGGTTGTCATGCGCTTTTATGGCTGGATGCACAAAATCCTAATGCGAAAGAACGTCACTTTATATTTCCACTTGTGATATGGACCTTTATTATGCAGTCTATCGCTTTTATTACTTCCATACCACACGATCATATAAAGCTTATTTCCTCCACACCAATCAATCATACATATTTAGAGAGCAATTTTATTGCTTGCACCGATGACAACTTACTTGATGGATCTTATTCAATCCATAGGTAGGTATGGTGGACTCTCATGGCAAAACTGGTTTAAGGGTATTTGGAAGCACAAGTAGTATTTCTACTTGGTGCAACGAATTTGGCTAGCATGAGGGAGAAAGGCAAGCTCAACATGTTGGATGATCCAAGACAATATATTTTGTCTCAGATGTAAGAAAACATAACCCATTATGTTGTCTTCCTTGTCCAATGTCAACTTTTTAGCATGTCATATTTTAATGAGTGCTCACAATCATAAAAGATGTCCAAGATAGTATATTTATATGTGAAGTTCTCTCTTTCTTTATTACTTCCTATTAATTGCAACGATGACCAAAACTATGTTTGTCAACCCTCAATAACTTTTATTCATCATACTCTTTCTATGTGAGTTCATTACTCTCCATAAGACTCACATGATCTCTTTGTTTCTTTTTATTTCTTTCTCTTTCCTTTTATTCACTTAGGATCATGGCAAAATAATCAAGCCCTTGACTCAACACTAATCTTTGTTATATAGCTCATGGACTCGATTACATAGAAGGATAATAAAGCAAAACTCACAACTAGATCATACTAAGAACTTTTATTCTACTAGATCAAGATATTACCAAAAGGATCGAGCTAAGAAAAACGGTAAAGATAAAAGTGATGGTGATACGATACCGGGGCACTCCCCCAATCTTGGCAGTTGCCAAGTGGAGTGCCCATACCAGATACTCAATTCTTCTTTGTTGGTGGAGACGGTGGTGATTTTGTTGATGGCATAGGCTTGTCGTCCTTCTTCCAAGGCATAGGCTCACCATCATAGAAGGATGACCAAGTCTCTGGGATCCTCAAATCTGCAGCCAAACTCATCCTTTTGAATCTATATTCATACTCACAGTTTTGGTTTTGCAGGTCATAGATTTGAGCTTGAAGGTGCTCGATTTTTTCGTGAAGCTTGAAGATGGTATCCCCGATGTTGTCGCCATCCAGCTTGTGTTTGTTGGTGAACTCTACGATCATCATGTGGTTGGAGTTGAGTCCATGCTCCACCATCCCCTGACACTTGAAAACTTGTTGCTCCATTGCTTCGAGCCTCGTCTCCATGCTTCTGGTCCCCTTCGGTCCCTCAGCATCACGGATGTGCAGCAACCCATCATGCATCTCAATGATTTGAGGGTGTCGCTGCACCTCCGCGAGGTAAGGGTTGATGACCTTCTCGAAGAACTTGTCCTTGGGGGCACTTGGAGACGTCATGATAATCTAGATCTGTCAGAAAAACAGCTCGAAACAAATACAGGAGATTTTTGCGTGATACAGGAGTAAAAACCCCCGGGAGGTTATATAATGAATTTTTACCAACCAAAATATGTGTCCTATAAGAAAACGGAGTCCGGAGAGCACACGAGGTGCCCACGAGGTAGGGGGGCGCGCCCAGTAGGGTAGGGCGTGCCCTCCACCCTCGTGGAGCCCTCGTGTCTTTCCCGAACTGCTTCTTATTTTTCTATTTTTCTAAATATTCCAAAACAGAGAAATATTGCCTTAAAAACTGTTTTGGAGTCGATTTACTTACCGTACCACATACCTATTCCTTTTCGGAGTCTGAAACGTTCCGGAAAGTGTCCCTTATGTATTCCTCCGGGGTTACGGTTTCGATAACATTGGTTTCAACATTTATGGGATTGCCTGAGATATAGCGTTTGATTCTTTGACCGTTCACCACCTTCGGATTGGTGCCTTTGAAGTTGTTGATTTTTGTGGCACCGGAACGGTAAACCTCCTCGATAACGTAAGGACCTTCCCATTTAGAGAGAAGCTTTCCTGCAAAAAATCTTAAATGAGAGTTGTATAGCAATACATAATCACCTACATTAAACTCATGCTTTTGTATCCTTTTGTCATGCCATCTTTTAACTTTTTCTTTAAACAACTTGGCATTTTCGTAGGCTTGGGTTCTCCATTCATCAAGTGAGATAATATCAAATAACCTCTTCTCACCAGCAAGTTTAATATCATAATTAAGTTCTTTAATAGCCCAATAAGCCTTGTGTTCTAGTTCGAGAGGTAAGTGACATGCTTTTCCATAGACCATTTTATACGGAGACATACCCATAGGATTTTTATATGCAGTTCTATAGGCCCATAATGCATCATCAAGTTTCTTGGACCAATTCTTTCTGGACCTATTAACAGTCTTTTGCAAAATTAATTTGAGTTCTCTATTACTCAATTCTACTTGACCACTAGACTGAGGGTGATAAGGAGATGCAATTCTATGATTAACATCATATTTAGCAAGCATTTTACAAAAAGCACCATGAATAAAATGTGAACCACCATTAGTCATTAAATATCTAGGGACTCCAAATCTTGGAAAAATAACTTCTTTAAGCATTTTAATAGAAGTGTTATGATCAGCACTACTAGTTGGAATAGCTTCTGCCCACTTAGTAACGTAATCAACAGCAACTAAAATATGTGTATAACCATTAGAGGAAGGAAAGGGTCCCATATAGTCAAAGCCCCAAACATCAAATGGTTCAATAACAAGTGAATAATTCATAGGCATTTCTTGATGTCTACTAATATTACCAATTCTTTGACATTCATCACAAGATAAGACAAACTTACGGGCATCCTTGAAGAGAGTAGGCCAATAAAAACCAGATTGCAGTACCTTATGTGCAGTTCTATCTCCAGCATGGTATCCTCCATAAGCTTTGGAGTGACACTTGCGCAGGATCTGTTCCTATTCATGCTCAGGTACACAACGTCTAATAACACCATCTACTCCTTCTTTATAAAGATGTGGGTCATCCCAAAAGTAATGCCTCAAATCATAGAAGAACTTTTTCTTTTGCTGGTATGTAAAACTAGGTGGTATAAACTTAGCAACAATGTAATTAGCATAATCAGCATACCATGGAGCAGTATGAGAGGCATTTATGACATTTAATTGCTCATCAGGAAAGCTATCATCAATAGGTAGTGGGTCATCAAGCACATTTTCTAACCTAGACAAGTTGTCTACAACGGGGTTCTCAACTCCCTTTCTATCAACAATATGCAAATCAAATTCTTGTAGCAAGAGAACCCATCTAATAAGTCTTGGTTTAGCATCTTTCTTTTCCATAAGATAATTAATAGCAGCATGATTAGTGTGAATAGTTACTTTAGAATCAACAATATAAGGTCTAAACTTATCACAAGAAAATACAACTGCTAAAAATTCTTTTTAGTAGTAGCATAATTTCTTTGAGCATTGTCTAGGGTTTTACTAGCATATTGAATAAATTTAGTTTCTTATCAACTCTTTGTCCTAGAACAGCACCTACAGCATAATCACTAGCATCACACATAATTCCAAAGGGTAAATTCCAATCAGGTGGCTGAACTATGGGTGCAGATATCAATGCTTTCTTAAGTATTTCAAATGCTTCTACACAATCATCATAAAAAACGAATGGTATATCTTTTCGTAATAAATTAGTCAGAGGCCGAGAAATTTTTGAGAAGTCCTTAATGAACCTTCTATAAAAACCGACAGGACCAAGGAAACTTCTTATACCTTTGATGTCCTTGGGAAATGGCATCTTTTCAATAGCATCAACCTTGGCTTTATCAACTTCAATACCTCTTTCAGAAACTTTATGCCCCAAGACAATACCTTCATTAACCATAAAGTGGCACTTTTCCCAATTCAAGACAAGATTAGTTTCTTCACATCTCTGCAAAACTCGATCAAGGTTGCTCAAGCAATCATCAAAAGAAGATCCATAGACGGAAAAATTATCCATGAAAACCTCACAAATCTTTTCACAAAAGTCAGAGAATATAGCCATCATGCATCTTTGAAAGGTAGCAGGTGCATTGCATAAACCAAAAGGCATACGTCTATAAGCAAAAGTACCAAAAGGGCATGTAAAAGTAGTCTTAGATTGATCTTTGGCTGACACATGTATTTGAGAGAAGCCAGAATAATCATCTAGAAAGCAAAAATGTGTATGTTTGGACAATCTTTCTCTCATTTGATCGATAAAAGGTAAGGGGTAATGATCCTTTTTAGTAGCCTTATTTAATTTGCAAAAATCAATTACCATCCTATAACCTGCAATAATTCTTTGAGGAATCAATTCATCTTTATCATTAGGAATAATAGTAATACCTCCCTTCTTAGGGACACAATGTACATGACTTACCCACTGACTATCAGCAACGAGATAAATTATACTTGCCTCAAGGAACTTTAGTATCTCCTTTCTTACCACTTCTTTCATTTTAGGATTCAGCCGATGTTGATGATCACGAACTGGTTTAGGCTCTTCTTCCAAATTAATTTTATGTTGACATAGAGTGGGACTAATGCCCTAAGATCATAAAGAGTATACCCAATAGCAGCACGGTGCTTCTTCAGAGTTTTCAATAATCTCTCTTCTTCATGTTCTGAAAGGTTAGCACCAGGGCCGGGCCGGCAAAATCCGGGGCCCTATCTTACTACTAGAAAAAAAACTAACAAGTAATTGTAATGTATATGATATAATGGCATACATAACACAATTGGATATATAAAAATCATACCTATTCAACTCTAGGTTGCATAGTGTTTATTTGAACATCATCATTCTTTTAGTATTCTTTGAAATGAAATCTTCAATGATATCCTCATAATCAATCCTCTCCAACACTTCGCTTTCAAGTGCTATTGTAGCCGAATATTAAGTCTTTGTTGTGTCGTAGTAGTACACATATAGGACTTCAATAGCTTCAAATTAGGAAAAGCTCCGTTCTGCCAATGCAACTCTACAGGGATGAGTAAAATAAAATTGGACTATTGGAAATATACAAAATTACTAATTCTAACTCACCTAGTCTATACAACAATCGTTGATCGAGGAGTCAAGAAGCGATCACTAGGCCTAGCCTAAAGATCCATGCCGAAATTTAGTTAGGATTAAATAGCCAAAATCGATCAAAAATTTAGTTAGGGTATAGTAATTACTCCCTCCGTCCGAAAAAACTTGTCCCAACCTTGTTCTTCAAATGGATGTATCTAACACTAATTTGGTGCTAGATACATTCATTCGAGGGACAAGTTTTTCCGGACGGAGGGAGTAGTAGTTAAAAGACAAAAGGAGGATCGACTCACCAGGCACTGGATTGGAGAACGATCGCATATCGTTGGGTTGGAAGGCAAATGAATAGAGGATCGATTTTTTGTTCGCCGCTTCGGTTTGTTCTGGAATCAGGAGCCGTAAGGCAGGTCTGGCCTGGTACCTGCGTTCGGGACGGGAGTCGGGGATAGCGGGATGCGATCGTCTCGACTCACGACTCGAGTCAGGCGGCACTGGACTGGAAGTCCAAAACCGCTGGCATCCTGGATGGGAATCACGAGCGACGCACACGCACACCCATAATTGATGGATCTTTCTATTTTTTGAGGGAATGATCCACGGACGCGAGCAAAGGCCACAGCAGCCCAGGCGCCCAGCGAACGGGCGAGTACGCGACAGCGGCCCAGTGCCCCCTAGGCTTGAATAATTTTTTGGGGTCCCTCAAATTTATGGGCCCTGTGCGGGCTGCATAGTTTGCACCACTATGGGCCCGGCCCTGGTTAGCACTAATAGTAACAGGGTATATCTTTTTCTCATCAAGATAAGCATATTTAAGAGTATCAGGTAATGGTTTAAGCTCAAACACGGGATCACCCTTGGGTGGAGGAGGATCCCCTAGGATTTCAGTAGGTAAATTGTTTTTCAGAATAGGTTCCTGTTTAAAGAATACTTCATCTATTTCCCTTCTTTCATTCATAAACATGTCATTTTCATGGTCTAGCAAGTATTGTTCTAAAGGATCACTAGGAGGTACGGCAATAGGAGCAAGACCAATAATTTCATCCTTACTAGATAATTCTTCTTTACGGTATTGTCTACTAAATTTAGAAAATTTAAATTCATGAGTCATATCATCTAAACCGATAGTAACAACATCTCTTTTGCAATCTATGGTAGCATTACGAGTATTTAGGAAGGGTCTACCAAATATAATGGGATAAAAGCTATATTGTGGGGAACCAAGAACAAGAAAATCAGCAGGATATTTAGTTTTCCCACACAAGACTTCAACATCTCTAACAATTCCCATTGGTGAAATAGTATCTCTATTGGCAAGTTTAATTGTAACATCAATATCTTCTAACTCAACGGTGCAATATCATGCATAATTTCTCTATAAAGGCTAATAGGTATTGCACTAGCACTGGCACCCATATCACATAAGCCATGATAACAATGATCTCCTATTTTAACAGAAATAACATGCATGCCTACCACATGTCTAGGTTTATCTTTATCATGGGGTTTAGCAATTCTAGCAGTTTCACCACAAAAATAAATAGCATGCCCATCAATATTATCAGACAAGAGATCTTTAATGATAGCAATATTAAGTTCAACTTTAACTTGCTCAGGAGGTGTATATGTTTTAATATTGCTTTTACGAACCATAGTTGAAGCTTTAGCATGATCCTTTATCCTAACAGGGAAAGGTGGTTTCTCAACATAAGAAGTAGGAACAATAGGATCATTATAAGTGATAATCTTTTCTTCAACTTTAATAGGTGCAACTACTTTTACTTCTATGGGAGGATGATATTTAAACCACTTCTCATTGGGGAGATCAACATAGGCAGCAAAAGATTCACAGAAAGAAGCTACTATCTCAGAGTCAAGTCCATATTCAGTGCTAAATTTACGAAAAATATCGGTATTGTCAGGACCCCGATTCCATGTCACATCGGTCTAGCCGGTAACACCTCATATCACTTTGTGGCCTCACACACGGTATTCCCACGGGTGTCGCCTTACCATGGCCCGGGACCGTTTGCGCCTTTTGGCTCACGTATATGATAGTGTCGCTAGCATCCATATGACAGAGAACCCGGGCCGACATGGCTAGTCGTGAACCCAAAGCGGCACCAACCTATGGGGACAGGCATACATGAAACACATCGAGCATGTCGGTCAGCAGCGTGTGAATCCGGGCTGTAGCACTGGGCTAACAGGACTCTGGGAACCCGGGCTGTAGCAGGCTAGGCAGGACTCTGGATGTCACCGCGTGACATTTCCCTGAAGGGACAGACACAGGAACGAAGTGAAACACATGTCGGCCAGTCAGGTGCCCTGAGCAGTAGTGCTGGGCTAACAGGACTCCGGTGAACCGGGCTATAGCAGACTACTATGGCTCATGGAAGCACTAGACTACATTTCCCCATAAGAGAGGCTGCCAAGGATAAACAACTAGATTGTCGGATCCCACACATACCGAGAATTTCAATCATACACACAATATGCTCGATATGTGTAAATACAACATGGCATCACAACATAACTCTACGACTCAAGTATTTATTCATTAGGGTCCGAGGAGCGAGATATTACAAACATGGGTCTCATGACCCAACAATCATAGCATACAAATCAAGCACATGCGGAAGCTTAACATGTCTGAGTACAGACATCTACAAATGAAAAAGGCTAAGAAGCCTGACTATCTACCAGATCCTGCCGAGGGCACAAGATCGTAGCTGAGGTATCAAACTAAATGCCGAAGTCCACACGGAACTACTAGCGAGACTGCATCTCTCTGCAAAACATAAAATAGGCAAACGTGAGTACAAATGTACCCAGCAAGACTTACATCAGAACTATCTACATATGCATCGGTATCAATAAAGGGGGTGGTGGAGTTTAACTGCAGCAAGCCAGCTTTGACTCAGTGGCTAACTTGAACTACGACTGCAAGCAACTCTTTTGAGGTGGCGCACACGAGTCCACATATTCACCATTCAAGCACTCACACTTATCTTGCGAGTTTTAGAGTATCCACTTTCACTTGTCTATGAACTATTATAGGCAACCCAGAAGTCCTTTACCACGGACACGGCTATTCGAGTAGATCATTTATAACCCTGCAGGGGTGTACTTCTTCACACACGCTCTCGCCACTTACCACCATGTACACGTCGCGTATCTCGGTAACCTTCAAGCGGAAGCCTGGCGAGGGAGTCGGCCACGACCTGACTAACCACACAAGTCTCTAGTCCAGGTTTATCGCCTATTCGGGTTCCATCCGCGAGGAGATCCGGCCGGAGTTTCGCTCACATCCCCAAACGATGTGTGCAGGGTTCCCGAGACAACAAATAGGCACCCGGTACACCGTGCCACGGTGTATCTACCGCATCATAGCCCACCCCTAGGGTCAGCACTACGCACGGCCGCCAACACATATCCTACAAACACCAGAAACTAGTTGCAACTCCTGGACAGAGGATAAGGGCAGTTAATAAGTCGAGAGGGTCCACTGGTTTCAGGCCCAATGCATGGTAGTAGCTGGTCATGGATCACAAACACAGAACTCAGTTCCTAAGAACGGTTTCAATGAGACAACCCACCATGTACTCCTACATGGCCTCTCACCGCTACCTTTACCAAATCGTGTTCACACACTTAGCTCACACACAGTAGGACATGTTCATCACTGTTCCAATTCATCCCCGATGGATCAGACCTGACTCAACTCTAAGCAGTAGCAGGCATGACAAACAAGCATGAATGAGTAGGCACATCAGGGCTCAAACAACTCCTACTCATGCTAGTGGGTTTCATCTATTTACTGTGGCAATGACAGGTCATGCAGAGGATAAGGGGTTCAACTACCGCAACAAGTAACAGATGAATCGTTGTTGTCCTAATGCAGTAAAAGTGAGCAGTAGTGAGAGAGTGGGATTGTATCGGAATGAACAAGGGGGTTTTGCTTGCCTGGCACTTCTGAAGATAGTGAAACTCTTCATCGGTGTCATCAAACTCATCGTTGGAACAACATCTACCGAGGGGGAACAACACCGGCAAACAGAGAACACGATCAATGCAATGCACAATATGATGCATGATCATGACATGGCAATAATGTTATGATTTGCACTAATGCATCTAGCAACAATTTAAATGAAGTCCATATGGACCAAGGGTTCATATGCAAACTCCATATTTAGCATTTAAAATGCCATTATCATGTTTTCACTTATACAGTGGGTATAAGTTGGTTTAACATGCATGAAAGTAGCATAAATGGTTAGATTGCATTTTTCTGATAATTTTTCATATATAATTTATTTCATTCTGAGCTACGATTGATTTTATATGATTTTTAGAAGTTTAGAACATTTTCTGGAATTTCCTAAATTATTTAAAAATCTAGAAAATCACTTACTGCGTCAGCATGACATAGGTGTGACGTCAGCAGGTCAACTGGGTCGGCCAGGTCAAACGTGACCTGTGGGACCCATACGTTAGTGTCTCGGGCTGGTTTGGGTGGATGACAGGTGGGACCGGTCAACGGCCACGTCAGCGAGGTCAACGCCGACGCGTGGGGCCACTGTGTTTACATTAATCTTAATCTATTTTTGTTAGCTGGTTAGTTAGGTAGTGGTGAAGGAAATATGCCCTAGAGGCAATAATAAAGTTATTATTTATTTCCTTATTTCATGATAAATGTTTATTATTCATGCTAGAATTGTATTAACCGGAAACATAATACATGTGTGAATACATAGACAAACAGAATGTCACTAGTATGCCTCTACTTGACTAGCTCGTTAATCAAAGATGGTTATGTTTCCTAACCATGGACAAAGAGTTGTCATTTGATTAACGGGATCACATCATTAGGAGAATGATGTGATTGACTTGACCCATTCCGTTAGCTTAGCACTTGATCATTTAAGTTTGTTGCTTTTGCTTTCTTCATGACTTATACATGTTCCTATGACTATGAGATTATGCAACTCCCATTTACCGGAGGAACACTTTGTGTGCTACGAAACGTCACAACGTAACTGGGTGATTATAAATGTGCTCTATAGGTGTCTCCGAAGGTACTTGTTGGGTTGACGTATTTTGAGATTAGGATTTGTCACTCCGATTGTCGGAGAGGTATCTCTGGGCCCACTCGGCAATACACATCACTTAAGCCTTGCAAGGATTACAACTAATGATTTAGTTGCGGGATGATGTATTACGGAATGAGTAAAGAGACTTGCCGGTAACGAGATTGAACTAGGTATTGGATACCGACGACCGAATCTCGGGCAAGTAACATACCGATGACAAAGGGAACAATGTATGTTGTTATGCGGTCTGACCGATAAAGATCTTCGTAGAATATGTAGGAGCCAATATGGGCATCCAGGTCCCGCTATTGGTTATTGACCGAAGACGAGTCTCGGTCATGTATACATTGTTCTCAAACCCGTAGGGTCCGCACGCTTAAGGTTTCGATGACAGTTATGTTATGAGTTTATATGTTTTGATGTACCGAAGGTTGTTTGGAGTCCCAGATGTGATCACGGACATGACGAGGAGTCTCGAAATGGTCGAGACATAAAGATTGATATATTGGAAGCCTATGTTTGGATATCGGAAGTGTTCCGGGTGAAATCGGGATTTTACCGGAAAACCGGGAGGTTACCGGAACCCCCCGGGAGCTATATGGGCCTTAGTGGGCCTTAGTGGAAGAAGAGGAGAGGCGGCCAGGGCTGGGCCGCGCGCCCTTCCCCCTAGTCCGAATAGGACAAGGAGAGAGGGGGCCGGCGCCCCCCTCCTTCTCTCTCCCTCTTTTCCCACCTCGCGAATCCTATTCCAACTAGGATTGGGGGAGAAGTCCTACTCCCGGAGGGAGTAGGACTCCTCCTGGCGCGCCCTATGATGGCCGGCCGGCCTCCCCCTCTTGAACCTTTATATACGGAGGCAAGGGCACCCCTAGAGACACAACTTGATCCACGTGATCATATTCTTAGCCATGTGCGGCGCCCCCTGCCACCATAGTCCTCGATAATATTGTAGCGGTGCTTAGGCGAAGCCCTGCGATAGTAGTACATCAATGTCGTCACCACGCCGTCGTGCTGACGGAACTCTTCCCCGACACTTTGTTGGATCGGAGTCCGGGGATCGTCATCGAGCTGAACGTGTGCTAGAACTCGGAGGTGCCGTAGTTTCGGTGCTTGATCGGTCGGGCCGTGGAGACGTACGACTACATCAACCAAACGCTTCCGTTGTCGATCTACAAGGGTACGTAGATCACACTCTCCCCTCTCGTTGCTATGCATCACCATGATCTTGCGTGCACGTAGGATTTTTTTTGAAATTACTACGTTCCCCAACAGTGGCATCTGAGCCTAGGTTTTATGGTTTGATGTTATATGCACGAGTAGAACACAAGTGAGTTGTGGGTGATATAAGTAATACTGCTTACCAGTGTGTCATACTTTGGTTCGGCGATATTGTTGGATGAAGCGGCCCGGACCGACATTACGCGTACGCTTACGCGAGACTAGTTCTACCGCCGTGCTTTGCACACAGGTGGCTGGCGGGTGTCAGTTTCTCAAACTTTAGTTGAACCGAGTGTGGCTACGCCCGGTCCTTGCGAAGGTTAAAACAGCACCAACTTGACAAACTATCGTTGTGGTTTTGATGCGTAGGTAAGATTGGTTCTTGCTTAAGCCCGTAGCAGCCACGTAAAACTTGCAACAACAAAGTAGAGGACGTCTAACTTGTTTTTGTAGGGCATGTTGTGATGTGATATGGTCAAGACATGATGCTAAATTTTATTGTATGAGATGATCATGTTTTGTAACCGAGTTATCGGCAACTAGCAGGAGCCATATGGTTGTCGCTTCATTGTATGCAATACAATCGCACTGTAATGCTTTACTTTATCACTAAGGGGTAGCGATAGTCATGGAAGCATAAGATTGGCGAGACGACAACGATGCTACGATGGAGATCAAGGTGTCGCGCCGGTGACGATGGTGATCATGACGGTGCTTCGGAGATGGAGATCACAAGCACAAGATGATGATGGCCATATCATATCACTTATATTGATTGCATGTGATGTTTATCTTTTATGCATCTTATCTTGCTTTGATTGACGGTAGCATTATAAGATGATCTCTCACTAAATTTCAAGATAAAAGTGTTCTCCCTGAGTATGCACCGTTGCCAAAGTTCGTCGTGCCCAGACACCACGTGATGATCGGGTGTGATAAGCTCTACGTCCATCTACAACGGGTGCAAGCCAGTTTTGCACACGCAGAATACTCAGGTTAAACTTGACGAGCCTAGCATATGCATATATGGCCTCGGAACACTGAGACCGAAAGGTCGAGCGTGAATCATATAGTAGATATGATCAACATAGCGATGTTCACCATTGAAAACTACTCCATTTCATGTGATGATCGGACATGGTTTAGTTGATATGGATCACGTGATCACTTAGATGATTAGAGGGATGTCTATCTAAGTGGGAGTTCTTAAGTAATATGATTAATTGAACTTTAAATTTATCATGAACTTAGTCCTGGTAGTATTAGCATATCTATGTTGTAGATCAATAGCTCGCGTTGTTGCTTCCCTATGTTTGTTTTGATATGTTCCTAGAGAAAAACTATGTTGAAAGATGTTAGTAGCAATGATGCGGATTGGATCCGTGATATGAGGTTTATCCTCATTGCTGCACAGAAAAATTATGTCCTTGATGCACCACTAGGTGACAGACCTATTGCAGGAGCAGATGCAGACGTTATGAACATTTGGCTAGCTCAATATGATGACTACTTGATAGTTTAGTGCACCATGCTTAACAGCTTAGAATCGGGACTTCAAAGACGTTTTGAACGTCATGGACCATATGAGATGTTCCAGGAGTTGAAGTTAATATTTCAAGCAAATACCCGAGTTGAGAGATATGAAGTCTCCAACAAGTTCTATAGCTACAAGATGGAGGAGAATCGCTCAACTAGTGAGCATGTGCTCAGAGTGTCTGGGTACTACAATCGCTTGAATCAAGTGGGAGTTAATCTTCCAGATAAAATAGTGATTGACAGAATTCTCTAGTCACCATCACCAAGTTAGTAGAACTTCGTGATGAACTATAATATGCAAGGGATGACGAAAGTAATTCCCAAGCTATTCATGATGCTAAAATCGACGAAGGTAGAAATCAAGAAAAACATCAAGCGTTGATGGTTGACGAGACCACTAGTTTCAACAAAATGGCAAAGGAAGAAGGGGAACTTCATGTAGAACGACAAGCAAGCTGCTGCTCAAGTGAAGAAGCCCAAGTCTGGACCTAAGCCTGAGACTAAGTGCTTCTACTGCAAAGGGACTGGTCACTGGAAGCGGAACTACCCCAAATGTTTGGCGGATAAGAAGGATGGCAAAGTGAACAAAGGTATATTTGATATACATGTTATTGATGTGTACTTTACTAGTGTTTATAGCAACCCCTCAGTATTTGATACTGGTTCAGTTGCTAAGATTAGTAACTCGAAATCGGAGTTGCAGAATAAACAGAGACTAGTTAAGGGTGAAGTGACGATGTGTGTTGGAAGTGGTTCCAAGATTGATATGATCATCACCGCACACTCCCTATACTTTCAGGATTAATGTTGAACCTAAATAAGTGTTATTTGGTGTCTGCGTTGAGCATAAATATGATTTGATCATGTTTATTGTAATACGGTTATTCATTTAAGTTAGAGAACAATTGTTGTTCTGTTTACATGAATAAAACCTTCTATGGTCATACACACCAACGAAAATGGTTTGTTGGATCTCGATTGTAATGATACACATATTCATAATATTGAAGCCAAAAGATGCAAAGTTAATAATGATAGTGCAACTTGTTTGTGGCACTGCCGTTTAGGTCATATTGGTGTAAAGCGCATGAAGAAACTCCATGCTGATGGGATTTTGGAATCACTTGATTATGAGTCACTTGATGCTTGCGAACCATGTCTCTTGGGCAAGATGACTAAAACGCCGTTCTCCGGAACAATGGAGCAAGCAACAGATTTGTTGGAAATCATACATACTGATGTATGTGGTCCGATGAATATCAAGGCTTGCAGCGGGTATCATTATTTTCTGACCTTCACAGATGATTTGAGCAGATATGGGTATATCTACTTGATGAAACATAAGTCTGAAACATAAGTCTGAAACATTTGGAAAGTTCAAAGAATTTCAGAGTGAAGTGGAAAATCATCGTGACAAGAAAATAAGGTTTATACGATCTGATCACGGAGACAAATATTTGAGTTACGAGTTTGGTCTTCAATTAAAACAATGTGGAATAGTTTCACAAATTCGTGCCACCTGGAACACCACAACATAATGGTGTGTCCGAACGTCATAGCCGTACTTTATTAGATATAGTGCAAATCTATGATGTTTCTTACCGATTTACCACTATCGTTTTTGAGGTTATGCATTAAAGACAACTGCATTCACGTTAAAAAGGGGCACCATCTAAGTCCGTTGAGACAACACAATCTGAACTGTGGTTTGGCAAGAAACCAAAGTTGTCGTTTCTTAAAGTTTGGGGTTGTGATGCTTATATGAAAAGGTTTCATCCTGATAAGCTCAAACCCAAATCGGAGAAATATGTCTTCATAGGATACCTAAAGGAGACTGTTGGGTACACCTTCTATCACAGATCCGAAGGCAAGACATTCGTTGCTGAGAATGGATAGTTTCTAGAGAAGGAGTTTCTCTCGAAAGAAGTGAGTGGGAGGAAAGTAGAAAACTTGATAAGGTAATTATACCATCTCCCTTATTGGAAAGTAGTTCATCACAGAAATCTATTCTTGTGACTACTACACCAATTAGTGAGGAAGCTAATGATGATGATCATGTAACTTCAGATCAAGTTACTACCGAATCTCGTAGGTAAACCAGAGTGAGATCCGCACCAGAGTGGTACGGTAATCCTGTTCTGGAGGTCATGTTACTTGACCATGACGAACCTACGAACTATGAGGAAGCGATGATGAGCCCAGATTCCGCGAAATGGTTTGAGGCCATGAAATCTGAGATGGGATCCATATATGAGAACAAAGTGTGGACTTTGGTTGACTTGCCCGATGATCGGCAAGCGATAGAAAATAAATGGATCTTCAAGAGGAAGACGGACGCTAATAGTAGTGTTACTATCTACAAAACTAGACTTGTCGAAAAAGGTTTTTGACAAAGTTCAAGGTGTTGACTATGATGAGATTTTCTCACTCATATAGATGCTTAAAGTCTATCCAAATCATGTTAGCAATTGCCACATTTTATGAAATCTGGCAAATGGATAACAAAACTGCAATCCTTAATGGATTTCTTAAAGAAGAGTTGTATATGATGCAACCAGAAGGTTTTGTCAATCCTAAAGGTGCTAACAAAATATGCAAGCTCCAGCGATCCATCTATGGACTGGTGCAAGCATCTCGGAGTTGGAATACACGCTTTGATAAGTTGATCAAAGCATATAGTTTTATACAGACTTATGATGAAGCCTGTATTTACAAGAAAGTGAGTGGGAGCACTACAACATTTCTGATAAGTATATGTGAATGACATATTGTTGATCGGAAATAATGTAGAATTATTCTGCAAAGCATAAAGGAGTATTTGAAAGGAGTTTTTCGAGAAGGACCTCGGTGAAGCTGCTTACATATTGAGCATCAAGATCTATAGAGATAGATCAAAACGCTTGATAAGTTTTTTCAATGAGTACATACCTTGACAAGATTTTGAAGTAGTTCAAAATGGAACAGTCAAAGAAAGAGTTCTTGCCTGTGTAACAAGGTGTGAAGTTGAGTAAGACTCAAAGCCCGACCACGGCAGAAGATAGAAAGAGAATGAAAGTCATTTCCCTTGCCTCAGCCATAGGTTCTATAAAGTATGCCATGCTATGTACCAGATCTATTGAATACCCTACCACTGAGTTTGGCCAGGGAGTACAATAGTGATCTAGGAGTAGATCATTGGACAGCGGTGAAAATTATCCTTAGTGGAATAAAGGATATGTTTCTCGATTATGGAGGTGACAAAAAGGTTCGTCGTAAAGGGTTACGTCGATGCAAGTTTTGACACTAATCCAGATGATTCTAAGTCTGAATCTGGATACATATTGAAAGTGGGAGCAATTAGCTAGAGTAGCTCCGTACAGAGCATTGTAGACATAGAATTTTGCAAAATACATACGGATCTGAATTTCGTAGACCCGTTGACTAAATTTCTCTCACAAGCAAAACATGATCACTCTTTGGGTGTTAATCACATAGCGATGTGAACTAAATTATTGAATCTATTAAACCCTTTGGGTGTTAGTCACATGGAGATGTGAACCAATCACATAAAGATGTGAACTATTGGTGATAAATCACATGGTGATGTGAACTAGATTATTGACTCTAGTGCAAGTGGGAGACTGAAGGAAATATGCCCTAGAGGCAATAATAAAGTTATTATTTATTTCCTTATTTCATGATAAATGTTTATTATTCATGCTAGAATTGTATTAACCGGAAACATAATACATGTGTGAATACATAGACAAACAGAGTGTCACTAGTATGCCTCTACTTGACTAGCTCGTTAATCAAAGATGGTTATGTTTCCTAACCATGGACAAAGAGTTGTTATTTGATTAACGGGATCACATCATTAGATGAATGATCTGATTGACATGACCCATTCCGTTAGCTTAGCACTTGATCATTTAGTATGTTGCTATTGCTTTCTTCATGACTTATACATGTTCCTATGACTATGAGATTATGTAACTCCCGTGTGCCGGAGGAACACTTTGTGTGCTACCAAACGTCACAACGTAACTGGGCGATTATAAAGGCGCTCTACAGGTGTCTCCAAAGGTACATGTTGGGTTGACATATTTCGAGATTAGGATTTGTCACTCCGATCGTCGGAGAGGTATCTCTGGGCCCTCTCGATAATGCACATCACTTAAGCCTTGCAAGCATTGCAACTAATGAGTTAGTTGCGGGATGATGTATTATGGAACGAGTAAAGAGACTTGCCGGTAACGATACTGAACTAGGTATTGGATACCGACGATCGAATCTCGGGCAAGTAACATACCGATGACAAAGGGAACAACGTATGTTGTTATGCGGTCTGGCCGATAAAGATCTTCGTAGAATATGTAGGAGCCAATATGGGCATCCAGGTCCCGCTATTGGTTATTGACCGAAGACATGTCTCGGTCATGTCTACATTGTTTTCGAACCCGTAGGGTCCGCACGCTTAAGGTTTCGATGACAATTATATTATGAGTTTATACGTTTTGATGTACCGAAGGTTGTTCGGAGTCCCGGATGTGATCACGGACATGACGAGGAGTCTCGAAATGGTCGATACATAAAGATTGATATATTGGAAGCCTATGTTTGGATATCGGAAGTGTTCCGGGTGAAATCGGGATTTTACCGGAAAACCGGGAGGTTACCGGAACCCCCCGGGAGCTATATGGGCCTTAGTGGGCCTTAGTGGAAGAAGAGGAGAGGCGGCCAGGGCTGGGCCGCGCGCCCTTCTCCCCTAGTCCGAATAGGACAAGGAGAGAGGGGGCCGACGCCCCCCTCCTTCTCTCTCCCTCTTTTCCCACCTCGCGGATCCTATTCCAACTAGGATTGGGGGAGAAGTCCTACTCCCGAAGGGAGTAGGACTCCTCCTGGCGCGCCCTATGATGGCCGGCCGGCCTCCCCCTCTTGAACCTTTATATATGGAGGCAGGGGCACCCCTAGAGACACAAGTTGATCCACATGATCATATTCTTAGCCGTGTGCGGCGCCCCCTGCCACCATAGTCCTCGATAATATTGTAGCGGTGCTTAGGCGAAGCCCTGCGACAGTAGTACATCAAGATCGTCACCACGCCGTCGTGCTGACGGAACTCTTCCCCGACACTTTGCTGGATCAGAGTCCGGGGATCGTCATCGAGCTGAACGTGTGCTAGAACTCGGAGGTGCCGTAGTTTCGGTGCTTGATCGGTCGGGCCGTGGAGACGTACGACTACATCAACCAAACGCTTCCGTTGTCGATCTAGAAGGGTACGTAGATCACACTCTCCCCTCTCGTTGCTATGCATCACCATGATCTTGCGTGTGCGTAGGAATTTTTTTGAAATTACTACGTTCCCCAACAAGTGGGGCCCGCTGTCTGTGTCACTAGAGGGTTTAATTAGTGGATCATTAGCCACTAATGATGCCCACGTCACCTAAACAGCGATTAGCCGCCGGTGCTAAGCAGGACACGGCGGCGCTCCTCATCCGCGCGACGAGAGCATGCACGGATGGGCTCGTTGGAGAGCCCTTGCCGGCGCGCGTCGGATGGTGGTGGTGGCCGGGCCTGTGGTGGCCGGAGTCATCGCCGGCGACGACTTTGGCGGCAGCCGGAGCTCGGGTGAGCTCGGGGCCGAGGCTACGGCGAGCGAGGCGGTGTGTGCGAGGCATCAACAGGCTCTACGCGGAGCGGGGATCAAGCGGGGCATGATGGCCGGGCCGTTGAGTGGCCGAGGGCACGTCGGCGGCGAGCACAGGCGGCGGCGCGTGCGGGTGGACGCGGTGCGGCAGCTACGGCGTGCGAGAGAGGGAGCGCAGAGGGAAAGCTAGGTCAGGAGCTCATGGCGGTTGCGACGAGGCGAACGGCGAGCTCGGGGAGGTTCTGGAGCGAGCGGGGTGGCGAGAGGGATCTCCGGCGGCCGGTGACAAAGATGACGATGACGACGTCGATGCAGGGCCTCCGGCGAGGCGTGGCTGGACGGAGAGGACGAGGGAGGCGTGGCGATGCTCGTGGACACGTCGGAGAGGCTCGGGGATGGCTGCGGCTGCGGCTATGGCGAACGATGGCGGCAGTGGCGTTCGGTGGAGAGAGGGAGAGAGTAGAGGAGCGGGAGGAGAACAGGGAGATTGTTAGAGGGCCGGAGGGGTTGCGTGGCGCCCTTAACCAGCTCCACGCGGTCGGCGGCAAGCAGGAGGTGGCGAGCTACGGGCGCGCACGTCGGGCACACGCTCTGCGTCCGACTGGCGCGAGGTGGAAGACGGCTCTGCCCCTGGTGGGCTGGGTCGGCCTACTGGGCCGCCAGGTGGGCTGCAGGTTTGTTTTGAATTTGGTTTTTTAAACCAATTCATTTTTTTGCTTCTGAAAATATTTTTAGGAGCTAAAAGAATTAAACCAATGCTCCACAAAATATTTCAGAATTATTGGACCTATATTTATTTAAAAGTAGATATAAATCCAATTCAAATAGCTATTGATTTAATTGAAATGCCCAAAATAAATGTTTCTGAGATACCAGAAATATTGGTTTGGATTTTACCTCTTGCCAATATTTCCAGAGGATAAGAGGAACATTTTCTCGGACATATTTGAAGCAATTTTATCTTGATCATTTTTTAAAGGATTCTGAGGCTTTGTAAGTTCCTCAATTCAAATTTCATTTGAATTTAAACATGATGCAGCAACCAAGCTAGTCCAAGGCGAGGGTAAAGCTAGGGGTGTGACAACTCACCCCCACTAAACAAGAATCTCGTCCCGAGATTCAAGCATAGGGAAAAAAGAAGGGGGAACGCAAACTAACACGATCTTCATGATCCAGGTGGCACTTCATAAGAACGTTGATTCGATCACCATCATTGTCTCGATGTATTGCCCCGAGAATTCCAACTAACATGACAATGAGAGGAAGAGAAAAGTCTAGAAGGATCGATCATATCAAAGATCGAACAACTCAGGATCAACTCACGGAGTGAGACATTGAAACATCTCTCGAGCTGAGACACGAAGTACACATCTAGAGGGGTGGAGTGGAACAGATGACGAGGGTTTACTAGGTAGACAACAATTCCACACCTAAGAGGGTGGTGAACGGTTGTCAACGTAGCAAGGATTTGAGTTGCCATGATACCATAACGAGACACCCTAGAGAAGGATGACTCGTAGAATTATCCCTTAAGTGGCAAAAAGAATTACTTTTGATCCAGAGATCAATAAATTTCTCTATACCAGCCTAGGGAAAATCTCGAGCAATCGTTTGAAGGAGTAAGAAGGGATGGCATACCCAGACTAGAATGGATGATGTGGACTACCTTGTTGAAGACAATGCAATGGATGATTTTGCTTGCACGTGCTCTCAAGAACTTGAGCATTTCCATATTCATCAAGGTTTTACCAACATCCGTGGCACGGATCCTGGCAACACAACATACTACCATGATGAGTAGTGATGGATGATGCGGATACAAAGGAAGACATTTAGCACTCCGCTTCTAATGTTCTCCTTGATGTCCTAGCGTAGTCCATTCATAGATATGGTTTGATATCTAGAACATCAAGTAAAAGGTCGGACTTCGAGAACACAAAAAATCCATAAGGAACAACTATTGGAATAAATTCTACGAGATCCTTATGGGGAGGTGGCCAACTTTCTCAATCAAGATACTACAATAATAAGTCTTCCGGTCGGGTGTGTTGGCCACAACATCCACTTTACCGGGTTACAGAGAGACCAATATTATAGTCCTTGAGAAACGTTCCAACCATCATATCTGCCTGGGATTCAGATCTGGTTGGTGTCAGGATAATCCATACTCATCGGGTCTGGAAAGAAAAATGAAAGTTTGCAACACAAATCAATGAGATGACGTTGCGAGATTCTCGGGGGAATGAACTACGATAGTAAGCTCCAAAACATGAGCTGATTCTGCTACATACATGTGAACATGATGTCCAAGACAAGCATGATCACATAGAAGTCTTATAATAAAACACTACCGAGTTCTAGTTGGGAACCATCATCGTGGATAACAAAGTCCTTGCATAAGTCATATGATTAGCTCTTATGAAGGAACTTCTTCTCCTTGAACAAATCAGTTAGTGGCTTGGTGTGCTAGGGATACATATAGAATGAAGGTTGCAAGTCTCCAAACCACAATATACTTCGCATATATGCATGACTGACTTGGGATGATTCCAGAGGAAGCAAAACAAACTTTCTCGAATTCACGACGGAAACTTGCATCGATTGCACATGAACCTAGAGGAAGTCGCTACGTTGATCCAAACATATGCTTCATGAACGGAACATGAAGGCATTGTTTACAAAGTTTCCAACACTAGCTTAATGTTTAACACGAATCATGGGGAAGACAAGATGCTGCTGATGGGCTCAACAGCAACTTATCGGAATTTCCATATCACTGGACTTCCACCATTATGTGAACAATGTGATAGTATTGGTCAGACCAAAAGATGTAATGGTGTATGCTCGAGGAATCAACCACGAGTAAGACAACATTACGAACATCGTTGGTTCTGATTTGAGTTGACGATAGCCCATACTCAAGTCAAAGTTTTGACAAGGCAATAGATCCAACAACTGATCACAAGGACCAATCGATGGAGATATCATCTTTCTTCAACACACACACACACAAAAAGATATCCCTTAATATGAACTAAGTCAGACAAGCTTTATCTGCCAACTCTCCAAGTTGTTGTTTGGCTTAACCAACTAGCTCAGGGTATCCAACACAGATTCTTGGAGGATGGCTGGTTTAGCGAAAAGCCAACATGATCACGAACTCAATATAGCGGTCAGGGAACAACCTGGTAATACTTTCGAGAATATATTCAAAAAATCACGAACCACCGATATGTTAATAAGCTCGAGAACAATCTTGCCTTTCAGAGCAAGAAGATAGGATCAAAAGAGCTAGGGATTAATAATCCTAACTCATTGACCAAAGTGTGCACCAGAAATATGGACATAGGTAGCACGATGAATCTTAGGATGATGATTTAATAACCAACACGCTAAGAAAGAGAATATTTTCCATTAACTATCGGGCAACACGGTTGCTAGGAGTATAGATTTCACACATCACGATTCATTAGTCGGCATTCTGATTGCGACAACACGACCCGAGGAATGAATAATGATGGCGGGAAGTATCACTACGTCAAGAATTCATAAGAGGTGGTACAATTCTCATGACAATCTTGGCATAAGATGGTAATACTTCAGAATAGAACAGAACAAAAGTTAAATTGGCATTTTGATCTACGGGATACAACTACTTTGACCCAATCCTAGAAATGGATGAGGTACTGGAGTTTGTTTCTCCTAGTCATTCTGAACTAGAATGGCTTGACGGACCACAAGAATAATAGGCATCGATGAACATGAATGCACAATTATTCCTGACTATCAATTGATAGACTAGGGTCAGAATACAACTGAGGAGGGTCAACTCAAGGAACATATAACTTTCTGAGTTGTGGATGCATAGATTAGTATGTCGAACCAAGTTCAACATGTTTCTTCTGGATAACCCATGCAGAGAGGTAGGACTGGCAGAGTCACAATTATGAATGGAGAACTTCTCAAGAGTACTCTGATTGTGATCCTTTGGTTCAAATAACTTCTGCCATAAGTAGTGCATGGTATTGAAAGAAGGATTTACCACGGACCTTGAGGACTATCGCAAAGGTTACTAATAACCTAAAGGAACGAGCAAACACTAACAACGGGAAGTGAGTAGAGTGATTCTTGGGTTCAAGAACCCAGAAATAGAATACCTACATACGAAATAACATCACGGGATGCTTCCGAGAATGATGGCCATAATCATCACACTGGTAATACCAAACATGGCTAGATTACTAGGTGACTCCCTAAAACACCTAGGGTCATAATAATAGCTCCAACATATATGTTGAGGCAACAGAGTACCTCAACTCACCGATTAGTGTGGTTGAACTGGCCCAAAGGGACATTGGGAACGGAAAGAAGGGATTTGCAAATGCATCAGACTACTTAGAAACCTGGGATGACTCGGACAGCATAACGGCTGTAAATGCTCAAAAACATTTGAGACATCCTGCAAAATGGTGGCATAACCACTCAACAACACAATATCAAGGTTCCGAGATCAACTGTCAACATACAGAAGTAGTAGGAACGGAACTGAGGCTTCAAACTATTAATTCTATAAGTCTATGGATTAGTAAGACGTCATCCTGATAGATAGATGAGAAGGCCTAGTTCTTAATCCCCATAGAAAAGAAGAGTTGACTCAGATCAGAAGGGCATAAGGTATAAGGAGTAAAAAGAGCCTTACGTTCCCTTCCACAAACAATTCCCCTACATAACTAAAGCATTTCTAGACACAACTTCGACCAGTTTGGCTTGATAATCCTACACACAGTCAGGCTCCGATACCAACGCTGTCAGGATCCCGATTCCAAGTCACATCGGTCTAGCCGGTAACACCTCATATCACTTTGCGGCCTCACGCACGGTATTCCCACGGGTGTCGCCTTACCATGGCCCGGGACCGTTTGCGCCTTTTGGCTCACATATATGATAGTGTCGCTAGCATCCATATGACAGAGAACCCGGGCCGACATGGCTAGTCGTGAACCCAAAGCGGCACCAACCTATGGGGACAGGCATACATGAAACACATCAAGCATGTCGGTCAGTAGCGTGTGAATCTGAGCTATAGCACTGGGCTAACAAGACTCCGGGAACCCGGGCTATAGCAGGCTAGGCAGGACTCCGGATGTCACCGCATGACATTTCCCCGAAGGGACAGACACAGGAACGAAGTGAAACACATGCCGGCCAGTCAGGTGCCCCGAGCAGTAGTGCTGGGCTAACAGGACTCCGGTGAACCGGGCTGTAGCGGACTACTATGGCTCATGGAAGCACTAGACTACATTTCCCCATAAGAGAGGCTGCCAAGGATAAACAACTAGATTGTCGAATCCCACACATACCAAGCATTTCAATCATACACACAATATGCTCGATATGTGTAAATACAACATGGCATCACAACATAACTCTACAACTCAAGTATTTATTCATTAGGCTCCGAGGAGCGGGATATTACAAACATGGGTCTCATGACCCAACAATCATAACATACAAATCAAGCACATGCGGAAGCTTAACATGTCTGAGTAGAGACATCTACAAATGAAAAAGGCTAAGAAGCCTGACTATCTACCAGATCCTGCTGAGGGCACAAGATCGTAGCTGAGGTATCAAGCTAAACGTCAAAGTCCACACGAAACTACTAGTGAGACTGACGTCTCTCTACAAAAGATAAAATAGGCAAACGTGAGTACAAATGTACCCAACAAGACTTACATCAGAACTATCTACATATGCATCGGTATCAATAAAGGGGGTGGTGGAGTTTAACTGCAGCAAGCCAGCTTTGACTCAGTGGCTAACCTGAACTATGACTGCAAGCAACTCTTTTGAGGTGGCGCACACGAGTCGACATATTCACCATTCAATACACCACTATGGATCTGCTCCCATCTCCCTACGAAAAGGCCATCCATAGCACTCACACTTATCTTGCGAGTTTTAGAGTATCCACTTTCACTTGTCAATGAACTGTTATAGGCAACCCAGAAGTCCTTTACCACGGACACGGCTATTCAAATAGATCATTTATAACCCTGCATGGGTGTACTTCTTCACACACGCTCTCGCCACTTACCACCACATACACGTCGTGTATCTCGGCAACCTTCAAGCGGAAGCCTGGCGAGGGAGTCGGCCACGACCTGACTAACCACACAAGTCTCTAGTCCAGGTTTATCGCCTATTCGGGTTCCATCTGCGAGGAGATCCGGCCGAAGTTTTGCTCACAGCCCCAAACGATGTGTGCAGGGTTCCCGAGACACCAAACGGGCGCCCGGTACACCGTGCCACGGTGTATCTACCGCATCATAGCCCACCCCTAGGGTCAGCACTACGCACGGCCGCCAACACATATCCTACAAACACCAAAAACTAGTTGCAACTCCTGGACAGAGGACAAGGGCAGTTAATAAGTCAAGAGGGTCCATTGGTTTCGGGCCCAATGCATGGTAGTAGCTGGTCATGGATCACAAACACAGAACTCAGTTCCTAAGAACGGTTTGAATGAGACAACCCACCATGTACTCCTACATGGCCTCTCACTGCTACCTTTACCAAATCGTGTTCACACACTTAGCTCACACACAGTAGGACATGTTCATCACTGTTCCAATTCATCCCGGATGAATCAGACCTGGCTCAACTCTAAGCAGTAGCAGGCATGACAAACAAGCATGAATGAGTAGGCACATCAGGGCTCAAACAACTCCTACTCATGCTAGTGGGTTTCATCTATTTACTGTGGCAATGATAGGTCATGCAGAGAATAAGGGGTTCAACTACCGCAGCAAGTAACAGATGAATCGTTGTTGTCCTAATGTAGTAAAAGTGAGCAGGAGCGAGAGAGTGGGATTGTATCGGAATGAACAAGGGGGTTTTTCTTGCCTGGCACTTCTGAAGATAGTGAAACTCTTCATCGGTGTCATCGAACTCATCGTTGGAACAACGTCTACCGAGGGGGAACAACACCGGCAAACAGAGAAGAACACGATCAATGCAATGCACAATATGATGCATGATCATGACATGGCAATAATGTTATGATTGGCACTAATGCATCTAGCAACAATTTACATGAAGTCCATATGGACCAAGGGTTCATATGCAAACTCCATATTTAGCATTTAAAATGCCATTATCATGTTTTCACTTATACAGTGGGTATAAGTTGGTTTAACATGCATGAAAGTAGCATAAATGGTTAGATTGCATTTTTCTGATAATTTTTCATATATAATTTATTTCATTCTGAGCTACGATTGATTTTATATGATTTTTAGAAGTTTAGAACATTTTCTGGAATTTCCTGAATTATTTAAAAATCCAGAAAATCACTTACTGCATCAGCATGACATAGGTGTGACGACAGCAGGTCAACTAGGTCGGCCAGGTCAAACCTGACCTGTGGGACCCATACGTTAGTGTCTCAGGCTGGTTTGGGTGGATGACAGGTGGGACCGGTCAACGACCACGTCAGCAAGGTCAACACCGACGCGTGGGGCCACTGTGTTTAAATTAATCTTAATCTATTTTTGTTAGCTGGTTAGTTAGGCAGTGGGGCCCGCTGTCTGTGTCACTAGAGGGTTTAATTAGTGGATCATTAGCCACTAATGATGCCCACGTCACCTAAACGGCGATTAGCCGCCGGTGCTAAGCAGGACACGGCGATGCTCCTCGTCCGGGCAACTCCGGCGACGAGAGCGTGCGCGGATGGGCTCGTTGGAGAGCCCTTGCCGGCGCGCATCAGATGGTGGTGGTGGCCGGGCCTGTGGTGGCCGGAGTCATCGCCGGCGACGACTTTGGCGGCAGCCGGAGCTCGGGTGAGCTCGGGGCCGAGGCTACGGCGAGCGAGGCGGCACGTGCGAGGCATCAACAGGCTCTACGCGGAGCGGGGATCAAGCGGGGCACGACGCCCGGGCCGTTGAGTGGCCGAGGGCATGTCGGCGGCGAGCACAGGCGGCGGCGCGTGCGGGTGGACGCGGTGTGGCAGCTACGGCGTGCGAGATAATGAGCGGAGAGGGGAAGCTGGGTCAGTAGCTCACGGCGGTTGCGACGAGGCGAACGGCGAGGTTGGGGAGGTTCTAGAGCGAGCAGGGCGGCGAGAGGGATCTCCGGCGGCCGGCGACGAAGATGACGAAGATGGCGTCGATGTAGGGCCTCCGGTGAGGCGTGGCTGGACGGAGAGGACGAGGGAGGCGTGGCGATGCTCGTGGACACGTCGGAGAGGCTCGGGGATGGCTGCGGCTTTGGCGAACGGCGGCGGCAGTGGCGTTCGGTGGAGAGAGGGAGAGAGAGCAGAGGAGGGGGAGGAGCACGGGGAGATTGTTAGAGGGCCAGAGGGGTTACGTGGTGCCCTTAACCAGCTCCAGGCGGTCGGCGACAAGCAGGAGGTGGCGAGCTACGGGCGCGCGCACGTCGGGCACATGCTCTACTTCCGACTAGTGCGAGGTGGAAGACACCTCTGCCCCTGGTGGGCTGGGTCGGCCTACTGGGCCGCCAGGTGGGCTGCAGGTAAGGTTTTTGTCCTTTCCTGTTTTTTTTCTAATTCTGTTCTGTTTTCTATTTTGCAGGTTTGTTTTGAATTTGGTTTTTAAACCAATTCAATTTTTTTTGCTTCTGAAAATATTTTTAGGAGCTAAAAGAATTAAACCAATGCTCCACAAAATATTTCAGAATTATTGGACCTATATTTATTTAATAGTAGATATAAATCCAATTCAAATAGCTATTGATTTAATTCAAATGCCCAAAATAAATGTTTCTGAGATACGAAAAATATTGGTTTGGATTTTACCTCTTGCCAATATTTCCAGAGGATAACAGGAACATTTTCTTAGACGTATTTGAAGCAATTTCATCTTGATCATTTTTAAAGGATTCTAAGGCTTTGAAAGTTCCTCAATTTAAATTTCATTTGAATTTAAACATGATGCAGCAACCAAGCTAGTCCAAGGCCAGGGTAAAGCTAGGGATGTGACAAGTATCCATAAAAGATTTAACACAATCAAAACTAGGTGTCATACCTGACTCCTTACCATTGTCGAGGTCCCAATCTTCGGAGTTGCGTTTAATTCTTTCCAATAAATTCCATTTGAATTCAATAGTCTTCATCATAAAAGAGCCAGCACAAGAAGTATCAAGCATGGTGCGATTGTTACCAGAAAGCCGAGCATAAATTTTTTGAATAATCATTTCTCTTGAGAGCTCATGATTGGGGCATGAATATAGCATTGATTTAAGCCTCCCCAAGCTTGAGCGATGCTTTCTCCTTCGCGAAGCCAAAAATTGTATATGTAATTGCGATCACAATGAACAAGATGCATAGGATAAAACTTCTGATGAAATTCCAATTTCAATCATTTGTAATTCCAAGACCTCATATCATCACATAGCCTATACCATGTCGATGCATCTCCCCTCAAAGATAAAGGGAAGAACTTCTTCTTAACAACATCTCCGGATACACCTGCAAGCTTAAATAATCCACAAACTTCATCCACATATATCATATGTTCATCAGGATGTTTTGTTCCATCTCCTAAAAAGGATTAGCTAGCAGTTTTTCTATCATACCCGAAGGAACTTCAAAGCAAGCATTTTTATTTTCGTTTTCAGTAGGTTCAGTAGGTTGAGGAGCAACTCTTTGCTCTACTGGTCGGGGTGAAGATACCCTGAACAAGCCCCTCAGAGGATTACTTTCCATGGTAACAAGTGACAGTAAATTTCAGCACACTATATAAATTTTTCCTTACCAAATTCCACCTACCAAAGGCGCTTCACTCCCCGGCAACGGCGCCAGAAAAGAGTCTTGATGACCCACAAGTATAGGGGATCTATCGTAGTCCTTTCGATAAGTAAGAGTGTCGAACCCAACGAGGAGCAGAAGGAAATGATAAGCGGTTTCCAGCAAGGTATTCTCTGCAAGTACTGAAATAAGTGGTAACAGATAGTTTTGTGATAAGATAATTTGTAACGAGCAACAAGTAACAAAAGTAAATAAAGTGCAGCAAGGTGGCCCAATCCTTTTTGTAGCAAAGGACAAGCCTGGACAAACTCTTATATGATGTAAAGCGCTCTCGAGGACACATGGGAATATTGTCAAGCTAGTTTTCATCACGTTCATATGATTCGCGTTCAGTACTTTGATAATTTGGTATGTGGGTGGACCGGTGCTTGGGTGCTGCCCTTACTTGGACAAGCATCCCACTTATGATTAACCTCTATTGCAAGCATCCGCAACTACAACAAAAGTATTAAGGTAAACCTAACCATAGCATGAAACATATGGATCCAAATGAGCCCCTTACGAAGCAACACATAAACTAGGGTTTAAGCTTCTGTCACTCTAGCAACCCATCATCTACTTATTACTTTCCAATGCCTTCCTCTAGGCCCAAATAATGGTGAAGTGTCATGTAGTCGACGTTCACATAACACCACTAGAGAATAGACCTCCACCCGAGACATTCCGATCAGACTCGGTATCCCGGTACAACAAGACATTTCGACAGGTTAAAACAAGACCAGCAACACCGCCCGAATGTGCCGAAAAATCATGATAGGAGCTGCACATATCTCATTCTCAGGGCACACTCAGATGAGACTAGCTACGAGTAAAACCAACCCTCAAGTTTCCCCGAGGTGGCCCCGCAGGCAGCTCAGTTTGGACCAACACTCAGAAGAGCACTGGCCGGGGGGGGGGGGGGGGTTAAATAAGATGACCCTCGGGCTCCGGAAGCCCAAGGGAAAACAAGGCTAGGTGGCAAATGGTAAAACCAATGTTGGGCATTGCTGGAAAAGCTTTAATCAAGGCGAACTATCAAGGGGTTCCCATTATAGCCCAACCGCGTAAGGGACGCAAAATTCGGGAACATAACACCGATATGACGGAAACTAGGGCGGCAAGAGTGGAACAAAACACTAGGCGAGAGGCCGAGCCTTCCACCCTTTACCAAGTATATAGATGCATTAAGATAACATAGCAATATAATGATATCCCAACAAGTAAATAAATGTTCCAACAAGGAACGGCTCCAATCTTCACCTGCAACTAGCAACGCTATAGGAAGGGCTGAGCAAAGCGGTAACATAGACAATCAACGGTTTGCTAGGACAATGGTGGGTTAGAGGTTGAACATGGCAATTTGGGAGGCTGACAAGCAAGTGGTAGGCATCGTAGCATTGGCATAGCAAAAGAGCGAGCAAACTAGCATAGCAAAGATAGTAGTGATTTCGAGGGTATGATCATCTTGCCTGCAAAGTTGTCAGAGTTGACTGGATCCTCAAAAGCAAACTCAACGGGCTCCTCATTAGCGAACTCGTCTCCCGGCTCTACCCAAACAAGACAAACAAGCAACAAGGATACAATCAACCACGTGCAAGCTCAAACAATAAGATGCAATGATGATATGCTATGCGGGATGCAATGCGGGATACATATGCAAGATATGACAGGAAATGCATGAACCTGGCCTCAACTTGGAAAACCAAGTGTGCCACTGGAAATATGGGATGAAATCGCTTGAAAACAATATAAAGAACGCCGGAATCGGAGTTACGGTTTGGAAATGGCAAGCGATTTAAGAATGACACCGGTCTGCGATTTACAGCAAGTAGGCCTCTAAATGCAATGAAATGAACATGCTACAGCAATCAAACATGACAACAAAATACATGGCAGGGAAGCATTCAAGATGCTTAACAAAAGACTAGCACTGAGCTACGGCCAATTCATCCATTAAGAGGTTCAAACAAGCATGGCAAAAACGCAAATGCGAAACAGATTTCAGACTTAGTGAAATTAACACTTGTCTGGAATTTCAGATCATGAAGCCCTCTTCGGAGCAGCAAGACAACATGCTACAGAACCTGAACATGACAAAGAAAGGCATGGCATGGAGCTACTCAACAAGCTTAACAAAAGTCCCCAAGTGACCTGGGGCCAAAAGGGATCACAAAATATACTAACAAGCACACGAACATAGCTAAAACACAATCAGTTTTCAGACTTAGTGAAAACTGAGACATGCTGAAATACAACTCACGAAGGCATGTAAACGAGCTCGATGCACTCACTACGGTGAAAGTCCTGGCAAGGCAAGCATACATACATTAAGAAGGCACAAAATGCTAGCTAGAAATGGCAAGAACAATGGCATAGCATGCATGGATCAACTACAATAACATTGGCAAAATCGCAAACAAGTTGGCGATCTGCCCAGATTTACCACGAAGCAAAAGTAGAGCTCGATTGACTCAAGCTAGTGTGCTCCACATATGCAAACAAAGACATGGATGGATAGAGCATAACAAGATTAACAAAACTCCTTTACTGATCATCCTCAAAAGAGGCACGGATCACTAGGAATCAACATGAACATATGGCATCATGAACTAAATAATCCCAGACTTAGTGAAAACTACTAAGTCCCTGAAAACAGATTTACCAAGTGCCTCACTTTGCAAGCTTGCACAAGTCACCACACACATCCTAAAAATGCATGGGTTGCACCTCTCGAAAGATAACAAGATGCTTAACAAAACATATGAAGGACTCACAGGCATATCATGCACACAACAATCATGGCAAAAATGACAAAAGTCTAAGATGAACTAGCAGATCTGACAATTAACTCACGAAGCCTCCTTCTAACAGCATTTTGGGCATTAAGATGAGCTCAAATGAAAATGATGCAATGGAATGAAATGATGTACTCGTCGAGATGAACATTTTGATATACTATATGTCCAAAACGGAGCTACGGATGCAGAGATATGGCAGATCAAAGTATGCTCGAAAAATGGTGGGAGAGGGGGAAAAGTCAACCGTTAGGGTTTTTCAGATCTGGATCTGGATCAAGTCACTGTTCATTGCACTGTTCATCGCCGGAGTTTTTGAGGTCGCCGGAGCTCGTCTTGGCCGGAGTAGGAGAAGGCCAGAGATGAGGAAGCCGGATCCGGGCGGAGGAGGCGGCGGCCGGAACGGAGTGGAGCGGTGGCGGAGCGGTCGGAGCAGTGGCGGCGGCTAGGTGGCCCGGCCCCAATCCGGCGAGGCGGCGACCGGTGGCGGCGATGGTGGCGATGGCGGCGGCGCTGTGGAGGAGGGAGACGCGGGCGGCTCGGCGAGGTCAACGGGCCTCGGGGGCCCCTCCTGGGCCTCCCGGGCCGGCAGGAGAGAGGCGGCGAAGTGGGGCGACCGCGCCACGTGTCGACGGCGGGTTGGCTGCGGTGATGCGTCCGGTCGAATCGGACGTGTCCGGCTGGCGCGGGGATCTTTTTTTTAGACTAGGGTTTCATGGGAGGAGATGATCCGAAAATGGAGGGGGGATATTTATAGGCATAAGTGGAGCTAGGAGAGTCCAAATGGGGTGCGGTTTTCGGCCACGCGATTGTGATCGAACGCTCTAGATGATGGAGAAGAGTTTGGTGGGTTTTGGGCCAAATTGGAGGGGTGTTGGGCTGCAACACACACGAGGCCTTTTCGGTCCCTCGGTTAACCGTTGGAGTATCAAACGAAGTCCCAATGATACGAAACTTGACAGGCGGTCTACCGGTAGTAAACCAAGGCCGCATGACAAGTCTCGGTCCAATCCGGAAATGTTTAATCCCCACACACGAAACAAAGCTAGAAATGACCACCGGAGGAGAACGAAGCGCCGGAATACAAAATGGACAATGGGGAAAATGCTCGAATGCATGAGATGAACACGTATGCAAATGCAATGCACATGATGACATGATAAGAGATGCATGACAATGAAAACAACACGCGGAGACAAAAACCCGAACCCGAGAAATAAATATAGCTTAACGCCGGAAACGGCAAGAGTTGGAGTACAAATTGGGAAAGTTATATCTGGGGCGTTACAACACTCCACCACTACGAAAAGATCTCGTCCCGAGATCTAGGACTAAAAGAACGCCGGGTACTTAGAACGGAGGTGATCCTCGCGTTCCCAGGTAGCTTCACGGTCGGAATGGTGTGACCACTTGACTTTGAGAAATTTGATTGACTTGTTGCGAGTCCTACGTTCAGTCTCTTCAAGGATTGCAACTGGGTGCTCACGATAGGAGAGATCTTCTTGGAGCTCAATGTCCTCGAAGTTGACGGTGCGGTCGGGCGTCTTGAAGCACTTTCGGAGCTGAGAGACATGGAACACATCATGAACATTTGCAAAGTTTGACGGAAGCTCGAGTTGATAGGCAAGGTCGCCTCTCTTGCTGACAATCTTGAAAGGTCCGACGTATCTAGGGGCAAGCTTCCCTTTGATAACGAAGCGACGAGTCCCTTTCATAGGAGAGACGCGGAGGTAAACATGATCTCCGATCTCGCAAGCCCAATCACGGTGCTTACTATCATAGTAGCTCTTCTGGCGGGATTGGGCTGCTTTGAGGTTATCACGAATGACCTTGCACATTTCTTCTGCCTCTGTGATTAAGTCATTACCCAGCAGCTGACATTCACCGGTTTTAGACCAGTTGAGAGGGGTACGACATTTCCTACCATACAGAATTTCAAATGGGGCCTTGCCCGAACTTGCTTGAAAACTGTTGTTGTATGAGAATTCAGCATAAGGAAGACAATCCTCCCACTTCATGCCGAAGGAGATCACACAAGCCCTGAGCATTTCTTCAAGAATCTGGTTGACACGCTCGACTTGACCGCTTGTTTGAGGATGGAAAGCTGTGCTGAAGCGAATGTTGGTGCCCATGGCCTTCTGAAAAGAATCCCAAAACTTTGAGGTAAAGATGCTGCCACGGTCTAAAGATATCACTTGAGGAATACCGTGCAGAGAGAAAATTCGAGAGGTATAGAGTTCCGCCAATTGAGCTACAGTGATCGACTCTTTGATAGGCAGAAAGTGAGCCACTTTGGTGAGCTTGTCGATGACAACGAATATAGCATCATTGCCACGCTTGGACTTTGGAAATCCAGTCACGAAGTCCATTTCAATGTGGTCAAACTTCCATTCTGGAATGGCAAGAGGTTGGAGGAGACCAGCTGGCCTTTGGTGTTCTGCCTTCACTCTTCTGCAGACATCACATTCATTCACGAATTGAGCGATCTCACGCTTCATTCGAGTCCACCAATAAGCTTGCTTAAGGTCCTGATACATCTTCGTGCTCCCAGGGTGGATGGAGAGGAGAGAGTTGTGAGCCTCGTTCATGATCACTTTACGAAGTTCACCTTTGGGCACAACAATACGATCCTCGAAGAAGAGAGTGTCCTTGTCATCAAGGCGGTAGCACTTGTACTTGGACTGACTCTTGGCAATCCCAATCTTCACCTTTTTCACCATAGCATCAAGAAGCTGGGCATGGCGAATCTGGTCTTCTAAGGTAGGAGAGACTTGAAGGTTGGCGAGGAAACCTTGAGGAACAATTTGCAGATTAAGTTTGCGGAAAGCTTCACAAAGCTCGGGTTGATAAGGCTTGAGAATCAGACTATTGCAATACGCTTTCCTGCTCAAAGCGTCCACAATCACATTGGCCTTGCCTGGAGTATACTCAATACTCGGATTGTACTCTTGAATCATTTCGACCCATCGAGTTTGCCTGAGGTTGAGATTAGACTGAGTGAAGATGTACTTGAGACTCTTGTGATCAGTGAAAATATCCACTTTTCTTCCCAATAGAAGATGTCTCCAAGTCAAAAGAGCATGCACAACTGCCGCCAACTCGAGATCATGAGTGGGGTAGTTCTTCTCATTAGGCTTCAACTGGCGAGAGGTATAAGCAACAACTTTCTTCTCTTGCATCAAAACTGCACCAAGACCTTGGAGAGAGGCATCACAAAATACCTCGTACGGCTTGGATTCATCAGACGGAGTCAGAACTGGAGCAGTGATCAATTTCTCTTTCAAAGTGTTGAAAGCAATATCACACTCCGGAGACCAAACGTACTTGACGTGCTTCTGAAGAAGATTAGAGAGAGGCTTTGCGATCTTAGAAAAGTTTTCAACAAATCTTCGGTAGTAGCTTGCGAGAACGAGGAAGCTATGAAGTTGCTTCACGTTCTGAGGAGGTTCCCAATTCACAATTGCAGACACCTTCTCAGGATTCACGGCAATGCCCTTGGAAGAGATGATATGACCAAGATAAAGAACCTCATCGAGCCAAAATTCACACTTGGAGAACTTGGCGTAGAATTGATGTTCCCTCAGCTTATCAAGAACCAAACGCAAGTGCTTGGCATGATCTTCCTTGTTCTTCAAGAAAACCAGAATGTCGTCGAGATAGACCAACACGAAATCATTGGTGTAGGGGTTGAAGATGAAGTTCATCATGCGAGAGAACGTCGAAGGAGCGTTGACGAGGCCAAAAGACATGACAGTGTATTCATATGACCCATAGCTTGTCCTGAAAGCCGTCTTGGGAATATCTTGCTCACGAATTCGAATCTGATGATAACCCATACGGAGATCAAGCTTGGAGAATACATTGGCACCCTTAAGTTGTTCGAAATGCTCATTGATGTTGGGAAGTGGGTATTTGTTCTTGATGGTCTTCTTGTTCAATGGACGGTAATCAACACAAAGTCTGTCTGTTCCATCCTTCTTCTTCACAAAAAGAACACCACAACCCCACGGAGAAGAACTAGGCCGGATGAGACCCATTCTTTCTTGAATATCGAGTTGTTTCTTCAGCTCCTTCAACTCTTCAGGTCCGAGCTTGTAAGGACGTTTGCACACAGGTTCCGTGCCGGGCTCAAGATCAATAACAAATTCAACGGGCCGGTGCAGAGGCATTCCTGGGAGCTCTTCTGGAAAGACGTCTTGATACTCACAAACGACTGGAATTTGCAAGATAGCATCGAGTTCACCCTTCTCATTGAGAGAAAACAGATGGATGGTATTATCCCGAGCAGCAAAGACAATTACATCCTCAGACGAATGAGTCAATTGAATCTGCCTGGCAGCACAATCAAGCTGAGCTTTGTGTTTAGAGAGCCAATCCATCCCAAGAATAAGATCGATATCCGAGTTACCAAGAACCATTGGAGAAGCCAGAAACTTGAAATCACCCATCATGATAGAAATATTCGGAATCATCATACTAGAACTCAGATGCTTAGCCGGAGAGACGACTTGCATAGCTCTAGGTAATGCCTTAGTGCTAAAATTGTTCTCCGATACAAATGGGAATGACATGAAGGAATGTGATGCACCAGAGTCAAAAAGAACTTTTGCGGAAACATCATTAACAGGAAGGTTACCCATGATCACATCTGACGAATCCTCTGCCTGAGCTGCGTTCATCAAGTTGACCTTGGCATGCTTGGGGTTATGCTTGACCACAGCTGTACTTGCCGATCTGACAGGAGGAGGAGGAGGAGGAAGACGCCTCTGGTTGAAACACTTGTTGGCGTAGTGACCCTTCTGTTGGCACTTGTTGCACGTGACCTCTGAAAGCGGACGATGGTACGGAGCACTTGATCTTGGACCTTGCGACGAAGACTTGTTCTGAAAGCCAGGTTGGGTGGGTGGGAAGAACCACTGCCACCTTTGCTCTTCTGCTGATACGGCTGACGAAACGGAGGAGGAGGAAGCCAATACTTCTGCTGCTTGGCCACTTGAGTAGAGGAAGAAGGAGTAGCATCTCTGACTCGCTTCTTGGAAGCATCACACCTCAACTGAGCGGCTTCTTGCTTCAGTGCCATGTTGTAGAACTCATCGTACCTCAACGGCTCAAAAAGGACAAGAGCGAGCTGAATTTCTTCTCTGAGACCACCCCTGAACTGGTATATCATGCTCTTCTCATCAGGTACGTCCTGCTTGGCAAAGCGGGCGAGCTTCTAGAACAACTTGTTGTAGTCATAGACAGACAAAGAGCCTTGCTTCAGGTTGTGGAATTCCTCCCGTTTACTTTCAGTCACACTCTGAGGGATGTGATGAGCTCGGAAATCTCGACGGAAATCATCCCAAGTGATCAGACGTCCACCTCTGGAATCCTTGTACTGCTGGAACCACTCTGCAGCCCGATCTTTGAGTCGGAAGGAAGCGAACTTGACGAAATCTTCAGGCCTGACGTTGCTGAATTCAAAATGCTTACATAGATCCACCAGCCAATCGTCAACATCGGTTGCCTCAACACAATTGCTGAACGTCTTCGGCCCATTAGCAAGGAACTGGTTCAGTGTAGCAAAATGGTTCTGATTGTTGCCTTGATTCCCTTAACTGCCTTGATTGTGCTCTTGGAGGATTTGCATGATCAACTGTGTGTTTGCATTGGTTGCGGCCATCACAGCTTGCCATGCCTCCGGAGGAGGTGGAGGTGGTGGCGGATCAGGATTTGGAGTCGTGCGCGTTGGAGGAGCCATCCTGAAGAGGTTGACCACCATTAGCACATAGATAGACAAATATTGAAGCTGAATCCAACGGAATGAAAATTGCAACATAAAGTCTTCACATCCGAACAAAATGAACGAATGCACTTCTCTTGAAGTGGTCACATATCCCTAAATTGCGAAGCCACGTAGAATTAGGTAGAAGAGGTAAATCAACAAGGTATGGAATCAACATTTGACTTCGAAGCCACTCGAATACCACAACTCAACAAAACAAAGGATTGGCTTGCGGAATAAGCCGGAACAAACATATGATAGAGATTTCGTCCGAAGTTTTCGTGGTGGGACCTACACGGGCTCGATCGTACAGCACCATCATGTACAAGGCAGTGCACATGACATACGAAGCGTCCCCGAGTCAGCATAGCCAAGGACTCTTTAAGACACAACGAGACCACTGTAAAATCAACCGTGAATAGGCGAACCACTAGACGTCGAACCCCAATTTCATATCATACATCTGTCGGAAAGATATCCTAAGAGCTACTTGAATTCCCACCTATGAAACTCTCGAAACTTTCCGGTTATGCAGTCAGGTGTTGGGGATACAGGGGAAGCATAATATCTCACCCAAACTAGCAATTCCTACATCCAGCTGTATCCATCCTTCAACACATAACCAAGAAACCTTCGGAAACCATCTACCTCAACCTTCGAAAAGCATCCGTTATACAAGTTATGGCGATACTCCCGAACTCCTGCCCCAGTACTGGGTGGTGTCGAGGTTATCTCACCAACGAACTGCATAAAAGAGATTTTCGATGTCGGCGAACATATCTCAAGTATTCCAGAATTGCAACGATAAAATTATGATGACAACACCTCAGAGCTCAACTCCCCGGGACACTTCCACTAAACCCCTGACAGGAGGCACCAAGACAATGTTCTCATCATAAGCCATCGGAATGATTCCAAGATACTCGCGTGATCCTAAATTTTTTTTAGTGAAATTTGAGAAGAGAAGAGTCAAAACTCTACGTTAGGATGCCTTACCTGAGCGATGAGGAGACTAGGAAGTAAAAAGAATTCCTAACTCTACGTCATGGCCCGACTACGGCGCCAAAATAAAAGACAACCCAACAAGCGACATGGTCCCAATCACCCCAACTGGGCACCACTACTGATCATCAGGAAAAGAAACATAGTAACGCTGAGAATCCTCGTCGTACTCCCACTTGAGCTCAAGTGCGCCATCTGGAGCGGTATCATCTGTCCCTGCATCTGGTGTAATAGTAATCTGTGAGCCACATGGACTCAGCAATCTCGCACCCTCGCGATCAAGACTATTTAAGCTTAATAGGTAGGATGGGGTAAATATATGTGGAGCTGCAGCAAGCGACTAGCATATATGGTGGCTAACTTATACGCAAAAGAGAGCGAGAAGAGAGAGCAAAGCGCGAGCGAGAAACTAGAGAGCAACCTGCGCAAACATAACTCCAACATCGTGTCCACTTCCCGGACTCCGCCGAGAAGAGGCCATCACGGTAACACACACGGTTGATTCATTTTAATTAGATTAAGGTTCAAGTTATCTACAACCAGACATTAACAAATTCCCATCTGCCCATAACCGCGGGCACGGCTTTCGAAAGTTCAATCCCTGCAGGGGGGTCCCAACTTAGCCCATAACAAGCTCTCACGATCAACAAAGGAATAGACCTCCACCCGAGACATTCCGATCAGACTCGGTATCCCGGTACAACAAGACATTTCGACAGGTTAAAACAAGACCAGCAACACCGCCCGAATGTGCCGACAAATCCCGATAGGAGCTGCACATATATCGTTCTCAGGGCACACTCAGATGAGACTAGCTACGAGTAAAACCAACCCTCAAGTTTCCCTGAGGTGGCCCCGCAGGTAGCTCAGTTCGGACCAACACTCAGAGGAGCACTGGCCCGGGGGGGGGGGGTTAAAATAAGATGACCCTCGGGCTCCGGAAACCCAAGGGAAAAAGAGGCTAGGTGGCAAATGGTAAAACCAATGTTGGGCATTGCTGGAAAAGCTTTAATCAAGGCGAACTATCAAGGGGTTCCCATTATAGCCCAACCGCGTAAGGAACGCAAAATCCGGGAACATAACACCGATATGACGGAAACTAGGGCGGCAAGAGTGGAACAAAACACTAGGCGAGAGGCCGAGCCTTCCACCCTTTACCAAGTATATAGATGCATTAAGATAACGTAGCAATATAATGATATCCCAACAAGTAAATGTTCCAACAAGGAACGGCTCCAATCTTCACCTGCAACTAGCAACGCTATAAGAAGGGCTGAGCAAAGCGGTAACATAGACAATCAACGGTTTGCTAGGACAATGGTGGGTTAGAGGTTGAACATGGCAATTTGGGAGGCTGACAAGCAAGTGGTAGGCATCGTAGCATTGGCATAGCAAAAGAGCGAGCAAACTAGCATAGCAAAGATAGTAGTGATTTCGAGGGTATGATCATCTTGCCTGCAAAGTTGTCAGAGTTGACTGGATCCTCAAAAGCAAACTCAACGGGCTCCTCGTTAGCGAACTCGTCTCCCGGCTCTACCCAAACAAGACAAACAAGCAACAAGGATACAATCAACCACGTGCAAGCTCAAACAATAAGATGCAATGATGATATGCTATGCGGGATGCAATGCGGGATACATATGCAAGATATGACAGGAAATGCATGAACCTGGCCTCAACTTGGAAAACCAAGTGTGCCACTGGAAATATGGGATGAAATCGCTTGAAAACGATATAAAGAACGCCGGAATCGGAGTTACGGTTTGGAAATGGCAAGCGATTTAAGAATGACACCAGTCTGCGATTTACAGCAAGTAGGCCTCTAAATGCAATGAAATGAACATGCTACAGCAATCAAACATGACAACAAAATACATGGCAGGGAAGCATTCAAGATGCTTAACAAAAGACTAGCACTGAGCTACGGCCAATTCATCCATTAAGAGGTTCAAACAAGCATGGCAAAAACGCAAATGCGAAACAGATTTCAGACTTAGTGAAATTAACACTTGTTTGGAATTTCAGATCATGATGCCCTCTTCGGAGCAGCAAGACAACATGCTACAGAACCTGAACATGACAAAGAAAGGCATGGCATGGAGCTACTCAACAAGCTTAACAAAAGTCCCCAAGTGACCTGGGGCCAAAAGGGATTACAAAATATACTAACAAGCACACGAACATAGCTAAAACACAATCAGTTTTCAGACTTAGTGAAAACTGAGACATGCTGAAATACAACTCATGAAGGCATGTAAACAAGCTCGATGCACTCACTACGGTGAAAGTCCTGGCAAGGCAAGCATACATACATTAAGAAGGCACAAAATGCTAGCTAGAAATGGCAAGAACAATGGCATAGCATGCATGGATCAACTACAATAACATCGGCAAAATCGCAAACAAGTTGACGATCTGCCCAGATTTACCACGAAGCAAAAGTAGAGCTCGATTGTCTCAAGCTAGTGTGCTCCACATATGCAAACAAAGACATGGATGGATAGAGCATAACAAGATTAAAAAAACTCCTTTACTGATCATCCTCAAAAGAGGCACGGATCACTAGGAATCAACATGAACATATGGCATCATGAACTAAATAATCCCAGACTTAGTGAAAACTACTAAGTCCCTGAAAACAGATTTACCAAGTGCCTCACTTTCCAAGCTTGCACAAGTCACCACACACATCCTAAAAATGCATGGGTTGCACCTCTCGAAAGATAACAAGATGCTTAACAAAACATATGAAGGACTCACAGGCATATCATGCACACAACAATCATGGCAAAAATGACAAAAGTCTAAGATGAACTAGCAGATCTGACAATTAACTCACGAAGCCTCCTTCTAACAGCATTTTGGGCATTAAGATGAGCTCAAATGAAAATGATGCAATGGAATGAAATGATGTACTCGTCGAGACGGACATTTTGATATACTATATGTCCAAAACGGAGCTACGGATGCAGAGATATGGTAGGTCAAAGTATGCTCGAAAAATGGTGGGAGAGGGGAAAAAGTCAACCGTTAGGGTTTTTCAGATCTGGATCTGGATCAAGTCACTGTTCATTGCACTGTTCATCGCCGGAGTTTTTGAGGTCGCCGGAGCTCGTCTTGGCCGGAGTAGGAGAAGGCCAGAGATGAGGAAGCCAGATCCGGGCGGAGGAGGCGGCGGCCGGCGCGGAGTGGAGCGGCGGCAGAGCGGTCGGAGCAGTGGCGGCGGCGAGGTGGCCCGGCCCCAATCCGGCGAGGCGGCGACCGGTGGCGGCGATGGTGGCGATGGCGGCGGCGCTGTGGAGGAGGGAGACGCGGGCGGCTCGGCGAGGTCAACGGGCCTCGGGGGCCCCTCCTGGGCCTCCCGGGCCGGCAGGAGAGAGGCGGCGAAGTGGGGCGACCGCGCCACGTGTCGACGGCGGGTTGGCTGCGGTGATGCGTCCGGTCGAATCGGACGTGTCCGGCCGGCGCGGGGATCTTTTTTTTAGACTAGGGTTTCATGGGAGGAGATGATCCGAAAATGGAGGGGGGCTATTTATAGGCATAAGTGGAGCTAGGAGAGTCCAAATGGGGTGCGGTTTTCGGCCACGCGATTGTGATCGAACGCTCTAGATGATGGAGAAGAGTTTGGTGGGTTTTGGGCCAAATTGGAGGGGTGTTGGGCTGCAACACACACGAGGCCTTTTCGGTCCCTCGGTTAACCGTTGGAGTATCAAACGAAGTCCCAATGATACGAAACTTGACAGGCGGTCTACCGGTAGTAAACCAAGGCCGCATGACAAGTCTCGGTCCAATCCGGAAATGTTTAATCCCCACACACGAAACAAAGCTAGAAATGACCACCGGAGGAGAACGAAGCGCCGGAATACAAAACGGACAATGGGGAAAATGCTCGAATGCATGAGATGAACACGTATGCAAATGCAATGCACATGATGACATGATAAGAGATGCATGACAATGAAAACAACACGCGGAGACAAAAACCCGAACCCGAGAAATAAATATAGCTTAACGCCGGAAACGGCAAGAGTTGGAGTACAAATTGGGAAAGTTATATCTGGGGCGTTACACACCAATTAAACCAACTAGCATCAACTACAAGGAGTAATTAACACTACTAGCAACCTACTGGCACCAATCCCGGACTTGGAGACAAGAATTGGATACAAGAGATGAACTAGGGTTTTGAGATGAGATGGTGCTGATGAAGATGTTGATGGAGATTGCCCTCTCCCGATGAGAGGAGCGTTGGTGATGACGATGGCGATGATTTACCCCTCCGGGAGGGAAGTTTCCCCGGTAGAACAGCTCTGCGAGAGCCCTAGATTGGTTATGCCTCGTGGCGGCGGAGTTTCGTCCAAGAAGATGGCTTATTATTTTTTTCCCATTGAAAGACTCCATATAGCAGAAGTGGCCACCGGAGGGCCACCAGGGCGCCTAGAGGGGTAGGGCGCGCCCCCACCCTCGTGGGCAGGGTGTGGCCCCCTGGTGAAGTTCTTTCTCTTAGTATTTTTTATATATTTGGAAAACATCTTCTGTGAAGTTTCAGGACTTTTGGAGCTGTGCAGAATAGGTCTCTAATATTTGCTCCTTTTCCAGCCCAAAATCCCAGCTGTCGGCATTCTCCCTCTTTATGTAAACCTTGTAAAATAAGAGAGAATAGGCATAAGTATTGTGACATAATGTGTAATAACAGCCCATAATGCAATAAATATCGGTATAAAAGCATGATGCAAAATGGACGTATCAAAGATACCCCGAACAAGCCCCTCAGAGGATTACTTTCCATAGTAACAAGTGACAGTAAATTCCAGCACATTATATAAATTGTCCTTACCAAATTCCACCTACCAAAGGCGCTTCACTCCCCGGCAACGGCGCCAGAAAAGAGTCTTGATGACCCATAAGTATAGGGGATCTATCGTAGTCCTTTCGATAAGTAAGAGTGTCGAACCAAACCAGGAGTAGAAGGAAATGATAAGCGGTTTCCAGCAAGGTATTCTCTGCAAGTACTGAAATAAGTGGTAATAGATAGTTTTGTGATAGGATAATTTGTAACGAGCAACAAGTAACAAAAGTAAATAAAGTGCAGCAAGGTGGCCCAATCCTTTTGTAGCAAAGGACAAGCCTGGACAAACTCTTATATAGAGAAAAGCGCTCCCGAGGACACATGGGAATGTCGTCAATCTAGTTTTCATCACGTTCATATGATTCGCGTTCGGTACTTTGATAATTTGGTATGTGGGTGGACCGGTGTTTGGGTGCTGTCCTTACTGAAGGAAATATGCCCTAGAGGCAATAATAAAGTTATTATTTATTTCCTTACATCATGATAAATGTTTATTATTCATGCTAGAATTGTATTAACCGGAAACATAATACATGTGTGAATACATAGACCAACAGAGTGTCACTAGTATGCCTCTACTTGACTAGCTCGTTAATCAAAGATGGTTATGTTTCCTAACCATGAACAAGGAGTTGTTATTTGATTAACGAGGTCACATCATTAGTAGAATGATCTGATTGACATGACCCATTCCATTAGCTTAGCACCCGATCGTTTAGTATGTTGCTATTGCTTTCTTCATGACTTATACATGTTCCTATAACTATGAGATTATGCAACTCCCATTTACCGGAGGAACACTTTGGGTACTACCAAACGTCACAACGTAACTGGGTGATTATAAAGGAGTACTACAGGTGTCTCCAATGGTAGATGTTGGGTTGGCGTATTTCGAGATTAGGGTTTGTCACTCCGATTGTCGGAGAGGTATCTCTGGGCCCTCTCGGTAATGCACATCACATAAGCCTTGCAAGCACTGCAACTAATAAGTTAGTTGTGAGATGATGTATTACGGAACGAGTAAAGAGACTTGCCGGTAACGAGATTGAACTAGGTATTGGATACCGACGATCGAATCTCGGGCAAGTAACATACCGATGACAAAGGGAACAATGTATGTTGTTATGCGGTCTGACCGATAAAGATCTTCGTAGAATATGTAGGAGCCAATATGGGCATCCAGGTCCCGCTATTGGTTATTGACCGGAGACGTGTCTCGGTCATGTCTACATTGTTCTCGAACCGTAGGGTCCGCACGCTTAACGTTACGATGACAGTTATTATGAGTTTATGCATTTTGATGTACCGAAGGTTGTTTGGAGTCCCGGATGAGATCACGGACATGACGAGGAGTCTCGAAATGGTCGAGACGTAAAGATTGATATATTGGAAGCCTATGTTTGGGCACCGGAAGTGTTCCGGGTGAAATCGGGATTTTACCGGATTACCGGGAGGGTTACCGGAACCCCCCGGGAGGCAAATGGGCCTATTGGGCCTTAGTGGAAAAGAGAGAAGGGGCAGCCCACAGGCTAGCCGGCCGAACCCCCCTTCCCTAGTCCTATTAGGACTAGGAGAAGGGGCCGGCCCCCCTCTCTTCTCTTTCTCCCGAAGAGTCCTATTAGGAATAGGATTTGAGGGAAGGAGTCCTACTCCCGGTAGGAGTGGGACTCCTCCCTGCGCCTCCCTCCTAGCCGGCCGACCCCCTTGCCCCTGGTCTTTATATACAGGGGCAGGGGGCACCCCATAGACACACAACTTGATCCTTGAGATCGTTCCTTAGCCGTGTGCGGTGCCCCCTGCCACCAAATTCCACCTCGATCGTACCGTTGTAGTGCTTAGGCGAAGCCCTGCGTCGGTAGTACATCAAGATCGTCATCACGCCGTCGTGCTGACGGAACTCTTCCTCGACGCTTTGCTGGATCGGAGCCCGAGGAACGTCATCGAGCTGAACATGTGCTAAGAACTCGGAGGTGCCAGAGTAACGGTGCTTGGATCGGTCGGATCGGGAAGAAGACGTACGACTACTTCCTCTACGTTGTGTGATCGCTTCCGCAGTCGGTCTGCGTTGGTACGTAGACAACACTCTCCCCTCTCGTTGCTGTGCATCACCATGATCTTGCGTGTGCGTAGGAAATTTTTTGAAATTACTGCGTTCCCCAACAGTGGCATCCGAGCCTGGTTTTATGGTTTGATGTTATATGCACGAGTAGAACACAAGTGAGTTGTGGGCGATACAAGTCATACTGCCTACCAGCATGTCATACTTTGGTTCGGCGGTATTGTTGGTTGAGACGATCCGGACCAACCTTACGCGTACTCTTACGCGAGACCGGTTCCCTCGACGTGCTTTGCACATAGATGGCTTGCGGAAGACTGTCTCTCCAACTTTAGTTGAACCAAGTGTGACTACGCCCGGTCCTTGAGAAGGTTAAAACGGAGTCTATTTGACGAACTATCGTTGTGGTTTTGATGCGTAGGTGAGATGAGTTCTTACTTAAGCCCGTAGCAGCCACGTAAAACTTGCAACAAACAAAGTAGAGGACGTCTAACTTGTTTTTGCAGGGTATGTTGTGATGTGATATGGTCAAGACATGATGCTGATTTTATTGTATGAGATGATCATGTTTTGTAACCGAGTTATCGGCAACTGGCAGGAGCCATATGGTTGTCGCTTTATTGTATGCAATGCAATCGCGATGTAATGCTTTACTAGATTACTAAACGGTAGTAATAGTCGTGGAAGCATAAGATTGGCGAGACGACAACGATGCTACGATGGAGATCAAGGTGTCGCGCCGGTGACGATGGTGATCATGACGGTGCTTCGGAGATGGAGATCACAAGCACAAGATGATGATGGCCATATCATATCACTTATATTGATTGCATGTGATGTTTATCCTTTTATGCATCTTATCTTGCTTTGATTGACGGTAGCATTATAAGATGATCTCTCACTAAATTATCAAGAAGTGTTCTCCCTGAGTATGCACCGTTGCCAAAGTTCGTCGTGCCCAGACACCACGTGATGATCGGGTGTGATAAGCTCTACGTCCATCTACAACGGGTGCAAGCCAGTTTTGCACATGCAGAATACTCAGGTTAAACTTGACGAGCCTAGCATATGCAGATATGGCCTCGGAACACAGAGACCGAAAGGTCGAGCGTGAATCATATAGTAGATATGATCAACATGACGATGTTCACCATTGAAAACTACTCCATCTCACGTGATGATCGGTTATGGTTTAGTTGATTTGGATCACGTGATCACTTAGAGGATTAGAGGGATGTCTATCTAAGTGGGAGTTCCTAAGTAATTTGATTAACTGAACTTAAACTTATCATGAACTTAGTACCTGATAGTATCTTGCTTGTTTATGTTGCCTGTAGATAGATGGCTCGTGCTATTGTTCCGTTGAATTTTAATGCGTTCCTTGAGAAAGCAAAGTTGAAAGATGATGGTAGCAATTACACGGACTAGGTCCGTAACCTGAGGATTATCCTCATTGCTGCACAGAAGAATTACGTCCTGGAAGCACCGCTGGGTGACAGGCCTGCTGCTGGAGCAACGCCAGATGTTATGAACGTCTGGCAGAGCAAAGCTGATGACTACTCGATAGTTCAGTGTGCCATGCTTTACGGCTTAGAATCGGGACTTCAACGACGTTTTGAACGTCATGGAGCATATGAGATGTTCCAGGAGTTGAAGTTAATATTTCAAGCAAATGCCCGAATTGAGAGATATGAAGTCTCCAATAAGTTCTATAGCTGTAAGATGGAGGAGAACAGCTCTGTCAGTGAGCATATACTCAAGATGTCTGGGTATAATAATCACTTGATTCAGATGGGAGTTAATCTTCCAGATGACTGCGTCATTGACAGAATTCTCCAATCACTGCCACCAAGCTACAAGAGCTTCGTGATGAACTATAATATGCAAGGGATGAACAAGACTATTCCCGAGCTCTTCGCAATGCTAAAAGCTGCGGAGGTAGAAATCAAGAAGGAGCATCAAGTGTTGATGGTTAACAAAACCACTAGTTTCAAGAAAAAGGGCAAAGGGAAGAAGAAGGGGAACTTCAAGAAGAACAGTAAACAAGTTGCTGCTCAAGAGAAGAAACCCAAGTCTGGACCTAAGCCTGAAACTGAGTGCTTCTACTGCAAGCAGACTGGTCACTGGAAGCGGAACTGCCCCAAGTATTTGGCGGATAAGAAGGATGGCAAAGTGAGCAAAGGTATATGTGATATACATGTTATTGATGTGTACCTTACTAGAGCTCGCAGTAGCACCTGGGTATTTGATACTGGTTCTGTTGCTAATATTTGCAACTCGAAACAGGGACTACGGAATAAGCGGACACTAGCAAAGGACGAGGTGACGATGCGTGTGGGAAACGGTTCCAAAGTCGATGTGATCGCGGTCGGCACGCTACCTCTACATCTACCTTCGGGATTAATATTAGACCTAAATAATTGTTATTTGGTGCCAGCGTTAAGCATGAACATTATATCTGGATCTTGTTTAATGCGAGACGGTTATTCATTTAAATCAAAGAATAATGGTTGTTCTATTTATATGAATAATATCTTTTATGGTCATGCACCTTTGAAGAGTGGTCTATTCTTGTTGAATCTCGAAGATAGTAATACACATATTCATAATGTAGAAGCCAAAAGATGCAAAGTTAATAATGATAGTGCAACTTATTTGTGGCACTGCCGTTTAGGTCATATCGGTGTAAAGCGCATGAAGAAACTCCATACTGATGGGCTTTTAGAATCACTTGATTATGAATCACTTGGTACTTGCGAACCGTGCCTCATAGGCAAGATGACTAAAACACCGTTCTCCGGTACTATGGAGAGAGCAACAGATTTGTTGGAAATCATACATACCGATGTATGTGGTCCGATGAATATTGAGGCTCGCGGCGGATATCGTTATTTTCTCACCTTCACAGATGATTTAAGCAGATATGGGTATATCTACTTAATGAAACATAAGTCTGAAACATTTGAAAAGTTCAAGGAATTTCAGAGTGAAGTTGAAAATCATCGTAACAAGAAAATAAAATTTCTACGATCTGATCATGGAGGAGAATATTTGAGTTACGAGTTTGGTGTACATTTGAAAAATTGTGGAATAGTTTCGCAACTCACGCCACCCGGAACACCACAGCGTAATGGTGTGTCCGAACGTCGTAATCGTACTTTAATAGATATGGTGCGATCTATGATGTCTCTTACTGATTTACCGCTATCGTTTTGGGGTTATGCTTTAGAGACGGCCGCATTCACGTTAAATAGGGCACCATCAAAATCCGTTGAGACGACGCCTTATGAACTATGGTTTGGCAAGAAACCAAAGTTGTCGTTTCTTAAAGTCTGGGGCTGCGATGCTTATGTGAAAAAACTTCAACCTGATAAGCTCGAACCCAAAGCGGAGAAATGTGTCTTCATAGGATACCCAAAGGAAACTGTTGGGTATACCTTCTATCACAGATCCGAAGGCAAGACATTCGTTGCTAAGAATGGATCATTTCTAGAGAAGGAGTTTCTCTCGAAAGAAGTGAGTGGGAGGAAAGTAGAACTTGATGAGGTAACTGTACCTGCTCCCTTATTGGAAAATAGTACATCACAGAAAACTGTTTCTGCGACATCTATGCCAATCAGTGAGGAAGCTAATGATGATGATCATGAAGCTTCAGAACAAGATACTACTGAACCACGTAGATCAACCAGAGTGAGATCCGCACCAGAGTGGTACGGTAATCCAGTTCTGGAAGTCATGATGCTAGATCATGATGAACCTACTAATTATGAAGAAGCGATGGTGAGCCCAGATTCCGCAAAGTGGCTTGAGGCCATGAAATCTGAGATGGGATCCATGTATGAGAACAAAGTATGGACTTTGGTTGACTTGCCCGATGATCGGCAAGCAATTGAGAATAAATGGATGTTCAAGAAAAAGACTGACGCTGACGGTAATGTTACTGTCTATAAAGCTTGACTTGTCGCAAAAGGTTTTCGACAAGTTCAAGGGGTTGACTACGATGAGACCTTCTCACCCGTAGCGATGCTTAAGTCCGTCAGAATTATGTTAGCAATTGCCGAATTTTATGATTATGAAATATGGCAGATGGATGTCAAAACTGCATTCCTGAATGGATTTCTGGAAGAAGAGTTGTATATGGTACAACCAGAAGGTTTTGTCGATCCAAAAGGAGCTAACAAAGTATGCAAACTCCAGCGATCCATTTATGGACTGGTGCAAGCATCTCGGAGTTGGAATAAACGCTTTGATAGTGTGATCAAAGCATTTGGCTTTATACAGACTTTTGGAGAAGCCTGTATTTACAAGAAAGTGAGTGGGAGCTCTGTAGCATTTCTGATATTATATGTGGATGACATATTGCTAATTGGAAATGATATAGAATTTCTGGATAGCATAAAGGGATACTTGAATAAAAGTTTTTCGATGAAAGACCTCGGGGAAGCTGCATACATATTAGGCATAAAGATCTATAGAGATAGATCAAAACGCTTAATTGGACTTTCACAATGCACATACCTTGACAAAATTTTGAAGAAGTTCAAGATGGATCAAGCAAAGAAAGGGTTCTTGCCTGTGCTACAAGGTGTGAAGTTGAGTAAGACTCAATGCCCGACCACTGCAGAAGATAGAGAGAAAATGAAAGATGTTCCCTATGCTTCAGCCATAGGCTCTATCATGTATGCAATGCTGTGTACCAGACCTGATGTGTGCCTTGCTATAAGTTTAGCAGGGAGGTACCAAAGTAATCCAGGAATGGATCACTGGACAGCGGTCAAGAACATCCTGAAATACCTGAAAAGGACTAAGGATATGTTTCTCGTATATGGAGGTGACAAAGAGCTCACCGTAAGAGGTTACGTTGATGCAAGCTTTGACACTGATCCGGACGATTCTAAATCGCAAACCGGATACGTGTTTACTTTAAACGGTGGAGCTGTCAGTTGGTGCAGTTCTAAACAAAGCGTCGTAGCGGGATCTACATGTGAAGCGGAGTACATAGCTGCTTCGGAAGCAGCAAACGAAGGAGTCTGGATGAAGGAGTTCATATCCGATCTAGGTGTCATACCTAGTGCATCGGGTCCAATGAAAATCTTCTGTGACAATACTGGTGCAATTGCCTTGGCAAAGGAATCCAGATTTCACAAAAGAACCAAACACATCATGAGACGCTTCAACTCCATCCGGGATTTAGTCCAGGTGGGAGACATAGAGATTTGCAAGATACATACGGATCTGAATGTTGCAGACCCGTTGACTAAGCCTCTTCCACGAGCAAAACATGATCAGCACCAAGGCTCCATGGGTGTTAGAATCATTATAGTGTAATCTAGATTATTGACTCTAGTGCAAGTGGGAGACTGAAGGAAATATGCCCTAGAGGCAATAATAAAGTTATTATTTATTTCCTTACATCATGATAAATGTTTATTATTCATGCTAGAATTGTATTAACCGGAAACATAATACATGTGTGAATACATAGACCAACAGAGTGTCACTAGTATGCCTCTACTTGACTAGCTCGTTAATCAAAGATGGTTATGTTTCCTAACCATGAACAAGGAGTTGTTATTTGATTAACAAGGTCACATCATTAGTAGAATGATCTGATTGACATGACCCATTCCATTAGCTTAGCACCCGATCGTTTAGTATGTTGCTATTGCTTTCTTCATGACTTATACATGTTCCTATAACTATGAGATTATGCAACTCCCATTTACCGGAGGAACACTTTGGGTACTACCAAACGTCACAACGTAATTGGGTGATTATAAAGGAGTACTACAGGTGTCTCCAATGGTAGATGTTGGGTTGGCGTATTTCGAGATTAGGGTTTGTCACTCCGATTGTCGGAGAGGTATCTCTGGGCCCTCTCGGTAATGCACATCACATAAGCCTTGCAAGCACTGCAACTAATAAGTTAGTTGTGAGATGATGTATTACGGAACGAGTAAAGAGACTTGCCGGTAACGAGATTGAACTAGGTATTGGATACCGACGATCGAATCTCGGGCAAGTAACATACCGATGACAAAGGGAACAACGTATGTTGTTATGCGGTCTGACCGATAAAGATCTTCGTAGAATATGTAGGAGCCAATATGGGCATCCAGGTCCCGCTATTGGTTATTGACCGGAGACGTGTCTCGGTCATGTCTACATTGTTCTCGAACCGTAGGGTCCGCACGCTTAATGTTACGATGACAGTTATTATGAGTTTATGCATTTTGATGTACCGAAGGTTGTTCGGAGTCCCGGATGAGATCACGGACATGACGAGGAGTCTCGAAATGGTCGAGACGTAAAGATTGATATATTGGAAGCCTATGTTTGGGCACCGGAAGTGTTCCGGGTGAAATCGGGATTTTACCGGATTACCGGGAGGGTTACCGGAACCCCCCGGGAGGCAAATGGGCCTATTGGGCCTTAGTGGAAAAGAGAGAAGGGGCAGCCCACAGGCTAGCCGGCCGAACCCCCCTTCCCTAGTCCTATTAGGACTAGGAGAAGGGGCCGGCCCCCCTCTCTTCTCATTCTCCCGAAGAGTCCTATTAGGAATAGGATTTGAGGGAAGGAGTCCTACTCCCGGTAGGAGTGGGACTCCTCCCTGCGCCTCCCTCCTAGCCGGCCGACCCCCTTGCCCCTGGCACCCCATAGACACACAACTTGATCCTTGAGATCGTTCCTTAGCCGTGTGCGGTGCCCCCTGCCACCAAATTCCACCTCGATCGTACCGTTGTAGTGCTTAGGCGAAGCCCTGCGTCGGTAGTACATCAACATCGTCATCACGCCGTCGTGCTGACGGAACTCTTCCTCGACGCTTTGCTGGATCGGAGCCCGAGGAACGTCATCGAGCTGAACGTGTGCTAAGAACTCGGAGGTGCCGGAGTAACGGTGCTTGGATCGGTCGGATCGGGAAGAAGACGTACGACTACTTCCTCTACGTTGTGTGATCGCTTCCGCAGTCGGTCTGCGTTGGTACGTAGACAACACTCTCCCCTCTCGTTGCTGTGCATCACCATGATCTTGCGTGTGCGTAGGAAATTTTTTGAAATTACTGCGTTCCCCAACACTTACTTGGACAAGCATCCCACTTATGATTAACCTCTATTGCAAGCATCCGCAACTACAACAAAAGTATTAAGGTAAACCTAACCACAGCATGAAACATATGGATCCAAATCAGCCCCATACGAAGCAACGCATAAACTAGGGTTTAAGCTTCTGTCACTCTAGCAACCCATCATCTACTGATTACTTCCCAATGCCTTCCTCTAGGCCCAAATAATGGTGAAGTGTTATGTAGTCGACGTTCACATAACACCAGTAGAGGAGAGACAACATACATTTCATCAAAATATTGAAGGAATACCAAATTCACATAACTACTAATAGCAAGACTTCTCCATGTCCTCAGGAACAAACGTAACTACTCACAAAGCATATTCATGTTCATAATCAGAGGGGTATTAATATGCATATAGGATCTGAACATATGATCTTCCACCAAATAAACCAACTAGCATCAACTACAAGGAGTAATTAACACTACTAGCAACCTACTAGTACCAATCTCGGACTTGGAGACAAGAATTGGATACAAGAGATGAACTAGGGTTTTGAGAGGAGATGGTGCTGGTGAAGATGTTGATGGTGATTGCCCTCTCCCGATGAGAGGAGCGTTGGTGATGACGATGGCGATGATTTCCCCCTCTCGGAGGGAAGTTTCCCCGGCATAACAGCTCCGCCGGAGCCCTAGATTGGTTCAGCCAAGGTTCCGCCTCGTGGCGGCGGAGTTTCGTCCGAGAAGATGGCTTATGATTTTTTTCCTCATCAAAAGACTTCATATAGCAGAAGATGGACATCAGAGGGCCACCAGGGGGCCCACGAGGTAGGGGGGAGCGCCCAGGGGGTAGGGCGCGCCCCCACCCTCGTGGGCAGGGTGTGGCCCCCCTGGTGAACTTCTTGCGCTCAGTATTTTTTATATATTTTGAAAATGTCTTCCGTGAAGTTTCAGGACTTTTGGAGCTGTGCAGAATAGGTCTCTAATATTTGCTCCTTTTCCAGCCCAGAATCCCAGCTGCCGGCATTCTCCCTCTTTATGTAAACCTTGTAAAATAAGAGAGAATAGGCATAAGTATTGTGACATAATGTGTAATAACAACCCATAATGCAATAAATATCGATATAAAAGCATGATGAAAAATGGACGTATCAGTGCTCCCAGTCAGCGTACTCCTGTGCAATCATGGCGCTCCGGGACGACGACGAGGAGGAGGAACCACCGCAGAGGTAGTGCAGAATGTGCCTGTGTGCATTGGGCAGGGGGGACGATGACGATCGGCGCTCCTCCTTGACGACGCAGCGGTGAGCGACGCTCCACCTTCACAGCACGTCAGGCGGCGGCGAGTGCCACTCTTCTTTCATGGTGCCTCGAGACGGCAGTGAGAGCCGCTCTTCCTTGACGGGGCGTCTGTTTTGGAGCCGCTGTCGCGCTGGTGGCGGAGAGCGTGGAGGGGATGCCGGCTCCCGCTTCACGGGGAGGAGCACCCCCGATGGCGGAGCGGGGCCGTTGGTGTGGACGACGGAGCGACGGAGCATCAACTTCATCTGCTCCTCAAACTCTGTGTCGATGCCGGCGTAGACCTGGCCCAGCACCGCTGGCACGGACTGCGATGGCCATGACTGCTGGTCGTCCTCGTCGCCGGAAGAGATGAAGATATCCGCCCGCGTCGAGTCGCCGCCAGCCGACAAGGGCGACGTCTCCACGAGCCGCCAGATACCGCCCCAGAACCGCCTTCCGGCGCCAACGCACAGGACTTGCCCATCACCGGAGATTTGCAGCGGGTGCAGCGAGGAGGAGGAAGGAGGAGGAGGATGCAATGTGGACGGCGCCGGAACGCGGCTTAAATAGCCGCGACCAGGCCATATGTGAAGGGTCGGTCAGCCGCTTCAATGCGGTGCAGCGGTCGAAGTTGGTTCCTTGGAAACTTGCGTCCGCATTGAAGCGGCGGCTGCCGAGAGGTCGCGTCGGTCAGTGCCGCCCTCCCTCCCTTCGTTCACATCGCAACATCAATGCCGGCATCCGCGTGCTCTTGGCCGATATGAATGCGTCGCGGTAACCGGCGCGTGCATCGGAAGAAAAGCGCGGGAGGGGCGGCTGTCGGGTTTTGGGTGGGCCAGGACGGTCAGAAGCGGGCTTGGGAGCTGTCAGGACTACTGCAAAAATCTCCCCCACTTTTTATCTTGCGCGAAAAATCACGTCCGGACCGCTCCGTGGACCGATATAAATCGCCGTTGGATGGCTTTCGTGGTCCGAAACAAACCGGTCCGGACGATTGCAGCTCGAGATTACAAACCTGCAATACCATGCCGCATGCACGCATGCACGAAGGCTCTACATCACTCATCTACAACTGTACATACACCTTACATCCACCAGCAATCAACCCATAATATTTTACAGGATCACCAGCACACAAAATCGCTTCTAGCATACTCCCTTCGTCTTTGAAAGAGTGTACTTCCAATTTTGTTGGAAAGTCAAACTTTTTTATGTTTGATCGTATTTATATAATAATATACCAACATCTACGCCATCAAATTAGTAACGTTAGATTCATAATAAAATATATTTTTGTTATATACCTATTTGGTTTCACAAACATTGACATATTTTTGCACAAACTCGATCAAACTTTGAGATAAATTGATCCTCCAACAAAGTTGGAAGTACACTCTTTTAAAGACAGAGGGAGTACACACATAACATGCACATTACAAGTGCACACCACTCACGTCCCACCGATGCGCACACACAAAAAACCCTACTCCTCTTTTCACAAGGATCAAACGGGGCACAACAGCGAAAAAACACATGAAACCTTTGCATACATTCCTTGGTGTTCACGAGAAACCGAGTGTTTTCCCCAGCAACCACTGGAAGAGCGTCCACTCTCTTTTTTCTGATACGAGGAAGAGCGTCCACTCGAACATGAATATCGTGTGGAGGTACGATTGGTCCAGCGTGAACCCGAACTCGAGCATGAACACTTTAGTCCCACCTCCCTATTTAGTTCACGCAGACCACAATAAAAGGTCAGCTCTGGCAACGCTATCGTTGGGCTTTGTCGCGTTAGCCTTTCACCCAAGCTCATTTGTGGGGGAGCAAAAGTTAGTCACAGATCTTGCTGGGCCTTGTGGCTCGGGGGCCTGTAACCCAAAACATTTGTGGGGGAGCAAGAAGTAATCTGTGCACTAACTTTTTAATATTCTACTAGACATTTTAATGTGATTTTTTATGGTTTTGCTAAAGCACATAAAGATATGTCCTAGGTATTGCATATCTAAATTCTACATCATTGATTTTAGATGGAGATTTGTGCAGGTATTTTTTTCCCTTTTACATTTTTGAGTCATTTAGATGTATAATAATTAAGGCATATCTAGATATGGCCTAAACACATCATTTTACAAAGCATGAACTTTCAATAAGAAAAGTATCTCCTGGCCCTTTGCCTTGTGCGCTCGCGCAAGTATGACAAGGAACCGATGCCTCTTGTCGGCGCAGCCGCAGACCGGCTTCATCTTCTGTGGCCTTAGGCCACTGTGATTTTTTATGGTTTTGCTAAAGCACATAATGATGTGACCTAAATATTGCACATCTAAATCCTACATCACTGATTTTAGATGGAGATTCGTGCGGGTATTTTCTTTTTTCTCTTTTTATATTTTTTGAGTCATTTAGATGTGCAATAAAGGCATATCTAGATGTGCCCTAGACACACCATCTTACAATGCATGAACTTTCAATAAAAAATTTATCTCCTGGCCCTTCGCCTTGTGCGCTCGCGCGAGTACGACTAGCTGACTAGGAATCCACGCCTCTCGTCGGCGCCGCCGTCATAGTCGCGCGGTCGATCTCGGCCCTTGTCGGCATGTGGGTCCTGCTTTTTAGGTGCTTTTTGTGTTCGTCTAGGCCTCTAGGGTACGTGTCCGGTTTAGGACACAAGACGATGGTGACTCCCTGAATTGGAATTTCTCCATGCCTAGCCCGTTTTGGCGATGCATCTAGCATTGTTAGAGGGTGTGTGGAGATTTCTCTCTCACGGATTTCGTGGGATTTGGTCGGTGTTTGTTGATACGTCTCCAACGTATCTATAATTTTTGATTGTTTCATGCTATTATATTATCAACCTTGGATGTTTTATATGCTATTTTATATGATTTTTGGGACTAACCTATTAACCTAGAGCCTAGTGCCAGTTTCTGTTTTTTCCTTGTTTTAGAGTATCGCAGGAAAGGAAAATCAAACGAAGTCCAGTTGACCTGAAACTTCACGGAACTTATTTTTGGAACGGAAGCAATCTAGGAGACTTGGAATAGACGTCAAGGAAGCTTCGAGGGAGGCACGAGGCAGGGAGGCGCGCCCTACCCCCTGGGCGCGCCCCCACCCTCGTGGGCCCCTCGTGGCTCCCTTGACCAACTTCTTTCGCCTATATATGTCCATGTACCCTAAAAACATGCGGGAGCACAATAGATCGGGAGTTCCGCCGCTAGAAGCCTCCGTAGCCACCGAAAACCAATCTAGACCCGTTCCGGCACCCTGTCGGAGGGGGGAATCCCTCTCCGGTGGCCATCTTCATCATCCTGACGCTCTCCATGACGAGGAGGGAGTAGTTCACCCTCGGGGCTGAGGGTATGTACCAGTAGCTATGTGTTTGATCTCTCTCTCTCTCTCTCTCTCTCTCTCTCTCTCTCTCTCGTGTTCTTGAGGTTGTACGATCTTGATGTATCGCAAGCTTTGCTATTATAGTTGAATCTTATGATGTTTCTCCCCCTCTACTCTCTTGTGATGAATTGAGTTTTCCCTTTGAAGTTGTCTTATCGGATTGAGTCTTTAAGGATTTGAGAACACTTGATGTATGTCTTGCACATGCTTATCTGTGGTGACAATGGGATATCATGTGATCCACTTGATGTATGTTTTGGTGGTCAACTTGCGGGTTCCGTGACCTCGTGAACTTATGCATAGGGGTTGGCACACGTTTTCGTCTTGACTCTCCGGTAGAATCTTCGGGGAACTCTTTGAAGTACTTTGTGTTGGTTGAATAGATGAATCTGAGATTGTGTGATGCATATCATATAATCATACCCACGGATACTTGAGGTGACATTGGAGTATCTAGGTGACATTAGGGTTTTGGTTCATTTGTGTCTTAAGGTGTTTTTCTAGTACGAACTCTATGATAGATTGAATGAAAAGAATAGCTTCATGTTATTTTAGTACGAACTCTTGAATAGATCGATCAGAAAGGATAACTTTGAGGTGGTTTTGTACCCTACCATAATCTCTTCGTTTGTTATCTGCTATTAGTGACTTTGGAGTGACTCTTTCTTGCATGTTGAGGGATAGTTATATGACCCAATTGTGTTATTATTGTAGAGAGGACTTGCACTAGTGAAAGTATGAACCCTAGGCCTTGTTTCAACACATTGCAATATCGTTTGTGCTCACTTTTATCATTAGTTACCTTGCTATTTTTATATTTTTCAGATTACAAAAACCTTTATCTACTGTCCATATTGCACTTGTATCATCATCTCTTCGTCGAACTAGTGCACCTATACAATTTACCATTGTATTGGGTGTGTTGGGGACACAAGAGACTCTTTGTTATTTGGTTGCAGGGTTGTTTGAGAGAGACCATCTTCATCCTACGCCTCCCACAGATTGATAAACCTTAGGTCATCCACTTGAGGGAAATTTGCTACTATCCTACAAACCTCCGCACTTGGAGGCCCAACAACGTCTACAAGAAGAAGGTTGTGTAGTAGACATCAAGCTATTTTCTGGCGCCGTTGCCGGGGAGGTGAGTGCTTGAAGGTATATCTTTAGATCTTGCAATCGAATCGTTTAGTTTCTTGTTTTATCACTAGTTTAGTTTATAAAAGAAAACTACAAAAAAAGGAATTAAAGATGCCTCATATGCTTCATCTTTTTAATGTCTTTCGTGAGAATAAGGATTCCGATAATTGTGCTCAAGTGCTAGAAGAAGAATGCATTAGAATGTTTGGCACTAAATATTTGAATGATGAGCATGATTGCAATGTTGTTAGTATGAATTCCTTGAGTATCCATGAAGCTAATGATATGCAAAGCCACAAGCTTGGGGAAGCTATATTTGATGAAGATGATATTTGTTGTCCCCCAAGTTTTGATAAGCAAATTTATTATGATGAAAGCATGCCTCCTATTTATGATGATTATATTGATGAAAGTGGATTTGGAGAGGTCATGACTTTATTTTGTGATGAATCCACTATTTCGGAAGAGGTTCTGATACGTCTCCATCGTATCTATTTTTCCAAACACTTTTGCCCTTGTTTTGGACTCTAACTTGCATGATTTGAATGGAACTAACCCAGACTGACGCTGTTTTCAGCAGAATTACCATGGTGTTATTTATGTACAGAAACAAACGTTCTCGGAATGACCTGAAACTTCATGGAGCAACTTTTCAGAAAATATGAAAAATACCTGCAAAAGATGAAGGCCAGGGGGCCCACCACCTCTCCACGAGGGTGGGGGCCGCGCCTGCCCTCCTAGAGCGCGCCCCTACCTCGTGGGCCCCCTGTTGCCTCTCCGACTCCAACTCCAACTCTATATATTGTGTTTCGGGGAGAAAAAAATCAGAGAGAAGAAATCATCGCGTTTTACAATATGGAGCCACCGCCAAGCTCTAAAACCTCTCGGGAGGGCTGATCTGGAGTCCGTTCGGGGCTCCGGAGAGGGGAATCCGTCGCCATCGTCATCATCAACCATCCTCCATCACCAATTTCATGATGCTCACGACCGTGCATGAGTAATTCCATCGTAGGCTTACTGGACGGTGATGGGTTGGATGGGATCTATCATGTAATCAAGTTAGTTTTGTTAGGGTTTGATCCCTAGTGTCCACTATGTTCTGAGATTGATGTTGCTATGACTTTGCTATGCTTAATGCTTGTCACTAGGGCCCGAGTGCCATGATTTCAGACCTGGACCTATTATGTTTTCATCAATATATGAGTGTTCTTGATCCTATCTTGCAAGTCTATAGTCACCTATTATGTGTTATGATCCGTTAACCCCGAAGTGACAATAATCGGGATACTTACCGGTGATGACCGTAGTTTGAGGAGTTCATGTATTCACTATGTGTTAATGCTTTGTTCCGGTACTCTATTAAAAGGAGGCCTTAATATCCCTTAGTTTCCGTAAGGACCCCGCTGCCACGGGAGGGTAGGACAAAAGATGTTATGCAAGTTCTTTTCCATAAGCACGTATGACTATATTCGGAATACATGCCTACATTACATTGATGAACTGGAGCTAGTTCTGTGTCACCCTAGGTTATGACTGTTATATGATGAACCGCATCCGGCATAATTCTCCATCATCGATCCATTGCCTACGAGCTTTCCATATATTGTTCTTCGTTTATTTACTTTTCCGTTGCTATTGCTATCATCACTACAAAATACCAAAACATTACTTTTACTACTATTACCTTTTGCTACCGTTATCACTACTATCATATTACTTTGCTACTAATCACTTTGCTGCAGATATTAAGTTTCCAGGTGTGGTTGAGTTGACAACTCAGCTGCTAATACTTGAGAATATTCTTTGGCTCCCCTTGTGTCGAATCAATAAATTTGGGTTGAATACTCTACCCTCGAAAACTGTTGCGATCCCCTATACTTGTGGGTTATCAAGACTATTTTCTGGCGCCGTTGCCGGGGAGCATAGCTTTATTCTTTGAGTCACTTGGGATATATATCTGCTTATCAATATGAAGAACTTGAGAGATCCAAAAACCAAGATCTATCCCTCCACTACGAGGGGAGGTAAGGAACTGCCATCTAGCTCTGCACTTGATTCACCTTCTGTTATGAGTAATTTTGCGACACCTACACCTGCTTCTGCTATTCGTTCTGATATGTCGCATGTTATTGATGATGCCACTTCTGCTATGCATGATACTTATGATGAAACTACCTCTATGCCCGATACTACTATGCCACTTAGTGGTTTTCTTCATGAACAACTTGCTAGGGCTAGAGAAATTGAAAATAAATCTGATGATACTGATGAAAGTGATGATGAAGAATCACTTGTTATTCCTAAGGGTTATGTTTTTGATCAAGAAGCTTCTTTAGCTATTTTAATTTGCAAAAATAGAAATGAACTCAAAAGGTTATTAGCTAAATGGAGTAAGCAATCTCTAAATGCTAGAATGAAACCTGACCCTGCTTTTGCTACTTCACCTATCTTTGTTACTGATAAGGATTATGAATTCTCTGTTGATCCTGATATAATTACTTTGGTTAAATCTGATCCTTTTCTTGGTTATGAATCTGAAACTGTTGTGGCACATCTTACTAAATTGAATGATATAGCCACCCTATTCACTAAAGATGAGAGAACTCGTTACTTTTATATCCTTAAAATATTTCCGTTCTCATTAAAGGGTGATGCTAAGATATGGTTTAATTCTCTTGATCCTGGTTGTGTGCGTAGTCCCCAGGATATGATTTATTACTTCTCTGCTAAATTTTTCCCTGCTCATAAGAAACAAGATGCTTTAAGGGATATATATAATTTTGTGCAAATTGAAGAAGAGAGTCTCCCACAAGCTTGGGGGAGGCTTCTCCAATTACTTAATGCCTTACCTGATCATCCTCTTAAGCAAAATGAAATACGTGATCTTTTATAATGGACTAACCGATGCCTCCAGAGATTACCTGGATAGTTGTGCTGGTTCTGTTTTCTAGGAAAGAACACCGGATGAAGCTGAAATTCTATTGAATAATATGTTGGCAAATGAAAATAATTGGACACCTCCGGAGCCAATTCTTGAGCCTCTTTATAAACCAACTCCGAAGAAGAGGGATATTCTATTTCTCAGTCCTGAAGATATGCAAGAGGCAAAGAAATCTATGAAAGAAAAAGGTATTAAAGCTAAAGATGTTAAGAATTTACCTCCCATTAAAGAAATACACAGTCTTAATTTACCGCCTGTTGAAGAAACATATAATCTTAATCCATTACCTATTGAAGAAACTCATGGTCTTGATAACCTGACATAGGTAGTAAAGGTAAATTCTCTCTATAGATATGATAAAGATGAAATCCCATTTACTAAATTTGCTAGCCCATGCTTAGATGAGTTTGATAAATTTATGGCTAAGCAAGAAGATTTTAATGCTTATTTTGGTAGACAATTGGAATACAATTCAAATATGCTTGAACACTTGGGTGATTATATGGCTAATGTCAAAGGTGAACTTAAACTTATTAGTAAACATGCTTCTATGGTTACCACTCAAGTAGAACAAGTACTTAAGGCTCAAAATGATTTGCTCAATGAATTGAATAGTAAAGATAATGATCATGCTGTTAGAGTTATGACTAGAGGTGGTAGAATGACTCAGGAACCTTTGTATCCTGAAGGCCATCCTAAAAGAATTGAGCAAGATTCTCAGAGAAATAATATAGATGCACCTAGTTCTTCTAAAAAGAAGAAAAAGAAAAATGATAGGACTTTGCATGCTTCTAGTGATCCTATTACTGAAACACCTGAGAATCCAAATGATATTTCAATTTCTGATGCTGAAACACAATCTGATAAAGAACCTGAAACTAGTGATAATGCTAATAATAATGTTCATGATGATGCTCAACCTAGTAATGATAATGACATAGAAATTGAACCTGTTGTTGATCTTGATAACCCACAATCAAAGAATCATTGTTATGATAAAAAAGACTTTGTTGCTAGGAAACATGGTAAAGAAAGAGAGCCTTGGGTTCAGAAACCCATGCCTTTTCCCCCCAACCCATCCAAGAAAAAGGATGATGAGGATTTTGAGCGCTTCGCTGAAATGATTAGACCTATCTTTTGCGTATGCGATTATCTGATATGCTCAAAACCAATCCTTATGCTAAGTACATGAAAGATATTATTACAAATAAAAGAAAGATACCGGAAGCTGAAATTTCCACCATGCTTGCTAATTATACTTTTAAGGGTGGAATACCAAAGAAACTTGGAGATCCCGGTGTACCAACTATACCATGCTCTATTAAAAGAAACTATGTTAAAACTGCTTTATGTGATCATGGAGCCGGTGTTAGTGTTATGCCTCTCTCTTTATATCATAGACTTGATTTGAATAAGTTGACACCTACTGAAATATCTTTGCAAATGGCTGATAAATCAAGTGTTATACCTGTCGGTATTTGTGAGGATGTGCCTGTTGTAGTTGCAAACGTTACTATTTTAACGGACTTTGTTATTCTTGATATTCCCGAGGACGATAGTATGTCTATTATTCTTGGAAGACCCTTTTTGAATACTGCAGGGGTTGTTATTGATTGCACTAAAGGCAATGTCACTTTTCATGTTAATGGTAATGAGCATACGGTACACTTTCCAAGGAAACAACCTCAAGTTCATAGTATCAACTCTATTGGAAAAATGCCATCGATTATATTTGGAGGTTTTGAATTTCCTCTTCCTACTGTTAAGAAGAAATATGATATTCTTATTATTGGGGATGTGCATATCCCCGTGGAGGTAACATAGTGTTATTCGAAATTTCTCCGGTTCCATGTTATTCGGAATGAGTTCGTTAACAAGACTTGATCAACCTTGTTAGTGGATTCCTTTTGATGACCATGAGATGGATGAAACTAGAAGGCACAACCTTCTATACCCCACTTTTACTTTCTGTTATTTATATTAAATAAAATAAAAACAAATATTTTTCTGTCTGTTATCTGATTATCCGTGCAATATAAAATACCTCGAAAATAAAAGTTCTCCAAATGCCCTGAAATTTAAATATGTTTTTTTCCAGAATATTTAGCACTGAGAACACAGCAGGGGGGTCAACCATCTGCCCACGAGGGTGGAGGGCGCGCCCTACCCCCTAGGGCGCGCCCCCTGCCTCGTGGGCCCACGGTGGCCCTCCTCCACTTATTCCTGCACCCATACACTTCTTCTTCCTCCCCCAAACACGAATAACTAGCTCAATCATGAGTCCAAGCTCGTGTTGCTGCCATTTTTGATCTCTTTGCTCAAAGCACCTCTCACAAAACTGCTTGGGGAGATTGTTCCTTGGTATGTGACTCCTCCATTGGTCCAATTAGTTTTTGTTCTAGTGCTTTATTCATTGCAAATTTTTGCTACTTAGGTGACCCTGTTCTTGAGCTTGCATGTCAAATTTATATGGTTCCAAGTAGTTTTGATGCATGATATAGGCCCTAGGCACTTGTAGGAGTAGTTGCTATCAATATTATTGAGTTTGGTTTACTTTTATTTTGAAGTTACTAAAAAATTCAGAATTTTTCAGAGGAAGAATAATGCTTTGGAAAATGTTCCAAGGTGGTTCTTCAAGGAAGCAAGGACCCAGGCTTGCAATGCGTGATGCTGATGATGAGCCACCAAGAGACGCTCCAGTGCGTCCTTGTGAATGGCCTTCTGAGAACTTTATGGATCAAGCGGGAATTAAAGAAGAATTTAACGCACATTTGCGTAACGCTAATCTTGTGAGCTTCGAGGAAGAGAAGTGCTACCAGTATTACAATCTCACTAGTTCCTTTATGAGGAGGTTTGAATTTTCAACTTCACGTAATTCTCCAACTGTCCTATTTTATCTTTATGATAATTCTTACACTATGGACTTAGAGGATTTTACCACTGCTTGCAAACTTCCACAATGGGGTAGTATAAGGGATCCTTGCAAATCTGAATTTAGAGATTTTCTTGCTAGTATAACTGTGGGAGAATCTAGAGATATAACACAAGCCACCATAGGGAGCATTCACTTTCCTGCTATACATTATTTTGCTCTCTTCATAGGTAGATGCATTAATGGTAAAGATGAGGCATGTCACATGTGTGTCCCTGACCTCAGTATTCTTAGGAGTGCTATGTTAGGAGACAAATCCTATAATTTGGGAGCCATTGTTGCACGTAGGTTGCATCTTAATAGATTTAATGGAGATTTCTTTGAAGGGATTTATGCAACCTGCATAGCTAATTTTCTTGGTATAGACATACGCGAAGATGATATTGAATTACCTCCTGCTTACCTAGACTTTAAAGTTATGGTTCACCACCAGTTTGTCGAGAGGAATGAATCACCTCTCCAGTATCGACTAATCTTTGACAGACGTCGTGCTATCCATATTACTCTCCCTGCTCCTGCCTTCTTTGATCATCAGGCAAAAGGAAGATATACTATTACCAGAGAGGAGGCATATGAGTACGAGAGGAGAGCGGAGGCCGCTCGTCGCCATGCTACAGCTCAGCAGGCGATAGCCGCTGCATCTCAGTACGACCCCAACTACTATTATGGATATCTGTCAGGCCAGCCGTGGCCATAGACCAACTTAGGCCAAAAGCCTAAGCTTGGGGGAGTACATATTTCCCACCGACATTACATTTATGCTCACACACTCATTGCTAGATGTCTGTGTTCATACTTTTTCATTGTATCATCCATGCTAGTTTATTTTCCTTTTTTATGCTTTCTTCTTGTTTGTTTAATTAAACTTAAGAAAAACCAAAAAAATTAGTTGTAGCTTTTAGTTAGTTTAATTTCCATGCTTGTAGTAGTAATTAAAAAGAAAATCCAAAAAGATTTCATGTTCTTCTTTTACTTATTGGGAGCTTTCCTCTGTAAATAGTTTTATTTCTTTTCTTTTCTTTGGGGGTCGATAGGAGAAGACCATAATTAAATTGTTGAAGTGTCTCTTATATGCATTATTGTTTATCTGACAAAAGAGCCCATATTGCCTTGTCTTCTCCTATTTATTGAATGCTTACAGATTCCAGCTTAGTCCAATGCACGTGCACTATTATTATTCATCGTTCGGTCGTGCAAGTGAAAGGCAATAATGATGATTATATGATGGACTGACTAAGATGAGAAAAGCTGGTATGAACTCGACCTCTTTTGTTTTTGTAAATATGATTAGCTCATCGTTCCTGATTCAGCCTATTATGAATAAACATGTTTGCAATGACAACTAGAGATCACAGTTTCTTGTGCCATGCTTGATTAGCTATGAGTTATAATGGTTTACCTTGCGTGCCAACATGCTATTGAGATAGTTATGTTGTGGTATGATAGGATGGTATCCTCCTCTGAATGATTTAAGTGACTTGACTTGGCACATGTTTACGCATGTAGTTGAAACAAAATCAACATAGCCTTCACGATATTTATGTTCATGGTGGATTATATCCTACTCATGCTTGCATTTAGTATTGATTAATTTTAATGCATGTTCATGACTGTTGTCGCTCTCTAGCTGGTCGCTTCCCAGTCTTTTGCTAGCCTTCACCTGTACTAAGCGGGAATACTGCTTGTGCATCCAATCCCTTAAACCCCAAAGTTATTCCACATTAGTCCACTATAGCTACCTATATGTGGTATCTACCTGCCGTTCCAAGTAAATTTGTATGTGCCTGATAACCCACAAGTATAGCGGATCACAACAGTTTTCGAGGGTAGAGTATTCAACCCAAATTTATTGATTCGACACAAGGGGAGCCAAAGAATATTCTCAAGTATTAGCAACTGAGTTGTCAATTCAACCACACCTGGAAACTTAATATCTGCAGCAAAGTGTTTAGTAGGAAAGTAATATGATAGTAGTGATAACGGTAGCAAAAGGTAACAATAGTAAAAGCAAAGTTTTTTGGTATTTTGTAGTGATGATAGCAATAGCAACGGAAAAGTAAATAAGCGAAGAACAATATATGGAAAGCTCGTAGGCAATGGATCGGTGATGGAGAATTATGCCAGATGTGGTTCATCATGTAACAGTCATAACCTAGGGTGACACAGAACTAGCTCCAGTTCATTGATATAATATAGGCATGTATTCCGAATATAGTCATACGTGCTTATGGAAAAGAACTTGCATAACATCTTTTGTCCTACCCTCCCGTGGCAGCGGGGTCCTTACGGAAACTAAGGGATATTAAGGCCTCCTTTTAATAGAGAACTGGAACAAAGCATTAACACATAGTGAATACATGAACTCCTCAAACTACGGTCATCATTGGTAAGTATCCCGATTATTGTCACTTCGGGGTTAATGGATCATAACACATAATAGGTGACTATAGACTTGCAAGATAGGATCAAGAACTCTCATATATTGATGAAAACATAATAGATTCAGATCTGAAATCATGGCACTCGGGCCCTAGTGACAAGCATTAAGCATAGCAAAGTCATAGCAACATCAATCTCAGAACATAGTGGACACTAGGGATCAAACTCTAACAAAACTAACTCAATTACATGATAGATACCATCCAACCCATCACCGTCCAGCAAGCCTACGATGGAATTACTCACGCACGGCAGTGAGGATCATGAAATTGGTGATGGAGGATGGTTGATGATGATGATGATGGCGATGGATTGCCCTCTCCGGAGCCCCGAACGGACACCAGATCAGCCCTCCCGGGAGGTTTTAGGGCTTGGCGGCGGCTCCGTATCGTAAAACGTGATGATTTCTTCTCCCTGATTTTTCTCTCCCCGAAACTCAATATATGGAGGTGGAGTTGGAGTCGGAGAGGCAATAGGGGGCCCACGAGGTAGGGGGCGCGCCCTAGGGGGCAGGCGCGCCCCCCACCCTTGTGGAGAGACGGTGGGCCCCTTGGCCTTCATCTTTGGCAGGTATTTTTCTTATTTTCTGAAAAGTGTCTCCATGAAGTTTCAGGTTATTCCGAGAACGTTTGCTCCTGCACATAAATAATACCATGGTAATTCTGCTGAAAACAGCGTCAGTCCGGGTTAGTTCCATTCAAATCATGCAAGTTAGAGTCCAAAACAAGGGCAAAAGTGTTTGGAAAAGTAGATACATTGGAGACGTATCAACTCCCCCAAGCTTAAACCTTTGCTTGTCCTCAAGCAATTCAGTTGATAAACTGAAAGTGATAAAGAAAAACTTTTACAAACTCTGTTTGCTCTTGTCGTTGTAAATATTTAAAGTCAGCATTCAAGTTTTCAGCAAAGATTATAACTAACCACATTCGCAATAACGCATAGGTCTCAAGTTTACTCATATCAATAGCATAATCAACTAGTGAGCCATAATAATAAATCTCGGATGACAACACTTTCTCAAAACAATCATAATATGACATAACAAGGTGGTATCTCGCTAGCCCTTTCTGAGACCGCAAAACATAAATGCAGAGCACCTTTAAAGATCAAGGACTGACTAGACATTGTAATTCATGGTAAAAGAGATCCAGTCAAGTCACACTCAATGTAACAGTAATGAATGCAAATGACAGAGGTGTTCTCCAACTGGTGCTTTTTAATTAGAGGATGATGACTCAGCATAAAAGTAAATAGATAGGCCCTTCGCAGAGGGAAGTAGGGATCTGTAGAGGTGCCAGAGCTCGGTTTTGAAACAGAGGTGAATAATATTTTGAGCGGTATACTTTCATTGTCAACATAACAACAAAGAGATGGCGATATCTTCCATGCTACACACATTATAGGCGGTTCCCAAACAGAATGGTAAAGTTTATACTCCCCCTTCCACCAACAAGCATCAATCCATGGCTTGCTCGAAACAACGAGTGCCTCCAACTAACAAGAGTCCCACGGGGAGTTTTGTTTGCAATTATTTTGATTTAGTTTGCATAAAGCATGGGACTGGGCATCCCGGTGACCAGCCATTTATCTCGTGAGTGAGGAGCGGAGTCCACTCCTCTTGAGAATAACCCGCCTAACATGAAAGATACAGACAGCCCTAGTTGATACATGAGCTATTCGAGCATACAAAACAGGATAATTATTTGAAGGTTTAGAGTTTGGCACATACAAATTTACTTGGAACGGCAGGTAGATACCGTATATAGGTAGGTATAGTGGACTCATGTGGAATAACTTTGGGGTTTAAGGGATTGGATGCACAAGCAGTATTCTCGCTTAGTACAGGTGAAGGCTAGCAAAAGACTGGAAAGCGACCAGCTAGAGAGCGACAACAGTCATGAACATGCATTAAAATTAATCAACACTAAATGCAAACATGAGTAGGATATAATCCACCATGAACATAAATATCGTGAAGGCTATGTTGATTTTGTTTCAACTACATGCGTAAACATGTGCCAAGTCAAGTCACTTAAATCATTCAGAGGAGGATACCACCCTATCATACCACATCATAACCATTTTAATAGCATGTTGGCACGCAAGGTAAACCATTATAACTCATAGCTAATCAAGCATGGCACAAGAAACTATGATCTCTAGTTGTCATTGCAAACATGTTTATTCATAATAGGCCGAATCAAGAACGATGAACTAATCATATTTACAAAAACAAAAGAGGTCGAGTTCATACCAGCTTTTCTCATCTCAGCCAGTCCATCATATATCATCACAATTGCCTTTCACTTGCACGACCGAACGATGTGAATAATAATAGTGCGCATGCATTGGACTAAGCTGGAATATGTAGGCATTCAATAAACAGGAGAAGACAAGGCAATATGGGCTCTTTTGTTAGATCAACAATAATGCATATGAGAGCCATTTCAACAATTTAATTATGGTATTCTCCTATCGACCCCCAAAGAAAATAAAAGAAATAAAACTATTTACACGGGAAAGCTCCCAACAAGCAAAAGAAGAACATGAAATCTTTTTGGGTTTTCTTTTTGATTACTACTACAAGCATGGAAATTAAACTAACTAAAAGCTACAACTAATTTTTTGTTTGTTTTTTCTTAAGGTTTATTAAACACACAAGAAGAAAGCATAAAAAGGAAAATAAACTAGCATGGTATGATACAATGAAAAAGTATGAGCACCGACATCTAGCAATGAGTGTGTGAACATGAATATAATGTCGGTGGGAAATACGTACTCCCCCCAAGCTTAGGCTTTTGGCCTAAGTTGGTCTATGGCCACGGCTGGCCTGATAGATATCCATAATAGTAGTTGGGGTCATACTGTGATGCAGCAGCTATCGCCTGCTGAGCAGCAGTGTGGCAACGAGCGGCCTCCTCTCTCCTCTCATACTCATATGCCTCCTCTCTGATAATAGTATATCCTCCTCTTGCCTGATAATCAAAGAAAGCAGGAGCAGGGAGAGTAATACGGACAGCACGACGTCTGTCAAAGATTAGTCGATACTGGAGAGAGGTGATTCGTTCCTCTCGACAAACTGGTGGTGAACCATAGCATTAAAATCTAGATATGCAGGAGGTAATTCAATATCATCTTCGGGTATGTCTATACCAAGAAAATTAGCTACGTGGGTCGCATAAATTCCACCAAAGAAATCTCCATTAAGTCTATTAAGATGCAACCTATGTGCAACAATGGCTCCCAAATTATAAGATTTGTCTCCTATCACAGCACTCCTAAGAATACTGAGGTCAGGGACACACATATGACATGCCTCATCTTTACCATTTATGCATCTACCTATAAAGAGAGCAAAATAATGCATAGCTGGAAAGTGAATGCTCCCTATGGTAGCTTGTGTAATATCTCTAGATTCTCCCACAGTTATACTAGCAAGAAAATATATAAATTCAGATTTGCGAGGATCCCCTATACTACCCCATTGTGGAAGTTTGCATGCAGTAGTAAAATCCTCTAAGTCCATGGTATAAGATTTATCATAAAGATCAAACAGGACAGTTGGAGAATTACGTGAAGTTGAAAATTCAAACCTCCTCACAAAGGAGCTAGTGAGATTATGATACTGGCTGCACTTCTCTTCCTCAAAGCTCACAAGATCAGCGTTACGCAAATATGCGTTGAATTCTTCCTTGATTCCCGCTCGATCCATAAAGTTTTCAGAAGGCCACTCACAAGGATGCACTGGAGCGTCTCTTGGTGGCTCTTCATCAGCATCACGCATTGCAAGCCTAGGTCCTTGCTTCCTTGAAGAACCACCTTGGAACATTTTCCTAAGCATTATTCTTCCTCTGAAAAATTCTGAAAATTTTTAGTAACTTCAAAATAAAAGTAAACCAAACTCAATAATAGTGATAGCAACTACTCCTACAAGTGCCTAGGGCCTAGATCATGCATCAAAACTACTTTTGACCATATAAATTTGACATGCAAGCTCAAGAACAGGATCACCTAAGCAGCAAAAATATGCAATGAATAAAGCACTAGAATAAAAACTAATTGGGCCAATGGAGGAGTCACATACCAAGGAACAATCTCCCCAAGCAGTTTTGTGAGAGGTGCTTTGAGCAAGGAGATCGAAAATGGCAGCAAGATGAGCTAGAACTCGTGCTTGAGCTGGTTATTCGTGTTTGGGGGAGGAAGATGAAGTGTGTGGGTGCAGGAATAAGTGGAGGAGGGCCACCGTGGGCCCACGAGGCAGGGGGCGCGCCCTAGAGGGGTAGGCGCGCCCCCCACCCTCGTGGGCAGGTGGTTGACCCCCTGGTGTAATCTCAGTTCCATAAATCCTCAAATATTCTAGAAAAAATCGTATTTGATTTTCAGGGCATTTGGAGAACTTTTATTTTCAAGGTATTTTTATATTGCACGGATAATCAGATAACAAACAGAAAAATATTTGTTTTTATTTCATTAATATAAATAACAGAAGGTAAAAGTGGGGTACAGAAGGTTGTGCCTTCTAGTTTCATCCATCTCATGATCATCAAAAGGAATCCACTAACAAGGTTGATCAAGTCTTGTTAACGAACTCATTCTGAATAACATGGAACCGGAGAAATTTCGAATTACACTATGTTACCTCAACGGGGATATGCACATCCCCAATAATAAGAATATCATATTTCTTCTTGACAGTAGGAAGAGGAAATTCAAAACCTCCAAATATAATCGATGGAATTTTTCCAATAGAGTTGATACTATGAACTTGAGGTTGTTTCCTCGGAAAGTGTACCGTATGCTCATTACCATTAACATGAAAAGTGACATTGCCTTTAGTGCAATCAATAACAGCCCCTGCAGTATTCAAAAAGGGTCTTCCAAGAATAATAGACATACTATCGTCCTCAGGAATATCAAGAATAACAAAGTCCGTTAAAATAGTAACATTTGCAACTACAACAGGCACATCCTCACAAATACCGACAGGTATAGCACTTGATTTATCAGCCATTTGCAAAGATATTTCAGTAGGTGTCAACTTATTCAAATCAAGTCTATGATATAAAGAGAGAGGCATAACACTAACACCGGCTCCATGATCACATAAAGCAGTTTTAACATAGTTTCTTTTAATAGAGCATGGTATAGTTGGTACACCGGGATCTCCAAGTTTCTTTGGTATTCCACCCTTAAAAGTATAATTAGCAAGCATGGTGGAAATTTCAGCTTCTGATATCTTTCTTTTATTTGTAATAATATCTTTCATGTACTTAGCATAAGGATTTGTTTTGAGCATATCAGTTAATCGCATACGCAAAAAGATAGGTCTAATCATTTTAGCAAACCGCTCAAAATCCTCATCATCCTTTTTCTTAAATGGTTTGGGAGGAAAAGGCATCGGTTTCTGAACCCAAGGCTCTCTTTCTTTACCATGTTTCCTAGCAACGAAGTCTTTCTTATCATAACATTGATTCTTTGATTATGGGTTATCAAGATCAACAGCAGGTTCAATTTCTATATCATTGTCATTACTAGGTTGAGCATCATCATGAACATTATTATTAACATTATCATTAGTTTCAGGTTCATTACCAGATTGTGTTTCAGCATCAGAAATTGAAATATCATTTGGATTCTCAGGTGTTTCAACAATAGGATCACTAGAAGCATGCAAAGTCCTATCATTTTTATTTTTCTTCTTTTTAGAAGATCTAGGTGCATCTAAATTATTTCTCTGAGAATCTTGCTCAATTCTCTTAGGATGGCCTTCAGGATACAAAGGTTCCTGAGTCATTCTACCACCTCTAGTCATAACTCTAACAGCATGATCATTTTTCTTATTGTTCAATTCATTGAGCAAATCATTTTGAGCTTTAAGTACTTGTTCTACTTGAGTGGTAACCATAGAAGCATGTTTACTAATAAGTTTAAGTTCACCTTTGACATTATCCATATAATCACCCAAGTGTTCAAGCATATTTGAATTGTATTCCAATTGTCTACCAAAATAAGCATTAAAATCTTCTTGCTTAGCCATAAATTTATCAAACTCATCTAAGCATGGGCTAGCAATCTTAGTAAATGGGATTACAGCTTTATCATATCTATAGAGAGAATTTACCTTTACTACCTGTGTCGGGTTATCAAGACCATGAGTTTCTTTAATAGGTAATGGATTAAGATTGTATGTTTCTTCGACAGGCGGTAAATTAAGACCATGTATTTCTTCAATTGGAGGTAAATTCTTAACATCTTCAGCTTTAATACCTTTTTCTTTCATAGATTTCTTTGCCTCTTGCATATCTTAAGGACTGAGAAATAGAATACCCCTCTTCTCCGGAGTTGGTTTAGGAATAGGCTCAGTAATTGGCTCCGGAGGTGTCCAATTATTTTCATTTGTCAACATATTATTCAATAGAATTTCAGCTTCATCCGGTGTTCTTTCCCTGAAAATAGAAATAACATAACTATCCAGGTAATCTCTGGAGGCATCGGTTAGTCCATTATAAAAGATATCAAGTATTTCATTTTTCTTAAGAGGATGATCAGGCAAAGCATTAAGTAATTGGAGAAGCCTCCCCCAAGCTTGTGGGAGACTTTCTTCTTCAATTTGCACAAAATTATATATATATCCCTTAAAGCAGCTTGTTTCCTATGAGTAGGGAAATATTTAGCAGAGAAGTAATAAATCATATCCTGGGGACTACGCACACAACTAGGATCAAGAGAATTAAACCATATCTTAGCATCACCCTTTAATGAGAACGGAAATATTTTAAGGATATGAAAGTAGCGAGTTCTCTCATCTTTAGTGAACAAGGTGGCGATATCATTCAATTTATTAAGATGTGCCACAACAGTTTCAGATTCATAACCATGAAAAGGATCAGATTCAACCAAAGTAATTATATCAGGATCAACAGAGAATTCATAATCCTTATCAGTAACAGAGATAGGTGAAGTAGCAAAAGCAGGGTCAGGTTTCATTCTAGCATTTAGAGATTGCTTACTCCATTTAGCTAATAACCTTTTGAGTTCAGTTCTATTTCTGCAAGCTAAAATAGCTAAAGAAGCATCTTGATCAAAAACATAACCCTTAGGAATAACAAGTGATTCTTCATCATCACTTTCATCAGTATCATCAGATTCAATATTTTCAATTTCTCTAGCCCTAGCAAGTTGTTCATCAAGAAAATCACTATGTGGCATAGTAGTATCGGGCATAGAGGTAGTTTCATCATAAGTATCATGCATAGCAGAAGTGGCATCATCAATAACATGCGACATATCCGAACGAATAGCAGAAGCAGGTGTAGGTGTCGCAAACTTACTCATAACAGAAGGTGAATCAAGTACAGAGCTAGATGGCAGCTCCTTACCTCCCCTCGTAGTTGAGGGATAGATCTTGGTTTTTGGATCTCTCAAGTTCTTCATAATGATAAGAAGATATATATCCCAAGTGACTCAAAGAATAGAGCTATGCTCCCCGGCAACGGCGCCATAAAATAGTCTTGATAACCCACAAGTATAGGGGATCGCAACAGTTTTCGAGGGTAGAGTATTCAACCCAAATTTATTGATTCGACACAAGGGGAGCCAAAGAATATTCTCAAGTATTAGCAACTGAGTTGTCAATTCAACCACACCTGGAAACTTAATATCTGCAGCAAAGTGTTTAGTAGCAAAGTAATATGATAGTAGTGATAACGGTAGCAAAAGGTAACAATAGTAAAAGCAATGTTTTTTGGTATTTTGTAGTGATGATAGCAATAGCAACGGAAAAGTAAATAAGCGAAGAACAATATATGGAAAGCTCGTAGGCAATGGATCGGTGATGGAGAATTATGTCGGATGCGGTTCATCATGTAACAGTCATAACCTAGGGTGACACAGAACTAGCTCCAGTTCATTGATATAATGTAGGCATGTATTCCGAATATAGTCATACGTGCTTATGGAAAAGAACTTGCATAACATCTTTTGTCCTACCCTCCTGTGGCAGCGGGGTCCTTACGGAAACTAAGGGATATTAAGGCCTCCTTTTAATAGAGAACCGGAACAAAGCATTAACACATAGTGAATACATGAACTCCTCAAACTACGGTCATCACCAGTAAGTATCCTGATTATTGTCACTTCGGGGTTAACGGATCATAACACATAATAGGTGACTATAGACTTGCAAGATAGGATCAAGAACTCTCATATATTGATGAAAACATAATAGGTTCAGATCTGAAATCATGGCACTCGGGCCCTAGTGACAAGCATTAAGCATAGCAAAGTCATAGCAACATCAATCTCAGAACATAGTGGACACTAGGGATCAAACCCTAACAAAACTAACTCGACTACATGATAGATCCCATCCAACCCATCACCGTCCAGCAAGCCTATGATGGAATTACTCACGCACGGCGGTTAGCATCATGAAATTGGTGATGGAGGATGGTTGATGATGACGATGGCGACGGATTCCCCTCTCCGAAGCCCCGAACGGACTCCAGATCAGCCCTCCCGAGAGGTTTTAGGGCTTGGCGGCGGCTCCGTATCATAAAACGCGCTAATTTCTTCTCCCTGAATTTTTTCTCCCCGAAACCCAATATATGCAGGTGGAGTTGGAGTCGGAGAGGCAACAGGGGGCCCACGAGGTAGGGGGGCGCGCCCCCACTCTCGTGGAGAGACGGTGGGTCCCCTGGCCTTCATCTTTGGCAGGTATTTTTCTTATTTTCTGAAAAGTGTCTCCGTGAAGTTTCAGGTCATTCCGAGAACGTTTGTTTCTGCACATAAATAACACCATGGTAATTCTGCTGAAAACAGCGTCAGTCCGGGTTAGTTCCATTCAAATCATGCAAGTTAGAGTCCAAAACAAGGGCAAAAGTGTTCGGAAAAGTAGATACATTGGAGACGTATCAACTCCCCCAAGCTTAAACCTTTGCTTGTCCTCAAGCAATTCAGTTGATAAACTAAAAGTGATAAAGAAAAACTTTTACAAACTCTGTTTGCTCTTGTTGTTGTAAATATGTAAAGCCAGCATTCAAGTTTTCAGCAAAGATTATCCTGTTCCAAGTAAATTTGTATATGCCAAACTCTAAACCTTCAAATAATTATCTTGTTTTGTATGCTCGAATAGCTCATGTATCAACTAGGGCTGTCTGTATCTTCCATGTTAGGCGGGTTATTCTCAAGAGGAGTGGACTCCGCTCCTCACTCACGAGATAAATGGCTGGTCACCGGGATGCCCAGTCCCATGCTTTATGCAAACTAAATCAAAATAATTGCAAACGAAAATCCCCCTGGGACTCTTGTTAGTTGGAGGCACTCGTTGTTTCGAGCAAGCCATGGATTGATGCTTGTTGGTGGAAGGGGGAGTATAAACTTTACCATTCTATTTGGGAACCGCCTATAATGTGTGTAGCATGGAAGATATCGCCATCTCTTGGTTGTTATGTTGACAATGAAAGTATACCGCTCAAAATATTATTCACCTCTGTTTCAAAACCGAGCTCTGGCACCTCTACAAATCCCTGCTTCCCTCTGCGAAGGGCCTATCTATTTACTTTTATGTTGAGTCATCCCTGATACGTCTCCGTCGTATCTATAATTTTTGATTGTTCCATGCCAATATTCTACAACTTTCATATAATTTTGGCAACTTTTTATACTATTTTTGGGACTAACATATTGATCCAGTGCCCAGTGCCAGTTCCTATCTATTGCATGTTTTTTGTTTCGCAGAATATCCATATCAAACGGAGTCCAAACGAAATAAAAACTGACGGAGATTTTTTTGTAATATATATGATTTTGGGAAGAAGAATCCACGCGATACGATGCTCGAGGGGCCCACGAGGTAGGGGGCGCGCCCTAGGGAGGCAGGCATGCCCCTGACCCTCGTGGCCACCCCGTAAGGCGGTTGATGCCCTTCTTTCGCCGCAAAAAAGCTAATTTCCGGATAGAGATCGTGTCAAAATTTCAGCCCAATCGGAGTTACGGATCTCCAGGAATATAAGAAATGGTGAAAGGGAAGAATCAGAGAACACAGAAACAGAGAGAGACAGAGAGACAGATCCAATCTCGGAGGGGCTCTCGCCCCTCCCATGCCATGGAGGCCAAGGACCAGAGGGGAAACCCTTCTCCCATCTAGGGAGGAGGTCAAGGAAGAAGAAGACGAAGGGGCCCCCTCTCCCCTTCTCTTCCGGTGGCGCCGGAACGCTGCCGTGGCCATCATCATCATCACCGCAATCTACACCCACACCTCTGCCATCTTCACCAACATCTCCACCACCTTCCCCCCTCTATCTACAGCGGTCCACTCTCCTGCAACCCGCTGTACCCTCTACTTGAACATGGTGCCTTATGCTTCATATTATTATCCAATGATTTGTTGCCATCCTATGATGTCTGAGTAGATTTTCGTTGTCCTATCGGTGGTTGATGAATTCCTATGATTGATTTAATTTGCTTGTGGTTATGTTGCTGTCCTTTGGTGCCCATCATATGATTGTGCGCGTGGATCACGCCCTAGGGTTAGTTGTATGTTGATAGGACTATGTATTGGAGGGCAAGAGTGACAGAAGCTTCAACCTAGCATAGAAATTGATGCATACGGGATTGAAGGGGGACCAATATATCTTAATGCTATGGTTGGGTTTTACCTTAATGAACATTAGTAGTTGCGGATGCTTGCTAATAGTTCTGATCATAAGTGCATAGAATTCCAAGTCAAGGATGACATGCTAGCAGTGGCCTCTCCCACATAATACTTGCTATCGGTCTAGTAAAGTAGTCAATTGCTTAAGGGAAAATTTCGCAACTCCTACCACCACTTTTCCACACTCACTATATTTACTTTAGTTGCTTCTTTACCTTAAGAGCCCCTAGTTTTATTTTCATACTCTTTATTATCTTGCAAACCTATCCAACAACACCTACAAAGTACTACTAGTTTCATACTTGTTCTAGGTAAAGCGAACGTCAAGCATGCGTAGAGTTGTATCGGTGGTCGATAGAACTTGAGGGAATATTTATTATAGCTTTAGCTCCTCGTTGGGTTTGACACTCTTACTTATCGAAAACTGTTGCGATCCCCTATACTTGTGGGTTATCAAGACCTTTTTCTGGCGCCGTTGTCGGGGGGCAATAGCGTGGGGTGAATATTCTCGTGTGTGCTTGTTTGATTTATCACTAAGTAATTTTTATTTGCTGTTCTTAGTTGTTCTTTATCTTTAGTTATGGATATGGAACACGAAATACCAAAAAAATTAGGTGTACTTGCTACTCATGGAGATGGGGAACCTCCTAAAACCCTCGATGCTGGTTATGTGAAAGATATTATGTACTACTTTAATAATCCTAAGAAAAACACATTCAATTATGTAATGGGAGTAACGTTGGATCAATGTGAATACTTTAGGGATTATCGCTTAACACAAAAAGGGAAACTATTATGGGATCAAATTTATATATTGAAGTGGTATGCTAGACAAGTATGCTCGGAATATGATTATACTTGTTGCTCTAGGATAAATTCTCCACACCTTCCCTTTTCATGCAGATTTAATGATAATGAAACCTTGGCTTCTTATGCTAGAGGTATATATGATTACTATGATGTGGAACAAATAGAAGAATTTGTTGCTTTTATGGGTGCTTATGAAATTGAATCTATGTTTAAAGAGTTTGATGATATTGATGATGCTTGTTATAGATTTGAAAATTTAGCTATCCTCAAATATTGCTATGAGAATTATGAATACAATTATGAAATTAATGCACTTATTAAGAAAGTCTCCGTTGTCCAAGAAGAGACTAATATTTTGCAGGAATCTATGGAAGAAGAAATTGATGAAACTGTGAGCTCATTGGATGAAAAAGATGAGGAGGAGAGCGAAGAAAAAAAGGAGGAAGAGCGGATTGATCACCCATGCCCACCTTCTAATGAGAGTAACTCTTCAACTCATACATTGTTTAATTTCCCTTCGTGCTTACCGAAGGATGAATGCTATGATAATTGCTATGATATCATCGATTGTTTTGAAATATCCCTTTTTGATGATGCTTGCTATGCTTATGGCCAAGATGCCAATATGAATTATGCTTATGGAGATGAACTTGCTATAGTTCCTTATGTTAAACATGAAATTGTTGCTATTGCACCCACGCATGATAGTCCTATTATCTTTTTGAATTCTCCCGATTGTACTATATCGGAGAAGTTTGCACTTATTAAGGATTATATTGATGGGTTGCCTTTTACCGTTGCACATGATGATTTCGATAAATATAATATGCATGTGCTTGCTTCTCCTACTTGCAATTTTTATGAGAGAGGAACTATATCTCGACCTCTCTATGTTTCCAACATGATAAAATTGCAAGAAACTGTTTATACTATGCATTGGCCTTTACTAGGTGTGCATGAATTGTTCTTTTATGACATGCCGATGCATAGGAAGAGAGTTAGACTTCGTCATTACATGATATATGTTACTTTGTGCTCACTACTAAATTACAAATCATTGCTAATTAAAATTGGCTTTGATATACCTTGGGATCCGGGTGGATTCACTACTTGTGCACTATATGCCTAGCTTAATGGCTTTAAAGAAAGCGCTGCCAGGGAGACAACCCGGAAGTTTTAGAGAGTCATTTATTTCTGTTGAGTGCTTTCTTATAGTTTAAAAACAACAAAAATAAAGAGGGGAACCCAAAACTTTTTCAAAAAGAAAAGTGAAAGTGAGAAAGACAAGCACTGTTGAAGTGGGAGAGCTCCTTGAACTTTGTTCATGCTCACGGCAACTTTGTGAATCTTGATTACAGAAAATTTTCAATAAAAATAATTATCCCCTTGTACAATTCCATTGTATTATAAAAATAATGTGCCAAGGTTTTCCTTTAGGATGTTTACGATGCTTGTTGGTTTGTACGGTGCAGGACAGAAACTTTGGCTGTAGTGCGCGATTTTACATTTTTATCTGGAACATCAAATGGTTCTGATTCTTTTTTCACTGTCTTCCTATACAAATTTTTTATTTTTCCTAATTTTATTAGAATTTTTCAAGTATCAGAAGTATGGTGAATTTTCATATTTCTACAGACTGTTCTGTTTTAGACAGATTCTGTTTTTGATGCATAGTTTGCTTGTTTTGATGAAACTATATTTTATATTAGTGGATTAAGCCATGAAAAATTTATATTACAGTAGACACAATGCAAAAAAAAATATGAATTGGTTTGCAACAGTACTTAGAGTAGTGATTTGCTTTATTATACTAACGGATCTTACCGAGTTTTCTGTGGAAGTTTTGTGTGGATGAAGTGTTCGATGATTGAGAAGGTTTCGATGTGAGAAGAAGGAAGAGAGGCAAGAGCTCAAGCTTGGGGATGCCCGAGGCACCCCAAGTAAATATTCAAGGAGACTCAAGCGTCTAAGCTTGGGGATGCTGGGAAGGCATCCCCTCTTTCTTCAACAAGTATTGGTATGTTTTCAGATTCGTTTCGTTCATGCGATATGTGCAATCTTGGAGCGTCTTTTGCATTTAGTTTTCATTTTTATTTTATGCACCATGCTGGTATGAGATATTCCTTGGTTGATTTATAGAATTCTCTTTTCACTTCACTTATATCTTTTGAGTATGTCTTTATAGAATGCTCCATGTGCTTCACTTATATCATTTGAAGTTTGGATTGCCTGTTTCTCTTCACTTAGACAACCGCCATTTGTAGAATGCTCTTTTGCTTCACTTATACTTGTTAGAGCGTGGGCATATCTTTTGTAGAAAGAATTAAACTCTCTTGCTGCACTTATATCTATTTAGAGAGATGACAGGAACTGGTCATTCACATGGTTAGTCATAAAATCCTACATAAACTTGTAGATCGCTGAATATGATATGTTTGATTCCTTGCAATAGTTTTGCGATATAAAGATGGTGATATTAGAGTCATGCTAGTGGGCAGTTGTGGATTGTAGAAATACTTGTGCTGAGGTTTGTGATTCCCATAGCATGCACGTATGCTGAACCATTATATAACGAAGTCGGAGCATGATTTATTTATTGATTGTCTTCCTTATGAGTGGCAGTCGGGGACGAGCGATGGTCTTTTCCTACCAATCTACCCCCCTAGTAGCATGCGCGTAGTACTTTGTTTCGATGACTAATAGATTTTTGCAATAAGTATGTGAGTTCTTTATGACTAATGTTGATTCCATGGATTATACGCACTCTCACCCTTCCACCATTGCTAGCCTCTCTAGTACCGTGCCACTTTCGCCGGTACCTTAAACCCACCGTATACCTTCCTCAAAAACAGCCACCATACCTACCTATCATGGCATTTCCATAGCCATTCCGAGATATATTTCCATGCAACTTCCATCATCATCATATACATGACTTGAGCATTCATTATCATATTGCTTTGCATGATCGTAAGATAGCTAGCATGATGTTTTCATGGCTTGTCCGTTTTTGATGTCATTGCTACGCTAGATCATTGCACATCCCGGTACACCACCGGAGGCATTCATATAGAGTCATATCTTTGTTCTAGTATCAAGTTGTAATATTGAGTTGTAAGTAAATAAAAGTGTGATGATCATCATTATTAGAGCATTGCCCCGGCGAGGAAAGGATGATGGAGACTATGATTCCCCCATAATTTGGGATGAGACTCCGGACTTTACAAAGAAATAAAAGAGGCCAGAGAAGCCCAAATAAAAAAAGAGGCCAAAGAAGCCCACCAAATAAATAAATAAATAACAAAAAAATTAGAGAAAAAGAGAGAAGGGGCAATGTTACTATCCTTTTACCACACTTGTGCTTCAAAGTAGCACCATGTTCTTCATATAGAGTCTCTTGAGTTAACACTTTCATATACTAGTGGGAATTTTCATTATAGAACTTGGCTTGTATACTCCGATGATGGGCTTCCTCAAATGCCCGAGGTCTTCATGAGCAAGCAAGTTGGATGCACACCCACTTAGTTTCAGTTAGAGCTTTCATACACTTATAGCTCTAGTGCATCCGTTGCATGGCAATCCCTACTCACTCACATTGATATCTATTGATGGGCATCTCCATAGCCCGTTGATATGCCTAGTTGATGTGAGACTATCTTCTCCTTTTTGTCTTCTCCACCATCATATTCTATTCCACCTATAGTGCTATGTCCATGGCTCACGCTCATGTATTGCGTGAAAGTTGAAAAGCTTTGAGAACATCAAAAGTATGAAACAATTGCTTGGCTTGTCATCGGGGTTGTGCATGATGTGAATATTTTGTGTGGTGAAGATGGAGCATAGCCAGACTATATGATTTTGTAGGGATAACTTTCTTTGGCCATGTTATTTTGAAAAGACATGATTGCTTTATTAGTAGGCTTGAAGAATTATTGTTTTTATGTCAAATGATATACTATTGCTTTGAATCACTCGTGTCTTAATATTCATGCCATGATTAGACATATGATCAAGATTATGCTAGGTAGCATTCCACATCAAAAATTATCTTTTTTTATCATTTACCTACTCGAGGATGAGCAGGAATTAAGCTTGGGGATGCTGATACGTCTCCGTCGTATCTATAATTTTTTATTGTTCCATGCCAATATTCTACAACTTTCATATACTTTTGGCAACTTTTTATACTATTTTTGGGACTAACATATTGATCCAGTGCCCAGTGCCAGTTCCTGTCTGTTGCATGTTTTTTGTTTCACAGAATATCCATATCAAACAGAGTCCAAACAGAATAAAAACTGATGGAGATTTTTTTTTGGAATATATATGATTTTTGGGAAGAAGAATCCACGTGAGACGATGCTCGAGGGGCCCACGAGGTAGGGGGCGCGCCCTGGGGAGGCAGGCGCGCCCCTGACCCTCGTGGCCACCCCGTAAGGCGGTTGATGCCCTTCTTTCGCTGCAAGAAAGCTAATTTCCGTATAGAGATCGTGTCAAAATTTCAGCCCAATTAGAGTTATGGATCTCCGGGAATATAAGAAACGGTGAAAGGGAAGAATTAGAGAACGCAGAAACAGAGAGAGACAGAGAAACAGATCCAATCTCAAAGGGGCTCTCGCCCCTCCCATGCCATGGAGGCCAAGGACCAGAGGGGAAACCCTTCTCCCATCTAGGGAGGAGGTCAAGGAAGAAGAAGACAAAGGGGCCCCCTCTCCCCTTCTCTTCCAGTGGCGCCGGAACGCTACCGTGGCCATCATCATCATCACCGCGATCTACACCAACACCTCCGCCATCTTCACCAACATCTCCATCACCTTCCCCCCTCTATCTACAGCGGTCCACTCTCCCACAACCCGCTGTACCCTCTACTTTAACATGGTGCCTTATGCTTCATATTATTATCCAATGATTTGTTGCCATCCTATGATGTCTGAGTAGATTTTCGTTGTCCTATCGGTGGTTGATGAATTGCTATGATTGATTTAATTTGCTTGTGGTTATGTTGCTGTCCTTTGGTGCCCATCATATGATTGCGCACATGGATCACACCCTAGGGTTAGTTGTATGTTGATAGGACTATGTATTGGAGGGCAAGAGTGACAGAAGCTTCAACCTAGCATAGAAATTGATGCATACGGGATTGAAGGGGGACCAATATATCTTAATGCTATGGTTGGGTTTTACCTTAATGAACATTAGTAGTTGCGGATGCTTGCTAATAGTTCCGATCATAAGTGCATAGAATTCCAAGTCAGGGATGACATGCTAGCAGTGGCCTCTCCCACATAATACTTGCTATCGGTCTAGTAAAGTAGTCAATTGCTTAAGGGAAAATTTCGCACCTCCTACCACCACTTTTCCACACTCGCTATATTTACTTTAGTTGCTTATTTACCTTAACAGCCCCTAGTTTTATTTTCGTACTCTTTATTATCTGGCAAACCTATCCAACAACACCTACAAAGTACTACTAGTTTCATACTTGTTCTAGGTAAAGCGAACGTCAAGCGTGCGTAGAGTTGTATCGGTGGTCGATAGAACTTGAGGGAATATTTATTCTACCTTTAGCTCCTCGTTGGGTTCGACACTCTTACTTATCGAAAACTGTTGCGATCCCCTATACTTGTGGGTTATCAATCCCCCTCTAATTAAAAAGCGCCAGTTTGAGAGCAGCGCTGTCATTTGCATTCATTATTGTTAGTTTACATTGAGTATGACTTGACTGGATCTCTTTTACCACGAATTACAATGTCTAGTTAGTCCTTGGTCTTTAAAGGTGCTCTGCATTTATGTTTTGCGGTCTCAGAAAGGGCTAGCGAGGTACCATCTTGTTATATCATATTATTATTGTTTTGAGAAAGTGTTGTCATCCGAGATTTATTATTATGGCTTGCTAGTTGATTATGCTATTGATATGAGTAAACTTTAGACCTATGCGTTATTGCGAATGTGGTTAGTTATAATCTTTGCTGAAAACTTGAATGATGGCTTTACATATTTACAACAACAAGAGCAAACAGAGTTTGTAAAAGTTTTTCTTTACCACTTTCAGCTTATCAACTGAATTGCTTGAGGACAAGCAAAGGTTTAAGCTTGGGGGAGTTGATACATCTCCGTCGTATCTACTTTTCCCAACACTTTTGCCCTTGTTTTGGACTCTAACTTGCATGATTTGAATGGAACTAACCCGGACTGACGCTGTTTTCAGCAGAATTACCATGGTGTTATTTATGTGCAGAAACAAATGTTCTCGGAATGACCTGAAACTACACGGAGAAACTTTTCAGAAAATAATAAAAATACCTGCAAAAGATGAAGGCCAGGGGGGCCACCACCTCTCCACGAGGGTGGGGGGCTCCTAGGGCGCGCCCCCTACCTCGTGGGCCCCCTATTGCCTCTCCGACTCCAAGTCCAACTCTATATATTGTGTTTCGGGAGAAAAAATCAGAGAGAAGAAATCATCGCGTTTTACGATACGGAGCCGCTGTCAAGCCCTAAAACCTCTCGGAAGGGCTGATCTGGAGTCCGTTCGGGGCTCCGGAGAGGGGAATACGTCGCCATCGTCATCATCAACCATCCTCCATCACCAATTTCATGATGCTAACCGCCGTGCGTGAGTAATTCCATCGTAGGCTTGCTGGACGGTGATGGGTTGGATGGGATCTATCATGTAATCGAGTTAGTTTTGTTAGGGTTTGATCCCTAGTGTCCACTATGTTCTGAGATTTTGATGTTGCTATAACTTTGCTATGCTTAATGCTTGTCACTAGGGCCCGAGTGCCATGATTTCAGATCTGAACCTATTATGTTTTCGTCAATATATGAGTGTTCTTGATCCTATCTTGCAAGTCTATAGTCACCTATTATGTGTTATGATCCGTTAACCCTGAAGTGGAAATAATCGGGATACTTACCGGTGATGATCGTAGTTTGAGGAGTTCATGTATTCACTATGTGTTAATGCTTTGTTCCGGTACTCTATTAAAAGGAGGCCTTAATATCCCTTAGTTTCCGTAAGGACTCCACTGCCACGGGAGGGTAGGACAAAAGATGTTATGCAAGTTCTTTTCCATAAGCACGTATGACTATATTCGGAATACATGCCTACATTACATTGACGAACTGGAGCTAGTTCTGTGTCACCCTAGGTTATGACTGTTACATGATGAACCGCATCCGGCATAATTCTCCATCACCGATCCATTGCCTACGAGCTTTCCATATATTGTTCTTCGTTTATTTACTTTTCCATTGCTATTGCTATCATCACTACAAAATACCAAAACATTACTTTTACTACTGTTACCTTTTGCTACCGTTATCACTACTATCATATTACTTTGCTACTAAACACTTTGCTGCAGATATTAAGTTTCCAGGTGTGGTTGAATTGACAACTCAGCTGCTAATAGTTGAGAATATTCTTTGGCTCCCCTTGTGTCTAATCAATAAATTTGGGTTGAATACTCTACCCTCGAAAACTGTTGCGATCCCCTATACTTGTGGGTTATCAGGTTGCAATTGATTATGAGAACAAAGTTGCAATCTATGATGATTATTGTGATGACTTGTATGCTATAAAGAATAATGATATCCATGAAACTTGTCATCATGATTTTAATTTTCAATTCGATTATGGCTCACATGATAATTATTTTGTTGAGTTTCCTCCCACTATTATTCTTGAGAAGAATTTTGCTTGTGTGGAGAGTAATAAAATTTCTATGCGTGTAGATCATGAAAAGAATTCTTTAGGTGCTGGTTATATTGTTGAATTAATTCATGATTCTACTGAAAATTGTTATGAGGGAGGAACATATGCTTGTAGGAATTGCAATAATATCAAGTTTCCCCTCTATGTGCTTAAAATTTTGGAGTTATGCTTGTTTTACCTTCCTATGCAAGTTGATTCTTGTTCCCACAAGTTGTTTGCTCACAAAATCCCTATGCATAGGAAGTGGGTTAGGCTTAAATGTGCTAGTTATATTCTTCATGATGCTCTCTTTATGTTTCAATTCTTACCCTTTATGTGAGCATCATTAAAATCATCATGCCTAGCTAGGGGCGTTAAACGATAGCGCTTGTTGGGAGGTAGCCCAATTTTATTTTTCTTCCTTGCTTTTTGTTCCTGTTTAGTAATAAATAAATCATCTATCCTCTGTTATGATTGTGTTTTTATGTTTTAATTAGATTTTGTGCCAAGTAAAGCCTTTAGGATCTTCTTGGGTGATTGTTATTTGATCTTGCTAAAAAAACAGAAAGTATGCGCTCACGTGAATAATTTTCATTTTTTACCAGAGAGCGATAAAATACCAATTCCACTTGAAGTAGATTAATAAACAAGTTTCTTAGGACTTCCTAATTTCTCAGGATTTTTGGAGTTACAGAAGTATTCAAAACCTACACATTACTACAGACTGTTCTGTTTTGGACAGATTCTGTTCTCTATGTGTTGTTTGCTTATTTTGATGAATCTATGAGTAGTATCAGAGGGTATGAACCATAGAGAAGTTGTAATACAGTAGATATTATACCAATATGAATTTAGAATGAGTTCACAACAGTACTTAAGTGGTGATTTATTTTCTTATACTACCGAAGCTTACGAGTTTTCTGTTAAGTTTTGTGTTGTGAAGTTTTCAAGTTTTGGGTGAAGATTCGATGGACTAAGGAATAAGGAGTGGCAAGAGCCTAAGCTTGGGGATGACCAAGGTACCCCAAGGTAAAATCCAAGGACACCAAAAAGCCTAAGCTTGGGGATGCCCCGGAAGGCATCCCCTCTTTCGTCTTCGTTCATCGGTAACTTTACTTGGAGCTATATTTTTATTCACCACATGATATGTGTTTTGCTTGGAGCATCAATTTATTTTGTTAGGATTTGCTTTATGTTATTTAGAACAATGTTTTGCATCTTTTATTTCAATAAAAGTGGCATCGATAGCCTTTACTATGCCTATTTTACAAGTCCACATGTTGCTGTTTGAAAACAGAAAGTTTACCGCTGTTGCAAAAATTCCCTAGAAAAGTCAGAATGTGATAAAATGTTTAAACCTTTTGCATAATAAGATCTGATAAATTTACTACAGTGGGAATTTTCTTTCATAATTTTTGGAGGTAGGTAAGTATGGATCTTGCTGCACTCTTTACTGACGGTCCTGTTTAGGCAGATTGCTGTTATGTTTGCATTGTTTGCATATGTTTGCTTCTTTAATGATTCTATTTGAGGATAGGACTATTAAATATGCAGAGGAATTTTGTATGCAATGTTGAATAATAATTTTAGTGATTTGCTACTGAAAGGATCGAGAAGAGGTGTCTAGAGGGGGGGGTGATTAGACACTAAGTGCCAAAAGTTGCAGTTTTTAATATTCTTAAGTTTAAGTGGAGTTTAAGCACAAGTTTAACAAACACAATACATATCAAGCAAGCATGCAATGAGTATATGAGCAGAGGAAAGTAAAGCATGCAACTTGCAAGAATGTAAAGAGAAGGGTTTGGAGTATTCAAACGCAATTTGAGACACAGATGTTTTTGTCGTGGTTCCGATAGGCGGTGATATCGTACATCCACGTTGATGGAGACTTAAACCCATGGAGGGTAACGGTTGCGCGAGTCCACGGAGGGCTCCACCCATGAAGGGTCCACGAATAAGCAACCTTGTCTATCCCATCACGGCCGTCGCCCACGAAGGACTTGCCTCACTAGCGGTAGATCTTCACGAAGTAGGCGATCTCCTTGCCCTTACAAACTCCTTGGTTCAACTCCACAACCTTGTTGGAGGCTCTCAAGTGACACCTAGCCAATCTAGGAGACACCACTCTCCAAGAAGTAACAAATGGTGTGTTGATGATGAACCCCTTGCTCTTGTGCTTCAAATGATAGTCTCCCCAACACTCAACTCTCTCTCACAGGATTTTGATTTGGTGGAAAGAAGATTTGAGTGGAAAGCAACTTGGGAAAGGCTAGAGATCAAGATTCATATGGTTGGAATGGAATATCTTGACCTCAACACAAGTGTAGGTGGTTCTCTCTCAGAAAATGTGTATTTGAAGTATAGGTATGTTCTGATGGCTCTCTCCATGAATGAAGAGTGGGTGGAGGGGTATATATAGCCTCCACACAAAATCTAACCGTTACACACAATTTGCCAAACTCGGTGGAACCGAATGGTTAAATTCGGTCGGACCGATTCAGCAAACCTAGTGACCGTTAGGATTTTCGGTGGGACTGAGATGCAACTCGATAGGACCGATATGGTTAGGGTTAGGGCATAACGTAATCTCGGTGTGACTGATTACACAAACTCGGTGGGACGGATTTTGGTAATAAGCTAACCAGAGAGTTGGTCAGGTAAACTCGGTGAGACCGATTACACAAACTCGGTGGGACCGATTTTGGTAATAAGCTAACTAGAGGGTTTGCATTGTAATCTCGGTAGTACCGATTGCTCAAACTCGGTGAGACCGATTTTGGTAATGGACATACACAGAGAGATTACAATCCCATCTCGGTGAGACCGAGATCCCTATCGGTGAAACCGATTTCCTAGGGTTTGTAGCAGTGGCTATGACATCTGAAACTCGGTGGCGCCGGATAGATAGAATCGGTGGGGCCGAGTTTGACTTTTGGTTTAGGTCATATGTGTATGTGGGAAGGTAGTTGAGGGTTTTGGAGCATATCACTAAGCACTTTGAGCAAGCAAGCCATTAAGCAACACCTCATCCCCTCTTGATAGTATTGGCTTTTCCTATAGACTCAATGTGATCTTGGATCACTAAAATAGAAAATGTAGAGTCTTGATCTTGAAGCTTGAGCCAATCCTTTGTCCATAGCATCTTGAAGGGGTTCCACATCCTCTAGTCCATGCCACTCCATTGTTGAACTTATCTGAAACATACTAGGTAAAAGTGTTAGTCCAACAAGAGATATGTTGACATTAATTACCAAAACCACCCAGGGAGCACTTGTGCTTTCAGCTACACTAGAGAATGATAAGGTTTTGCATGGACTTATACGAACATATCTCACAAGTTCTTGTTGAGTTTTGTGTGGATGAAGCTTTTAAGATTTAGGGAAACCGCGATATGAAAGGAATTAAGGAGACACAAATGCTCAAGCTTGGGATGCCCAAGGCACACCAAGATAATATTTCAAGAAGTCTCAAGCGTCCAAGCTTGGGGATGCCCCGGTTGGCATCCCACCTTTCTTCTTCAACAACTATCGGTTAGTATTGGTTGATCCTAAGTTTTTGCTTCTTCACATGATGTTTGCTATTCTTAGATGTCATTTTTTTTGCTTGCTGTTTGAATAAAGTATCAATATATGAAATTATTAAATGTTAGAGAGTCTTCACATAGTTGCATAATTATTCGACTACTCATTGATCTTCACTTATATCTTTCGAAGTAGTTTGTCATCTGCTCTAGTGCTTCACTTATATCCTTGTAGAGCACGGCGGTGGTTTTATTTTGAAGAAATAGATGAACTCTCATGCTTCACTTATATTATTTTGAGAGTCTTTAGAACAGCATGGTAGTATTGCTTTGGTTATGAAACTAGTCCTAATATGATGGGCATCCAAGAGGGGTATAATAAAAACTTTCATATAGAGTGCATTGAATACTATGAGAAGTTTGATACTTGATGATTGTTTTGAGATATGACGATGGTAATATTAGAGTCATGCTAGTGAGTAGTTGTGAATTTGAGAGATACTTGTGTTAAAGTTTGTGATTCTCGTAGCATGCACGTATGGTGAACCGTTATGTGATGAAGTCGGAGCATGGTTTATTTATTGATTGTCTTCCTTATGAGTGGCGGTCGGGGACGAGCGATGGTCTTTTTCCTACCAATCTATCCCCCTAGGAGCATGCGCGTAGTACTTTGTTATGATAACTAATAGATTTTTGCAATAAGTATGTGAGTTCTTTATGACTAATGTTGAGTCCATGGATTATACGCACTCTCACCCTTCCACCATTGCTAGCCTCTCTAGTACCGTGCAACTTTCGCCGATACCATAAACCCACCATTACCTTCCTCAAAACAGCCACCATACCTACCTATTATGGCATTTCCATAGCCATTCCGAGATATATTGGCATGCAACTTTCTACCATTCCGTTTATTATGACACGCTCCATCATTGTCATATTGCTTTGCATGATCATGTAGTTGACATCGTATTTGTGGCAAAGCCACCGTTCATAATTCTCTCATACATGTCACTCATGAGTAATTGCACATCCCGGTACACCGCCGGAGGCATTCACATAGAGTCATATCTTGTTTTAAGTATTGAGTTGTAATTCTTGAGTTGTAAGTAAATAAAAGTGTGATGATCATCATTATTAGAGCATTGTCCTAGTGAGGAAAGGATGATGGAGACTATGATTCCCCCACAAGTCAGGATGAGACTCCGGACGGAAAAAAGAGAGAAAAGAAAAAAGGCCAAAAAGGCCCCAAAAATGAGATAAAAAGAGAGAAGGGACAATGTTACTATCCTTTTTCCACACTTGTGCTTCAAAGTAGCACCATGATCTTCATGATAGCGAGTCTCCTATGTAATCACTTTCATAAACTAGTGGGAATTTTACATTATAGAACTTGGCTTGTATATTCCAATGATGGGTGTCGGTGTCAAAACCGGTGGATCTCGGGTAGGGGGTCCCGAACTGCACGTCTAGGCCGGATGGTAACAGGAGGCAGGGAACATGATGTTTTACCCAGGTTCGGGCCCTCTCGATGGAGGTAGAACCCTACGTCCTGCTCGATTAATATTGATGATATAGGTAGTACAAGAGTGGATCTACCACGAGATCAAGGAGGCTAAGCCCTAGAAGCTAGCCTATGGTATGATTGTTATCTATGGAGTTGATTATGATCGCCTACGAACTACAACCCTCCGGTTTATATAGACACCGGATAGGGTTAGGGTTACATAGAGTCGGTTACAATGGTAGGAGATCTTGAATATCTGTATCGCCAAGCTTGCCTTCCACGCCAAGGAAAGTCCCATCCGGACACGGGATGTAGTCTTCAATCATGTATCTTCATAGTCCTGGAGTCCGGCTGAAGGTATAGTCCAGCTACCCGAACACCCCCTAATCCAGGACTCCCTCAGTAGCCCCTGAACCAGGCTTCAATGACGACGAGTCCAGCGCACAAATTGTCATTGGCATTGCAAGGCGGGTTCCTCCTCCAAGTCCTTCATAGAAGATTGTAAACACCAAGAGTAGTGTCTGGCTCTGCAAAAAAGCTTCCACATATTGCCATAGAGAGAATAATATTAACACAAATCAAATATGCTGACGTATTCCATAGTGCGCCATCACACTACGGCTAAGTCTTTCACGAATCGTTTTTACTTTTTCACCTCAGCATGTTTTGCGAGGCGGTTTCCTTGGCACATCTTGTCAAAGCAGAGATCGTGTACCCCCCCCCCCCCCCCTTTACGGGATTCTCATCAATACGGACGTGGGTAACCCAATCATGCCCGTTAGCATATTTTCTCGATTAAAGGCGAGTCCCAAACGGTTACGGGGAGGGCTCCTGGTATTCAGCCTCTTATAAAGAGACTAGGGCCTTATCTTTTCTTCAACAAGTTCGCTCGTCGCCTCGAGTTCCAACACCCCAGGCTCCAGATTCCGGGCGCCTCGGACCTTCGACAATGTCCGGTTCCGACCTTCAAGGCCAATGGATGCCCTCCTCCGTCACGGAGGAGGACGTGCTAAAGTTGAGAGAGGCTAAGTTCCTGACCGGCGAAATTTGGCATAGGTTGCCTGCTCAAGGGCAGGTCATCCCCAGTCCCCAGCCCGGTGAGAGCGTGGTGTTCATGTCTCACTTCCTTCGGGGGTTGGGCTTCCCAATGGATCCCTTCGTGAGGGGACTGCTATTTTATTACGGGCTGGAATTCCACGACTTAGCTCCGGAGTCCATCCTCCGTATTTCCTCGTTTATCATTGTGTGCGAAGCGTTCCTCCGTGTTAACCCTCACTTCGGACTATGGCTCAAGACCTTCAAAGTGGAGCGGAAGATGATCGAGGGACGGCACGCAGAGTGCGGAGGCGCTGTTATAAGCAAAATGCTGATGCTCCATGGCCCGAGGGCTCTTTTCAAGAGGAGCTAGGCTTGTGGCAACGAGAGTGGTTTTATATCACCGCTTCCCGGAGCACCAAATGGGTGGCGCCTCCTGCCTTTCGCTCGGGTCCCCCACCATGTCTGGCATCATGGGTCAACAGAGGGTTGGATTGGGGTTTGCCCAAAGACGTGCCCTTGTTACAGGGCCGCATTAAAGATCTCTTGGAAGGAGACCTCAGCCTGGTCAAGGTGACGCAGGTCATGCTGATTCGCCGAATATTGCCCGGCAAACGTCGCCCCCTTCGCCTATGGGAGTTTAATCCAGAGGGACTGCGAGCTCTTCAGAACTTCATGGGCGCAACACCCGCGGAGATGTATAAACTATTCTTCGGATCACAAGAAATGTGTCCGGATTCGACCAAGGACGCAGGCCTAAGCCGCAATCGCCTGGATACTCAAGTAAGCAACCTTGTGCCCGGACCTTCTATCTGTATAATTGTCATAAATTTGCCCCTAAAAGAGCCATACTTTTAAACAGGAGTGGATAGCGAAGGCAAAGCTGATCAGGTGTCCGGCTCCCCTTCCTGAAACCAGACCGGATCCCATGCTAGTCAGGATGCTGGAAATGATGCCTTTGGAGGGGGAGGACAAGGAAGCTATGGCCTCCTCGAAGGAGGCTGCTCCGAAGGGAGGAACCGACGATTCCTCTCCTAAGGGGAAGAAGAGAGTCGCCTCTGACGACCCGGAAACCATGGCCGCGAAGCGGGGGAGAAAACCCTCGTCAGAGGGTCCGACTCCGGGGAGTTCCTCGGGCGGACTATGCCCTCAAGGGGATCAGCCCTCCAGCGAGCCGTAAGTAGAGAAAGATTTTCCTTTTTGAGGGATGAGGGAAATCCTTGATTTATGTCTGAGAAGATTAACCAAACTTTTACCTTGTAGCTCGGACCTCAGCCCTTCTCAGCAGAGCTCGTCTTCGGGGGATCTTCTTCCGGAGATGATGGAGAGCGGGACGCCTCCCCTTGCCGTGCTGCCTAGCGAGGCGGGCGATCCTGAGGTGTCGTCGCGGAGGGTTTCTCCGAATCCGGCAGGGGCGGAAGATAGCTATGTCCCCCCCCCCCCCCCCCGAGGTTCTCCGTGTCCGGACTTCAAAAGAGGTCATGGGACAAGCCCGGCACCGTCTGGTGCTCGGTCGGAGGAGCTGAAGATTCTGCTGGGGCGAGCTTGCATCTTAGAGGAGCACCGTGCATTGATGGGCATGGTGATTGAAAGGATTTCATCCACAGAGAGCAGATTGCATGAGGCCGTCAAAAGTTTACTAACGGGTTTCGAGGTACATTAGATAATGTACACTTTCGGCAGTTGCGCATGAATAAGATGCGCCCTGTGTAGATAGTAGCCCCTGAGACTCTGCGCGTCGTCAAGAAATGACGGCACGCGGAGGATCATAATCCCAGGTCTAAGATGTCGCCTTTGAATGTAGGCGGCAGGGTGTCCGGAATCAAGCCGAACTGACGATTTTGCCGAACTAAAGCGTCAACTGGACGTGGCAGAAGCCAACATCACGCTTGTCAACAAGCGGCTTGAGGAGTCTCAAGGTATGCGATTCCCCGGGCGGCGTGAGGTAAGAACAGTTTGATGCCTGTGTCTTACAATGTGTGTGTTTGACGCAGATGGTGCGGCCGGCGTGGAGAGTCTTAGGGCAGAACTTGCCCGGGCTAAAGAACAAGCCAGAAAAAGTGATGCGGCCGCCAAGAAAGCCCTTGAAGAGCTGAGAGCCGAACAGGCTGCTCATTGCCGAAGCAAGGAAGAGATGGCCGAGATGGCCGAAAAGTTAAAAAGCGCTACAGACCGTTGCAGACTTCTTGAAAAAGAAGATCAGGCGAAACAGACGGACTTAGAGAAGGCCGTTGTCAATGCCAAGGAAGCGCGCTTTGCGATGAGAGCTGCCAGGGAGGAGTTGCGTCAGGCCGAACAGATTGCGGCTGGAAAGCCCTTTATGCTGAGAAGGAAATTTTGCGATCCGAAGTTTGCTCCGTTGGACTGGATGTGGAGTGTGGAGGATACCTATCTGGACCTGGCAGGGAGTGCTGCTGATGCGACCGAACACTTTCGAGATCAGAAAGATCGCAAAGTGGAAAAGCTTTTTTGGTCGCAGTTTCACAATCCAGAGCGTCCACTGGCGGTGGACGATCGTTTGGCTCAATGGGCCGAACTGAATAGGTTGTCCGGACTCACCATGAAGTACGTCATGGGTTACCTGTGGTCGGGGAGATCGGAGCCGAAGAGTTATTTCAGCTTGGTGCAGCAATTCCTTGACGCGGTGCCGCGTATAAATGCAATGAAGAGGTCAGCATGCATAGAGGGCGCTAGGATGGCTCTTGCCCGTGTTAAGACATACTGGGCGGAGATGGAGACCACCGTTGTTGCGTCCCGAGATTCGGACAAAAGCCGAGTACCCTCCGAGCACTATTTTCAGGAAGTCCTTAAAGGCGCTCGTGTAATAGAGACGCAGTGCTCGAAAGATGCTATGTTATGATAGCATATGTAATTATCGAGTAATATTTTAATGAATTGTGCCTTTTTATACTTGTGCCTTCAAGTATTGGGAACACCTCCTGTGCGGCCGTTTTAATATATATAAAATCTGAAAGATGGCAGTCGTTGGCTTCAGCCCCCACGCACATAGTGCGGGGGTGCTCGCAGAAGACGCATTTTCACACTTAACCCAACGTCTTGGTCCTACAAAGGAGGTGATAACGCGGCGGGCCAGGCAACCGGACTATAATGCTTTAACACTTTCACTTAGCCATAGGAGCTTGACAGTGAGACTATTTAGGTAGCTCTTTTGTGGCGACTGCGCTCATCCGAGTTCGGGGCGCGTATGTGCCTGACCGGGAAGCGGCCCTTCGTTAAAGCGGAGGAATCCGATAGATTCCGGTAGGTCATCGAGTGGCTGACCAGTCTCACGCTACATCATGACAGTCAGTTTTTGGCTTTCTCTACTGAGGTGCTCGCCCGGCCGAACCGGGGCACAATTGCAGTAGTTCTCCTGATGCTACCTTAGCCGATAGAGCGGAACGTAAGGTAGCCGAACTCAGGAGCCGGGCAACCCAACATTTGACCAAAGACATGATTCGGAGCTGATGCATATAATGCCAAAACTCACGACGCCGAACACTCCCTAAGGTATTCGGTCTTTATGAGTGCGGGCGAAACAACACTCTTTATTAAAAAAGCCCCTAGTGTCCAGGTACGTGGAAAAATTCTAACATGGCCACATGCCAAGACGCCAGCCTCCTCGGTTATATCAGAAAAAACTAGGGGATGTATAGCAACAAGAGACAGTAAAAAAGGTTTACGCAGGGTCTTAATCTAAAAAGAATCCTTTAGGACGGGTCCCTACTGCACGTCTGCGCCTGTGTCTCCGTTGTGCCGTATCCTGGACGGGCGTCGCACGACGTTCATCTGTAAAAGAGAGGAACTGAGTTGAAAATGGGTCGTGCCGAAAAAAGTTTAAAATAAACAAAGTATAGAGTAAAAAATATAAGATTGAGCTTTATTGTCTCTTATTGTATATGTGTGGAGCCCCTAGTGCGGGGGTATATGGCCACTGAGCCTGCATCAAAGATGATTTTGCACCGAACTCGTCTATCCGCGTTCGTGGTCTTGAATGACCTATTTCAAAGTTTTTTTGGCCGGTGAGGCCATTTTGCTGTGGGGCTGTCAAAGTGGCCGCACAGTCCTCCGCTTGGGGAGGCACACTTTAGTGCTTTCCCTTCAAAGAGATGATGCCTCGTGGACCGGGCATCTTAAGCGTAAGAGATGCATAATGCGGTATTGCGTTAAAGCGAGCGAAAGCTTCGCGTCCCAGTAGTGCTTGATAGCGACTTGAGAATGGGACGATATGGAAGGTCAGCTTTTCGCGGCAGAAGTTATCGGCAGAGCTGAATATGACTTCGAGCCAGAGAAAACCCATACAACGGGTGTCTGGACCAGGTATTACCCCTTGAAATGTGGCGACCCGACCCGAATGGATCAAGCCTCTGTGCTCCGGTGTCATCCCTGGATCAGAAATGCTGACACCACACAGTACTTCGAAGGATTTATAACAGAGTAGCAATCACACACTTATTACATCGATGTCTCAAAGAGAACTTATTACAATAAATATGGCTTAAGGCCATCTAATAATGATAACAACGGAAGGATTGGAAGATAAATGGGTCCATCAACTCCAACGGCATCACTGAGTATAGAACCACGACCAAAAAACACCTTACTCGTCGTCTGAAAAGTCTGCAACATGAAAGTTGCAGCCCAAAAACGGGTCAGCACATGGAATATGCTGGCAAGGTAACACATAGAGAGTAATGAACAGTAATGAGCTATACTATATGCATGTATGGCTGGTGGAAAGCTCTATGGTTACAGTTTTGCATAAAGCCAGTTTTTCCCTACTACAAAGGAATGAATTTATTTAACTATCATGGTAGTTGAACATCGAGAAAGGTTGACAGCATTCCGATCCCAATTAAGTGAACAATTAAAACCCAACAATATTAATTAGAAGTAACATGATGAGATTCACACGATATTCAAGTACTAGATACTCAAGTTGTCCATAACCGGGGACACGGCTAATCATGATTAGTTTATTACACTCTGCAGAGGTTTGCGCACTTTTCCCCACAAGACTCGATCGCCTCCGTTGGATTTGTCGCACTACATGGTGTTTGAGAAACGGATGACCGAGACATAGTCTTTCAGTAGCACTAGCACCTTATGATCGGGTAGACCGTACCTCCTACATCCCCTACATCTGCTAGTCTACCACTATAAGAGTTCGCACGACTTAGTCAACTATGCCAAAGCCCATAATGGCTTGTGGCTGCACACGGAAGTTACTAGCATGAATGATCTTATGATCCCTTTGAGCCTGGATGGCGGTCCAAAAGAAAACAGGCAAGTCCTGATAGAAACCAGGTGCCTCAATCCACCCAGATGTGTGTTTAAGTAGCCACCTTAGATAAACCATTAATTAACAATACTCACATATGTCATGGATATCACTCACCCAATCCACGTCTACTAGCATAGCATGGCATAATAAGCAAACGTAGAAGTAACTCCCAAAGGTTTCATAATAATATAGGTAATAGGTACTACCTCATCTACTTCCCATCCCACAATTTAATTAAATCCTAATCATGCAATGTGTGAGGATTGATCTAATGCAATAAAACTGGGTTGTAGAAAAGGTATGATCAAAGCGTTACTTGCCTTGCTGATGATCCGCAAGACCTAGAGATTCGAAGTAACAGGCGGCGCACTCCGGGTAATCTATCACAGACAAACAACAAGCATACAATAAGTACTCATCTAATGCACAGGTAAAACTCGAAAAAGAGATCGAACCAGAAAGTTCAACTTAAGAACTCCGGTTGCAAAGAGAGAAAGAACCGAACAAAGAAACGGAAAACCAACGGCGGAAGAAAACAACTCGGTTCTAGCAAGTTGAAACTGGGTCAGATTTTACATTAGCAAAAACTTGTTTAAGTTGATTAGTCGGAACGGCGGTTTCGAAACGAAACTCCAGGCGCTTCAATCACCTGATTCCGATAAACGAGCGAGAAGAAAAACTAGAACGAAGATCGGATCTGAAATCGCGATCAGAAAATTCGTGGAATAAATCCGACGAAAAGAAAACGACGAGCGGTTAAACGAATGGACGTTCGTTAACCGAGAATAACCGGTGATCACGTTCATTAAGACGAACGGTCCGGCGAACGCTCGCTAAAAAACTAAAACGAAAAACTGAACTAGGGTTTCAAAAAAACCGAAACAACGAAAAAGAAACCGGAACGGTTTTAAAAAAACCGAACGAGGGGAGGGGTGGCGCGGCGCGGCGGCTACCTCGGCGAGGGGCTCCGGCGACCGGGGCTAGGCGGCGGGGCAAGCGAGGCGAGGCGAGGTGCGGGGCGGCGGGCGGCGCTGGCAGGCAGCGGCGGCGGCTGCTGCTGCGGGGCGGCGGGCGGTAGTGTGGGGAGGAGGGGCGGTATATAAAGGGGGGAGGGTGGCTTGGGAGAGGGGGCAAGGCAAGGGGCGGCGGCGGCGGAGTCCGAGCCGGACTCGGAGGCGGCGGCGCGTGCGAGCGCGCGAGGGGCGGCTGGGCCGGCCTGGCCGGCTGGGCCTTGGCCCAGGCGGGGCGCTGCGATTTTTTTTTAAAATAGATACGCGCGCAGAAAAAACAAAGAAAAGAAAATCTAAACGAACTCCAAAAATCCCAAAGTAAATTTTCCCCGACTCCTAAAAATGAGTCGAACAAAAAGAACTTTTCTCGGGGCCTAGATGCAAATTTTGAAAACACGCATTTTTCCCTAATCCAAATAAAATGCAACTAAAATCTGGAAAAATCCAAAATTTGATTTACTTATTAAATCTTCTTTTTTCCTAAATTTGGTAAAAGTCATATTATTTCCCTCTCTCATATTTTGATGTTGGAAAATAATTGAAGATGAAATAAATAAATCAAATGATCCTCTTTTCAAAATTTGAGAAAACTCAAATATGAAAATGACGAAATCTCCAACTCTCTTCGAGGGTCCTTGAGTTACGTGAAATTTCTAGGATCGACCAAAATGCAAGAAAATATGATATGCATGATGATCTACTGTATAACATTCCAAATTGAAAATTTTGGATGTTACAAACCTACCCCCCTTAAGATGAATCTCGCCCTCGAGATTCAGGTTGGCTAGAAAATAGGTGAGGGTGGTCCTTGAGCAAATCTTCTTCTCTTTCCCAGGTGTCTTCATCCTCTGAGTGGTGGTTCCACTAAACTTTGCAAAACTTGATAACCTTGCTGCGGGTAACTCTGCTGGCAAACTCGAGAATCTTGACTGGTTTCTCCTTATATGTTAAGTCATCCTTCAACTGAATTGCTTCAAGTGGCACTGTATCTCTTAGCGGTACCTCCGCCATCTCGGCGTGACATTTCTTCAGCTGAGAAACATGAAATACATCATGAACTCCTGACAGTCCCTCTGGTAATTCCAACTTATAAGCGACTTCTCCCATACGTTGCAAGATCTTATACAGTCCAACGAAACACGGTGCTAATTTTCCCTTAACTCCAAAGCGCTTAACTCCTCGAAGTGGGGATACTCGAAGATAAACTATGTCTCCGGTTTCGTAAACTGTCTCCTTGCGTTTAGAATCTGCGTAACTCTTCTGCCTGGTCTGGGCTACCTTGAGCCTATCTCGAATCAACTTCACCTTCTGTTCAGACTCTTTAATCAAATCGGGTCCAAACAACTGACGGTCTCCAACTTCGTCCCATGACAACGGTGTCCTGCACCTCCTTCCATATAAAGCTTCGAAAGGTGCCATCTTCAAACTGGTTTGGTAGCTGTTGTTATAGGAAAACTCCGCATACGGCAAGTTATCGTCCCAACTAGATCCATAATCTAGTGCACAAGCTCTCAGCATATCTTCCAAAATCCGATTGACTCTCTCTGTCTGTCCATCTATCTGCGGATAAAAAGCTGTGCTGAACTCTAGCCTCGTACCCAAAGTCTCATGCAACTGATTCCAAAATTTTGAGGTAAATTGGGTTCCTCTATCTGATATGATACTCCTCTGAACTCCATGCAAACAAATGATCCTAGTCATGTATATCTTTGCCAACTTAGCACTGGTGTAAGTAGTCTTAACTGGAATGAAATGTGCTACCTTCGTCAAACGGTCAACTACTACCCATATCGAGTCGTAGCCTGCCTTTGTCCTGGGTAGTCCTGTGATAAAATCCATGCCTATCTTATCCCACTTCCATTCGGGTATCGGCAATGGTTGTAACAATCCGGCTGGCTTCTGATGTTCTGCCTTTACTCTATGACACACATCACAAACTGCTACATATGCTGCAATATCCTTCTTCATTCCGGTCCACCAGAATGTTTCCTTCAAATCCAAATACATCTTGTTATTTCCTAGGTGAATCGAATAGCGTGAATCATGTGCCTCTTGCAGAATCAACTTCCTGATTTCCGGGTCATTAGGTATATAAACGCGGTCCTCAAACCATAGGGTATCGTGCTCATCCTCACGAAATCCCTTTGCTTTTCCTTGGCTCATTTTCTCTTTTATAGAAGCAATCTCCTTGTCAGATTTCTGAGCCTCTCTGATTTTATCCATCAGTGTTGACTGAATCTCCAATGCTGCTACATAGCCCCTTGGAACTATCTCCAAACCTAGCTCACGAAGGTTCTCTGCTAATTCCTTGGGTATTTCTCCTGTCATTACCATATTGACATGGCTCTTACGGCTCAATGCGTCAGCTACTACATTAGCTTTTCCGGGATGGTAATGCAATCTCATATCATAATCCTTGATGAGCTCCAACCATCTCCTTTGTCTGAGATTCAACTCCTTCTGCGTGAAAATGTACTTCAAACTCTTGTGATCCGTGTACACCTCACAATGATTTCCAATGAGGAAATGTCTCCACGTCTTCAATGCATGCACTACAGCTGCTAACTCCAAATCATGTGTGGCGTAATTCAACTCATGAGGCTTCAGTTATCGTGAAGGATACGAAACAACTCTCCCTTCCTGCATAAGCACTGCTCCAAGTCCTCGACATGAAGCGTCGCAATACACCTCATAATCCTTGGTCTGATCTGGCAAGATCAACACTGGTGAGGTAACCAAACGTTTCTTCAACTCCTGGAAACTAGCCTCACATTCCTCAGTCCAATTGAACTTGGTATCCTTTTTCAACAATTCAGTCATAGGCTTTGCAATCTTTGAAAAGTTCTCAATAAATCTCCGGTAGTATCCTGCGAGTCCAAGAAAACTTCGGATCTCTCAAATTGTCGTTGGGGCTTCCCATTCGGTTATGGTCTCAACCTTTGTGGGGTCAACTGCTATTCCTTCTCCAGATATAACGTGTCCGAGAAATCCTACTTCCTTCACCAAAACTCACATTTGCTGAACTTGGCATATAATTGATGTTCTCTGAGCTTTCCAAGTACCAAACGCAAATGCTCCTTATGTTCCTCTTCATTCCTTGAATAAACCAGGATATCATCAATGAACACTACGACGAACTTATCCAAAAACTCCATAAATACCTTGTTCATCAGGTTCATAAAATAGGCGGGTGCGTTAGTCAGTCCAAATGACATAACGGTATACTCGTACAATCTGTATCTCGTGGTAAAAGTTGTCTTGGGTATGTCCTGCTCTCGAATCTTCAACTGATGGTACCCTGATTGCAAGTCGATCTTGGAAAACACTTTAGCTCCTTGCAAACGATCAAACAGATCATTAATCATTGGTAGTGGGTACTTGTTTTTGATTGTTACTTCGTTCAATCCACGGTAATCAACAACCATCCTTAATGATCCATCCTTCTTCTCCACTAGAAGTACGGGTGATTCCCAAGGCGAAGAACTTGGGCGAATGTAACCTTTCTCCAGTAATTCCTTAATCTGATTCTTAATTTCTACCAAATCCTTTGCTGGCATCCGGTATGGCCGCTTTGATATTGGGCCTGTACCTGGCAATAACTCAATCAAAAACTCAATGTCTCTATCCGGTGGCATGCCTGCCAACTCTTCTGGAAATACATCAGGAAAATCCTTTAGCACTGGTACTTCCTCCTGCACAACTCCTGTTAGGCAATTTACTTGTGTCCTTTTTGGCACATGCCGGGATACATACTTGATCTTTCGTCCTTCTGATGTGGTAAGCAAAATTGACTTACTAGCACACTCAATATTCCCTTCATACCTTGATAACCAATCCATGCCTAATATCACATCCAATCCTTGAGATTCCAATACTATTAGGTCTGAGGGGAAAACATAGTTACCAATCCTTAATGGTAACCGATCACACCATCGTCTAGCCATAAACTCCGCTCCTGGTGAGCTTACTAACATGGGTGACCTAAGGGCTTGGGTTGGCAGGTTATATTTATCCACAAATCCCCTTGATATGTATGAATGTGATGCACCATTGTCAAAAAGAACAAGTGCAGTAAATGACTTAACCAGAAACTTACCGATTACTGCATCAGGCTGATCTTCAACCTCCTCCACATTAACGTGGTTCACCTGTCCCCTGTTGAAAGGGTTCGGCTTCTTCCCAAAGCTTCCATTGCCATTTCCATTCTGGCCTTCAGGACATTCATTGGCATAATGTCCGGTCTTGGAACACTTGAAACAGGTGACTTGACTCAGATCTCTCTTGGTTGGGGTTGATGGAATGGTCCGATTCTGGCCGTTGCTTCCTCCATTCCCATTACCATTTTTGTGGCCATTATGGTTGTGCGAACTACCTCCTCCATGGGTATGCTGAAAATGAACTCCCGGTTTAGGGGTAAAACGGGGCTTCTGCTGGGCTCCAGAGTTATACTTCCCCTGTCCATACTTCCTCTTGCGGTTCTCGATCTGCTGTTGCTTCCCTTCAATCATGATGGCACGATCTACCAACTCCTGGTAGTTGTTGAAACTTGCTACCATCAACTGCATACTCAACTCATCATTCAGTCCTTCCAGAAACTTCTCCTGCTTAGCTACATCCGTGGCAACGTCATCTGGGGCATAACGTGCTAACTTGCTGAAATCATCAACGTACTGGCCAACTGTCCTTCCTCCTTGGCGTAAGTTGCGAAACTCATGCTTCTTCATGGCCATAGCTCCTGCTGAAACATGGGCAGTGTGAAAAGCTTGCTGAAACTGATCCCATGTGACAGTGTCAACTGCGTAAGTGGCTGTGAAATTCTCCCACCATGCTGCCGCGGGTCCGTTAAGCTGATGTGCGGCAAACTTCACTTTCTCACCATCTGTGCATCCTGCAGTGGTCAACTCCCTTCCTATCTTGCGGAGCCAATCGTCTGCTACTATTGGCTCAGTGCTACTGGAAAACACCGGCGGATTCAGCCTAAGAAAACGGGCTAAGTGGTCAATAGGTGGTGGTGGTGGAGGGTTGTTGTTGTTGTTGTTTTGCTGGTTCTGGACTAACATCTGCATCAATTGATTCTGTTGCTGGATCAACTGAGTGAGCTCCGGTGGAAATCCATTGTCACGTCTCGGAGGCATCTGAGGGTTTAGAAAAGACGAGATTTAAGAATAGATTGGGGTCTAAAAGAGAAAACACTATCCCGATGCACATGAGCAAATGCACACAAAATCACTTCATTCAATCAAACAAGGGCATACAAACGGTCTAGATCTATCGCAAAAGTGCTCGAACTATAATGTATACATGGGGAAAATACTATTAATATTTGGTGGTCATCTAGAAATTTGAACCGGTGGAAGACTCCATGATGTCAGCTCCAGCTTCGTCTTCAAAGTCGGGTTCACTTGGATCCGAATCGGTGTCGTCGATGATGATGTAATTGTCCGGACATGCGATGTACTTGTCTTCCTTCTTGGATGCTAACTCCCCCTTGAGTTCTTCAATCATCTGCTTAAGATCGCCATTGTGCCTTGCTAGAGCTACGATCTCGTCCATGTAGTCCTTGTGTGTAGCCTTCAGTTCTCCTTCTAGCTCGATGATCCTTGCCTTCGCATTCTTCAACTCTATCATATCATTGCACAACTGGTTCTCGTGGCGTCGGATGTGCTGGTTTAACTCCTGGATGAAAGCTGCAATGGATCTATCCTTCTTGGTGCTGACTAACTCCCATTGTTCATCTCGGCGTCCGCAAATCTGGTAGATAGTGTCCTTGAGGTCTTCTTGGTAAACTTATCCAATGCGTCCTATGGTGATATGAGCTGCCATGCTCTTTCCCAGACTCCAGGTTGGTGCATTGAAAACACTATCTATGGGCTTCGTGATTGGCGCAAATGTCCTTCCCGGAACGTGAGCTCGAATCTTCCAGCGCTCCTCTTCAGGCAGAGTGGCGTTGAAGGTCCCGGTGAAGCTTGGTAGTCCAATGTTCAGGTACTTGGTGACTTCCTTCAAGTGAAATCCAAAAGGTGTGCTTTCATCCGGTTGAGTGTACTTAATCTTCACGTTCGTCATCCTAAAAGAGTAGAAAAGATGAGGAGTTAGAAAATGAAAAGAGAATAGTGATCTATGGCTTTAACTTAGTGGCCGTGTCCTACAGTCAGCGTGTGCTCTGATACCATCTCTGTGGCGACCCGACCCGAATAGATCAAGCCTCTGTGCTCCGGTGTCATCCCTAGATCAGTAATGTTGACACCACACAGTACTTCGAAGGATTTATAACAGAGTAGCAATCACACACTTATTACATCGATGTCTCAAAGAGAACTTATTACAATAAATATGGTTTAAGGCCATCTAATAATGATAACAGCGGAAGGCTTGGAAGATAAATGGGTCCATCAACTCCAACGGCATCACTGAGTATAGAACCATGACCTAAAAACACCTTACTCGTTGTCTGAAAAGTCTGCAACATGAAAGTTGCAGCCCGAAAACGGGTCAGCACATGGAATATGCTGGCAAGGTAACACATAGAGAGTAATGAACAGTAATGAGCTATACTATATGCATGTATGGCTGGTGGAAAGCTCTATGGTTACAGTTTCGCGTAAAGCCAGTTTTTCCCTACTACAAAGGAATGAATTTATTTAACTATCATGGTAGTTGAACATCGAGAATGGTTGACAGCATTCCGATCCCAATTAAGTGAACAATTAAAACCCAACAATATTAATTAGAAGTAACATGATGAGATTCACACGATATTCAAGTACTAGATACTCAAGTTGTCCATAACCGGGGACACGGTTAATCATGATTAGTTTATTACACTCTGCAGAGGTTTGCGCACTTTTCCCAACAAGACTCAATCGCCTCCGTTGGATTTGTCGCACTACATGGTGTTTGAGAAACGGATGACCGAGACATAGTCTTTCAGTAGCACTAGCACCTTATGATCGGGTAGACCGTACCTCCTACATCCCCTACATCTGCTAGTCTACCACTATAAGAGTTCGCACGACTTAGTCAACTATGCCAGAGCCCATAATGGCTTGTGGCTGCACACGGAAGTTACTAGCATGAATGATCTTATGATCCCTTTGAGCCTGGGTGGCGGTCCAAAAGAAAACAGGCAAGTCCTGATAGAAACCAGGTGCCTCAATCCATCCAGATGTGTGTTTAAGTAGCCACCTTAGATAAACCATTAATTAACAATACTCACATCTGTCATGGATATCACTCACCCAATCCACGTCTACTAGCATAGCATGGCATAATAAGCAAACGTAGAAGTAACTCCCAAAGGTTTCATAATAATACAGGTAATAGGTACTACCTCATCTACTTCCCATCCCACAATTTAATTAGATCCTAATCATGCAATGTGTGAGGATTGATCTAATGCAATAAAACTGGGTTGTAGAAAAGGTATGATCAAAGCGTTACTTGACGTGCTGATGATCCGCGAGACCTAGAGATTCGAAGTAATAGGCGGCCCACTCCGGGTAATCTATCGCGGACAAACAACAAGCATACAATAAGTACTCATCTAATGCACAGGTAAAACTTGAACAAGAGATCGAACCAGAAAGTTCAACTTAAGAACTCCAGTTGCAAAGAGAGAAAGAACCGAACAAAGAAACGGAAAACCAACGGCGGAAGAAAACAACTCGGTTCTAGCAAGTTGAAACTGGGTCAGATTTTACAGTAGCAAAAACTTGTTTAAGTTGATTAGTCGGAACGGCGGTTTCAAAACGAAACTCCAGGCGCTTGAATCACCTGATTCCGATAAACGAGCGAGAAGAAAAACTAGAACGAAGATCGGATCTGAAATCGCGATCAGAAAATTCACGGAATAAATCCGACAAAAAGAAAATGGCGAGCGGTTAAATGAATGGACGTTCGTTAACCGAGAATAACCGGTGATCACGTTTGTTAAGACGAACGGTCCGGCAAACGCTCGCTAAACAACTAAAACGAAAAACCGAACTAGGGTTTCAAAAAAAACCGAAACAACGAAAAAGAAACCGGAACGTTTTTTTTAACCGAACGAGGGGAGGGGTGGCGCGGTGCGACGGCTACCTCGGCGAGGGGCTCTGGCGACCGGGGCTAGGCGGCGGGGCGGGCGAGGCGAGGCGAGGTGCGGGGCGGCGGGCGGCGCTGGCAGGCGGCGGCGGCGGCTGCTGCTGCTGCTGCGGGGCGGCGGGCGGCGGTGTGGGGAGGAGAGGGGGGAGGGGCGGTATATAAAGGGGGGAGGGTGTCTTGGGGGAGGGGGCAAGGCAAGGGGCGGCGGCGGAGTCCGAGCCGGACTCGGAGGCGGTGGCGGCTGGGCCGGCCTGGCCGGCTGGGCCTTGGCCCAGGCGGGGCGCTGCGATTTTTTTTAATAGATACGCGCGTAGAAAAAACAAAGAAAAGAAAATCTAAACGAACTCTAAAAATCCCAAAGTAAATTTTCCCTGACTCCTAAAAATGAGTCGAACAAAAAGAACTTTTTTCGGGGCCTAGATGCAAATTTTGAAAACATGCATTTTTCCCTAATCCAAATAAAATGCAACTAAAATCCGGAAAAATCCAAAATTTAATTTACTTATTAAATCTTCTTTTTTCCTAAATTTGGGAAAAGTCATATTATTTCCCTCTCTCATATTTTGATGTTGGAAAATAATTGAAGATGAAATAAATAAATCAAATGATCCTCTTTTCAAAATTTGAGAAAACTCAAATATGAAAATGACGAAATCTCCAACTCTCTCCGAGGGTCCTTGAGTTGCGTGAAATTTCTGGGATCGACCAAAATGCAAGAAAATATGATATGCATGATGATCTACTGTATGACATTCCAAATTGAAAATTTGGGATGTTACATGAAAGGAGGTTTTGCTGCGGCGGATTCTTGCTGGGTTTATCCCCATGTGCTGGATTGTATCCTGATATATCAGGTTTAGTCCACTGCCGCCGTCCATAGGGACATTTCAAAACTGGAGTCCGCCAATTATTGGATCGAGTATCAAGGTAGTCTAGCCTGCATTCTTGATATTTCTAGAATAATCTAGTTGATCGAAGATGATCGGTTTTGACAACCAGTGGCCGGACCCTTTGGGGATGGGCCGTGTGGTGCGTACCTTTACGGGTGCCGCACGTTTTGTTATGTAAAGTGAGTTCACTGTTCTTACTTCTTGTGGGAAGTTCTTTTGTTTCTTGGTACTCTGCTTTTGGGGTTCGTCCTTGTCTTCGCTTGGTGTGTCGAGCCCCTTGTGTTCGGCATTGAGTCTGCCGGATTGTTTGAAAACCCAACAGTCTTTGTGGGTATGGTTAGCAGGCTTCCCGGGAGTACTGTGTATCTGACATATCCTGTCCAGGATTTTATTTAGGCTGGATGGATCATCCCTTTATCCTGGGGGCAATTTTGCCTGATTTTGTCGTGAGCCTTTGAATCCGGCATTGACTGCCGTGCTCTTCGGACTTTTGTCCTTAGTCTGGCGACGGTCCTTGTTGCGTCGCGGTTTTCCGTTTCCATCCCTAATTTCGGATGTACTTGGGTCGCTGGGGCTGCACCTTGCCAACCAGCTGTCCTCCCCTGCACAAAAGCGGGTCATGAGGTTTGTTGGTGCGGCCATTGTTCTTGGCTTTTCTTGGCCGAGGTGTCTGGCGAGCCATTCGTCTCGGACGTTATGCCTGAAAGCTGCTAAGGCTTCGGCGTCCAGACAGTCGACTATCTGATTCTTTTTAGTGAGGAATCTATTCCAGAACTGCCAAGCTGATTCTCCGGGTTGTTGAGTTATGTGACTAAGATCGTCTGCATCCGGAGGGCGGACATAGGTCCCTTGAAAGTTTGCTTGGAAAGCATCCTCGAGCTCTTCCCAGCTTCCAATTGTGTTTTTGGGAAGGCTTTTAAGCCAATGCCGGGCTGGCCCTTTAAGCTTAAGGGGTAAATATTTTATGGTGTGGAGATCATCTCCTCTAGCCATGTGTATGTGGAGGATATAATCCTCTATCCAGACTCCAGGGTCTGTTGTTCCATCGTATGCCTCTATGTTTACGGGTTTGAATCCCTCTGGAAATTCATGGTCCAGGACCTCATCGGTGAAACATAGAGGGTGTGCGGCGCCCCTGTATTTGGGTGTGCCGGATTCTGATGATGGCTTCATAGCATTGCTTATGAGAGCTTGCTTTCTTGGCCCATAAATGGACCTGACTGGGACATGATGTGAATCCTTAAGTGGGTCGCATGCCAATTTAAGTGCAGCGCTGCTTGCCACTTTATGGGGTCGTCTATCCGACCGTGTGGCTTTCTCATTTTTTGAATGCGAGGGCTCTAGGGCCTCTTCGTCGAATTCAGGTAGTAGCTTTCTTTTCGGATAGCTTTTAGTGCGGCGACTGTCGCCGTATTTATCTGCGGTATTGATTACTTTGCTCCATCTAATCCGGAGTGCATCTTCCGCTTCTGCTTTTTTAGGCTGCGTGCAGTTGTAACGAGCCTCTCGTGGAGATTTTTCTGCTCCATGGGTTTATCCGGCGTGAGGTCGTCCGGAATGCCGTTTTCGCCAGAGGAGGGATGTTCGGTTTCTCCATCCGCGTTGCCATGTTCGGACGGTTGCTCTAAGGCCTGCTCGTCCTGCTCTATGGCTGGGTTTTTATCGAGGCGGGGCTTGGGTCGGCATTTACGCCGACGCTTTGATTGCTTTTCGGGGGGTTTATCTCCCGTTCCGTCCCCTTTTTCCTCGTTGTCGCTTCCTTTAGGGGTATCCACCATGTACACATTGTGAGATGAGGCGGCTGTCCAATGCCCTATGGGCGTTGGTTCGTCGGTATCTCCTGCATCGTCATCCATGCTGTCGATGTCTCCGGAGTCGAAGTTGAGCACGTCGTTTAAATTGTCGACAATGGCTACCAAGTGGGTGGTGGGTGGGCTTTGAATTTCTTCGACGTCCGTATCCCATCCTCGCTGACCGTAATCCGGCCAGGGCTCTCCTGATAAAGAGAGAGACTTAAGAGAATTCAGGATGTCGCCAAAAGGCGAGTGCTGAAAGATGTCTGCGGCGGTGAACTCCATTATCGGCGCCCAATCGGATTTGATTGGCAAGGGCGCGGGGGGTTCGAAGTCTGGGGAGTAGTCCAGATCCTCGGAGTCACGGATCATGCAGAGTGCGGGGCAAGCGTTTGGCTCGATCGCCTTTAAGATCGCAGCCCCCGAGGTGGCGTCCAACCGCTCATCCTCGATTGGCGCAATAGGCTCCGAGTTAGAGGTCGGAACCGATGCATGTGCGGCCTCCAGGACACTACCCGGAGGCAGAGCTAGATCATGCCCCTCGAGATAGTGCGGCGCGCTTGGCCGTGGCTCGAACCCATCGAAGATCAAGTCTCCGCGGATGTCAGCCGTGTAGTTTAAGCTTCCAAACCTGACTTGATGGCCAGGGGCGTAGCTTTCGATCTGCTCCAAGTGGCCAAGAGAATTGGCCCGCAGAGCGAAGCCGCCGAAGATGAAGATCTGTCCGGGGAGAAAAGTCTCACCCTGGACTGCATCGTTGTTGATGATCAAAGGAGCCATCGGGCCTAAAGGCGACGACACAGAGGAACTCTCAATGAAAGCACCAATGTCGGTGTCAAAACCGGCGGATCTCGGGTAGGGGGTCCCGAACTGCACGTCTAGGCCGGATGGTAACAGGAGGCAGGGAACACGATGTTTTACCCAGGTTCGGGCCCTCTCGATGGAGGTAAAACCCTACGTCCTGCTCGATTAATATTGATGATATAGGTAGTACAAGAGTGGATCTACCACGAGATCAAGGAGGCTAAACCCTAGAAGCTAGCCTATGGTATGATTGTTATCTATGGAGTTGATTATGATCGCCTACGGACTACAACCCTCCGGTTTATATAGACACCGGATAGGGTTAGGGTTACATAGAGTCGGTTACAATGGTAGGAGATCTTGAACATCCGTATCGCCAAGCTTGCCTTCCACGCCAAGGAAAGTCCCATCCGGACACGGGATGTAGTCTTCAATCTTGTATCTTCATAGTCCTGGAGTCCGGCTGAAGGTATAGTCCGGCTACCCGAACATCCCCTAATCCAGGACTCCCTCAATGGGCTTCCTCAAAACTGCCCTAGGTCTTCATGAGCAAGCAAGTTGGATGCACACCCACTTAGTTCTTTTGTTCAGCTTTCATACACTTATAGCTCTAGTGCATGCTATCTCTTTTAGCACTGCGTTGGTTTTCCCCGAAGAGGAAGGGATGATGCAGCAAAGTAGCGTAAGTATTTCCCTCAGTTTTTGAGAACCAAGGTATCAATCTAGTAGGAGGCTACGCGCGAGTCCCTCGTACCGGCACAAAACAAATAAATCCTTGCAACCAACGCAAATAGGGGTTGTCAATCCCTATAGGGCCACTTACGAGAGTGAGATCTGATAGATATGATAAGATAATATTGTTGGTATTTTTTATGATAAAGATGCAAAGTAAAATAAAAGCAAGGTAAATAACTAGGTAGTAGGAGATTGATATGATAAAGATAGACCCGGGGGCCATAGGTTTCACTAGTGGCTTCTCTCGAGATCATAAGTATTCTACGATGGGTGAACAAATTACTGTTGAGCAATTGACAGAATTGAGCATAGTTATGAGAATATCTAGGTATGATCATGTATATAGGCATCACGTCCGAAACAAGTAGACCGACTCCTGCCTGCATCTACTACTATTACTCCACTCATCGACCGCTATCCAGCATGCATCTAGAGTATTAAGTTAAAAACAGAGTAACGCCTTAAGCAAGATGACATGATGTAGACGGATAGACTCATGCAATATGATGAAAACCCCATCTTGTTATCCTCGATCGCAACAATACAATACGTGCCTTGCTGCCCTTACTGTCACCGGGAAAGGACACCGCAAGATTGAACCCAAAGCTAAGCACTTCTCCCACTGCAAGAAAGATCAATCTAGTAGCCCAAACCAAACTGATAATTCGAAGAGACTTGCAAAGATAACCAATCATACATAAAAGAATTCAGAGAAGATTCAAATATTATTCATAGATAGACTTGATCATAAACCCACAATTCATCGGTCTCAACAAACACACCACAAAAAGAAGATTACATCGAATGGTTCTCCACAAGAGAGGGGGAGAACATTGTATTGAGATCTAAAAAGAGAGAAGAAGCCATCTAGCTATTAACTATGGACCCGTAGGTCTGAGGTAAACTACTCACACTTCATCGGAGAGGCTATGGTGTTGATGTAGAAGCCCTCCGTGATCGATGCCCCCTCCGGCGGAGCTTTGGAACAAGCCCCAAGATGGGATCTCGTGGATACAGAAAGTTACGGCAGTGGAATTAGGGTTTTGGCTCCTGTTCTGATCGTTTGGGGGTACGTGGATATATATAGGAGGAAGAAGTACGTCGATGGAGCAACAGGGGCCCCACGAGGGTGGAGGGCGCGCCTGGGGGGCAGGCGGCCCCCCTACCTCGTGGGCTCCTGTTGTGTGCCTTGACGTAGGGTCCAAGTCTCCTAAGTTGTATTCGATGAGAAAATCACGTTCCCGAAGGTTTCATTCTGTTTGGACTCCGTTTGATATTCCTTTTCTTCGAAACCCTAAAACAGGCAAAAACAGCAATTCTGGGTTGGGCCTCTGGTTAATAGGTTAGTCCCAAAAATAATATAAAAGTGGATAATAAAGCCCAATAATGTCCAAAAACAGTAGATAATATAACATGGAGCAATCAAAAATTATAGATACGTTGGAGACGTATCAAGCATCCCCAAGCTTAATTCATGCTCGTCCTCGAGTAGGTAAATGATAAAAACAGAATTTTTTATGCGGAGTGCTACTTGGCATAATTTTAATGTAATTCTTCTTAATTGTGGTATGAATATTCAGATCCAAAAGATTCAAGACAAAAGTTCATATTGACATAAAAATAATAATACTTCAAGCATACTAACAAAGCAATTATGTTTTCTCAAAATAACATGGCTAAAGAAAGTTATCCCTACAAAATCATATAGTCTGGCTATGCTCTATCTTCACCGCACAAAATATTTAAATCATGCACAACCCCGATGACAAGCCAAGCAATTGTTTCATACTTTTGACATTCTCAAAACTTTTTCAATCTTCACGCAATACATGAGCGTGAGCCATGGATATATCACTATAGGTGGAATAGAGTGGTGGTTGTGGAGAAGACAAAAAAGGGAGAAGATAGTCTCACATCAACTAGGCATATCAATGGGCTATGGAGATGCCCATCAATAGATATCAATGTGAGTGAGTAGGGATTGCCATGCAACGGATGCACTAGAGCTATAAGTATATGAAAGCTCAAAAAGAAACTAAGTGGGTGTGCATCCAACTTGCTTGCTCATGAAGACCTAGGGCAATTTGAGGAAGCCCATCATTGGAATATACAAGCCAAGTTCTATAATGAAAAATTCCCACTAGTATATGAAAGTGATAACATGAGAGACTCTCTACTATGAAGATCATGGTGCTACTTTGAAGCACAAGTGTGGTAAAAGGATAGTAACATTGTCCCTTCTCTATTTTTCTCTCACACTTTTTTCTCTTTTTCCTTTTTTTCTTTGGGCCTTTTCTCTTTTTATGGCCTCTTTTCTTTCTCTTTTTTTATTTTTCATCCGGAGTCTCATCCCGACTTGTGGGGGAATCATAGTCTCCATCATCCTTTCCTCACTGGGACAATGCTCTAAAAATGATGATCATCACACTTTTATTTTTCTTACAACTCAACAATTACAACTCGATACTTAGAACAAGATATGACTCTATATGAATGCCTCCGGCGGTGTACCAGGATATGCAATGACTCATGAGTGACAAGTATGAAAGAATTATGAATGGTGGCTTTGCCACAAATACTATGTCAACTACATGATCATGCTAAGCAATATGACAATGATGGAGTGTGTCATAAACGGGACGGTGGAAAGTTGCATGGCAATATATATCGGAATGGCTATGGAAATGCCATAATAGGTAGGTATGGTGGCTGTTTTGAGGAAGGTATATGGTGGGTGTATGATACCGGCGAAAGTTGCGCGGTATTAGAGAGGCTAGCAAAGGTGGAAGGGTGAGAGTGTGTATAATCCATGGACTCAACATTAGTCATAAAGAACTAATATACTTATTGCAAAAATCTACAAGTTATCAAAGCAAAGTATTACGCGCATGCTCCTAGGGGGATAGATTGGTAGGAAAAGACCATCGCTCGTCCCTGACCGCCACTCATAAGGAAGACAATCAATAAATAAATCATGCTCCGAATTCATCACATAACGGTTCACCATACGTGCATGCTACGAGAATCACAAGCTTCAACACAAGTATTTCTCAAATTCACAACTACTCAACTAGCATGACTTTAATATCACCATCTCCATATCTCAAAACAATTATCAAGTATCAAACTCATCAAAGTATTCAACACACTCATAAGAGAATTTTATTATCTTGCATACCAAGCATATTAGGATTTTAAGAAAATTACCATGCTATTAAGACTCTCAAAATAATCTAAGTGAAGCATGAGAGATCAATAGTTTCTATAAAACAAATCCACCACTGTGCTCTAAAAGATAAAAGTGAAGCACTAGAGCAAAATTATATAACTCAAAAGATATAAGCGAAGCACATAGAGTATTCTAACAAATTCCAAATCATGTATGGCTCTCTCAAAAGGTGTGTACGGCAAGGATGATTGTGGTAAACTAACAAGCAAAGACTCAAATAATACAGGACGCTCCAAGCAAAACACATATCATGTGGCGAATAAAAATATAGCTCCAAGTAAAGTTACTGATAGAAGTAGACGAAAGAGGGGATGCCTTCCGGGGAATCCCCAAGCTTTGCCTTTTATGTGTCCTTAGATTATCTTGGGGGTGCCATGGGCATCCCCAAGCTTAGGCTTTTGCCACTACTTGTTCCATAATCCATCAAATCTTTACCCAAAACTTAAAAACTTCACAACACAAAACTTAAAGTAGAAAATCTCGTGAGCTCCATTAGCGAAAGAGAATAAAAGATAACTTCAAGGTACTCTAATGAACTCATTCTTTATTTATATGGGTGTTATACCTACTGTATTCCAACTTATCTATGGTTTATAAACTATTTTACTAGCCATAGATTCACCAAAATAAGCAAACAACACACGAAAAACAGAATCTGTCAAAAACAGAACAGTCTGTAGTAATCTGTAGCTAGTGCAAGATCTGGAACCCCAAAAATTCTAAAATAAATTTCTGGACGTGAGTAATTTATCTATTAATCATATGCAAAAATAATTAACTAAATATCACTTCCCAAATAAAAATGACAGCAGTTCTCGTGAGCACTAAAGTTTCTGTTTTTTACAGCTAGTTCAACAAGACTTTCCCCAAGTCTTCCCAACGGTTCTACTTGGCACAAACACTAATTAAACACAAAAAACACAACCAAAACAGAGGCTATATAAATTATTTATTGAATAACAGAAAGTAAAAATATTGGGTTGTCTCCCAACAAGTGCTTTTCTTTAAAGCCTTATAGCTAGGCATAATATTTCAATGATGCTCACATGAAAGACAAGAATTGAAGCACAAAGAGAGCATTATAAAACACGTGACAAACACATCTAAGTCTAACATAATACCTATGCATAGGCATCTTATAGGCAAACAAATTATCAAGGCAAGCAAAAACTAGCATGTGCAAAGAAGAGGAAAGAAACAATAGCAATCTCAACATAACGAGAGGTAATTTAGTAACATGAAAATTTCTACCACCATATTTTCCTCTATCATAATAATTACATGTAGGATAATAAGCAAATTCAACAAAATAGCTATCACATAAAATATTTTCAACATGATCCACATGCATGCAAAGTTGACACTCTTCCAAAATAGTGGGATTAACATTAACTAAAGCAAAGATTTCATAAGATTGAACATTTTACAAATATGTGGGATCTAAAGTTGACACTCTTCCAAACACATTTTCAATAATATTGCAAACACTATTATCAATCTCATATTCATCATGGGGCTTAAATAAATTTTCAAGATCATAAGAAGAATCACCCCAATCATGATCATTGCAACAAGTAGAGGACATAGCAAAACTAGCATCCCCAAGCTTAGGGTTTTGCATATTATTAGCACAATTTACATAAATAGAATTCATAATAAAATCATTGCAATCATGCTTTTTATTCAAAGATCTACCGTGAATTGCTTCATAAAGTAATTCATCACACTTTTCAGATTCACGAATTTCAAGCAAAACCTCATAAAGATAATCTAGTGCACAAAACTCACTAGCAATTGGTTCATCATAATTGGATCTCTTAAGAAGATTAGCAAGTGGATGAGGATCCATAGATCTTAGGTTCTCTGTTTAGTAATAAATAAACAACTATTCCAACCATATGAGCAAACAAGAAACGGGCAAAAGAGGCAAACGGGAAAGAGAGGGAGGATAGAGAGAGAGCGAATAAAACGGCAAGGGTGAATTGGGGGGAGAGGAAAACGAGAGGCAAATGGAAAATAATGTAATGCGGGACATAAGGGTATGTGATGGGTACTTGGTATGTTGACTTTTGCGTAGGCCTCCCCGGCAATGGCGCCAGAAATCCTTCTTGCTACCTCTTTTAGCACTGCGTTGGTTTTCCCCGAAGAGGAAGGGATGATGCAGCAAAGTAGCGTAAGTATTTCCCTCAGTTTTTGAGAACCAAGGTATCAATCCAGTAGGAGGCTACGCGCGAGTCCCTCGTACATAAAAGATAACCAATCATAAATAAAAGAATTCAGAGAAGATTCAAATATTATTCATAGATAGACTTGATCATAAACTCACAATTCATCGGTCTCAACAAACACACCGCAAAAAGAAGATTACATCGAATGGTTCTCCACAAGAGAGGGGGAGAACATTGTATTGAGATCCAAAAAGAGAGAAGAAGCCATCTAGCTACTAACTATGGACCCGTAGGTCTGAGGTAAACTACTCACACTTCATCGGAGAGGCTATGGTGTTGATGTAGAAGCCCTCCGTGATCGATGCCCCTCCGGCGGAGCTCCGAAACAGGCCCCAAGATGGGATCTCGTGGATACAGAAAGTTACGGCGGTGGAATTAGGGTTTTGGCTCCTGTTCTGATCGTTTGGGGGTACGTGGATATATATAGGAGGAAGAAGTACGTTGGTGGAGCAACAGGGGCCCCACGAGGGTGGAGGGCGTGCCTGGGGGGCAGGCGCGCCCCCCTACCTCGTGGGCTCCTGTTGTGTGCCTTGACGTAGGGTCCAAGTCTCCTGAGTTGTATTTGATGAGAAAATCACGTTCCCCAAGGTTTCATTCCGTTTGGACTCCGTTTGGTATTCCTTTTCTTCGAAACCCTAAAACAGGCAAAAAAACAACAATTCTGGGCTGGGCCTCCGGTTAATAGGTTAGTCCCAAAAATAATATAAAAGTGGATAATAAAGCCCAATAATGTCCAAAACAGTAGATATAGCATGGAGCAATCAAAAATTATAGATACGTTGGAGATGTATCAGTGCATCCGTTGCATGACAATCCCTACTCACTCACATTGATATCTATTGATGGGCATCTCCATAGCCCGTTGATACGCCTAGTTGATGTGAGACTATCTTCTCCTTTTTTGTCTTCTCCACAACCACCCTTCTATTCCACATATAGTGCTATATCCATGGCTCATGCTCATGTATTGCATGAAGATTGAAAAAGTTTGAGAACATCAAAAGTATGAAACAATTGCTTGGCTTGTCATCGGGGTTGTGCATGATTTAAATATTTTGTGTGATGAAGATAGAGCATAGCCAGACTATATGATTTTGTAGGGATAGCTTTCTTTGGCCATGTTATTTTGAGAAGACATGCTTGCTTTGTTAGTATGCTTGAAGTATTATTATTTTTATATCAATATTAAACTTTTGTCTTGAATCTTATGGATCTGAATATTCTTGCCACAATAAAGAGAACTACATGGATAAATATGTTAGGTAGCATTCCACATCAAAAATTCCGTTTTTATCATTTACCTACTCGAGGACGAGCAGGAATTAAGCTTGGGGATGCTTGATACGTCTCCAACGTATCTATAATTTTTGATTGTTCCATGCTATTATATTATCAACCTTGGATGTTTTTATATGCATTTATATGCTATTTTATATGATTTTTGGGACTAACCTATTAACCTAGAGCCTAGTGCCAGTTTCTGTTTTTTCCTTGTTTTAGAGTATGGCAGAAAAGGAAAATCAAACGGAGTCCAATTGACCTGAAACTTCACGGAACTTATTTTTGGAACGAAAGCAATCCAGGAGACTTGGAGTAGACGTCCGGGAAGCTTCAGGGGAGGCACGAGACAGGGAGGCGCGCCCTACCCCCTGGGCACACCTCCCACCCCCGTGGGCCCCTCGTGGCTTCCCTGACCAACTTCTTTCGCCTATATATGTCCATATACCCTAAAACATGAGGGAGCACAGTAGATCGGGAGTTCCGTCGCCAGAAGCCTCTGTAGCCACCGAAAACCAATCTAGACCCGTTCCAGCACCCTACCGGAGGGGGGGACTCCCTCTCCGGTGGCCATCTTCATCATCCCGGCGCTCTCCATGACGAGGAGGGAGTAGTTCACCCTCGGGGCTGAGGGTATGTACCAGTAGCTATGTGTTTGATCTCTCTCTCTCTCTCTCTCTCTCTCTCTCGTGTTCTTGAGGTTGTATGATCTTGATGTATCGCGAGCTTTGCTATTATAGTTGGATCTTATGATGTTTCTCCCCCTCTACTCTCTTGTGATGAATTGAGTTTTCCCTTTGAAGTTGTCTTATCGGATTGAGTCTTTAAGGATTTGAGAACACTTGATGTATGTCTTGCACGTGCTTATCTGTGGTGACAATGGGATATCATGTGATCCACTTGATGTATGTTTTGGTGATCAACTTGCGGGTTCTGTGACCTCGTGAACTTATGCATAGGGGTTGGCACACGTTTTCGTCTTAACTCTCCGGTAGAATCTTTGGGGCACTCTTTGAAGTACTTTGTGTTGGTTGAATAGATGAATATGAGATTGTGTGATGCATATCGTATAATCATGCCCACGGATACTTGAGGTGACATTGGAGTATCTCGGTGACATTAGGGTTTTGGTTGATTTGTGTCTTAAGGTGTTATTCTAGTACGAACTCTATGATAGATTGAACAAAAAGAATAGCTTCGTGTTATTTTACTACGGACTCTTGAATAGATCGATCAGAAAGGATAACTTTGAGGTGGTTTCGTACCCTATCATAATCTCTTCGTTTGTTCTCCGCTATTAGTGACTTCGGAGTGACTCTTTGTTGCATGTTGAGGGATAGTTATATGATCTAATTATGTTATTATTATAGAGATGACTTGCACTAGTGAAAGTATGAACCCTAAGCCTTGTTTCAACACATTGCAATACCGTTTGTGCTCACTTTTATCATTAGTTACCTTGTTGTTTTTATATTTTCAGATTACAAAAACCTTTATCTACTATCCATATTGCACTTGTATCACCATCTCTTCGCCGAACTAGTGCACCTATACAATCTACCATTGTATTGGGTGTGTTAGGGACACAAGAGACTCTTTGTTATTTGGTTGCAGGGTTGTTTGAGAGAGACCATCTTCATCCTACGACTCCCATGGATTAATAAACCTTAGGTCATCCACTTGAGGGAAATTTGCTACTGTTCTACAAACCTCTGCACTTGGAGGCCCAACAACGTCTACAAGAAGAAGGTTGTGTAGTAGACATCATTTGTCTTTGGTGTCTTCGTTCGTATGTGTTCGTGTGTCTTTAGGTTGGATCCTTTATATATACGCTTCTCCACGTCAGCGGATGTTGCTGTTCTGGAGCGTTGATCCTATTTGGCCTTAGCACGATGACTTCCCGACTGTGTACTACAACAAGGTTTGCCCGGCTCCAGTGATTGAGGGGTAATGACGGCTCTAGTGCTTATTATTGTCGCTAGATGGTCTATGGACCTGGATGTAATTTTTACTTCTAGTGTTCCTTGTACTGTCTTGACAATTGATGAATAGCTTGGAAGTCCCCCCCCCCCCCCCAATTTTTTTTAATATATTAAGCATGTATTTTTTTCTTTATAAAGTATGTCCAATTTTTACGTAGCAAGATAAATATTGTCTTTAATTCTCATTATAATGCCGAATCAAATTTCTACATGATGGTTTTCTTAGCACGGCGGTGATTTATCATGTGTGAGGATCTTGATGACAAGAAAGCATCCATAGAATTAATAGAGGACAAGCAATTTAGGCATCTTGTTTGACCTCCACGCTGTGAGTTATTAGGTTCGACGCTTTTCGCTTGCTTGATGTAACATGGAGCTTCAATTTGGAGAACCTATTGCTCGAGATTGCTAGGGTGACTCCAAATTTTGAAAATGCTCACCATCCTATAAGTACGAGTATTTCTTTTAAAGACTACACTTGGTAAAAATATGAAGAAATAGCCCATTTTAAGTAGTTTCAGAATCATTCCTTTAATAAATACAAAAAGTATGCATTTTAGGATTTCAACAAAACATGAGTGGCTGAATTGTTATTGATGCAATAAGTATAGATGATGATCCACAAACGTAGGGATCGCAATAGTCTTCGAGAGAAGTATCACAACTCAACTTTATTGATTCGGCACAGTATTTAAAAACTTTAGTAGCTAGTGGTAGACTTGTTCATTCAACCACACATGAAATAATGCTTGTTTGCAAGAATTATTAGTAGCAATGACAATACGGTGAATGAAGTGGTGTGCATGACAAAGAGTATCACAACAACAAATTTACCCGCAGCTGCCGAGTACAAGTAACTTTAAAGAGAGCAACAATATAATAGTATTAAACATAAGCATAGGGATGAATATTTGAGACGTTCTATGGACAATTTCTGGGTCACACTAGCGAAGAAAGAGGGCATCAATCGCCGACAGAAGAAAAAAATACTCCCTCCGTACTCCATATATTAAATTTGACTGAAGTCAAACTTCATAAAGTTCGACCAAGTTTATAGAAAAAAATATGAACATTTACATTAACAAATCTATATGATGTGAAGGTATATTTAATAATGAATCTAATGGTATTGATTTGTTAATTTATATGTTAATATTTTTGTCTATAAACTTTGTTAAAGTTTACAAAGTTTGACTTTGACCAAAGCTAATATGCGGAGTAAATAAAAACGGAGGCAGTACGCTCTACTCGCTCGAAGAAATCCCTCCCGCTTCATTTTTGGGCCAGCCCATCTAGCGGTTCGCTCGTTTATTTTCCTTGCTTGCTTGGAGCGATCGTTGTACTGGTTTTTGGTCTGGTTTTTCTTTTTCTTATCATATTCTTTACTTTTTCTTTGTTTCTTATGGTTTTATTTGTTTTTTCTGCTTTTTTATTTTTTAGGTTTTAACTGTTTTTATTTCTCTCTCTTTTTCTACAATTTCTTCCAGTTTTCTTTATTTCATTTCATTTCCTTTTTTTGATTTTTTTTTCCTTTTTTCTTTGTTTTTGATACTTCCATTCTGTTTCATTAGTTTTAATTTTTTATTTGTTTATTTATTTATTTTCATTAATTTTTCCTTTTCTATTTGTTTCTTTGGTTATTTCCCCCTTTTTTCTTCAGTACATGTGAAACATTTTGTTGGTACACATTGAACATTTTTCATACACGATTTACTTTTTTGAAATAAAAAATGTAATTTTTTGAATACATGGTCAATATTTTAAAATACCGAGTGAACACTTTTTAGTGGCAATAAATATTTTTCACACATAGTCTACGTTTTCATATACATAAGAAACATTTTTATAAGATGTTTTCATTTCGTAAAGTCAAAATTAATAATTTAAGATATATGATTTTTGATGCGTACTTTTATGTCATGTCATTTGAACATTTTTATTGTGCATAAGAAACAATTTTTTATAGACGTTTAAATATTTTTTTCAATAGATAATATTTTATCATACGCACTGTTTTTTAATACATTTTTCACTACAGGAAAAACATTTTTCTATACACGTTTGACAGTTTTTAAATGCTTGATTTATATCTTTTAAATACATGATTAAATTTTTGAAATGCTTCATTGACATTTTTTTAATACATGATTAAACTTTTACATACACATTTTGTATCTTTGATATGCAATTTTGTATACATGACACCATTTTTTACACATTTAACATTTTTCAAATGCTTGATTAATATATATATATATATTTCTAATTTTTGACATAAATCATGTTTGTAATATATATTGTTAGGATATTTGGGAGTATAAAAAGAAAAAACGAAAATGAAAACATAAAAAAAGGGGGGTTCTGGCCTCACGCGCTCCTGGGCCAGCCCATCTTGGCGTTGAGAGGTGGGGGTATTTTGGATCTTCAAGATTTTTATGTTCTTCGTCAACGTCTACTGATCATTATAGTTTTGCGAGAATAAACTTCCTCTCGTTCTTTTGGTGGTGCCATGAGGTTTGAGAGTTTTCTATCCTCGCAGATCCGATTATTTGGATCTAATGAGTTTATGTTGTTGTGTCAAACTTTTTTTTGTTGGTCTGATTTCTTTGTGGAGGTGAAATCTTGCATCGGCACCATGGTGAAGATATAGTGATTCAATGGCCTGCACTTCTAAGAGATCATCCCCGGCTCAAGTACATTCATCGATCAAGGCTTCCCATCTTTGTGGATGGACGACTCAAGGCATTTTCAAAAATCATTATAGATAATGTTCGTGCGGGTAAAAGAGTGACAACACCGTTGCTCCAGTCCAATTGCAGCTTCTTTACCAAAGTCTTAGTATTTATTCGAGCAGAGATTGATACCGTGAAGAAGGTGATTTCAAGAGATTTTATTGTAATTCTTAGTCATAGGAGTTACTTTGTATTTTCTTGAATCTTAGGTCCAAATCACCATATCTATAATTGTTATGAGTATGAATAAAATTACAGGTGTTCCTCAAAAAAAAAAAAACTACGCCTCACTATAAGTGAGACCATGATGCCTATTTGACGCCGCCAGCGCCGGTTAAAGGCAACTCATCAAACTGGCGCACGCTTGTGTCCTGGGCTTGGACCATTTTTCAAAACTTTTAGAAATTTTTGTGGGTAGTGAGATTCGAAGTACGAACCTCAGTGTTTCCTTCCAAACGTAGTAACCAACTTGGACGGCTCACCTATTGTGCCTACTAGTACTTCTTTTCATGTTCTGCGCCTTCGAGACTCCGGGTTTTTCGGTTTTATGTTGGCCGATTTTTTTTTGCCTCTTCTCTTTCTCATTCTTTTTTTCATTTTATTTTCCTTTTTAATTTGTGAACTATTTCTTCAATTCATGAACTTTGATCAAATTCATGATTTTTTTCAAATGCATGAATGTTTTTCAAATTCACAAACTCTTTTCAGTTTTTATGAAATCCTGCGAAGTTTTTTGAAATTTGTGTACTTAAAAAACACTATGATTTTTTTTATTTTTCCTGATTTTTTCAAATGTCATGAACTTTTCCAAAACATTTGAACTTTTGTGAAATTTGTGAAGTTATTTTCAGATTCACGCACTTTTTAAAAATTGGTGAACTTTTTTCACATTCATGATTTTTTCGAACTCACGAACTTTTTTTAAATTCATGAACTTTCTTCAAATGTGCACTTTATTAAATTTGTGAACCTTTTCCAAAATCGTGAATATTGTTTTTCAAAATCTATGATTTTTTAAATATTTGTGAAGCTTTGAAATGTCATGAACTTTTTCACAAATTTCTTTTTTTCTAAGTCCGGAACTTTTTCAAAATTTTAAACTTTTTCTCAAATTTGTGTAGTTTTGTTCACAAATTAAAAAATGTTCATATATTTTGAATACCATTGGCCATGTTCATATATTTTTGAAAACCACTTGTCGCAGAAAAGGCTGCGACAAATGATTCGGGATGGGGGGAGTAGTACACTAGATCGTATCGTAGGATTTTTTTTAAGGGGAAGAGGGCGGAGGGGAGGTCGTACTGTAGATAATCTCCACCTCTATAAAAATCTGAGTCGGTGGTGATGGTGTGTCTTCCATTCTTAGTTTAAAACCATCGGATCTGCATCTAATGGACAAGAAGCAATTTGTGGCGATTTTGCAGAAAGGCGCCCGCGTCGAGGTAGATATTTTTAGATAAACCCCCGTCTCTCCCGACTAGCCACATTTTAGAAAAAAAGCTCCATACAAACATGCAGCAGTAGACAGTGTCAAAACCGATCTATCATTGTGGTTGTTGTCGGCATCGTTCGGCCTGCTCCTCTCCACCCTATCGCCCACCACCACCATGACTCTCCCCTCCTAGTTGTCTTCCCCACTCCCTTCCTTCCTCCGCCCGACCACGACAAGCACGACACCGACGTCGTCAGTCGGCCGACACATCTCCTGCTTCTCCTTTGTTGCAGTAGTCCGACCACCCATCATCAACACCACACCACCCTCATCCTCGTCTTCCCCTGCCCCCCCCCCCCGTCTCCTCCTCTGATGAACTACGCACCGCAACTCTGCCTCTAGCGGCATCCGTGCCCTAACAAAGCCCCTCATGCCTCCTCCATTTCCTTCTGCAGCAACCCCCTACCACCACTGCCCCCGGCTATGTGCTGCTCATCCTCGGCAACATTACCTCCACCTACTAGTAGCAAGCAGCAGATTTCTTGCGATTTGCGTTTCTCTTGAAGCATATCTTTTGCTTCCAGAGTAGGCATTTGGCCTCTGTTTTTCCAGCCGCCGTTTATCCCATTCACCGATATTGTAATGTATAATGACTATAGAGTTATGCATAATTAAACATATCTTGCCCAGTCTCAAGTTGGTATTGTGAAGCACTACTTTGACTTCAAAACCAGGCTTTACTTCCTTTTTCCTAGCTGTTATTTAGTGTAAAATCTTCTTGAGAGATCATCTATTTTGTCATTGATGGAGGTGACTGGTTTTCATTGTTTGAAATAATAAATGCTTTGTTTGTGCTCTACTCTTATGAAAGAGCTCGTGCTTTGTTCTCTAAGAGTTGACCCAATTGTGAGTATTGTAGTATTTTGTTTCCAGCGAAGAACTCATTGAAATTCATATGAGAAGTGACTTTATAGTTTCACTCATGAAAATATTATCAGACTAACAGATTTGATGGTGTCATATTCAGTATGTTTTTCGTTAACCAGAGATAAAGATATGGGTAACGGAGACGGGGCCCTTCGCTGATAGGAACTCTGCCCGCGCCTCTCCCTTCCGCCCGCGCCGCTGGCCGCTCCGGCCATGGCGGCCACCAAAATCCCGGCCTTTATGGCTGCCAGCTGCGCCTCCCGCCCCCTCGCGCCAGCCCGTAGGAGCTCCTCCCCGCCCTCTGGGGTCGCGCTTTGATCCGGTGGACCATCCCAGCTCTCCTCTCCTCGATCTGCGGCCTCGACGGTAGCTGCGTCAGATTTGGCCTCGACGCCGCGAATCTTGCGGCGCGGCGAACCTTCCGGGGCCGGGGCGCGACTCGGACCACCGGATCTGGGGGCCTCTCCTGTTGGGGGCCAGGCGCGCCTTAAATCCGTTGTGGTTCGCCCCTCCTCACCGGCCTCCCTTGCCTCTTCGGGCCAGGCCAGCATGGTGGGGGGGGGGGATGGACGGAGGTCAAGTCCCAGAAGAATGGGAGAGCCGTCTCCCACTCGGCGGATCGAGGCGGGCGCGCTCCGATCCAGCGCTCGGACCGCCACAAATCATTCAATGCGGATGCGGGGAGGGAGGCCTTTTTAAGCAAGTTCAAAGGTAAATGCTTCCGTTGCCTCAGTAAGCGCCACCGTCGTGTAGATTGCCGGGATCCCCTCCGCTGCATCATCTGCAAGCGGGCGGGCCATTTCGGAAAGGAGTGCCCGCAAAACCCAAGAAACGGTGGCCCGGGAGGGACTGCCCGTGCTCGCTTGGTCTTCCTGGCTGTGCCAAGAGCCCCGATCCGCGACCGCGTCGTCTTCCCGCCAACGCCACCACCACCCCGCCCTCCTGCCCCCATGGCAAGCCTCGCTCTTTGCGACCCGGCCAGGAGGCCGCGGGAGAGCAACAAGATCATCGTGGCCTCCCCGGCGTTGGAGATCGAGGAGCACGTGCTGCGCCAGCACGCGGTCACCCTCACCGCCGCGGACCGCTCGCACTCCACCATCCCCGCCACGGTGGGCAGGGTCATCCTCGAGCAGCTCTCCACCCCCCCGCACCTGCTCCGCGTCACCGCCCACCAACCAGAAGCATTCCTAGTCCACTTCGATCTCCCTGCGCACCGGGACAACGCCGTGCGCCGGGGCGTCATCAAGGTGGAGGGATGCAAGTACTTCATCAGGGCTTGGAATGAAGACGACCATGCCGCGCTGCTCAAGTTCCATCACCACGTTCGCGTTGTCGTCGAAGACCTACCCATGCAGTTCTGGTCGCTGCTGGGTGCGGAGGAGGCTCTCGGCGATGTCGGCCGCATCGACCGGCACGACTCGCGCACCCTGGAGCGAGGACACACCAAGACGTTTGCGTTCTGGCTCTGGGTGTGGGATGTTGCCCACATCCCCACCAAGCGCGCGCTCTGGGTGCTCAAGTGGGGCGTGGGCCGGGCGGACGAGATCATCGGCCTCGCCCCCACTGATCGTCGCATCCCCCGGCGCCAGGCGTTCGGCGCTACGATCTTCTGATTCACGTCGACCTGCTGGAGGACTAGACCCCCCTCTCGCCGCGCTCTTCACACTCCGGCCAGAGCAGGCTGCCATCCTCGGATGAAGATGACGATCGCCCCTTCCCGCGCTTCGAGCCTGGTACATGGGTAGCGCGCGTCGAAGATGGGCAGAGCAAGGCGCGCAGCCGGGCGTCGCGCGTCGGGGCTGCGGCCTGCGGCTCGGTGCTCGGTGGTGGTGCCCGTGACCGCGAGGGGGACGGCGGATGTGGCGGCACTGGGGCATCTCGCTCCTGGAAGGATCGCCTGCTTGGCGGTGGATGCCACGCCAGGGGCTGCAGCGAAGACGTCGTCAGGGAGGCGCATCGGCGCCGCAGCAGATCCCCTGCCGGGCGTCGCCACGGGACGAACCGGCGTGGCCGTCAGGCGGGCGGCAAGGCCACGGGCGCGCAAGCCCTACGCGCAACACCACCGCTCCCCCTGCGATCTGCGTCTCCTCCTCCCCCCGTCGTGGAGGCGGACCTGGTGGCCCAGTTCTTCTCCTTCTCCGACAATGGGCGCGCCCTGCCTCCCCCCTCCCCCCCCGCGCGCACGGACTGCATGCAACTGGAGCTTGAGAGCGCCATGCAAGAAGCCCTGGTCACCCCGCTGGCTTTCGAAGACGGTGGCCGCTCTCCTCCCCCCCCAAGCCACAACCCCCCCCCCCCCCGAGCTGGAGAGCCCGGAAATGCTCCCGTGCCTTCTGCCCTGCATCGCCTCCCCTGCAGCGGCGACGGTGGGCTTCCAGATGGAGGCAGTCATCCACCAGGTGGGAGCCATGCGCATCGACAACGGGAAGGCGTAGGTGGAGGAGCTGTTCGCCCCGGTGCCACCCCCGATTCTCTCCAGCCAGCCTCCCCGTCCTCGCCTCTCCGCCCCGCCCAAGTCCAGGGCCACCTCCGCCCCATCCCGCCGCAGCGCTCGGTAGGCGGCCGCGGGCTCCTCCACCCCAGTGGCGCAAAGAGCGGTGTTGCGCCTCGTTCAGGAGCTGGGAAAGCTTGGGCCGAGGGACAAGATGACTGAAAGAGCTGCAACACGAATCATGAAGTGCTTCCAGGAACCACTCTCCGATGGCAACATTGCGGCGATCGCCAAGCTCATGGGGCTCGACTAGGGTGCTCTGAAGATCGCGGCGGGCATGGCAGGAATCGCCGACGTGGAGGAGATCATGCAAGGCTGATCATGTTGGTAGTTTTAGTGTTAGCTAGTCTCCGCCAGTGGCTGGTCTTAAACCAGTTCGAGTTAGGATTAGTTTCCATGTTTAGTTCTAAGGCAATGTGGACGGCTCGACGACGACGGGGTTTTGGGGCTACTGGTGGCCGTCGTCGCCCCTGGTTTCGCTATACGGTGTTTCTGTTTGCTTCAAGTAGATGGTTCAGTTGGCAGTGCAAGTTCCAGTTCCTCCGATGAATGACGACAATCTAACCTTCATGACCTGGAACGTTAGAGGTTTAAACTGCCCGGCAAAACGCACGGCCGTCAGCAACGTAGCCTCCTCCCATAGGGTAGCAGTGCTGTGTTTACAGGAGACTAAGATCGATGCTTGGACGACTGCGGTAGCTAGCGAGATAGGAGGTAGCAGATTGCAGGGGTGTGTGGTGCTGCCGGCGACGGGGACGAGAGGAGGCGCGACGATCTTTTGGGACAAGGATGTAGTCGACGTAGCTTCGCACTACCTGGGTAGTTTCTCCATTACGGCTAGGGTGCACGAAAGGAGTTCAGGGAAGGATTTCTGGATGACCACGGTCTACGGCCCAACTGATGATGCACAAAAAGAGAGCTTCCTATCGGAGATAGCAGCTGCCGCCCCCTCCCCCCCACTGACGAGCCGTGGATGATCAATGGTGATTTCAACATGATTTATCAAGCGCGAGACAAGAGCAACTCCAACATAAACAGAAGGATGATCGGGAAGTTTCGGCGGGCCATGGATTTAGCAGGGTTGAAGGAAATCAAGTGCAAAAACCGGCGTTTCACTTGGAGCAATGAGAGAGAAAAGCCTACCATGTGTAGTATTGACAAGATTTTCTGCAACGCGCGCTGGGAGGAATCGCACCCCGACCACATGCTGGCCGCTGCATCAACCTCCTTCTCAGATCACTGCCCTTTGGTCCTCTTTGCTGTGGATACACCTTGGAGAAGCGCTAGGTTCAGATTTGAAAAATTCCGGCCAAAATTTCCTCATTTCCTCCAAACGGTCACTCATGCCTGGCAAAGGCCAGTACAACACGACTGCCCTTTCGTCAGGATCAAGATGAAGCTTGACAGAACAGCGGCTGATCTGAGAATTTGGAGCAAGGCCTCTTTTGGTAAAGGAAAAATGCAGCTGCACATTGCAGGTCATCCGCCTGTTTGACGTAGCGCAAGAAAGCAGAGTGCTCACGCCTGCAGAATTCCACCTGAGAAAGCAGCTCAAGTTGAAAGTGCTTGGTTTAGCAGCCATTGAGCGGGCAAGAAGAAGGCAAGCCTCTAGGATCACCTGGCTAAAGGCGGGAGATGCAAACACGAAGTTTTTCCACGCAAGAGTGAAAGCTAGAAGGAGAAAAACTTCATTCACTCCCTCAGGGAGGATGGCTTGGAGGTCTTTGATCACAACGGGAAGGAGAGGATTGTTCACGACCACTTCGTCAGATCTCTGGGCAAGTAGGAGGACAGAAAAGCCACCATAAATTGGGAACGACTGGCCATCCCCACCATTGATCCGCAAGGATTGGACTCGCCGTTCTCCATGGCCGAGGTCTGGCCAGCCATTGTCTCCTCCCCAACAGAAAAAGCTTCTAGCCCAGACGGATTCACGGGGCAATTCTTCCGCTCCTGCTGGCACATCATTCAGGATGATATCATGGTAGTGTGTAACAAGTTCCATCAGGTGGCTGGGCAAAACTTCCATAAGATCAACACGGCCCTGATTACGCTAATGCCAAAGAAAGATGGAGCTTCAGAGGTCAACCATTTTTGCCCAATCAGCTTGATTCACTCAGTTGCCAAACTTATCTCCAAAGTGCTCTCTGCAAGGCTGGCACGGGTCCTAGATACGATCATCTCGCCGGCGCAGACTGCTTTTCAGAAAGGCAAATGCATTCACGAAGCTATCAATATGTGCAGAGTTGTGTTCGGATGTTGCATAGGACGAAGAAAAAGGCCCTTTTCTTCAAACTGGACATAGCAAAGGCTTTTGATTCGGTGTCCTGGGAGTACTTGCTCGAGCTCAAGCAAAAAATGGGTTTCCCTCCGAGGTGGAGAAACTGGATTGCGCTGCTACTCTCCTCTACCACATCCTCCTGCTTGCTCAACGGAACGCAGGGCCAACCTATTTCCCATGGCTGTGGCTTTAGGCAGGGTGATCCTCTATCCCCGCTGCTTTTCATCCTGGCGATCGACCCCCTCCACCACCTCCTTCAAGCGGCTGCGGAGGAAGAGATGATCGCTCGGCTGCCAGGCCGGGGCATCAGCATGCGAGTTAGCTTATACGCTGATGACGCCGTCATTTTCGCCAACCCGGTTAAGGAGGAAGTGGATGCCCTGCTACACTTGCTCAGGAGATTCGGGGAAGCAACGAGGCTGAGGCTAAACCAGGCAAAATCTGCAGTCATCCCTATCAACTGTGCTGATGTTCAGTTAGACGTGGTTCTGCAAAACTTTGGGGGGTGCAGTCTGCGTTCCCAACCACATACCTGGGGCTGCCAATCTCCCCAAGGAAGCTAAGGCTGGTGCATTTCCAATTTATCATTGACCGGATTCGCTCAAGGCTGGCTGGGTGGAAAGGAAAACTGATGAACATGGCAGGAAGAAGAGTACTGGTGCGTGCCGTCTTGACGGCGCTGCCGGTGTTTGCAATGACTGTACTCAAAATGCCGAAAAAGATCCCAAAAGAGGTCGACAAAGCAAGGAGACAATTCTTATGGGCTCAGGATGAGACTGTCACCGGTGCCAAATGCAAGGTGGCCTGGGGCAAAGTCTGTCTTCCGGTGGACAAGGGGGGGGCCTGGTTTGCTGGATCTTCACCGTTTCAGCATAGCTCTCCGGCTGCGCTGGCTGTGGCTCTCCTGGCAACAACCACGCCGGCCTTGGATGAACTTCCCGGCCCCATGTGCCAAGGAGGACCTGGAGTTGTTTGCAGCGGCCACCAACGTGCACTTGGGCAACGGAAAAACAGCGCATTTCTGGAGTTGCAAATGGATTGGGCCGGTGGCGCTGCAGCACGAGTTCCCTGCATTGTTTCAGCACTCCAGAAGGAAAAACATGACAGTTCATGATGCGCTGGCAGATGACACATGGGTGCGTGACCTACGGCATGGCAACACAGCAGAGATTTGCCCACCAGTTTTTGCAAATGTGGAGGAAGATTCAGGGCGCAGGCATCCTTCTTTCCTCCGATGAGGACACGATCAACTGGGCGGCAACCACAGGAGGAGGAAATTACTCGGCAAAGGCTGCTTATGAATTACAAATCAGTGACATCCCACCCTCAGGTGAAAAAACCGCGATTTGGAAAGCCTGGGCACCTGGTACGGTGAAGATTTTTGCTTGGCTGCTCCACCAAGACAAGCTTTGGTGCAACGATCGCCTTCAACGGCGAGGGTGGCCCAATGGGTATTTCTGTGCTTGCTGCAATAGGAATTTGGAAAGCTCAATTCACCTCTTCTGAGACTGCCCTTTCTCCCGAACGGTCTGGCAGGCAGCGTCGCGTAGACGCGGTTGCGCGGTGCTCATGGAAGCGCGGGATGAAGGTCACAACTCTCGCAGGCACTGGGAAAGGCTGATTGCTTCAACACCACAAAAGCTACAGAAAGGGGCTAAGGACGATGTTGCTGCTGATCACGTGGGAGCTTTGGAAAGAGAGAAATGCGAGTGTGTTCAGAAGGAAAACGCCCCGAACGGAGGACGTCCTGCGAGCCATAAACAACACGATGGAGCTCTGGCGGCTAGCAGGAGCGCGATGCATAGAGGCCCCTTTCGGGGAGGATGTAATGAGATAAACACCATGGTCTTGTAGCTGGCCACTCCTGGCCACTCTTAGCTCTCTCATTACCACGATCACTTGATCACCTATGTATTTCCCGCTACTTTCTTCTAAATCAATGAAGCCGGTGACCCCGGATCTTTAAAAAAAATATAAAGATATGTGATGTACATGTGTATTTTGATAACAGTTATTTTGCATGAGCAAAGCGAAAATATTTGGTCTGGTCAACACTCTCAAATGTGTAATACCAGATCAATCACCAAGTGAGGCAATTTGGCTCCGTGGATCTAGGGAGCCTGGAACTTTATTTTATTTGAAAAGGATATTTAAAAATTCCAAGACAATCGATTTTTCCCTTTGGTATAGTTGTTCTCCACAAATATGTAAAGTTCCATCAAATACTATATGATGATGTGCAGGCTACGAAAGAAATCAAACAATTTAGCCTCAAAGCAACACAATTTTCTAACTAGATCCGGTTGGCTGCTTCGGAGGCCAGGCCAGAGCAGAGTGAATCCGCGGCGACATGGTTGATGGATTTCGATGAGGCCAAACCGAGCATTACTTTGAGGGAGCTTTGATTCTTTTTTTATTTAACAAAGAACAGATTTTATTAATTTAAAAATAAAGCATCAAATTGATACAATATAATAAGCACACACCCGGTCTCTGCATAGTTAGAATGCACACAACCAACATCAGCGCACACACAAACAAAAAACTACTATTACATGTACCATCCTCACCTGCATTAAAATGCTTCGACTATTATACATGTACAGATGAAATACCAACTCATACACCATAGAATAAAAAATATTTTCTTCAGGAGAGAGGAAGGCCGTTATAGAACAAAAATAAAGGTAAAACTTCATTTTGTAAGACTTGCTCTACATGATGTTGGCTTACAACCCGATATTATAAACCTGCAATACCAATCGGCACGCACGCACGCACGAGGCTCTAAAGCACTCATCTAAACCTGTATATGCACCTTACATCCACGAGCAATCAACCCATAATAATTTACACAACCATCACACAAAATCGCATGAACGGGTTCGTTCCATTCCTGTGTTTGGTTGAGGAACCAAGTGGAACAGAATGGAATGGTTCCATTCCACGGGAACGGGTCCGTTCCATTCCTGTGTTTAATACCAATAAAATGCAAAACGGATTAGTTCCGTTCTTGTGTTTGGTTGGATAGATGGAATGAAAAATGGAACCCCATAAAATCTGAAATTTTGGTAGCATTTCATTTGTATTTCAAAGACAAACAACATAACAATATATCCATACATGCATACATGCCAAGTTCACTGCCATACATGAGTTCACAATATCAAATCATCCAGCAACAAGTGCACTACATCCGTACATGCCAAGTTCACTGCTAGCAGCCAATTGCTGCCTTCACTGCTCGTTCGCTACTAGCAGGAAAACCAGACATACCATCCCTTCACTGCTAGCAGCAGAACCAGACGCAGCAGCCGCACCGGTCGTTCCTTGCGCTCCGGCCTTCCCGCTGCAAGTGGCCACCCCTGCTAGTTCGCCCGCGCCGCCAGTTGCCGCCCCGCTGAAGGTGGCCACCCCTGCCAGTCCCCCGCCCCGCTGCCAGTCCCCACCCTCTGCTAGGTCGCCACCAAGATCCTGATGCACGCCATGACGGAGGAGAGACGACGGGGATGAGAAGGATTGCGACGCCGGAGAGGGATAGAGGGGGCAAATCGAGATGTGGGGGCGACGTGGGAGGGTTGGCGGCACTGAGAGAGGGAGTCGCGAGAGGATAGGGCTGGGTGCGTGCGAGAGGCTCGTTCCTTATCGTCCGCCCGAATCGGAGGTATCCCTCGGTTCCGCATATAGTGCGAATATTCCGTTTTCTGGGATTGGTGGGTTTCGGTCCGTTCGACTAACTAAACATGGGAATGGGCTATAGGAACCGTACGGATCCATGACGTTCCATCTGATGACAGCAACTGAACACACCCTAAAGCACTCATCTAAACCTGTACATGCACCTTACATCCACGAGCAATCAACCCATAATAATTTACACAACCATCACACAAAATCGCTGCTAGTACAAGTGCACACCACGCACGTGCCACCCCCCCGCGCACACACACCCCAAAAACCCCACTCCTCCTCCTTTTAACAAGGGATCAAACGGGGCAACAGCACAAAAGCATGGAACGGAATAGAACCACCTGGCTGGGAAGGACGATGACATTCCTTGGCGAGTTGGCGTTCACGAGAAACCGACAGTTTTCCCCAGCAGCCACAAGAAGAGCGTCCACTTGAGCATGAATATCGTGTGGAGGTACGACCGGTCCAGCGCGAACCCGAACACGGTGATGCCGGCCTTGTTGTTCTCCAGGTACGTCACTGCATGCAAGAGCGTTTTTCATCAGCCCCAAGATCATCTCATGGAAACTCAACGAAATTTACGCGATGATCATACGTACCTAGTGCCTGCCTCTTCTGGAAGGAGATCACGTGCGTGTGAGGCTGGAGGAACTTGGTGTTCTCCAGCATGTCCTCGTCCCCGGCATCCTCGTTGGACTCGCAGTCGCTCTCGTCCTCGGGGTACTCTTCCAGCATGGAGTTCTGATTGGATCCCGGATCTATCTCGTCGTCCGGGACCGGCTCGATGGTGCAGCAGGCGTGCCACTTGGTGGTTTGGCCTGTCAGGGCCTGCGCCTGGTGAGTGATCTTAGCAGCGCTGCTCAGGATTATGATGAGCCCAGACATGAGCACAACTGAACATAACTGCAGAATTCAACATGGAGATGCATTAGAACCAGTACCTGAAAATGGTGCCAAGTCTGCACGGCTGAGACAATGTTGTAGTAAGATCTATCCGAAAACTCCTAGTGCTTTCAACGTTTTTCAGTTCAAAATGCCGTAAATTTACTGCATATATTTGTTTCGAGTTAAGCTGCTCGTAATTAGCAGCTTGTGCTAGCACAAATACAGTAGTGCTGCCAAATAGCTGAAGTAACACTGAAACTACAACTTGTAATGACCTGTTAGATTTGTTTTTTCGATCAACAGGGGCTCACCCCCAGTTCCATTTTCATTGAAATCTACTCCCTCCGTTCTAAATTACTCGTCGTGGTTTTAGTTCAAATTTGAACTAAAACCACGACAAGTAATTTGGAACGGAGGGAGTATTAGATTTGTTAACACAGTATAGGTCGCTGTTTGCGATTATGAAAAGATCCGAAAGCTACAGGAGCTCTACACCTTATATACACTGTTCCAAGCCCCTTCAGTTTGTGATTTCAAATTTTCAATAAGGCAATAACACTGATTCATGACCCTACTTGTACCTTTTCACAAAGATGGCAGCATTCAGAAATGAATGAAGTCCCATTTTCAGGCCCAGCGACAGATTGATGGCCAGCAGAGTGAATCAGGCAATCGAAGCTTACCGCGAGCTCGCCGGTATGGAGGAAGTCGTCGATGGTGTCGTGGCGCGTGGTGAGGAGCACGGAGGCGAACCGGCTGGCGGGGGCTGGGGTGCCGGATCGGGGCCATCGGCGTCGACTTCCGTGTTGTCGTAGAAGGAGCGAACGGCGGCCTCGAGGGCCCAGTTGTGGCCCTCGAGGAAGAAGGCCGCCTTGTCGGGGGTCGCCGGGGTGACGGCGCAGAACGACTCCACCAGAGACTGCGCTTCCGCGGCCGGCGGCGCGTGGGTGGCATCTCCGGCGGCCATCTCGGCTGCGGCGGCCGTGTGCCTGGCTTGGAAGGCTTTGGGAGGAGGCCTTCTCTTCACGGCCGTGTGTCGTTGGGCCGTCGCGCCGCGAGATTCTTTATTTGGGCTTTGAGTTTGGAGAAGCGGACGTTAGTACCTTGAATTTGTTCGCAGACACAATTTTTAGTCCCACCTCGCCCTACTTAGTTTGCATACACCGAAATAAAAGGACAGCTCTAGCAACCCTATCGCTGGGCTTTGTCGCGTTAGCCTGTCACCCAAGCTCATTTGTGGGGGAGCAAAAGTTAGTCACAGATCTTGCTGGGCCTTGTGGCTCTAGGGCCTGTTACCCAAGAACATTTGTGGGGGAGCAAGAATCAATCTGTGCACTAACTTTTTAATATTATTCTTAATGTGATTGTTTATAGTTTTGCTAAAGCACATCAAGATGTGCTCTAAGTATTGCACAGCTGAGTCCTACGTCACTGATTTTAGGTGCAGATTCACGGGCTTCCCTTTTTTTTTTCTTTCTTTCTTTTCTCGTTTTTCATGGGCTTCCTTTTTCGTTGGTTGTTTTTCTTTGTCTTCTTTTCTTCGTTTTTTTCTTGGTTTTTTATGTTTCCATTATTTTTCTTTGGTTTCTTCATTTTTTTTGTTTTATTTACTTATTTTTCGGGTTCCATTTGTTTTCCTTAATTTTCATTGTTTCTTTCTCAGTTTTTATTGGTTATTTCTTTGTTCAACACGTGTCTCTTTTTTCCAGTACACAATGTACATTTTCAGAGCAGGCCCGATTTTTTTTGTTGATACAGGTTGAACATTTTTTAATACACGATGTATGTTTTTTAAAATATAAGTTTTACTTTTTAAATACATGGTCAACATTTTTAAAATAACTACTGTAAAAAAATTAGTGGCAACAAATATTTTTTCACACATAGTGTACGTTTGCATATACCTCAGGAACATTTTTATATACATGTTTAACATTTTGTAAAGACACAATTGGAATTTTATTAAATATAGGGTTTTGATGTATACTTTTATTTCATACCCGTTGAACATTTCTATTGTACATCAGAAACATTTTTAACACACATTTAAAAAAATTGAATACATGATAAAACATTTTCTCATACACACAGTTTTTTAATACATTTTCATTACATGGCAAAAAAAATTCTATACACATTAAAAAAATTCAATGTTGATTTACATCTTTGAAATACTTTATTAACATTTTTTAAATGCTTGATTAACATTATTTTAATTCATGATCCACTTTTTAAATGCACATTGCATATTATTTGTATACATGATAAACATTTTTTCTATATGTATTTAACATTTTTCAAATGCTTGATTAACATTTTCAATTTTTGATGTAAATTTTGTTCCTAATATATATTTTTAGAATATTTGGGAATATATAAAAACATGAAAAGGGGGGGGGGGGGGGGGTATGGCCTCGCTCGCGCCTAAGCCGGTACATCTCGTGGTCGACTTCGGGTGGGGCTGCACCATGTCTCCCTATAAGCAAGACCCCGATGCCTAAAGACAATTCAACAAACCGGCACACACCCCCTTGCATCCTGGGCTTGGCCCATTTTTTTAACCTAATGTTACATGTAGAATAACCAACACGGATGGCTCACCTAGTTCATCCAAGATAGCAAGTCCAAAAATTTTAGGACAATTTCGGCCTATAAGCCTTTGCAACATGATATACAAAATCGCATCGAAGGTCTTAGTTAACAAGTTGAAGATCATTCTCCCAGAGATCATTTCTGAAGAGCAATCGGCATTTGTTCCTGGTCGTCTTATCACGGATAATTTTATAACTGCATATGAATGCCTACACTACATGAAGTCAAGAAGAATCAAGAGCAATCGGTTTTGTGCCTTAAAATTAGATATGATGAAGGCTTATGACCGGCTAGAGTGGCCTTGTTTGAAGGCAGTAATGCCTAAGTTAGGAATCAGCCCTCGGTTCACAGAGACCGTCATGAGGTGCGTCTCGTCCGTTTCTTTTTCACTTTTGTTTAATGGTGGCATTATGGATGATTTCAGGCCCTCGAGGGGACTATGACAGGGGGATGCTATCTCTCCCTACTTGTTTCTGTTGGCAACAGAAGGTCTTTCTTGTTTGCTAAAAGCAGAAAATCTTGGAGTACAGGGATTGTCCGTTGCGCCGACGACTCTAGCGATCAATCATATATTGTTCGCCGATGACAGCCTTCTGTTCTTCGAAGCCACAAGTGCTAGTGCGGGAAAGGTTCATGATCTTCTGAAGTTGTACTGCGATGCATCCGGCCAACGAATTAACTACGTATAGGAAAGGTCACAGAAATTTCCCTCTAGCTAGGTTTTTTCTCCCGGAGATGATCTCACGCCGTCGTCAAGCTTTCACCTTCCACTACTAGGGAAAAGCCTAGCAGTAGCGCGGATATTTGGTGTATTAGTAGCGCGGGTACCCGCGCTCCTAATAAGGCGCTACAGCTAACGTTTAGTAGTAGTGCATGTTGACATGCGCTACTGCTATACCTACTTAGCAGTAGCGCGTCCCATACCAGCGCTACTGCTAAGTGCTTTAGCAGTAGCGTTTTCCTGTCTAGCGCTAAAGAGCGCTACTACTATATTTTTTCATATCTTTTTTTGCTGCGTATTTGCGATGTTTTTTTATAGGTTTTATACAATATTCTAATAATATCATAAACATGCAATATGCTCATCATATCATACACATAATAGTCTCATCATATCACCCAACACAAATCATGTCATCACATCATAATCACGATATAACTATACAAGTTACATGACATGTCTCATCATACATAATGTAGTACTTCTTGAGGCGTTGGTTCATATCCCTCTCTCGCACTAGCGTGAACCTAAACTAACTACTGGCTGTCGCTCCGAAACTGGAAATCAGTACACCTGGGCCTGACACTCCGGCCACTCGTCGTATACTCCTGACGTAGCACTTCTTCGTCATCGATGATCTATGCACCTGCATCGTCACATGAGTCTATGATATGCAACATATATAGTTGATCAACAGAAAGAGACAGACTTGGAAAAAATAGAAGCAGCATATCATAAGCATAAATAACAAAGTTCATCGTACCCAAAATGCCCTAACTAGAGTGATCTTCGCAAGTTGAGGAGGACGGTTTAATTACATCACAAATAAAGTTTCGTCGTGCATAACTCAAAGTTTCGTCATTCAGAAATTATGGACTAAACGGACACATTGTCATATACCGACAATCACTCCAACATGTCGCACCATCCATCCAAATCAGGGAGATAGTCCCCGAGCTTAGTGAAAGGCTTCAGGTCGAGACGCTGAGCGGCTACGCGTGTTCGGATGTCTTCCCGCGACATTTGCCCTTCCTCGTAGAACATCTTTGTTTTTTCGAGGACCTCATTCATGATGATTTGGGCAAGTTCACGCTAGATGTGATAGAACTCAGCTCGAAGTCGATGATCCGAGATATCTCCTATGCTCTTTGCCCATTGCAGAATATGGGCATCGCTGGATGTAGGTGACATGCAAAGGTTATACTAATCTCGCCTGTACTCCAGCATGTGCTGTAGGACATAGAATCCATCACTAAGAGTATCACTCGGTTGCTGGATGCAGCAGAAGTCAGTCTTATGGCCGAAGGCGGGCCTGCCGTTCCTTTCCTTCTTGGTCTTGATCTCTCCACCCCATACATCGTAGTAAAAGATAGCACTGTCGAGAACATACTTGATGTGGGTGTAATCCTTTTTGTTCATGTTCTTCGATGAGTCCAAGTAAAGAGCGTGGGAGTATCGGGGGTAAAGCATGATGAGGACGGCGCGCCGCTGCTGCCCAAAATAAGTACACCTCAAATTAATTAGCCTCCACTATGCAAATGAATGATTGAAATCGAAGGAAGGATATCCGTGTGGATGACTTACATGGGATGATAAGGCACGAGAATCGTCTCCTTGCCCTTATTGGCGACCATGAAATTGACGATGTAGTCCCTCATGTATTCACGGTGCTCTGCGCATACTGCCAAGAAGCCCTCGTGCATGAAGTACGGGTCAACAACATAGATATAAGGTATCTGCTCAATCCCGATGATGTAGTTCATGTACAAGGCATAAAGGCGGAAAAATGTAAAATCCAGTTTCTTCAAGTGAAACATGTCGAAGATGTAATCGAATCTAAGGAAGAACTTCTCCGTGGGGAACGTGTCGACGTACGACCTTTGATGCGGCACGTTAACCACATAGAGTGGGTATCCTGGATTTCCAGGCGATGAGGCTTTTTTCTCTCCGCATCACACCGTCATGAAGTGTTCTTAGATCACCGTATATGGCCTCTACCGCTGCCTTAGCTAGGACTGGTTCACCGGGGATATTCCATTTTGCCGTACCGGGGATAGGTATATGGTCTTGAACCCGAGGCTGCTGAGGCGAATGGATCATAGAAGCAGCTTTCTTGCCTTTCCTCGGTCTCTTCCTATGCTTCTTTGCTACCGAAAGGTCGTCTATAATACATTCATCCTCCGGCTATTCAGGCACCGACTCATGACACTCAAACCCTGAGTACTCATACTGTTGAGCCATCAATCCTCCGTCATCATAAGCGCCAGTATTGAGATACTGTAGATTGTCATCATCATCCTCGTCGATGGCATCATGCATTGCTTCTTCGATGGCGGTGACGTCATCAGCAACTAATGGAGCCTATTCCTCACCCCGTCCACTATCACCCAGCATGACAGGCGACACTAATTGGGTAGGTGGGGTGTTGATGTTCATACCTTGCTGAAGCTGCGTGGTCATGGTGGGTGTCCCGGCCGCCTCTAGACGAAGCAGACTCTTTGGCCACAACGGGACCCAAGTCTTGCAATTGCTAAGCCACCGCGGGGTCTCATCATCATCTCCCCATAGTACCGGAGGAACCAAATTCTCGTGGCCCAGTTTGACACTGGCCACGGGAACCTTGAAGACGCCAGGGGGGATTGGCCGGCTGTGGAATAATGGTTCCTTCGGCTTCACTATCGTCGCCTTCCCCACGTCCACCTTCTAGCCGCTGATAGTGTACAGTATGGTGCACGGGGGTTTCGGCGGCCTAAGACATGTCTGCGATGTGAGACATCCGAAAGGCAACGGAAACGGGAGACTATACATTTATTGAAGAGGGCTGGTGTGATAGGTACCGTGAGGGCGTCGAGCTCAGCCAAAGACGAAGCACCACCGAGAACGTCCGAGACGGAGGACAGGCTGCTATGAGCAGGTGTGGGAGCCGGTGCAGGAGTAGGTGCTGGTGCAACGCTAGTTGAGCTACTCCCGAAGAAATCAGCAAGGGGAAAGTCCGCTGCATCTTTATTTGGATTTTGCCTGCTCCAACTAACGATAGCCGGAACCAAGACGCCACACGTAGCTGCCATCTCCTGTTTTGCGGCAGCTACCGCTGCTTTAACTGTCTCACCTGATTTCTTCTCAACCGCAATCTCAACCTTCTTGTCGATGTTTTCTTCATCTAACCTCCATCTTTCCTTTCTCTCCTTAGTGGTCTCACGGTAGTACTTATTCCACGTGGCGCCGTCTCCGACGCCGTGCACACGTCCATACGACGGCCGGGTGTCCACCGGGAGTCCTTTCAATATGTTCAAGGCCCGATTGAATGGGGTGTCCCACTTGGGCCTCGCCAATGCCTCAGACGGCGAGTCACTTTCGGCCGTGATCCTGTGCCGCTCTCTCTGCAAAAGGAACTGAAAGTGCGTTATATCGACTAGAGGGGGGTGAATAGGCGATTTTTAAGAAAGTCTTCAAAACGTGGAAGTTATGAAGACAAACAGAGTGAACAAGCCTATCACTATGCAGCGGAAGGTAGATTACACAACGCAAGCCATAGTCAAATATACAGTACAGTGAAAGCACAGAGACAAATAGCTTCAGTGTAATGAGGATCAGGTTGGAAAAAGTTATGAAGCCAAACAGATCATACAGTCAGGTTGTGAAGACAGAAGATTAAGCAGGCATGCAATAGCTTCACAATGTGTACTGGTAAGTAAAGGGAGGTGAAGATGAAACCAGTGACACGTTGAAGACAATGATGTGTTGGACCAGTTCCAGTTGCTGTGACAACTGTACGTCTGGTTGGAGCGGCTAGGTATTTAAACCAAAGGACACACAATCCCGGACACCCAGTCCTGAACATGCAGCTCAGGACACCCAGTCCTCACCGTTTTCTCCTTGAGCTAAGGTCACACAGACCCCGCCCAATCACTCTGGTAAGTCTTCAAGGTAGACTCCCAAACCTTCACAGACTTCGTTCACCGGCAATCCACAATTCCTCTTGGATGCTCAGAACGCGACGCCTAACCGTCTGGAGAATGCACAGTCCTCAAGTGTAATAAGTCTTCAGATCACTCAGACAAGAAGACTTAAGTGATGCCCAATTACTCCGGCTCTGGGTGGTTAGGGCTTTTCTCCTCACTAAGGATTTTCTCTCAAAGGCTTCGAGGTGGGTTGCTCTCAAACGACAAAAGCCGTGCACTGAAATCTGAGCAGCCAACCGTTTATGGTTGTGGGGGTGGACTATTTATAGCCACTTGGCAACCCTGACCTGATTTGTCCGAAATGACCCTGGGTCACTAAGGAACTGACACGTGTACTAACGGTCGGATTTTGAACTCTCACGGCAACTTTACTTGGGCTGCAAGTAAAGCTGACTTGTCTGACTCTGGACAAGATTTTCTCTCATTGTCTTCACTCGAAGACATAGGATTTGAATTAGGCATCACTTCAGTCATCCTGACTGGTTTTCTTGGACCCCACTTAACAGTACGGTGGTTCCTATGACACAACATGAATAAAGTAAAGCTACGAAGGATCTAAGTCTTCAAGTTCCAAAGGCTTCATGGGGAGTCTTCATATGTCATTGTCTTCGACACGAATGTCTTCATGAACCACCATTGTCTTCAATGTCTTCGTACATTTTTGGGGGTCATCTCTAGTAGCTAAACCGAATCAATGAGGGACTTCTACCTGTGTTATCCTGCAATTCTCACAAACACATTAGTCCCTCAACTAGGTTTTTCGTCAATACTCCAAAACCAACTAGGGGTGGCACTAGATGCACTTACAGGAACAAGGATGTTTACAAATATGACTAAACATGTAGTCGAATTGATCAGAAGCTAAAATTAGGGGGTAAATTAAAAATTACCAGCAGTCTCATGAACTCCTTCGTGACCGGGTGTGTCTCGAAAACCTTCTTTACTAGGTCCCAATGGTACCGGGCCCTGAGGATGTCATGCTCCCGCGGGACAGTGAACTCCGCCAAGGGGTCTGGGATGCCCAGACTTTCGCGTTCAGCGTCCTCCTTGGCCCATATGGACCTCTTCCCCACGTAACCACGACTTCCGAGGTGGTGGCACCCCATGTTCCTCTCTTGAAGCCCCTTCATGTACTCTGACTTTTCTTTGGCAGCTTCGGCAACGCAAGCCGCCTTATATTTCAAACTACTCTTCCGTAATTGTCGGATTATCCTCTACAATCTCGGAGTAGGGCTCCTTTTTGTCGATGATCCTTGCTCCCACCCTTACTTTCCAAGCGAACAACGCGCCGCTAAACTTGCCCATGGCGCATCTATTTATCTTCTTCATTGCCGGATCTTTATCTGGGGTTTTTATATTTGCTTTCATCCCGGCCCGGGAACAAGAACACCTGGTGCAGCTTCGTTAGGAGGGACTGCTTCACATCTGGTATCTTCCGTAGTTTCACATCGTTGATGCTGGCGCAAGCCCGTAGTATGCAGCCTATTTGATTGCCGTAGCACGCGCGCGCTTCCGCGGGCTCTTTTAGCTCAAAATTGTCGTCGTCCGCCTCCGTGATCACCATTCTAGTAGTGATGAGCTAGTTTGGGCATTGTTGCCTCTTTGGTTTCGGTTCTATACTGGCTCTCCAGTCTTGGTGTCGGTCTCGGTGCTGGTCTCAGTCTCAGCGCCGGTCTCGATGTCGGTCTCAGTCTCGGTTGTGACAGGTGGGCCTAACAACAACAACCATTGATCGTCGACAAGGCTCAAATATTCGTCTGCCGCCCGGTAGGTGCCGCTGCAATCACCGGAACCCTGTCTTCATCGTTGCTAGCCATGTTTCCTACGATTAAATCTAGTCAATTAATTCTAGACCTAATAAAATGAATAATGACATAAAAAAGGCCTATGTTTTGCAGGAACGTTGATTCCTTCCCTATGCGGCAAATCCCAAGCACTCGATATGTCCTAGTTTGTAGCACAAGTCATGCCGAAATTCATGAATTTTTTTGGCATGACCTTTGCTAAAAAGTGGACAAATCGAGCACCTGAAATTTGCCAAAACGGAAATGAATCAACATTCCGGCAAAACATAGGCCACTCGGAATCATTCTCTGCAAAACAGAAAAGGCCACTTGGGCACAATCGAACCACTTGAATGAAAAGATATAACATGACCACTTCAATGAAAAGATATAATCAACAATAATGGAATATGCAAATGAACATCAATGACATATATCATATAACATCAATTCTGTTTTTTGTTTATAGCTAAATGCCATAGCTACTTTTTTCATTTTTAGCTAAATGCTTTTTTTTGTTTAAAGCTAAAAGTCTAGGAAGGGATCATCTTTAAAATAAAACTTGCCTAAATTCTTTTCCTTGAAAATAGTGGTCTTTTCAAAAATAAAAACCCTTTGCAAAATGACCTCACTAAACACTTCTCTGCCTAGGACAGAACCCAAATTCTGTTCTAGCTATTCCTCTCTCTCTCTCTCTCTCTCACACACACACACACACATTATTTTCTTTTCATCCAAATTGTTTTATAGCAAATATTCCAACAATACTTGACCTTACTAGAAATTGCAAAGGAACTCTATTTTCTCTAGCCCTTCTGACCTCACCAAAATTTCCACAACAAGACCTTAGTACCTACACCCAATTTCTTCAAAAATATTCAGGTCCATAGTCCAAATAATTCAAATTTCATTTGAATGAAATTTGGACCAAATTCAGGTCATAGTCCAAATAATTTTTTATAGCTAAATGCTACTATTTTTTGTTATAGCCTCTATTAGTTTAAAGCTAAATGCTACTATAATTTATATACCTCTGTTAATTTAAAGCTAAATAGAATTACTGTTTAGGCATTTTCATCAAATTTTGCCCTAGCTAATTTCCTAAAAAATTTGCTCATCTTTTTTCCTAAATGCTAAAAAAATGCCTACTTCCCTAAACAAATCAAAGGTTCATATGAACACCTAGGGTTCATATATATGAACATCGTCAACCAGCAACATATGAATTGCCCTACCAGAAATAGAGAGAGAGAGAGAGAGAGAGAGAGAGGAGGGCAGGGGAGAGGCGAGGGAGAGCCTTATGGTCGGCGGTGAGGGCGGGCTCGGGCGGTCCGGGCGGGCTCGGGCGGTGGCGGTGAGGTCGAGGGCGGCGCGGTGAGGCCATGGACGGCCTCGGGCGGCGGCAGTGAGGTTGAGGGCGGCCTCGGGCGGTGGCGGTGAGGTTTGATACGTCTCCAAGGTATCTATAATTTTTGATTGTTCCATGCTATTATATTATCTGTTTTGTATGTTTAATGGGCTTTAATATGCTCTCTTATATTATTTTTGGGACTCACCTATTAACCGGAGGCCCAGTGTCAGTTTCTGTTTTTGCTTATTTCAGTGTTTCGCAAAAAAGGAATATCAAATGAAACGAAACCTTCTCGAGGATCTTTCTTGGAACAAACGCAATCCAGGAGACTTGGAGTGGAAGTCAGAGACACAACGAGGCGACAACAAGGTAGGAGGGCATGCCCCCACCCTTGCGGGCCCCTCGTAGCTCCACCGACGTACTTCTTTCGCCTATATATACTCTTATACCCTAAAAGCATGCAGGAGAGCCATGAAACGACTTTTCCATTGCCGCAACCTTTTGTACCAGTGAGATCCCATCTGGGGCCTTTTCCGGCAATCTGCCGGAGGGGGAATCGATCACGGAGGGCTTCTACATCAACACCATAGCCTCTCCGATGATGTGTGAGTAGTTTACCATAGACCTTCGGGTCCATAGTTATTAGTTAGATGGCTTCTTCTCTCTCTTTGGTTCTCAATACAAAGTTCTCCTCGATGTTCTTGGAGATCTATTCGATGTAATATTATTTTGCGGTGTGTTTGCCGAGATATGATGAATTGTGGATTTATGATCAAGTTTATCTATGGACAATATTTGGTTCTTCTCTGAATTCTTATATGGGATCCGGCACAGGACGTTAAGTTTCGCCCTCTTGAGGATAATCTGAAGGAAATATGCCCTAGAGGCAAATAAAGTTATTATTTATTTCCTTATATCATGATAAATGTTTATTATTCATGCTAGAATTGTATTAACCGGAAACATGATACATGCGTGAATACATAGACAAACAAAGTGTCACTAGTATGCCTCTACTTGACTAGCTCGTTGATCAAAGATGGTTATGTTTCCTAGCCATAGACAAAGAGTTGTCATTTGATTAACGAGATCACATCATTAGGAGAATGATGTGATTGACTTGACCCATTCCGTTAGCTTAGCACTTGATCGTTTAGTTTGTTGCTATTGCTTTCTTCATGACTTATACATGTTCCTATGACTATGAGATTATGCAACTCCCGTTTACCGGAGGAACACTTTGTGTTCTACCAAATGTCACAAATGTAACTAGGTGATTATAAAGGTGCTCTACAGGTGTCTCCAAAGGTACTTGTTGGGTTGGCGTATTTCGAGATTAGGATTTGTCACTCCGATTGTCGGAGAGGTATCTCTGGGCCCACTCGGTAATGCACATCCCTATAAGCCTTGCAAGCATTGTAACTAATGAGTTAGTTATGGGATGATGTATTACGGAACGAGTAAAGAGACTTGCCAGTAACGAGATTGAACTAGGTATTGAGATACTGACAATCGAATCTCGGGCAAGTAACATACTGATGACAAAGGGAACAACGTATGTTGTTATGCGGTTTGACCGATAAAGATCTTCGTAGAATATGTGGGAGCCAATATGAGCATCCAGGTTCCGCTATTGGTTATTGGCCGGAGACGTGTCTCAGTCATGTCTACATAGTTCTCGAACCCATAGGGTCTGCACGCTTAAAGTTTCGGTGACGATTGTATTATGAGTTTATGTTATTTGATGTACTGAAGGTAGTTCGGAGTCCCGGATGAGATCGAGGACATGACGAGGAGTCTCGAAATGGTTGAGACATAAAGATTGATGTATTGGACGACTATATTCGGACATCGGAAAGGTTCTGAGTGATTCGGGTATTTTCGGAGAACCGGGGAGTTACGGGAATTCACCGGGAGAAGTATTGGGCCTTATTGGGCCATACAAGAATAGAGGAGAGAGTCCAAAAGGAAGGAGGCACACACCCCCCTCTGGTTCGAATTGGACAAGGGGTGCAGCCCCCTTTTCCTTTTCCCTCTCCCCCTCTTTCCTTCTCTCCTACTCTGGAAAGGAAAGGGGAATCCTACTAGGACTTGGAAGTCCTAGTAAGACTCCCCACACTTGGCGCGCCCCCTCTAGGGCCGGCCTGTCCCTCCCTCCTTTATATACGGGGGCAGGGGGAACCTCTAAACACACAAGTTGATCTGTTGATATCTCCCAGCCGTGTGCGGTGCCCCCCTCCACCATAATCCACCTCGATCATATCGTAGCAGTGCTTAGGCGAAGCCCTACATCGGTAGCATCATCATCACCGTCATCACGCTCTCGTGCTGACGGAACTCTCCCTCGAAGCTCTGCTGGATCGGAGTTCGTGGGACGTCATCGAGCTAAACGTGTGCTGAACTCGGATGTGTCGTACGTTCGGTACTTGGATCGATCGGATCATGAAGACGTATGACTACATCAACCGCATTGTGCTAACGCTTCCGCTTTCGGTCTACAAGGGTAGGTGGACACACTCTCCCCTCTCGTTTCTTTGCATCACCATAATCCTGTGTGTGCGTAGGATTTTTTTGAAATTACTATGTTCCCCAACAGTGGCATCCGAGCCAGGTTTTATGCATAGATGTTATATGCACGAGTAGAACACAAATGAGTTGTGGGCGATACAAGTCATACTGCTTACCAGCATGTCCTACTTTGGTTTGGCGGTATTTGTTGGATGAAGCGGCCCGGACCGACATTACGCGTACGCTTACGCGAGACTGGTTCTACCGATGTGCTTTGCACATAGGTGGCTGGCGGGTGTCAGTTTCTCCAACTTTAGTTGAACCGAGTGTGGCTACGCCCGGTCCTCGAGAAGGTTAAAACAACACTAACTTGACGAACTACCGTTGTGGTTTTGATGTGTAGGTAAGAACGGTTCTTGCTCAGCCCGTAGCAGCCACGTAAAACTTGCAACAACAAAGTAGAGGACGCCTAACTTGTTTTTGCAGGGCATGTTGTGATGTGATATGGTCAAGACGTGATGAGATATAAGTTGTTGTATGAGATGATCATGTTTTTTTGAAGTTATCGGCAACTGGCAAAAGCCTTATGGTTGTCTTTCTATTGCATAAGATGCAAGCGCCAAATAATTGCTTTACTTTATCGCTATGCGATAGCAATAGTTGCAAGAGCAATAGTTGGTGAGACGACCATGTGACGACACATTGATATAGATCAAGATGATGGAGATCATGATGTCATGCCGGTGATGATGGAGATCATGACGATGCTTTGGAGATGGAGATCAAAGGCACAAGATGATGATGGCCATATCATGTCACATATTTTGATTGCATGTGATGTTTATCTTTTATACATCTTACTTTGGTTAGTTATGACGGTAGCATTATAAGATGATCTCTCACTAAATTTCAAGGTATAAGTGTTCTCCCCGAGTATGCACCATTGCGAAAGTTCTTTGTGCTGAGACACCGCGTGATGATCGGGTGTGATAGGCTCTACGTTCAAATACAACGGGTGCAAAACAGTTGCACACGCGGAATACTCAGGTTAAACTTGACGAGCCTAGCATATGCAGATATGGCCTCGCAACACTGAGACCGAAAGGTCGAGCGTGAATCATATAGAAGATATGATCAACATAGTGATGTTCACCATTGAAAACTACTCCATCTCACGTGATGATCGGACATGGTTTAGTTGATTTGGATCACGTGATCACTTAGATGATTAGAGGGATGTCTATCTAAGTGGGAGTTCTTAAGTAATATGATTAATTGAACTTTAATTTATCATGAACTTAGTCCTGGTAATATTAGCATATCTATGTTGTAGATCAATAGCTCGCGATGTTGCTCCCCATTTATTGTGTTCTTAGAGAAAAACTATGTTGAAAAATGTTAGTAGCAATGATGCGGATTGGATCTGTGATCTGAAGATTATCCTCATTGCTGTGCAGAAAAATTATGTTCTTGATGCCCCGCTAGGTGACAGACCTATTGTAGGAGCAGATGCAGACGTTATGAATGTTTGGCTAGCTCAATATGATGACTATTTGGTAGTTTAGTGCACCATGCTTAACGACTTAGAACCGGGGCTTCAAAGACATTTTGAACGCCATGGAGTATATAAGATGTTCCAAGAGTTGAAATTGGTATTTCATACTCATGCCCGTGTTGAGAGGTATGAGACCTATGACAGTATTTTGCCTACAAGATGGAGGAGAATATCTCAACCAGTGAGCATGTGCTCAGATTGTCTGAGTACTACAGTTGCTTGAATCAAGTGGGAGTTAATCTTCCAGATAAGAGAGTAATTGAAAAAGTTCTCTAGTCACTATCACCGAGTTACTAGAACTTAGTGATGAACTATAATATGCAAGGGATGACAAAAGTAATTCCCAAGCTCTTCGTGATGCTGAAATCGACGAAGGTAGAAATCAAGAAAAGCATCAAGTGTTGATGGTTGACAAAGACCACTAGTTTCAAGAAAAGGGCAAAGGGAAGAAGGGGAACTTAAAGAAGAACGGCAAGCAAGTTGCTGCTCAAGTGAAGAAGCCCAAGTCTAGACCTAAGCCTGAGACTAAGTGCTTCTACTGCAAAGGGACTAGTCACTGGAAGCGGAACTACCCCAAGTATTTGGCGGATAAGAAGGATGGCAAAGTGAACAAAGGTATATTTGATATACATGTTATTGATGAGTACTTTACTAGTGTTTATAGTAACCCCATGGTATTTGATACTAGTTCAGTTGCTAAGAGTAGTAACTCGAAACGGGAGTTGCAGAATGAACAGAAACTAGTTAAGGGTGAAGTGACGATGTGTGTTGGAAGCAGTTCCAAGATTGGTATGATCATCATCGCACACTCCCTATACTTTCGGGATTAGTGTTGAACCTAAATAAATGTTATTTGGTGTTTGCGTTGAGCATGAATATGATTTGATCATGTTTATTGCAATAGGTTATTCATTTAAGTTAGAGAACAATTGTTGTTCTGCTTACATGAAAAAACCTTCTATGGTCATACACACCAAAGAAAATGGTTTGTTGGATCTCGATCGTAGTAATACACATATTCATAATATTGAAGCCAAAAATGCAAAGTTAATAATGATAGTGCAACTTATTTGTGGCACTGCCGTTTAGGTCATATTGGTGTAAAGCGCATGAAGAAACTCGATGCTGATGGGATTTCGGAATCACTTGATGCTTGCGAACCATGCCTTATGGGCAAGATGACTAAAACTCCGTTCTCCGGAACAATAGAGCAAGTAATTGACCTTTTGGAAATAATACATACTGATGTATGCGATCTGATGAGTGTTGAGGCTCGCGGCGAGTATCATTATTTTTGACCTTCACAGATGATTTGAGCAGATATGGGTATATCTACTTGATGAAAGATAAGTCTGAAACATTTGAAAAATTCATATAATTTTAGAGTGAAGTGGAAAATCATCGTAACAAGAAAATAAAGTTTCTATGATCTGATCATGGATGAGAATATTTGAGTTACGAGTTTGGTCTTCATTTGAAACAATGCGGAATAGTTTCGCAACTCACGCCACCTGGAACACCACAGCATAATGGTGTGTCCGAACATCGTAACCGTACTTTATTAGATATGGTGCAATCTATGATGTCTCTTACCGATTTACCACTATCGTTTTGGAGTTATGCATTAGAGACAGCTACATTCACGTTAAATAGGGCACCATCTAAATCCGTTGAGACGACACTATATGAACTATGGTTTGGCAAGAAACCAAAGTTGTCGTTTCTTAAAGTTTGGAGTTGCAATGCTTATGTGAAAAGGTTTCAACCTGATAAGCTCGAACCCAAATCGGAGAAATGCGTCTTCATAGGATACCCAAAGGAGACTGTTGGGTACACCTTCTAATCATAGATCCAAAGGCAAAATATTCGTTGCTAAGAATGGATTCTTTCTAGAGAAGGAGTTTCTCTCGAAAGAAGTGAACGGGAGGAAAGTAGAACTTGATAAGGTAATTGTACCTGCTCCCTTATTGGAAAGTAGTTTATCACAGAAATCTGTTCCTGTGACTACTAAACCAATTAGTGAGTAAGCTAATGATGATGATCATGTAACTTTAGATCAAGTTACTACCGAACCTCGTAGGTAAACCAGAGTGAGATCCGCACCAGAGTGGTATGGTAATCCTGTTTTGGAGGTCATGTTACTTGACCATGATGAACCTACGAACTATGAGGAAGCGATGATGAGCCCAGATTCCGTGAAATGGCTTGAGGCCATGAAATCTGAGATGAGATCCATGTATGAGAACAAAGTGTGGACTTTGGTTGACTTGCCCGATGATCGGCAAGCCATAGAAAATAAATGGATCTTCAAGAGGAAGACGGATGCTGATAGTAGTGTTACTATCTACAAAGCTAGACTTGTCGAAAAAGGTTTTTTTTGACAAAGTTTAAGGTGTTGACTACGATGAGATTTTCTCACTCATAGCGATGCTTAAGTCTGTCTGAATCATGTTAGCAAATTGCCATATTTTATGAAATCTGGCAAATGGATGTCAAAACTACATTCCTTAATGGATTTCTTAAAGAAGAGTTGTATATGATGCAACCAGAAGGTTTTGTTAGTCCTAAAGGTGCTAACAAAATGTGCAAGCTCCAGCGATCCATCTATGGACTGGTGCAAGCATCTCAGAGTTGGAATATATGCTTTTATAAGTTGATGAAAGCATATATAGTTTTATATAGACTTGCGGTGAAGCCTGTATTTACAAGAAAGTGAGTGGGAGCACTACAACATTTCTGATAAATATATGTGAATGACATATTGTTGATCAGAAATAATGTAGAATTATTCTGCAAAGCATAAATGAGTGTTTGATAGGAGTTTTTCAAAGAAAGACCTTGGTGAAGTTGCTTACATATTGAGCATCAAGATCTATAGAGATGGATCAAGACACTTGATAAGTTTTTTCAATGAATACATACCTTGACAAGATTTTGAAGTAGTTCAAAATGGAACAGGCAAAGAAAGAGTTCTTGTCTGTGTTACAAGGTGTGAAATTGAGTAAGACTCAAAGCCCGACCATGGAAGAAGATAGAAAGAGAATGAAAGTCATTCCCTATGCCTCAGCCATAGGTTTTTAAACTATAAACTATGCCATGCTATGTACCAGATCTATTGTATACCCTACACTGATTTTGGCAAGGGAGTACAATAGTGATCTAGGAGTAGATCACTGGACATCGGTCAAAATTATCCTTAGTGGAATAAGGATATGTTTCTTGATTATGGAGGTGACAAAAGGTTCATCGTAAAGAGTTATGTCGATGCAATATTTGACACCGATCTGGATGACTCCAAGTCTCGATCTAGATACATATTGAAAGTGGGAGCAATTAGCTAGAGTAGCTCCGTGCAGAGCATTGTAGACATAGAAATTTGCGAAATACATACAGATCTGAATGTTGCAGACCCGTAGACTAAACTTCTCTCACAAGAAAAACATGATCACTCTTTGGGTGTTAATCACATAGCGATGTGAACTAGATTATAGACTCTAGTAAACCCTTTGGGTATTAGTCACATGGAGATGTGAACTAGATTATTGACTCTAGTGCAAGTGGGAGACTGAAGGAAATATGCCCTAGAGGCAATAATAAAGTTATTATTTATTTCCTTATATCATGGTAAATGTTTATTATTCATGCTAGAATTGTATTAACCGGAAACATGATACATGTGTGAATACATAGCCAAACAAAGTGTCACTAGTATGCCTCTACTTGACTAGCTTGTTGATCAACGATGGTTATGTTTCCTAGCCATAGAAAAAGAGTTGTCATTTGATTAATGAGATCACATCATTAGGAGAATGATGTGATTGACTTGAACCATTCCGTTAGCTTAGCACTTGATCGTTTAGTTTGTTGCTATTGCTTTCTTCATGACTTATACATGTTCCTATGACTATGAGATTATGCAACTCCCGTTTACCAGAGGAACACTTTGTGTGCTACCAAACATCACAACGTAACTGGGTGATTATAAAGGTGCTCTACAGGTGTCTCCAAAGGTACTTGTTGGGTTGGCATATTTCGATATTAGGATTTGTCACTCCGATTGTCGGAGAGGTATCTCTGGGCCCACTCGGCAATGCACATCACTATAAGCCTTCCAAGCATTGTAACTAATGAGTTAGTTACGGGATGATGTATTACGAAACAAGTAAAGAGACTTGCCAGTAACGAGATTGAACTAGGTATTGAGATACCGACGATCGAATCTTGGGCAAGTAACATACCGATGACAAAGGGAACAACGTATGTTGTTATGCGGTTTGACCGATAAAGATCTTCGTAGAATATGTGGGAGCCAATATGAGCATCCAGGTTCTGCTATTCGTTATTGGCCGGAGACGTGTCTCGGTCATGTCTACATAGTTCTCGAACCCGTAGGGTTCGCACGCTTAAAGTTTCAGTGACGATTGTATTATGAGATTATGTGATTTGATGTACCGAAGGTAGTTCGGAGTCCCGGATGAGATCGGGGACATGACGAGGAGCCTCAAAATGGTCGAGACGTAAATATCGATATATTGGACGACTATATTCGGACATCGGAAAGGTTCCGAGTGATTCGGGTATTTTCGGAGTACCGGGGAGTTATGGGAATTCACCGGGAGAAGTATTGGGCCTTATTGGGCCATACGGGAATAGAGGATAGAGGCCAAAAGGAAGGCGGCGCGCGCCCCACCTCTGGTTCGAATTGGACAAGGGGTGCAACCCCCTTTTCCTTTTCCCTCTCCCCCTCTTTCCTTCTCTCCTACTCCGGAAAGGAAAGGGGAATCCTAGTAGGACTTGGGAGTCCTAGTAGGACTCCCCACACTTGGCGCGCCCCCTCTAGGGCCGGTCTCTCCCTCCCTCCTTTATATACGGGGGAAGGGGGGCACCTCTAGACACACAAGTTGATCTGTTGATCTCTCCCAGCCGTGTGCGGTGCCCCCCTCCACCATAATCCACCTCGATCATATCGTAGTGGTGCTTAGGCGAAGCCCTGCATCGGTAGCATTATCATCACCGTCATCACGCCGTCGTGCTGACGGAACTCTCCCTCGAAGCTCTGCTGGATCGGAGTTCGTGTGACTTCATCGAGCTAAACGTGTGCTGAACTCGGAGGTGCCGTACGTTCGGTACTTGGATCGGTCGGATCATGAAGACGTACAACTAAATCAACCGCATTGTGCTAACGCTTCCGCTTTCGGTCTACGAGGGTACGTGGACACACTCTCCCCTCTCGTTGCTTTGCATCACCATAATCCTGTGTGTGCATAGGATTTTTTTTTTGAAATTACTATGTTCCCCAACATAATCTCTATACCTTGCAGTTATTTTGCCTTGGTGACTGGGAACGTGTGATGCAAGAGGGACAGTGGAACTTCAGAGGAAACATCGTCATTATCACGCCTTATGATGGTGTCACCAAGCAAACCGAGGTGAACCTTGACACTCTTAACATATGGATACATATCCATGATGTACCTAACCTATATGCACATCTGGTTGGGCCTTTAGTTGCGTAAGTCGATGAAGTTTTGTTCAATGAAACTATGACGCAAGATTTTGCTAGAAACTTCTATTGTGTTTGGGTTAAGATCAACGTTCAGAAGCCTCTGAAGAACACGGTATCTATGATCCGTGATGGCAAGCGTCAGATCTACCGCATGAGATGAACACCTACCTGACTGGTGTGCGATGTGTGGCCATCTTGGGCATGTCTACAAGGAGCACAACAATGGTATCACCCTCCATCTGCGTTGTATTTTAAGAATCTCAGAGCTGAATGGAACATGTGTGTTGGAGCAGGCCCAGGTGTCGGTCGTGGAAGGGGATGTCGTGGTGGTCGTCGTGGTGTGAAAGTGCTAGTGATCGACTAGAGGGGGGGGGGGGTGAATAGGTGATTTTTAAGAAAGTCTTCAAAACATGGAAGTTTCGAAGACAAACGATAGAAGTAAACCTATTACCACGCAGCGGAAGGTAGACTACACTAGGCAACCTTAGTCAAGTAACCAAAGAAGTGAAAGCACAATGACTAATAGCAGCTAGGAAGTAAGGATCAGGTAGGAAGATATTGTGAAGACAATCAGAACAAGCAGTCACTCAGTGAAGACAAAAGATAATGCAATCATGCAATGACTTCACAAGGACCAACAGTAAGTAAAGGGAAGGGAAGGATGAAACCAGTGACTCGTTGAAGATAATGATTTGTTGGACCAGTTCTAGTTGCTGTGACAACTGTACGTCTGGTTAGGGTGGCTAGGTATTTAAACCTGAGGACACACAGTCCCGGACACCTAGTCCTGAACACGCAGCTCAGAACCCTTAGTCCTCACCGTATTCCCCTTGAGCTAAGGTCACGCAGACCTTGCCTAATCACTCTGGTAAGTCTTCAAGGTAGACTCTCAAACCTTTACAGACTTCGTTCAGGGGCGATCCACAATGACTCTTGGATGCTCAGAACGCGATGCCTAACCGGCTGGAGGATTCATAGTCCTCAAGTGTAATAAGTCTTCAGATCAGACAGACAGGACGACTTAAGTGATGCCTAACACTCTTTGGCTCTGGGTGGTTAGGACTTTAGCCTCGCAAGGAATTCTCTCTCAAAGGCTTCGAGGTGGGTTGCTATCGAACGACAACAACTGTACTTTAACTCTGAGCAGCCAACCGTTTATGGTTGTAGGGGGTGGGCTATTTATAGCCACTAGGCAACCCGACCTGATTTGTCCGAAATGACCCTAGGTCACTAAGGAACTGACACGTGTTCCAACGGTCAGATTTCAAACACACACGACAACTTTACTTGGGCTATAAGCAAAGCTGACTTGTCCAACTCTGGACAAGATTCGCTCTCATAGTCTTCACTCAAAGACATAGGATTTTGGTTAAGCATCACTTCAGTCATTCTGACTGGTTCTCTTGGACCCCACTTAACAGTACGGTGGTTCCTATGACTCAACAAAGAAGAAAAAGAACTACGAAAGATCTAAGTCTTCGCGCTCCATAGTCTTCATGCGATGTCTTCTCTTGTCATAGTCTTCAATGTGAATGTCTTCACATACCACCTTTGACTTCAGTGTCTTCATACATTTTTAGGGGTCATCTCTGGTAGGAAAACCGAATCAATGAGGGACTTCTACCAGTGTTATCCTGCAATTCTCACAAACACATTAGTCCCTCAACTAGGTTTGTCGTCAATACTCCAAAACCAACTAGGGGTGGCACTAGATGCACTTACAATCTCCCCCTTTTTGGTGATTGATGACAAACTAGTTGAAGTTTTCAATGGGGAATATAATATGTGAAATTGTAAAGGATAGGGAATTGTCTTCATAAGTTGCAAGGGCTCCCCCTGAAGATGTGCATATAAGTAATTTGCTTTTGGAATGCAAATGCACATGGCAAGTTGTACTTGTGGAGATCCTCTTCAACTTATGATGACAATTCATCATGCATGAAAAGTAGGTGAAGATAATGACATGCATAATGAAAAATGGACGTCTGCAAAATGATCTAAATGCGGAATTTATCATCGCACATGCGGAATTTATCATCGCATCACAAAATAGCAAATAAGTAGCAGACGACCATCGAGTTTAAGTGTTACAACTCAAAGAACCAAATGTATCAAAACGAGAGTTGTAAACACTAGGCAAAACATAAAGTAACCGCCCATATGGACCTGCTTGAAGACTAGACCCGCTTGAAGACTATCAAACTCATATGCTTCTCCCCCTTTTGTCAGTGAGGACCAAAAAGGTTTGAAGACATAGAGCATCTACTCGTTCCCATGAAGAGTAGGTGAAGCAGCAAGGTTGTCGGTGGTGTTCGGCGGTGCAGAAGAACTTGGAGCAGTGTCGATGCGTGCAGAAGTAGGGGGCGGTGAAGTGGCATCATCTTCGTCCTCGATCACTCTGGCATTCACAGTGGCTGCAGAGGAAGAGAACTCAGAGTCTTCAAGAGATGGAGTTCGTCGCAGCATAGTCCTTCGGGGAGGTGTGGAGTCAAACTTGAAACATTCAGAGAAGCCATCCTCTTGAAGATCATCCTCAAAACACATAAGTATCAGCCCTTTCCATGTATGCCGACAGGTTTCATGGGCAACAAAGGCATTCTTGGTGGCAAGATTGTGAATGCGGTTGACATCCACCAAGAGGCTTTGCATTTGGCGCTTCAGCCAGTCATGATGCCTATCATGTTTCTGATGAAGAGCAACCAGAAGCTCTCGGTCATTGAGAACACGAGATCGCTTCTTGGGCCGTTGGGCAATAGTGCTTTCACTGGCTTCAGTGAGGGCACGATGAGGTGCACGTGTAGTACCAGCCAGAGGATAAACACGAGTGACTGCTTCAACTCCTTCACTGTTCTAAGAGAAACTTTGATGCTCCACATTCTAAAGACTAAGAGGCTCCTTGGCAGGCTCTGGATAGATGGCTTCAACGGACATATCCACGTCAGGCAGAAAGATCCGATGATTACGAGCAGAGGCCTGATATGAGATAGCTGAGTGGAGTTTGATCAGCCGCATTATCCATGGAGCATAGAACTTCAAGCCAAAAAGATCAGATCCTGATGCAGCAAGTTGGCGGATGAAGAAGTCTTGTGCGTTGAAGCATTTGTCGTGAAGAATATAGAAGACCAAAGTCTTCATTGCACCTTCCAGCTTTGCATGTGGAGAATGTCCTTTGATGGGCTAGAGAGTTCGCCTTATAATGTGATAGATAGTCCGTGGCAGATACTCAAGGTCTTCAACAAAGAACTCCTTAGGATAGGCAGCATCTGGAGGCAAAGGCTTCATCATACCGAGCATCTTACTCATGTTTGGTTCAGGCTTCTGAAAGATGCTCTCCATAGCTTCACTGTGAAGCTGACAGCCAGGTTCATAGAGATCTCCAGGAGTGGGCAGACCAGTGAGCTCAATGATATCAAAGGCTTTGGCTTCGTGATGAACATTTCCTATCATCCACTCAAGGACCCAAGTCTTCGGATCTCTATTGTAACCACGTATGTGAAGAGTGGCATAAAATTGGAGCAGCAACTCTTCGTTCCAGTGCTCTTGGTCGGTGACGAAAGGCAACAATCCAACCTCTTTGAAGCAATCCAGAGCTTCTTCCAAGCAGGGCAGACCAGCTATTGCTTCGGTGTCAAGACGCATATGTGAGAAGATGCGACTTTGATTGTACAAAATGCATGAGTAATAGCTTCGCTGCGGATAGCTCCAGAACCGATCAGAAGATATTCGTTCCCTTGAGTAGGGGTTCTTGGAGCTATTGAAGAAGGTGTTGTCTGCTTTGAAGCCGTTGACATTAAAGGATCCAGGTGCTGATGCAGGACCTGGAAACCTGGGCAACCTTGGCATTGGCTTCTGTACCTGAGGCCTATGCTCAATATGATAGTCAAACTGAGGACCAGCAGCAGGCGCAGGAACAGGAGCAGTAGCATCATTGGCTTCGCTGACTTCTGGTTCATGGGTTGGTGTAGGCTCCACATTTGCTTCAGCCATGACAATGTCAGTGGCTTCATTTGTGTTGGTGGTGGCAGCCTCAAGATTTTCTACCTCCACTTGATGAGCTGGAGGGTCGGGCACAGACACGTTCTCCTCGAGAACAACTTTTTCAGTAGTTGGGGGAGTAGGGACACGTTCTTCTTCTTGGGTGTCATCGGCTAATGCAGCCGGAATGTCTTCAGCAGCTTTAGCCTCAGACTCGGAGACTTGAGACCTTGGTCCTTTGCGAAGCCTACGTAACGCTGGCGACGCCTTTGGAGATGGAGTTGGCTGGGCCTCAAGGTCATCTTCTTGTTGTTGTTGTGGGTGATCAGCCCATGATGCATCCTGAGCAATTGGCGTCAGAGGACGACCAATGCTGATGAGTTCGCTATGCGTAAGCATAGGCGATGATACCTGTTGGTGCTCGATCAGAGGAAGAACTACATCATCGTCAACATTGTCATGGTGACCAATGTCTTCAGCAGCGGTGGGATCAGCTGCTGGAATGTCTTCAGCTTCATGAGCCTCTGTGGAAGCAGGCTCATGGACAGTCAGTTGGCGCTCTTGATGTTCAGCGGCAGGGCGAACCATGGAGATAGGTTCAACAACTAAGGGCTCTGTGGGAGCAGCCCGATCCTTCTTGGTCTTGCGCTTCTTCTTGGAGGGAGCAGCAGCAGAGGCTTCAGGATGTTTCCTCTTTCTGGCTTCAGCCTCAGCAGTCCTCGTCTTCTTCAGTTCTGAAGCGGTTGACCTGGCCTTTGGCTTCGAGCCATTCATGCTGGCTGGGAAGACAATGGGATGTGCTTCCTGCCTTGGTGCGTCGGGTGCGGCCACAACGGGCTTCTTCTTCCTCTTTGCAGCCATCCTGGGGTTGATGCCAGGGCGACCAAGGGCCTTGCGCTTCTCAGCCTCATTGTAGGCTTGCACACACTTGTCAGCCAGGCTCTTCATTTGCTCACGAGAACCTTGAGCTTCTTCACGCTTCTTGAGAAAGGCTTCTTTGAGCTCGTGCAACATGATCTTGAAGTTCTTGACCTCTTGCACGCTGAGCTTGGCCATATGCTTCTTAAACTGAGCTTTCTCAAAGTCGATCTTCTGCTTTAGTTCAACGATGCGCTGGGCTATAGCTAGCTCTGAAGCAATGGCGCCATGGAAGGCAACACTGAGGCTAATGGGAAGTTGCAGATCTTCAAAGCTGAGGTTGGGCATGTCAAACCACTCATCAATGAAGTTATGGATGATTGCCACATCAAAGAGAGGCAAATTATTGAAGATTTCTGCTTCTTCTTTGCTCTTGATCAGTTGCTCAAGAGCGTCATCCGCAAGATCTTCATCGCTGGACAGATCAATGACATCGTTGCGCAGAATAGCAGCAGCAGTCAGTTCTTGGCTGGTGTGTTGCAGAGGCATCTTGACTCTCGAGGGCTTGGAGATGCGTGACAAATCTTCAGACTGCACACTGTCTTCAGGAGGTGCAGTAGCCAGTGGCTTCGCCCGTGAGATTTTTGGTGCTGAGGCAGGCTTTGAAGCTTTAGGCTGCTTCAGTTTCTTTGGCTTCGGCGATGTAGGCGCTTCATCAGATTCAGCGTCATCTGCAAGCTCATCCACGGCTGTCCCTTGAACCATGATATGAGTGATGAGACCTTCCAGGTTGTAGAAGGGCCCAACAAGATTGGGTTCAGCTTCGCGGGTGCCATCGGCACGGGGAGCAGAGGGACCAGGGTTGAAGTCTAGTCTCAATGACTTCTTGTTCTGCTTCGCCGAATTCTGGGCAAACTGGAAGTTGCGCTTGAATAGATTGTCGTCACGACACCATAGCAGTGACGATGGGTCAGCATCCGCAGGCTGTGGTCCACGGACCATGCAGGGATAGAAGCCTTGTTCAATGGCTTCATCTCTGGACCTGGGTTGAAGATTTCTGTATAGGATGTCTCCCCATGGTCGCTTGATGGCATTCTTCTCAGCATATTCCTTTGTCACAAACCTGTACTTGAACCACTGTTCTGCCCAATATCGTTGAATCCATTGGATTCGTGTCTTGCGCTGATTGTAATCCTCTTCTGGATCTGTCTTGTACAACTCTGAGAGGTCATCGGGCAGATCTCTTGATGTTTCACCTCGACGCTTTCTGCCACCCTTCCTTGCTGATTTCTCTACAGCCATGAACTTTAAACTGAATGGCTTCAATACGTTCAAAGGCTTCAAAGGCTTTCGCTTGCTGCACAAACAGGAACTGGCTTCGGGAGAATTTATATGATGCTGTAAGAATTCTGCAAATGAATGCAGACTATGAGAACCAAGGGATTCTCCCACGGACTATGAGAACCAAGGGATTCTCCCACGGACATGTACCTGTGATAGCATTAAGGTGCGAGGGAAGGGGAAGAGGTCATATGCATTCTCAGAAGATTTTGAAGATAAATTAGTTTAGAAGACATTGACCTCATCGTGCGAAGACATTCATTCATAGATAAGGAATTGGTTCCAGATTTGTACGAATCCACGGATCAGTACAAGTGAGGAATCTAACTACTTTGTGAAGCATAAGTGAACATACTAGGCATATTATGAGATGCAGTATGAAATAGATCCAACTTGTGTGAACAGAAACTACTTGTGGTAGAAGTGACGAATCTATAGGATCAAAGGGGCCGTAAAAAGGAAGTTTTATTTACCACACGAAGAACTGCTAGACGGAGTGGAAGAGGAGGCCGAGCAGTTCGATCATCCGTGCCCTAACTTGGCGACGGAGGACACCTACGGCGACGGCGGAGAAGACGATGTCCGCGGTCGGTGTGAAGACGACGTCGGAGAGGTTGCGGCAGCTAAGCGCTTCGTCGCCGGCATCGTCGAGGGCTAGCGGTGGCGCTAGGGTTCGTGCGAGAGTGGAAGAAAGGATAATGACTGTGGTGAGGCGTGTATTTATAGGGACAGGGACGGCTTAGTGTTATTACACAGGTGCCCCTGGCGATTCACATCTGAAGGACACATGGCCATCATGCAACATATTGGAGGTTGTTCCACGTCCCACGCACGCCTGGATTGTCGGGTGGTCGTTCCCACTTCTCCGGGTTTCAGGTGAAGGAATTAGCATTGAAAGCGGACTTAATGTTTGTCTCTGTATCTTCTACTGACAAGGACGCAGAGAAGACATTCGACAGTTTCAAAAGAATGCATATGATTTGGAGAGATAGAGTTTGAGATAGAAAGCATAGAGAGGTTAGGGTCCGATCACATTCACTTAGGTTAAAAGATTCAACAAGAAGACATAGGTACAAGTGAATGCTGTAGAGGACAGAACACTAGTATATATAATCAACATAGTGAAGATAATCATGAAGACAAGTTGAGATTGAAGCCAAACCAAATGTGAAGACATAGCAAATGCAACGCCATGGGTAAAACACTTCAAACAGAAGGATTTGGTGGTGGCGTTACCCACCGTATAGGAAGTATTAGACCCAGACACGGCGCACAATTATCGTGGCGCTCCGAAGTCAAATTCCACATTAATGTATTCACACTTAGAACGTATGTCTTCATTGATTGAAGATATACTTTACTTCGTGTGTTGCACACCTAAGTCATCAATATGCATAAGTGTTAGGATGTGTGCCTAATCACAGGACATTTGAGGATTCCAAGATATTTAGCTCACACCATAACTTGCAAAATCTCTTCTCATCCAAGGGCTTGGTGAAGATATCTGCCAATTGCTCTTCAGTGCCGACGTGTATGATATCAATATCTTCCTTCACAACATGATCTCTGAGGAAGTGATGACGAATTTCAATGTGCTTTGTCTTCGAGTGCTGAACTGGGTTGTTGGCAATCTTGATGGCGCTTTCGTTGTCGCAATAGAGTGGCACTTGCTTCAGATGAATGCCATAGTCTTTGAGTGTTTGCTTCATCCATAGAAGCTGCGCGCAGCAAGATCCAGCAGCAATGTATTCAGATTCAGCAGTGGAGAGAGATACACAGTTCTGCTTCTTTGAAGACCAACATACAAGTGATCGTCCCAGAAAATGACATGTGCCTGATGTAGACTTGCGATCCACCTTGTCACCAGCGTAATCAGCATCCGAGAATCCAACCAGATCAAACTCTGATCCCTTTGGATACCATAATCCTAGAGTTGGGGTGTAAGCCAAATATCGAAGAATTCGCTTCACAGCTAAGTGATGTGATTCCTTTGGTGCTGCTTGGAATCGAGCACACATGCAAACACTAAGCATAATATCTGGCCTAGATGCACATAGATAAAGTAAAGAACCAATCATGGAGCGGTATACCTTTTGATCGAACTCTTTACCATTGTCGTCAGGACCCAGATGATGTTTGGCTGGCATTGGCGTCGTGAAGCCTTTGCAGTATTGCATACCAAACTTCTTTAGGCAATCTTTGAGATACTTCTCTTGAGATATAAAGATGCCGTTGCGTTGCTGACGTATTTGAAGACCAAGGAAGAACTTCAGCTCACCCATCATGGACATCTGATATTGCTCTTGCATCATATATCCAAACTCTTCACTGTATTTCTGATTGGTGCAGCCGAAGATAATGTCATCCACATATATTTGGCACACAAACAGTTCACCATCATATGTCTTCGTGAAGAGAGTGGGGTCGAGGGAACCAGGTGTGAAGCCTTTGCTCTTCATGAAGTATTTGAGTGTGTCATACCAAGCCTGAGGGGCTTGTTTGAGGCCATACAATGCCTTGTTGAGCATGTACACCATGTCAGGATGTTTTGGATCTTCAAAACCAGGCGGTTGTGCAGCATACACCTCTTCTTCAATCTTGCCATTGAGAAAGGCACTCTTCACATCCATTTGATACAGAAGAATATTATGATGATTTGCATAGGCCAGCAGTATGCGGATAGCTTCAAGTCTAGCCACAGGAGCAAATGTTTCATCGAAGTCAATCCCTTCAACTTGAGTGTATCCTTGAGCAACGAGACGAGCTTTGTTTCTGACAACTTGACCATGCTCATCTTGCTTGTTGCAATATATCCATTTGGTGCCTATTATATTGTGCTTCCGAGGATCATGACTCTTAACCAGTTCCCATACATTATTCAGCTCAAACTGTTGAAGCTCTTCTTGCATAGCTTGAATCCATTCAGGTTCCATGAAGGCTTCTTCAACTTTCTTGGGTTCTGTTATTGAGACGAATGCGAAGTGCCCACAGAAATTTGCTAGCTGTGTTGCCCTTGAACGAGTGAGTGGACCTGGTGCATTGATGCTATCAATTATTCTCTCAATCTGCACTTCATTTGCAACACGAGGATGTACATGACGAAGATTTTGCTCTTGCTGATCATTGTCATTGTTAGAGGGATTGTCTTCAGGCTGAGCATTGTCTTCAGGTTGATCAGGTGCGGAGATGATAAGTTCCTCTTCAGGTTGAGCTTCAGAAGGTATGATTTCTCCAGTTCCCATAAGTTTGATTGATTCACTGGATGGAACTTCATCTAGCACATTTGGCAGGTGCTCTCTTTCTGAGCTGTTAGTCTCATCGAACCGCACATCCACTGTTTCAACCACTTTATAATGAAAGAGATTGAAGACTCTGTAGGAGTGCGAATCCTTTCCATATCCAAGCATAAAACCCTCATGTGCTTTTGGTGCAAATTTTGAAGTGTGATGTGGATCCTTGATCCACCACCTGGCGCCAAATACTCTGAAGTAACTGACATTTGGCTTCTTGCCAGTAAGGAGCTCATAGGATGTCTTGTTCAGAAGCTTGTGAAGATAAACACGGTTGATTGTATGGCATGCAGTATCAATGGCTTCAGGCCAGAACTTTCTTGGAGTCTTGTATTCATCAAGCATCGTTCGGGCCATCTCAATAAGTGTTCTGTTCTTGCGTTCGACGACACCATTCTGCTGTGGCGTGTATGGAGCTGAGAATTCATGTGTGATGCCCAAAGTATCAAGATATGTATCCAGGCCAGTGTTCTTGAATTCTGCGCCATTGTCACTTCTGATGTGTTTTATCTTGGCGCCATAGTTGTTCATTGCTCGATTGGCGAAGCGTCTGAAGACATCCTGCACTTCAGTCTTGTAGAGGATTATATGCACCCAAGTATATCTAGAATAATCATCAACAATGACAAAGCCATAGAGACAAGTAGTAGTAGTAAGAGTTGAGTAATGAGTGGGACCGAAAAGATCCATGTGTAGCAGTTTGAAGGGTCGAGTCGTTGTCATCATTGTCTTCGAGGGATGCTTGGCCCTCGTCATCTTTCCTGCTTCACAGGCACCGCATAAGTGATCTTTCTTGAACTTGACGCCCTCGATGCCTATGACATGCTTCTTCTTTGCAAGGGTGTGCAGGTTCCTCATGCCAGCATGCCCTAGCCTCCGATGCCAGAGCCAGCATTCTGAAGCTTTTGCTAGAAGACATACGGCAAGCTGTGGTCCCGCTGAGAAATCTACCACGTACAAATCATCTTTCCGATACCCTTCAAACACTAAAGACTTGTCAGATTCCATTAGAACAAGGCAACGATATTTTCCAAACATCACAATCATGTTTAAATCGCAAAGCATTGAGACAAACATTAAGTTGAAACCAAGGGATTCAACAAGCATGACTTTATCCATGTGTTGATCCTTTGAGATTGCAACTCTACCTAGACCCAATACCTTACTTTTACCAGTGTCAGCAAATGTGATGTGACTTTTGTCGGATGGACGTAAGGTTGAGTCCATAAGAAGGCTTCGCTTGCCAGTCATGTGATTGGTACACCCACTATCAATAATCCATTCTGAAGCAGCTGGTGTCGTACCCTACAGTGCAGTTAGGGGGATAGGCTTCACGAAGAGAATTGTGAAGCAAAAACATTTGACGAACCAGTGGATTATGAAAGCTTAGATCGAGATTTGGACTCATAGGGAGAGTAGCAAGCGATTCAGGAACAAAGTACATAATTAGACCATTTGGGCATTTGATCTTGCGCCCTACAAGATGTTTAAGGTCCCCAGCAATAGCATCAGACGATTTTGGTTTTCTACTGGAGACCTTTCCCTACAAAAGAGAGTTAAGCTTTCTTAGCCACCCACATCTTCAAGGGTGGCTTTGAAGCCCTAGCAAAAAGTCTAGCAGGTGGACAATAGCACTCATAAGAATAAGCAGAATAGTTCTTGGTCTTATGAACATGGCGGTTTGATGAACCGCGCTCATATTCATAGGCCTGAGTATGGCTTCCCTGCAAAACATTTGCGTTAGTGCGACTCCGGTGAGTCCTCTGTCTGTATGAAGCCTTTGGGCCGTATGAAGCCTGTGGTCTGGGGTTTGTCTTCTTCACCTGTGGTGTCATGATGACATTCACAGGAAGATTCTCCAAACACCTTTTCGGCACCCAGATCTTCTTCATAGGCGGTCCATTCCTGTAGTTAGTACCAATATACCTGGCAAACACTTCACCATTCTGATTCTTAAACAGTTTGTAGTTTGCATCAAAGGATTCATCAATAACAATGGGATTAGCACAAGTGAAGCCAGATAGGGTGGATGGATCCGCTGAAGGTTCCTTTGCAGCAACCCATGTGGTTTTGGGGTACTGCTCAGGTTTCCAGTAAGAGCCATCGGCATTCATTTTCCTTTCGAACCCAACACCCTCTTTCCTAGGGTTTCGGTTCAGGATCTGCCTTTTGAGGACATCACATAGTGTGTGATGCCCTTTGAGACTTTTGTACATCCCTGTTTCAAGCAGTGTCTTCAACCTAGCATTCTCATCAGCAATAGCAGTGGTATCCTCAGCAGAGGGTTTAGTTCCCACATCAAAAGTTGAAGATATTGCAACAGTAGCAGCAGTAGAACATTCAGCAACAGAAGTAGCATTATCACGCTCAATGCATTTAAGACATGGTGGTTCAAATGCTTCCTGAGCTGAACTGATCTGTTCAGCGCGAAGCGACTCGTTTTCTTTTTGAAGATCTTCATGAGCCGCTCTCAATTTCTCAAGATCTTTCTTCCTTTGAAGATAATCATAATAAAGCCTTTCATGAGCTGTTGAGAGCGTTTCATGACGACTTTCAAGTTCCTCATACTTAACGTGAAGATTTTTTATGTCTTCAATTAAGGACTGAGATCGAGTCATTTCAGCGTCTAACAGATCATCGCTTTTGTCTAACAGTTTTTGAATGTGTTCCATAGCTTTCTGTTGTTCAGTTGCAATTTTAGCAAGTGTTTTGTAGCTAGGTTTGGAATCACAATCAGATTCATCATCACTAGATGTTTGATAGTGAGTAGTGCGTGTGTTTACCTTGGCACCGCGTGCCATGAAGCAGTAGGAAGGAGCGGAGTAGTCCTTGTCATTTGCATCGGTGTCGCTGATGAAGTCATTGTCTTCAGTGTTGAAGATGGACTTGGCAACGTATGTTGTAGCCAGACTCGCAACGCCAGAATCGGACTCCTCCTCAGACTCCACCTCCACCTCCTCAGAAGCAGACTCCTCCTCAGAATCCATTTCCTTGCCAACAAATGCACGTGCCTTGCCAGATGAGCTCTTCTTGTGTGATGAAGACTTTGAGGAAGACTTGGAAGAAGTCTTTGAGTATTTCTTCTTCTTCTTGTCGTCAGAGTCATACTCCTTGCTCTTCTTCTTCTTGTTCTCATTGTCCCACTGTGGACACTCAGAGATGTAGTGGCCAGGTTTCTTGCACTTGTGACATGTTCTCTTCTTGTAGTCATGAGCAGAAGCTTCATCATTCCTTGAGCTTGATCGTGAAGACTTTCTGAACCCTTTCTTCTTGGTGAATTTTTGGAACTTCTTCACAAGCATGGCAAGCTCCTTTCCAATGTCTTCAGGATCATCATAACTGCTGTCAGATTCTTCTTCAGATGAGGAGACAACTTTTGCCTTCAAGGCACGAGTTCGCCCATAGCTGGGACCGTAGATGTCTCTTTTCTCAGAAAGCTGAAACTCATGTGTGTTGAGCCTCTCAAGTATGTCAGACGGATCGAGTGTCTTGAAATCAGGGTGTTCTTGAATCATCAGGGCTAGGGTGTCAAACGAACTATCAAGTGATCTCAGGAGTGTCTTGACGACTTCATGCTTGGTGATCTCAGTGGCACCGAGGGCTTGAAGCTCATTTGTGATATCAGTGAGTCGATCAAACGTGTGCTGGACATTCTCATTGTCATTTCTCTTGAAGCGGTTGAAGAGGTTGCGAAGGACACTGATTCTCTGGGTGGAGACGCCTTCGTTGACCTTGGAGAGCCAGTCCCAGACTAGCTTGGAAGTCTCCAACGCACTCACACGGCCATACTGTCCTTTGGTCAGATGACCACAGATGATATTCTTGCCAGTAGAGTCCAGTTAAACGAACTTCTTGACATCAGCAGCAGTGACACCTTCTCCAGCCTTGGGAACGCCGTTCTTGACGACATACCATAGGTCGGCATCAATGGCTTCAAGATGCATGCGCATCTTATTCTTCCAGTAGGGATATTCAATTCCATCGAAGACGGGGCACACAGCGGAGACTTTAATTATCCCTGCAGTTGACATAGCTAAAACTCCAGGTGGTTAAACCGAATCACACAGAACAAGGGAGTACCTTTCTCTGATACCAATTGAAAGTGCTAGTGATCGACTAGAGGGGGGGGGGTGAATAGGCGATTTTTAAGAAAGTCTTCAAAACATGGAAGTTTCGATGACAAACGATAGAAGTAAACCTATTACCACGCAGCGGAAGGTAGACTACACTAGGCAACCTTAGTCAAGTAACCAAAGAAGTGAAAGCACAATGACTAATAGCAGCTAGGCAGTAAGGATCAGGTAGGAAGATATTGTGAAGCCAATCAGAACAAGCAGTCACTCAGTGAAGACAAAAGATAATGCAATCATGCAATGACTTCACAAGGACAAACAGTAAGTAAAGGGAAGGGAAGGATGAAACCAGTGACTCATTGAAGACAATGATTTGTTGGACCAGTTCCAGTTGCTGTGACAACTATACATCTGGTTAGGGCAGCTAGGTATTTAAACCTGAGGACACACAGTCCCGGACACCCAGTCCTGAACACGCAGCTCAGAACCCTTAGTCCTCACCGCATTCCCCTTGAGCTAAGGTCACGTAGACCTCGCCCAATCACTCTAGTAAGTCTTCAAGGTAGACTCTCAAACCTTTACAGACTTCGTTTAGGGGCGATCCACAATGATTCTTGGATGCTCAGAACGCGACGCCTAACCGGCTGGAGGATTCACAATCCTCAAGTGTAATAAGTCTTCAGATCACACAGACAGGACGACTTAAGTGATGCCTAACACTCTTTGGCTCTGGGTGGTTAGGACTTTATCCTCGCAAGGAATTCTCTCTCAAAGGCTTCGAGGTGGGTTGCTCTCGAACGACAACAGCCGTACTTTAACTCTGAGCAGCCAACCATTTATGGTTGTGGGGGGTGGGCTATTTATAGCCACTAGGCAACCCGACCTGATTTGTCCGAAATGACCCTGGGTCACTAAGGAACTGACACATGTTCCAACGGTCAAATTTCAAACACACACGGCAACTTTACTTGGGCTACAAGCAAAGCTGACTTGTCCAACTCTAGACAAGATTCGCTCTCATAGTCTTCACTCGAAGACATAGGATTTTGGTTAAGCATCACTTCAGTCATTCGGACTGGTTCTCTTGGACCCCACTTAACAGTACGGTGGTTCCTATGACTCAACAAAGAAGAAAAAGAACTACGAAAGATCTAAGTCTTCGCGCTCCATAGTCTTCATGTGATGTCTTCTCTTGTCATAGTCTTCAATGTGAATGTCTTCACATACCACCTTTGACTTCAGTGTCTTCATACATTTTTAGGGGTCATCTCTGGTAGGAAAACCGAATCAATGAGGGACTTCTACCTGTGTTATCCTACAATTCTCACAAACACATTAGTCCCTCAACTAGGTTTGTCGTCAATACTCCAAAACGAACTAGGGTGGCACTAGATGCACTTACATGGTGGACGTGCTACAGGCCGCGCTGCTAAACACGACAACCCCGACGATGCAGATTCTGAACTACCAAGAGATGATGATGTCGATGCTGTTATGAAAGAAGCAGAGGACAGTAGAAAACGTTTGGCTGATCCCTTGGGAGGAACCACTCCAGTCCACCCTTCGGCCTCTAAGAACGTCCTTGCACTGCCTTCTCCCGAAGTGCCATCAAGCCCATCATCTAAGCAGGACCCGAAGAGGCCTCGTGTTAAGTCGGACAAAAATGACCTAAAGAAAATTGCAGCTCCAGAAAAATCAAATGACACAAAATCGGTGACCTCCCGCTGTAACATCCCAAATTTTCAATTTGGAATGTTATACATTAGATCATCATGCATATCATATTTTCTTGCATTTTGGTCGATCCTAGAAATTTCACGCAACTCAAGGACCCTCGGAGAGAGTTGGAGATTTCGTTATTTTCATATTTGAGTTTTCTCAAACTTTGAAAAGAGGATCATTTGATTTATTTATTTCATCTTCATTATTTTTCCTAATATCAAATATGAGAGAGGGGAATAATATGACTTTTCCCAAATTTAGGAAAAAGAAGATTTAATAAATAAATTCAATTTTGTTTTCTGGTGATCATTTGCATTTTATTTAGATTAGGGAAAAATGCGTGTTTCAAAAATTTGCATCTAGGCCCCGAGAAAAGTTCATTTTGTTCGACTCATTTTTAGGAGTCGGGGAAAATTTACTTTGGGAGTTTTGGAGTTCGTTTAGATTTTCTTTTCTTTGTTTTCTGCGCCCGAAACCTTTTTAAAAAAAATCCGCGTCGCGCCACCTGGGCCAAGGCCCAGCCGGCCAGGCCAGGCCGGTCTCCACGCGCGCGCGCGCCGCGCAGCCAGCGCTGCCGCCGCCGAGTCCTAGTAGGACTCCTCTCCGCCACCTTTTCTTGCCCCCTCCCCCAAGTTTCTTCCCCCTCCCCCCTTTAAATACCTAGCTACCCCCTCTTCCCACACCACCCCACCTCCCCACCCAGCGCCGCCGCAGCAGGAGCAGCCCGCGCCGCGCCTCCCTGCCGCCGCCGCCGCCTAGCGCCGCCGCCGCCCTAGCGCCGCCGCCGCCGCCCCCTAGCGCCGCCGCCGCCCTTGCACCCTGCCGCTGCCGGAGCCCCCTCGCCGGAGGTAGCCACGCCACGCCACCTTTTTCCCCTCGGTTTGGTTTTTCGTATAACCGTTCCGGTTTTCTTTTGTTTGTTTCGGTTTTCTTTTCCGAAACCCTAGATCGGTTTCGTTTTCTTTTCCGGTTTAGTTGCCTAGAGACCGTTCGCCGGACCTTTCGTCTTAACGAACGTGATCACCGGTTATTCTCGGTTAACAAACGTCCGTTCGTTTAACCGTTCTTCTTTTCCTTTTTGTCGGATTTATTCCGCGATCGCGATCTTAGATCCGATCTTCATTCTAGTTTATCTTCTCGCTCGTTTATCGGAATCAGGTGATTCAAGCGCCTGGAGTTTAATTTCGAAACCGCCGTTCCGATTAATCAACTTAAATAAGGTTTTTGCTACTATAAAATTTGACCTAGTTTCAACTTGCTAGAACCGAGTTGTTTTCTTCCGCTGTTTGTTTTTCGTTGCTTTGTTCGGTTCTTTCTCTCTTTTCAACCGGAGTTCTTAAGTTGAACTATCTGGTTCGATCTCTTGTTCGAGTTTTACCTGTGCATTAGATGAGTACTTATTGTATGCTTGTTGTTTGTCTGCGATAGATTACCCGGATTGTGGCGCCTGTTACTTCGAATATCTAGGACTCGCGGATCATCAGCATGGCAAGTAATACTTTGATCATACCGTTTCTACAACCCAGTTTTATTGCATTAGATCCATCCTCACACATTGCATGATTAGGATCTAATTAAATTGTGGGATGGGAAGTAGATGAGGTAGTACCTATTACCTGTTTAATTATGAAACCTTTGGGAGCTACTTCTACATTGCTTATTATGCCATGCTATGCTAGTAGACGTGGATTGGGTGAGTGATATCCATGACAGTTGAGAGATTGATAATTTTAAAGGGTTTATCTAAGGTGGCAACTTAAACACACATCTGGGTGGATTGAGGCACCTGATGTCTATCAGGACTTGCCTGTTTTCTTTTGGACCGCCACCCAGGCTCAAAGGGATCATAAGATCTTTCATGCTAGAAACTTCCGTGTGCAGCCACAAGCCACTATGGGCTCTGGCATAGTTGACTAAGTCGTGCGAACTCTTACAGGGTAGACTAGCAGATGTAGGGGAAAGTAGGTGTACCGGTCTATCCATCGTAAGGTGCTAGCGCTTCTGAAAGACTGTGTCTCGGTCATCCGTTTCTCAAACACCATGTAGTGCGAGAAGCCCAACGGAGGCGATCGAGTCTTGTGGGGAAAAGTGCGCAAACCTCTGCAGAGTGTAATAAACTAATCATGATTAGCCGTGTCCCCGGTTATGTACATCTTGAGTATCTAGTACTTGAATATCGTGTGAATCTCATCATGTTACTTCTAATTAATATTGATGGGTTTTAATTGTTCACCTAATTGGGATCGGAATGCTGTCAACCATTCTCGATGTTCAACTACCATGATAGCTAAATAAATTTATTCCTTTGCAGTAGGGAAAAACTGGCTTTATGCAAAATAGTAACCATAGAGCTTTCCACCAGCCAAATATGCATATAGTATAGATGTTGCATTCCATTACTCTCTATGTGTTACATTGCCAGCATATTCCATGTGCTGGCCCGTTTTCGGGCTGCAACTTTTATGTTGCAGACTTTTCAGATGACGAGTAAGGTGCTTTTAGGTCGTGGTTCTATACTCAGTGATGCCGTTGGAGTTGATGGACCCATTTATCTTCCAAGTCTTCCGCTGTTATCGATATTAGATGGCCTTAAGCCATATTTATTGTAATAAGTTCTCTTTTGAGACACCGATGTAATAAGTGTGTGATTGCTACTCTGCTATAAATCCTTCAAAGTACTGTGTGGTGTCAGCATTACTGATCCAGGGATGACACCGGAGCACAGAGACTTGATCCATTCGGGTCGGGTCGCTACAGAGATGGTATCAGAGCACACGCTGACTGTAGGACACGACCACTAAGTTAAAGCCATAGACCACTATCCTCTCCTCATTTTCTAACTCCTCATCTTTTCTACTCTTTAGGATGAAGGACGCGAAGATCAAGTACGCTGAACCGGACGAAGGCACACCTTTTGGATTTCACTTGAAGGAAGTCACCAAGTACCTAAACATTGGATTACCAAGTTTCACGGGAACCTTCAACGCCACTCTACCTGAAGAGGAGCGCTGGAAGATTCAAGCTCACGTTCCGGGAAGGACATTCGCGCCAATCACAAAGCCCATAGATAGTGTTTTCAATGCACCAACCTGGAGTCTGGGAAAGAGCATGGCAGCCCATATCACCATAGGACGCATTGGAGAAGTTTATCGAGAAGACCTCAAGGATACTATCTATCAGATTTGCGGACGCCGAGATGAACAATGGGAATTAGTCAGCACCAAGAAGGATAGATCCATTGCAGCTTTCATCCAGGAGTTAAACCAGCACATTCGACGCCACGAGAACCAGATGTGCAATGATATGATAGAGTTGAAGAATGCGAAGGCAAGGATCATCAAACTAGAAGGAAAACTGAAGGCTACACGCAAGGACTACATGGATGAGATCGTAGCTCTAGCAAGACACAATGGCAATCTTAAATAAGAGATTGAAGAACTCAAGAGGGAGTTAGCATCCAGGAAGGAAGACATGTACGTCGCATGTCCAGACAACTACATCATTCTCGACGATACCGATTCGGATCCAAGTGAACCCGACTTTGAAGACGAAGCTGGAGCGGACATCATGGAGTCTTCCACCGGTTCAAATTTCTAGATGACCACCAAATATTAGTAGTATTCCCCCCGTGTATACACTATAGTTCGAGCACTTTTGCGATAGCTAGACCGTTTGTAAGCCCTTGTTTGAATTGAATGAAGTGATTTTGTGTGCATTTGCTCATGTGCATCGGGGTAGTGTTTCGTCTTTAGACCTCACTCTATTCTTAAATCTCGTCTTTTCTAAACCCTCAGATGCCTCCGAGACGTGCAATGGATTTCCACCGGAGCTCACTCAGTTGATCCAGCAGCAGAATCAATTGATGCAAATGTTAGTCCAGAACTAGCAGAACAACAACAACAACAACCCACCACCACCACCGCCATCTGTTGACCACTTAGCCCGTTTCCTTAGGCTGAATCCGCCGGTGTTTTCTAGTAGCACCGAGCCGATAGTAGCAGACGATTGGCTCCGCAAGATAGGAAGGGAGTTGACCACTGCAGGATGCACAGATGGTGAGAAAGTGAAGTTTGCCGCACATCAGCTTGACGGACCCGCGGCAGCATGGTGGGAGAATTTCACAGCCACCTTCCCAGTTGACACCGTCACATGGGATCAGTTCCAGCAAGCTTTCCGCACTGCACATGTTTCAGCAGGAGCTATGGCCATGATGAAGCGTGAGTTTCGCAACTTATGCCAAGGAGGAAGGACAGTTGGCCAGTACGTTGACGACTTCAGTAAGTTAGCACGTTATGCCCTAGATGACGTTGCTACGGATGCAACCAAGCAGGAGAAGTTCCTGGAAGGGCTGAATGATGAGTTGAGTATGTAGTTGATGGTAGCAAGTTTCAACAACTACCAGGAGTTGGTAGATCGTGCCATCATGATTGAAGGGAAGCAACAACAGATTGAGAACCACAAGAGGAAGTATGGACAGGGGAAGTATAACTCTGGAGCCCAGCAGAAGCCCCGTTTTACCCCTAAATCGGGATTTCAGTTTCAGCATACCCATGGAGGAGGTAGTTCGCACAACCACAATGGCCACAAGAATGGTAATGGGAATGGAGGAAGCAACGGCCAGAACCGTACCACCCCATCAACCCCAGCCAAGAGAGATCTGAGTCAAGTCACCTGTTTCAAGTGTTCCAAGACCGGACATTATGCCAATGAATGTCCTGAAGGCCAGAATGGAAATGGCAATGGAAGCTCAGGGAAGAAGCCGAACCCTTTCAATAGGGGACAGGTGAACCACGTTAACGTGGAGGAGGTTGAAGATCAGCCTGATGCAGTAATCAGTAAGTTTTTGGTTAAGTCATTTACCGCACTCGTTCTTTTCGATACTGGTGCATCACATTCATACATATCAAGGGGATTTGTGGAAAAATATAGCCTGCCCACTAGGATTCTTAAAACGCCTATGCTAGTAAGCTCGCCAGGAGCAGAATACATGGCCAGTCAAGGATGCTTTCAAGTGCCATTAAGCATAGGAAGGCATGTTTTCCCAACAGATTTAATTATTCTGGAATCCCAAGGTCTGGATGTAATTCTCGGTATGGATTGGCTGTCGATGTATGGAGGAAACATCGATTGTGCCAGTAAGACAATTTTGCTCACAACGCCAGAAGGAAGAAGGATCAACTTTGTATCCCGGCATGTGCCAAATAGGACACAAGTAAATTGCCTAACAGGAGTTGTGCAGGAGGAAGTACCAGTGGTAAAGGATTTTCCTGATGTATTTCCTGAAGAGTTGCCAGGCATGCCACCGGATAGAGACATTGAGTTTTTGATTGAGTTATTGCCAGGCACTGGACCAATATCAAAGAGACCGTACCGGATGCCAGCAAAGGATTTGGTAGAAATTAAGAATCAGATTAAGGAGTTACTGGAGAAAGGTTACATACGCCCAAGTTCTTCGCCTTGGGGATCACCAGTACTTCTAGTGGAGAAGAAGGATGGATCATTATAGATGGTTGTCGATTACCGTGGATTAAATGAAGTAACCTTCAAGAACAAGTACCCACTGCCAATGATAAATGATCTGTTTGATCGTTTGCAAGGAGCTAAAGTGTTTTCCAAGATCAATTTGTGATTAGGGTACCACCAGTTGAAGATCCGAGAACAGGATATTCCGAAGACATCATTCACCACAAGATATGGACTGTATGAGTATACCGTTATGTCATTTGGGTTGACTAACGCACCTGCCTATTTTATGAACCTGATGAACAAAGTGTTTATGGAGTTTTTGGATAAGTTCATCGTAGTGTTCATTGATGATATCCTGGTTTATTCAAGGAATGAAGAAGAGCATAAGGAACATTTGCGTTTGGTTTTGGAGAAACTAAGGGAACATCAGTTATATGCCAAATTTAGCAAATGTGAGTTTTGGTTAAAGGAAGTAGGATTCCTTGGACACGTTATATCCGGAGAAGGGATAGCAGTTGACCCCACAAAGGTTGAGACCGTAACTGAATGGGAAGCACCAACGACAGTTGGAGAGATCCGGAGTTTTCTTGGACTCGCAGGATACTACCGGAGATTCATTGAGAACTTTTCAAAGATTGCAAAGCCTATGGCGGAGTTGTTGAAGAAGGATACCAAGTTCAATTGGACTAAGGAGTGTGAGGCTAGTTTCCAGGAGTTAAAGAAACGATTGGTTACCTCACCAGTGTTGATTTTGCCAGATCAGACCAAGGATTATGAGGTGTATTGCGACACTTCACGTCGAGGACTTGGAGCAGTGCTTATGCAAGAAGGGAGAGTTGTTTCGTATGCTTCACGACAACTGAAGCCTCATGAGTTGATTTACGTCACACATGATTTGGAGTTAGCAGCCGTAGTGCATGCATTGAAGACATGGAGACATTTCCTCATTGGAAATCATTGCGAGGTGTACACGGATCACAAGAGTTTGAAGTACATTTTCACGCAAAAGGAGTTGAATCTCAGACAAAGGAGATGGTTGGAGCTCATCAAGGATTATGATATGAGATTGCATTACCATCCCGGTAAAGCTAATGTAGTAGCTGACGCATTGAGCCGCAAGAGCCACGTCAATATGTTAATAACGGAGGAAATACCCAAGGAGTTATCAGAAAACCTTCGTGGACTAAGTTTAGAGATAGTTCCGAAAGGCTATGTAGCAGCATTGGAGATTCAGTCAACATTGATGGATAAAATCAGAGAGGCCCAGAAATCTGACAAGGAGATTGCTTCTATAAAGGAGAAACTAAGCAAAGGAAAAGCAAAGGGATTTCGTGAGGATGAGCACGATACCCTATGGTTTGAGGACCGTGTTTATGTGCCAAATGACCCGGAGATCAGGAAGTTGATCCTACAAGAGGCACATGATTCACCATATTCGATTCACCCAGGAAATACCAAGATGTATTTGGATTTAAAGGAAACATTCTGGTGGACCGGAATGAAGAAGGATATTGTAGCATATGTAGCAGTTTGTGACATATGTCATAGAGTAAAGGCAGAGCATCAGAAGCCGGCCGGATTGTTGCAACCATTGCCGATACCCGAATGGAAGTGGGATAAGATAGGCATGGATTTTATCACAGGACTACCCAGGACGAAGGCAGGATATGACTCGATATGGGTAGTAGTTGATCGTTTGACGAAGGTACATTTCATTCCAGTTAAGACCACTTACACCAGTGCTAAGTTGGCAAAGATATACATGACTAGGATCATTTGTTTGCATGGAGTTTCGAGGAGTATTGTATCAGATAGAGGAACCCAATTTACCTCAAAGTTTTGGAATCAGTTGCATGAAACTTTGGGAACTAGGCTAGAGTTCAGCACCGCTTTTCATCCACAGACAGATGGACAGACCGAGAGAGTCAATCAGATTTTGGAATATATGCTGAGAGCTTGTGCACTAGATTATGGATCTAGTTGGGACGATAACTTGCCATATGCGGAGTTTTCTTATAACAACAATTACCAAACCAGTTTGAAGATGGCACCTTTCGAAGCTTTGTACGGAAGGAGGTGCAGGACACAGTTGTCATGGGACGAAGTTGGAGACCGCCAGTTGTTTGGACCAGATCTAATTAAAGAGTCTGAACAGAAGGTGAAATTGATTCGCGATAGGCTCAAGGTAGCCCAGTCCAGGCAGAAGAGCTACGCAGATTCTAAACGCAAGGAGACAGTTTACAAAACGGGAGACAAAGTGTATCTCCGAGTATCCCCACTACGAGGATTTAAGCGCTTTGGAGTTAAGGGAAAATTAGCACCGCGTTTCGTTGGACCTTATAAGATCTTGCAACGTATGGGAGAAGTCGCGTATAAGTTGGAATTACCAGAGGGACTGTCAGGAGTTCATGATGTATTCCATGTTTCTCAGCTGAAGAAATGTCATGCCGAGATGGCAGAGGTACCACTAAGAGATACAGTGCCGCTAGAAGCGATTCCGTTGAAGAACGACTTAACGTATGAAGAGAAACCAGTCAAGATTCTCGATTATGCCAGCAGAGTTACCCGCAGCAAGGTTATCAAGTTTTGCAAAGTTCAGTGGAACCACCACTCCGAGGATGAAGCCACCTGGGAGAGAGAAGAAGATTTTGCCCAAGGACCACCCTCACCTATTTTCTAGCCAACCCGAATCTCGAGGGCGAGATTCATCTTAAGGGGGGTAGGTTTGTAACATCCCAAATTTTCAATTTGGAATGTTATACATTAGATCATCACGCATATCATATTTTCTTGCATTTTGGTCGATCCTAGAAATTTCACGCAACTCAAGGACCCTCGGAGAGAGTTGGAGATTTCGTTACTTTCATATTTGAGTTTTCTCAAACTTTGAAAAGAGGATCATTTGATTTATTTATTTCATCTTCATTATTTTTCCCAATATCAAATATGAGAGAGGGGAATAATATGACTTTTCCCAAATTTAGGAAAAAGAAGATTTAATAAATAAATTCAATTTTGTTTTCCGGTGATCATTTGCATTTTATTTGGATTAGGGAAAAATGCGTGTTTCAAAAATTTGCATCTAGGCCCCGAGAAAAGTTCATTTTGTTCGACTCATTTTTAGGAGTCAGGGAAAATTTACTTTGGGAGTTTTGGAGTTCGTTTAGATTTTCTTTTCTTTGTTTTTTTGCGCGCGAAACCTTTAAAAAAAAATTCCGCGTCGCGCCACCTGGGCCAAGGCCCAGCCGGCCAGGCCAGGCCGGCCTCCACGTGCGCGCGCGCCGCGCAGCCAGCGCCGCCGCCGAGTCCTAGTAGGACTCCTCTCTGCCACCTTTTCTTGCCCCCTCCCCCAAGTTTCTTCCCCCCTCCCCCTTTAAATACCTAGCTACCCCCCCTCTTCCCACACCACCCCACCTCCCCACCCCGCGCCGCAGCAGCAGCAGCAGCCCGCGCCGCACCTCCCTGCCGCCGCCTAGCGCCGCCGCCGCCGCCTTACGCCGCCGCCGCCCCCTAGCGCTGCTGCCGCCCTTGCACCCCGCCGCCGCCGGAGCCCCCTCGCCGGAACCTCGCCGAAGGTAGCCGCGCCACGCCACCTTTTCCCCCTCGGTTCGGTTTTTCTTATAACCGTTCCAGTTTTCTTTCGTTTGTTTCGGTTTTGTTTTTCGAAACCCTAGATCGGTTTCATTTTCTTTTCCGGTTTAGTTGCCTAGAGACCGTTCGCCGGACCGTTCGTCTTAACGAACGTGATCACCGGTTATTCTCGGTTAACAAACGTCCGTTCGTTTAACCGTTCTTCTTTTCCTTTTCGTCGGATTTATTCCGCGGTCGCGATCTCAGATCCGATCTTCCTTCTAGTTTATCTTCTCGCTGGTTTATCGGAATCAGGTGATTCAAGCGCCTGGAGTTTAATTTCGAAACCGCCGTTCCGATTAATCAACTTAAATAAGGTTTTTGCTACTGTAAAATTTGACCTAGTTTCAACTTGCTAGAACCGAGTTGTTTTCTTCCGCCGTTTGTTTTTTGTTGCTTTGTTCGGTTCTTTCTCTCTTTTCAACCGGAGTTCTTAAGTTGAACTATCTGGTTCGATCTCTTGTTCGAGTTTTACCTGTGCATTAGATGAGTACTTATTGTATGCTTATTGTTTGTCTGCGATAGATTACCCGGATTGCACCGCCTGTTACTTCGAATCTCTAGGACTCGTGGATCATCAGCAACGCAAGTAACACTTTGATCATACCTTTTCTACAACCCAGTTTTATTGCATTAGATCCATCCTCACACATTGCATGATTAGGATCTAATTAAATTGTGGGATGGGAAGTAGATGAGGTAGTACCTATTACCTGTTTAATTATGAAACCTTTGGGAGCTACTTCTACGTTGCTTATTATGCCATGCTATGCTAGTAGACGTGGATTGGGTGAGTTATATCCATGACAGTTGAGAGATTGATAATTTTATAGGGTTTATCTAAGGTGGCAACTTAAACACACATCTGGGTGGATTGAGGCACCTGATGTCTATCAGGACTTGCCTGTTTTCTTTTGGACCGCCACCCAGGCTCAAAGGGATCATAAGATCTTTCATGCTAGAAACTTCCGTGTGCAGCCACAAGCCATTATGGGCTCTGGCATAGTTGACTAAGTCGTGCGAACTCTTACAGGGTAGACTAGCAGATGTAGGGAAAGTAGGTGTACCGGTCTATCCATCGTAAGGTGCTAGCGCTTCTGAAAGACTGTGTCTCGGTCATCCGTTTCTCAAACACCGTGTAGTGCGAGAAGCCCAACGGAGGCGATCGAGTCTTGTGGGGAAAAGTGCGCAAACCTCTGCAGAGTGTAATAAACTAATCATGATTAGCCGTGTCCCCGGTTATGGACATCTTGAGTATCTAGTACTTGAATATCATGTGAATCTCATCATGTTACTTCTAATTAATATTGATGGGTTTTAATTGTTCACCTAATTGGGATCGGAATGCTGTCAACCATTCTCGATGTTCAACTACCATGATAGCTAAATAAATTTATTCTTTTGCAGTAGGGAAAAACTGGCTTTACGCAAAACAGTAACCATAGAGCTTTCCACCAGCCAAATATGCATACAGTATAGATGTTGCATTCCATTACTCTCTATGTGTTACATTGCCAGCTTATTCCATGTGCTGACCCGTTTTCGGGCTGCAACTTTCATGTTGCAGACTTTTCAGACAACGAGTAAGGTGCTTTTAGGTCGTGGTTCTATACTCAGTGATGCCGTTGGAGTTGATGGACCCATTTATCTTCCAAGTCTTCCGCTGTTATCGATATTAGATGGCCTTAAGCCATATTTATTGTAATAAGTTCTCTTTTGTGACACCGATGTAATAAGTGTGTGATTTCTACTCTGCTATAAATCCTTTGAAGTACTGTGTGGTGTCAGCATTACTGATCCAGGGATGACACCGGAGCACAGAGACTTGATCCATTTGGGTCGGGTCGCTACACCCGCGTTGAGGATCGCCGGGCATAATGAATATCATATCTTGGAATTGTCGCGGTGCAAGCAAAGCTGTGACAATTCGAGAGCTTCGTGATTTAGCGAAGCAATTTGCCCCGTCCGTGCTCTGTATTTTAGAAACTCAAATCTCCAAGGCATGTGTCGAGAGTTTTGCTGGTACTTTAGGTTTCAATCACTCTTATGCAATAAACAGTTCCGGCCATAGTGGCGGGATTGATCTGTTTTGGAATGATGGAATAAAACTAGATGCTTTTGGGTACTTTGAGTATCACATAGATGCTAAGTGCACATACCTAATCATGATGATTGAGACTAACTTGTGTGTACGGTGAGGCACAGGTCAGCGAAAGATATAAAACTTGGGACCTACTCAAGTCCTTGTTTTCTGCAAATGTCTGCCTTGGCCATGCATTGGCGATTTTAACGAGGTACTGCATCAACATGAGCGTATGGGAGTGGGTCAGAGAAGGAACTCACAAATCCAAGGTTTCCATGATGCAACAGATGCTTGTGCTTTTATCGACCTTGGTTACCAAGGAAAGCAGTGGACATTCGAGAAGAAAACATCGGGTGGAGGCTACTGTCGTGTACAGTTGGATCGGGCGCTCGCAAATTTAGATTGCACATCTTTGTTTCCCCATGCTACACTGATACATGAGACTGGCGCCTCATCAGATCATTGTCCAGTCAGGTTGCAAATTGAACCTGTGAACATGGTGCATGCTTCTAGGAAAATGTTTACATATGAGAGCATGGTTAATAGTATAGCCAACAACTGGCTATATGAAGTTTCCATGTCACTTGTAGCCAACCTAATAGCCCACTCATATAATAGTTAGACATACTAGTATACTATACAATTAATACATGGTCCACTTCTTTCTCTCACAAAGGGTGTTGGGCTGTAAGCTGGGACCCCGCTTCTCTTCTCTCTCCTCCACCTAGACATAAATCTGACGTGGCATCTCTTATAGCCCGCCTACATCACCTTATTGTACTTTGTTGGGGAACATACGTAGCATGCAATTTTAAAAAAAATCCTACGATCACGCAAGATCTATCTAGGAGATGCATAGCAACGAGAGGGGGAGTGTGTGTCCACGTACCCTCGTAGACCGAAAGCGGAAGCGTTAGGTTAACGCAGTTGATGTAGTCGAACATCTTCACGATCTAACTGATCTAGTACCGAGTGTACGGCACCTCCGAGTTCAGCACACGTTCAGCTCGATGACGTCCCTCAAACTCTTGATCCAGTAGAGGGTCGAGGGAGAGTTTCTGTAGCGATCCGACCTCAAACGGTCAAATCTCTGTGTATAAGTGTCATCCCTAGACCGGTAAGGCTGACACACACAGTACTCGAGGATTTATAACAGAGTTCAATCACACACTTATTACATCGAATGTCTCAAAGAGAGTACTTATTACAATACTATGCCTGAAGGCCATCTAAATAAGATAACAACGGAAGCTTCGAAGGTAAATGAGTCCATCAACTCCAATGGCATAGCTAAGTGCATGACAATGACCTAGTACACCTTACTCTTCGTCTAAAAACTTTGCAACATAATACGTTGCAGCCTGTGTAGGTCAGCACATGGAATATGCTGGCAAGATAACACTATAGAGCAATGAACAAGTAGCAGCTATAACTATAAGCATATATCGCTGGTGGAGGCTCCATTGTTATTTTTTTGCAGAAAGCTAGTTTTCCCTACAACAAAGGAATATATTATTATTTAACTACAAAGTTTGTTGAAAAACATTGAGAATGGTAACCCCATCTCAATCCCAAATTAATAATCATTAACCCCACAAGTTAATTAAGTAAAGTGATGAGATCAACATAGAAATTCAACCACCAGATACTCAAGATGTCCATAACCGGGGACACGGCTAACCATGATTAGTTTGTACACTCTGCAGAGGTTTGCGCACTTTTCCCCACAAGACTCGGTCTCCTCCATTGTATTTCTCGCACTGCATGATGTTTTAGAAATGGATGACCGAGACACGGTCTTTTCGAAGAGGTCCCCTTAACCGATAGATAGGCCGGTACACCTACAATCCCCTACATCTGCTAGCCCATCATGGAAAGGTTTACCACAACTTACTCAACTATGCCAGAGCCCATAGTGGCCTGTGGCTGCACACGGAAGTTTCCAGCATGAATAACATAATGATCCCTTTGAGCCTAGGTGGTGAACCATAGGAAAAATCACATGGATACCCCGGGATTCTCCTTTGGACAACACTGGATTTCCCCAGGCTCCCACAAACCAATCCACCCAGATGTGTGTTAAAGTAGCCACCTTAAGTAAACCCTTAGTTCAATAATAATACTCACAACTGTCATGAATCACTCAAACCAAACCACGTCTATGAGCATAGCATAGCAAAGTATAATAAGCGTAACATAGTAACTCCCAAGGTTTGAATAAAAGGGCAATAGGTACTACCTCAACAACTACTTCCCAATACCCACATGTTAAACAGGTCCTACTCATGCAATGTTTGAGCATTGAGACTAATGCATAAAAACTGGGTAATAAGGGATATGATCAAAGTGTTACTTGCCTTGCTGACGATCTGAAAACCCTAGCGACTCGTAGTATAGCATACATAAGCACTCAAGTATAAGATGCAAGGGTAAAACTCAAATGAAAAAAAATCCAAACTTAAAGTTCAACGAAAGAGCTTCGATTTGCAAAAAGAATCAACCAAATCGGAGCAACGAAACTCAAACTACGATTAAAAGAAGTCTGAAAACCAAATCTGCTTGCAACCAAATTTTAATTTGTCAAAACCATGTTCAAGTTGGTTATCTGGAAAGAGGGGAACAAGACGAAGATTTTGGCATTGGTTTCACTGGATTTGGGCGAACGAGCAAAAAGTTATGAAGGTTTGAAGATCAGGGACTAATCTATGAGAAAAGTATTCACGGATAGGTCACTACCCGAAAATAAAATAAAAAGAAAAACCTATCGAACGAACGTTCGCTAACAGAACCAAACGAACGAATGTTGTTCGCTACTGCATATTACCGGACGAATGTCCGCAAATTAGATCCGAACGTAAAAACTGAGAAAAACCCAAACCCTAAAAAATAAACCGATCTAAACCAAAGAACCGAAAAAAACTGGAAAACGAACCGGCGAACCGGGGCGGTTTTATACCGGTTCACGGCGAAGGCGGTGGCTCCGGCGAAGCAAAGCGGCGACGACGGCGTGAGACGGCGATGGCGAGCGGCAGCGCCGGTCGGCGGCGGCGGCAGCGTGCAGCAGCGGCGGTGGTGAGCGGGCGGCGGTGGCTGCAGTCAGGGCGAGGTGGGGAGGAGGCGGCGGGGTCGGCGGGCTTTAAAGGGGGCGGGGCGGCGCTGCCTTGGGCGAGGGGGCGGCCCAATGGGAGTCCGAGCCGGACTCCCTCGGCATCCGTGTGGCGGCGGGTCTCCCCCCGCTTGGGAGGAAGGCGGCGGGGCGACGTGGGCTGCGGCCCAGTCGGGCGGCGAACTTTTTTTTAAATAAATTTCGGCCAAGGAAAAATCCTATTAATATATATATTTTTTATAAAAATATCAGAAATAATTTTCGCTGTCTAAACCTAATATTTAGAACAAAGTGAACATTTTCCTGGCCTAAAAATGCTATTTTCAAAAATGCATATATTCTAATTCAAACAAAATAGCAAAAATAAAATGCAAATAAAATATAAATTTGATTTTTAAAATTTCTTCTTCAATATTCCTTTCTTTTAAAGAATTCATTTTATCTTCTCTCTTTTATTTTGATTATTGGAAATAATTGGAGAGAAAAATATTAAAACCAAATTGATCCTCTTTTCAAATTTGACAAAATTCAAATATGAAAATATGTGAAACCTCCAACTCTCTCCTTGGGTTCTTGAGTTTCTTAAGATTTCAAGGATCACAACCAAAATGCAAATATAAAAATATGATATGCATATGATGACCTATGTATAACATCCAAATTGAAAATTGGGATGTTACAAACCTACCCCCCTTAAGATGAATCTCGCCCTAGAGATTCGGGTTGGCTAGAAAATAGGTGTGGGTGGTCTTTCCGTAGGTCTTCTTCTCTTTCCCAAGTGGCTTCATCCTCAGTATGGTGGCTCCACTGGTGTCAGTGTACTAAAGTAGGGGTACCTTAGTATCCCGAACTTGTGCACGGGCAGTCGCAGCGTCCCGCGGCAAGGCTTGCCGGGTGACCGCCAAGATCCTCCATGGTTCCTTTGGAGCCATTCAAGAACAAACTATCCAAGACCCCGACAAGAGGAGCTTGCCGGGAAGGAGACAAGACCCCGGCAAGAGGGGCTTGCCGGGAAGGCCAACCAAGGCTCGGTGAGCGACAAGTTCCCGGACGCGACAAGACAACGAACGCGGCAAGGCTCTTGCCGCGGCAAGCTTCCACTCTGTACCTGCGCTCCAGCGCATCCACCAACGTGTCGCTCTGGGACCCTTCCAGGCGTACGTGGCGGAAAGCTGTGCAGCCAGAGGTACACGGTGGCAAGCGGCGCTGACAAGGTTGCCATCGTGGCAAGCAATGGCGTCCCTAGCGGTCCCTTTCTGCATCGTCTAGGCGACACAGACAGGCATTTAATGCCTTTGTCCCCTGCCGTCAGGGTTAGGTATGATAACACTGTTGTAGGCGGCGGTGCCAACCGCAGTGCCTTTTCCATTTTTGCCCTTCTCTACGTTGCCACCTGTCGGTGACCCCTTTAGCGTATAAAAGGAGGCCCATGCGCAACGTAGAGGGGGTCGGCCAACAGAACACTCTCACGCTCGGTCTCGTTAGCTGCTGCTGTGTACTATAGCACACCGCGCTCCCGAGCAAGAAATCAATACAAACACAAAGCAGGAGTAGGGTTTTATGCATCCGTGCGGCCCGAACCTGGGTCAAGGATGTCCAGAAGCTTGCCGGTTGCGTGGCTGCTCTCAGCAGGTTTATCTCTCGGTCTGCCGAGCGCGCCCTGCCGTTTTTCAAAATTTTGAAAAAGGCAGGTCCAATGAAATGGACTCCGGAAGCGGAGGCTGCGCTGCAGGACTTAAAGAGATACCTGTCCTCCACTCCAACACTTGTCGCACCTAAGCCGCAAGAGAACTTGCTGCTGTATATAGCGGCAACCAATCAAGTGGTTAGTGCCGCGTTAGTGGTGGAGAGGGAGGCAGATGGCGAGCCAGCAACCGCGGCAAGCGCATCCAGCAACAAGCAGGGGGCTTCCCCGACAAGCTCTGGTCCCGACAAGGATGGATCTGCGCAGATGCGCGAAGAGATGCAGAAGAGAATGGTGCAGCGCCCAGTTTACTTTGTCAGTTCCCTTCTGCAGGGGGCTAGGTCAAGGTACTCTGGTGTGCAGAAGTTGCTTTTCGGCCTTCTCATGGCCTCGAGAAAGCTGCGCCATTACTTCCAAGCACACGAGATCACAGTTGTCAGTCGCTTTCCGCTGAAGAGGATATTGCAGAATCCAGAAGCGACCGGCAGGATTGTCGAGTGGGCACTGGAACTGTCAAGCTTTGGCCTCAAGTTTGAGAGTACTTCAACTATCCAAAGCACAGCATTGGCAGAATTCATAGCAGAGTGGACGCCAACACCAGATGAAGAAATTCCGGAGACGAGCATCCCCGTCAAGGAAGCAAGTAAAGAGTGGCTCATGTACTTTGACGGTGCCTTCTCGCTGCAAGGCGCCGGTGCTGGCGTGCTGCTTGTCGCACCCACCGGAGAGCACCTCAAGTACATAGTCCAGATGCACTTTCCCAAGGAGCAAGCAACAAACAATACTGTAGAGTATGAAGGCTTGCTTGCCGGTCTCAGGATTGCGGCAGACCTTGGGATCAAGAAGCTCATTGTCAGGGGTGACTAGCAGCTTGTCGTCCGCCAAGTGAACAAGAATTATCAGAGTCCTTTGATGGAAGCCTACGTTGACGAAGTGAGAAAGCTAGAAGAGCACTTTGACGGTCTGTAGATGGAGCATGTCCCAAGAGCTCAGAACGATATTGCCAATGGCCTGTCAAAGTGCGTCGCACTTAAGTTACCTGTGGAACCAGGGATCTTTATGCTCAAGCTAACTCAACCGTCCGTAACACCGTCAACTCGACAGAGCAAGAAGAGGAAGTTAATTTCTGGCGACTATTTTCCGGCAGAGCTTCCCGAAGCCACCGCCAAAAAGGTCCCCAAGATCAACACTAACAGTGCTGAGGAGCAGTCTGCTCCGGCAAACCCCAGGGTTTGTTCCGTTGAAGCAGACGCTCCTGACATGTTTTGCTCCGGCAAGCTTGCTGGGGAACGTCAAGCTCCGGCAGAGCCGCAGGTTCTTGCCGTAGAAGCGGATGTTCCCGCAGCAGCAGACATGCCTTTAGTCCTTGTTGTCGAGCCACAAGGTCCAGCATGGGCGCAACAGATTGTCCATTTCCTTCAGACAGGAGAACTTCCCGAAGAGCAAGAAGAAGCGGAAAGAGTAGCCGGCAGTCTAGTATGTACCAGTTTGTCAATAACACACTATGCAGAAGAAGACTCAACAGAGTGAAATTGAAGTGTATTCCCCGGGAAGATGGACAAAAGCTGTTGGCAGAGATACATGGAGGCATATGTGGTCACCACATTGGCGCAAGAGCACTTGTCGGCAAAGCATTCCGGCAAGGCTTCTTCTGGCCGACAGCCCTCCAGGATGCAACTGCACAAGTAACCAAGTGTGAAGCGTGCCAGTTTCATTCCAAGTAGATACGCCAGCCAGCTCAAGCTCTCCAGACGATCCCTTTATCCTGGCCATTTTCGGTCTGGGGGCTCGATATCCTCGGCCCTTTTCCCCGAGCAGTCGGGGGCTTTGAGTACTTGTACGTTGCAATTGACAAGTTCACAAAGTGGCTGGAAGTGGAACCAGTGAGGAAGGTGACAGCACATTCAAGAGTCAAGTTCTTCAGGTTGATTGTTTGCCGTTTCGGGATCCCTAACAGGATAATTACCGACAACGGTACGCAATTTACGAGCCACACCTTCATGCAGTACGTCCAAGATCTTGGCGCCAAGGTCTGCTTCGCTTCTGTTGCTCACCCGAGAAGCAACGGTCAAGCGGAGAGGGCAAATGCTGAAGTGTTGCGCGGGCTCAAGACCAGAACTTTCGACAGGCTACACAAGTGCGGAAGAAACTGGATCGAGGAGCTGCCGGTGGTTCTTTGGTCGATCAGAACGACGCCAAATCGAGCCACTGGCCAGACACCTTTTGCTCTAGTCTATGGAGCAGAGGCAGTTCTCCCCACGGAACTCGTATACGGGTTGCCTCGAGTGCTCGCTTACGATGAGCTTGAGCAAGAGCAGCTGCGGCAAGATGACGCGCTGCTCCTTGAGGAAGACCGTCTTCAGGCTGCTGTGCGAGCTGCTCGCTACCAGCAAGCTTTGCGCCGCTACCATAGCCGCAAAGTTAATGCCAGAAGTCTCGAGGAAGGCGACCTTATTCTTCGGCGCGTTCAGTCCGCCAAGAATTCCAACAAGTTGACGCCGAAGTGGGAAGGCCCTTACCGGGTGAAACGAGTCACTAGGCCTGGCACTGTCTGCCTGGAGACCGAAGATGGCATCCCAGTGAGCAACTCCTGGAATATTGAGCATCTTCGCAAGTTTTACCCATAGGGCGCGGTTGCCGGAACCCGTTCTGGCAACCACATTTTGTACAAGTCTTTCTGCTGTTGCATGTAATCCTTTGTACAAAGCCGGGCGCAGACCCCGTGCATAAATATCATGTGCTCAGCACATCTTGTCGATTTCGTGCTTTTTATATTTTGCATATGTTATCTGACATTTTGTGCAGCATTTACCCCCGGTAAGCAACAACGAGCCATAAGGCTCCATATTTTTATTTCATCCTCTTTCTTTTTCGCAAGGAAAAGAAGGTTCCCTCGCGCACAAGTTTGCCGGGGGGGGGGGGGAGGGAGAAGATAATAATATGTATGGACCAGGCGTCATTCAAGAAGGTTTCGCCTTGCCGGGAAGCAAGTAATAGAAAAGATAAGTTGCCAAAGTTTGAGCAATCAAATTCTCTTTAAAATTTTAAGTTATTTTCCTTGAACGACCGTGCTTTGTATGGAAAACCTGTGCGCGGAGGAACCAACTCGTAGCTAGTTGCGCCCTTACTGTTGTTTCGAGTCCGCTCAACAACTTAAGTGAGTTGCGAATAGCTGCGACAAGGTTTCTTGTCGGCTGCGGCACCGCTAGCAGGCTGCTGACGTTTCGCACTCAGTGCTCGCGGCAAAGGTGCCTATGCCGGCAAGTTCCCTAAAAGCGCAGGGTAAAAACATACAAAGGAAGGAATCAAGTAAAGGAAAGAGTAGACGGCACTGACGAGGGAGCTCATGGTGTTGCCATGTCCAAGGACAAGACTACGCTGCACATCGGCGGCGCGGTCAGCTCCCACAACGACCGGGCGCACTCCAAGACCTCGGCGTCCGTATACGCACCGCGCCCATCTCAGGAGGTGCGGGACCAGCAGCGTCATGGTACTCACGATACCATACGTTTGCTGGGCCAAGATCAAGCTGGCGGATCCCAGAGCGCTCAAGACCAGCATGCACGCCAACATGCTGGCGCGAGCGTGACACGGTCGCTTGGACGAGATACTGCTCCTTCTAACGTAGTTAGAAGTCCGAGCATATCCCGTTCCTCGCACCGTTCGCCGCCGCCGCCCGCCTCTTCGGCAAAAGCTTTGGCGCGAGCTCAACTACTCCTAGACTACCCTCCAGCGGCGGACAAGATCGACGACTGGAGGGCCACCATCCAGAGTCTCATCGGCTTTGCCAACGGCGACAATCCACGGCAGCCGAGTACTTCGCTGCCGCGGCAAGTCAGCCAGGCACAAGCCAGTGGCGACAAGACCGGTGGGGGTGCAACCACTATGCACTCTCCGCCCCGAAGGCCAAGATCGCCGACTCGCCGGATCTACCACGACAGTGACTCCACCGTGTCATCAGATCCACGAGCTCGTCGCGACCAGCGCCAAGTTCTTCACGAACGACAACAAGAAGACACTCGTACTCGCATCGAGCGCCAAAGAGAAGCGCGGCGTCAATCAGACCTGTGCGCTGGGCCCTTTGTTGAATTGCATGCGCCAGGGGAACCAGGTGACTTGCCGTATGCGGTAGGTTGCCCTGCGTTTACCCGTGAGCTGCGGCAGGTCCAGTGGCCCAGCCAGACGTACCGGAGAAGTACGACGACAAGTCGCACCCGTTGGAGTTCCTCAGCATCTACACCATCGCGGTGCAGGCTGCCGGGGGGCGAGACGACAAGGTCTTTGCCAACTACTTCCCACTGGTGCTCAAGCCCGACGTCAGGTCCTGGCTCATGCACTTGCCGGATAACTCCATATCTTCTTGGGCAGACCTGTGCCATCAGTTTGTCGGCGCCTTCACAGGCGGTCACAAACCTCACGGCCAGGAGAGTGATCTTCATCTGCTCGCCCAGAAGGAAGGAGAGCCCCTGCGCAAGTACATTCAGAGATTCAGCCGTGTGCAGCGCAACATCCCAGATATCCACCCTGCCGCGGTCATCAGCGCGTTCCATCAGAACGTGCGTAACCGCAGGATGCGGGAGGAGATGGCGATGAGTAGGATTAGAGACGTCAGCGAGCTATATGCCCTGGCCGACAAGTGTGCACGCGCTGAAGAAGGGAGGAAACTCCTCGGAGAGAATGCTGGAGCAGGAGGATCTGACAGCAAAGATGCTGCCCCGGCGAAGAAGAACCGGCGGTGCAATAACATGAAGAAGAAAGGAAAAGAGGTGCTAGTTGTTGAGCAGTCCGGCAACGACAGTGGCGCCAACAAAGCCAAAGTTGGTAGCTCCGGCAAGGAGGTTGCCGCATGTACCAACTGACAGGCTGTGGCGGCCGCCGACAAACAGGACGGCTCCGACAAGCAGTATTGCAAGATCCATCGCACCAAGGGCCATGACCTCCAGAGCTGCAAGAAGGTCGAGCAGCTTGTCCAGCAGCAGAAAGCTGAGTACGAGCGGCGCGACAAGGAGAGGGCCCAAGGAGGCGGTGGAGAAGCCGGCAAGAAGCGCGCTGGCCGGGGAGGACGCCGTGGCAAGGCCAAGCAGCGGCAAGGAGACAGACCTCCCCGCGGCCGTGACAAGGATGAAGACGAAGACGATGACAAAGACATGGATGATGTCGAGAACAGTGAGCAGGAGTTTCAGAAAGCCACAGAAGTCTTGTGCATTGATGGCGGTGCTTCTCTGCATACTTCCCACCGCCAACTGAAACAGTGGCTGTGGGAAGTTAATGCGGCAGAGCCACCTGACGAATCGCGCAAGCTTCTGAAATGGTCCAGCACTCCTATCATCTTTGACATTGAGGACCACCCTGATCACACAACTGCGGTCGGGTGCTTGCCGCTATTGGTTTCGCCAACCATCCGCAACCTCAAGGTCACAAAGATGCTAGTTGACGGCGGGGCCGGCTTGAACCTGATCTCCTCCGCTGTACTCAAGAAACTCCAGATCCCTGACAGCGAGCTCGAAGAGACCGGCACGTTCCAAGGAATTAACCCGGGAAGGAGCAAGCCGAAAGGGAAGGTCACGTTGCCGGTAACATTTGGCAGCGAGCTGAACTTCAGAACTGAGAGGGTCACTTTTGACGTTGCCGATTTCCCATTGCCTTACAATGGGATACTTGGCCGTCCAGCGCTCGCCAAGTTCATGGCAGCCTCTCACTATGCATACAACATGCTCAAGATGCCAGGCCCGATAAACGTCATCTCTGTCCCTAGCAACAAGAAGGATGCCCTTATCTACGCCGACAAGATCTACCGGGAAGCAGCAGCCGCTACAGATCGCAAACCACTTGTCGCTGAAGCTCCCGGGGGGAAGAGGAAGACCAAGACCGGCAAGAGCTCTGATGCCCACTCCGGCAAGCGCACCTCTTCGGAGTGCTGCGCTACCGTCGAGGATGCACCATCGAGCTCCACCGGCAAGTGTAAGAAGGCAATGGCAGCTCCGCCAGCGACCAAGAAGATATCCGCCAAGGAGGACGGCACTGGTGGTACCTTCACCATCAGTGCCACTCTCGACCCTAAATAGGAAAGCACGCTCATTGCTTTCCTGTGGGCGAATGTCGACGTGTTTGCGTGGCAACCGTCTGACATCCCCGGTGTTCCCAGGAAAGTAATTGAGCACCATCTTGCCGTTTGTCCTCATGCGCGGCCCGTCAAGCAGAAGGTCATGAAGCAAGCAGTGGAGCGCCAAGAATTCATAGCAGAAGAAATCAAGAAATTGGAAGCAGCAGGCCTTGTCAGAGGAGTGCTCCATCCCACGTGGTTGGCCAATCCTGTTGTAGTGCGCAAGGCAAATGGAAAATGGAGGCTTTGTATTGACTTTACTGATGTTAATAAAGCTTGTCCCAAAGACCCATTTCCCTTGCCGCGCATTGACCAGATTGTTGACTCCACAGCCGGATGTGATTTGCTTTCATTTCTTGACGCATATTCAGGATACCATCAGATCTTCATGGCAGAAGAGGATGAGGAGAAAACCGCATTCATTACTCCATGTGGCACGTACTGTTTCATACGGATGCCTTTCGGATTAAAGAATGCTGGTTCAACGTTTGCAAGAGTAGTCCATGTCGCTCTTAAGCCGCAAATACACAGAAATGTGGAGGCCTACATGGATGATATAGTGGTCAAGAGCAAGGACAGGGCAACTCTGATTCAAGATTTAGAAGAAACCTTTGCAAATCTGCGCAAGATCAACCTCAAGCTCAACCCCGAGAAGTGTGTGTTTGGAGTCCCTTCCGGCAAGCTTCTCGGGTTCTTTGTCTCTCAGCGAGGAATTGAAGCCAATCCCGACAAGATCAAGGCCATTGAGCAGATCGAAGCACCAAAGCGCGTCAAGGATGTCCAGAAGCTTGCCGGTTGCGTGGCTGCTCTTAGTAGGTTTATCTCTCGGTCTGCCGAGCGCGCCCTGCCGTTTTTCAAAATTTTGAAGAAGGCAGGTCCAATGAAATGGACTCCGGAAGCGGAGGCTGCGCTGCAAGACTTGAAGAGATACCTGTCCTCCACTCCAACACTTGTCGCACCTAAGCCGCAAGAGAACTTGCTGCTGTATATAGCGGCAACCAATCAAGTGGTTAGTGCCGCGTTAGTGATGGAGAGGGAGGCAGATGGCGAGCCAGCAACCGCGGCAAGCGCATCCAGCGACAAGCAGGGGGCTTCCCCGACAAGCTCTGGTCCCGACAAGGATGGATCTGCGCAGATGCGCGAAGCGATGCAGAAGAGAATGGTGCAGCGCCCAGTTTACTTTGTTAGTTCCCTTCTGCAGGGGGCTAGGTCAAGGTACTCTGGTGCGCAGAAGTTGCTTTTCAGCCTTCTCATGGCCTCGAGAAAGCTGCGCCATTACTTCCAAGCACACGAGATCACAGTTGTCACTCGCTTTCTGCTGAAGAGGATATTGCAGAATCCAGAAGCGACCGGCAGGATTGTCGAGTGGGCACTGGAACTGTCAAGCTTTGGCCTCAAGTTTGAGAGTACTTCAACTATCCAAAGCAGAGCATTGGCAGAATTCATAGCAGAGTGGACGCCAACACCAGATGAAGAAATTCCGGAGACGAGCATCCCTGTCAAGGAAGCAAGTAAAGAGTGGCTCATGTACTTTGACGGTGCCTTCTCGCTGCAAGGCGCCGGTGCTGGTGTGCTGCTTGTCGCACCCACCGGAGAGCACCTCAAGTACGTAGTCCAGATGCACTTTCCCAAGGAGCAAGCGACAAACAATACTGCAGAGTATGAAGGCTTGCTTGCCGGTCTTAGGATTGCAGCAGACCTTGGGATCAAGAAGCTCATTGTCAGGGGTGACTCGCAACTTGTCATCCGCCAAGTGGACAAGAATTATCAGAGTCCTTTGATGGAAGCCTACATTGACGAAGTGAGAAAGCTAGAAGAGCACTTTGACGGCCTGCAGATGGAGCGTGTCCCAAGAGCTCAGAACGATATTGCCGATGGCCTGTCAAAGTGCGCCGCACTTAAGTTACCTGTGGAACCAGTGATCTTTGTGCTCAAGCTAACTCAACCGTCCGTAACACCGTCAACTGGACAGAGCAAGAAGAGGAAGTTAATTTTTGGCGACTATTTTCCGGCAGAGCTTCCCGAAGCCACCGCCAAAAAGGTCCCCAAGATCAACACCAACAGTGCTAAGGAGCAGTCTGCTCCGGCAAACCCCAGGGTTTGTTCCATTGAAGCAGACGCTCCCGACAAGTTTTGCTCCGGCAAGCTTGCCGGGGAACGTCAAGCTCCGGTAGAGCCGCAGGTTCTTGCCGTAGAAGCGGATGTTCCCGCAGCAGCAGACATGCCTTTAGTCCTTGTTGTCGAGCCACAAGCTCCAGCATGGGCGCAACAGATTGTCCATTTCCTTCAGACAGGAGAACTTCCCGAAGAGTAAGAAGAAGCGGAAAGAGTAGCCTGGCAGTCTAGTATGTACCAGTTTGTCAATAACACACTGTGTAGAAGAAGACTCAACGGAGTGAAATTGAAGTGTATTCCCCGGGAAGATGGACAAAAGCTGTTGGCAGAGATACATGGAGGCATATGTGGTCACCACATTGGCGCAAGAGCACTTGTCGGCAAAGCATTCCGGCAAGGCTTCTTCTGGCCGATAGCCCTCCAGGATGCAACTTCACAAGTAACCAAGTGTGAAGCGTGCTAGTTTCATTCCAAGCAGATACACCAGCCAGCTCAAGCTCTCCAGACGATCCCTTTATCCTGGACATTTTTGGTCTGGGGGCTCGATATCCTTGGCCCTTTTCCCCGAGCAGTCGGGGGCTTTGAGTACTTGTACGTTGCAATCGACAAGTTCATAAAGTGGCCGGAAGTGGAACCAGTGAGGAAGGTGACAACACAGTCAGCAGTCAAGTTCTTCAGGTCGATTGTTTGCCATTTCGGGATCCCTAACAGGATAATTACCGACAACGGTACGCAATTTACGAGCCGCACCTTCATGCAGTACGTCCAAGATCTTGGCGCCAAGGTCTGCTTCGCTTCTGTTGCTCACCCGAGAAGCAACGGTCAAGCGGAGAGGGCAAATGCTGAAGTGCTGCGCGGGCTCAAGACCAGAACTTTTGACAGGCTGCACAAGTGCGGAAGAAACTGGATCGAGGAGCTGCCGGTGGTTCTTTGGTCGATCAGAACGACGCCAAATCGAGCCACTGGCCAGACACCTTTTGCTCTAGTCTATGGAGCAGAGGCAGTTCTCCCCACGGAACTCGTATACGGGTCACCTCGAGTGCTCGCTTACGATGAGCTTGAGTAAGAGCAGCTGCGGCAAGATGACGCGCTGCTCCTTGAGGAAGACCGTCTTCAGGCTGCTGTGCGAGCTGCTCGCTACCAGCAAGCTTTGCGCCGCTACCATAGCCGCAAAGTTAACGCCAGAAGTCTTGAGGAAGGCGACCTTGTTCTTCGGCGCGTTCAGTCCGCCAAGAATTCCAACAAGTTGATGCCGAAGTGGGAAGGCCCTTACCGGGTGAAACGAGTCACTAGGCCTGGCGCTGTCCGCCTGGAGACCGAAGATGGCATCCCAGTGAGCAACTCCTGGAATATTGAGCATCTTCGCAAGTTTTACCCATAGGGCGCGGTTGCCGGAACCCGTTCCGGCAACCACCTTTTGTACAAGTCTTGCCGCTGTTGCATGTAATCCTTTGTATAAAGCCGGGCGCAGACCCCGTGCATAAATATCATGTGCTCAGCACATCTTGTTGATTTCGTGCTTTTTATATTTCACATATGTTATCTCACATTTTGTGCAGCATTTACCCCCGGTAAGCAACAACGAGCCATAAGGCTCCATATTTTTATTTCATCCTCTTTCTTTTTCGAAAGGAAAAGAAGGTTCCCTCGCGCACAAGTTTGCTGGGGGGGGGGGGGAAGGGAGAAGATAATAATATGTATGGACTAGGCGTCGTTCAAGAAGGTTTCGCCTTGCTGGGAAGCAAGTAATAGAAAAGATAAGTTGCCAAAGTTTGAGCAATCAAATTCTCTTTAAATTTTTAAGTTATTTTCCTTGAACGACCGTGCTTTGTATGGAAAACCTGTGCGCGGAGGAACCAACTCGTAGCTAGTTGCGCCCTTACTGTTGTTTCGAGTCTGCTCAACAACTTAAGTGAGCTGCGACTAGCTGCGACAAGGTTTCTTGTCGGCTGCGGCACCGCCAGCAGGCTGCTGACGTTCCGCACTCAGCGCTCGCGGCAAAGGTGCCTGCGCCGGCAAGTTCCCTAAAAGCGTAGGGTAAAAACATACAAAGGAAGGAATCAAGTAAAGGAAATAACATTGCAATCATTGCACAGAATAAAGTTATATTACAAGATAAGCTTGTCGCGGCTCTAACAAATTGTTTTCATGACATGATCAGAAGCGACAAGAAAAGAAGGAAATGGGTGAACTAATCTACACGGTTGCCCTCGACCCTCTTGATCCCGCTCACCCTGTCCACAATGGGTGCGACAAGGGTCTTGAGCGCCTCTAGATCAGCATCCGGCAGCAAGGACCGGAGGACGTTGGTGAGGTTGAGGCCCAGATTGCGGAACGCCACCTTCATCAGCACCTTCTAAAGAGCTCCCGCGCAGATCTTGCGCGACTCGTCGGCAAGCTGCTTCGGGATCCCTTCCCAGAGTCGTCGGAGTGCCATCGCCACGCCCTTCAAGAAAGAAGTGAGCTTGGTGCTAGGTTGGAGGTTCTCGTCGGAGGAGTACCCGAGATCCTCCATTCCCAGCTGCGCCAACTCCTTGTCGATGTCGGTGGCAACGTCCACGAGCCCTTCCGTCCAGTGCTCCACATTCTCCCGGAATGTGCTCTGGGCGGCGGCAGCGCTCGCCAGCAGCGCCTTGCCGGCCTTGACTTCCTCCTTTGGAGTTGTCTCCTGCTCCTTGGCGCTGTCAAGTGTCTTGGTCAAGGCGATCAGCTTCGACTCAAGATCTGCAGCGGAGTCCTTAGCAGCGTCAAGCTCCTTGCCCTTCTCGGCGAGGTGGGTCTGCAGCTCCGAGTAGCTGACGGCGTCCTTCTGGCGCTCAAGCTTGAGCGCGGCAAGCTCGTCGCCGTTCGCCTTGAGGTCGGCCTCCAGCTGCACCACCTTCGTTTCCAACTCATTTTTGGCGGCCTCGGCAGCTGCTGCAGCGTCTTCGGCTTGCTTGAGGGCTCCGCCAACCGTTCGCTCGCGCGCGGCAAGTTCCTCCTCGTGGCTGTCAAGATCAACTTTCCGCTGAACCAGCTCGCCCTCCTGCACGGACAGCTTCTCAGCGGCAAGTCTATGTTGCTCTTTGATTTCGGCCTTCTCGAGGAGGAAAGCCCTCTGCTCCTCGGCAAGCTGCTCCCGCTCCGCCGCCAAGGACCGGAGAGCTTCTTGATTTTGGCCCCGGAGCTCCTCCATGCGCTTCTCAACATCGACTCCCGCCTTGGCGACAAGCGCTTCCCGGGAATCCAGCTTGGCCTACCGGGCGCGGTAGAGTGATATCAGTTTCCGCAGCAGCCGCTCCTCCTCAGGCTCGCCGCTGCTGCTGCTTGGCGCGTTGACCAGCGCTAGCCCGGCGGAGGCAAGCACTTCTCCGTCGAAGATCTCTCCCTCGACCGGCGCCCTGGAGCTTGACGCCCAGGGGAGGTTGATGAAGATGTCATCGCCGACCTTCAAATATACGCCAGGCTGGGGCTCTTCGGAGCCTGGCGCGGCGGCAGCAGCGGAGGGGTCGGCGGTCGGTGCAGCACCTGGTGCTCCTGCGGCCTCCGGGTCGTCAGTACGATCGCCGGACCCCCCGCCTGTTTCTGCTGTGGCAGCCCTGGCGGCCTCTTCGCCGGCTGGCTCGTCGGTGCCGGCTGCTTCCTCGGCAGCAACAGCATCGTCGACAGCAACTTCAGTCTCCATCGGCTCTGCAGCGGATGGATCTGACAGCCGGGAAAGAGGAGAAGAATCAAACAAATATCCAAGAAAAAGAAAGAAGAAGAAGATCAACAAGAAGAAGAAGCCAAGGGAAGTTTTAAAGCAAGGAGATTACCTATGCCAGGCTCTGCAGTCGTGGTCTCCGTCGCCGGGGGGCCGCTGGTGCCGTCCCTTGCCGGAGACCCCTCCCTTGCCGGGGGCTCCTCCCTTGCCGGAGAGCTCTCCCTTGCCGGGGACCTCTCCCTTGCCGGAGGACTCTCCCTTGGCGCTTCGGGGGCGGCCTCCGAGCTCTCCTGGTGGGGCTGCTCTGCTCCTGCACAAATCAGCAAACAGATATCAGCAAAGCAAGACTCTTCATGCGCGCCCAATAGCGGGAAGTAAACAATATGCTTACGCTGGGGGCTGCTCTGGAGATCAGCCACCGGGTCCGGCAAGGTTGTCTCGGGCGCGTCCCCTGCTGACGCGGTGGGTTCATCCTCGATGACAATCACCGGCGCCTTGGCTCTCTTTGCTGCCCTCAGAGCCAGAGTCCTGAAAAGGAGCAGGTTCAGATAAAAGCAAGTAAGATGCAAGACAAAAACAGCAAGGATTGGTGGACTGCAAGTACAACAAGGAAAGCTTACTCTTCTTCTTCTTCCTCGCCGGAGCTGAACGCGGAGAAGTCAAAGTCTGGCTCGCGTCCGGCACGGGAAGGTGGAGGAGTGGGTTCCCTTGGTCGCTTGGCGGGAGCAGAAGCAGTGGTCCGGGAAGACCCTGCTCCAGTTGTCGTGGCAGCATGGGGCGCTCCCGCGGCAACGGTGCTTGCCGCGGTGGAACATGTCGCGCGAAGCGGCGACTGTCGACTCGCCTGCCGCCTTGCCACGTCCCCGACTTTGCAGAGACGTCTTCTTGGTGGGGATGGAGGCTCTGCTTGCGGCGTGCTGTCTGAAGACGACGAGGAGGAGGAGTTGATATCCAATGAGCCGCTCGTCTCCTCGGCGGGCTCGCTCGGCTCGTCGTCATGACCGGCAAGCTCTTTCTTGCCGGCAGTCTCCCCTTGCCTGGCAAGATCTTTCTTGCCAGCAGGCTCCTCTTGCCGGGCAAGCTCTTTCTTGCCGGTGAGCTCCTCTCGCTCGGCACGGTTTGCCGCCTCTGCTGCCGCTGCCTCCTCCAAAGTGAATCCGAACTCGCCTGCCGCTGCAGCCGCCGCCGCCTCTTCCAGCCTGGTGGCGATGCACTTCAACTCTGCCTCGGTGGTGTCGCGAGTCAGGCCATCCTTCTCGTCGGGGCAGATCGGCACTTCCAACAAGTTGTCGAAGAATTGCTGCATGATGTCATCTTCAGGCTCCTGCCAAGTTGGCACGATTCCATGCGAGTCGCACAGCGGCATCATTGCCCTGATGCGATCGAGCGCGGAGTTGTTGCACAACGGGACGACGCCCTGCGGCAACCTAAAGACTTCTGGGTGGTCAGGATCATACTTGAAGAGCTCTTGCAGCATTGCATTGAGCTCCAAGACAGTGAAGTTATAATTGAGGCCCGGGCGCAGCCTCATGATATCCGCCGCGTTCTTGAACTCCCAGGCGGGCCTCCTCCGTTCCTGCAGGGGGGCGATGCAGCGGCGAAGGAAGTCCGCGCCAACGGCGCCTACAGTGAGTCCGGCAAGCCTGAGGCGTTGGATCCTGGTGACGGCAATCCTCAGCCTGCTGTCCTCCGGGGCCACGTCGCTCCAGTCGCTGCCGCGTGCGGCTGCTACTTGGCGCCGGGCGGTAAATGGCTGCGGGTTCTCCTCAACTATCCAACACCAATCTGCTCTCCACTCCTCCCACTTGCCGCGGAACTCTCCCTCCAAATACGAATCCTTCTTGCCGGACCTTGAGATCCAAACAATTCCGCCGGATAGAGGCTCTCCTCTCTCTACTCGGGGCATGAAGAAATGGCGGAAGAGGGCTACATTTGGGTGGACTCCGACAAAGTTTTCGCAAAGGTGTGCGAAAACTGCCATGGTGAGGACAACGTTGGGGGTGAAGTCAAGGAGGCAGAGGCCATAGGTGTTCATAATGTCACATAAAAACTCCGAGAAGGGCGGGCAGAGCCCGCGGTAGAAGAACACGGCGAAGAAAGGGTAGCCGTGTGGAGCCATTTTGTGAGCGGAGGCCGGGAGTACCTTGGTGCTCGGATGTGCTCGCGTCTCCGTCAACCAGAAGAGGTAGTAGTACTCCCTCAACTCCTTCGCATCAAGCTTGGGGGGGGGGAGATGGCCCGCTCCTTCCGCAGCGCTGCAAGCCGCTGCGCCTCGGTCGTCTTCACGGCCTTCCCCTCGTCGGCTTTCGGAGCCATGGCGGAGGTGGTGGAGGAGGTCGATGGCGTTGGTGGTGCTGGTGGCAATGGGGGGAGCAGGGCGCTGCTCTCTTGCTGCTTTGGGAAGACGGAGGCGGGACGGAGGTTTCTGAGATTGGAGAGGAAAAGGGGCGAGTGGGCGCACTACCCCTGCCTCCCCTTGCTTATAAATGGGGAGGTGGCGGACGTTCCGCCTTTCCTAATAAAGAAACCGCCCACGATCTCTCCCACGACGCCGCGTTCGACGCGTGCCGTGCGGGGAGGGCGCGGTGGATGCGGAGTGAGATACGGCGTAACCCAGGCCGCGTGTGCCCGTGCCCTGTTTTGGGCCTGGCCCAACAGCGCTCGGCACCGTGTATGGCCCAGGCCCGGGGGCTCCTATCGGTGTACTAAAGTAGGGGTACCTTAGTATCTCGAACTTGTGCACGGGCAGTCGCAGCGTCCCGCGGCAAGGCTTGCCGGGTGACCGCCAAGATCCTCCATGGTTCCTTTAGAGCCATTCAAGAACAAAGTATCCAAGACCCCGGCAAGAGGAGCTTGCCGGGAAGGAGACAAGACCCCGGCAAGAGGGGCTTGCCGGGAAGGCCAACCAAGGCTCGGTGAGTGACAAGTTCTCGGACGCGACAAGACAATGAACGCGGCAAGGCTCTTGCGCGGCAAGCTTCCACTCTGTACCTGCGCTCCAGCGCATCCACCAACGTGTTGCTCTAGGACCCTTCTAGGCGTACGTGGCGGAAAGCTGTGCAGCCAGAGGTACACGGTGGCAAGCGGCACTGACAAGGTTGCCATCGTGGCAAGCAATGGCGTCCCTAGCGGTCCCTTTCTGCACTGTCTAGGCGACACAGACAGGCATTTAATGCCTTTGTCCCCTGCCGTCAGGGTTAGGTATGATAAGACTGTTGTAGGCGGCGGTGCCAACCGCAGTGCCTTTTCCATTTTTGCCCTTCTCTATGTTGCCACCTGTCGGTGACCCCTTTAGCATATAAAAGGAGGCCCATGCGCAACGTAGAGGGGGTCGGCCAACAGAACACTCTCACGCTCGGTCTCGTTAGCTGCTGCTGTGTACTGTAGCACACCGCGCTCCCGAGCAAGAAATCAATACAAACACAAAGCATGAGTAGGGTTTTACGCATCCATGCGGCCCGAACCTGGGTAAACTGATCGCATTGCTCGTGCGCTCGCCTCGATCTGCTCTTTGTGCTCTCTCCGCCCCCTGCGAACCGAAAGGGGCCCGATCCGTCGTGGTCCCATAGGTGTCTGTGGGATCAGCACCCCCGACAACTGGACTTTGCAAAATTTGATAACCTTGTTGTGTGTAACTCGGCTGGCAAACTCGAGAATCTTGACGGGTTTCAGCTTGTAGGTTAGGTCACTGTCCAACTGAATTGCTTCCAGGGGCATTGTATCTCTTAGAGGAATACCGGCCATCTCAGCATGACACTTCTTCAACTGGGAAAAGTGAAACACCTCATGAACTCCTAACGATCCTTTGGGTAACTCCAACTTGTAGGCAACTTCTCCCATACGTTACAGAACTCCGTATGGTCCTACAAATCTCGGGGCTAACTTTCCCTTAACTCCAAATCATTTAACTCCTCGGAGTGGTGACACACGAAGATAAGCTCTGTCTCCGATTTCATAGACTACCTCCTTTCGTTTAGTATCAGCATAACTCTTCTGTCTGGATTGAGCTACCTTCAATCTATCTTGAATCAACTTAACCTTCTCTTCAGACTCTTTGATCAAATCTGGTCCAAACAACTGACGGTCTCCAACTTCATCCTACATCAATGGTGTCTTGTGATACGTCTCCAACGTATCTATAATTTTTTATTGTTCCATGCTATTATATTATCAACCTTGGATGTTTTATATGCTATTTTATATGATTTTTGGGACTAACCTATTAACCTAGAGCCCAGTGCCAGTTTATGTTTTTCCTTGTTTTTGAGTATCACAGAAAAGGAAAACCAAACGGAGTCCAATTGACCTAAAATTTGACGGAGATCATTTTTGGACCAGAAGAAGCCCACGGAGTACCGGAGATGGGCTAGAAGAGTCCTGAGGCCACCACGGGGGTGGGGCACGCGCCCCCTACCTCGTGGTCGCCTCAGGGCCCCTGACTTGTTCCCGACTCCAACACCTCTTATATAACCCAAAACTTCCAGAAAGAAACCTAGATCGGGAGTTCCGCCACCGCAAGCCTCTGTAGCCACCAAAACCAATCGAGGCCCTGTTCCGGCACCCTGCCGGAGGGGAGAATCATCACTGCTGACCTTCTTCATCATCCTGACGCTCTTCATGACAAGGAGGGAGTAGTTCACCCTCGGGGCTGAGGATATGTACTAGTAGCTATGTGTTTGATCTCTCTCTCTCTCTGTCTCTCGTGTTCTTGATATGGCACGATCTTGATGTACCGCGAGCTTTGCTATTATAGTTGGATCTTATGATGTTTCTCCCCCTCTATCTCCTTGTGATGAATTAAGTTTTCCCTTTGAAGTTATCTTATCGGATTGAGTCTTTAAGGGTTTGAGAACACTTGATGTATGTCTTGCATGTGCTTATCTGAGGTGACAATGGGATATTCACGTGATCCACTTGATGTATGTTTTGGTGATCAACTTGCGAGTTCTGTGACCTTGTGAACTTATGCATAGGGGTTGGCACGCGTTTTTGTCTTGACTCTTCGGTAGAAACTTTGGGGCACTGTTTGAAGTTCTTTGTGTTGGTTGAATAGATGAATCTGAGATTGTGGGATGCATATCATATAATCATACCTGCGGATACTTGAGGTGACATTGGAGTATCTAGGTGACATTAGGGTTTTGGTTGATTTGTGTCTTAAGGTGTTATTTTACTATGAACTCTAGGGCTGTTTGTGACACTTATAGGAATAGCCCAATGGATTGATTAGGAAGAATAACTTTGAGGTGGTTTTTCATACCCTACAATAATCTCTTCGTTTGTTCGCCGCTATTAGTGACTTTGGAGTGACTCTTTGTTGCATGCTGAGGGATTGTTATATGATCTAATTATATTATTATTGTTGAGAGAACTTGCACTAGTGAAAGTATGAACCCTAGGCCTTGTTTCAACACATTGCAATGCCGTTTTCGCTCACTTTTATCATTAGTTACCTTGCTGTTTTTATATTTTCAGATTACAAAAACCTATATCTACCATCGATATTGCACTTGTATCACCATCTCTCCACCGAACTAGTGCACCTATACAATTTACCATTGTATTGGTTGTGTTGGGGACACAAGAGACTCTTTGCTATTTGGTTGCAGGGTTGTTTGAGAGAGACCATCTTCATCCTACGCCTCCCACAGGTTGATAAACCTTAGATCATCCACTTGAGGGAAATTTGCTACTGCCCTACAAACCTCTGCACTTGGAGGCCCAACAATGTCTACAAGAAAAGGTTGTGTAGTATACATCAAGCTCTTTTCTGGCGTCGTTGCTGGGGAGGTTGGCGCTTGAAGGTATATCTTCAGATCTTGCAATTGAATCTTTTAGTTTCTTGTTTTACCACTAGTTTAGTCTATATAAGAAAAGTACAAAAAATGGAATTAAGGTTGCCTCATATGCTTCATCTTTTTAATGTCTTTCGTGAAAATAAGGATTCTGATAATTGTGCCAAAGTGTTAGAAGAAGAATGTATTAAAATGTTTGGCACTAAACTTTGGATGATGAGCATGATTGCAATGTTGTTAGTATGAATTCTTTGAATATCCATGATGCTAATGATATGCAAAGCCACAAGCTTGGGGATGCTATGTTTGATGAAGATGATATTTTTTGTCCCCCAAGTTTTGATGAGCAAATTTATTATGATGATAACATGCCTCCTATTTATGATGATTATATTTATGAAAGTGGGTTTGGAAGAGTGGCAACTTTAGGAAGTAATGATCCCACTATTTTGGAGGGTGTTGAATCTTATTGTGATAATTATGTAAGTGGATCTGGAGAGGTCATGACTTTATTTAGTGATGAATCCACTATTTCGGAAGAGGTTTCAATTGATTATGAGAACAAATTTGCTATCTATGATGATTATTGTGATGACATGTATGCTATAAAGAATAATGATAACAATGAAACTTGTCATCATGATTTTAATTTTCAATTGGATTATGCCTCACATGATAGTTATTCTGTTGAGTTTGCTCCCACTACTATTCATGAGAAGAAATTTGCTTATGTGGAGAGTAATAAAAATTCTATGCTTGTGCATCATGAAAAGAATGTTTTATGTGATGGTTATATTGTTGGATTCATTCATGATGCTACTGAAAATTATTATGAGGGAGGAACATATGCTTGTAGGAATTTCAATAATATCAAGTTTCCTCTCTATGTGTTGAAAATCTTGAAGCTATGCTTGTTTTACCTTCCTATGCAAGTTGATTCTTGTTCCCATAAGTTGTTTGCTCACAAAATCCCTATGCATAGGAAGTGGGTTAGACTTAAATGTGCTAGTCATATTATTCATGATGCTCTCTTTATGTTTCAATTCTTATCTTTTATGTGAGCATCATTGAATCATCATGCCTAGCTAGGGGCGTTAAACGACAGCGCTTGTTGGGAGGCAACCCAATTTTATTTTTGTTCTTTGCTTTTTGCTCCTTTTTAGTAATAAATAATTCATCTAGCCTCTGTTTAGATGTTTTTTTATCTTTTAATTAGTGTTTGTGCCAAGTAGAACCTTTGGGAAGACTTGGGTGAAGTCTTTGCGATCTTGCTGTAAAAAACAGAAACTTTTGCACTCACGAGATTAGCTTCCATTTTTTACTGGAGAGTTAGATTAGATTTATTATTTTTTAATATTATTAATAGACAAATTACTCAGGTCCACCAATTTATTTAATAATTTTTTGAGTTCCATAAGTATATGTTTGATACAGATTACTACATACTGTTCTGTTTTTGACAGATTCTGTTTTCTATGTGTTGTTTGCTTATTTTGATGAATCTATGAGTAGTATCGGAGGGTATGAACCATAGAGAAGTTGGAATACAGTAGATATTACACCAATATGAATTTAGAATGAGTTCACAACAGTACCTAATGGGTGATTTATTTTCTTATACTGACGGAGCTTACGAGTTTTCCGTTAAGTTTTGTGTTGTGAAGTTTTCAAGTTTTGGGTAAAGATTCGATGGACTATGGAATAAGGAGTGGCAAGAGCCTAAGCTTGGGGATTCCCAAGGAACACCAAGGTAATATTAAAGGAAAACCAAGAGCCTAAGCTTGGGGATGCCCCGGATGGCATCCCCTCTTTCCTCTTCATTCATCGGTAACTTTACATGGAGCTACATTCTTATTCACCACATGATATGTGTTTTGCCTGGAGCGTCATTTTATTTTCTTTTGCTTTGATTTTTGTTTGAATAAAATACCAAGATCTGAAATTCTTAAATGTTAGAGAGTGTTCACATAGTTGCATAATTATTCGACTACTCATTGAGCTGCACTTTTATTTTTCGAAGTAGTTTGTCGTTTGCTCTAGTGCCTCACTTATATCTTCTTAGAGCATGATGGTGGTTTTATTTTATAGAAATAGATGAACTCTCATGCTTCACTTATATTATTTTTATAGTCTTTTAGAACAGCATGGTAATTTGTTTGGGTTATAAAATTAGTCCTAATATGATGGGCATCCAAGATGGGTATAATAAAAACTTTCATATAGAGTGCATTGAATACTATGAGAAGTTTGATACTTGATGATTGTTTTGAGATATGAAGATGGTGATATTAGAGTCATGCTAGTTGAGTAATTTTGAAATTGAGAAATACTTGTGTTGAGGTTTGCAAGTCCCGTAGCATGTACGTATGGTAACCGTTGTGTAACACATTTGAAACATGAGGTGTTCTTTGATTGTCTTCCTTATGAGTGGCAGTCGGGGACGAGCGATGGTATTTTCCTACCAATCTACCCCCCTAGGAGCATGCACGTAGTGCTTGGTTTTTGATGACTTGTAGATTTTTGCAATAAGTATGTGAGTTCTTTATGACTAATGTTGAGTCCATGGATGATACGCACTACCACCCTTCCATCATTGCTAGCCTCTTCGGTACCGTGCATTGCCCTTTCTCACCTCGAGCCACCATACCTACATATTATGGCATTTCCATAGCCATTCCGAGATATATTGCCATGCAACTTTCCATTGTTCCGTTCATCATGACACACATCATCATTGTCATATTGCCTTGCATGATCATGTAGTTGACATCGTATTTGTGGCAAGGCCACCATGCATAATTTACCATACATGTCACTCTTGATTCATTGCCCATCCCAGTACACCGCTGGAGGCATGCATATAGAGTCATATTTTGTTCTAGTATCGAGTTGTAATCTTTGAGTTGTAAATAAATAGAAGTGTGATGATCATCATTAATAGAGCATTGTCCCGAAAAAAAGAAAAAAAAGGAAAGGCCAAATAAAAAAGAAAAAAAGAAAGGCACAAAAATAAAGAAAAGAAAGGCCAAATAAAAAAAGATAAAAAATATATAATAAGAAGGGACAATGCTACTATCCCTTTTCCACACTTGTGCTTCAAAGTAGCACCATGATCTTCATGATAGAGTCTCTTGTTTTGCCACTTTCATATACTAGTGGGAGATTTTTTCATTATAGAACTTGGCTTGTATATTCCAACAATGGGCTTCCTCAAATGCCCTAGGTCTTCATGAGCAAGCAAGTTGGATACACACCCACTTAGTTTCTTTTGTTGAGCTTTCATACATTTATAGCTCTAGTGCATCCGTTGCATGGCAATCCCTACTCCTCACATTGACATCAATTGATGGGCATCTCCATAGCCCGTTGATTAGCCGCATCAATGTGAAACTTTCTCCTTTTTGTCTTCTCCACACAACCCCCATCATTATATTCTATTCCACCCATAGTGCTATGTCCATGGCTCACGCTCATGTATTGCGTGAAAGTTGAAAAAAGTTTGAGATTACTAAAGTATGAAACAATTGCTTGGCTTGTCATCGGGGTTGTGCATGATGAGAGCATTTTTGTGTGACGAAAATGAAGCATAGCCAAACTATATGATTTTGTAGGGATAAGCTTTCTTTGGCCATGTTATTTTGAGAAGACATGACTGCTTAGTTAGTATGCTTGAAGTATTATTATTTTTATGTCAACATTAAACTTTTGTCCTGAATCTTATGGTTCTGCATATTCTTGCCACAATAAAGACGATTACACAGATAAATATGTTAGATAGCATTCCACATCAAAAATTCTATTTTTGTCATTTACCTACTCGAGGACGAGCAGGAATTAAGCTTGGGAATGCTTGATACGTCTCCAATGTATCTATAATTTTTTATTGTTCCATGCTATTATATTATCAACCTTGGATGTTTTATATGCATTTATATGCTATTTTATATAATTTTTGGGACTAACCTATTAACCTAGAGCCCAGTGCCAGTTTATGTTTTTTTTTCTTATTTTTGAGTATCGCAGAAAAGGAAAACCAAATGGAGTCCAATTGACCTGAAATTTCACGGAGATCATTTTTGGACCAGAAGAAGCCCATGGAGTACCGGAGATGGGCCGGAAGAGTCCCGAGGCCACCACGAGGACCTCCCTGACCTGTTCCCAAAACTTCCAGAAAGAAACCTAGATCGGGAGTTCTGCCGCTGCAAGCCTCTGTAGCCACCAAAAACCAATCGGGGCCCTGTTCTGGCATCCTGCCGGAGGGGGGAATCATCACCGCTGGCCATTGATGACCCACAAGTGTAGGGAATCTATCGTAGCCTTTTTGATAAGTAAGAGTGTCGAACCCAATGAGGAGCAGAAGGAAAGGATAAGCAGTTTTCAGTAAGGTATTCTCTGCAAGCACTGAAATTATCGGTAATAGATAGTTTTGTGATAAGGTAATTTGTAACGAGTAGCAAGTAATAAAAGTAAATAAGGTGCAACAAGATGGCCCAATCCTTTTTGTAGCAAAGGACAAGCCTGGACAAACTCTTATATAAAGGAAAGCGCTCCCGAGGACACATGGGAATTATCGTCAAGCTAGTTTTCATCACGTTCATATGATTCGTGTTCGGTACTTTGATAATTTGATATGTGGGTGGACCGGTGCTTGGGTACTGCATTTACTTGGACAAGCATCCCACTTATGATTAACCCCCATTGCAAGCATCCGCAGCTACAACAGAAGTATTAAGGCAAACCTAACCATAGCATGAAACATATGGATCCAAATCAGCCCCTTACGAAGCAACACATAAACTAGGGTTTAAGCTTCTATCACTCTAGCAACCCATCATCTACATATTACTTCCCAATGCCTCCCTCTAGGCCCAAACAATGGTGAAGCATGTAGTCGACGTTCACATGACACCACTAGAGGGATGACAACATACATCTCATCAAAATATCGAACGAATACCAAATTCACATGACTACTTATAGCAAGACTTCTCTCATGTCCTCAGGAACAAACGTAACTACTCACAAAGCATATTCATGTTCATAATCAGAGGGGTATTAATATGCATAATGGATTCGAACATATGATCTTCCACCAAGTAAACCAACTAGCATCAACTACAAGGAGTAATCAACACTACTAGCAACCAACAGGTACCAATCTGAGGTTTGGATACAAAGATTGGATACAAGAGATGAACTAGGGTTTGAGATGAGATGGTGCTGGTGAAGATGTTGATGGAGATTGACCCCCTCCCGATGAGAGGATCGTTGGTGATGACGATGGTGATGATTTCCCCCTCCCGGAGGGAGGTTTCCCTGGCAGAACAGCTTTGCCGGAGCCCTAGATTGGTTCCGCTACATGGCGGCGGAGTTTCTCCCGAAAGCTTTCTTATGATTTTTTCTCGGACGAAAGACTTCATATAGCAGAAGATGGGCATCAGAGGGCCACCAGGGGGCCCATGAGGTAGGGGGCGCGCCCAGGGGGGTAGGACGCGCCCCCACCCTCGTGGCCAGGGTGTGGGCCCCCTCTGGTATTTTCTTCGCTCAATATTTTTTATTAATTCCAAAAATGACTTCTGTGAAGTTTCAGGACTTTTGGAGCTGTGCAGAATAGGTCTCTAATATTTGCTCCTTTTCCAGCCCAGAATTCCAGCTGCCGGCATTCCCCCTCTTCATGTAACCCTTGTAAAATAAGAGAGAATAGGCATAAGTATGGTGACATAATGTGTAATAACATCCCATAATGCAATAAACATCGATATAAAAGCATGATGCAAAATGGACGTATCAACTCCCCAAGCTTAGACCTCGCTTGTCCTCAAGCGGAAACCGAAATCAAAAAATATGTCCACATGTTTAGACATAGAGGTGTCGATAAAATAAAATATGGACATGAGGGCATCATGATCATTCTTAGAACAACAACATATATTTATATTGTCATATGATTGTAACATCCCAAATTTTCAATTTGGAATGTTATACATTAGATCATCACTGCATATCATAATTTTATTTGCTCTTGTCCCGATCCAGAAATCCTACGCAACTCAAGGACCCACGGAGAGAATTTGGGGTTTCGTTATTTTCATATTTGAGTTTTCTCAAATTTTGAAGATAGGATCATTTGATCTTATTTATTTTATCTTCAATTATTTCCATTATAGAAATATGAGAGAGGGAATAAAATGACTTTCCCAAAATAAAGAAATATTGAAGATTTAATAAAAAAATGAAATAAGATTTTATTTCGGAGTTTTGGTTAGTTTTTTTTGAATTTAGGAAAAATTGCACGTTTTTCAAAACTGCATTTTAGGGCCAACAAAATGTTCATCTCGTTCTAAATATTTTATTTAGGCGGTGAAAATTTATTTTGGCATTTTTAGAATTTTATTTTATTTTTCTAGAATTTTTCTTAGTTTCGACGGAATTGTTTAAAAAAAACTATTCGCGCGCTCGACTGGGCCGAAGGCCCAGCCGAGCCGGGCCAAGCCCGCGCCGCCGCCGTCTCCCGTACCGGCTCGGGACCGGAGTCCCGAGTGAAGCCGGCACCGCTGCCCGAGTCCAGGAGGAGCACGCGTCCCGAGACGGCCCCTTCCCCAAGCCACCTCGCCCCCACCCATAAATACCCGCCGCCGCCACCCCACCCCGCCACCTCGCCCCGCCCCGCCCCCCGCAGCCGCCGCACGCTGCCGCTTGCCGCGCCGCTCGCCGCAGCCGTCGCCGCCGCCGCCCGCCGCCGACGCCGCCCCACCCCGCCGGAGCCCCGAGTCGCCGGAGTCTGATGAGGTAGCCACGCCGTTCGCCGCCAGTTTTCTGAAGAAAACTGATTCGTTTTTTTAAAACCCTAGGTTTTTATTTTATTTTATTAGATCAGTTTTATCGGTTTCCTTTTCTAGCGAGTGTTCACTCGTTCATTCGTTTTAACGAACGAGTTCACCGTTTAGTTTTAGATAACGAACGTTCGTTCGTTAATCTGTTCGTCAGTTTTTCTTTTTCTCGGATTTTCCGCGATTATCTCTGATCGCGATTTTTAATCCGATTTTTGTTTTAGTTTAACTTTTCGCTCGTTTATCGGAATCAGGCGATTCAAGCGCCTAGAGTTTCGTCTCGAAACCCTCTTTTCGTTTAACCAACTCAAACAAGTTTTTGCTTTTGTGAAATTTGACTTAGGTCCAGATTAGTAATCGAAGCTTGTTTTCTTTCGCCGTTTGACTTTCGTTGTTTCGTTCAATTTTGTTTCTTTTGCAAACCGGAGTTCTTAAGTTGAACCTTCTGGTTAGATCTCTTATTTGAGTTTTACCTGTGCATTAGATGAGTGCTTATTGTGTGCTTGTTTGTTTGCGTTAGAGTATCCAGAGTGCGCCGCTTGCTACTTTGAATCCCGAGATTTCGCGGATCATCAGCAAGGCAAGTAACACTTTGATCATACCTCTTACTACCCAGTTTTATTTCATTAGATCAATCCTCAAACAATTGCATGGTTAGGATCTGAATAAATTGTGGGTTGGGAAGTAGATGAGGTAGCACCTATTACCTGTTTTTTTTATCAAACCCTGGGAGTTACTTCTACGTTTGCTTATGCCATGCTATGCTTGTAGACGTGGATTGGGTTTGAGTGTATCCATGACAGATGTGAGAATGTTAATTAATGGTTAAACTTAAGGTGGCAACTTTAATACACATCTGGGTGGATTGAGGCACCTGGGTATTCCAGCGATTGCCTGTTTTCTTTATGGACCGCCACCCAGGCTCGAAGGGATCATGAGATTATTCATGCTAGAAACTTCCATGTGCAGCCACAAGCTACTATGGGATCTAGCATAGTTGATTAAGTCGTGCGAACTCTTACAGTGGTAGACTAGCAGATGTAGGGGAAAGTAGGTGTAACGGTCTACCCGATCGTAAGGTGCTAGCGCTTCTGAAAGACTATGTCTCGGTCATCCGTTTCTCAAACACCATGTAGTGCGAGAATCCCAACGGAGGAGATCGAGTCTTGTGGGGGAAAAGTGCACAAATCTCTGCAGAGTGTATAAAACTAATCATGGTTAGTCATGTCCCCGGTTATGGACGTCTTGAGTATCTAGTACTTGGATTATCATGTGAATCTCATCATGTGACTTTAATTAATTTTGTTGGGTATTAATCATGATGTTTAATTGGGATTGAGAGGGTGTCTACGCTCTCAATGTTTAACAACTACCATGATAGTTAAATAAAATTTTATTCCTTTGCAGTCGGGAAAAATTGGCTTTGCGCAAAACTGTAACCATAGAGCTTTCCACCAGCCAAATATGCATGTAGTGATATCCCTCCTCGAGCTGCCTACCGCGGACTCAGAAGAGAAGAAGCCCAAGGCCAAGGACGTGAAGCGCAAGGGGGCTGCCGTACTCGCCGCAGAACCAGACACCAAGCGGGGCAAGGATCTGCCCGAATCCTCCAGGGGCAGCCGGTACTGTGTACCACGACCTCCACACCCACAACACCAACGAATGTCAAGAACTCTGGGCCGTGCGAGAAGAAAGGATCGGCCGTCGCCCTGACCGTGCTGACCGGGGCTACGGCCGAGGAGGAGGAAGAAACCCAGGACGCTAGGAAGATCGCGGCCCGCGCCCGGGGTGGCGCGACCAGCCTCGCGAGGACCGCTGGCGGGACCTGCCTTGCGAGGGAGACTGGAGAGATCAGCCTTGTGAGGATCGCCCTCATGGCAACACAGGCCTACCTCCGCTGCCGCCTCAGCCAAGGAGGAACGAAGACCGCCATCAAGACGACGGGGCTGGGGGCTTCCAAGAGCCGCGCGCAATCGCCTGCATCCTAGGCGGAGCTCAAGCCCCAGCCTCTCAACGTATCTTCAAGCAGTTCGCCCGCGAAGTGAATGCAGTTCTCCCCAAGCTCGAAGCGACGCGCCCCCTCAGGTGGTCGGCGTGCTCCATCACGTTCAGCTCAGCAGACCAGCTCAAGTGCGCGGCCACGGCAGGAGTCCTCCCGATGCTTTGCTCCCCAGTCATCAGCAACGTGCTGGTCACCAAGACCCTCATCGACGGAGGGGCAGGGCTCAACGTCCTGTCCGTGGAAACATTCAACAACCTCCAAGTGCCCTATGACCAGCTTCAGTCGACCAAGCCTTTCTCCGGAATCACCGACGGTTCCACAGTCCCGATCGGGCAGGCCCGCCTCCCTGTCACCTTCGGGGCCCGCAGCAACTACCGCACCGAGCTCATCGACTTCGACGTCGCCCACATCCGCCTGCCGTACAACGCCATCCTCGGGTACCCAGCGCTGGCCAAGTTCATGGCCGTGACTCACCGCGGCTACAACGTCCTCAAGATGCCAGGAAGTGCCGGCGTCATCACAGTGCCCTGTGAAGAGAAGGATGCGGTGTGTTCCCTGGAGCGGGCCTATCAGGCCGCGTCGCTAGAAGACCCAGATCGCGGAAGCAGGAGGCTTCCCGAGACCACCCCCAAGAAGAAGAAGACATTGTCAGGCTCGGCCCCTCAGGAGGCAGGCCCCTCAGGGCCCGTGTCTGCCCAGGGGGACCCCCCATCCATCGCATTGGAAAGCGCGCCCAGCGCCCTCCTCAGGCAGGGCTCGGGGGCTCTCACCTGGAGGGCCACCGACCTAGCTAGGGTCACGAGGAAGGCGCTCGGGCACCATGTGGAAGCGTGCTTCGCAGCACGTTTCCCCCGAGAAGGAGCCAGGCAAGGAAGGTCAGACCAGCAGGAGTTCGTTAACAAGGCCATTCAAGAACTACAGGAGACAAGGATCATGAGAGGTTGCCGCCGCCTACCAGCTGTGGCCCTACATCCAGGCGAGGATGGTGGGCTGCGCGTCTGCGTCGACGTACCAGGGCTCAATCAGATCGCCATGATGGGGCGTCTCTGGCCCTCGCAAGTGGGGCGCTGCAGGGGTCCACCCCACAGCTATGTTCGCATGCCTTACCGCCTGCCGAGCATGGCTGCGGCGTACCAGCGCCTCATGAGGGGCACCATGGAGGCTCAAGAAGATAGGCGTTCCGCGGCCCTGGCGGAGATGAAGACAGCTCGCGAGGAGCCACCGGTGCCTCCGGAGCCTCCCGAGGCCCCGGGGCCTGGGGGCTCGTGAGGATCAGCTTCCGCAGCCCATCAAGTCTGCTGCACCAAGGCCACTACGCCGACGATATCCTCAGGTGACATCTTTCAAGTTCCATTCCTAGCTGGGAGCGCCCTCCCAGGGTTGCATCACTCCCAGGCCGCGTGGGTCCGTCCCAGCGGCATGTATCCCCTTTTATCTTTCGGTCGTTAGTTTGCCTTGTTGGGGGCGCCCCTCGGGCTGCATCATCCCCAAGCCACTCGGGCCAGACCCAGCGGCGTGTATCTCCCTCGCGTTTATTTCCAACTATGCATTGCCTATCACGCTTAACTGCATGGTGCCTGTCCACGGCATCCTTTCTTCTCCATGTCGGCCACTTGCACGTTAAAGGGGGGTGTCCGAGCATCGCGACTCAGGGCTCTTACTGGCTCTCTAGCCCTCACCCTCTGGCCTTGTGCACGGCATCGCGACCTGGCATACCAGCGACGGCTGAGACAAGCTCGAGGGCCGGGACCCGAGGACGTAGAGTACCGGCATCTAACCAAATTTTGCAGGGACACATCTGAAGATACGACCCAGTGCCAGGCGCAACCCGCCTAGAGGTAGGGCCTCGTGAGTCCCGCGCTGGCTCACGGGTGCCCAGATACACCTCACCTAGCCCTACCGTGCCGGCCACGTGTCAGGGCGGGGCTGTAGACGCCCCGGGGGCTCCTCCCGGAGGGGAGCCCCCTCCCACATACCAGTGGAAGCACCATGCTCCGCGCTGGCTGACGACACTGCCGAGGAGCGGCTATGCCCGTACACATACGGAAGCGCTATGCTCCGCGCTGGTGATAAACAACTGGGGGTGGCCTCCGGGCCACATTAACCTCAGGGAGCCCAGAGCTCAGTGGCTGGCCTCGTCGCAACGCCTCCCCTCGAGAGTGCCGCGCGAGGGGGCTAGGCACGGGGGCTACGATTGGGTCACACCCAGACGTACGCCGCCCAGCCAGGCCCCTCGGGCCTGGTTCGCCGCGCGTCTCTCCCCGAGCGGAGCCAAGGTATGAAGGTCGTTTGCGCGTCAAGGGGGACCCCTGAGCATCGCAACTCAGGGGCCTAACTAGTCCCGTAGCCCCTCACTCCTTAGTTCCGAAAGGCTATGCTGGGTGAGGTACGCGCGGGGCCGGGCTCTGCAGACGTAGAACGGTAGCCCCGCTCACATCGCACCTCATCACCCACTGTTTGCGCGTCAAGGGGGACTCCTGAGCATCGCGACTCAGGAGCCTAACTGGCTCCGTAGCCCCTCACTCCTTAGTTCCGAAAGGCTATGCTGGGTGAGGTACGTGCAGAGTCGGGCTCTGCAGACGTAGAACAGAAGATACACCTACATCGCGCCTCCCTACTTGTTGTTCGCACGCCAAGGGGGACTCCTGAGCATCACGACTCAGGAGCCTAACTTGTCATGTAGCCCCTCACTCCTTTGGTCCCGTCCTGGTTTCCGGTCGGGGCTAATGCTGGGTGAGGCACGCGCGGGGCCGGGCTCTGCCGGCGCAGAACACAAGCAAGTAGGGAAGAAAAAGCATAAAACTCAAGGAATTTAAAAGCAAATATTACAGTCCATACTGTCATCTCAATACCAAACGCAAGTTTAAATGCCTCCCCGAGGCGTGATGCATGTGCAGGAATTGAAAGAAGAACAGGGATGGAACGAAGCCACTTGTCGGCGGTGAAGCTGTGTGGCGTGGCTTCGCCTCATGGAGCTTCAGGGCCGGCGGCGCCTTGCTTTGGCTTGGTGCTGAAGGCCCGGAACTTCCCCAGCAGCGCCTCCGCGTGCCCCTTCACGGCTTCGGCAGCGGCGGCAGCACCCTCGCCGCTCACCGGTTCCAGCAGGCCGTCGAGGTCTGTGTTGGGGTCACGAAGGTAGATGTGGGCGAAGACCCGTGTCAACGCAGCACAAGACAAGACGCGTGCCTTGGCCTCGGCCGCGGGGCCGATGCCAAGGGCGACATCCCCAAGGGCCTTAACCAGGAAGGGAAGCAGCTTGGCGGGGCCGTCCCCGTCACCGGCTAGCGGGCCGTCCAGGCCGCTCTCGTAAAGCATCTTCAGCGAAGCACGGGCATCTTTCTCCATGTCCGCGAAGGCCACGCGATCCTCCGCAAGAACCTTGGCCTTGCTGTCCAGCTCGACCCTCGTCGCCTCCTGCTCCTCCCCCAGCGCACTTAGGCGGTCGCGGCGCTTCTTGAGCTTGGCCTCCCGGCCCTCGATGGCCGCCTCACGAGCCTTCATGCTTTCTTCTTGTTCCTGGCAAAGACGAACCTCCTCCGCGAGCTGGCCCCGCAGGCCTTGCAGCTCGTCCATCAGCACCTTGCAACGACCGCGGACTTCAACTACCTCTCCCAGGGCCGCGTCTCGGGCAGCTTTGGCCTCGAGGGTGGCCTCCTTCTCTCCGTCACTGGCCGTTGAGGCCTGAACCAACGCCGCCCAAATCAAAGCATCACAACGAATCCACCCCGAAGCCAGTTCCAGGCACCCGGCCACCAGGCGAGGGTCGGCATCGAGAAGATCCTGCCGCAGCCGGTCCAGTTCAGCGACGGCACGCTCCAAGATGGAAGAAGAAGGCGGAGAAACGTCGGTGCGCCCCAAGACAACAGGAGGAGCCGGGGAACCAACGGTCAGTGGAATGGGAGGAGAAAGCAGCGGCGGCGAGGCCGCAGTGTCCTGAGGCGGAGTCCGCTGCGCCTCCATAGCCGTAGCAGCGGCGCCAGACGGGGGCGCCTCGGGAGCCGTTCGAGCCATGGGGGCTGAGCTCACCCCAGCCAGCTCAGCCAAGCCTCGCAAGGATGGACGGGCAGGAGAGGCCCGTGCGTCACGATCTCTCTCCCCTGCAGGTGAAGGCGTCGCCGCAGGTGGGGCCTCAGGGGCTCCCTTCGGCTTCTTCGCCGCAGGCGCCAGCCTATTCAAGAGAAGCAATCATCAAGCCTCGTCGGCGGAACGAGAAACAAAAGATCAAGGACCAAGCACTTACGGGTCTTCGCCGGTGAGCTCGGGCAGCCTCCGGCCTAACTTGAAGCCTGACAGCCGGCTGGAAGGGTCGACCTCAGAAGCAGAAGGCGCGTCCCCGGTTCGTCCCGGAGTCAGGACGGACCCGCGGGAGATCATCCCGGTCCTGTCCTTCTTTGGGATCGTGGGCGAGCTCCCGCTACCCTGCACATCATCATCATCATCATCATCATCGTCATCGCTCAGGCGGAGAGTGCGGGACCCGCGCCGGGAGAGGGGAGCCCTCGACTCTCCATCAGTCGCCCCAGAGTCGGGCCCCTCTCCCCGCTCCTCTTCCTCCTCCTCATCGCTGGAGTCGCCGGAGGGCACATCCACCGGTCCTTCAGAAGCCGCCGCGGGTATGAGCCCGTCCCCGTTGAAAACATGCATGGACTTCACCACCCGCTTCCATTCATCATGAAGGAACAAGGGCTTGGGAGCGTCCTTCAACCTTGCCACCTCACCCCCGACCAGAGACTGGAGAACCGCGGTCACATCCTCTTCGTCCACAGCCTCAGGGCTCGGATGAGGCCTCCACATTGTAGGAGAGTACTGCCGGAGCGGAGCCAGCTGGTGCTCCAGGAACTCCTTCAGCAGCGACGCACCGGTAAACTTCGCCGCCGCCATGTTGGCCGGCCTTAGGTCCGCGTCCATCTTCTCCAACACCAGTTTCGCGCGGGGATCCGTGAGCTCCGCTCGGCACCAGTCGCTGGAGCTCACGGGTTGCTCCGCGGGCAAGATCAGTCAAGGGTGGATGCACCCGGCATCTGCCAAGACCCACTTGCTCCTGAAGCCCTCAATCCTCTTCCCGGGATTCGAGATGGCAATGGTGCTGCCATACGCGACGAAGCCCGCACACGCAGAAAGAGAGCTGCCGGAGACCCGGAGGGAGAAGTAGTGGCGCAGCAGGGCCACCGAAGGCTGCACCCCTATGTGGGCCTCGCAGTAGTAAGCGAAGATCGCCAGAAGGAGGACAGAGTTGGGGTGGAGATGCAGAGCCTGCAAGTCGTAATGGCGGAGGACGGAGAAGAAGAACTCGGAGAAGGGAGGCACCAGGCCCGCAGCAATGGAGCTTACAAAGAGAGGATAAAAGGTGCTCCCTCAGCCCTTGGTGGTGGCGGAGCCGGTCTTGAACACCTCCGTCCCGTTGGCGCCCTGCGCCGTCGCCATCCGGCGCAGCCGGGCAAGGCTCGCCTTGGACACATTCAGCAAGTCCAGAGTAGGGGAATACCAAGCTTTGGCCGGAGGCTGGCGAGGCGCCATGGCTCCCTAGGCCGCGCAGCTGGAGTAGATCTGGAAGTTTAGAGGAAGAAAGGGAAGGTGCAAGAAAGGGGATCTGAGCAGCGACCGAAGAGAGCAAAAGGCGAAGTCTGGGTAGATGCCGCTCCTTTACCAACCAGCGCGGTTGCTGAAGCACCCACGTCCCGTCAACCGCCACGCGGCGCCCAAGGCCGCAGGCTGTTAGGGCCCGCGGCGCTTCGCCCTTGCCCTTTCGCCTCTCGGCACGGCCAAGCCCATGCGCGCCTTGGGCCCGGGGGCTACTGTCGGCGTTTTGGGAACGGGGGTCCCCAGACTTGCCTGCCTGCGGCCTGCAGCGTGGCTCAAAGGAGGCCCAGCATGGCCCATCTTCATCAGCACAAGACTCAAGACCCTCGCGAGGGGCCAAGCCTCGCGAGGCGGACGACACGGCACATCCTCAGGCGCAGCCTCCTCAGGCTGGCCCGCGAGGAGACGGAGATATCAAGGCAGGGTACCTCGCGAGGTGCCCATGACGCAAGCCATGACGATCGAGGGTGCCAGGCGGGCGCTAGGGTGCGCAGCGTCCTTCTTTCCTCTTTGGTGCAAAGGGGGCAAGCGCAGCCGCGGAGTACCGAGGCATCAGGCAAAGGTTGCCATTTCGGTGCAACGAGACCAGGACCAAGCGGACTACGAGACGGAGGTCACCATGGAGCCCAGCATGGCGTCACCGCAGGGTCTTTCACAGGCGAAGACCAACTTTAGTCAGGATAAGTGTACTAGATGTTCCCCTTCGAATTGGCCAATTGTTGGCGCCCTTCCCGCTCAATATTTGGGGAGAGGCCCAGGGCCTTCGCCTATAAATAGGACCAGCCACCCACGTAGCAAGGGGTTTGGCATGTGGATCTGACTAGAAAGTAGAGAGAGTAAGTGATAGAGAGAGAGAGAGAAGGTGACTGAACTCCTCCTAGCAGTTCATCACCCCAGCCAAGAACAGACCCTCGCGAGGCTGTTCTTCCTTGTACAGTTCATCATCACCAGCCCCAAGAGGCAATCCATCCACCACACACAGGAGTAGGGTATTACACCACAATGCTGGCCCGAACCAGTATAAATCTTGTGTCCCTTGTACAGTTCCTTTAGTAGTTTAGATCTTTGTGAGACGGGGAGGTAGAAGGCGAGATTTCCGCGCGCACCCCAGTGTTCGAACCTTAAGGGTCTGCCGGAACCCGAAATCCGACACCTTAAGATCATCAAGAGTATATCCAATAGCAGCATGGTGCTTCTTCAGAGTTTTCAATAATTTCTCTTCATCCTTCTCTGAAAGGTTAGCACTAATAATAATAGGATATATCTTCTTTTCATCAAGATAAGCATATTTAAGAGTATCAGGTAATGGTTTAAGCTCAAACACGGGATCACCCTTGGGTGGAGGAGGATCCCCTAGGATTTCAACAGGCAAATTATGTTTCAGAATGGGTCCTTGTTTAAAGAATACTTCATCTATTTCCCATATTTCATTCATAAACATATCATTCTCATGGTCTAGCAAATATTGTTCTAAAGGATCATTAGGAGGCACATCAATAGAAGCAACACCAATAATTTCATCTTTACTAGGCAATTCTTCATCACGGGGTTGTCTACGAAATTTAGAAAAATTAAACTCATGAGACATATCATCCAAACCAATAGTAACAACATCCTTCTTGCAATTTATCTTTGCATTACTAGTATTCAAGAAGGGTCTACCAAATATAATGGGACAAAAGCTATCTTGTGGGGAACCAAGAACAAGAAAATTAGGAGGATATTTAGCTTTCCCACACAAGACTTCAACATCTCTAACAATCCCAACTGGTGAAATTGTATCTCTATTAGCAAGCTTAATTGTGACATCAATCTCTTCTATCTCAGCAGGTGCAATATCATGCATAATTTCTTTGTATAAGGAATGAGGTATTGCACTTGCACTAGCACCCATATCACATAAGCCATGATAGCAATGATCTCCTATTTTAATAGAAATAACAGGCATGCCTACTATAGGTCTATGTTTATTTTTAGTATCAGGCCTAGAAATTCTAGCAGCTTCATTATAGAAGTAAATAACATGCCCATCAATATTATCGGCCAAGAGGTCCTTAACCATAGCAATATTAGGTTCAACTTTAACTTGCTCAGGGGGTTTGTGTGTCCTAATATTACTTTTGTTGACTACAATTGAAACTTTAGTACGATCCTTTATTCTAACAGGGAAAGGTGGTTTCTCAACATAAGCAGTAGGAACAACATGATCATTATAAGCGATAGTCTTTTCTTCAACTTTAGTAGGTGCAACTACTTTTACTTCAATGGGAGGATTATATTTAAACCACTTCTCCTTAGGAAGATCAACATGAGTAGCAAAGGATTCATAGAAAGAAGCTACTATCTCAGAGTCAAGTTCATATTTAGCGCTACATTTATGGAAAACATCGGTATCCATAAAAGATTTAACACAGTCAAACTTAGGTGTTACACTTGACTCCTTACCTTCATCGAGATCCCAATCTTCAGAGTCGCGTTTAATTATCTCCAATAAATTCCATTTTGAATTCAATAGTCTTCATCATAAAGGAACCAGTACAAGAAGTATCGAGCATGGAGCGATTGTTGTCAAAAAGCCGAGCATAAATTATTTGAATAATCATTTCTCTTGAGAGCTCATGATTGGGGCATGAATATAACATTAACTTAAGCCTCCCCCAAGCTTGAGCGATGCTTTCTCCTTCGCGAGGCCAAAAATTATATATATAATTACGATCACGATGAACAAGATGCATAGGATAAAACTTCTGATGGAATTCCACTTTCAACCGTTTGGTAGTCCCATGATCCCATATCATCACATAGCCTATACCATGTCAATGCATATCCCTTCAAAGATAAAGGGAAAACCTTCTTCTTGATAACATCATCGGGCATACCTGCAAGCTTAAATAATCCACAAACTTCATCCACATAGATTAAGTGTAAGTCGGGATGCAAGGTTCCATCTCCTGCAAAAGGATTAGCTAGCAGTTTCTCTATCATACCCGAAGGAATTTCGAAGTTAACATTTTCATTTTCAGTAGGTCCAGTAGGTTGGGGGTAACTAATTGTGGTTCCAGACGAGGTGAAGATACCCCGAACAAACCCCCCAAAGGATTATGTTCCATAGTAACAAGTGACAGTAAATTTCAGCACACTATATAAATTTTTCCTTACCAAATTCCACCTACCAAAGGCGCTTCACTCCCCGGCAATGTCGCCATAAAAGAGTCTTGATGACCCACAAGTATAGGGTATCTATCGTAGTCCTTTCGATAAGTAAGAGTATCGAACCCAACGAGGAGCAGGAGGAAATGATAAGCGGTTTTCAGCAAGGTATTCTCTGCAAGCACTGAAATTATCGGTAATAGATAGTTTTGGGATAAGGTAATTTGTAACGAGTAGCAAGTAATAAAACTAAATAAGGTGCAGCAAGATGGCCCAATCCTTTTTGTAATAAAGGACAAGCCTGGACAAACTCTTATATGAAGGAAAGTGCTCCCGAGGACACATGTAAATTATCGTCAAGCTAGTTTTCATCACGATCATATGATTCGCGTTCGGTACTTTGATAATTTGATATGTGGGTGGAACAATGCTTGGGTGCTGTCCTTACTTGGACAAACATCCCACTTATGATTAACCCCTATTGCAAGCATCCGCAACTACAACAAAAGTATTAAGGTAAACCTAACCATAGCATGAAACATATGGATCCAAATCAGCCCCTTACGAAGCAACGCATAAACTAGGGTTTAAGCTTCTGTCACTCTAGCAACCCATCATCTACTTATTACTTCCCAATGCCTCCCTCTAGGCCCAAACAATGGTGAAGTGTTATGTAGTCGACGTTCACATGACACCACTAGAGGGATGACAACATACATCACATCAAAATATCGAACGAATACTAAATTCACATTTAGAAACATTATAACTGAGCATTTTTCCAGCCCTCCAAGGCCATTAGCACTCGTAGCCATCCGATCCTCAATTAGGGCGTTTTTGGCCGTACGATTGTCCCTCAATCCCAAATTCGCTCCCTCTAATCGCTACCAATTAGCGCTCACTTTGATGGGCCGTTGCTCTGGTGACATTTTTGGGCTTTTGGTATTAAATTGGACCTTTCTCTGTAGCTACTGGGCCTGTTTCACTGAGAGAGCCCAATTACCGGTTGTTGTGCAAGACCATCAGGTGCCAGTCCTTAATTTACCCTTGAAAAAAAGAAAACAACTCGAAGGTTCGCAGGTGGATGCTATCGCTAGGTTACAGTCGAGGTCGGTCCTTATCGAGCGAGATGTCCAGACAAAGGGAAGCGACTGTTCGGTGAAGCATACCTAGGGATGAAATTCAGTAGCGAGATTGACAGAAGCAATCAATCGTCAGTTTGTGGAATCAGTCATCACGACTGAAGTGCGCCACTTGCTGGCGGAAATTAATAGAGGCGTGCATTTCTATTTTTCAAATCTGTATACAGGTGCCTGTATATACTTTGTCAACTGGCACTCTCGGCTCTCCCGGAACCGGCGTCTCCCTCCTGATTGCCATCTCCTGACCTAGTCGACTGTCTCTCTCATCCGCCTGCTCATTCCGGATTGCATCCGGCGTACCGGAATCTGTGTGGCGGCAATGATTAGGGAAGTAGAAGGGGTAACCACTGGACCACCATCCTTGCTCTGTGCCTGCAGCCAAGCACCGCGGAAACCATCATTCAGGCAACAACAAGGTGTGACGGTTGTGCTTGCTACCTTTTCTTCACTGATGCCTCTACTCCTGTTACCCAGCACCTCGCTCAGTCTCATGACCCCCTCTGTACACCCCCTTAATTTCCTAACTTGATTATTTCCTTTCAGTTGCAAGTTTTGGCATTGACGACGAGGAATAAGTGGACATGTTCTCTAACCTTCTCATCTAATATCTGGGAATTTCCACTGCAAACTTTGCCATGCATGTAGAGTACCTTTTCCATCAGGATGCATTTTTTAGTACTCTTTCAAATTACAGTTCCCTTGGTGTAGCTTCGGCCATGCACTCCAGGCACTAGAGGTCTTCATGATTGATATTCCTTGATTTCTCCCTGCCTGCATGCTATGGTGCAGAATATGCAATGTTTTTGGAATCAACATATGAAATTGGTTGAACTTTTGATTTGATTTGACTATCCATGCATATGACTATAGTTGAGTAATTGGTCTCCAATTATTCAATGTTCCAGTCCACCTAATACTAAATTTTTGTGTTATTTCTATTTGTAATGTTGAATTTTGATTGGAGATTATAAGAATACAACTGATGGATGATTATGTGTCTTTTGTAATTTCTCACCACTATGAGGCTCCCTTTGGGTTAGAGATAAAATTAAATAATAACATTGCTCCATAATGAGGTAAGTCAAAGAAAAGTATTTTTCTTGTACGTTTTGAATAGTGCTTCGTCATTTCTTTAGCATGACAACATATTTTTCTTGCTGAGGATTGCTTCTATGCTTTCTAATGGAGCTCTACTCCTAATTTGTAGTTAGGCCCTGCAAAGGAAAAAATGGTAATGTTTTTAATGGTTAGATGCTATAGTGTTGGTGAAAGTAATGAAAACAAAATAGCTGTTTTATTTAGTTAAGTTGATTCAAACAAAGCCAAACACCTTGTAATTACGTCTATGGAACATGTTGTTGAATCAGTACTCACTGTTACGCTTCAAATTCATTTGTGTTCTGCAACAGTTCTTATTTGTGAAGTTTAGTATGATCATCCACCATGTCCTCCTATTCAATCATACTAATATTTATTCAGAGGAGAAAGACAAATCACTGGGAGAGAGGGGAGCCTTGTAGCGACCAGACCTCAAACAGTCTGATCTCTGTGCTCCGGTGTCATCCCTGGATCAGTAATGCTGACACCACATAGTACTTCGAAGGATTTATAGCAGAGTGGCAATCACACACTTATTACATCGTTGTCTCCGAAGAGAACTTATTTCAATAATATGGCTTAAGGCCATCTAATATCGATAACAGCGGAAGACTTGGAAGATAAATGGGTCCATCAACTCCAACGGCATCACTGAGTATAGAACCACGACCTAAAAACACCTGAATCGTCGTCTGAAAAGTCTGCAACATTAACGTTGCAGCCCGAAACGGGTCCGCACATGGAATATGCTGGCAAGGTAACACATAGAGAGTAATGGAATGAAACAGCTATACTATATGCATATTTGGCTGGTGGAAAGCTCTATGGTTACTGTTTTACGTAAAGCCAGTTTTTCCCTACTGCAAAGCAATAAATTTATTTAACTATCATGGTGGTTGCTAAACATTGAGAACGGTTGACAGCATTCTCAATCCCAATTAAGAGTAGTCATTAAAACCCAACAATATTAATTAGAAGTAACATGTTGAGATTCACATGATATTCAAGTACTAGATACTCAAAATTGTCCATAACCGGGGACACGGCTAATCATGATTAGTTTGTTACACTCTGCAGAGGTTTGCGCACTTTTCCCCACAAGACTCGATCGCCTCCGTTGGATTTCTCGCACTACTGGTGTTTGAGAAACGGATGACCGAGACACAGTCTTTCAGAAGTGCTAGCACCTTACGATGGATAGACCGGTACACCTACTTCCCCTACATCTGCTAGTCTACCCTGTAAGAGTTCACACGACTTAGTCAACTATGCCAGAGCCCATAATGGCTTGTGGCTGCACACGTAAGTATTTAGCATGAAAGATCTTATGATCCCTTTGAGCCTGGGTGGCGGTCCAAAAAAAACAGGCAAGTCCTGATAGACATCAGGTGCCTCAATCCACCCAGATGTGTGTTTAAGTTGCCACCTTAGATAAACCATTAAAATTATCAATCTCACATCTGTCATGGATATCACTCACCCAATCCACGTCTACTAGCATAGCATGGCATAATAAGCAAACGTAGAAGTAACTCCCAAAGGTTTCATAGTAACAGGTAATAGGTACTACCTCATCTACTTCCCATCCCACAATTTAATTAGATCCTAATCATGCAATGTGTGAGGATGGATCTAATGCAATAAAACTGGGTTGTAGAAAAGGTATGATCAAAGTGTTACTTGCCTTGCTGATGATCCGCGAGTCCTAAAGATTCGAAGTAACAGGCGGCGCAATCCAGGTAATCTATCACAGACAAACAACAAGCATACAATAAGTACTCATCTAATGCACAGGTAAAACTCGAACAAAAGATCAAACCAGATAGTTCAACTTAAGAACTCCGGTTGCAAAGAGAGAAAGAACCGAACAAGAAACCAAAAAAACAAACGGCAGAAAAGAACAACTCGATTCTAGCAAGTTGAAACTAGGTCAAATTTTACCGTAGCAAAAACTTAGTTAAAGTTGATTAGACGGAACGGCGGTTTCGAAACGAAACTCCAGGCGCTTGAATCACCTGATTCCGATAAACGAGCGAGAAGATAGACTAGAAAGAAGATCGGATCTGAGATCGCGATCGCGGAATAAATCCGACGAGAAGAAAAAGAAGAACGGTTGAACGAACGGACGTTCGTTAACCTAGAAGAAATCTGGTGATCACGTTCGTTAGGACGAACGGCCCGGCGAATGAACTCGGGCAACTAAATCGGAAAAGAAAACGAATCCGATCTAGGGTTTCGAGAAAAGAAAACCGATCTAGAAAACCGGAACGGTTTCGCGAAGAACCGGAAGGAGAACGAATCGGAAAAGAAGAATCGGAACGATTAGAAGAAAAAGATCTGATGAAAAGAATAGATGTAGCGCGGTGCTACCTCCGGTGAGGTCTCCGGCGAGGAACTCCGGCGGCGTGGGCGTGGGGCGGCGGCGGTGGTAAGGTGCGGCAGTGGCGCGGGCACACGGCGGCGGCGGCGCGTGACGCAGGGCGCGGCGGCGGGGCTAGGCGCGGCGCGGGTGTGGGGCACGGGGTGCTTGGGCTTTGTGTTTGATGGGTTTAGAGGGGGGGGGGGGTGTGGGAGTATTTATATTGGGGAGGGGGGAGAAAACTTGGTGTAGGGGTCAAGGAATTAGACTAGGACTAGGAAAGAAAAAGAGGGAAAAGATCTAGAAAAAACGAAAGTAGGATGAATCCTACTAGGAATCCACAAGGGGCGGCGGAGGCCTCTGGCGCCTGGCGCCTGGCGCCTGGGCGCGGCGCGCGATGGTCTCCTGGCCTGGCGCCTTGGTCGGCGGCTTGGCTTGGGCCTTAGGCCCAAGGCGCTGCAGCTTTTTTTTTAAATCGGTTCCGCACTCGGAAAAAAACAAACAGAAAGAGGTCTAAACAAACTCCAAAACTAATAAAGTAAATTTTCCCCGACTCCTAAAAATGAGTCGAACAAAATGAACTTTTCTCTGGGCCTAAAATGCAAAGTTTTAAAACGCACATTTGTCCCTATCCAAATAAAAAGGCGAATGAAACTCCGACAAATCAATGATCCTCTTTTCAAAATTTGAGAAGAACTCAAATATGAAAATAACGAAATCTCCAACTCTCTCCGAGGGTCCTTGAGTTGCGTGAAATTTCTAGGATCGGCAAAATGCAAGAAAATATGATATGCATGATGATCTATGTGTATAACATTCCAAATTGAAAATTTAGGATGTTACAAACCTACTCCCCTTAAGATGAATCTCGCCCTCGAGATTCGGGTTGGCTAGAAAATAGGTGAGGGTGGTCCTTGAGCAAATCTTCTTCTCTCTCCTAGGTGGCTTCATCCTCTAAGTGGTGGTTCCACTGAACTTTGCAAAACCTGATAACCTTGCTGTGGGTAACTCTGCTGGCATACTCGAGAATCTTAACTGGTTTCTCTTCATACGTTAAGTCGTCCTTCAACTGAATCGCTTCCAATGGCACGGTATCTCTTAACGGTACTTCTGCCATCTCGGCATGACACTTCTTCAGCTAAGAAACATGGAATACGTCATGAACTCCTGACAGTCCCTCTGGTAATTCCAACTTATATGCGACTTCTCCCATACGCTGCAAGATCTTATATGGTCCAACGAAACGCGGTGCTAATTTTCCCTTAACTCCAAAGCGCTTAACTCCTCGAAGTGGGGATACTCGGAGATACACCCTATCTCCGGTTTCGTAAACTGTCTCCTTGCGTTTAGAATCTGCGTAGCTCTTCTGCCTGGACTGGGCTACCTTGAGCCTATCGCGAATCAACTTAACTTTCCATTCAGACTCCTTAATCAAATCTGGTCCAAAGAACTGACGGTCCCCAACTTTGTCCCATGACAACGGTGTCCTGCACCTCCTTCCGTACAAAGCTTCGAAAGGTGCCATCTTCAAACTGGTTTGGTAACTGTTGTTATAGGAAAACTCCGCATACGGCAAATTATCGTCCCAACTAGATCCATAATCTAGTGCACAAGCCCTCAGCATATCTTCCAAAATCTGATTGACCCTCTCGATCTGTCCATCTGCCTGCGAATGAAAAGCGGTGCTGAACTCTAGCCTGGTTGCCAAAGTCTCATGCAACTGATTCCAAAACTTTGAGGTAAATTGGGTTCCTCTATCTGATACAATACTCCTTGGAACTCCATGCAAACAAATGATCCTAGTCATGTATATCTTTGCCAACTTAGCACTGGTGTAAGTGGTCTTAACTGGAATGAAATGTGCTACCTTCGTCAAACGATCAACTACTACCCATATCGAATCATATCCTGCCTTCGTCCTGGGCAGTCCTGTGATAAAATCCATGCCTATCTTATCCCACTTCCATTCGGGTATCGGCAATGGTTGCAACAATCCGGCTGGCTTCTGATGTTCTACCTTCACTCTATGACATACGTCACAAACTGCTACATATGCTGCAATATCCTTCTTCATTCCGGTCCACCAGAATGTCTCCTTCAAATCCAAATACATCTTGGTATTTCCTGGGTGAATCGAATAGGGTGAATCATGTGCCTCTTGCAAAATCAACTTCCTGATTTCTGGGTCATTTGGCACGTAAACACGGTCCTCAAACCATAGGGTATCATGCTCATCCTCATGAAATCCCTTTGCTTTTCCTTTTCTTAGTTTCTCCTTTATAGCAGCAATCTCCTTGTCAGATTTCTGAGCCTCTCTGATTTTATCCATCAATGTTGACTGAATCTCCAATGCTGCCACATAGCCTTTCGGAACTATCTCTAAACTTAGTTCACGAAGATTTTCTGCTAACTCCGTGGGTATTTCTCCCGTCATTAATGTATTGACATGGCTCTTGCGGCTCAATGCGTCAACTACCACATTAGCTTTCCCGGGATGGTAATGCAATCTCATATCATAATCCTTGATGAGCTCCAACCATCTCCTTTGTCTGAGATTCAACTCCTTCTACGTGAAAATGTACTTCAAACTCTTGTGATCCGTGTACACTTCACAATGATTTCCAATGAGGAAATGTCTCCATGTCTTCAATGCATGCACTACGGCTGCTAACTCCAAATCATGTGTGACATAATTCAACTCATGAGGTTTCAGCTGTCGTGAAGCATACGAAACAACTCTTCCTTCCTGCATAAGCACTTCTCCAAGTCCTCAGCGTGAAGCGTCGCAATATACCTCATAATCCTTGGTCTGATCTGGCAAAATCAACACCGGTGAGGTAACCAAACGTTTCTTCAACTCCTGAAAACTAGCCTCACACTCCTTAGTCCAATTAAACTCGGTATCCTTCTTCAACAACTCCGTCATAGGCTTCGCAATCTTTGAAAAGTTCTCAATAAATCTCCGGTAGTATCCTGCGAGTCCAAGAAAACTCTGGATCTCTCCAACTGTCGTTGGTGCTTCCCACTCGGTTACGGTCTCAACCTTTGCGGGGTCAACTGCTATCCCTTCTCCGGATATAACATGTCCGAGGAATCCTACTTTATTTAACCAAAACTCACATTTGCTAAATTTGGCATATAACTGATGTTCCCTTAGCTTCTCCAATACCAAACGCAAATGTTCCTTATGCTCTTCTTCATTCTTCGAATAAACCAGGATATCATCAATGAACACTACGATGAACTTATCCAAAAACTCCATGAACACTTTGTTCATCATGTTCATAAAATAGGCAGGCGTGTTAGTCAATCCAAATGACATAACGGTATACTCATACAATTCGTATCTTGTGGTGAATGCTGTCTTAGGTATGTCCTGCTCTCGGATCTTCAACTGGTGGTACCCTGATCGCAAATCGATCTTGGAAAACACTTTAGCTCCTTGCAAACGATCAAACAGATCATTAATCATTGGCAGTGGGTACTTATTCTTGATGGTTACTTCATTCAATCCACGGTAATCAACAACCATCCGTAATGATCCATCCTTCTTCTCCACTAGAAGTACGGGTGATCCCCAAGGCGAAGAACTTGGGCGAATGTAACCCTTCTCCAATAACTCCTTAATCTGATTCTTAATTTCTACCAAATCCTTTACTGGCATCCGGTATGGTCTCTTCGATATTGGGCCTGTACCTGGCAACAACTCAATCAGAAACTCAATGTCTCTATCCGGTGGCATGCCTGGCAACTCTTTCGGAAATACATCAGGAAAATCCTTTACCACTGGTACTTCCTCCTGCACGACTCCTGTTGGGCAATTCACTTGTGTCCTATTTGGCATATGCCGGGATACATACTTGATCCTTCTTCCTTCTGGCGTTGTAAGCAAAATTGACTTACTAGCACAATCGATATTTCCTCCATACATCGACAACCAATCCATACCGAGGATTACATCCAATCCTTGAGATTCCAGAATAATTAAATCCGTTGGGAAAACATGCCTTCCTATGCTTAATGGCACTTGAAAACATCCTTGACTGGCCATGTACTCTGCTCCTGGCAAACTTACTAGCATAGGTGTTTTAAGAATCCTAGTGGGTAGGCTATATTTTTCCACAAATCCCCTTGATATGTATGAATGCGATGCACCAGTATCGAAAAGAACGAGTGCGGTAAATGACTGAACCAAAAACTTACCTATCACCACATCAGGCTGATCTTCACCTCCTCCATGTTAACGTGGTTCACTTGTCCCCTATTGAAAGGGTTCGGCTTCTTCCCTGAGCTTCCATTGCCATTTCCATTCTGGCCTTCAGGACATTCATTGGCATAATGTCCGGTCTTGGAACACTTGAAACAGGTGACTTGGCTCAGGTCTCTCTTGGATGGGGTTGACGGAGTGGTCCGGTTCTGGCCATTGCTTCCTCCATTCCCATTACCATTCTTGTGGCCATTGTGGTTGTGCGAACTACCTCCTCCATGGGTATGCTGAAATTGAAATCCCGATTTAGGGGTAAAACGGGGCTTCTGCTGGGCTCCAGAGTTATACTTCCCCTGTTCATACTTCCTCTTGCGGTTCTCAATCTGCTGTTGCTTCCCTTCAATCATGATGGCACGATCTACCAACTCCTGGTAGTTGTTGAAACTTGCTACCATCAACTGCATGCTTAACTCATCATTCAGTCCTTCCAAGAACTTCTCCTGCTTGGTTGCATCCGTAGCAACGTCATCTGGGGTATAACATGCTAACTTGCTGAAGTCGTCAACATACTGGCCAACTGTCCTTCCTCCTTGGCATAAGTTGCAAAACTCATGCTTCTTCATGGCCATAGCTCCTGCTGAAACATGTGCAGTGCGGAAAGCTTGCTGAAACTGATCCCATGTGACAGTGTCAACTGGGAAAGTGGCTGTGAAATTCTCCCACCATGCTGCCGCGGGTCCCTCGAACTGATGTGCGGCAAACTTCACTTTCTCACCATCCGTGCATCCTGCAGTGGTCAACTCTCTTCCTATCTTGCGGAGCCAATCGTCTGCTACTATCGGCTCGATGCTACTGGAAAACACCGGCGGATCCAGCCTAAGGAAACGGGCTAAGTGGTCAACAGGGGGTGGTGGTGGTGGTGGGTTGTTGTTGTTGTTCTGCTGGTTCTGGACTAACATCTGCATCAATTGATTCTGCTGCTGAATCAACTGAGTGAGCTCCAGTGGAAATCCATTGTCATGTCTCGGAGGCATCTGAATGTTTAGAAAAGAAGAGATATAAGAATAGAATGAGGTCTAAGGAGAAAACACTACCCCAATGCACATGATCAAATCACAGAAAATCACTTCATTCAATCAAACAAGGGCATACAATCGATCTAACTATCGCAAAAGTGCTCAAACTATAGTGTTTACATGGGGGGAAATAATACTAATATTTGGTGGTCATCTAGAAATTTGAACCGACGGGAGACTCCATGATGTCCGCTCCAGCTTCGTCTTCAAATTCGGGTTCACTTGGATCCGAATCAGTGTCGTCGATGATGATGTAGTTATCCGGGCATGCGACGTACTCGTCTTCCTCCTTGGATGCTAACTTCCTCTTGAGTTCTTCAATTTCTTGCTTAAGATCGCAGTTGTGTCTTGCTAGAGCTATGATCTTGTCCATGTAGTCCTTGCGTGTAGCCTTCAGTTCTCCTTCTAGCTCGATGATCCTTGTCTTTGCATTCTTCAACTCCATCATATCATTGCACATCTGGTTCTCGTGGCGTCGAATGTGCTGGTTTAACTCCTGGATGAACGCTGCAATGGATCTATCCTTCTTGGTGATGATCAACTCCCATTGTTCATCTCGGCGTCCGCAAATCTGGTAGACAGTGTCCTTGAGGTCTTCTTGATAAACTTCTCCAATGCGTCCTATGGTGATATGGGCTGCCATGCTCCTTCCTAGCCTCCAAGTTGGTGCATTGAAAACACTATCTATGGGCTTCGTGATTGGCGCGAATGTCCTTCCCGGCACGTGAGCTTGAATTTTCCAGCGCTCCTCTTCAGGCAAAGTGGCATTGAAGGTTCCCGTGGAACTTGGTAATCCAATGTTTAGGTACTTGGTGACTTCCTTCAAGTGAAATCCAAAAGGTGTGCCTTCATCCGGTTGAGCGTACTTAATCTTCGTGTCCTTCATCCTAAAGAGTAGAAAAGATGAGGAGTTAGAAAATGAGGAGAGGATAGTGATCTATGGCTTTAACTTAGTGGTCGTGTCCTACAGTCAGCGTGTGCTTTGATACCATCTCTATAGCGACCAGACCTCAAACAGTCTGATCTCTGTGCTCCGGTGTCATACCTGGATCAGTAATGCTGACACCACACAGTACTTCGAAGGATTTATAGCAGAGTGGCAATCACACACTTATTACATCGTTGTCTCCGAAGAGAACTTATTACAATAATATGGCTTAAGGCCATCTAATATCGATAACAGCAGAAGACTTGGAAGATAAATGGGTCCATCAACTCCAACGGCATCACTGAGTATAGAACCACGACCTAAAAACACCTCAATCGTCGTCTAAAAAGTCTGCAACATTAACGTTGCTGCCCGAAACGGGTCAGCACATGGAATATGCTGGCAAGGTAACACATAGAGAGTAATGGAATGAAACAGCTATACTATATGCATATTTGGCTGGTGGAAAGCTCTATGGTTACTGTTTTGCGTAAAGCCAGTTTTTCCCTACTGCAAAGCAATAAGTTTATTTAACTATCATGGTGCTTGTTAAACATTGAGAATGGTTGATAGCATTCTCAATCCCAATTAAAAGTAGTCATTAAAACCCAACAATATTAATTAGAAGTAACATGTTGAGATTCACATGATATTCAAGTACTAGATACTCAAAATTGTCCATAACCGGGGACACGGCTAATCATGATTAGTTTTTTACACTCTGCAGAGGTTTGTGCACTTTTCCCCACAAGACTCAATCGCCTCCGTTGGATTTCTCGCACTACTGGTGTTTGAGAAACGGATGACCGAGACACAGTCTTTCAGAAGCGCTAGCACCTTATGATGGATAGACTGGTACACCTACTTCCCCTACATCTGCTAGTCTACCCTGTAAGAGTTCGCACGACTTAGTTAACTATGCCAGAGCCCATAATGGCTTGTGGCTGCACACGTAATTATTTAGCATGAAAGATCTTATCATCCCTTTGAGCCTGGGTGGCGGTCCAAAAAAAAACAGGCAAGTCCTGATAGACATCAGGTGCCTCAATCCACCCAGATGTGTGTTTAAGTTGCCGCCTTAGATAAACCATTAAAATTATCAATCTCACATATGTCATGGATATCACTCACCCAATCCACGTCTACTAGCATAGCATGGCATAATAAGCAAACGTAGAAGTAACTCCCAAAGGTTTCATAGTAACAGGTAATAGGTACTACCTCATCTACTTCCCATCCCACAATTTAATTAGATCCTAATCATGCAATGTGTGAGGATGGATCTAATGCAATACAACTGGGTTGTGGAAAAGATATGATCAAAGTGTTACTTGCCTTGCTGATGATCCGCGAGTCCTAAAGATTCGAAGTAACAAGCAGCGCAATCCGGGTAATCTATCGCAGACAAACAACAAGCATACAATAAGTACTCATCTAATGCACAGGTAAAACTCGAACAAAAGATCGAACCAGATAGTTCAACTTAAAAACTCCGGTTGCAAAGAGAGAAAGAACCGAACAAAGAAACCAAAAAAACAAACGGCGGAAAAGAACAACTCGATTCTAGCAAGTTGAAACTAGGTCAAATTTTACCGTAGCAAAAACTTAGTTAAAGTTGATTAGACGGAACGGCGGTTTCGAAACGAAACTCCAGGCGCTTGAATCACCTGATTCCGATAAACGAGCGAGAAGATAGACAAGAAAGAAGATCGGATCTGAGATCGCGATCGCAGAATAAATCCGACGAGAAGAAAAAGAAGAACGGTTGAACGAACGGGCGTTCCTTAACCTAGAAGAAATCTGGTGATCACGTTCGTCAGGACGAACGGTCCGGCGAACGAACTCGGGCAACTAAATCGGAAAAGAAAACGAATCCGATCTAGGGTTTCGAGAAAAGAAAACCGATCTAGAAAACTAGAACGGTTTCGCGAAGAACCGGAAAGAAAACGAATCGGAATAGAAGAATCAGAACGATTAGAAGAAAACGATCCGATGAAAAGAATAGATGTAGCGCGGTGCTACCTCCGGCGAGGTCTCCGGCGAGGAACTCCGGCGGCGTGGGCGTGGGGCGGCGGCGGTGGCAAGGTGCGGCGGTGGCGCGGGCACACGACGGCGGCGCGTGACGCAGGGCGCGGCGCGGGTGTGGGGCGCGGGGTGCTTGGGCTTTGGGTTTGATGGGTTTAGAGGGGGGGTGTGGGAGTATTTATATTGGGGAGGGGGAAGAAAACTTGGTGTAGGGGTCAAGGAATTAGACTAGGACTAGGAAAGAAAAAGAGGGAAAAGATGTAGAAAAAAACGAAAGTAGGATGAATCCTACTAGGAATCCACAAGGGGCGGCGGCGGCCTCTGGCGCCTGGGCGCGGCACGCGATGGCCTCCTGGCCTGGCGCCTTGGTCGGCGGCTTGGCTTGGGCCTTAGGCCCAAGGCGCTGCAGCTTTTTTTTTTAAATCGGTTCCGTGCTCGGAAAAAAACAGAAAGAGCTCTAAACGAACTCCAAAACTAATAAAGTAAATTTTCCCCGACTCCTAAAAATGAGTCGAACAAAATGAACTTTTCTCCGGGCCTAAAATGCAAATTTTTAAAACGCGCATTTTTCCCTATCCAAATAAAAAGGCGAATGAAACTCCGACAAATCAATGATCCTCTTTTCAAAATTTGAGAAGAACTCAAATATGAAAATAACGAAATCTCCAACTCTCTCCGAGGGTCCTTGAGTTGCGTGAAATTTCTAGGATCGGCAAAATGCAAGAAAATATGATATGCATGATGATCTATGTGTATAACATTCCAAATTGAAAATTTGGGATGTTACAAGCCTTCTCCTTGCTGAGAGACGTGAGTTTAGACTCACCAAAAATCCTGTACAAATATTTATTCTCGATATTTAATTATTTGTTGTTTTTATAGCTAATATGTAATCATGTTTTCACATCTCATGGTACAGAATTATTTCCATGGAAGCACCAAGTTTTCTTTATACCTCATTTTTGTTGTACATATTATTGCAGTGAAACCACCAGATATATTGGATACACATGTTTGGATATACAAACTAATATAACAAGGCATACGCATTAATTTTTCCTAAAGTTCAATAAGAACCCACTAGGCTGGCTACGCATGTTCCTTCCCATTTGATTAACTCCATGTATACTTGCAATGTATTAGATAACCCGTGTTTCAAAGTAAGGTGCTTAGATTGCCATCCAGATGAAGAGGTTGTGAATTTTCAATGCTATAAATTTAAATTTTTCATGGAAGGTGCTTAGAGAAACTCTAGCAGACCCCGCATCCTCCCGGCCCGCAAAACTTGTTTGTAGTTCGCGGAAAAATGCCTTTGCGGGCCGGCGCGGACGGCCGCAGTTGCAGGCCCCGCATGATGGACCCGTAAAAAAGGATATTCCTGGAATATTTTTTTACGGGTCGGCTTTGCAGCATCTGGTCTGGCATTTTGGCGGTTATTTTATGGGTCGGGGCGGGATGCGGGGTCTGCTAGAGTTGCTCTTAGTGACTTTACAATGCATTTATTTTTTATGGGATGAGCGTCAATCTGACGTTTCACAGGCCACATGTTAGGCATTCTTCTATTTTTACACACAACTATGTATGTATTTGCATGAAAGCAAATACAAACTTTCTTACTTGCACAACTGGCTAATGTCTCTAAATTGATGATATCCATGGTGTTTGTCGATTGTAGTACACAGTTGCCAATGAGTGTTGACCGCAAACATAGTGTGCGTATAATGTCAGATAAATGTATTGCTAGCCAAACGAGCTACCTATTATGAATTTTTGAAACCCATTTCGTTTCCCGAATATGTAGATTATTGAAAATCATTTTTTGGATATTTTAGAGCTCGACTTCAGGTTCTCTACAGTGCCAGATCTCCACTTGGAATACAGTTGGTGTGCTTCTTGTTTGGAAATGGATGCTATCTTTCTCTATGCTTTTACACTTGAAACATGGTAATTGTAATTGTTCAGTTTATATTAAATGGATGTTATCATATTCCATATTTGTGCTAGAGATAGCTTTCTAGGAACAAAAGAATGTTTATCTTCCTAGAAAAAATGCACATGCTAGAAATATCAAGGTGCTTCTTGCTCTGCATGAGATAATCCTTCCCACATTTTGAAAACCTTCATCTACTATCACTAGCTGGACGTATGATGCTCTTGCAAAAATTGGTTTCAGTATTTTCTGATTCTGCACATCGATATAGAAGACTATGATATTTAACTTTCATGTTTTGTATGACCATATATGTGCAAAATTTAATATCAATTTATTGTCAAAATAGATGGGCGCGGCAACGCGCGCCATCATTGATCTAGTGACTACTAATAGCAAGACTTCTCCCATGTCCTCAGGAAGAAACGTAACTACTCACAAAGCATATTCATGTTCATAATCAGAGGGGTATTAATATGCATAATGGGTCAGAACATATGATCTTCCACCAAGGAAGCCAACTAGCATCAACTACAAGGAGTAATCAACACTACTAGCAACCCACGGGTACCAATTTGAGGTTTGGATACAAAGATTGGATACAAGAGATGAACTAGGGTTTGAGATGAGATGGTGCTGGTGAAGATGTTAATGGAGATTCACCCCCTCCTGATGAGAGCATCGTTGGTGATGAAGATGGTGATGATTTCCCCCTCCCGGAGGGAAGTTTCCCCGGCAGAACAGCTCCACCGGAGCCCTAGATTGGTTCCGCCAAGGTTCCGCCTCGTGGGGGCAGAGTCTCGTCCCGAAAGCTTGCTTATGATTTTTTCCTCGATGAAAGACTCCATATAGCAGAAGATGGGCATCGGAGGGCCACCAGGGGGCCCACGAGAAAGGGGGCACGCCCAGGGGTTAGGGCGCGCCCCCCACCCTCGTGGCCAGGGTGTGGCCCCCTCTGGAACTTCTTGCGCTCAATATTTTTTATATATTCTGGAAATAACGTCCATGAAATTTTAGGAATTTTGGAGCTGTGCAGAATAGGTCTCTAATATTTGCTCCTTTTCCAGCCCAGAATCCCAGCTGCCGGCATTCTCCCTCTTTATGTAAACCTTGTAAAATAAGAGAGAATAGGCATAAGTATTGTGACATAATGTGTAATAACAGCCCATAATGCAATAAATATCGATATAAAAGCATGATGCAAAATGGACGTATGAAAGATCACAGCAAAATAATCAAGCCCTTGACTCAACACTAATCTTTTTTATTATATATAGCTCACGGACTCGATTACATAGAAGTATCATAAAGCAAAACTCACAACTAGATCATACTAAAACTTTATTCTACTAGATCAAGATATTATCAAAAGGATCGAACTAAGAAAAATGGTAAAGATAAAAATGATGGTGATACGATACCGGGGCACTCCCCCAAGCTTGGAAGTTGCCAAGGGGAGTGCCCATACGCGATACTCAGTTCTTCTTTGTTGGTGATGAAGGTGTTGGTGATGATGGATAGTCTCACATCGAGCGTAGGAGATCCTCCAATTTGCGGATAATGCCCTTGAGTGTGATGATATGCTCCTTCAACAAAATATTTTCACTTGTGAGGTATTTGTTTTGAATACGAGCCAACTCAATCATCTTGAAAACCTCAATCTCCATTGGGGTAAAGAGATTGTGGTGAGGTTGAAGGATGTCTTCTTCTGCTACTGACGAAACTTGGTCCCCCATGGCCTTCTTGATCCCATCATCCTTGTTGATCTCTCCGGGCTCTTCTCTCTTCAGCTCTATCTTCATTAGCCAAGCATCATTGCCCTCATTGTTGGAGGAGGAGGGAGACGACATGATGATTGGACTAGACAACCCTGGCAGAAAACAACTCGAAAAAAAGAGATATTTGCATGATACGGTGGTTAAAACCTTCGGGAGATTATATAATGAATTTTTACCCACAAAAAGAAGTACCGTGCAAGAAAACGGAGTCCGGAGTGCGCACGAGGTGCCCACGAGGCAGGGGGCGCGCCCAGGGGGTAGGGGGCACCCTCCACCTTTGTGGAAGCCTCATGTCCTTTCTGTTCTACTTCTTATTTTCCTATTTTCTTAAATATCCCAAAATAGAGAAATATTGCCTTTAGAACTGTTTTGGAGTCGGTTTACTTACCGTACCACGTACCTATTCCTTTTCGGATTTTGAAACGTTTTGGAAAGTGTCTCTTATGTATTCCTCTGGGGTCACGGTTTCAATAACATTAGTTTTGACAATTATAGGATTACCTGAGATATAATGTTTGATTCTTTGACCGTTCACCACCTTCGGATTTGTGCCTTCGAAGTTGTTGATTTTTATGGCACTGGAATGATAGACCTCCTCGATAACGTAAGGACCTTCCCATTTAGAGAGGAGTTTGCATGCAAAAAATCTTAAACGAGAGTTGTATAACAATACATAATCACCTACATTAAACTCATGTTTTTGTATCCTTTTATCATGCCACCTTTTAACTTTTCCTTTAAACAGTTTGGCATTCTCATAGGCCTGGGTTCTCCATTCATCAAGTGAGCTAATGTCAAAAAGCTTCTTCTCACCGGCAAGTTTGAAGTCATAGTTGAGCTCTTTAATGGCCCAATATGCCTTATGTTCTAATTCAAGAGGTAAGTGACATGCTTTACCATAAACCATTTTATAGGAAGACATACCCATAGGATTCTTATATGCAGTTCTATAAGCCCATAATGCATCATCAAGTTTCTTGGACCAATTCTCTCTAGATCTATTAACAGTCTTTTGCAAAATTAATTTGAGCTCTCTGTTACTCAATTCTACTTGACCACTAGACTGTGGGTGATATGGAGATGCAATTCTATGATTAACATCATACTTAGCAAGCATTTTACGAAAGGCACCATGAATAAAATGTGAACCACCATCAGTCATTAAGTATCTAGGGACTCCAAACCTAGGAAAAATAACTTCTTTAAACATATTAATAGAGGTGTTGTGATCATCACTACTAGTTGGAATAACTTCTACCCACTTAGTAACGTAATCAACAACAACTAAAATATGTGTGTACCCATTAGAGGAGGAAAAGGTCCCATATAATCAAAGCCCCAAACATCAAATGGTTCAATAATGAGTGAATAATTCATAGGCATTTCTTGACGTCTACTAATATTACCAATTCTTTGACATTCATCACAAGATAAGACAAACTTACGAACATCCTTGACGAGAGTAGGCCAATAAAAACCGGATTGCAATATCTTATGTGCAGTTCTATCTCTAGCATGGTGTTAGCTTCGGAGTGACACTTGCGTAGGATCTGTTCCTGTTCATGCTCAGGTACACAACGTCTAATAACACCATCTACTCCTTATTTATAAAGGTGTGGGTCATCCCAGAAGTAATGTCTTCAATCATAGAAAAACTTTTTCTTTTGCTGGTATGTGAAACTAGGTGGTATAAATTAAGCAACAATGTAATTAGCATAATGATGACCCACAAGTGTATGGGATCTATCGTAGCTTTTCGATAAGTAAGAGTGTCGAACCCAACGAGGAGCAGAAGGAAATGATAAGCAGTTTTCAGTAAGGTATTCTCTGCAAGCACTGAAATTATCAGTAACAGATAGTTTTGTGATAAGGTAATTTGTAACGAGTAGCAAGTAATAAAAGTAAATAAGGTGCAGCAAGATGGCCCTATCCTTTTTGTAGCAAAGGACAAGCCTGGACAAACTCTTATATGAAGGAAAGCGCTCCCGAGGACACATGTGAATTATCATCAAGCTAGTTTTCGTCACGTTCATATGATTCGCGTTCAGCACTTTGATAATTTGATATGTGGGTGGACCGGTGCTTGGGTACTATCCTTACTTGGACAAGCATCCCAATTATGATTAAACCCCATTGCAAGCATCCGTAACTAGAACAGAAGTATTAAGGTAAACGTAACCATAGCATGAAACATATGGATCCAAATCAGCCCCTTATGAAGCAACGCATAAACTAGGGTTTAAGCTTCTGTCACTCTAGCAACCCATCATCTACTTATTACTTCCCAATGCCTCCCTCTAGGCCCAAACAATGGTGAAGTGTCATGTAGTCGATGTTCACATGACACCACTAGAGGGATGACAACATACATCTTATCAAAATATCGAACGAAGAGCAAATTCACATGACTACTTATAGCAAGACTTCTCCCATGTCCTCAGGAACAAACATAACTACTCACAAAGCATATTCATGTTCATAATCAGAGGGGTATTAATATGCATAATGGATTTGAACATATGATCTTCCACCAAGTAAACCAACTAGCATCAACTACAAGGAGTAATCAACACTACTACCAACCCACAAGTACCAATCTGAGGTTTGGATACAAAGATTGGATACAAGAGATGAACTAGGGTTTGAGATGAGATGGTTCTAGTGAAGATGTTGATGGAGATTGACCCCCTCCTGATGAGAGGATCGTTGGTGATGACGATGGTGATGATTTCCCCCTCCCGGAGGGAAGTTTCTCCGGCAGAACAGCTCTGCCGGAGCCCTAGATTGGTTCCGCCTCGTGGCTACGGAGTTTCCTCCCCAAAGCTTGCTTATAATTTTTTCCTCGACGAAAGACTTGATATAGCAGAAGATGGGCATCGGAGGGCCACCAGGGAGCCCACGAGGCAGGGGGCACGCCCAAGGGGTAGGGCGCGCCCCCACCCCGTTGGCCAGGATGTGGGCCCCCTCTGGTTCTTTTTCCGCTCAGTATTTTTTATATATTCTAAAACATGCTCCCATGAAGTTTCAGGACTTTTGGAGATGTGCAGGATAGGTCTCTAATATTTTCTCATTTTCCAGCCTAGAATTCCAGCTGCCGGTATTCCCCCTCTTCATGTAAACCTTGTAAAATAAGAGAGGATAGGCATAAGTATTGTGACATAATGTGTAATAACAGCCCATAATGCAATAGATATCGATATAAAAGCATGATGCAAAATGGACGTATCAACTCCCCCAAGCTTAGACCTCGGTTGTCCTCAAGCGAAAGCCAAAATCAAAAAATATCTCCACATGTTTAGAGATAGAGGTGTCGATAAAATAAAATACTGACATGAGGGCATCATGATCATTCTTAGAACAGCAACATATATATATTGGCATATGATCGCTTATGCTAAAGTAACAATTCAATCACAATTTCAAGTATGAATCATAAACTTCATTGAGAACCAACAAACCCTAATCTCAGTCATTGAGGCAATTGCAATTTATCTGTAGCGACCAGAACTCAAACAGCCCAATCTCTGTGCTCAAGTGTCATCCCTGGATCAGTAATGCTGACACCACACAGTACTTGAAGAATTTATAACAGAGTAGCAATCACACACTTATTACATCGAGTGTCTCAAAAGAGAACTTATTACAATAAATATGGCTTAAGGCCATCTAATAACGATAACAGCGGAAGGCTTGGAAGATAAGTGAGTCCATCAACTCCAACGGCATCACCGAGTATAGAACCACGACCTAAAAGCACCTTAATCGTCATCTGAAAAGTCTGCAACATGAACGTTGCAGCACGAAACGGGTCAGCACATGGAATATGCTGGCAATGTAACACATAGAGAGTAATGGAATGAAATAGGCTATTCTATATGCACATTTGGCTGGTGGAAAGCTATATGGTTATAGTTTTGCGTAAAGCCAATTTTTCCCTACTGCAAAGGAATACATTTTATTTAACTATCATGGTAGTTGTTAAACATTGAGAATGGTTGACAGCATTCTCAATCCCAATTAAGCATCATCATTAAACAAAACCCAACAAAATTAATTTTTAGAGTAACATGATGAGATTCACATGATAATCCAGGTACTAGATACTCAAGATGTCCATAACCGGGGACACGGCTAACCATGATTAGTTTATACACTCTACATAGGTTTGCGCGCTTTTCCCCACAAGACTCGATCGCCTCCGTTTGATTTCTCGCACTACATGGTGTTTGAGAAACGGATGACCGAGACATAGTCTTTCAGAAGCGCTAGCACCTTACGGTCGGGTAGACCGTTACACCTACTTTCCCCTACATCTGCTAGTCTACCATTGTAAGAGTTCGCACAACTTAATCAACTATGCTAGAGCCCATATAGCTTGTGGCTGCACACGGAAGTTTCTAGCATGAATAATCTCATGATCCCTTTGAGCCTGGGTGGCGGTCCAAAAGAAAAACAGGCAATCGCTGGAATACCCAGGTGCCTCAATCCACCCAGATGTGTATTTAAGTTGCCACCTTAGATAAACCATTAATTTAACAATCTCACATCTGTCATGGATACACTCACCCAATCCACGTCTACTAGCATAGCATGGCACAATAAGCAAACATAGAAGTAACTCCCAAAGGTTTGATAATAACAGGTAATAGGTACTACCTCAACTACTTCCCAAACCCACAATTTAATTAGATCCTAATCATGCAATGTGCGAGGATTGATCTAATGCAATAAAAATGGGTAATTGGAAGTATGATCAAAGTGTTACTTGCCTTGCCGATGATCCGCAAAACCTAGCGATTCGAAGTAGCAAGCGGCACACTCCGGGTACTCTATCACAAACAAACAAGCATACAATAAGTACTCAACTAATGAACAGGTAAAACTCGAATAAAATATCTAACGAGAAAGTTCAACTTAAGAACTCCGGTTGGCAAAAAGAGCCAAATCGAACGAAGCAACGAAAGACAAACAGCAAAAGAAACAGGCTTCATTTACTATTCTGGATCTAGGGCAATTTTATAGTGGCAAAAACTTGTTTGAGTTGGTTAAACGGAAAAAGGGTTTCGAGACGAAACTCCGGGCGCTTGAATCGCCTGATTCCGATAAATGAGCGAAAAGTTAGACTAAAATGAAAATCGGTTCAGGAATCGCGATCAGATAAATCGCGGATTTAATCTGAGAAAAAGAAAAATGACGAACGTTCGTTAAAACGAACGAACGGACGAACGCTCGCTAAATAAATAAACCGGAAAAACCGATCTATTTAAAAAACTGAAACTAAAAAAACGAACAAAATTGACGGAAAACCGATCGGTTTTTCTAAAAAAACAGCGGTGAAAACTACCTCCGACGGCGGATCCGGCGACGGCGAGGCAGCGGCGCGGCGAGGCGAGGCGGGGCGGCGGCGGAGGCGGGCGGCGCGGCGAGGCGGCGGCCTAGGGTTAGGGTTCGGGGGCGGCGGCGACTTGGGCTGGCCTCGGGCCTCGGAGCGCTATATAAAGGGCCCGGCCAGGCGGAGTCCTGGCCGGTTACGGCCCAAGGTCGGTTCAGACTCTTTTTTTTTAAATAATTATGCTCAGAAAAAAACAAAAGGAATACTAAACGGACTCCAAAAATCCCAAAATAAAATTTTTCCAGGCTTCTAAAATCAAGCCGCACAGGATGAACATTTATTTGGGGCCTAAATGCAATTTTGAAAAACGCGCATTTTTCTCTAATTCAAATAAAATAGCAAATAAAACCAAAATAAAACTTATTTGATTTTTTATTAAATCCTCAATATTTCTTTATTTTGGGAAAGTCATTTTATTCCCTCTCTCATATTTTTGTATAGAAATAATTGAAGATAAAATAAATAAAATCAAATGATCCTATTTTCAAAATTTGAGGAAACTCAAATATGAAAATAACGAAATCCCCAAATCTCTCCGAGGGTCCTTGAGTTGCGTAGAATTTTCTAGGATCAACCAAAATGCAATAAAATATGATATGCAATGATGATCTAGTGTATAACATTCCAAATTGGAAATTTGGGATGTTACAAACCTACCCCCCTTAAGATGAATCTTGCCCTCGAGATTCGGGTTGGCTAGAAAATAGGTGAGGGTGGTCCTTCAGCAATTCTTCCTCTCATTCCCAGGTGGCTTCATCCTCCGTGTGGTGGCTCCACTGAACCTTGCAAAACTTGATAACCTTGCTGCGGGTGACTCGACTGGCATACTCTAGAATCTTAACTGGTTTCTCCTCATAGGTCAAATCACTGTCCAACTGAATTGCTTCCAGCAGCACCGTGTCTCTTAGAGGTATATCAGCCATCTCCGCGTGGCACTTCTTGAACTGGGAAACGTGGAATGCGTCGTGAACTCCTGACAATCCTTCGGGCAATTCCAACTTATAGGCTACTTCTCCCATACGCTCCAAAACTTTGTATGGGCCTACAAAACGTGGCGCTAACTTTCCCTTAACTCCAAAGCACTTAACTCCTCGAAGTGGAGATACTCGAAGATAAACTCGGTCTCCGACATTGTAAACTATCTCCTTGCGTTTAGAATCTGCATAACTCTTCTGCCTGGATTGAGCTATCGCGAATCAATTTCACTTTCTGTTCAGACTCCTTTATCAGATCCGGTCCAAACAACTGGCGGTCTCCAACTTCATCCCAAGACAATGGGGTCCTGCACCTCCTTCCGTACAAGGCTTTGAAAGGGGCCATCTTCAAACTGGATTGATAATTGTTGTTGTAAGAGAACTCTGCATATGGCAAATTCTCGTCCCAACTAGATCCGCAATCTAGCGCACAAGCTCTCAACATATCCTCCAAAATCTGATTGACTCTCTTGGTCTGTCCATCTATCTGTGGGTGGAAAGTTGTACTAAACTCCAGTCTGGTACCCAAAGTTTCATGCAACTGATTCCAGAACTTTGAGGTAAATTGGGTTCCTCTGTCTGATACTATGCTCCTTGGAACTCCATGCAGACATACGATTCTGGTCATGTATATCTTTGCCAACTTTGCACTGGTATAGGTAGTCTTCACTGGAATGAAATGAGCTACCTTTGTCAAACGATCGACTACAACCCATACCGAGTCATAGCCTGGACGTGTTCTGGGCAATCCTGTAATAAAATCCATGCCTAACTTATCCCACTTCCATTCGGGTATCGGCAATGGTTGTAGCAATCCTGCTGGCTTCTGATGCTCTGCCTTTACTCTCTGACATACATCACAAACTGCTACATACTCCGCAATATCCTTCTTCATTCCGATCCACCAGAAAGTATCCTTCAAATCCAAATACATCTTGGTATTTCCTGGGTGAATCGAATATCGTGAATCATGGGCCTCTTGCAGAATTAACTTCCTGATCTCCGAATCATTAGGCACATAAACCCAGTCTTCAAACCATAAGGTATCATGCTCATCTTCATGAAATCCCTTAGCTTTTCCTTTGCTCATTTTCTCCTTTATAGAGGCAATCTTCTTGTCAGTCTTCTGGGCTTCTCTGATCTTATCCATCAAAGTAGATTGAACCTCCAATGCCGCTACATAGCCTCTCGGAACTATCTCCAAACATAGCTCACGAAGATTTTCGGCTAATTCCCTTGGTAAATCTCCTGTCATTAAGGTGTTGACGTGGCTTTTACGGCTCAACGCATCAGCTACTACATTAGCCTTTCCGGGGTGATAATGCAATTTCATATCATAATCCTTGATGAGCTCCAACCATCTCCTTTGACTGAGATTCAACTCCTTCTGCGTGAAAATATACTTCAAACTCTTGTGATCCGTGTACACCTCACAATGGTTTCCAATGAGAAAGTGTCTCCACGTCTTCAATGCATGCACTACGGCTGCTAACTCCAAATCGTGTGTGGCATAATTTAACTCATGCGGCTTAAGCTGTCGTGAGTCATATGAAACAACTCTTCCTTCCAGCATAAGCACTTCTCCAAGTCCTCGACATGAAGCGTCGCAATACACCTCATAATCCTTGGTCTGATCTGGCAAAATCAACACTGGTGATGTAACCAAACATTTCTTTAACTCCTGGAAACTAGCCTCACATTCCTCAGTCCATATGAACTTGGTATCCTTCTTCAACAACTCCTTCATAGGCTTCGCAATCTTTGAGAAATTCTCAATAAATCTCTGGTAGTATCCTGCGAGTCCAACAAAACTCCGGGTCTCTCCAACTGTTGTTGGGGCTTCCCAATTTGTCACAGTATCCACCTTAGTGGGATCTACTGTTATACCTTCTCCGGATATAACGTGTCCGAGAAATCCAACTTCTTTCAACCAAAACTCACATTTGCTAAACTTGGCATATAACTGATGTTCTCTGAGCTTACCAAGTACCAAACGCAAATGCTCCTTATGCTCCTCCTCATTCTTCAAGTAAACAAGGATATCATCAATGAACACTACGACGAACTTATCCAAAAACTCCATAAATACTTTGTTCATCATGTTCATAAAATATGCAGGTGCGTTAGTCAGACCAAATGATATAACGGTATACTTGTACAGCCCATACCTGGTGGTAAAAGCCGTCTTAGGTATATCCTGTTCTCGAATCTTCAACTGGTGGTATCCTGATCGCAGATCGATCTTGGAAAATAACTTAGCTCCTTGCAATCGATCAAACAGATCATTGATCATCAGTAGTGGGTATTTGTTCTTGATGGTTACTTCATTTAATCCTCGATAATCAACAAGCATCCTTAACGATCCATCCTTCTTCTCCACTAGAAGTACTGGCGATCCCCAAGGCGAAGAACTTGGGTGAATATATCCTTTATCCAGTAACTCCTTAATCTGCTTCTTAATCTCCACCAAATCCTTTGCGGGCATCCTATGTGGTCTCTTTGATATTGGCCCTGTGCCTGGCAAAAGCTCAATCAAAAACTCAATATCTCTATCTGGTGGCATGCCTGGCAACTCTTCTAGAAATACATCAGGGAAATCCTTCACTACTGGTACTTCCTCCTGCACAACTCCTGTTAAACAATTTACTTGAGTCCTCTTCGGCACATGCCGGGATACATACTTGATCCTTCTCCCTTCTGGGGTGATAAGCAAGATCGACTTACTGGCGCAATCGATGTTTCCTCCATACACCGACAGCCAATCCATACCCAGAATTACATCCGATCCTTGTGATTCCAAAATGATTAAATCCGAGGGAAAGACATGCCTACCTATACTCAATGGCACTTGAAAACATCCTTGGCTAGCCATATACTCCACTCCTGGTGAGCTTACTAACATGGGTGTTCTAAGAACTTTGGTCGGCAGATTATATTTATCCACAAATCCCCTTGATATGTATGAATGCGATGCACCAGTATCAAAAAGAACGAGTGCAGTAAATGACTTAACCAAAAACTTATCGATTACTGCATCAGGTTGTTCTTCAACCTCCTCCACGTTAACGTGGTTCACCTGTCCCCTGTTGAAAGGGTTCGGCTTCTTCTCAGAGCTTCCATTGCCGTTTCCATTCTGGGATTCAGGACATTCATTGGCATAATGTCCGGTCTTCTGGCACTTAAAACAAGTGACTTGGCTCAGGTCTCTCTTGGCTGGGGTCGATGGGTGGGTGCGGTTCTGGCCGTTGCTTCCTCCATTCCCATTACAATTCTTGGTGCCATTATGATTGTGCGAGCTACCTCCTCCATGGGTATGCTGAAAATGTCCTCCCGGTCTAGGGGTAAAACGTGGCTTCTGCTGAGCTCCTGAATTGTACTTCCCTTGTCCATAGTTCCTCTTGCAATTCTCAATCTGCTGCTGCTTCCCTTCAATCATGAGAGCACGGTCTACCAACTCCTGGTAGTTGTTGAAGGTTGCTACCATCAACTGCATGCTCAACTCATCATTCAGTCCTTCTAGAAACTTCTCCTGCTTAGCTGCATCTGTAGCAACGTCATCTGGGGCATAACGTGCTAGCTTACTAAAGTCCTCCACATACTGGCCCACTGTCCGTCCTCCATGGCGTAAGTTGCGAAACTCTCGCTTCTTCATGGCCATAGCTCCTGCTGAAACATGGGCAGTACAAAAAGCCTGCTGAAACTAGTCCCACATGACAGTGTCTACAAGGAAAGTGGCTGTGAAATTTTCCCACCATGATGCTGCGAGTCCTTCTAGCTGATGTGCGGCAAACTTCACCTTTTCCGCATCTGTGCATCCTGTCGTTGTCAACTCTCTAGCTGTCTTGCGGAGCCAATCATCTGCTATGATCGGCTCGGTGCTACTAGAAAACACCGGCGGATTCAGCCTAAGAAAACGGGCTAAATGATCAACAGGTGGTGGTGGTGGTGGGGTTGTTGTTGTTGTTGTTCCCCTGATTCTGGTTCTGGACTAGCAACTGCACCAATGTGTTCTGCTGCTGGATCAACTGGGTGAGCTCCGGTGGGAAGGTAAATTCGGGGTCACGTCTCGGAGGCATCTGAGGGTTTAGAAAAGATGAGATTTAAGAATAGAGGGGGTCTAAAGAGAAAACACTACCCATATGCACATGAGACAAAAGCAAACAATTCACTTCATTCAATCAATCAAACAAGGGCATACGATCGATCTAACTATCGCAAAGTGCTCGGACTACTATATTTACATGGTGGAATACTACTACTGATTTGGTGGTCTACTAGAAATACTCTTCGGTTGCATACTCCATGATATCTGCTCCAGCTTCATCAACATAGTCCTCATCGCTATCATCTGGATCCGAGTCGGTGTCGTCGATGATGATGTAGTCTTCCGGGCGAATCTCCTTGGGTTCTTCGTCTTCTTCTACTGGTGTAGGGCCTCCCATGAATATTCCAATCTTCTTGATCAGATCGTCATTCTTCTCCACTAATACTTTGATTTCCTCTTCATAATCTTCACGTGTAGCCTTGAGTTCTTCCTCCAGTTCCTTGATTATCATCTTTGCCTTCTTCAGATCTATCATGTCGGCGCACATCTGGTTCTCCTGACGTCGAATGTGCTGGTTTAACTCCTGGATAAAAACTTCAATTGATCTATCCTTCCTGGTACTGATCATCTCCCAGTGCTCATCTCGGAGCCCACAAATCTAGTAGATAGTATCCTTGAGATCATTGCGGTAGACTTCTCCAATGCGTCCCATGGCGATGTGAGCTGCCATGCTCTTTCCTAGATCCCAAGTTGGTGCATCAAAAGAGAACTCTATGGGCTCAGCGACTGGCATGAACGTCCTTCCTGCAACTTGAACTTGGATCATCCAGCGCTCTTCTTCAGGTAGAGCGGCATTGTAGGTTCCGGTGAAGCTTGGTACTCCTATGTTCAGGTATCTAGTGACTTCCTTCAAGTGACGTCCAAAGGGTGTATCTTCATCCAGTTGCGTGAACTTGTTCTTTGCATCCACCATCCTAAAAGAGTAGAAAAGATGAGAGGTCAGAATGAGGAGAGAGTGAGTAGTGATCTAGGTCTTTTAGCTTAGTGGTCGTGTCCTACAGTCAGCGTGTGCTCTGATACCATCTTGTAGCGACCAGACCTCAAACGGTCCAATCTCTATGCTCAGGTGTCATCCCTGGATCAGTAATGCTGACACCACACATTACTTGAAGGATTTATAACAGAGTAACAATCACAACTTATTACATCGATTGTCTCAAAAGAGAACTTATTACAATAAATATGGCTTAAGGCCATCTAATAACGATAACAGCGGAAGGCTTGGAAGATAAGTGAGTCCATCAACTCCAACGACATCACTGAGTATAGAACCATGACCTAAAAGCACCTTAATCGTCGTCTGAAAAGTCTGCAACATGAACGTTGCAGCTGATGAAGCTATGTATTTAGGGTAGGGGCACGGACCCGTCCTAAAGAGCCCTACCCGAGGACATCCCTAGAAGGAGTCACCTTTCAATCGACTTGAAGGTATCCCACTCGACGGGTTCAAGACACTCGACCAAAGAAACTATCACTCCACCATGAAGCCAACCACTCGACTGCCAGAAGACCTAAAGTCACTCCGCAGGCAAAGGGTCGGCTATTAAGTAGTCTTTATGGTCATTATAACACTTTATTAGGGGCGTTGCCAGTAACGCCCAACCTTAAATGTACCTAAAACCCTGCATTACTGAGGGCAGGAGAGGGCCAGCGAACTCTATATAAGCCACCCCCCCTCCTCAGTGTGAAGGGTTCGCACCCCTGTTATCTACACACACATAATCCAATCGACCGCCTCTGGGCACCGAGACGTAGGGCTATTACTTCCTCCGAGAAGGGCCTGAACTCGTAAACCTTGTGTGCTTACAACTTCCCAATAGCTAAGATCTAGCCTCTCCATACACCCCCCCTATATTACTGTCAGACTTAGAACCACGACAGTTGGCGCCCACCGTGGGGCAGGAGTCTTAGCGCCTAATTGGAGAAGTTGCGATTTTTCTGATCCATTTGATCATGGTTTCCTACGGAGTTTTGGTAGAGGGCCGCGAGATCCATCTCGGCGCGCTCACCTTCATCGCCGACGACTCCGCCTGGCTCCAGGAGGCGCCACTCGACATCGACGCGCTCCTCGTCCGCGGTGCGACGCACTTCCGCGCATGCATTCGTGGCGTCCTCCTATGGCAGCCGTCGACCCAATATCGGCCGGCTCCCGTGTCGTCTCCCCGCCCCGTCTCCCACCAGCGCAAGCGCTCAGGTTGGTCGAGATGCCAGTGGTGGGTGAGGCACGCCGTGGCCCGCCAGTCGGTGGCCCCACAAGTCGCGGCAATCGAGCCCGATGAATCCCTCTGTGGCCTGTTCGACCTGTCGACTGGCTCCGCAGAGACCGCATCCGAATGCGATAGCAGCGACCCTTTGGCTGAGGTTCTGGCGGTCGAGGGGACACACAGTCCTCCCGGATTCCCTCGCGCTGATGGGGGCGCGGGTGGAGGCGACCCGTCGCATCCCCACGATGAGTACCTCCCCGAACCTCTCACGTCATTGCAGCAAGAGGAGCTTCGCCGCCGGAACATGGACGCGCTCCACACTCCTATTGTTGGAGAAACCCCCGAGGCCCGGGCCTTGGAGGACGCGCGCTTGGCTAACCTGGCCGAGCGCACTTGACTGGAGAATCTACAGCGAATACTCGACGAGCAAGCGCGTCAGCGAGCTCCCGAGTCTAGTCGACGACAGCAAGCTCCCGAGTCCAGTCGACGTCAGCTCTTCCCGCCGCCGCAGGTATACCGAACCCCAGTTCAGAATTTGGCCGCCGCGGCCCGTATAGCGGAGTCAATTCAGCCCTCCCAGTCGGAGGCTGGCAGGGGCTTGTTGTAGATCAGAGTGTTGCTCCGAGCAGTGGGAAACCAGAATTCCGCCGTTTCTCAGTCGCGGAACAGGATCCACAGTCGATCCGTTGCAACAGAAACAGTCCAGTCGGCTCACAGCCCGAGATCGCCCCCGAGGCGTGAGGGACGTGGAGACCGGCACGATCAGTACAGAAGAAATGAGCAGTATGATCACCGACCCGATCGTGATGATCGACTTCGAGTGCCAACCCCTCCTCCGAGGAGTGGGTCATATGCGCCTCGACATCGAGATGATAGGTGCCCCCATAATGTTGGGCAGAGGATTCCAGTCGACCCCAGGGACCCAGGCTTTGACACGAGATCCATCCTCATTCAAGGTTTGGTTGACAGGAGCAGAGCTCATCGAGAGGGCCACAATAGAGATGCGCCCACCGGCAGCAGGGTACATGCTTCAGGGCCAGAATATTTTAGTCGAGCCATCAGGGCCGCAGTGATTCCTCCCAACTTCAGACTGGCGACTGGAGTCAGCAAGTTCACCGGTGAATCCAAGCCTGACACTTGGCTCAAAGATTACCGAGTGGCTGTGCAGATTGGCGGTGGCAATGATGAGGTGGCCATGAAGCATTTGCCTCTCATGTTAGAAGGCTCAGCCAGAGCGTGGCTGAATCAGTTGGCACCCAGCAGTATTTACACTTGGGAGGACCTCTCCCGAGTGTTTATCACAACCTTCGAAGGAACCTGCAAGCGACCTGCAGGCCTTACAGAGTTTCGGTCCTGCGTACAGAAGCCGAATGAAACACTGAGGGATTACATCCAGAGGTGGATCACACTGCATCACACGGTTGAGAATGTGCCAGACCATCAAGCAGTTTGTGCCTTCAAAGAAGGCGTTAAATACAGAGAATTGAATCTAAAGTTCGGTCGAACTGGAGAGATGTCTCTGAATCGGATGATGGAGATTGCCACCAAGTACGCTAATGGTGAAGACGAAGACCGACTCCGAAGCGGCAAGCTCAAGGCAGTCGCCCAAGAAACCGGAGGAAATTCCAGTCGGAAACAGAAGCAGAAGGCCGAGCCAACTGCTCCTGGGGAGGCCCTGGCCGTAGCCCAGGGAAACTTCAAGGGAAAACCCAAGGGCGCCTGGAAGCCCAAGAAAGTCAAGGATTAAGATGGAAATGATGTTTTGGATCTGCCATGTCACATCCACACCAAGAAAGATGAAGAGGGTAATTTTATTTTCCCAAAGCATTCCACTCGACAGTGCCGGCTCCTGATCCAGCAGTTTCAGGGCAAGCAACCCAAAGATAAGGAAAAAGAGCCAGACAGAGTTGAGGACAAGGATGATAGTGACGATGGATGCCCCCAAGTCAATTCCACCTTGATGATTTTTGCTGATGTCGAAAGCAAAAGTCGACTGAAAGTCATTAACCGTGAGGTGAACATGGTTGCTCCGGCAACACCCAGTTACCTGAAGTGGTCTCAGACTGCCATCACATTCGACCAGTCTGATCACCCAACGCACATTGCCACCCCTGGGAGGCAAGCTTTGGTGGTCGAACCAGTTGTCGAAGGCACTCGACTGACCAAAGTCCTGATGGATGGTGGCAGTGGCCTGAACATACTGTACGCTGAAACTTTGAAAGGAATGGGCATTCCGATGTCCAGACTCAGTACCAGTAACATGAGCTTCCACGGAGTCATTCCTGGGAAGAAAGCCGAGTCACTCGGCCAGATTGCTCTTGATGTGGTTTTTGGTGATTCAAAGAATTACCGCAAGGAAAAGTTGACATTCGAGGTTGTGGACTTCCAGAGTGCTTATCATGCCATTTTGGGCAGGCCAGCTTACGCACGCTTCATGGCTCGACCATGTTACGTGTATCTCAAACTGAAGATGCCTGGCCCCAAGGGTGTGATCACTGTTACGGGCAACCGAAAGAAAGCAGAAGAGTGTTTTCAGAAGGGATCAAAGATCGCTGATGCTCAGATGGCAGTGGTCGAGCTGAAAGAGTACCAAAAGACTGCCGATCCGAGCGAATTGCTGCGAGCTAAGAAGCCTGCCTCGGAGTCGGCTTTTCAGTCATCTGGTGAAACAAAGACAATCCACATTCACCCGACCGACCCCGATGCTGCTCCGACTCACATCTCGACGATGCTCGACTCCAAATAGGAAGAAGCGCTCATCCAGATCCTCCGTGAGAACTGGGACATCTTCGCATGGAAACTCTCTGACATGCCTGGAGTTCCCAGAGGGCTGGCTGAGCACCATCTACGAGTCGACCCAAAATTCAAGCCTGTGAAGGAACATCTTCGACGGTCCGCCGTCCAGAAGAAGCAAGCCATTGGCGAGGAGGTGGCTCGACTCTTAGCGGCGGAGTTCATCCGAGAGATTTACCACTCCGAGTGGCTCGCCAATGTCGTCATGGTCCCCAAGAAGGACAAGTCACTTCGCATGTGCATTGATTTCAAACATATCATCGGGCCTGCCCGAAAGATCATTTTCCTCTCCCTCGCATCGACCAAATAGTCGACTCGACTGCGGGGTGCGAGAGATTGTCTTTTCTAGATGCCTATTCCGGGTACCATCAGATTCGTCTGTATGGGCCCGACGAGATCAAAACAGCTTTCATCACTCCATTCGGATGCTTCTGTTACGTCACCATGCCGTTCGGCCTCAAGAACGCCGGAGCCACATTCATGAGAATGATTCAGAAGTGTTTACTCACTCAAATCAGTCGGAATGTGGAGGCATACATGGATGATATTGTGGTCAAGTCCCGGAAAGGTTCCGACCTACGGGCTGACCTTGCTGAAACCTTTGCCAACCTCAGGAGGTACGATATCAAGCTCAATCCATCAAAATGCACTTTCGGAGTTCCAGGTGGAAAGTTACTCGGTTTTCTCGTTTCCGAACGGGGGATCGACGCCAATCCTGAAAAAATTGGCACCATACTCCGAATGAAGCGTCCTGTACGCGTGCACGATGTCCAAAAGCTTACAGGCTGCTTGGCCGCTTTAAGTCGATTCATTTCTCGTCTCGGTGAAAAGGCGTTGCCTCTTTACCGACTGATGAAGAAGTCTGACAAGTTCGAGTGGACTCCAGAAGCTGATGCAGCGTTTGCAGAGCTCAAAGCTCTGCTCTCCACCCAGCCGGTGCTTGCTGCCCCAATCAGCAAAGAGCCTCTGCTGCTTTACATTGCAGCCACAGGACAAGTTGTCAGTACAGTACTTACGGTCAAGCGGGAAGAGGAAGGAAAGGCCTTCAAAGTACAACGCCCAGTATATTATGTGTCTGAAGTTTTGACCCCTTCAAAACAAAGATACCCTCACTACCAGAAGCTTGTATATGGGATTTATATGACAACGAAGAAAGTTGCACATTACTTCTCTGACCACTCCATTACAGTCGTCAGCGACGCCCCACTATCAGAGATTCTGCATAACAGAGACGCAACTGGTCGAGTGGCCAAGTGGGCGATTGAACTCCTTCCCTTAGATATCAAGTTTGAAGCAAAGAAGGCTATCAAGTCCCAAGCAATCGCAGATTTCATCGCCGAGTGGATTGAACAGCAACTTCCGACTCAAGTTCACTCGGAGCCCTGGACCATGTTCTTCGATGGATCTAAGATGCTGAATGGTTCCGGTGCGGGGGTAGTCCTAATCTCCCCCTGAGGAGATAAGCTCAGATATGTTCTCCAGATCCACTTCGATTCCTCCAATAATGAAGCAGAGTATGAAGCACTTTTGTATGGGTTGCGCATGGCCATTTCACTCGGCGTCCGTCGCCTCATGGTCTATGGTGACTCAGATTTGGTGGTTAATCAAGTAATGAAGGAGTGGGACATCAGGAGTCCGGCAATGACTGGTTATTGCAATGTAGTGCGAAAGCTAGAAAAGAAATTCGAGGGGTTAGAGCTTCATCACATCCCCCGACTGAAAAATCAGGCAGCTGACAATTTGGCAAAGATAGGCTCCAAGAGAGAAGCCATTCCCAGCAACGTGTTCCTGGAACACATTCACTCACCGTCAGTCCAAGAGGATCCTTTCACAGAAGAAGCCCCGCAGCCGAAAAGTGCCACAGATCCGACTGAAGTTGAAGTACCTGCGGTGGTCGACCTAATCATGGAAGTCTTGGCAATCATCCCTGACTGGACGATACCATACATCGTGTATATCCTAAGGAAAGAACTCCCGGAAGACGAAGAAGAGGCTCGACAGATCGTCCGCCGATCCAAGGCCTTCACAGTCATAAAGGGACAGCTGTATAGAGAGAGCGCGACTGGAGTCGGTCAGAAATGCATAACACCAGAAGAGGGTCAGATAATCCTTAATGATATCCACTCGGGGACCTGTGGTCACCATGCGTCCTCTCGGACTATTGTGGCTAAAGCATACCGAGCGGGATTTTACTGGCCAAGAGCAAATGAGATGGCAAAAGAGATAGTCGACAAGTGTGGAGGGTGCCAGTTCTACTCCAACATGTCACACAAGCCTGCATCAGCCCTGAAGACCATTCCACTCGTTTGGCCCTTTGCCGTCTGGGGACTGGACATGGTTGGTCCACTAAGAACGGGTAGGAGTGGATTCACTCACGTGCTTGTGGCAGTTGACAAGTTTACCAAATGGATCGAAGCTAAGCCCATCAAGAATCTCGATGCTTGCACTGCTATTAGTTTTGTAGAGGGTTAACATTCAGATATGGAGTCCCGCATAGCATCATCACTGACAATGGGTCAAACTTTGATTCGGACAAGTTTAGAGCTTTTTGCGCCTCTCAAGGCACACGAGTCGACTACGCATTGGTCGCCCATCCCCAATCGAATGGACAAGCTGAGAGAGCAAACGGTCTGATTCTCAAAGGACTAAAGCCTCAACTGATGCATGATCTCAAGCACGCGACAGGCGCTTGGGTCAACGAGCTTCCGTCAGTTCTGTGGGGATTAAGGACCACCCCTAACCGGTCGACTGGAAGAACTCCATTCTTTCTGGTTTATGGAGCCGAAGCAGTTCTGCCGAGTGACCTTCTTCATAACGCACCCCGAGTTGAACTTTACACCGAAGATGAAGCAGAACAGGCCCGGCAAGACGCAGTCGACCTCTTAGAAGAAGAGAGGGAGATGGCCATGATCAGATCAACTATTTATCAGCAAGACTTGCGCCGGTTTCACGCCTGGATTGTGAAGAGTCGAGCCTTCCAAGAAGGAGATCTGGTCCTCCGAGTGGATCAACAGAAACCACACAAGCTTGCTCCTACTTGGGAAGGCCCCTTCATCGTCACCAGAGTCCTCCGCAATGGAGTGTAGCACCTCTACAACGTTGATCACCAGATCGACGAGCCACGAGCTTGGAACGTGGAACTGCTCCACCCCTTTTACACTTGAGTTCTCCCTTAGACAAGATGTAATAAGAAAAAAAATTCTGCAGTTCATTTTTATCAAAGACAAGAGTGTTCCAATAATTGCTGTCACTTTGTTTGCATACAAAATCCCCCAGTGGGTGACTTGGCTGCGAATCCGTTTAGCCTAAGTTTGAAAAAATTCTAACGAGTGGAGAGCAATCCTCCCACTCGGGGGCTTAGCTGCAGTCCAGTACTCGCCTAAGTTCTCCCACTCGGAGGCTTAGCTGCAGTCGAGCACTCGCCTAAGTTTGAAAAAATCCTACCGAGTGGAGAGCAATCCTCCCACTCAGGGGCTTAGCTGCAGTCCAGTACTCGCCTAAGTTCTCCCACTCGGAGGCTTAGCTGCAGTCGAGCACTCGCCTAAGTTTGAAAAACCCCACCGAGTGGAGAGCAATCCTCCCACTCGGGGGCTTAGCTGCAGTCCAGTACTCGCCTAAGTTCTCCCACAAAGAGACTTAGCTGCAGTCAGCACTCGCCTAAGTGTTTAAAAAAATCCTACCGAGTGGAGAGCAGCCCTCCCACTTGGGGGCTTAGCTGCAGTCCAGTACTCGCCTAAGTTCTCCCACTCGGAGGCTTAGCTGCAATCGAGCACTCGCCTAAGTTTGAAAAACCCCACCGAGTGGAGAGCAATCCTCCCACTCGGGGGCTTAGCTGCAGTCCAGCACTCGCCTAAGTTCTCCCACAAAGAGACTTAGCTGCAGTCAGCACTCGCCTAAGTGTTTAAGAAATCCTACCGAGTGGAGAGCAAACCTCCCACTCGGGGGCTTAGCTGCAGTCCAGCACTCGCCTAAGTTCTCCCACAAAGAGACTTAGCTGCAGTCAGCACTCGCCTAAGTATTTAAGAAATCCTACCGAGTGGAGAGCAAACCTCCCACTCGGGGGCTTAGCTGCAGTCCAGTACTCACCTAAGTTCTCCCACAAAGAGACTTAGTTGCAGTCAGACACTCGCCTAAGTTTAAAAAATCCTACCGAGTGGAGAGCAGCCCTCCCACTCGGGGGCTTAGCTGCAGTCCCATACTCGCCTAAGCTCTCCCGCTAAGAGACTTAGCTGCAGTCAGGCACTCGCCTAAGTTTGAGAAATCCTACCGAGTGAAGAGCAAACCTCCCGCTCAGAGGCTTAGCAGCAGCCCAGTGCTCGCCTAAGTACAGGACTCGACCCAATCCGCAAGAACTTATGCCACAAATACAAAGGGTATTCCGAGCGAAGATCAAGTTCCACTCGACAGATCAAACCGCGAAGATATTCAACAAAAAATCAAGTTCGGATAAAGCCTAAAAGGTCCCAGACCTTAGATCAAAGTACTCGAGCCCTCGGCTCGATAGAGTTTAACGGTTACAAATCCACTCGGCATTCTGAGGCAAATTTAAGGAGAAGCATAAAAGTTTTTCATTCCTCAGGCGGAGGACTGGCAGGGGCGACGAACTCATCCAAGTCGATCTCGTCTGCAATACGGGTGGCAGCAGCAATAAAGGTCTCCATGAAGTCTTGGAAGCTGTGCCTCTTGGTATTGGCGACTTGGATGGCGGCCAACTTCTCTTCTCGCGCCTCCTTGCAATGGACGCGGACAAGAGACAGACCCACATCAGCGCCGCACCAAGCAGAAGACTTCTTCCACTCCTGCACTCGGTCAGGGATTCCGTTAAGTCGAGTCATCAGAGACTCGAGATCATTCTAGAGCGTAGACTCTGGCCAAAGTGGCAGGTCGATCTGCGACATGGCAACCTTCAGCCGAGCCAAGTAATCCACGACGCCATCAATGTGAGATTCCAGTCGGAGCAGATTCATGGCAGCTTCATCATTCACCGGAGAGTTGATTGGATTCAAACCTGTTTCAATCCGCCCAGTCTCCTCCTCAAAGTTCTGGCAAAGCTCTACATACACGATCCAAGGATAAGTCAATAGACTGAGTCGACACAAAAAGAAAACCAGTCGGAATTGAATGTGCACCTTCAAGCTTGATGTACAAATTCTTGGTGAGGCTCCTCAAGTAGCTCTCCAGGTCGTCCCTCCTGCGAACGGCGCCATTCATCTTCTCGGTCAGGGCGAGGTTCTCCTTATTCCAACGTGTGCACTCCCTGTTGGCTTCATTCAGAGCGGTCTTCAGCTTGGTATTCTCTTCTTCTAATTGGCCGGCTGAAGCCAACTTCTGTTCAGCCAGAGCGATCTTGTCGTCAGCCTCCTTGCGGGCAGCAGCCAAGTCCTGATCCTTCTTCGCTAGAGCCTCGCTCAGTTCTCCTGCAAAAGAAATGATGATTGGTTCGGAAACAGCAGAAGGGTACTGAAGCCTAAAAACAAAACCAGTCGACAAAGTCGTCTTACCAGCGGCGCCGTCTCTGACCTTCTGCAGCTCTGTTTTGGCCAGCTCCAGATCAAGGTTTAGTTGAAGCCGCTGCTTCTCCAACTCAGTATAGCGAGATGCAAGTTTGCAGGATTTCTGTAAAAGGAAAAATCAGTCGACAGACGTCCAAGATAAGTTGCTTCCGAGTAACTAAGAGAAAAAGATGACGTTTCTAAAGACCACAGCCGAATCAAAAACATTCGACAGCGGTCTCGGGGACTACACCCAGTGGGTGCACTCAGCGTGCCCCCACTGGTTCGACCAAAAAAATAAGAGAAGAGAGAAAGTCGACTGCTCGCAGTCGACCGGATACAGTTCCATTCGACGTGGCCTGACCAGACCGAGTGAAGAAATACAGATACAGTAACACAATGTAAAGACTACAGTTGACTGCCAGCAGTCCACCGTAGTCTCGGGGACTACACCCAGTGGGTGCACTCAGCGTGCCCCCACTCGTCCAAGAATTGGTAAACACACCCACTAGGTGTACAGATACAAAAGATCTTCAGAAAAAAGAGAGACTCTTCAAACGATCAAGTGTCGAGTCGACCTACCTAGACGTTGCTCTGAAGAGCCGAACTCGCGTCATAGGCTGCTTGGCTGGCCTCCCGAGCCATCTTCACTTGCTCCATCATGACCCCCGCCTGGCGTATAGCCTCCTTTGCAGCCGCCACTTGGTCCTCAGGGACGGGGTACGCAGAAAAAAGCAAAGATGGATCCGCAGTCGACGCCGAAGGCCACACACTCGACAGAGGGTTGGGGAAAGTCACAGAAGCCCGAGTGGTGTCGCCACCATCCCGAGCCATGGTCTCAGGCGCCGGAGTAGGCTGGGGAGTCCTGTCAGCCGACGACCTCTTGTTCCTCCTCATCCTCAGCGGTTCGTTGTCGTCGTCATCCGGGAGGTCGATAACATGAGGAGGGGCTGCAAGGGAAACATTCAATCGACCAGAATTGCAAGAAATGATCAGTCGACTCAAAAACAAAATGTCAGTAATCGTACCAGGGTTGGAGGTAACAGCATCCCCCATCTCTTGGTCGTCGTCCTTGGCGGAGACCTCCGAAGTAGCAGCGCTGCAAATCTCGAAAAGTCAGTCAGTTGGCTCAATGAATCGACCAAGGATCCGTCCACGGTCGACGAAGGAAAACAAGCTTTATTACCCGGAAATGGTAGGGACAACTATCTTCATCTTGGGCAGAGCCTTGGGCGGCTTGGACAGCGTCGTGTGTGGGTGCTTGGGGACCTTCCCAGTCGGCGTTGGAGAAGAGGTCCGAGGGCGTTTTGACGATGGCCCAACGGAGGCAGTCGCCTTGCCGCGTTCCTGCACTAGGTCATGTGCGAGCTTGGATCACCTCTCCGGGCGGGGGGGTTCAACCTCCTCCTCCTCCTCTTCGCTGGAGAAGATGTCGTCGCCTCCCTCTCCTTCACCATCAGACTCCCACTCACCTTGGTCATCCCCGCTCTCGCCTCCGCTCGCCTCCCCTTCCTCAGTCGACCCCTGTGCCCTGTTGGGCGTCGAGTACATCTTAGTGGTCGCCTGGAAAACAGCAGACAAGACGAAAGTCAATCGACCTACTCAAAGAAGACCAACGCAGAAAACAAGATTTCAGTCGGGAGCATAAAGACATACCTGGTCCACCTCGTACAAATTGTCGAGTGGAATGAACCTCCTGGCTCCTCGGGGGTTGTCTTTGTTCCCCATGATGCTCGACAGCCACCCCTCCAACATCTCGTCAGTGACCTCCTCCGGGTGGATCCGAGTGGTGTCCTCGAGGCCTGAGTACAGCCACATCGGGTGGTCATGAGCCTGGAGCGGTTGGATTCGCCTCTTGAGGAAGACTTCCAGCAGATCCATTCCCGTCACACCCTCACGGACAAGATCAACCACTCGACCCGCCAGCACCTTGCCCCGGGCCTTTTCTTCCGGCGTCACCTTTAGAGAAGCAGGTTTTTTGGCTTGGTCGAGAGAGAAAGACGGGAGACCAGTCGACTGCCCTGGGGTCGCCTGGTCCTGGCAGTAGAACCAAGTTGCCTGCCAACCTCGGACCGACTCCGGGAAAGTGATGGATGGAAAACAGCTCTTTCCCCTCGTTTGGATCGCCAAGCCCCCGCACAACTGGATCACTTGCGTCCTCTCATCACTCGACTTGGCCTTCTTGACCGACTGAGAGCGACAAGTAAAAATGTGCTTGAAAAGCCCCCAATGTGGGAGGCAACCCAGGAACGCCTCACACATGGAAATGAAAGCAGCGAGGTAGACAATGGAGTTTGGAGTAAAGTGATGGAGCTGCGCTCCGAAGAAGTTCAAGAAATTCCGGAAGAAAGGATGGGGCAGCAGAGAAAACCCTCGGTCGATGTGAGTGGCCAGGAGCACACACTCACCGTCACGGGGTTGAGGTTCGATCTCTCCCCCGGAAGACGCACGGCTTTGTGGGGAATGGCTCCCCCCTCGACCATGTCGTCGAGATCCTCTTGCCGGAGCACCGATGGCATCCAGTCGCCCTGGATCCAACCTTTGGGCAGGGCAGTCCTGGAGGAAGATCCGCCACGTGCAGACCTCTTCCCTTTCCCCGCCGCCGCCTTCTTCGCGCGCTCCATAGCAGTCGTCTTGCCCTTCACCATCATCGCCGGTGAAATCTCGAACGGGTTTGCGGCGATAGGGCGAGAGCGGAGGTGGCGGAAGAAGTTGCGAAGGGAGAGAGGAAGAAGAAGAAGAGAGAAGTACGCGCACTGATGGGGAACTCCGAGGCGGCAACTTATAAGGAGCCGCTCCCGAGTGGCTGACCGGTAGGCCCAGGCTATCCAGTCAAATCCCGCAGCAGGCACGCGCGCAGTACGTGGTGAAAAAGGCGACGCGGGGATCGAGGAGCCTCTGCGTTGTCACTTCCGATTACTGCGGCCGCCCCCGTCCCGCGCGCTTCCCAAAAAATCCGAATCCCGTGATATCCGCCGGCTGCAGAACAACTTGTCAAAATAGAAGACCCCGCGCGCACCGGCGCTCGGTATGTCACAGGTAAAGAAATCCACTCGAGGAAAGGCCTGGAATGGATCAAGGCGACTGAAAGAGGTTGATGACGTCATCCGTGACGGTCGACCCAGAACGAAGCACTCATATAGTCCAAAGAACCAGTCGGAAAGGTCGCCAACCCTTTCTCACTCTAACCTCGATCCATTCGGGGGCTAATGATGAAGCTATGTACCTAGGGTAGGGGCACAGACCCATCCTAAAGAGCCCTACCCGAGGACATCCCTAGAAGGAGTCACCTTTCAATCGACTTGAAGGTATCCCACTCGACGGGTTCAAGACACTCGACCAAAGAAACTATCACTCGACCATGAAGCCAACCACTCGACTGCCAGAAGACCTAAAGTCACTCCGCAGGCAAACGGTCAGCTATTAAGTAGTCTTTATGGTCATTATAACAGTTTATTAGGGGCGTTACCAGTAACGCCCAACCTTAAATGTACCTAAAACCCTGCATTACTGAGGGCAGGAGAGGGCCGGCGAACTCTATATAAGCCACCCCCCTCCTCAGTGTGAAGGGTTCGCACCCCTGTTATCTACACACACATAATCCAATCGACCGCCTCTGGGCACCGAGACGTAGGGCTGTTACTTCCTCCGAGATGGGCCTGAACTCGTAAACCTTGTGTGCTTACAACTTCCCAATAGCTAAGATCTAGCCTCTCCATACACACCCCCTATATTACTGTCAGACTTAAAACCACGACAGCAGCCCGAAACGGGTCAGCACATGGAATATGCTGGCAATGTAACACATAGAGAGTAATGGAATGAAATAGGCTATTCTATATGCATATTTGGCTGGTGGAAAGCTCTATGGTTACAGTTCTACGTAAAGCCAATTTTTCCCTACTGCAAAGGAATAAATTTTATTTAACTATCATGGTAGTTGTTAAACATTGAGAATGGTTGACAGCATTCTCAGTCCCAATTAAGCATCATCATTAAACAAAACCCAACAAAATTAATTTTTAGAGTAACATGATGAGATTCACATGATAATCCAGGTACTAGATACTCAAGATGTCCATAACCGGGGACACGGCTAACCATGATTAGTTTATACACGCTGCAGAGGTTTGCGCACTTTTCCCCACAAGACTCAATCGCCTCCGTTTGATTTCTCGCACTACATGGTGTTTGAGAAACGGATGACCGAGACATAGTCTTTCAGAAGCGCTAGCACCTTACGATCGGGTAGACCGTTACACCTACTTTCCCCTACATCTGCTAGTCTACCACTGTAAGAGTTCGCACAACTTAATCAACTATGCTAGAGCCCATAGTAGCTTGTGGCTGCACACGGAATTTTCTAGCATGAATAATCTCATGATCCCTTTGAGCCTGGGTGGCGGTCCAAAAGAAAAACAGGCAATCGCTGGAATACCCAGGTGCCTCAATCCACCCAGATGTGTATTTAAGTTGCCACCTTAGATAAACCATTAATTTAACAATCTCACATCTGTCATGGATACACTCACCCAATCCACGTCTACTAGCATAGCATGGCACAATAAGCAAACGTAGAAGTAACTCCCAAAGGTTTGATAATAACAGGTAATAGGTACTACCTCAACTACTTCCCAAACCCACAATTTAATTAGACCCTAATCATGCAATGTGTGAGGATTGATCTAATGCAATAAAAATGGGTAATAGGAAGTATGATCAAAGTGTTACTTGCCTTGCTGATGATCCGCAAAACCTAGCGATTCGAAGTAGCAAGCGGCGCACTCCGGGTACTCTATCGCAAAGAAACAAGCATACAATAAGTACTCAACTAATGCACAGGTAAAACTCGAATAAAAGATCTAACCAGAAATTTTAACTTAAGAACTCCGGTTGGCAAAAAGAACCAAATCGAATGAAGCAACGAAAGACAAACGGCAAAAGAAACAGGCTTCGCTTACTATTCTGAATCTAGGGCAATTTTTACAGTGGCGAAAACTTGTTTGAGTTGTTTAAACGGAAAGAGGGTTTCAAGACGAAACTCCGGGCGCTTGAATCGCCTGATTCCGATAAACGAGCGAAAAGTTAGACTAAAACAAAAATCGGATCAGGAATCGCGATTAGATAAATCACGGATTTAATCCGAGAAAAAGAAAAACGAACGAACGAACGAACGCCCACTAAATAAATAAACCGAAAAACCCGATTGATTTAAAAAACCGAAACTAAAAAAAAGAACAAAACCGATCGGTTTTTCTAAAAAAACCGACGGCGAAAACTACCTCCGGCGGCGCGGCGAGGCGGCGGCGCGGGCGGCGGCGGCCTAGGGTTAGGGTTCGGGGGCGGCGGCGACTTGGGCTGGCCTCAGGCCTCGGGGTGCTATATAAAGGGCCCGGCCAGGCGGAGTCCTGGCCGGTTACGGCCCAAGGTCGGTTTGGACTCTCTTTTTTAAATAATTACACTCAGAAACAAAAAAACAAAAGGAATACTAAACGGACTCCAAAATTCCCGAAACAAAATTTCCCCGGCTTCTAAAATCAAGCCGCATGGGATGAACATTTATTTGGGGCCTAAATGCAATTTTGAAAAACACGCATTTTTCCCTAATTCAAGTAAAATAACAAATAAAACCAAAATAAAACTTATTTTATTTATTTTATTAAATCCTCAATATTTCTTTATTTTGGGAAAGTCATTTTATTCCCTCTCTCATATTTTTGATATACAAATAATTGAAGATAAAATAAATAAAATCAAATGATCCTATTTTCAAAATTTGAGGAAACTCAAATATGAAAATAACGAAATCCCCAACTCTCTCTGAGGGTCCTTCAGTTGTGTAGAATTTTCTAGGATCAACCAAAATGCAATAAAATATGATATGCAATGATGATCTAGTGTATAACATTCCAAATTGGAAATTTGGGATGTTACATTATCATAACATAGGAAAGAGTCAATATAAGAGCTTTTCAGCAACTCCACATACTCAACCATCTTTTAGTCTTTCATAATTGCTAACACTCATATGATATTTATGGTTATGAAGTTTTAATCGGACACAGAGAAAGATAGGGGCTTATAGTTTTGCCTCCCAACGTTTTACCTCAAGGGTAATGTCCACAATAATAGTTCATGAAAACTCACATCCAATTAGCTATATATATCGGGATCTTTCCAACACATTGTGCTTGCCAAAGGATAAAATGTAAAAAGGAAAGGTGAATATCACCATGACTCTTTGCATGAAGTATAAGACAAGAATAAAAGATAGTCCCTTCGCAGAGGGAAGCAGAGGTTGTCATGCGATTTTATGGTTGGATGCACGAAATCTTAATGCAAAAGAACATCACTTTATATTGCCACTTGTGATATGGACCTTTATTATGCACTCCGTCACTTTTATTTCTTCCACATCACAAGATCATGTAAAGGTTATTTTCTCCGCACTAATAAGTCATACATATTTAGAGAGCAATTTTTATTGCATGCACCGATGACAACTTACTTGAAGGATTTTACTTAATCCATAGGTAGATATGGTGGACTCTCAAGGCAAAACTGGGTTTAGGGATATTTGGAAGCACAAGTAGTATCTCTACTTGGTTCAAAGAAATTGGCTCGCAAGAGATGGAAAGGCAAGCTCAACATGTTGGATCATCCATGACAATATAATTTATCTCAGATGTAAGAAAACATAACCCATTACGTTGTCTTCCTTGTCCAACATCAAATCTTTAGCATATCATACTTTAATGAGTGCTCACAATTATAAAAGATGTCCAAGATAGTATATTTATATGTGAACCTCTCTTTCTTTATTACTTCCTGTTAATTGCAACGATGACCAAAACTATGTTTGTCAACTCTCAACAACTTTTATTCATCATACTCTCTATATGTGAGCTCATTACTCTCCATAATATCCACATGATCTCTTTATTTCTTTTTTTATTTCTTCTCTTTTATTTTATTCCCTCAAGATCATAGCAAAATAATCAAGCCCTTGACTCAACACTAATGTTTATTATATATAGCTCACGGACTCGATTACATAAGAAGATCATAAAGCAAAACTCACAACTAGATCATACTAAAACTTTATTCTACTAGATCAAGATATTATCAAAAGGATCGAAGTAAGAAAAACGGTATTCTACCTCTTGAGCACTGCGTTGGTTTTCCTTTAAGAGGAAAGGGTGATGCAGCAAAGCAGCGTAAGTATTTCCCTCAGTTTTTGAGAAACAAGGTATCAATCCAGTAGGAGATGACGCACAAGTCACCTCCTACCTACACAAACAAATAAGAACCTTGCAACCAATGCGATAAAGGGGTCGTCAATCCCTTCTCGGCCACTTGCAAGATTGAGATCTGATAGAGATAACAATAATAAGATAAATATTTTTGGTATTTTTATGATATAGATTGAAAGTAAAGATTTCAAAATAAAATAGATTGGAAACTTGTATGAATAGACCCGGGGCCATAGGTTTCACTAGTGGCTTCTCTCAAGATAGCATAAGTATTACGGTGGGTGAACAAATTACTTTCGAGCAATTGATAGAAAAGCGAATAATTATGAGAATATCTAGGTATGATCATGTATATAGGCATCACGTCCGTGACAAGTAGACCGATTCCTACCTGCATCTACTACTATTACTCCACACATCGACAGCTATCCAGCATGCATCTAGAGTATTAAGTTCATAAGAACAGAGTAATGCCTTAAGCAAGATGACATGATGTAGAGGGATAAACTCATGCAATATGATATAAACCCCATCTTTTTATCCTTGATGGCAACAATACAATATGTGTCATTTCCCTTTCTGTCACTGGGATCGAGCACCGCAAGATTGAACCCAAAGCTAAGCACTTCTCCCATTGCAAGAAAGATCAATATAGTAGGCCAAACCAAACTGATAATTCGAAGAGACTTGCAAAGATAAACCAATCATACATAAAAGAATTCAGAGAAGATTCAAATATTGTTCATATATAGACTTGATCATAAACCCACAATTCATCGGATCTCGACAAACACACCGCAAAAGAAGATTACATCGAATAGATCTGCAAGAGAATCGAGGAGAGCTTTGTATTGAGATCCAAAGAGAGAGAAGAAGCCATCTAGCTACTGGCTATGGACCCGAAGGTCCGACGTAAACTACTCACACATCATCGGAGGGGCCATGGAGTTGATGTAGAGGCCCTCCATGATCAATGCCCCCTCCAGCGGAGCTCCAGAAAAGGCCCCAAGATGGGATCTCTTGGGTACAGAAGGTTGCGGCGGTGGAAATAGGGTTTCGTGGTGCTCCTGGATGTTTTCAGGGTATGTGAACATATATAGGAGGAAGAAGTAGGTCGGTTGAGCCACGAGGGGGAGGGCGCGCCTAGGGGGTAGGCGCGCCCCCTGCCTCGTGGCCGCCTCGTTCATTTCTTGACGTCCACTCCAAGTCCTCTGGATCACGTTTGTTCCAAAAATCACGTTCCTGAGGGTTTCATTCTGTTTGGACTCCGTTTGATATCCCTTTTCTACGGAACACTGAAATATGCAAAAAAAACAGCAATTTGGGTTGGGCCTCCGGTTAATAGGTTAGTCCCAAAAATAATATAAAAGTGTAAAATAAAGCCCATTAACATCCAAAACAGATAATATAATAGCATGGAATGATCAAAAATTATAGACACGTTGGAGACGTATCAAGCATCCCCAAGCTTAATTCCTGCTCGTTCTCGAGTAGGTAAATTATAAAAACAGAATTTTGATGTGGAATGCTTTCTAGAATATTCTTCAATGTATTTTTCTCTATTGTGGCATGAATGTTCAGATCCGAAAGATTCAATATAAAAGTTTATTGTTGACATAAAAATAGTAATACTCCAAGTATGTTACTCAAGAAATTGTGTCTTATCAAAATACCATAGCCAAAGAAAACTTATCCCTACAAAGTCATATAGTTTGGCCATGCTTCATTTTCGTCACACAAAATGCTCTCATCATGCACAACCCCGATGACAAGCCAAGCAATTGTTTCATACTTAGCCTTTTCAAACTCTTTCAACTTTCACGCAATATATGAGCGCGAGCCATGGACATAGCACTATGGGTGGAATAGAATATAATGATTGAGGTTGTGTGATAAGACAAAAAAGGAGAAAGTCTCACATTGACGCGGCTAATCAATGGGCTATGGAGATGCCCACCGATTGATGTCAATGCAAGGAGTAGGGATTGCCATGCGACGGATGCCCTAGAGCTATAGATATATGAAATCTCATCAAAGAAACTAAGTGGGTGTGCATCCAACTTGCTTGCTCACGAAGACCTAGGGCATTTGAGGAATCCCATCATTGGAATATACAAGCTAACTTCTATAATGAAAAATTCCCACTAGTATATGAAAGTGACAAAATAAGAGACTCTCTATCATGAAGAAAATGGTGCTACTTTGAAGCACAAGTGTGGAAAAAGGATAGTAACATTGTCCCTTCTCTCTTTTTCTCTCATTTTTTCTTTTTTACTTGGGCCTTCTTTTTCTTCTTCTTTTGGCCTCTTTTCTCTTCTTCTTTTTTCGTCCGGAGTCTCATCCCGACTTGTGGGGGAATCATAGTCTCAATCATCCTTTCCTGACATGGGACAATGCTCTAATGATGATCATCACACTTTTATTTTCTTACAACTCAAGAATTACAACTCGATACTTAGAACAAAATATGACTCTATGTGAATGCCTACGACGGTGTACCAGGATTGCGATGAATCAAGAGTGACATGTATGAAAAAATTATGAATGGTGGCTTTGCCACAAATACGATGTCAACTACATGATCATGCAAAGCAATATGGAAATGATGATGCGTGCCACAATAAATGGAACGGTGGAAAGTTGCATGGCAATATATCTCGGAATGGCTATGGAAATGCCATAATAGGTAGGTATGGTGGCTGTTTTGAGGAAGATATAAGGAGGCTTATGTGTGATAGAGCGTATCGTATCACGGGATTTGGATGCACCGGTGAAGTTTGCACCAACTCTCAAGGTGAGAAAGGGCAATGCACGGTACCGAAGAGGCTAGCAATGATGGAAGGGTGAGAGTGCATATAATCCATGGACTCAACATTAGTCATAAAGAACTCACATACTTATTGCAAAAATCTACAAGTCATCAAAACCAAGCACTACGCGCATGCTCCTAGGGGGATAGATTGGTAGGAAAAGACCATCACTCGTCCCCGGCCGCCACTCATAAGGAAAGCAATCAAAGAACACCCCATGCTTCAAATTTGTCACATAACATTAACCATACGTGCATGCTACGGGACTTGCCAACTTCAACACAAGAATTCATCAATTTCACAATTACTCAACTAGCACACTTCTAATATTACCACCTTTATATCTCAAAACCATCTATCAAGCATCCAACTTCTCGTAGCATTTAAAATTTATAACCAAATTGAATTACCATGCTGTTCTAAAGTACTCTCAAAATGATATAAGTGAATCATGAGAGATCAATTATTTCTATAAAATAGAACCACCGCCGTGCTCTAAAAGATATAAGCGAAGCACTAGAGCAAAAATTATCCAACTCAAAAGATATAAGTGAAGCACATAGAGTATTCTAATAAATTCTAATTCATGTGTGTCTCTCCCAAAAGGTGTGTACAGCAAGGATGATTGTGGTAAACTAAAAAGCAAGGACTCAAATCATACAAGACGATCCAAGCAGAACACATATCATGTGGCGAATAAAAATATAGCTCCAAGTAAAGTTACCGATGGACGAAGACGAAAGAGGGGATGCCTTCCGGGGCATCCCCAAGCTTAGGCTTTTGGTTGTCCTTGGATTTTACCTTGGGGTGCCTTGGGCACCACCAATCTTAGGCTCTTGCCACTCCTTGTTCCATAATCCATCAAATCTTTACCCAAAACTTGGAAACATCACAGCACAAAACTTAAAAGAAAATCTTCGTGAGCTCCATTAGTAAAACAAAACAAACCACCACTTCAAGGTAATGTAATGAACTCATTCTTGATTTATATTGGTGTTAAACCTACTGTATTACAAATTTTATATGGTTCATAAACTCTATTACTAGCCATAGATTCATCAAAATAAGCAAACAACACACGAAAAACAGAATCTGTCAAAAACAGAACAGTCCATACTAATCTGTAGGTTTCGAATACTTATGGAACCCCAAAAATTCTAAAATAAATTGCTGGACGTGAGGAATTTACCTTTTAATTATCTGCAAAATAATTAACTAAATATCACTCTACAGTAAAAAATGGCAGCAATTCTCGTGAGCGCTAAAGTTTCTGTTTTTTACAGCAAGATCGCAAAGACTTTCCCCAAGTCTTCCCAAAGGTTCTATGTAACACCCCGGATGTAATTTACCCAATATGTACTCCAACTCTTGCCGTTTCCGGCGTTAAGTTATTTTTTTCTTGGGTTCGGGTTTTTGTCTCCGTGTGTTGTTATCGTTGTCATGCATCTCATATCATGTCATCATGTGCATTGCATTTGCATACGTGTTCGCCTCATGCATTCGAGCATTTTTCCCGGTGTCCGTTTTGCATTCCGGCGCTTCGTTCTCCTCCGGTGGTCATTGCTACCTTTCTTTCGTGTGTGAGGATTAAACATTTCCGGATTGGACCGAGACTTGCCAAGCGGCCTTGGTTTACTACCGGTAGACCGCCTGTCAAGTTTCGTACCATTTGGACTTCGTTTGATGCTCCAGCGGTTAACCGAGAGACCGAGAAGGCCTCCTGTGTGTTGCAGCCCAACACCCCTCCATTTTGGCCCAAAACCCACCAAAACCCTCTCCATCATCTAGAACGTTCGATCAAAATCGCGTGGCCGAAAACCGCACCTTATTTGGACACTCCTAGCTCCCTCTATGCCTATATAAAGACCCCCTCCGAAATTCCCCTTCTCCTCTCCCCGAAACCCTAGTCCCCTTCGTCTCCACGCGCCGGCGGACAAATTTCCGTCCGGCCGGACCCGTCCGCTTCATCCCACCACCGCCACGTGTCGCTCCGGGAGTGGCCAGCACCCGCGCCCACATCGCCGCGCCGTCCGAGGCCCGCCGAGGCCCGCGGGAAGCCCCCTCGGCCCGGCTTGCTACAGCGCCCACGCCTCTCCCTCCTCCGCCCGCGCGTCGGCGATGCGCCCCGCCGCCACCGTGCCGGCCGCCGCGCGCCATTGCCGCCGTCTACTCCGGCGAGCGTCGCCACCAGCCGCCCGGCCACCTCGCCGTTCTGGTGGCTCCGCCCGCGCCCGAGTCCGCACCCCCGCCGGCGACCCGCGTCGCCCCGGCCAGATCCGGCGCCCCCTCGGCCAGATCTGGCAACTCCTACAACTCCGGCGACCTCAAGATCCATTTCCGGCAAACCTCGGCTTCCGCGCCACGATCCAGATCTGAACCGCTACAGTAAACCCTAGGGGTTGACCTCTCTTTTTTTCCCTAAGTCCCTAGTTATTTTGGCTATGTTCATCATGTTGTATCTCCTCATCCGTAACTCCGATTCTGGTGATCTTTATATCGTTTTCAAGCGATTTCATCTCATCTTTCCAGTGCCACACTTGGTTTTCCAAGTTGAGGCCAGGTTCATGCATCCCTTGTCAAATCTTGCATATGCATCACATATTGCATCCCGCATAGCATACCATCCTTGCATCATATTGTTTGAGCCTTGCACGTGGTTGATTGTGTCCTTGTTGCTTGTTTGTCTTGTTTGGGTAGAGCCGGGAGACGAGTTCGCTAACGAGGAGCCCGTTGAGTTTGCTTTCGAGGATCCAGTCAACTCTGACAACTTTGCAGGCAAGATGATCATACCCTCGAAATCACTACTATCTTTGCTATGCTAGATGCTCGCTCTTTTGCTATGCCTATGCTACGATGCCTACCACTTGCTTATCATGCCTCCCAAATTGCCATGTCAAACCTCTAACCCACCATGTCCTAGCAAACTGTTGATTGGCTATGTTACCGCTTTGCTCAGCCCCTCTTATAGCGTTGCTAGTTGCAGGTGAAGATTGGAGACCGTTCCTTGTTGGAACATTATTTACTTGTTGGGATATCATTATATTGCCATGTTATCTTAATGCATCTATATACTTGGTAAAGGGTGGAAGGCTCGGCCTCTCACCTAGTGTTTTGTTCCACTCTTGCCGCCCTAGTTTCCGTCATATCGGTGTTATGTTCCCGGATTTTGCGTTCCTTACGCGGTTGGGTTATAATGGGAACCCCTTGATAGTTCGCCTTGATTAAAGCTTTTCCAGCAATGCCCAACCTTGGTTTTACCATTTGCCACCTAGCCTCTTTTTCCCTTGGGTTTCCGGAGCCCGAGGGTCATCTTATTTAACCCCCCCCCCCGGGCCAGTGCTCCTCTGAGTGTTGGTCCTACTCGTTAGCCGCCGGTGGCTACCAGGGCAACTCTAGGCTGGCCTACCAGAAGTTTAGACAATCTGAGTGTGCCCTGAGAACGAGATATGTGCAGCTCCTATCGGGATTTGTCGGCACATTCGGGCGATGTTGCTGGATTTGTTTTAACCTGTCGAAGTGTCTTGAAGAACCGAGGTACCGAGTCTGATCGGAACGTCTTGGGAGGAGGTCTATTCCTTCGTTGACCGTGAGAGCTTGTCATGGGCTAAGTTGGGACTCCCCTGCAGGGATCTGAACTTTCGAAAGCCGTGCCCGCGGTTATGGGCAGATGGGAATTTGTTAATGTCCGGTTGTAGATAACTTGAACCTTAACTTAATTAAAATGAATCAACCGTGTGAGTTACTGTGATGGCCTCTTCTCGGCGGAGTCCGGGAAGTGGACACGGTGTTGGAGTAATGCTTGCCGCAGGATGCCCTCTAGTTATTCATTCGCGCTTTGCTCTCTCTTCTCGCTCTCTTTTGCGTACAGGTTAGCCACCATATATGCTAGTCGCTTGCTGCAGCTCCACATATATTACCTTGCCTTACCTATTAAGCTTAAATAGTCTTGATCGCGAGGGTGCGAGATTGCTGAGTCCCTGTGGCTCACAGATTACTTCCAAACCAGATGCAGGGCCTGATGATTCCGTTCCAGATGACACGCTAGAGCTCAAGTGGGAGTTCGACGAGGACTCACGCTGATACTGCATGTCTTTCCCTGATGATCAGTAGTGGTGCCCAGTTGGGGCGATCGGGACCGTGTCGCAAGTTGGGTTATCTTTTATTTTGGCGCCGTAGTCGGGCCATGAGTGTTTGAATGTTGTAATGCTATTTATGTACTTTGATTGACGTGGCGAGTGTAAGCCAACTATTTATCTCCCCTTTATTATCTATATTACATGGGATGTTGTGAAGATTGCCTAACTTGCGACATTGCTTTCAATGCGGTTATGACTCTAAGTCGTGCCTCGACACGTGGGAGATATAGCCGCATCGAGGGCGTTACAAGTTGGTAATCAGAGCCTTCCCCGACCTTAGGAGCCCCCACTGATTGATCGTTTTTAGCAGCCGTGTTGGAGTCTAGAAAAATGTTTTGAGTCATTTAGGAATTATATATCGGAGAGTTTAGGAATTCTTTTTACTTCCCAGTCTCCTCATCGCTCTGGTAAGGCATCCTGACGTAGAGTTTTGACTCTTCTCTTCTCAAATTTCACTAAAGTTTTTTTTAGGATCACGCGGGTATCTTGGAATCATTCCGATGGTTTTGTGATGAGAACATTGTTCTTGGTGCCTCCTATCTTTAGGGGTTGTGGTAGTGTCCCAGGGAGTTGAGCTCCGAGGTGTTGTCGTCACAATTTTATCGTTATAGTTCTGGAATACCTGAGTTTAGTACGCCGACATCAAAAATCTCTTTTATGCAGTTCGTTGGTGAGATAACCTCGACGCCACCCAGTACTGGGGCGGGAGTTCGGGAGTATCGCCATAACTTGTATAACGGATGCTTTTCGAAGGTTGAGGTAGATGGTTTCCGAAGTTTTTCTCGGTTATGTGTTGAAGGATGGATACAGCTGGATGTAGGATTTGCTAGATTTGGGTGAGATATTATGCTTCCCCTGTATCCCCAACACCTGATTGCATAACTGGAAAGGTTCGGGAGTTTCATAGGTGGGAATTCTTGTAGCTCTAGTTCTTCTTCCACAGATATTTGGTTTGAGATTGGGATTTCTTACCGAGTATTCGTTCTTGATCCGTACCTTGTTGATTTATTTCTCTACCTAAATTCTAAGTGGCTTCTCAATTTATGGATATGTGACCATTTCAAGAGGAATGCATTCGTTCTTATGTTCGGATGTGAAGACTATATGTTGCAATTTTCATTCCGTTGGATTCAGCTTCAATATTTATCTGTCAATGTGCTAATGGTTGTCACCCTCTTCAGGATGGCTCCCACTAAGAGCACCAATCAGAATCAGAATCAGGATCCGCCACCACCTCCACCTCCTCCGGAGGCATGGCAAGCTGTGATGACCGCAACCAATGCAAACACGCAGTTGCTCATGCAAATTCTTCAAGAGCGCAATCAAGCGAACCAAGGCAACCAAGGCAACAATCAGAATCACTATGCTACACTCAACCAGTTCCTTGCTAATGGGCCAAATACTTTCAGCAATTGTGTTGAGGCAACTGATGCTGACGATTGGCTAGTGGATCTGTGCAAGCATTTCGAGTGCAGTAACGTCAGGCCTGAGGACTTTGTCAAGTTCGCTTCCTTCCAACTCAAAGACCAAGCCGCAGAGTGGTTCCAGCAGTACAAGGATTCTAGAGGAGGACGTGTGATTACTGGGATGAATTCCATCAAGATTTCAAAGCTCATCATATCCCTCACAGCGTGGTTGAAAGCAAGCGTGAGGAATTCCGCAACCTGAAGCAAGGCTCTTTGTTGGTCTATGACTACAACAAGTTTTTCCAGAAGCTCACCCGCTTTGCCAAGCAGGACATCCCTGATGAGAAGAGCATGATATACCAGTTCAGGGGTGATCTCAGAGAAGAAATCCAGCTAGCTCTTGTTCTCTTTGAGCCCTTGAGGTACGATAAGTTCTACAACATGGCATTGAAGCAAGAGGCCGCTCAACTGAGGTGTGATGCTTCCAAGAAGCGAGTCAAAGATGTTACTCCTTCTTCCTCTACTCAAGTAGCCAAGCAGCAGAAGTATTGGCTTCCTCCTCCTCCGTTTCGTCAGCCGTATCAGAAGAGCAAAGGTGGCAGTGGATCTTCCCACCCACCCAACCCTGGCTTTCAGAACAAGACTTTGTCTCAAGCTCCAAGATCGAGTGCTCCGTATCACCGTCCGCTTTCAGAGGTCACGTACAACAAGTGCTAATAGAAGGGGCACTATGCCAACAAGTGCTTCAATCAGAGGCGTCTTCCTCCTCCTCCTCCTGTGAGATCGGCAAGTACAGCTGTGGTCAAGCATAACCCCAAGTATGCCAAGGTTAATATGGTGAATGCAGCTCAGGCAGAGGATTCGTCAGATGTCATCATGGGTAACCTTCATGTTAATGATGTTCCCGCAAAAGTTCTTTTTGACACTGGTGCATCGCATTGTTTTATCTCGAGACCTTTTGCATCTAAGCATGGGTGGTTTTCTCAAGTTATGCATAAACCGTTAGCAGTTGTCTCTCCGAGTAGATGTTTGCTCGCTAACTACGAGGTTCCGGATATTTCTATCTCGATGGGTGATTTCAAGTTTCTGGCTTCTCCAATGATCCTTGGTAACTCGTATATTGATCTTATTCTCGGCATGGATTGGCTTTCTAAGCACAAGGCTCAGCTTGATTGTGCAGCCAGGCAGATTCAATTGACTCATTTGTCTGAGGATGTAATTGTCTTTGCCGCTCGTGATAATACTATCCGTCTGTTTTCTCTCAATGAGAAGGGTGAACTGGATGCCATCTTGCAAATTCCAGTCGTTTGCGAATATCAAGACGTCTTTCCAGAAGAGCTTCCAGGAATGCCTCCGCACCGGCCAGTTGAATTCGTCATTGATCTTGAGCCCCGCACGGAACCTGTTTGCAAGCGTCCTTACAAGCTCGGACCTGAAGAGTTGAAGGAGCTGAAGAAGCAACTCGATATTCAAGAGAAAATGGGTCTCATCCAACCTAGTTCTTCTCCGTGGGGTTGTGGTGTTCTTTTTGTGAAGAACAAGGATGGAATGGACCGACTTTGTGTTGATTACCGTCCATTGAACAAGAAGACCATCAAGAACAAATACCCACTTCCCAACATCAACGAGCTGTTCGAACAACTCAAAGGTGCCCAAGTATTCTCCAAGCTTGATCTCCGTATGGGTTATCATCAGATTCGAATCCGTGAGCAAGATATTCCCAAGATGGCTTTCAGGACAAGCTATGGTTCATATGAATACACTGTCATGTCTTTTGGCCTTGTCAACGCTCCTCCGACTTTCTCTCGCATGATGAACTTCATCTTCAACGCCTACACCAATGACTTTGTTTTGGTCTCTCTCGACGACATTCTGGTTTTCTCGAAGAACAAGGAAGATCATGCCAAGCACTTGCATTTGGTACTCGATAAGCTGAGGGAACACCAGTTCTACGCCAAGTTCTCCAAGTGTGAATTTTGGCTCGATGAGGTTCTTTATCTTGGTCATATCATCTCTGCCAAGGGCATTGCGGTGAATCCTGAGAAGGTGTCTGCAATTGTGAATTGGGAACCTCCTCAGAACGTGAAGCAGCTCTGTAGCTTCCTCGGTCTCGCAAGCTACTGTCGAAGATTCGTTGAAAACTTTTCTAAGATCGCGAAGCCTCTCTCAAATATTCTCCAGAAGCACGTCAAGTATGTTTGGTCTCTGGAGTGTGACATTGCTTTCAACACTTTGAAAGAGAAATTGGTCACTGCTCCAGTTCTGACTCCGCCTGATGAATCCAAGCCGTATGAGGTCTTTTGTGATGCCTCTCTCCAAGGTCTTGGCGCAGTGTTGATGCAAGAGAAGAAAGTTGTGGCTTATACCTCTCTCCAGTTGAATCCCAATGAGAAGAACTACCCCACTCATGACCTCGAGTTGGCGGCAGTTGTGCATGCTCTTTTGACTTGGAGACATCTCTTATTGGGAAGAAAAGTGGACATTTTCACTGATCACAAGAGTCTCAAGTACATCTTCACTCAGCCTAATCTCAACCTCTGGCAAACTCGATGGGTCGAAATGATTCAAGAGTACAACCCGAGTATCGAGTATACTCCAGGCAAGGCCAATGTGATTGCTGACGCATTGAGCAAGAAGGCTTATTGCAACAGTCTGATTCTCAAGCCCTATCAACCCGAGCTTTGTGAAGCCTTCCGCAAACTGAATCTGCAAGTTGTTCCTCAAGGTTTCCTCGCCAACCTTAAAGTCTCTCCTACCTTGGAAGACCAGATTTGCCAAGCTCAACTTCTTGATGCTATGGTGAAGAAGGTGAAGATTGGGATTGCCAAGAGTCAACCTAAGTACAAGTGCTACCGCCTTGATGACAAGGATACTCTCTTCTTCGACGATCGTATTGTTGTGCCCAAAGGTGACCTTCGTAAAGTGATCATGAACAAGGCTCACAATTCTCTCCTCTCCATCCACCCTGGGAGCACGAAGATGTATCAGGACCTCAAGCAGGCTTATTGGTGGACTCAAATGAAGCGCGAGATTGCTCAGTTCGTGCATGAATGTGATGTCTGCAGAAGAGTGAAGGCAGAACACCAAAGGCCAGCTGGTCTCCTCCAACCTCTTGCCCTTCCAGAATGGAAGTTTGACCACATTGAGATGAACTTCATGACTGGGTTTCCAAAGTCCAAGCGTGGCAATGATGCTATATTCGTTGTCATCGACAAACTCACTAAAGTGGCTCACTTTCTGCCTATCAAAGAGTCAATCACTGCAGCTCAATTGGCGGAGCTCTATACCTCTCAGATCGTCTCTCTGCACGGTATTCCACAAGTGATATCTTCAGACCGTGGCAGCATCTTTACCTCCAAGTTTTGGGATACTTTTCAGAAGGCCATGGGCACCAACATCCGCTTCAGCATAGCTTTCCATCCTCAAACTAGCGGTCAAGTCGAGCGTGTCAACCAGATTCTTGAAGATATGCTTAGGGCTTGTGTGATCTCCTTTGGCATGAAGTGGGAGGATTGTCTTCCATATGCTGAATTCTCCTACAACAACAGTTTTCAAGCAAGTTCGGGCAAGGCCCCATTTGAAATTCTGTATGGCAGGAAGTGTCGTACCCCTCTCAACTAGTCTGAAACCGGTGAACGCCAGCTTTTGGGAAATGACTTAATCACGGAGGCAGAGGAAATGTGCAAAGTCATTTGAGATAACCTCAAAGCAGCTCAATCCCGTTAGAAGAGCTACTATGATAGTAAACACCGTGATTTGGCTTTCGAGATCGGAGATCATGTTTACCTCCGCGTCTCTCCGATGAAAGGTACTCGTCGCTTCGGTATCAAAGGGAAGCTTGCCCCTAGATACGTGGGACCTTTCAAGATCGTCAGCAAGAGAGGCGATCTCGCCTATCAACTCGAGCTTCCTTTAAACTTTGCAAATGTTCATGACGTGTTCCATGTCTCTCAGCTCCGAAAGTGCTTCAAGACTCCTGACCGCACCGTCAACTTCGAGGACATTGAGCTCCAAGAAGATCTCTCCTATCGTGAGCACCCCGTTGATATTCTTGAAGAGACTGAACACAAGTCTCGCAACAAGTCAATCAAATTCCTCAAAGTCAAGTGGTCACACCATTCCAAGCGTGAAGCTACCTGGGAACGCAAGGATCACCTTCGTTCTGAGTACCCGGCGTTCTTTCAGTCCTAGATCTCGGGACGAGATCCTTTCGTAGTGGTGGAGTGTTGTAACACCCCGGATGTAATTTACCCAATATGTACTCCAACTCTTGCCGTTTCTGGCGTTAAGTTATTTATTTTCTCGGGTTTGGGTTTTTGTCTCCGTGTGTTGTTATCATTGTCATGCATCTCATATCATGTCATCATGTGCATTGCATTTGCATACGTGTTCGTCTCATGCATTCGAGCATTTTTCCCGTTGTCCGTTTTGCATTCCGGCGCTTCGTTCTCCTCCGGTGGTCATTGCTACCTTTCTTTCGTGTGTGAGGATTAAACATTTCCGGATTGGACTGAGAATTGCCAAGCGGCCTTGGTTTACTACCGGTAGACCGCCTGTCAAGTTTCGTACCATTTGGACTTCGTTTGATGCTCCAATGGTTAACCGAGAGACTGAGAAGGCCTTGTGTGTGTTGCAGCCCAACACCCCTCTATTTTGGCCCAAAACCCACCAAAACCCTCTCCAGCATCTAGAGCATTCGATCATGATCGCGTGGCCGAAAACCGCACCTCATTTGGACACTCCTAGCTCCCTCTATGCCTATATAAAGACCCCCTCCGAAATTCCCCTTCTCCTCTCCCCGAAACCCTAGTCCCCTTTGTCTCCACGCGCCGGCGGACAAATTTCCGTCCGGCCGGACACATCCGCTTCATCTCACCACCGCCACGTGTCGCTCCAGGAGTGGCCAGCACCAGCGCCCACATCGCCGCGCCGTCCGAGGCCCGCTGAGGCCCGCGGGAAGCCCCCGCGGCCCGGCTTGCTACAGCGCCCGTGTAACGCCCCGAGACCGATGTACCGGGTGTCGTTCAGTTATTCGCTGGTGTTGCCTTGTCATTGCTTGCGTGTCATGCATTGCATATCATGTCATCATGCGCATTTCTTTTGCATACATGTTCGTCTCATGCATCCGAGCATTTTCCCCGTTGTCCGTTTTGCATTCCGGCGTTCCGTTCTCCTCCGGTGGTCATTTCTACCTTTCTTTCTTGTGTGGGGATTAAACATTTCCGGATTGGACCGAGACATACCAAGCGGACTTGGTTTACTACCGGTAGACCGCATGTCAAGTTTCGTACCATTTGGACTTCGTTTGATACTCCAACGGTTAACCGAGGGACCGAAAAGGCCTCGTGTGTGTTGCAGCCCAACACCCTTCCATTTTGGCCCAAAACCCACCTAACTCTGCTCCATCGTCTCGGTCGTTCGATCACGATCGCGTGGCCGAAAACCGCACCTCATTTGGAGCTTCCTAGCTCCCCTACCTATAAAAGAGCACCCCTCCCCGAAATTTCGGATCAATTCGCAGATGAAACCCCAGATCCACCCCTCCACCGCGCATCCGGACGCGTCCTTGCCGCGCCGGACATGTCCAGCCGCCGCCGCTACCTCGTTCAGGCGAATCCCGTCGCGACACGTCATCCCCGCCGCCGCTCCAGGCCAATCGGGTGCCGCCACCTCACCCGACCAGCTCTCTCTCACCACCGCGTGGCCCGCGGAGCCCGTGGCCGGCCCTCCCCGCCGACCCCCTCGGGCCAGAGGAGCCCCGCGCGCTGCCTCCTTCGTCCCCGCGCCAGATCGCCGGCGCCGCCGCCGCCCCTTTGCCGGCCATCGCCGGAGTTCCCCGCCGCCACCTCGTTCGTCGCGGGACCTTCACCACCGCGGCCAGATCCGGGGTCCCCGTGCCTGGATCCATCCATTCCCGCAGGCCCCGCCGTGCCCGCCTGCCGGATCTGCCTCGCCCCGCTGCCTCAGGCCATCAACGGACTCTGCCGCCGCCGCCATGGGTCGCCTCGGCCTCGGCAGGAGGTCCGGGATGAAATCCCCTTCGCCAGGCCCAGCTCCCCTTCGTCCGGCCCAGCGCGCCGCCCGCGCCTGGCCTGCCTCCTCCGACCGGGCCGCGCCTCCAGGCCCAGCGCAGCGCCCCCCTGCTTCGATCGGCCTGCCAGCGCGAGGCCCAGCTGCGCCCCTCGGTTGGCCTTCTCCAGCGAACTGGGCCAGGCCCATGGGTGAGCAGCCACCTGCGCCGCCTCTGTTGTTTTTTTCCTTCCTGTTGTGGGCTTGCCTCAGATTCGGCCCGTGATGTATTTTTTTTCAGCGCCTGCGTTTTTTTCCAATTATCCTGAGACAGCCAGTTTTGCAGTATAGTCCCTGTTTTTCATGCATATAATAACTTCACAACCGTGCATCGGATTAAAATAAGTTATATATGAAACTTGCTTAAAATTATGTGCAGATTAATAATATGTCACTTTCTTGCCATGTTAAAATGCTTAAAATGTTGTTTGCATTAATTTTCTCCTATGCCATGCTAAAATGAATTAATTCATAGCTAAATAACCGTAACTCCGATTTTAATAAACTTTATATGTAAATGGGGTAGAATTTTGCCTAGCTTATCATGGTGACCTTACTTTGCATGTTAAACACCTCTAAAATTATGTTTAGGGCAGAACACTACCAAATCTAAAATATGCTATGGGGATTTACCGGAATTGTTGTTCGTTGATTCCGGCCTCATTTAACCTTGACTAGATAGGTAGTTTTCATTTGCTTCACCCCTTGCCATGTTAATCAACATTTAATATTGTTGGGTACATAAACGAGAGAGAACTAAATAATTGATGTGGTGTTTCGTCAATATGCAACTCGTTGCATATTGAGCTCCACTTAATTTGTAGGATTGTTTGTGCATTTTGCCATGCCATGCCTCTTTAAACCGGACATGCATCATACTTGTTTGTGCATCATGCCATGTTGATGTGTTGGTTATTTACTATGTTGTGTGCTTCTTTTCCGGTGATTGCTTCCTCGGGTTGATTCCGGTAACGTCGTGTTGTGAGGATCCGTTCGTCTACACCCGTTTGTCTTCTTCATGGGCTCGTTCTTCTTCCTTGCGGGATCTCAGGCAAGATGATCATACCCTCGAAATCACTACTATCTTTGCTATGCTAGTTTGCTCGCTCTTTGCTATGCCAATGCTACGATGCCTACCACTTGCTTGTCAGCCTCCCAAATTGCCATGTTCATCCTGTAACGCACCATGTCCTAGCAAACCGTTGATTGGCTATGTTACCGCTTTGCTCAACCCCTCTTGTAGCGTTGTTAGTTGCAGGTGAAGGTTGAAGTTTGTTCCTTGTTGGAACATGGAGATCGTTCCTTATTGGAACATGTTTACTTGTTGGGATATCACTATATATCTTATTTAATTAATGCATCTATATACTTGGTAAAGGGTGGAAGGCTCGGCCTTATGCCTGGTGTTTTGTTCCACTCTTGCCGCCCTAGTTTCCGTCATATCGGTGTTATGTTCCCGGATTTTGCGTCCCTTACGCGGTTGGGCTATAATGGGAACCCCTTGACAGTTCGCCTTAAGTAAAGCTTCTCCAGCAATGCCCAACATTGGTTTTACCATTTGCCACCTAGCCTTTTTCCCTTGGGACTCGCGCATCCCGAGGGTCATCTTTATTTTAACCCCCCCGGGCCAGTGCTTGTCTAAGTGTTGGTCCGAACTAGAGTCCTTTACAGCGCCACCTCGGGGAAACTTGAGGGCTGGTTTTAGTTGTACGGAGCGCTCATCCGGTGTTGCCCTGAGAACGAGATATGTGCAGCTCCTATCAGGATGTCGGCGCATCGGGCGGTATTGCTGGTTTAGTTTTACCCTGTCGAAATGTCTTGTTGTACCGGGATACCGAGTCTGATCAGAACGTCTCGGGTGGAGGTCTATTCCTTCGTTGACCGTGAGAGCTTGTGATGGGCTAAGTTGGGACACCCTGCAGGGATTTGAACTTTCGAAAGCCGTGCCCGCGGTTATGGGCAAATGGGAATTTGTTAATATCCGGTTGTAGAAAAACTGTGTCGACCTTAATTAAAATGAATCAACAGCGTGTGTAACCGTGATGGTCTCTTTCCGGCGGAGTCCGGGAGGTGAACACGGTTGTTGGAGTTATGCTTGACGTAGGTAGTCTAGGATCACTTCTTGATCATATTTTATCGACCATGCTTTGCCTTCTCTTCTCGCTCTCTTTTGCGTATGTTTAGCCACCATATATGCTAGTCGCTTGCTGCAGCTCCACCTCACACCTTTACCTTACCCATAAGCTTAAATAGTCTTGATCGCGAGGGTGCGAGATTGCTGAGTCCCTGTGGCTCACAGATTACTTCCAAAACCAGCTTGCAGGTGCCGATGAGTATGTGCAGATGACGCAACCAAGCTTAGGAGGAGCTCGATGAAGATCTTGTCCTTTATGTTGTTTCGTTGTAGTTGATCAGTAGTGGAGCCCAGTTGGGGTCGATCGGGGACCTTTGTCGCATTTGGGGTTCTTCTTTTATTTTGGTACCGTAGTCGGACCATGAGTGTATTTGATTGATGTAATGTTTTATTCATGTATTTGTGTGAAGTGGCGATTGTAAGCCAACTATGTATGTTTTCCCCTTATGTATTATATGGGTTGTGTGAAGATTACCTCACTTGGGACATATGCCTTCAATGCGATTATGCCTCTAAGTCGTGCCTCGACACGTGGGAGCTATAGTCGCATCGAGGGTGTTACAAGTTGGTATCAGAGCCTTCCCCGACCTTAGGAGCCCCCACTGATTGATCATTTTTAGTGGCCGAGTTGTGTCTAGAAAAATGTTTTGAGTCTTCTAGGAATTATATATATCGGAGAGTTTAGGAATTCTTTTTACTTCCCAGTCCCTTCATCGCTCTGGTAAGGCATCCTGACGTAGAGTTTTGACTCTTCTCTTCTCAAATTTCACTAAAAAAAATTTAGGATCACGCGGGTATCTTGGAATCGTTTCGATGGTTTTATGATGAGAACATTGTCTTGGTGCCTCCTGTCAGGGGTTTAGTGGAAGTGTCCCGGGGAGTTGAGCTCTGAGGTGTTGTCATCATAATTTTATCGTTGCAATTCTGGTATACCTGAGTTTAGTACGCCGACATCGAAAATCTCTTTCATGCAGTTCGTTGGTGAGATAACCTCGACGCCACCCAGTACTGGGGCGGGAGTTCGGGAGTATCGCCATAACTTGTATAACGGATGCTTTTCGAAAGTTGAGGTAGATGGTTTCCGAAGGTTTCTTGGTTATGTGTTGAAGGATGGATATAGCTGGATGTAGGATTTGCTAGTTTGGGTGAGATATTATGCTTCCCCTGTATCCCCAACACCTGATTGCATAACCGGAAAGTTTCAGGAGTTTCATAGGTGGGAATTCAAGTAGCTCTTAGGATATCTTTCCGACAGATGTATGATATGAAATTGGGTTCAATGTCTAGTGGTTCGCCTATTCACGGTCGATTTTACAGTGGTCTCGTTGTGTCTTAAAGAGTCCTTGGCTATGCTGACTCGGGGACGCTTCGTATGTCATGTGCACTGCCTTGTACATGATGCTGCTGTACGATTGAGCCCGTGTAGGTCCCATCACGAAAACTTCGGACGAAATTTCGATCATATGTTTGTTTCGGCTTATTTCACAAGCCAATCCTTGGTTTTATTTTGAGTTGTGGTATTCGAGTTGCTTCGAAGTCAAGAGTTGATCCCATACCTTTCCTAAATGGTGTTGTCAGGACCCCGATTCCAAGTCACATCGATCTAGCCGGTAACACCTCATATCACTTTGCGGCCTCAGGCACGGTATCCCACGGGTGTCGCCATACCATGGCCCGGGACCGTTTGCGCCTTTTGGCTCACGTATATGATGGTGTCACTAGCATCCATATGACAGAGAACCCGGGCCGACATGGCTAGTCGTGAACCCAAAGCGGCACTAACCCATGGGGACAGGCATACATGAATCAACCTCGAGCATGTCGGTCAACAACGTGTGAATCCGGGCTGTAGCACTAGGCTAACGGGACTCTGGTAACCCGGGCTGTAGCAGGCTAGGCAGGACTCCGGATGTCACCGCGTGACATTTCCCCGAAGGGACTGACACAGGAACGAAGAGAAACACATGCCGGCCAGTCAAGTGTCCTGAGCAGTAGTGCTGGGCTAATAGGACTCCGGTGAACCGGGCTGTAGCGGACTACTATCGCTCAGAAAGCACTAGACTACATTTCCCCATATGATAGGCTGCCAAGGATAAACAACTAGATTGTCGGATCCCACTCATACCAAGCATTTCAATCATACACACAATATGCCCGATATGAGTACATACAACATGGCATCACAACAAGACTCTACGACTCAAGTATCTATTCATTAGGCTCCGAAGAGCGAGATATTACAAACATGGGTCTCATGACCCAACATACAGAGCACACAAGCAACAAGCACATGCGGAAGCTTAACTTGCCTGAGTATAGACAACTACAAATGAAGAAGGCTGAGAAGCCTGACTATCTACCAGATCCTGCCGAGGGCACAAGATCGTAGCTAAGGTAACAAGCTAAACGTCGAAGTCCAAGGGGAACTCCTAGCGGGACTGAAGTCTCTCTGCAAAACATAAATTAAGCAAACGTGAGTAAAAATGTACCCAGCAAGACTTACATCAGAACTATCTACATATGCATCGGTGTCAACAAAGGGGGTGGTGGAGTTTAACTGCAGCAAGCCAGCTTTGACTCAGTGGCTATCCTAAACTACGACTGCAAGCAACTCTTTTGAGGTGGCGCACATGAGTCCACATGTTCACCATATCAATACACCACTATGGATCCGCTCCCGTCTCCCTACGAGAAGGCCATCCATAGCACTCACGCTTATCTTGCGAGTTTTAGAGTATCCACTTTCACTTGTCTATGAACTATGCAAGGGGTCCAAGTTTCCATATCCAAGGAATCCGGCTATTCGAATAGATAATGATAACCCTGCAGGGGTGTACTTCTTCACACACGCTCTCGCCACTTATCGCCCTGTACACGTCATGTACCTCGGCAACCTTCAAGCGGAAGCTGGGCGAGGGTGTCGGCCACGACCTGACTAACCAACAAGTCTCTAGTCCAGGTTTATCGCCTATTCGGGTTCCATCCGCAAGGAGATCCGGCCGGGGTGTCGCTCACGGCCCCAAACGATGTGTGCAGGGTTCCCAAGCCCACCATCCGGGTGCCACTTGGTACACCGGGCCACTGTGCCTAGTCTGTCCCAAGCCCACCTGTACCGGGTGCCACTTGGTAGACTACTAACACTACCTACAAACACCAGAAACTAGTTGCAACTCCTGGACAGAGATCAGGTTGATTAATAAGTTGAGAGGGGCACTTAAGCATTCCAATGCGTGGTAGTAGCTTTTCATGGATCACAAACACAGAACTCAGTTCCTGAGGACGGCTGCAATGAGACAACCCACCATGTACTCCTACATGGCCTCTCACCGCTACCTTTACCAAATCGTGTTCACACACTTAGCTCTCAACGGTAGGACATGTTCACACACCTCCGATTCATCTCCGATGAACCAGACCTGACTCAACTCTAAGCAGTAGCAGGCATGACAACAAGCATGAATGAGTAGGCACGTCAGGGCTCAAACAATTCCTACTCATGCTAGTGGGTTTCATCTATTTACTGTGGCAATGACAGGTCATGCAGAGGAAAGGGGTTCAACTACCGCAGCATGTAACAGTTGAATCGATGTTGTCCTAATGCAGTAAAAGAGAGCAGGAGCGAGAGAGTGGGATTGTATCGGAATGAACAAGGGGGTTTTGCTTGCCTGGCACTTCTGAAGATAGTGTAGCTCTTCATCGGTGTCATCAATCTCATCGTTGCAACCACGTCTACTGAGAGGGGACAAACACCGGCAACTGATGAAGAATACAATCAACACATGGCCATATGCAACAATATGATGCATGCTATGACATGGCAATATGAATGTGTTTTGGGCTAATGCAACAGAAAGTCATTTTAATTGAAGTGGAATTCAAAACTATATCAAATTCCAACTCCAAACCTATTATGAAATTTGCCCTAATCATGTTTCATCCTAAACAGTGAGGTTAACTTGCTCAAACATGCATGAAAATGGTACAGATGGATTCCTTGAATTTTTCTGATAATTTTTCATATATAAATTATTTCATTTGGAGTTACGGGTGAATTTCTATGATTTTTAGAAGTTTTAACTATTTTTTGGAATTTCCTGTATATAAAAAATAATTCCAGTAAATAATTATTGCGTCAGCATGACATCAAGGTGATGTCAGCTGGTCAACTGGGCGCCTCCAGGTCAAACCTGACCAGTGGGGCCCACTGGTCAGTGACTCAGGGCCAGTTAGTGTCGCTGACAGGTGGGCCTGGTCAATGGCCACATCAGCAGGGTCAAACTGACATGTGTGGTCAGCTGGATTAATCTAAGCTAAACAGGGAATAAATCCCAGGGTTAAATTGGGTGTGGGGCCCGTTTTTCAGTGAGAGAGGGGGGTCATTAGCGGGGTCATTAGCCACTAATGACGTCCACATCGGCACGCCAGAGTTTGGCCGGCGATGACCAAAAACGACGGCGGCGCGGCTCGGGATTGCGCTACGGGCGCTGGTTTGGCGCGCTGGGGGCACTAGGGAGGAGCTCTTGCTCGTCCGCATCCAAAGGAACAGACGGGAGGCCGCAAGGTGGCCGGAGTTGAGCACGGCGTCGACCTCGGCGGCGGCCGGAGTTCGGGCTCGACCGAATCCACGCCACAGAGCATGGGAGTAGCACCAGTTGGGTGTTTTGAGCTCCTGGAGACACGCTGAGAGCGTTGGCGGGCTCAGACGCAAGCGGTAGCAGCTGTGGCTGCAACGGCGACAAGGTCAGCGGCGGCCGGAACTCGGAGCTCGCGGGAATGGCAGCTAGCAAACGAGAAAGTAGGAGGCGAGCATAGAGGGAGGGGCAGGGGCTCACAGCGATGACGAGGGAACGCTCGGCGAGGTCGGGGACGGTCCGGAGCCGACGAATTTGACGAAGATGGCCGGCGGTCACGAGGTTGAAGAAGGCATCGATGGCGGCGCTTCGAGGCGTCCGGCATCGCGTGAGTCAATGGAGAGGATGAGGTGGACGAGGCAGAGCTCGGGGCCGCGTCGGAGAGGTGAGGGGAGCACGGTGGCTGCGGTGGTGCTTGTCGGCGGCGACGGTCTCCGCTCGGGTGGCTGCAGTGCGAGCGCTGGGGAGAGAGGGAGGAAGCATAGAGGGGGGAGGGAGATGCAGGCGGTGCCGTGGCGCTGCAGAGGGAGTCTAGGGCGATGAGGGGGCAGCCAGGCAGGCATGGTGGTGGTGTGGCGAGCTCGGCGGCGTCGCGGTGTCCCTCCTCTGCCTACTGGCAGAGGTAGGCGATGACTGGCAGCGGCGCTGGGCTGGGCCGGCCACTTGGGCTCCAGGTGGGCTGCACAGGTAAGGTTTCCTCTCTCTCTTTTCCGTTTCTGTTTTCTATTTATTCTGTTTTGTTTTGATTTAGTAAAGTACTAAACCATTTTATAAAATGCTGAAAATATTTATGGGCACCTCTGAAATTAATTCCAACAGCCCAAAAGTACTTCCAAGATTATTTGGACATTTAAAAATATTTATAGCATTTAAATGTCCAAATGCAAATACTTTAAGATTTAACTCAAAGATCCAAAGTGTCCTAGAAAAGTGAGCACCATTTTTGGCAGAGGTTATGGACCAAGGCAAAGATGATGAACATTTTAGAAGGGCATTTCAGGATCATTGAAAAGATTTTTATTTTGATCCTAATTGCATTTCATTTAGTGCTAGGGCTTGTCATCCCCATTTCAAATTTCAAACAAATATAGACATGATGCATGGATGCTTATGAAACTAAGTGCAATCAAACTCTAGGGCTGTGACAACTCACCCCCACTAAACAAGGATCTCGTCCCGAGATTCAAGAAGTGGAGTAAGAAGACAGAGGGAACAGCAATAAAGAATCTTCACGATCCGATTGCCCTTCTCGAAGATGTTGATTCATTGCATCATGTCGATCTTGACATCCTCGCTTTTGAGATCTTCATCCACGCAATGACGACAGAAAGAAACTCAACTAGGATTGATCTTCTCGAAGATCGAGCTAAACAATATCAACTCACGGAATGAGATGTTGAAACATCTCGAGTTGAGACACAAAACACATCGAGAGGGATGGAAAACAACGACAAGGTTTGATTTCGTGGGAAACAAATCCACGCCTAGATAGATGGTGAGGGGGTTTTCAAAGTAGCGAGAAGTTATGTTGCCCATAATACCATAACGAGGCACCTTAGTGAAGGTGACTCGTAGAGCTATTCCCTTAAGTGACAAAAAGAATTACTTTTGATTCAAAGATCATTGCAACTCTCTATACCATCCTAAGGCAATTACAAACGATCGTTTGAACGAATTCGAAAGAATGGCATACTCACACCAGAATGGATGATGTGGACTACCTTGTTGAAGACAACGCAATGGATGATTTCTAGCTTATCATTGGAAATGGATGGGACCCATGGTAAGTCCACTTTTGAAGATGATCCTGAACAACAACTACTGAGGTGCAAGCTGGGAACAAAATGCAATTGTTGGGAATGATTCTGGTAACTGGGAAGAACTCAACAGTAGAGAGAGATTCCACTGTTTGAAAGGTTATGGCATAATCAAAGAAACTGAGAACGGATCCCAGTTAATGCCGACGATAAATCCTAGTGCTTACGCGTGCTCTCAAGAACTTGAGCATTTCCGTATTAATCAAGGTTTTACCAGTATCTGTGTCAAGGATCCTGGCAACACAACATACCACCATGATGAATGGTGATGGATGATGCAGATGCAAAGGAAGATAACACTTTCTTAGATTTCACCTTAGCGAGGCCAAGGGAACAAAATCTGGATGATCGACCGAGAGACATATAGCACTCCGCTTCTAATGCTCTCCTTGATGTGCTAGTGTATCCCATTCATAGATATGGTTTGATATATAGAACATCAAGTAAAAGGTCAGACTTCAGGAGCACAAGAATCCGTAAGGATTAACTATGGAGGTAAATCCTACGAGATCCTTATGGGGAGGTGGCCAACTTCCTCAATCAAGATACTACAATAATAGGTCTTCCGGCTGGGTGTGTTGGCCACGACATCCACTTTATCGGTACAAAGAGACCAATATTATAGTTCTTGGAGTGTGTTCCAACCATCATATCTGCCTGAGATTCAGATCTGGTTGGTGTCAGGATATTCCAGACTCATCAAGTCTAGAAAGAAAAATGAAAGTTTGCAACACAAATCGACGAGATGACGTTGCGAGACTCTCGGGGAAATGAACTACGGTAGTAAGCTCCAAAACATGAGCTAGTTCTGCTACACACATGTGAGCATGTTGTCCAAGACAAGAATGACCACATAGTAGTCTTATAATAAATTACTACCGAGTTCAGGTGGGAAACCATCATTGCGGATAACGAAGTCCTTGATTAAGCTCGGGTTAGCTCTTAAAAAGGAACTTCTTCTCCTTGAACAGATCAATCAGTGGCTTGGTGTGCTAGGGACACATATAGAATGAAGGTTGCAAGTCTCCAAACCACAGAATACTTCGCACATATGCATGAATGATTTGGGATGATTCCAGAGGAGGCAAAACAAACTTTCTCTGATTCACGGCGGCAACTTGCATCAAATGCACATGAATTAAAGGAAGTCACTTCTTTCATCCGAACATATGCTTCATGAACAGAACACGAAGGTAATGCTTATAAAGTTTCCAATACTAGCTGGAGGTTCAACATGAATCATGGGGGAGACAAAATGCTGCTGATGGGCTCAACAACAACTCATCGGAAATTTTCATATCACTGGACTTCCACCATCACGGTGATAGCATTGGTCAGTCCAAAAGATATAATGGTGTATGCTCGAGGGATCAACCACGAGTAAGACAACATTACGAACATCGTTGGTTCTGATTTGACTTGGCGATAGCCCATACTCAAGTCTAAGTTTTGACAAGGCAATAGATCCAACAACTGATCACGAGGACCAATTGATGAAGATATCACCTTTCTTCAACACACACACAAACACAATGGTATCCCTTTGGAACGAACTAAGTTAGGCAAGCTTTTATCTTCCAACTCTCCAAGTTGTTGTTTAGATTAACCGACTAGCTCAGGGGTATCCAACACGGATCCTTGGAGAAGGAGTGGTTCACAAGAAACCAACTTGATCACGAACTCAACATAGCGGTCAGGTGACAACCTGGTAACACTTCCGAGAAGATATTCGGAAAATCATGAACCACCGATATGTTATTAAGCTCTAGAACAATCTTGCTTTTCAGGCAAGACGATATGATCAAGGAGCGAGGGATTGTCACAGTCCTAACTCCTTGGTCGATGAGTGCACCCGGAAATATGGACTAGGTAGCATGATCAATCTTAGAATGGTAGTTCAATAACCAACACGCTAAGAATGAGAATATTGTCCATTTACTACCAAGCAATGAGTTGCTCAGAGTAATGATTTCACACATCACGACTCACTTGCCGGCATTCCGGTTACAATAACATGGGAACCAAGGAATGAACAATGATGTCAAGAAGTATCACTGTGTCAAGAATTCATAGGAGAAGGTGCAATTCTCACGACGCTCTTGACATAAAGTGGGTAATACTTCAGGGTAGAACAGAACCAAAAGTTGGGTTGCATTTTGATCTGCGGAATACAACTGCTTTGACCCAATCCTGGATATGGATGAGGTACCGGAGTTTGTTTCTCCTAGTCATTCTGAAATAGAACGGCTTGACGAACCACAAGAATACTAGGCATCGATGAACACGAATGCATACATACTCCTCACTATCAATTGATAAGCTAAGGTCGGAATACAACTAAAGGGGGACAACTCAAGGAACATATAATTGTTTTTGAGTTGTGGACGCATGGATTAGTATGTCGAACAAGTTCAACATATTTCTTCCGGATAACCCATGCAGAAAAAGAAGGACTGGCAGATTCACAATTTGAATGGAGAACTCGTCAAGAGCACTCTTATTGTGATCTTTTGGTTCAAGAGCTTCTGCCATAAGTGGTTCATAGTATTTGGAAGAAGGAACTACCACGGACCTCGAGGACTATCGCAAAGGTTACTAATATCTTAAGGGAACTAGCAAATACTAACGACATGAAGTAGGGTGAATCTCGGGTTCAAAACCCAGGAATAGAATACCTACCACTACATGGCATCACGGGATGCTTTTGAGAATAATGGCCAGAATCACACACTGGAAATACAAAACATGGCTAGATCACTAGGTGACTCCCTAAAACACCTAGGGTCATAGTAATAGCTCCAACATATATGTCGAGGTAACGGAGTACCTCAACTCACCATTAGTGTGGTTAATCTGACCCAAAAGGATATCAGAAATGGAAAGAAAGGATTTGCAAATGCATCAGACTATTTAGAAACCTGGGATGACTCGGACAGCATAACGGCTGTAAATGCTCGAAAAGATTTGAGACATCCTGCAAAAATGGTGGCATAACCACTCAGAATCATAATATCAAGGTTCTGAGGCCAGTTATGAATATATGGAAGTAGTAGGAACGGAACTAAAGCTTAAAACTATCAATTCTATAAGTCTATGGATTAGTAACACGTCATCCTGATAGATAGATGAGAAGGCCTAATTCTTAATCCCCGTAGAAAAGAAGAGGTTAACTCAGATCAGAAGGCCATGGGGTATAAGGAGTAAAAAGAGCCTTACGTTCCCTTCCACAATCAATTCCCTTATATAACTAAAGCATTCCTAGACACGACTTCGACCGGTTTGGCTTGGTAATCCTACAGGCAGTCAGGCTCTGATACCAAAGCTGTCAGGACCCCGATTCCAAGTCACATCGACCTAGACGGTAACACCTCATATCACTTTGCGGCCTCACGCACGGTATCCCACGGGTCTCGCCTTACCATGGCCCGGGACCGTTTGCGCCTTTTGGCTCACGTATATGATGGTGTCGCTAGCATCCATATGACAGAGAACCCGGGCCGACAAGGCTAGTCGTGAACCCAAAGCGGCACTAACCCATGGGGACAGGCATACATGAATCAACCTCGAGCATGTCGGTCAACAACGTGTGAATCCGGGCTGTAGCACTGGGCTAACAGGCTCCGGTAACCCGGGCTGTAGCAGGCTAGGTAGGACTCCGGATGTCACCGCGTGACATTTCCCCGAAGGGACAGACACAGGAACGAAGAGAAACACATGCCGGCCAGTCAAGTGTCCTGAGCAGTAGTGCTGGGCTAACAGGACTCCGGTGAACCGGGCTGTAGCGGACTACTATCGCTTAGAAAGCACTAGACTACATTTCCCCATATGATAGGCTGCCAAGGATAAACAACTAGATTGTCGGATCCCACTCATACCAAGCATTTCAATCATACACACAATAAGCCCGATATGTGTACATACAACATGGCATCACAACAAGACTCTACGACTCAAGTATCTATTCATTAGGCTCCGAAGAGCGAGATATTACAAACATGGGTCTCATGACCCAACATACAGAGCACACAAGCAACAAGCACATGCGGAAGCTTAACTTGTCTGAGTACAGACAACTACAAATGAAGAAGGCTGAGAAGCCTGACTATCTACCAGATCCTGCCGAGGGCACAAGATCGTAGCTGAGGTAACAAGCTAAATGTCGAAGTCCAAGGGGAACTACTAGCGGGACTGAAGTCTCTCTGCAAAACATAAATTAAGCAAACGTGAGTACAAATGTACCCAGCAAGACTTACATCAGAACTATCTACATATGCATCGGTGTCAACAAAGGGGGTGGTGGAGTTTAACTGCAGCAAGCCAGCTTTGACTCGGTGGCTATCCTAAACTACGACTGCAAGCAACCCTTTTGAGGTGGCGCACACGAGTCCACATGTTCACCATATCAATACACCACTATGGATCCGCTCCCGTCTCCCTACGAGAAGGCCATCCATAGCACTCACCCTTATCTTGCGAGTTTTAGAGTATCCACTTTCACTTGTCTATGAACTATGCAAGGGGTCCAAGTTTCCATATCCGAGGAATCCGGCTATTTGAATAGATAATGATAACCCTGCAGGGGTGTACTTCTTCACACACGCTCTCGCCACTTATCGCCCTGTACACGTCATGTACCTCGGCAACCTTCAAGCGGAAGCCGGGCGAGGGTGTCGGCCACGACCTGACTAACCAACAAGTCTCTAGTCCAGGTTTATCGCCTATTCGGGTTCCATCCGCAAGGAGATCCGGCCGGGGTGTCGCTCACGGCCCCAAACAATGTGTGCAGGGTTCCCAAGCCCACCATCCGGGTGCCACTTGGTACACCGGGCCACTGTGCCTAGTCTGTCCCAAGCCCACCTGTACCGGGTGCCACTTGGTAGACTACTAACACTACCTACAAACACCAGAAACTAGTTGCAACTCCTGGACAGAGATCAGGTTGATTAATAAGTCGAGAGGGGCACTTAAGCATTCCAATGCGTGGTAGTAGCTTTTCATGGATCACAAACACAGAACTCAGTTCCTGAGGACGGCTGCAATGAGACAACCCACCATGTACTCCTACATGGCCTCTCACCGCTACCTTTACCAAATCGTGTTCACACACTTAGCTCTCAACAGTAGGACATGTTCACTCACCTCCGATTCATCTCCGATGAACCAGACCTGACTCAACTCTAAGCAGTAGCAGGCATGACAACACGCATGAATGAGTAGGCACGTCAGGGCTCAAACAATTCCTACTCATGCTAGTGGGTTTCATCTATTTATTGTGGCAATGACAGGTCATGCAGAGGAAAGGGGTTCAACTACCGCAGCATGTAACAGTTGAATCGATGTTGTCCTAATGCAGCAAAAGAGAGCAGGAGCGAGAGAGTGGGATTGTATCAGAATGAACAAGGGGGTTTTGCTTGCCTGGCACTTCTGAAGATAGTATAGCTCTTCATCGGTGTCATCGATCTCATCGTTGAAACCATGTCTACTGAGAGGGGACAAACACCGGCAACTGATGAAGAACACAATCAACACATGGCCATATGCAACAATATGATGCATGCTATGACATGGCAATATGAATGTGTTTTGGGCTAATGCAACAGAAAGTCATTTTAATTGAAGTTGAATTCAAAACTATATCAAATTCCAACTCCAAACCTATTATGAAATTTGCCCTAATCATGTTTCATCCTAAACAGTGAGGTTAACTTGCTCAAACATGCATGAAAATGGTACAGATGGATTCCTTGAATTTTTCTGATAATTTTTCATATATAAATTATTTCATTTGGAGTTACGGGTGAATTTCTATGATTTTTAGAAGTTTTAACTCTTTTCTAGAATTTCCTGTATATAAAAAATAATTCCAGTAAATAATTATTGCGTCATCATGACATCAAGGTGACGTCAGCTGGTCAACTGGGCGCCTCCAGGTCAAACCTGACCAGTGGGGCCCACTGGTCAGTGACTCAGGGCCAGTTAGTGTCGCTGACAGGTGGGCCTGGTCAATGGCCACATCAGCAGGGTCAAACTGACATGTGGGGTCAGCTGGATTAATCTAAGCTAAACAGGGAATAAATCCCAGGGTTAAATTGGGTGTGGGGCCCGTTTTTCAGTGAGAGAGGGGGGTCATTAGCGGGGTCATTAGCCACTAATGACGTCCACGTCGGCACGCCGGAGTTTGGCCGGCGACGACCAAAAACGACGGCGGCGCGGCTCGGGATTGCGCTACGGGCGGTGGTTTGGCGCGCTGGGGGCACTAGGGAGGAGCTCTTGCTCGTCCGCATCCAAAGGAACGGACGGGAGGCCGCAAGGTGGCCGGAGTTGAGCACGGCGTCGACCTCGGCGGCGGTCGGAGTTTGGGCTCGACCAAATCCACGCCACAGAGCATGGGAGTAGTAGCAGTTGGGTGTTTTGAGCTCCTGGAGACACGCTAAGAGCGTTGGCGGGCTCAGACGCAAGCGATAGCAGCTGTGGCTGCAACGGTGACAAGGTCAGCGGCGGCCGGAACTCGGAGCTCGCGGGAATGGCAGCTAGCGAATGAGAAAGTAGGAGGCGAGCATAGAGGGAGGGGCAGGGGCTCACAGCGATGACGAGGGAACGCTCGGCGAGGTCGGGGACGGTCCGGAGCCGACGAATTTGACGGAGATGGCCGGCGGTCCCGAGGTTGAAGAAGGCATCGATGGCGGCGCTTCGAGGCGTCCGGCGTCGCGTGAGTCGATGGAGAGGATGAGGTGGACGAGGCAGAGCTAGGGGCCGTGTCGGAGAGGTGAGGGGAGCACGGTGCTGCGGTGGTGCTTGTCGGCGGCGACGGTCTCCGCTCGGGTGGCTGCGGTGCGAGCGCTGGGAGAGAGGGAGGAAGCAGAGAGGGGGGAGGGAGATGCAGGCGGTGCCGTGGCGCTGCAGAGGGAGTCCAGGGCGATGAGGGGGCAGCCAGGCAGGCATGGTGGTGGCGTGGCGAGCTCGGCGGCGTCGCGGTGTCCCTCCTCTGCCTACTGGCAGAGGTAGGCGATGACTAGCAGCGGCGCTGGGCTGGGCCGGCCACTTGGGCTCCAGGTGGGCTGCACAGGTAAGGTTTCCTCTCTCTCTTTTCCGTTTCTGTTTTCTATTTATTCTGTTTTGTTTTGATTTAGTAAAGTACTAAACCATTTTATAAAATGCTGAAAATATTTATGGGCACCTCTGAAATTAATTCCAACAGCCCAAAAGTACTTCCAAGATTATTTGGACATTTAAAAATATTTATAGCATTTAAATGTCCAAATGCAAATACTTTAAGATTTAACTCAAAGATCCAAAGTGTCCTAGAAAAGTGAGCACCATTTTTGGCAGAGGTTATGGACCAAGGCAAAGATGATGAACATTTTAGAAGGGCATTTCAGGATCATTGAAAAGATTTTTATTTTGATCCTAATTGCATTTCATTTAGTGCTAGGGCTTGTCATCCCCATTTCAAATTTCAAACAAATATAGACATGATGCATGGATGCTTATGAAACTAAGTGCAATCAAACTCTAGGGCTGTGACAGGTGTTCTCATACTCCGATGTGAATACTAATCCTTCTGGTTAATCAATATTGTCATGCCAATTTCTTTTAAACCGGCGTGTTTCTCTTCAAGTGGATCCGATCATTTCAACTCCCGCAAGATCAATTATCACTTCTTCTCAACGGTGTTTGTTTCATTCGTCCTAAGCTGCCTTTGTTTTTCCCTCCCTCCCACCCTTGTTTCTTTGAGGTACCATATTTCTTATTCAAGTATCCTTGTATTCATGTGAAGTCTCTCCATTCTTTTCTATCAATATTCTTATCCGGTGATTCTCATAAAGATTCTAACGGAGTTTCTAGTTCATCATTCTTCATTCTTTTTCTTCTCCGGTGTTGCCAATTCAAGCTTTCGGTGTTGATCATATCCTTTTCCTCGTTTCAAATACCTTCTCATGCCGGTGCACCTCATATTCATTCACTTCTCGCTATTTAATTGTTCCGGAGTGCTGAAGATATTTCGAAGATTGTGTTTTCACTTTGCATCCATTCAAGCTATTTCAAGGTCCTATCTTATTCAAGTCATTTAATTCAACCGGTGAAATCTCTCTTTTAATCATTCTAACGGTGTTTTCTCTTGAGTGGGCCCTAACCCACAGGTCTTTTCCCAGGATCTTACCTGACTCTTCTTATTTTCCCGGAGCTATCCTCAAATTTCCTTTGGAAGTTTGACGTAAGAATGAATCATCATCAGTCAAATGCCTTTCTCCAAGATCTTATAATTCTTTTCATCATTGGTTCAACTTTTCTATTCTTCTTTATTCCGGAGTGTCTCAATAATTCAAGGTGGTGTTTCTCGTCGTCCTTCTCATCATTTGAAGATCGAAGAAGAGTTTTACCTCCATATCTTATCCGTTCTCTCAGAGATTCGTGGTGCTAGCTTGTTGCCATCCTCTCGTAACTGTTTTCATCGTGAGAATCCTTTTCGCCCATCAGGAGATATTCAGGAGTCTTTTCAGTTTGATTCTTCGAAGGCCATTATTTCGGAATTATTCATTCTTAGCTTTCAGCTATGCGTCTCCAAATCTACCGGTGCATCGTCCAAGTGATCTATAATCAGTCCGTGATCCCTTCGTTCTCATGTATCTAGTTTCTCTCAAGCATTCGTTCATCTGCAAATTCTTCCCGGTGATTCCTTATCTTTTATTCGTTCTTTTTCAATTCTTACGGTGGTTCTTCCAGATTTCTCTTCCTTATCAATTTATTCGTTGTTTCTATTCTACCGGTGGGTCGTTCAAGATTTTCTCAAGTTTGCGCCATATCTCTCTTAATCCTTTCCACGAGAATAAGTAGTATGCCAAATCCGTTGCTTGTCATCAATCTAAATTGGTGAAGGATAAGCACAATGTAATTCTTATTCATGTTTCATCCGAATGAGTAATTCCTTTTTTTCCGGAGTGGTTCATCATATCATATTCCCAGTTCGAGATGCCTTATCTTTTCTTTCCCGGAGTTCCAAGCTCTAATTATCATAGAGATCCATCTAAATCATTGCAAGGATTCACCTTGTGTTTTCAATTTCTCTTTCTTTTATTCTTTTGTTACCGGAGTTCTTCATGAAGGTTCTACATGATGGTTCATAAAGGATTTAATCCCTTCTCGAAGTTTTCATCGAGATTCTTTTCTAAGGAGCTCAAGTTTTCTTCGTCTTGCAATCCGGAGTGCATTTCTTTCTACCGTATCTTTGGAGGTGGTATTATGTCATTCTTGATAATTTGAATTCATGTTTCATGATTCACATGTTCTCATGAATGAGATAATTTAAATCCATCAATCTCGTCATTGGAATTGTCTTGGATTATATTTCAACTAAAGCCTTCCCTAAGGATTGTTGTTATATGGTGCTCATAAATGACCCAAGTTCTTCTTTTATCCTCCCGGTAATCTAGCCTTCTCGTCTCCTTGTTCTTGTCAATCCAATTCTTTTCCCATGAGTGGCAGGTTTTTCATCTCTTAATTTGAGAGGTATTCCATAAGACCATATCAAGCGTATTTTTTCGGTATTGGTTTTCCAACAACTCCGTTCAACCCTTCTCCTACAGATGCCTTTTCAGGCTCTTTTGTAGCAGAAGTTGGCATTGTCTTCTACATTCGCTTGTCTCAATTATCTTTACTCTACTCTTTTGTTCCGGAGGCATGGTGATGTTGCTCTCTTCAACCCATCTTCTTGTTTTATCAGGATCGTGTTCTTGTCGTGCCTATCCTTTTAATTGGAGTGTTGTGTCCTCTTTTCAAGTATCCTCTCATCTTGTCTTGTTCAATTCCTTCCATTTATAGGCGGAGTGCTGTCCAAATTATATCACTCTTATTCCTTGCCTATCTTGCTTAACCGGAGTATTGTGCCCCTTTGTTCAAGTTCTTTTCGTCTTATCAAGTCTTGCATCCCTTTCTCAACCAGAGTGTCGTGTTTTCATTTGAGCTCTCTCATCTTATCAAATTTTGACTCCCTTCTCAGCCGGAGTGCAGTCTGAGATCTTTCTTACCCCTTGTTCCATCCATTCAATAGTTATGGAGGCAGTGTGTTGTGATTTCATCAAGTATCTTCTCATCTTATCAAGACCTTATTCAATTCTTTTTCTTTCCAACCGGAGTGCTGCCCGAATTTGGTATTCCTTGATCTCCTTCCTTAACCGGAGTGTTTTCAATATATATCTTCCCTTCAACCTCAAGGTTTTTCGCAATGTTCTTTCTTCCTCTTTTCTAAATGGTTGTTTTCGACCTTGTTCACCTTCGCTGAATTCTGTCTCGAATGTATTCAACCTCTCAAGGTTGTGGTTTCACTCGTTTGTCAAAGAAGCAATTTGTTTTACCTCTTCTCTTTCTCTTCCGTTTCTTTCCCTCCGGTGCCATTCTAGATCTCGGGACGAGATCCTCTCATAGTGGTGGAGTGTTGTAACGCCCCGAGACCGATGTGCCGGGTGTCGTTCAGTTATTCGCTGGTGTTGCCTTGTCATTGCTTGCGTGTCATGCATTGCATATCATGTCATCATGCGCATTTCTTTTGCATACGTGTTCGTCTCATGCATCCGAGCATTTTCCCTGTTGTCCGTTTTGCATTCCGGTGTTTCGTTCTCCTCCGGTGGTCATTTCTAACTTTCTTTCTTGTGTGGGGATTAAACATTTCCGGATTGGACCGAGACTTTCCAAGCGGCCTTGGTTTACTACCGGTAGACCGCCTGTCAAGTTTCGTACCATTTGGACTTCGTTTGATACTCCAACGGTTAACCGAGGGACCGAAAAGGCCTCGTGTGTGTTGCAGCCCAACACCCTTCCATTTTGGCCCAAAACCCACCTAACTCTGCTCCATCGTCTCGGTCGTTCGATCACGATCGCGTGGCCAAAAACCGCACCTCATTTGGAGCTTCCTAGCTCCCCCTACCTATAAAAGAGCACCCCTCCCTGAAATTTCGGATCAATTCGCAGATGAAACCCCAGATCCACCCCTCCACCGCACATCCGGACGCGTCCTCGCCGCGCCGGACATGTCCAGCCGCCGCCGCCACCTCGTTCCGGCGAATCCCGTCGCGACACGTCATCCCCGCCGCCGCTCCAGGCCAATCGGGTGCCGCCACCTCACCAGGCCAGCTCTCTCTCACCACCGCGTGGCCCGCGGAGCCCGTGGCCGGCCCTCCCCGCTGACCTCCTCGGGCCAGAGGAGCCCCGCGCGCTGCCTCCTTCGTCCCCGCGCCAGATCGCCGGCGCCGCCGCCGCCCCTTTGCCGGCCATCGCCGGAGTTCCCCGCTGCCACCTCGTTCGTCGCGGGATCTTCACCACCGCGGCCAGATCCGGGGTCCCCGTGCCCGGATCCGTCCATTCCCGCAGGCCCCGCCGTACCCGCCTGCCGGATCTGCCTTGCCCCGCCGCCTCAGGCCATCACCGGACTCTGCCGCCGCCACCATGGGCGCCTCGGCCTCGGTGGGAGGTCGGGGACGAGATCCCCTTCGTCAGGCCCAGCTCCCCTTCGTCCGGCCCAGCGCGCTGCCCGCGCCTGGCCAGCCTCCTCCGACCGGGCCGCGCCTCCAGGCCCAGCACAGCACCCCCCTGCTTCGATCGGCCTGCCAGCGCGAGGCCCAGCTGCGCCCCTCGGTTGGCCTTCTCCAGCGAACTGGGCCAGGCCCATGGGTGAGCAGCCACTAGCGCGGCCTCTGTTGTTTTTTTTCCTTCCTGCTGTGGGCTTGCCTCAGATTCGGCCCGTGGTGTATTTTTTTCAGCGCCTGCGTTTTTTTCCAATTATCCTGAGACAGCCAGTTTTGCAGTATAGTCCCTGTTTTTCATGCATATAATAACTTCACAACCGTGCATCGGATTAAAATAAGTTATATATGAAACTTGCTTAAAATTATGTGTAGATTAATAATATGTCACTTTCTTGCCATGCTAAAATGCTTAAAATGTTGTTTGCATTAATTTGCTCCTATGCCATGCTAAAATGAATTAATTCATAACTAAATAACCGTAACTCCGATTTTAATAAACTTTATATGTAAATGGGGTAGAATTTTGCCTAGCTTATCATGGTGACCTTACTTTGCATGTTAAACACCTCTAAAATTATGTTTAGGGCAGAACACTACCAAATCTAAAATATGCTATGGGGATTTACCGGAATTGTTGTTCGTTGCTTCCGGCCTCATTTAACCTTGACTAGATAGGTAGTTTTCATTTGCTTCACCCCTTGCCATGTTAATCAACATTTAATATTGTTGGGTACATAAACGAGAGAGAACTAAATAATTGATGTGGTGTTTCGTCAATATGCAACTCGTTGCATATTGAGCTCCACTTAATTTGTAGGATTGTTTGTGCATTTTGCCATGCCATGCCTCTTTAAACCGGACATGCATCATACTTGTTTGTGCATCATGCCATGTTGATGTGTTGGTTATTTACTATGTTGTGTGCTTCTTTTCCGGTGATTGCTTCCTCGGGTTGATTCCGGTAACGTCGTGTTGTGAGGATCCGTTCGTCTACACCCGTTTGTCTTCTTCATGGGCTCGTTCTTCTTCCTTGCGGGATCTCAGGCAAGATGATCATACCCTCGAAATCACTACTATCTTTGCTATGCTAGTTTGCTCGCTCTTTGCTATGCCAATGCTACGATGCCTACCACTTGCTTGTCAGCCTCCCAAATTGCCATGTTCATCCTGTAACGCACCATGTCCTAGCAAACCGTTGATTGGCTATGTTACCGCTTTGCTCAACCCCTCTTGTAGCGTTGTTAGTTGCAGGTGAAGGTTGAAGTTTGTTCCTTGTTGGAACATGGAGATCGTTCCTTATTGGAACATGTTTACTTGTTGGGATATCACTATATATCTTATTTAATTAATGCATCTATATACTTGGTAAAGGGTGGAAGGCTCGGCCTTATGCCTGGTGTTTTGTTCCACTCTTGCCGCCCTAGTTTCCGTCATATCGGTGTTATGTTCCCGGATTTTGCGTCCCTTACGCGGTTGGGCTATAATGGGAACCCCTTGACAGTTCGCCTTAAGTAAAGCTTCTCCAGCAATGCCCAACATTGGTTTTACCATTTGCCACCTAGCCTTTTTCCCTTGGGACTCGCGCATCCCGAGGGTCATCTTTATTTTAACCCCCCCGGGCCAGTGCTTGTCTAAGTGTTGGTCCGAACTAGAGTCCTTTACAGCGCCACCTCGGGGAAACTTGAGGGCTGGTTTTAGTTGTACGGAGCGCTCATCCGGTGTTGCCCTGAGAACGAGATATGTGCAGCTCCTATCAGGATGTCGGCGCATCGGGCGGTATTGCTGGTTTAGTTTTACCCTGTCGAAATGTCTTGTTGTACCGGGATACCGAGTCTGATCAGAACGTCTCGGGTGGAGGTCTATTCCTTCGTTGACCGTGAGAGCTTGTGATGGGCTAAGTTGGGACACCCTGCAGGGATTTGAACTTTCGAAAGCCGTGCCCGCGGTTATGGGCAAATGGGAATTTGTTAATATCCGGTTGTAGAAAAACTGTGTCGACCTTAATTAAAATGAATCAACAGCGTGTGTAACCGTGATGGTCTCTTTCCGGCGGAGTCCGGGAGGTGAACACGGTTGTTGGAGTTATGCTTGACGTAGGTAGTCCAGGATCACTTCTTGATCATATTTTATCGACCGTGCTTTGCCTTCTCTTCTCGCTCTCTTTTGCGTATGTTTAGCCACCATATATGCTAGTCACTTGCTGCAGCTCCACCTCACACCTTTACCTTACCCATAAGCTTAAATAGTCTTGATCGCGAGGGTGCGAGATTGCTGAGTCCCTGTGGCTCACAGATTACTTCCAAAACCAGCTTGCAGGTGCTGATGAGTACGTGCAGATGACGCAACCAAGCTCAGGAGGAGCTCGATGAAGATCTTGTCCTTTATGTTGTTTCGTTGTAGTTGAACAGTAGTGGAGCCCAGTTGGGGTCGATCGGGGACCTTTGTCGCATTTGGGGTTCTTCTTTTATTTTGGTACCGTAGTCGGACCATGAGTGTATTTGATTGATGTAATGTTTTATTCATGTATTTGTGTGAAGTGGCGATTGTAAGCTAACTATGTATCTTTTCCCCTTATGTATTACATGGGTTGTGTGAAGATTACCTCACTTGCGACATATGCCTTCAGTGCGATTATGCCTCTAAGTCATGCCTCGACGCGTGGGAGCTATAGTCGCATCGAGGGTGTTACAGCCCGCGCCTCTCCCTCCTCCGCCCGTGCGCCGGTGACGCGCCCCGCCGCCACCGCGCCGGCCACCGCACGCCATTGCCGCCGTCTACTCCGGCAAGCATCGCCACCAGCCGCCCGGCCACCTCGCCGTTCTGGCGGCTCTGCCCACGCCAGAGTCCGCGCCCCCGCCGGCGACCCGCGTCGCCCCGGCCAGATCCGGCGCCCCCTCGGCCAGATCCGGCGACTCCTACAACTCCGGCGACCTCAAGCTCCGTTTCCAGCGAACCTCGGCTTCCGCACCGCGATCCAGATCTGAACCGCCACAGTAAACCCTAGGGGTTGACCTCTCTCTTTTTTTCCCTAAGTCCCTAGTTATTTTGGCTATGTTCATCATGTTGTATCTCCTCATCCGTAACTCTGATTCCGGTGATCTTTATATCGTTTTCAAGCGATTTCATCTCATCTTTCCAGTGGCACACTTGGTTTTCCAAGTTGAGGCCACGTTCATGCATCCCTTGTCAAATCTTGCATATGCATCACATATTGCATTCCGCATAGCATACCATCCTTGCATCATATTGTTTGAGCCTTGCACGTGGTTGATTGTGTCCTTGTTGCTTGTTTGTCTTGTTTGGGTAGAGCCGAGAGACGAGTTCGCTAACGAGGAGCCCGTTGAGTTTGCTTTCGAGGATCCAGTCAACTCTGACAACTTTGCAGGCAAGATGATCATACCCTCGAAATCACTACTATCTTTGCTATGCTAGATGCTTGCTCTTTTGCTATGCCTATGCTACGATGCCTACCACTTGCTTATCATGCCTCCCAAATTGCCATGTCAAACCTCTAACCCACCATGTCCTAGCAAACCATTGATTGGCTATGTTACCGCTTTGCTCAACCCCTCTTATAGCGTTGCTAGTTGCAGGTGAAGATTGGAGATTGTTCCTTGTTGGAACATTATTTACTTCTTGGGATATCATTATATTGCCATGTTATCTTAATTCATCTATATACTTGGTAAAGGGTGGAAGGCTCGGGCTCTCGCCTAGTGTTTTGTTCCACTCTTGCCGCCCTAGTTTCCGTCATATTGGTGTTATGTTCCTGGATTTTGCGTTCCTTACACGGTTGGGTTATAACGGGAACCCCTTGATAGTCCGCCTTGATTAAAGCTTTTCCAACAATGCCCAACCTTGGTTTTACCATTTGACACCTAGCCTCTTTTTCCCTTGGGTTTCCGGAGCCCGAGGGTCATCTTATTTAAACCCCCCCCCCCCCCCGGGCCAGTGCTCCTCTGAGTGTTGGTCCAACTCATCAGCCGCCGGTGGCTACCAGGGGCAACTCTGGGATGGCCTACCGGAAGTTTAGACAATCTGAGTGTGCCCTGAGAACGAGATATGTGCAGCTCCTATTGGGATTTGTCGGCACATTCGGGTGGTGTTGCTGGATTTGTTTTAACCTGTCGAAGTGTCTTGAAGAACCGAGGTACCAAGTCTGATCGGAACGTCTCAGGAGGAGGTCTATTCCTTCGTTGACCGTGAGAGCTTGTCATGGGCTAAGTTGGGATTCCCCTGTAGGGATTTGAACTTTAGAAAGCCGTGCCCGCGGTTATGGGCAAATGGGAATTTGTTAATGTCCGGTTGTAGATAACTTGAACCTTAACTTAATTAAAATGAATCAAATGTGTGAGTTACCGTGATGGTCTCTTCTCGACGGAGTCCAGGAAGTGGACACGGTGTTGGAGTAATGCTTGTCGTAGGATGCCCTCTAGTTATTCGTTCGCGCTTTGCTCTCTCTTCTCGCTCTCTTTTGCGTACAGGTTAGCCACCATATATGCTAGTCGCTTGCTGCAACTCCACATATATTACCTTGCCTTACCTATTAAGCTTAAATAGTCTTGATCACGAGGATGCGAGATTGCTGAGTCCCTGTCTCTCACAGATTACTTCCAAACCAGATGCAGGGCCTGATGATTCCGTTCCAGATGACGCGCTAGAGCTCAAGTGGGAGTTCGACGAGGACTCACGCCGATACTACGTGTCTTTCCCTGATGATCAGTAGTGGTGCCCAGTTGGGGCGATCGGGACCGTGTCGCATGTTGGGTTATCTTTTATTTTGGCGCCGTAGTCGGGCCATGAGTGTTTGAATGTTGTAATGCTATTTATGTACTTTGATTGACGTGGCGAGTGTAAGCCAACTATGTATATCCCCTTTATTATCTATATTACATGGGATGTTGTGAAGATTGCCTAACTTGCGACATTGCTTTCAATGCGGTTATGCCTCTAAGTCGTGCCTTGACACGTGGGAGATATAGCCGCATCGAGGGCGTTACATTCTACTTGGCACAAACACTAATTAAAAGCATAAAACCACATCTAAACAGAGGCTAGATGAATTATTTATTACTAAACAGAATCAAAAAGCAAGAAACAAAAATAAAATTGGGTTGCCTCCCAACAAGCACTATCGTTTAATGCCCCTAGCTAGGCATAAGATTTCAATGATACTCACACGAAAGACAAGAATTGAAGCACAAAGAGAGCATCATAAAGCATATGAAAAACACATCTAAGTCTAGCATACTTCCTATGCATAGGCATCTTATAGGCAAACAAATTATCATAGCAAGCAAAAACTAGCATATGCAAGGAAGAGGAAAGAAACAATAGCAATCCTAACATAACGAGAGGTGAATTGGCAATAAGAAAATTTCTACAAACCCACTTTTTAACACGGTCCACATGCATGCAAAGTTGACACTCTTCCAAAATAGTGGGATTAACATTAACTAAAGTCATGACCTCTCCAAACCCACTTTTATCAAAAACTTCATAAGATTGAACATTATTGAAAGCACAAGTGCTCCCTAGGTGGTTTTGGTAATTAATGTCAACATATCTCTTGTTGGACTAACACTTTTACCTAGTATGTTTCAAATAAGTTCAACAATGAAGTGGCATGGACTAGAGGATGTGGAACCCCTTCAAAATGCTAAGGACAAAGGATTGGCTCGAGCTCCAAGCTCAAGACTCTACATTTTCTATTTTAGTGATCCAAGATCACATTGAGTCTATAGGAAAAGCCAATACTATTACGAAGGGATGAGGTGTTGCTTAATGAGGCTCTTTCTCAAAATTCTTAGTGATATGCTCCAAAGCCCTCAACCACTTTCTCACAACCACATATGACCTAAACCAAAAGTCAAACTCGGCCCCACCGATTCTTTCTATCCGGAGCAACCGAGTTCAGTTGACATAGCCACTGCCAGAAACCCTAATCAGTTTGCTCTCACCGATGGGATCTCGGTCTCACCGAGATGGGCTTGCAAACTCTCTGTTACCCATTGCAATATTTTCGGTCCCACCGAGATATGTAATCAGCCCCACCGAGTTTGCTTGGCCAACTCTCTGTTTTGCTTATTACCCAAATCGGTCCCACCGAGTTTGAGTATTCGGTCAAACCGAGTTTTGGATTTACCCTAACCCTAGGACATCGGTCCCACCGATTTGATCCAGTCGGTCCCACCGAAAACCCTAACGGTCACTAGATTTGCTGAATCGGTCCGACCGAGTTTATCAATTCGGTCCCACCGAGATTGGCAAGTTGTGTGTAACGGTTAGATTTTGTGTGGAGGCTATATATACCCCTCCACCACCTCTTCATTCGTGGAGAGAGCCATCAGAACAAACCTACACTTCCAACCTACTTTTTCTGAGAGAGAACTACCTACACTTGTGTTGAGCCCAAGATATTCCATTCTTACCATATGAATCTTGATCTCTAGCCTTCCCCAAGTTTGTTTCCACTCAAATCTTCTTTCCACCAAATCCATATCCTGTGAGAGAGAGTTGAGTGTTGGGGAGACTATCATTTGAAGCACAAGAGCAACGAGTTCATCATCAACACACCATTTGTTACTTCTTGGAGAGTGGTGTCTCCTAGATTGGCTAGGTGTCACTTGGGAGCCTTCGACAAGATTGTGGAGTTGAACCAAGGAGTTTGTAAGGGCAAGGAGATCACCTACTTCATGAAGATCTACCGCTAGTGAGGCAAGTCCTTCGTGGGCGACGGCCATGGTGGGATAGACAAGGTTGCTTCTTCGTGGACCCTTCGTGGGTGGAGCCCTCCGTGGACTCGCGCAGCTGTTACCCTTCATGGGTTGAAGTCTCCATCAACATGGATGTACGATAGCACCACCTATCGGAGCCACGTCTCAAAAATCTCCGTGTCTCCAAATTGCGTTTGCACACTCCAATCCCATCCCCTTACATTCTTGCAAGTTGCATGCTTTACTTTCCGCTGCTCATATACTCTTTGCATGCTCGCTTGATATGTATTGTGTTTGTTAAACTTGTGCCAAAACTCCACTTCAACCTAAATTAATTAAAAACTGCAACTTTTAGCACTTAGTGTCTAATCACCCCCCCCCTCTAGACACCTCTTCTCGATCCTTTCAATTGGTATCAGAGCTTTGGTCTCCATTGCCTTGGTTTAAACACCATTGGAGAAAGATTGATGAGTCTACTTTGGGGAGTCTTAGACATAGAGTACCTATACTTGATGGAGAGTATTTTCATGAGTGGAAAAATGAAATGCTTGAGATTTTCAATGAATATCATTTGAACAAGTACATTTCTAGCCCTTGTGCACCTGATGTTGATCCTTTGCATCCTACCCTTGATCAGTCTATTGACATGATCCGCAACCTTAGAACTATTAATCTTATCACCAGAGGCTTGCCTAGAAACTTGATTGAATGTTTTCCTACTCTTGATTGTGCCTACACTATATGGAGATTTCTTGAGGAACGCTTTCCAATTATTCCTTGAAAGATATAGATGAAATTCTCCATAAGTCTATTGCCTTGATTAAGATGAGTTCCAATGATCCCAAATTTGGTGACTGCTTATTTGAGCTTAGTAATCTTACGAGTGCCAGAGGAGATGTTGGAATCATTAGCAATATCATTTCCAAAGCTATTAGAATTCATAAAGATAACCATAGAAATGATCATTTATCTAATGAATTACCCTCTCTAGGAATTGATCAATCACAAGATGATGTTGAACATGGATACTATGATGAGGATGATGATGATGACAGTGACTATGATCTTAATGATGCAATGAGACACTTTGGCCTTATGGCAAATCTTTGCAGCTACATGGCTGGACGAAAGGAATGGGTTCTTGATAGTGGATGTACTGATCATATGACCGGATATAAAGATATGTTCCGTGAGCTTGCTGAAAACGATGGCCCTCGAAAGTATGTCACATTTGGTGATAACTCAAAGGGTAAGGTGGTTGGCCTCGGTAAGGTGGCCATCTCACATGATAGCTCCATACAAAATGTCATGCTCGTTGAATCCCTTGGCTACAATTTACTTTCAGTATCTAGACTTGCTGATTTCGGTTTCAATGTCCTATTTACTGAAGTAGATTGCCAAGTGTTTCGTAGAGATAATAATAAAATAGTCTTTACCGGTATACGCGGAGGTGATCTTTACATTATTGATTTCACTAAAAAGGCTCAACCTAGAACTTGCTTAGTTGCTAAATCTTCTAAAGGTTGGTTATGGCATAGACGATTAGGTCATGTTGGTATGCGAAACCTTGACAAGCTTATTAAAGGAAATCATATCCTTGGCGTCAACGATGTCATATTTGATAAGGATAGACTTTGCAGCGCCTGTCAAGCAGGTAAACAGGTTGGAGGAAGGCATCCCGTGAAGAACATCGTGACCACAAGGAGACCACTCGAGCTACTTCACATGGATCTTTTTGGTCCTAACGCTTACAAAAGTCTCGGTGGAAATTCTTTTGGTCTAGTTATAGTTCATGATTTTTCAAGATTTACATGGGTGTTCTTTCTCGATGATAAATCGCAGGTCCAAAAGATCTTCAAAAACTTCGCTAGGAAGGCCCAAAATCAATTTGAAGTGAAAATCAAAAAGGTTCACAGCGATAACAGAACGGAGTTCAAGAACGCAAATGTGGACACCTTTCTTGACGAAGAAGGGATTTCACATGAGTTCTCGGCTACGTACACACCTCAACAAAATGGAGTTGTTGAGAGGAAGAACCGGACACTCGTCGAAATGGCGAGAACGATGCTTGATGATTACAAGACGCCAAAGCACTGTTGGGCGGAAGTGGTTGAGACAGCTTGTCATGCAACAAATCGCTTGTATCTTCACAAGCTACTCGGCAAAATGGCATACGAGCTCCTCACCGGTAACAAACCACAAGTTGGATACTTTCGAGTATTCGGCTCAAAGTGCTACATTCTTGATAAGCATCGTCGTTCTAAATTTGCTCGTAAGTCTCATGAAGGTTTCCTACTTGGTTATGGCTCAAACTCTCACACATACCGTGTCTACAATAATTTCACCCAAAAGGTTGAAGAGATGGTAGATGTGAAGTTTGATGAATCTAATGGCCCGCAAGTAGAGCAATTGCCAATTGATGTAGGAGACAAAGACCCTTCGGAAGCAATCCAAGGCTTGTCTATTGGCAATATTCGTCCAACGAAGGTGAAGGAGAGTACCTCGTCCGTCCAAGTGGAAGCTTCTACCTCACGATAAGGTGAACCAAGAGTTGATACGGAAGCATCCACAAGTGGGACACACCAAGATGAAGAAAACGAGGAAGTGCACCAAGATGAACGCCAACAACCTCCTTCTCCACCATGACAAGAGAACGATAACATCAACAACGAAGAAGGCCAAGAAGAAGAACAAGATGAATAAGATGTTCAACCAAGATCCAAGGAAAAGCTTTCACGAATTCGGCAAGAATTGCTAAAGATCATCTCGTCGAGCAAATCTACAATGATATCCAAACCGGGAGAATCACTTGCTCAAAAACTCGTTTAGCTAACTTTTGTGAAAACTATTCATTCATCTCTAGCATTGAACCTATGAAGGTTGAAGAAGCTTTGGAAGATCCGGATTGGATAAATGCCATGCATGAAGAGCTACACAACTTTGAGAGAAATCAAGTTTGGACATTAGTTGAGAAGCCCGACAACAACCACAACATCATCGGTACCAAATGGGTGTTTCGCAACAAGCAAGATGAAGATGGACAAGTAGTTCGCAACAAAGCACGTCTCGTCGCCCAAGGCTACACTCAAGTTGAAGGTATGGACTATGGTGAGACATATGCCCCCGTTGCTAGACTTGAGTCCATTCGCATCTTACTTGCCTATGCTAATCATCATGATATCACCTTGTACCAAATGGACATTAAAAGTGCTTTTCTGAATGGTGAAATAGAGGAGGAAGTTTATGTTAAGCAACCTCCCGGATTTGTCAATCCTAAGAAACCTAATCATGTTTAAAAAATTCACAAAGCTCTTTATGGTCTTAAACAAGCTCCTAGAGCATGGTATAAATGCTTGACCAAGTTCCTTATTAAAAAAGGCTTTGAAATTGGAAAAATAGATTCTACACTTTTTACTAAAAAGGTTAATGGAGAACTATTTGTGTGCCAAATTTATGTCGATGATATTATATTTGGATCAACTGTAGCGACCCGACCCGAATGGATCAAGTCTACTGTGCTCCGGTGTCATCCCTGGATCAGTAATGCTGACACCACACAGTACATCGAAGGATTTATAGCAGAGTGGCAATCACACACTTATTACATCGATGTCTCCGAAGAGAACTTATTACAATAATATGGCTTAAGGCCATCTAATAACGATAATAGCGGAAGACTCGGAAGATAAATGGGTCCATCAACTCCAACGGCATCACTGAGTATAGAACCACGACCTAAAAACACCTCAATCGTCGTCTGAAAAGTCTGCAACATTAACGTTGCAGCCCGAAACGGGTCAGCACATGGAATATGCTGGCAAAGTAACACATAGAGAGTAATGGAATGAAACAGCTATACTATATGCATATTTGGCTGGTGGAAAGCTCTATGGTTACTGTTTTGTGTAAAGCCAGTTTTTCCCTACTGCAAAGGAATAAATTTATTTAACTATCATGGTGGTTGTTAAACATTGAGAATGGTTGACACCATTCTCAATCCCAATTAAAAGTAGTCATTAAAACCCAACAATATTAATTAGAAGTAACATGTTGAGATTCACATGATATTCAAGTACTAGATACTCAAGATTGTCCATAACTGGGGACACGGCTAATCATGATTAGTTTATTACACTCTGCAGAGGTTTGCGCACTTTTCCCCACAAGACTCGATCGCCTCCGTTGGATTTCTCGCACTACTGGTGTTTGAGAAATGGATGACCGAGACATAGTCTTTCAGAAGCGCTAGCACCTTACGATGGAGTAGACCGTACCACCTATATCCCCTACATCTGCTAGTCTACCCCTATAAGAGTTCGCACGACTTAGTCAACTATGCCAGAGCCCATATTGGCTAGTGGCTGCACACGTAAGTATTTAGCATGAAAGATCTTATGATCCCTTTGAGCCTGGGTGGGGGTCCAAAATAAAACAGGCAAGTCCTGATAGACATCAGGTGCCTCAATCCACCCAGATGTGTGTTTAAGTTGCCACCTTAGATAAACCATTAAAATTATCAATCTCACATATGTCATGGATATCACTCACCCAATCCACGTCTACTAGCATAGCATGGCATAATAAGCAAACGTAGAAGTAACTCCCAAAGATTTCATAATAAACAGGTAATAGGTACTACCTCATCTACTTCCCATCCCACAATTTAATTAGATCCTAATCATGCAAAGTGTGAGGATGGATCTAATGCAATAAAACTGGGTTGTAGAAAAGGTATGATCAAAGTGTTACTTGCCTTGCTGATGATCCGCGAGTCCTAGGAATTCGAAGTAACAGGCGGCGCAATCCGGGTAATCTATCACAGACAAACAACAAGCATACAATAAGTACTCATCTAATGCACAGGTAAAACTCGAACAAGAGATCAAACCAGATAGTTCAACTTAAGAACTCCGGTTGCAAAGAAAGAACAAACCGAACAAAGAAACCGAAAACAAACGGCGGAAAACAACTCGGTTCTAGCAAGTTGAAACTAGGTCAAATTTTACCGTAGCAAAAACTTAGTTAAAGTTGATTAGTCGGAACGGCAGTTTCGAAACGAAACTCCAGGCGCTTGAATCACCTGATTCCGATAAATGAGCGAGAAAATAGACTAGAACGAAGATCGGATCTGAGATAGCGATCGCGGAATAAATCCGACGAGAAGAAAAAGAAGAACGGTTGAACGAATGGACGTTCGTTAACCTAGAAGAATCCGGTGATCACGTTCGTTAGGACGAACGGTCCGGCGAACGGTCTCTAGGCAACTAAATCGGAAAAGAAAACGAATCCGATCTAGGGTTTCGGAAAAGAAAACCGAACGAAAAACCGATCTAGAAAACCGGAACGGTTTAGAGAAGAAACGGAACGATTAGAAGAAAACCGATCCGAGGAAAAGAATAGAGACGCGGTGCGGTACCTCCGGCGAGGTCTCCGGCAAGGGGCTCCGGCGAACGGCGGGCAAGGGCGGCGGCGGTGCTAGGGCAAGGCGGCGGCGGTGGTGAGCAGGGCGGCGACGGCGCGTGACGCAGGGCGGCGGCGGGTGACGCAGGGCACGGGGCAAGGGGCGCGGCGCGGGGTGAGGGCGCGGTGGTGGCTTGGGGTTTGATGATTTAGAGGCAGGGTGCTTGGGTATTTATATTGGGGAGGAGAGGGATTACTTGGGGTAGGGGGCAAGAAAATAGAGTAGGAAAAGGAAAAGCAAAAGAGTCCTCAAAAAAATGCAAACGGAGTCCTAGAAGGACTCCTAGGCGGCGGCGGCCTTGGGAGCCTCCTGCGGTGGCGCGCGGCGCGCGGCGCAGCGCTGGCGCTGGCGCCTGGCCCGGCCGGCTGGGCCTTTGGCCCAGGGCGCTGCGGGAATTTTTTTTAAACAGTTTCGCGCACAGAAAAAAAACAGAAAAGAGATCTAAACGAACTCCAAAACTTCTAAAGTAAATTTTCCTCGACTCCTAAAAATGAGTCGAACAAAATGAACTTTTCTCCGGGCCTAAAATGCAATTTTTGAAAACGCGCATTTTTCCCTATCCAAATAAAAAGGCAAATGAAACTCCAACAAATCCAATGATCCTCTTTTCAAAATTTGAGAAAACTCAAATATGAAAATGACGAAATCTCCAACTCTCTCCGAGGGTCCTTGAGTTGCGTGAAATTTCTAGGATCAGCAAAATGCAAGAAAATATGATATGCATGATGATCTATTATATAACATTCCAAATTGAAAATTTGGGATGTTACAAACCTACCCCCCTTAAGATGAATCTCGCCCTCGAGATTCTGGTTGGCTAGAAAATAGGTGAGGGTGGTCCTTGAGCAAATCTTCTTCTCTCTCCCAGGTGGCTTCATCCTCTGAGTGGTGGTTCCACTGAACTTTGCAAAACTTGATAACCTTGCTGCGGGTAACTCTGCTGGCATACTCGAGAATCTTGACTGGTTTCTCTTCATACGTTAAGTCGTCCTTCAACTGAATCGCTTCTAGCGGCACTGTATCTCTTAGCGGTACCTCCGCCATCTCGGCGTGACATTTCTTCAGCTGAGAAACATGGAATACATCATGAACTCCTGACAGTCCCTTTGGTAATTCCAACTTGTACGCGACTTCTCCCATACATTGCAAGATCTTATATGGTCCAACGAAACGCGGTGCTAATTTTCCCTTAACTCCAAAGCGCTTAACTCCTCGAAGTGGGGATACTTGGAGATACACTCTGTCTTCGGTTTTGTAAACTGTCTCCTTGCGTTTAGCATCTGCGTAGCTCTTCTGCCTGGACTGGGCTACCTTGAGCCTATCGCGAATCAACTTAACTTTCCGTTCGGACTCCTTAATCAAATCAGGTCTAAAGAATTGACGGTCTCCAACTTCGTCCCATGACAACGGTGTCATGCACCTCCTTCCGTATAAAGCTTCGAAAGGTGCCATCTTCAAACTGGTTTGGTAACTGTTGTTATAAGAAAACTCCGCATACGGCAAATTATCGTCCCAACTAGATCCATAATCTAGTGCACAAGCTCTCAGCATATCTTCCAAAATCTGATTGACTCTCTCGGTCTGTCCATCGGTCTGCGGATGAAAAGCGGTGCTGAACTCTAGCCTGGTTCCCAAAGTTTCATGCAACTGATTCCAAAACTTTGAGGTAAATTGGGTTTCTCTGTCTGATACAATACTCCTTGGAACTCCATGCAAACAAATGATCCTAGTCATGTATATCTTTGCCAACTTAGCACTGGTGTAAGTGGTCTTGACTGGAATGAAATGTGCTACCTTCGTCAAACGATCAACTACTACCCATATCGAGTCATATCCTGCTTTCGTCCTAGGTAGTCATGTGATAAAATCCATGCCTATCTTATCCCACTTCCATTCGGGTATCGGCAATGGTTGCAACAATCCGGCTGGCTTCTGATGCTCTGCCTTTACTCTATGACATACGTCACAAACTGCTACATATGCTGCAATATCCTTCTTCATTCTGGTCCACCAGAATGTCTCCTTCAAATCCAAATACATCTTGGTATTTCCTGGGTGAATCGAATATGGTGAATCGTGTGCCTCTTGCAAAATCAACTTCCTGATCTCTGGGTCATTGGGCACATAAACACGGTCCTCAAACCATAGGGTATCGTGCTCATCCTCACGAAATCCCTTTGCTTTTCCTTTGCTTAGTTTCTCCTTTATAGCAGCAATCTCCTTGTCAGAGTTCTGAGCTTCTCTGATTTTATCCATCAATGTGGACTGAATCTCCAATGCTGCTACATAGCCTTTCGGAACTATCTCTAAACTTAGTTCGCGAAGGTTTTCTGCTAACTCCTTTGGTATTTCTCCCGTCATTAACGTATTGATGTGGCTCTTACGGCTCAATGCGTAAGCTACTACATTAGCTTTACCGGGATGGTAATGCAATCTCATATCATAATCCTTGATGAGCTCCAACCATCTCCTTTGTCTGAGATTCAACTCCTTCTGCATGAAAATGTACTTCAAACTCTTATGATCCGTGTACACCTCACAATGATTTCCAAAGAGGAAATGTCTCCACGTCTTCAATGCATGCACTACGGCTGCTAACTCCAAATCATGCGTGGCATAATTCAACTCATGAGGCTTCAGTTGTCGTGAAGCATACGAAACAACTCTTCCTTCCTGCATAAGCACTGCTCCAAGTCCTCGACGTGAAGCGTCGCAATACACCTCATAATCCTTGGTCTGATCTGGCAAAATCAACACTGGTGAGGTAACCAATCTTTTCTTCAATTCCTGGAAACTAGCCTCACACTCCTCAGTCCATTTGAACTTGGTATCCTTCTTCAACAACTCCGTCATAGGTTTCACAATCTTTGAAAAGTTCTCAATGAATCTCCGGTAGTATCCTGCGAGTCCAAAAAAACTCCGGATCTCTCCAACTGTCGTTGGTGCTTCCCATTCGGTTATGGTCTCAACCTTTGCGGGGTCAACTGCTATCCTTTCTCCGGATATAACGTGTCCGAGGAATCCAACTTCCTTCAACCAAAACTCATTTGCTAAACTTGGCATACAACTGATGTTCCCTTAGCTTCTCCAATACCAAACGCAAATGTTCCTTATGCTCTTCTTCATTCTTCGAATAAACCAAGATATCATCAATGAACACTACAATGAACTTATCCAAAAACTCCATAAATACCTTGTTCATCAGGTTCATAAAATAGGCAGGTGCGTTAGTCAATCCAAATGACATAACAGTATACTCGTACAATCCATATCTCGTGGTGAAAGCTGTCTTAGGAATATCCTGTTCTTGAATCTTCAACTGGTGGTACCCTGATCGCAAATCGATCTTGGAAAACACTTTAGCTCCTTGCAAACGATCAAACAGATCATTTATCATTGGCAGTGGGTACTTGTTCTTGATGGTTACTTCATTCAATCCATGATAATCAACAACCATCCTTAATGATCCATCCTTCTTCTCCACTAGAAGTACGGGTGATCCCCAAGGCGAAGAACTTGGGCGAATGTAACCTTTCTCCAATAACTCCTTAATCTGATTCTTAATTTCTACCAAATCCTTTGCTGGCATCCGGTACGGTCTCTTTGATATTGGGCCTGTGCCTGGCAACAACTCAATCAAAAACTCAATGTCTCTATCCGGTGGCATGCCTGGCAACTCTTCAGGAAATACATCAGGAAAATCCTTTACCACTGGTACTTCTTCTTGCACTACTCCTGTTAGGCAGTTTACTTGTGTCCTATTTGGCACATGCCAGGATACATACTTGATCCTTCTTCCTTCTGGCGTTGTGAGCAAAATTGACTTACTAGCACAATCGATGTTTCCTCCATACATCGACAACCAATCCATACCGAGGATTACATCCAATCCTTGAGATTCCAGTACTATTAGGTCTGAGGGAAAAACATAGTTACCAATCCTTAATGGTAACCGATCACACCATCGTCTAGCCATAAACTCCGCTCCTGGTGAGCTTACTAACATGGGTGACCTAAGGGCTTGGGTTGGCAGATTATATTTATCCACAAATCCCCTTGATATGTATGAATGTGATGCACCAGTATCGAAAAAAACGAGTGCGGTAAATGACTTAACCAAAAACTTACCGATCACTGCATCAGGCTGATCTTCAACCTCCTCCACGTTAACGTGGTTCACCTGTCCCCTATTGAAAGGGTTCGGCTTCTTCCCTGAGCTTCCATTGCCATTTCCATTCTGGCCTTCAGGACATTCATTGGCATAATGTTCGGTCTTGGAACACTTGAAACAGGTGACTTGACTCAGATCTCTCTTGGTTGGGGTTGATGGGGTGGTCCGGTTCTGGCCGTTGCTTCCTCCATTCCCATTACCATTCTTGTGGCCATTGTGGTTGTGCGAACTACTTCCTCCATGGGTATGCTGAAACTGAAATCCCGATTTAGGGGTAAAACGGGGCTTCTGCTGGGCTCCAGAGTTATACTTCCCCTGTCCATACTTCCTCTTGCGGTTCTCAATCTGTTGTTGCTTCCCTTCAATCATGATGGCGCGATCTACCAACTCCTGGTAGTTTCTGAAACTTGCTACCATCGACTGCATGCTTGACTCATCATTCAATCCTTCCAGAAACTTCTCCTGCTTAGCTGCATCCGTAGCAACGTCATCTGGGGCATAACGTGCTAACTTGCTGAAGTCATCGACATACTGGCCAACTGTCCTTCCTCCTTGGCGTAAGTTGCGAAACTCACGCTTCTTCATGGCCATAGCTCCTGCTGAAACATGTGCGGTGCGGAAAGCCTGCTGGAACTGATCCCATGTGACGGTGTCAACTGGGAAGGTGGCTGTGAAATTCTCCCACCATGCTGCCGCGGGTCCTTCTAACTGATGTGCGGCAAACTTCACTTTCTCACCATCTGTGCATCCTGCAGTGGTCAACTCCCTTCCTATCTTGTGGAGCCAATCGTCTGCTACTATCGTCTCGATGCTACTAGAAAACACCGGCGGATTTAGCCTAAGGAAACGGGCTAAGTGGTCAATAGGTGGTGGTGGTGGTGGGTTGTTGTTGTTGTTGTTCTGCTGATTCTGAACTAACATCTGCATCAATTGATTCTGCTGCTGGATCAATTGAGTGAGCTCCGGTGGAAATCCATTGTCATGTCTTGGAGGCATCTGAGGGTTTAGAAAGGAAGAGATATAAGAATAGAATGAGGTCTAAAGAGAAAACACTACCCCAATGCACATGAGCAAATTCACACAAAATCACTTCATTCAATCAAACAAGGGCATACAATCGATCTAGCTATCGCAAAAGTGCTCGAACTATAGTGTTTACATGGGGGGAAATACTACTAATATTTGGTGGTCATCTAGAAATTTGAACCGGTGGAAGACTCCATGATGTCCGCTCCAGCTTCGTCTTCAAAGTCGGGTTCACTTGGATCCGAATCGGTGTCGTCGATGATGATGTAATTATCCGGACATGCGACGTACTCGTCTTCCTCCTTGGATGCTAACTTCCTCTTGAGTTCTTCAATCTCCTGCTTAAGATCGACGTTGTGCCTTGCTAGAGCTACGATCTCGTCCATGTAGTCCTTGCGTGTAGCCTTCAGTTCTCCTTCTAGCTCGATGATCCTTGTTTTAGCATTCTTCAGCTCCATCATATCATTGCACATCTGGTTCTCGTGGCGTTGAATGTGCTGATTTAACTCCTGGATAAAAGCTGCAATGGATCTATCCTTCTTGGTGCTGACTAACTCCCATTGTTCATCTCGGCGTCCGCAAATCTGGTAGATAGTGTCCTTGAGGTCTTCTTGATAAACTTCTCCAATGCGTCCTATGGTGATATGGGCTGCCATGCTCCTTCCTAGACTCCAAGTTGGTGCATTGAAAACACTATCTATGGGCTTCATAATTGGCGCGAATGTCCTTCCCGGAACGTGAGCTTGAATCTTCCAGCGCTCCTCTTCAGGCACAGTGGCGTTGAAGGTTCCCGTGAAACTTGGTAATCCAATGTTTAGGTACTTGGTGACTTCCTTCAAATGAAATCCAAAAGGTGTGCCTTCATCCGGTTGAGCGTACTTAATCTTCGCGTCCTTCATACTAAAGAGTAGAAAAGATGAGGAGTTAGAAAATGAGGAGAGAATAGTGATCTATGGCTTTACTTAGTGGTCGTGTCCTATAGTCAGCGTGTGCTCTGATACCATCTCTGTAGCGACCCGACCCGAATGGATCAAGTCTACTGTGCTCCGGTGTCATCCCTGGATCAGTAATGCTGACACCACACAGTACATCGAAGGATTTATAGCAGAGCGGCAATCACACACTTATTACATCGATGTCTTCAAAGAGAACTTATTACAATAATATGGCTTAAGGCCATCTAATAACGATAACAGCGGAAGACTCGGAAGATAAATGGGTCCATCAACTCCAACGGCATCACTGAGTATAGAACCACGACCTAAAAACACCTCAATCATCGTCTGAAAAGTCTGCAACATTAACGTTGCAGCCCGGAACGGGTCAGCACATGGAATATGCTGGCAAAGTAACACATAGAGAGTAATGGAATGAAACAGCTATACTATATGCATATTTGTCTGGTGGAAAGCTCTATGGTTACTATTTTGCGTAAAGCCAGTTTTTCCCTACTGTAAAGGAATAAATTTATTTAACTATCATGGTGGTTGTTAAACATTGAGAATGGTTGACAGCATTCTCAATCCCAATTAAAAGTAGTCATTAAAACCCAACAATATTAATTAGAAGTAACATGTTGAGATTCACATGATATTCAAGTACTAGATACTCCAGATTGTCCATAACCAGGGACACGGCTAATCATGATTAGTTTATTACACTTTGCAGAGGTTTGCGCACTTTTCCCCACAAGACTCGATCGCCTCCGTTGGATTTCTCGCACTACTGGTGTTTGAGAAACGGATGACCGAGACATAGTCTTTCAGAAGCGCTAGCACCTTACGATGGAGTAGACCGTACGACCTATACCCCTTACATCTGCTAGTCTACCCCTATAAGAGTTCGCACGACTTAGTCAACTATGCCAGAGCCCATATTGGCTTGTGGCTGCACACGTAAGTATTTAGCATGAAAGATCTTATGATCCCTTTGAGCCTGGGTGGCGGTCCAAAATAAAACAGGCAAGTCCTGATAGACATCAGGTGCCTCAATCCACCCAGATGTGTGTTTAAGTTGCCACCTTAGATAAACCATTAAAATTATCAATCTCACATCTGTCATGGATATCACTCACCCAATCCACGTCTACTAGCATAGCATGGCATAATAAGCAAACGTAGAAGTAACTCCCAAAGGTTTCATAATAAACAGGTAATAGGTACTACCTCATCTACTTCCCATCCCACAATTTAATTAGATCCTAATCATGCAAAGTGTGAGGATGGATCTAATGCAATAAAACTAGGTTGTAGAAAAGGTATGATCAAAGTGTTACTTGCCTTGCTGATGATCCGCGAGTCCTAGGGATTCAAAGTAACAGGCGGCGCAATCCGGGTAATCTATCGCAGACAAACAACAAGCATACAATAAGTACTCATCTAATGCACAGGTAAAACTCGAACAAGAGATCAAACCAGATAGTTCAACTTAAGAACTCCGGTTGCAAAGAAAGAACGAACCGAACAAAGAAACCGAAAACAAACGGCGGAAAACAACTCGGTTCTAGCAAGTTGAAACTAGGTCAAATTTTACCGTAGCAAAAACTTAGTTAAAGTTGATTAGTCAGAACGGCGGTTTCGAAACGAAACTCCAGGCGCTTGAATCACCTGATTCCGATAAATGAGCGAGAAAATAGACTAGAACGAAGATCGGATCTGAGATCGCGATCGCGGAATAAATCCGACGAGAAGAAAAAGAAGAACGGTTGAACGAACGGACGTTCGTTAACCTAGAAGAATCCGGTGATCACGTTCGTTAGGACGAACGGTCCGGCGAACGGTCTCTAGGCAACTAAATCGGAAAAGAAAACGAATCCGATCTAGGGTTTCGGAAAAGAAAACCGAACGAAAAACCGATCTAGAAAACCGGAACGGTTTAGAGAAGAAACGGTACGATTAGAAGAAAACCGATCTGAGGAAAAGAATAGAGACGCGGCGTGGTACCTCCGGCGAGGTCTCAGGCAAGGGGCTCCGGCGAACGGCGGGCAAGGGCGGCGGCGGTGGTGACGCAGGGCGGCGGCGGCGCGTGACGCAGGGCGGTGGCGGGTGACGCAGGGCGCGGGGCAAGGGGCGCGGCGCGGGGTGAGGGCGCGGTGGTGGCTTGGGGTTTGATGATTTAGAGGGGGGGTGCTTGGGTATTTATATTGGGGAGGAGAGGGATTACTTGGGGTAGGGGGCAAGAAAATAGAGTAGGAAAAGGAAAAGAAAAAGAGTCCTAAAAAGACGCAAACGGAGTCCTAGAAGGACTCCTAGGCGGCGGCGGCCTTGGGCGGCTCCTGCGCTGGCGCGCGGCGCGCGGCGCGGCGCTGGCGCTGGCGCCTGGCCCGGCCGGCTGGGCCTTTGGCCCAGGGCGCTGCAGGAAATTATTTTTTTAAACGGTTTCGCGCGCAGAAAAAAAAACAGAAAAGAGATCTAAACGAACTCCAAAACTTCTAAAGTAAATTTCCCCGACTCCTAAAAATGAGTCCAACAAAATGAACTTTTCTCCGGGCCTAAAATGCAATTTTTGAAAACGCGCATTTTTCCCTATCCAAATAAAAAGGCAAATGAAACTCCGACAAATCCAATGATCCTCTTTTCAAAATTTGAGAAAACTCAAATATGAAAATGACGAAATCTCCAACTCTCTCCGAGGGTCCTTGAGTTGCGTGAAATTTCTAGGATCGGCAAAATGCAAGAAAATATGATATGCATGATGATCTATTGTATAACATTCCAAATTGAAAATTTGGGATGTTACATCAACTAACCCTCATTTTAGTGAAAAGTTTGGAAAGCTAATGTCGGAGAAGTTTGAGATGTCGATGATGAGTGAACTCAAATTCTTTCTTGGTTTGCAAATCAAGCAAACTAAGGAAGGTACCTTTGTCTCTCAAATGAAGTACACCAAGGACTTATTCAAGAAGTTCAATATGCAAGAATGCAAAGGTATGACTACACCCATGCCTACTAGTGGACATCTTGATTTAACAAAAGATGGTGAACTGGTTGATCAAAAGGTTTATCACTCTATGATTGGTTCATTGTTATATCTATGTGCTTCACGCCCCAATATTATGCTAGGTGTGTGCATGTGTGCACGATATCAAGTCGCTCCTAAAGAATGTCATCTTAAGGCCGTGAAAAGGATAGTGAGACACTTAATCCATACACCAAATTTTGGCATTTGGTATCCAAAGAGGGCCTCCGTTGATCTTGTTGGCTACTCCGACTCGGACTATGCCGGTGACAAGGTTGATAGAAAGTCCACTTCGGGTACTTGTCAATTTCTTGGTAGATCTCTTGTGTCTTGGTCTTCCAAGAAACAAAACTCGGTATCCTTATCCATCGCCGAAGCGGAATACATTGCCGTTGGATCATGTTGTGCTCAATTACTTTGGATGACCCAAACTCTTAAAGATTATGGGATATATGTGAAACATGTTCCATTACTTTGTGACAATGAAAGTGCTATTAAGATTGCTCACAATCCCGTGCAACATTCTCGAACTAAGCATATTGAAGTTCGTCATCATTTCATTCGAGATCATGTTGCCAAAGGGGACATTAATCTTAAGCATGTTCGCACCGAAAAGCAGTTAGCTGATATATTCACGAAACCACTTGATGAGAAAGTGTTTTGCAGGTTAAGAGGTGAATTTAACATCATTGATGCTTCAAACTTGGAGTAGGAACTCCATTTGATACATGCAAGGCGTGAGCCTATGACTAATCCTTGATATTTCTCTTATGTTGACTATCTTATGTCTTGGATATATTTGCACCTTGCATGTTACCTAACCCGTGTAGGTACTTGGATGAATCTAAATCTATGAGATTGCAACTCACTCACATCTTGAGCAATTTCTATATCACCAAGTATCTACACAATGGTGGATGAAGACAAGGAAGCACGCAACCATTCAAACATATCCTTTGACAAATTTTATGTTGAGTTTCATGATTGTCATTTTGGATACACAAGTGCTCTTCCTTGCAAAAACTAACCCATGTAGGTAGATGAACTCAAACTCCAAGTGGTGCTCCCAACTCTTGATGAGCCACATCAACCTTGAGCAACCCACACAAGTTCAACTACATGATCATGATCAACGCCACCACCCAAGGTATGTTATTCCATCTTAGAGAAGCTTTACTCCAAGTCATGAGTCAAAGCAACTCGATAAGATGTGAATACATCAAAAAGCTTAAACGAAAAATGGTAACCCCATTTTGAGCTTAAACATGAGTATGACCTATGATCAAGTGATCTCACTTGACTCCTAAGTCAATATACTCTAACATAGGTGACTTTGTCGCCGACCAATTCTAGATGAAGTTCTCTTGTGTTCCTTTCTTGTGCTCTTGCATTTGTCTCATGCATATTTGTTTCCAACTTCATCTAGACTTCTTTTTAGTTTCTTCTATTTTTTGTTCTGCATTCCTTGCATCAAATTCATTGCAAATCTTTCAGTTAATTCCTTGCAAATCCTTGTGAGATCTTACTTGTCTAGTGAGCTGAGGTGACAAGTGTTTTCTCTGCGATGAACTCGGTCTCACCGGTCTGATGCTTTTGGTCCAACCGAATCCTCTCGGTACAACCGAACCATACAACTCGGTGTCACTGAATTTCACTACAGGAAAGGCATCTTGCCACTTGTTTCTGCATTCTTTTTGATCTAGCTCCACTCAATGAATCTTGTCCTCGACCAGCATCCCATTCAACTTGCTGCTTTGTTTTGTGACTCAAGGACCAAACCCATCTTGACAAAATCCAGAAGAACCCTTCTTGGAAATTGATGTCAAAGGGGGAGAGAGAGATCACATCAAAGCTTAATCATATCTATAGGGGAGAGAATACTCAAGGGAAGAAAGAGTAATCATCAAGGACCCCAGATGCTTGGTGTTCAAGAGGAGAGAAGTCACATGTCTTCAAGAGGGGAAAGACATGTTCATATTTGCTCGTTTGCATTAGCTCTGTTTATTTCCTTTGAGCTCTGATTTTGCTCTGATTTTCTGTTCCCTATCTTCTCCCAGCATCCCATGCTAGATTCAGGGGGAGCACATCTAATGGAAGGAAATCCTTGATTTATTGCACATCTTTACCTTTGGGGACATGTCTATATCCAGTGTGGTACTTAGTACTCACTCTACATGTCATCCCAGTCTTGGTACTCTTGTGGTTTCTTTTGTTTGCTCTGGCCAGTAGGTGTATCTGTGTTATCTAACCTTGTTTACGCAGGTTCATTCCATCCTAAGCCAATTCAAGACCACAAGGTAAGTATATGCATCACAGTCATGCGTATGAGAAATTCTTGCTAATGTACATACTGTTTGCAAGGACTCATGAGCATGAAGGTACATTTCTCATATTCACATCATTTGCTCTAATGCATATAGCCAAGATACATGTAACACATTGCTTACTCTATCATGGTTATGCATTCACATGCTTCTATATTCCATATTCACATGATTGCATACATGTAGGGGGAGCCTATGCATGTTACATGTCTTTCCAAAGCTTTATTTACTATTCTCTATATCTTAATCTAAAGCTTTGATGTATGTTGTCATCAATTACCCAAAAGGGGGAGATTGAAAGCACAAGTGCTCCCTAGGTGGTTTTGGTAATTAATGTCAACATATCTCTTGTTGGACTAACACTTTTACCTAGTATGTTTCAGATAAGTTCAACAATGAAGTGGCATGGACTAGAGGATGTGGAACCCCTTCAAAATGATAAGGACAAAGGATTGTCTCAAGCTCCAAGCTCAAGACTCTACATTTTCTATTTTAGTGATCCAAGATCACATTGAGTCTATAGGAAAAGCCAATACTATTAAGAAGGGATGAGGTGTTGCTTAATGAGGCTCTTGCTCAAAATGCTTAGCGATATGCTCCAAAGCCCTCAACCACTTTCTCACAACCACATATGGCCTAAACCAAAAGTCAAACTCGGCCCCACCGATTCTTTCTATCCGGAGCCACCGAGTTCAGTTGACATAGCCATTGCCAGAAACCCTAATCAGTTTGGTCTCACCGATGGGATCTCGGTTTCACTGAGATGGGCTTGCAAACTCTCCGCTACCCATTGCAATATTTTCGGTCCCACTGAAATATGCAATCGGCCCCACCGAGTATGCTAGGCCAACTCTCTATTTCGCTTATTACCCAAATCGGTCCCACCGAGTTTGAGTAATCGGTCAAACCGAGTTTTGGATTTACCCTAACCCTAGGACATCGGTCCCACCGAGTTGATCCAATCGGTCCCACCGAAAACCCTAACGGTCACTAGATTTGCTGAATCGGTCCGACCGAGTTTATCAATTCGGTCCCACCAAGATTGGCAAGTTGTGTGTAACGGTTAGATTTTGTGTGGAGGCTATATATACCCCTCCACCACCTCTTCATTCGTGGAGAGAGCCATCAGAACAAACCTACACTTCCAACCTACTTTTTTTGAGAGAGAACTGCCTACACTTGTGTTGAGGCCAAGACTATCATTTGAAGCACAAGAGCAACGAGTTCATCATCAACACACCATTTGTTACTTCTTGGAGAGTGGTGTCTCCTAGATTGGCTAGGTGTCACTTGGGAGCCTCCGACAAGATTGTGGAGTTGAACCAAGGAGTTTGTAAGGGTAAGGAGATCGCCTACTTCATGAAGATCTACCGCTAGTGAGGCAAGTCCTTCGTGGGCGACGGCCATGGTGGGATAGACAAGGTTGCTTCTTCATGGACCCTTCATGGGTGGAGCCCTCCGTGGACTCGTGCAGCCGTTACCCTTCGTGGGTTGAAGTCTCCATCAACGTGGATGTACGATAGCACCACCTATCGGAACCACGTCCCAAAAATCTTCGTGTCTCCAAATTGCGTTTGCACACTCCAATCCCATCCCTTTACATTCTTGCAAGTTGCATGCTTTACTTTCCGCTGCTCATATAATCTTTGCATGCTCGATTGATATGTATTGTGTTTGTTAAACTTGTGCCAAAACTCCACTTCAACCTAAAGAAATTAAAAACTGCAACTTTTAGCACTTATTGTCTAATCACCCCCTCTAGACACCTCTTCTCGATCCTTTCAATTCTCAGAATATGTGGGATCTAAAGTTGACACTCTTCCAAACCCACTTTAAATATTATTGCAAACATTATCAATCTCATATTCATCATGGGGCTTAAATAAATTTTCAAGATCAAAAGAAGAATTACCCCAATCATGATCATTGCAACAAGTAGAGGACATAGCAAAAACTAGCATCCCCAAGCTTAGGGTTTTGCATATTATTAGCACAATTAACATTAATATAATTTATAATAACATCATTGCAATTATGCTTTTCATCGAAGGAACTACCAAATATGGGTGCAATAGCAACGATCTCATGTTTAACATAAGGAACTATAGCAAACTCATCTTCATAAATATTGGCATCATGGCCACAAGAATAGCAAGCATCATGTTCATCAAGGGATATTTCAATCAAATCATCGGAATCGTGATTATCTATAGATTCATGCATATCATTATTTTCTTCCGAAGCAACGGTCATTCTTTCAATAAATTCTTTGACATAGACATTATGAGCATAGTTTTCATAGCAATATTTAAGTATGTCAAAAATTTCAGATTCGTAGAGAGTAACATCATATTTTCCAATCAAAGAAGCAACTTCATAAGCACCCTTAAAAGCAACAAATTCTTCGATTTGTTCGATATCGTAGTAACTATAAACACCCTCTGCATAAGAAGATAATATTTCATTGTCATTAAACTCACATAGGTAGGGCAGGTGTTTTTTAGGGTTCTTAGAGCAACAAGTAAGATCACAAATTTCACAAAGATTCAAAGGATAACATAGCAATCTATTTATTTGATCCCATAAGAGTCTCCCTTTTTCAAACAAATGGTGACACACAAAATGAGCATGCTCATCTAAAGATTTCCCATCAACTAGGCTAGTTGGGGTTTTAGCACGAGCGCATAAGGATCGAAGATTATCCAAGTAGAATACTTTAAGTGGATCCATATCAATGGATTTTTAGCAAGCAAAGATGCAAGAAAATGGAAACACAAACAAATATACATACATGAAGAAAGCGAACGGAAAGAGGGCGAATAAAACGGCAAGGGTGAAGTGGGGGAGAGGAAAACGAGAGGCAAATGGCAAATAACATAATGCGAAGGATAAGAGTTGTGATGGGTACTTGGTATGTCTTGACTTGGCATAGATCTCCTCGGCAACGGTGCCAGAAATCCTTCTTGCTACCTCTTGTGCACTGTGTTGGTTTTTCTTGAAGAGGAAAGGGTGATGTAGCAAAGCAGTGTAAGTATTTCCCTCAGCTTTTGAGAACCAAGGTATCAATCCAGTAGGAGACCACGCGCAAGTCACCTCGTACCAACACAAACAAATAAGAACCTCGCAACCAATGCGATAAAGGGGTTGTCAATCCCTTCTCGGCCACTTGCAAGAGTGAGATCTCATAGAGATAATAATAATAATAATAATAATAATAATAATAATAATAATAATAATAATAATAATAATAAGATAAATATTTTTGGTATTTTATGATATAGATTGAAAGTAAAGATTGCAAAATAAAATAGATTGGAAACTTGTATGATGGAAAATAGACCCGGGGGCCATAGGTTTCACTAGTGGCTTCTCTCAAGATAGCATAAGTATTATGGTGGGTGAACAAATTACTGTCGAGCAATTGATATAAAAGCGAATAATTATGAGAATATCTAGGTATGATCATGTATATAGGCATCATGTCCGTGACAAGTAGACCGACTCCTGCCTGCATCTACTACTATTACTCCACACATTGACCACTATCCAGCATGCATCTAGAGTATTAAGTTCATAAGAACAGAGTAACGCCTTAAACAAGATGACATGATGTAGAGGGATAAACTCATGCAATATGATATAAACCCCATCTTTTTATCCTCAATGGCAACAATACAATACGTGTCGTTTCCCTTTCTGTCACTGGGATTGAGCACCGCAAGATTGAACCCAAAGCTAAGCACTTCTCCCGTTGCAAGAAAGATCAATCTAGTAGGCCAAATCAAACTGATAATTCGAAGAGACTTGCAAAGATAAACCAATCATACATAAAAGAATTCAGAGAAGATTCAAATATTGTTCATAGATAGACTTGATCATAAACCCACAATTCATTGGATCTTGACAAACACACCGCAAAAGAAGATTACATCAAATAGATCTCCAAGAGAATCGAGGAGAATTTTGTATTGAGATCCAAAGAGAGAGAAGAAGCCATCTAGCTACTAGCTATGGACCCGAAGGTCCGAGGTAAACTACTCACACATCATCGGAGGGTCCATGGAGTTGATGTAGAGGCCCTCCGTCATCAATTCCCCCTCTGGCGGAGCTCCGGAAAAGGCCCCAAGATGGGATCTCTTGGGTATAGAAGGTTGCGCCAGTGGAAATAGGGTTTCGTGGTGCTCCTGGATGTTTTCGGGGTATGTGAACATATATAGGAGGAAGAATTAGGTAAGTTGAGCCACGAGGGGCCCACGAGGGGGGAGGGCGCTGATACGTCTCCATCGTATCTACTTTTCCAAACACTTTTGCCCTTATTTTGGACTCTAACTTGCATGATTTGAATGGAACTAACCCGGACTGACGCTGTTTACAGCAGAATTTCCATGGTGTTATTTATGTGCAGAAACAAAAGTTCTCGGAATGACCGGAAACTCCATGGAGCGTCTTTTTCGAAATAATAAAAAATACTGGCAAAAGATCAAGACCAGGGGGCCCACACCCTAGCCACGAGGGTGGGGGCGCGCCTGCCCCCTGGGCGCACCCCCCTACCTCGTGGGCCCCCTGGATCTCCTCTGACCTCAACTCCAACTCTATATATTCACTTTCGGGGAGAAAAAATAAAAGAGAAGGATTCATCATGTTTTACGATACGGAGCCGCCGCCAAGCCCTAAAACCTCTCGGGAGGGCTGATCCGGAGTCCGTTCGGGGCTCCGGGGAGGGGAATCTGTCGCCATCGTCATCATCAACCATCCTCCATCACCATTTTCATGATGCTCACCACCGTGCGTGAGTAATTCCATCATAGGCTTGCTGGACGGTGATGGGTTGGATGAGATTTATCATGTAATCGAGTTAGTTTTGTTAGGGTTTGATCCCTAGTATCCACTATGTTCTGAGATTGATGTTGCTATGACTTTGCTATGCTTAATGCTTGTCACTAGGGCCCGAGTGCCATGATTTCAGATCTGAACCTATTATGTTTTCATCAATATATGAGAGTTCTTGATCCTATCTTGCAAGTCTATAGTCACCTACTATGTGTTATGATCCGGCAACCCCGAAGTGACAATAATCGGGACCACTCCCGGTGATGACCGTAGTTTGAGGAGTTCATGTATTCACTATGTGTTAATGCTTTGGTCCGGTACTCTATTAAAAGGAGGCCTTAATATCCCTTAGTTTCCGCTAGGACCCGCTGCCACGGGAGGGTAGGACAAAAGATGTAATGCAAGTTCTTTTCCATAAGAACGTATGACTATATTCGGAATACATGCCTACATTATATTGATGAATTGGAGCTAGTTCTGTGTCACCCTAGGTTATGAATGTTACATGATGAACCACATCCGGCATAATTCTCTATCACTGATCCATTGCCTACGAGCTTTCCATATATAGTTCTTCGCTTATTTACATTTCCGTTGCTATTGTTACAATCACTACAAAACACCAAAAACATTACTTTTGTTATCACTACCTTTTGCTACCGTTACCACTACTATCATATTACTTTGCTACTAAATACTTTGCTGCAGATACTAAGTTTCCAGGTGTGGTTGAATTGACAACTCAGCTGCTAATACTTGAGAATATTCTTTGGCTCCCCTTGTGTCGAATCAATAAATTTGGATTGAATACTCTACCCTCGAAAACTGTTGCGATCCCCTATACTTGTGGGTTATCAAGACTATTTTCTGGCGCCGTTGCCGGGGAGCATAGCTCTATTCTTTGAGTAACTTGGGATTTATATCTGCTTATCATTATGAAGAACTTGAAAGATCCAAGAACCAAGATTTATCCCTCAACTACGAGGGGAGGTAAGGAACTGCCATCTAGCTCTGCACTTGATTCACCTTCTGTTTTGAGTAAGCTTGTGACACCTAAACCTGCTTCTGCCATTCATTCTGATATGTCGCATGTTATTGATGATGCCACTTCTGCTATGCATGATACTTATGATGAAACTACTTCTATGCTTGATACTACGGTGCCACTTGGTGAATTTCTTGATGAACAACTTGCTAGGGCTAGAGAGAATGAAATTATTGAAACTGATAATATTGACGAAAGTGATGATGAAGACTCCCCCCCCCCCTAATAAATATGAATTGCCGGTTGTTCCTGAGGGTTATGTTCTGGATGAAGAATCTATAGAGCTATTTTAGCTTGCAATGATAGATATGATCTAAAGAGGTTATTGGCTAAATGGAAGCAGCAATCCCTTAATGCTAGAATGAAACCTGACCCTGCTTTTGCTACTTCACCTATCTATGTTACTGATAAGGATTATGAATTCTCTGTTGATCCTGATATAATTACTTTGGTTGAATCTGATCCTTTTTATGGCTATGAATCTGAAACTGTTGTGGCACATCTTACTAAATTAAATGATATAGCCACCCCATTCACTAATGATGAGAGAACTCGCTACTTTTATATCCTTAAAATATTTCCGTTCTCATTAAAGGGTGATGCTAAGATATGGTTTAATTCTCTTGATCCTGGTTGTGTGCATAGTCCCCAGGATATGATTTATTACTTCTCTGCTAAATATTTCCCTGCTCATAAGAAACAAGCTGCCTTAAGGGATATATATAATTTTGTGCAAATTGAAGAAGAGAGTCTCCCACAAGCTTGGGGGAGGCTTCTCCAATTACTTAATGCTTTGCGTGATCATCCTCTTAAGAAAAATGAAATACTTGATATCTTTTATAATGGACTAACCGATGCTTCCAGAGATTACCTGGATAGATGTGCTGGTTCTGTTTTCAGTGAAAGAACACCGGATGAAGCTGAAATTCTATTGGATAATATGTTGACTAATGAAAATAAATGGACACTTCCTGATCCAACTCCTGAGCCTATTCCTAAACCAACTCCGAAGAAAAGAGGTATTCTATTTCTCAGTCCTGAAGATATGCAAGAGGCAAAGAAATCCATGAAAGAAAAGGGTATTAAAGCTGAAGATGTTAAGAATTTACCTCCCATTGAAGAAATACATGGTCTTAATTTACCGCCTGTTGAAGAAATATATGGTCTTAATCCACCACCTATTGAAGAAACACATGGTCTTGATAACCCGACACAAGTAGTAAAGGTAAATTCTCTCTATAGATATGATAAAGCTGAAATCCCATTTACTAAGTTTGCTAGCCCATGCTTAGATGAGTTTGATAAATTTATGGTTAAGCAAGAAGACTTCAATGCTTATTTTGGTAGAGAATTAAAACACAGTGCTGATATGCTTGAACACTTGGGTGATTATATGGCTAATGTCAAAGATGAACTAAAACTTATTAGTAAACATGCTTCTATGGTTACCACTCAAGTAGAACAAGTACTTAAAGCTCAAAATGATTTGCTCAATGAATTGAATAGTAAGAATAATGATTATGCTGTTAGAGTGGCTACTAGAACTGGTAAAATGACTCAGGAACCTTTGTATCCTGAAGGCCACCCTAAGAGAATTGAGCAAGATTCTCAGAGAAATAATATAGATACACCTAGTCCTTCTAAAAGGAAGAAAAAGAAGAATGATAGGACTTTGCATGCTTCTAGGGAACATGTTATTGAAACACCTGAGAATCCAAATGATATCTCTATTTCTAATGCTGAAACACAATCTAGTAATGAACATGAAACTAGTGAAAATGTTAATGATCATGTTCATATTGATGCTCAACCTAGTAATGACAATAATGTAGAGATTGAACCTGCCGTTGATCTTGATAACCCACAATCAAAGAATCAACATTATGATAAGAGAGACTTTGTTGCTAGGAAGCATGGTAAAGAAAGAGAGCCTTGGGTTCAAAAACCCATGCCTTTTCCTCCCAAACCATCCAAGAAAAAGGATGATGAGGATTTTGAGCGCTTTGCTGAAATGATTAGACCTATCTTTTTGCGTATGCGATTAACTGATATGCTTAAAATGAATCCTTATGCTAAGTACATGAAAGAAATTGTTACTAATAAAAGAGAGATACTGGAAGCTGAAATTTCCACCATGCTTGCTAATTACACTTTTCAAGGTGGAATACCAAAGAAACTTGGAGATCCAAGAGTACCCACTATACCATGCTCCATTAAAAGAAACTATGTTAAAACTGCTTTATGTGATCTTGGAGCCGGTGTTAGTGTTATGCCTCTCTCTTTATATCGTAGACTTCATTTGAATAAGTTGACACCTACTAAAATATCTTTGCAAATGGTTGATAAATCAACTGCTATACCTGTCGGTATTTGTGAGGATGTGCCTGTTGTGGTTGCAAACGTTACTATTTTAACAGACTTTGTTATTCTTGATATTCCCGAGGGCGATAGTATGTCTATTATTCTTGGAAGACCCTTTTTGAATACTGCAGGGGCTGTTATTGATTGCAACAAAGGCAATGTCACTTTTCATGTTAATGGTAATGAGCATACGGTACACTTTCCGAGGAAACAACCTCAAGTCCACAGTATAAATTCTATTGGAAAATTTCCATCAATTATTTTTGGAGGTTTTGAATTTCCTCTTCCTACTGTCAAGAAGAAATATGATATTCTTATTGTTGGGGATGTGCATATCCACGTTGAGGTAACCTAGTTGTTGAGGCATATCTCTCTCGATGTGGTTTTGGTGATTGATGACAACGTGTTTGCGGACTAATCGTGTGCTTTGAGTATTTCAGAGATTCATCCTTGGCACGAGACGATTTCTTCCCTTCGGAGTGTCATTCAAGACGGTGTAGTTCTTTCGTTTCTCTTTCGATGGACTAGTTGTGTAGAGGGCACCGTACTATCAAGAGGGGGTCTGCTGGGGTATTGCTTGGGTGGAATCAACACGTACACATCCGCTTCTCTCCCTCAGAGCACTTTCGCTTCATTGGAGAGATCTGTTCTCTCTTGTGTGTCTTGTCTGGGTCACAGCGGTAGTACCATGCTACCCAGCGGTAGTACTGCTGAGGGGTCACAAGCGGCAGTACCGCTCCGCAGCGGTAGTACCGCCAGTGACTCCGCAGCTGTACTACCGCTGGCCTGCCTGGCCCTACCGCTAGCTGGAGCAGCAGTACCGTTGGCTCAGCGGTAGTACCGCTGAGGGGTCACAAGCGGCAGTACCGCTCCGCAGGGGTAGTACCGCCAGTGACTCCGCAGCTGTACTACCGCTGGCCTGACTGGCTCCTACCGCCTCGACTCGAGGGCTCTTTTTCTCGTGTCGGGCTTTGTGGCACTAGTTGCGGCAGTAGAGGCAGTAGTACCGCTTCTCAGCGGTACTACCACTCTGGGTCCAGGTCCCTGCTTCTTTCCTCTACGCGGCAGTACCGCTGGCTCAGTGGTAGTACCCCCCCCCCCCCCCCCGCAAGCGGTACTACCGCCCTCTGCAGGGCTGGTTGGTGGGGCAACGGTTGGATTGTTGCCCCCACTATAAAAGGGGGTCCCCTTCTTCCCCGTTGACTTACCTCTTCCCCCTCAAGCTCCATTAATGCTCCAAGCTCCATTTTTGCCCGATCTATCTCTCTAGCCAATCAAACTTGTTGATTTGCTCGGGAGTGGTTGAGAAGGCCTCGATCTACACTTCCACCAAGAGATTTTCGATTCCCCCACCTATCCCTAGCGGATCTTGTTACTCTTGGGTGTTTGAGCACCCTAGACGGTTGAGGTCACCACGGAGCCATAGTCCATTGTGGTGAAGCTTCGTGGTATTGTTGGGAGCCTCCGATTAAGTTGTGGAGATTGCCCCAACCTTGTTTGTAAAGGTCCGGTCGCCACCTTCAAGGGAACCAATAGTGGAATCACAGCATCTCGCATTGTGTGAGGGCGTGAGGAGAATACGGTGGCCCTAGTGGCTTCTTGGGGAGCATTGTGCCTCCACACCGCTCTAACGGAGACGTACTTCCCCTCAAAAGTAAGGAACTTCGGTAACACATCCTCGTCTTCACCGGATCCACTCTTGGTTACTTCTTACCTTTACTTGTGCAAGCTCTTTAGTGTTACTTATCTTGCTTGCGTGTTTGTTTGTTGTTATTGCATCATATAGGTTGCTCACCTAGTTGCACATCTAGATAACCTACTTTGATGCAAAGTTTAATTTGGTAAAGAAAAGTTAAAAATTGTTAGTTGCCTATTAACCCCCCGCCCCCTCTAGTCAACCATATCGATCCTTTCACTAGTGTTATTCGAAAATTCTCCGATTCCATGTTATTTGGAATGAGTTTGTTAACAAGACTTGATCAACCTTGTTAATAGATTCCTTTTGATGATCATGAGATGGATGAATTTAGAAAACACAAATCTCTGTACCCTCCTTTTACTTTCTGTTATTTATATTAAATAAAATAAAAATAGTATTTTCTGTCTGTTATCTGAATTATCCATGCAATATAAAAATACCCCGAAAATAAAAGTTCTCCAAATGCCCTGAAATTTAAATATGATTTTTTTGGAATATTTGAGAATATTTGGCACTGAGAACACAGCAGGGGGAGCATCCACCTGGCCACAAGGGTGGAGGGCGTGCCCTACCCCCCTGGGCGCGCCCCTGCCTCGTGAGCCCATGGTGGCCCTCCTCCACTTATTCCTGCACCCACACACTCCTTCTTCCTCCCACAAACACCATTATCCAGCTCAAGCCCGAGTCCAAGCTCATTTTGCTGCCATTTTCAATCTCATTGCTCAAAGCACCTCTCACAAAACTGCTTGGGGGGGATTGATCCTTGGTATGTGACTCCTCCATTGGTCCAATTAGTTTTTGTTCTAGTGCTTTATTCATTGCAAATTTGTGCTGCCTAGGTGACCCTGTTCTTGAGCTTGCACATCAAATTTATATGGTTCCAATTAGTTTTGATGCATGATATAGGCTCTAGGCACTTGTAGGAGTAGTTGCTATCAATTTTGTTGAGCTTGGTTCACTTTTATTTTGAAGTTACTAAAAATTTCAGAATTTTTCAGAAAATAATGAAGAGATTTTTGAGGGGCTCATCGAGCCGAAGCTCAAAGGAAAAGCAAAATGAAGAAGCCCAAATATAATCTGCCTCGCACCGTGGAGGTTCGGCCATGTGAATGGCCCTCCGATGATTTCTTGAGAGCAACCGGGATTTATGAGGATTTTTATGAATTGGCTAAGAATGCAGGCCTCACCGACTTCCTCCGCGACCAACACGAACAATATCTCTTACTCACCAACACTTTTGTGCAAAACTTCTACTATTATCCTAGGGAATCACCTCCTTCGGTAGAGTTTCATTTATATGATGTGGTTAAGAAGATGTCACTATATGAATTTTGCAGGGTTTGCAAAATACCTTTCGAGGGTAGCTTAGAGGAACCACATCGTAAAGATGTGGATGGGTTTAATGACACTATCACTATAGGGGAAACTAGGAAGGTTTCCGATGCAAGAATCACTAGCATACATTTTCCTGTTTTACGCTACTTTGCAATATTTGCTAGTCGTTGCTTAATTGGTCGCGGAAACTGTGGAAACCTTAGTGTTCCTGATATTTTTATTTTGTTCCATGGTTTATTTCGTGACGACTCTGTTAGTATGGGCGGTATTATTGCTAAACGGTTAAGTCTGAACTGTACAAAGGGTCCCATCTTTGGTGGTATCTATGCTTCACGCCTTGTTGCATACTATAACATACCTATTAGGCATTATGAAAAAGAAGAAAAATTGCTGCCTATTGTTTATTTAGATTATAAGAGTATGGTAGCACATGATTTTATTATAAAGAGTAGGGAAGGGGAGCTTAAATACAAATTGTTCTTTGGTAAACGTCATCCTGAGACTATCACCTTGCTTGCTCCTTCCTTGTTTGATTTATCTACAGGCCAGTACCTCATCTCGCCGGAGGACATTCACGCCTACCGGAACCCTACATCAGCCATAGAACCAGAGTCGGAACCACAAGTTGATCCTCCACGACAGTCTAATTACCAGTGGGATCCGGAGAAGATTGCCAACCAGTGGCAATCAGAGTCTTGTTCTTTGCAGTACGACCCCAACTATTACTATGGATATCCGCCAGGCCAACCATGGCCATAGACCAACTTAGGCCAAAAGCCTAAGCTTGGGGGAGTACGTATTTCTCACCGACATTACATTCATGTTCACACACTCATTGCTAGATGTCGGTGTTCATACTTTTTCATTGTATCATCCATGCTAGTTTATTTTTCTTTTATGCTTTCTTCTTGTGTGTTTAATAAACCTTAAGAAAAACCAAAAAAAATAGTTGTAGCTTTTAGCTAGTTTTAATTTCTATGCTTGTAGTAGTAACTAAAAAGAAAACCCAAAAAGATTTCTTGTTCTTCTTTTGCTTGTTGGGAGCTTTCCCATGTAAATAGTTTTATTTCTTTTGTTTTCTCTGGGGTCGATAGGAGAAGACCATAATTAAATTGTTGAAGTGGCTCTTATATGCATTATTGTTGATATGACAAAAGAGCCCACATTGCCTTGTCTTCTCATGTTTATTGAATGCTTGCAGATTCCATCTTAGTCCAATGCACGTGCACTATTATTATTATCCACATCGTTCGGTCATGCAAGTGAAAGGCAATTATGACGATATATGATGGACTGACTGAAATGATAAAAGCTGGTATGAACTCGACCTCTCTTGTTTTTGTAAATATGATTAGTTCATCGTTCCTGATTCAGCCCATTATGAATAAGCATGTTTGCAATGACAATTAGAAATTATAGTTGCTCATGTCATGCTTAATTAGCTAGGAGCTTATAATGGTTTACCTTGCGTGCCAACATGCTATTAAAATGGTTGTGATGTGGTATGATAGGGTGGTATCCTCTTTTGAACGATTCGAGTGGCTTGACTTGGCACATGTTCACGCATGTAGTTGAAACAAAATCAACATAGCCTCTATGATATCTATGTTCATGGTGCATTATATCCTACTCATGCTTGCATTCGGTGTTGATTAATTTTAATGCATGTTCATGACTGTTATCGCTCTCTAGCTGGTCGCTTCCTAGTCTTTTTCTAGCCTTCACCTGTACTAAGCGGGAATACTGCTTGTGCATCCAACTCCATAAACCCCAAAGTTATCCCATATGAGTCCACCATGCCTACCTATATACGGTATCTACCTGTCATTCCAAGTAAATTTGTATGTGCCAAACTCTAAACCTTCAAATAAACATTCTATTTTCTATGCTCGAATAGCTCTTGTATCAACTAGGGTTGTCTGTGTCTTCCATGTTAGGCGGGTTATTCTCAAGAGTGGACTCCGCTCCTCACTCACGAGAATATGGCTGGTCACCGGGATGCCTAGTCCCATGCTTTATGAAAACTAAATCAAAATAATTGCAAACAAAACTCCCCATGGGACTCTTGTTAGTTGGAGGCACTTGTTGTTTTGAGAAAGCCATGGATTGATGCTTGTTGGTGGAGGGGGAGTATAAACTTTACCATTCTATTTGGGAACCGCCTATAATGTGTGTAGCATGGAAGATATCGCCATCTCTTGTTTGTTATGTTGACAATGAAAGTATACCGCTCAAAATATTATTCACCTCTATTTCAAAACCGAGCTCTGGCACCTCTACAAATCCCTGCTTCCCTCTGCGAAGGGCCTATCTATTTACTTTTATGTTGAGTCATCATCCTCTTATTAAAAAGCACCAGTTGGAGAGCATCGTTGTCATTTGCATTCATTACTGCTAGTTTACATTGAGTATGACTTGACTGGATCTCTTTTACCATGAATTACAATGTCTAGTCAGCCCTTGATCTTTAAAGGTGCTCTGCATTTATGTTTTGCGGTCTCAGAAAGGGCTAGCGAGATACCATCTTGTTATATCATATTATGATTGTTTTGAGAAAGTGTTGTCATCCGAGATTTATTATTATTGCTCGCTAGTTGATTCTGCCATTGATATGAGTAAACATGAGACCTATGCGTTATTGTGAATATGGTTAGTCGATAATCTTTGCTGAAAACTTGAATGTTGGCTTTACATATTTACAACAACAAGAGCAAATAGAGTTTGTAAAAGTTTTTCTTTATCACTTTCAGTTTGTCAACTGAATTGCTTGAGGACAAGCAAAGGTTTAAGCTTGGGGGAGTTGATACGTCTCCGTCGTATCTACTTTTCCAAACACTTTTGCCCTTGTTTTAGACTCTAACTTGCATGATTTGAATGGAACTAACCCGGACTGACGCTGTTTTCAGCAGAATTGCCATGGTGTTATTTATGTGCAGAAACAAAAGTTCTCGAAATGACCTAAAACTCCACGGAGCATATTTTTGGAAATAATAAAAAATACTGGCAAAAGATCAAGACCAGGGGCCACACCCTAGCCACGAGGGTGGGGGGCGTGCCTGCCCCCCGGGCGTGCCCCCTTCCTCGTGGGCCCCCTGGAGCTCCTCCGACCTCAACTCCAACTCTATATATTCACTTTCGGGGAGAAAAAAATAAAAGAGAAGGATTCATCATGTTTTACGATACGGAGCCGCCGCCAAGCCCTAAATCCTCTTGGGAGGGCTGATCTGGAGTCCGTTCGGGGCTCCGGAGAGGGGAATCCATCACCATCATCAACATCAACCATCCTCCATCACCAATTTCATGATGCTCACCGCCGTGCGTGAGTAATTCCATCATAGGCTTGCTGGACGGTGATGGGTTGGATGAGATTTATCATGTAATCGAGTTAGTTTTGTTAGGGTTTGATCCCTAGTATCCACTATGTTCTGAGATTGATGTTGCTATGACTTTGCTATGCTTAATGCTTGTCACTAGGGCCCGAGTGCCATGATTTCAGATCTGAACCTATTATGTTTTCATCAATATATGAGAGTTCTTGATCCTATCTTGCAAGTCTATAGTCACCTACTATTTGTTATGATCCGGCAACCCCGAAGTGATAATAATCGGGACCACTCCCAGTGATGACCGTAGTTTGAGGAGTTCATGTATTCACTATGTGTTAATGCTTTGGTCCGGTACTCTATTAATAGGAGGCCTTAATATCCCTTAGTTTCCCCTAGTACCCCGCTTCCACGGGAGGGTAGGACAAAGGATGTCATGCAAGTTCTTTTTTGTAAGCACGTATGACTATATTCAGAATACATGCCTACATTACATTGATGAATTGGAGCTAGTTCTGTGTCACCCTAGGTTATGACTGTTACATGATGAACCACATCCGGCATAATTCTCTATCACCGATCCATTTCCTACAAGCTTTCCATATATTGTTCTTCGCTTATTTACTTTTCCATTGCTATTGTTACAATCACTACAAAACACCAAAAACATTACTTTTGTTATTATTACCTTTTTCTACCGTTACCACTACTGTCATATTACTTTGCTACTAAATACTTTGCTACAGATATTAAGTTTCCAGCTGTGGTTGAATTGACAACTCAGCTGCTAATACTTGAGAATATTCTTTGGCTCCCCTTGTGTCGAATCAATAAATTTGGGTTGAATACTCTACCCTCGAAAACTATTGTAATCCCCTATACTTGTGGGTTATCAGGCGCGCCCAGGGGGTAGGCGTTCCCCCTGCCTCGTGTCCACCTCGTTCATTTCTTGACGTCCACTCCAAGTCCTCTGGATCACGTTTGTTCCAAAAATCACGTTCCCAAAGGTTTCATTCCGTTTGGACTCCGTTTGATATTCCTTTTCTACGAAACACTGAAATGGGCAAAAAAACAACAATTTGGGATGGGCTTCCGGTTAATAGGTAAGTCCCAAAAATAATATAAAAGTTTAAAATAAAGCCCATTAACATCCAAAACGGATAATATAATAGCATGGAACAATCAAAAATTATTGATACGTTTGAGATGTATCACGGTAAAGATAAAAGTGATGGTGATACGATACCGGGGCACTCCCCCAAGCTTGGCAGTTGCCAAGGGGAGTGCCCATACCCATGTGTTTATGTTTCCTTCCTCGGAGGTGGTGATGAAGGAGTTGTTGAAGATGTAGGCTTGTCGTCCATCTTCCAAGGCATAGGCTCACCATCATGGAAGGATGACCGAGTCTCCGGATCCTCAAATCTGCAGCCAAACTCATCCTCTTGAATCTATATTCATACTCACAGTTTTGGTTTTGCAGGTCATAGATCTGGGCTTGGAGGCGCTCGATTTTCTCATGAAGCTTAAAGATGGCCTCCCCAATGTCCTTGGCATCCAGCTTGTGGTTGTTGGTGAACTCCATGATCATTATGTGATTGGAGTCAAGTCCACGCTCCACCATCTCCTGACACTTGAAAACTTGTTGCTCCATTGCCTCGAGCCTTGTCTCCATGCTTCCGGTCCTTGTCGGTGTCAAAACCAGCGGATCTCGGGTAGGGGGTCCCGAACTGTGGGTCTAATGCGGATGGTAACAGGAGGCGGGGGACACAATGTTTACCTAGGTTCGGGCCCTCTCGATGGAGGTAATACCCTACTTCCTGCTTGATTGATCTTGATGATATGAGTATTACAAGAGTTGATCTACCACGAGATCGGAGAGGCTAAACCCTAGAAGCTAGCCTATGGTATGATTGTTGTTGTCCTACGGACTAAAACCCTCCGGTTTATATAGACACCGGAGGGGCTAGGGTTACACAAAGTCGGTTACAAGGGAGGAGATCTACATATCCGAATTGTCAAGCTTGCCTTCCACGCAAAGGAGAGTCCCATCCGGACACGGGACGAAGTCTTCAATCTTGTATCTTCATAGTCCAACAGTCCGGCCAAAGTATATAGTCCGGCTGTCCGAGGACCCCCTAATCCAGGACTCCCTCAGTAGCCCCTGAACCAGGCTTCAATGACGATGAGTCCGGCGCACAGATTGTCTTCGGCATTGCAAGGAGGGTTCTCCTCCAAATCCTGAGTACCTGTCATAATGAGTTGTGTCCGGCCTCCCATGAGTGTTGCACTCCTCGGCTTCTGTGCCTTAATAATGGCTATCTTCCACGTGTCGAGCGAATGTGAGAGGTCGGGGAGTTTTTACATTTACCACCCTAACCAGGTAGGTGAATCGTCTATTTAAACAGTCGGGGATCTTCAGATCTAGATCACACCACCTTCCCACAGCGAGTATCCATTGGAGCGTGCCCGGAAAAATCCATCCCATCATGGCCGGCTGAAGGAAATATGCCCTAGAGGCAATAATAAAGTTATTATTTATTTCCTTATTTCATGATAAATGCTTATTATTTATGCTAGAATTGTATTAACCGGAAACATAATACATGTGTGAATACATAGACAAACAGAGTGTCACTAGTATGCCTCTACTTGACTAGCTCGTTAATCAAAGATGGTTATGTTTCCTAACCATGGACAAAGGGTTGTTATTTGATTAACGGGATCACATCATTAGATGAATGATCTGATTGACATGACCCATTCCATTAGCTTAGCACCCGATCGTCTAGTATGTTGTTATTGCTTTCTTCATGACTTATACATGTTCCTATGACTATGAGATTATGCAACTCCCGTGTGCCGGAGGAACACTTTGTGTGCTACCAAACGTCACAATGTAACTGGGTGATTATAAAGGTGCTCTACAGGTGTCTCCAAAGGTACTTGTTGGGTTGGCGTATTTCGAGATTAGGATTTGTCACTCCGAATGTCGGAGAGGTATCTCTGGGCCCTCTCGGTAATGCACATCACTTAAGCCTTGCAAGCATTGCAACTAATGAGTTAGTTGCGGGATGATGTATTACGGAATGAGTAAAGAGACTTGCCGGTGACGAGATTGAACTAGGTATTGGATACCGACGATCGAATCTCGGGCAAGTAACATACCGATGACAAAGGGAACAACGTATGTTGTTATGCGGTCTGACCGATAAAGATCTTCATAGAATATGTAGGAGCCAATATGAGCATCCAGGTTCTGCTATTGGTTATTGACCGGAGACGTGTCTCGGTCATGTCTACATTGTTCTCGAACCATAGGGTCCGCACGCTTAAGGTTTCGATGACAGTTATATTATGAGTTTATGAGTTTTCATGTACCGAAGGAGTTTGGAGTCCCGTATGAGATCGGGGACATGACGAGGAGTCCCAAAATGGTCGAGACGTAAAGATCGATATATTGGACGACTATATTCGGACTTCGGAAAGGTTCCGAGTGATTCGGGTATTTTTCGGAGTACCGGGGAGTTACGGGAATACGGGAGAAGAAGTATATGGGCCTTATTGGGCTTTAGGGGAGAGGGAGAGGCAGGCCGCCCCCCCCCCCCCCAAGGCCTAGTCCGAATTGGACTAGGGGGAGGGGCTGCGCCCCCTCCTTCCTTCTCTTCCCTCTTCCCCTTCCTTGTATCCTACTCCTACTACATGGAAGGACTCCTAGTTGGACTAGGAAAGGGGGAATCCTACTCCCGGTGGGAGTAGGAATCCCCTAGGGCGCGCCATAGAGAGGGCCGGCCCTCCCCTCCTCCACTCCTTTATATACGGGGGCAGGGGGCACCCCATAGACACACAAGTTGATCTTCGTGATCGTTCCTTAGCCGTGTGCGGTGCCCCCCCTCCACGATATTACACCTCGGTCATATTGTAGCGGTGCTTAGGCAAAGCCCTGCTATGGTTGAACATCAAGATCGTCACCACGCTGTCGTGCTGACGGAACTCCTCCCCAAAGCTTTGCTGGATCGGAGCCCGGGGAGCGTCATCGAGCTGAACGTGTGCCAAGAACTTGGAGGTGCCGGAGTAACGATGCTTGGATCGGTTGGACCGGGAAGACGTACGACTACTTCCTCTACGTTGCGTCAACGCTTCCGCTTCTGTCTACGAGGGTACGTAGACAACACTCTCCCCTCTCGTTGCTATGCATCACCATGATCTTGCGTGTGCATAGGAAATTTTTTGAAATTACTACGTTCCCCAACAGTGGCATCCGAGCCTAGGTTTTATGCGTTGATGTTATATGCACGAGTAGAACACAAGTGAGTTGTGGGTGATATAAGTCATACTGCTTACCAGCATGTCATACTTTGGTTCGGCGGTATTGTTGGATGAAGCGGCCCGGACCGACATTACGCGTACGCTTACGCGAGACTGGTTTTACCGCCATGCTATGCACACAGGTGACTAGCGGGTGTCAGTTTCTCCAACTTTAGTTGAACCGAGTGTGGCTACGTCCGGTCCTTGCGAAGGTTAAAACAGCACCAACTTGACAAACTATCGTTGTGGTTTTGATGCGTAGGTAAGAACGGTTCTTGCTAAGCCCAGTAGCAGCCACGTAAAACTTGCAACAACAAAGTAGAGGACGTCTAACTTGTTTTTGCAGGGCATGTTGTGATGTGATATGGTCAAGACGTGATGAGATATAAGTTGTTGTATGAGATGATCATGTTTTGTTGAAGTTAACGGCAACTGGCAGAAGCCTTACGATTGTCTCATTATTGCATAAGATGCAAGCGCCAAATAATTGCTTTACTTTATCGCTATACGATAGCAATATTGCAAGAGCAATAGTTGGCGAGACGACCACGTGACAACACATTGATATAGATCAAGATGATGGAGATCATGGTGTCATGCCGGTGACAATAGAGATCATGATGGTACTTTGGAGATGGAGATCAAAAGTGCAAGATGATCATGGCCATATCATGTCACATATTTTGATTGCATGTGATGTTTATCTTGTATACATCTTATTTTGCTTATTTCGACGGTAGCTTTATAAGATGATCTCTCACTAAATTTCAAGATAAAAGTGTTCTCCCTGAGTATGCACCATTGCCAAAGTTCGTCGTGCCCAGACACCACGTGATGATCGGGTGTGATAAGCTCTACGTCCATCTACAACGGGTGCAAGACAGTTTTGCACACGCGGAATACTCAGGTTAAACTTGACGAGCCTAGCATATGCAGATATGGCCTCGGAACATTGGAGACCAAAAGGTCGAGCGTGAATCATATAGTAGATATGATCAACATAGTGATGTTCACCATTGAAAACTACTCCATCTCACGTGATGATCGGACATGGTTTAGTTGATTTGGATCACGTGATCACTTAGATGATTAGAGGGATGTCTATCTAAGTGGGAGTTCTTAAGTAATATGATTAATTGAACTTAAATTTATCATGAACTTAGTCCTGGTAGTATTAGCATATCTATGTTATAGATAAATAGCTCGCGTTGTTGTTTCCCTATGTTTGTTTTGATATGTTCCTAGAGAAAAACTATGTTGAAAGATGTTAGTAGCAATGATGCGGATTGGATCCGTGATATGAGGTTTATCCTCATTGCTGCACAGAAAAATTATGTCCTTGATGCACCGCTAGGTGACAGACCTATTGCAGGAGCAGTTGCAGACGTTATGAACGTTTGGCTAGTTCAATATGATGACTACTTGATAGTTTAGTGCACCATGCTTAACGGCTTAGAATCGGGACTTCAAAGACGTTTTGAACGTCATGGACCATATGAGATGTTCCAGGAGTTGAAGTTAATATTTCAAGCAAATACCCGAGTTGAGAGATATGAAGTCTCCAACAAGTTCTATAGCTACAAGATGGAGGAGAATCGCTCAAGCAGTGAGCATGTACTCATATTGTCTGGGTACTACAATCGCTTGAATCAAGTGGGAGTTAATCTTCCAGATAAGATAGTGATTGACAAAATTCTCTAGTCACCATCACCAAGTTAGTAGAACTTCGTGATGAACTATAGTATGCAAGGGATAACGGAAATGATTCCCAAGCTCTTCGCGATGCTAAAATCGACGAAGGTAGAAATCAAGAAAAACATCAAGTGTTGATGGTAGACAAGACCACTAGTTTCAAGAAAAAGGCAAAAGGAAGAAGGGGAACTTCAAGAAGAACGGCAAGCAAGTTGCTACTCAAGTGAAGAAACCCAAGTCTGGTCCTAAGCCTGAGACAAAGTGCTTCTACTGCAAAGGGATTGGTCACTGGAAGCGGAACTACCCCAAGTATTTGGTGGATAAGAAAGGATGGCAAAGTAAACAAAGGTATATTTGATATACATGTTATTGATGTGTACTTTACTAGTGTTCATAGCAACCCCTCAGTATTTGGTACTAGTTCAGTTGCTAAGATTAGTAACTCGAAACGGGAGTTGCAGAATAAACAGAGACTAGTTAAGGGTGAAGTGACGATGTGTATTGGAAGTGGTTCCAAGATTGATATGATCATCATCGCACACTCCCTATACTTTCGGGATTAGTGTTGAAACTAAATAAGTGTTATTTGGTGTTTGCGTTGAGCATGAATATTATTTGATCATGTTTATTGCAATACGGTTATTCATTTAAGTTAGAGAACAATTGTTGTTCTGTTTACATGAATAAAACCTTCTATGGTCATACACACCAACGAAAATGGTTTGTTGGATCTCGATCGTAGTGATACACATATTCATAATATTGAAGCCAAAAGATGCAAAGTTAATAATGATAGTGCAACTTATTTGTGGCACTGCCGTTTAAGTCATATTGGTGTAAAGCGCGTGAAGAAACTCCATGCTGATGGGATTTTGGAATCACTTGATTATGAATCACTTGATGCTTGCGAACCATAAGATGACTAAAATGCCGTTCTCCGAAACAATGGAGCAAGCAACAGATTTGTTAGAAATCATACATACTGATGTATGTGGTCCGATGAATATCAAGGCTTGCAGCGGGTATCATTATTTTCTGACCTTCACAGATGATTTGAGCAGATATGGGTATATCTACTTGATGAAACATAAGTCTGAAACATTTGAAAAGTTCAAAGAATTTCAGAGTGAAGTGGAAAATCATCGTGACAAGAAAATAAGGCGAGTTTGGTCTTCAATTAAAACAATGTGGAATAGTTTCACAAATTCGTGCCACCTGGAACACCACAGCATAATGGTGTGTCCGAACGTCATAGTCGTACTTTTTTAGATATAGTGCAAATCTATGATGTTTCTTACCGATTTACCACTATCGTTTTTGAGGTTATGCATTAAAGACAGCTGCATTCACATTAAAAAGGGGCACCATCTAAGTCCGTTGAGACGACACAATCTGAACTGTGGTTTGGCAAGAAACCAAAGTTGTCGTTTCTTAAAGTTTGGGGTTGTGATGCTTATATGAAAAGGTTTCATCCTGATAAGATCAAACCCAAATCGGAGAAATATGTCTTCATAGGATACCCAAAGGAGACTGTTGGGTACACCTTCTATCACAGATTCGAAGGCAAGACATTCGTTGCTGAGAATGGATACTTTCTAGAGAAGGAGTTTCTCTTGAAAGAAGTGAGTGGGAGGAAAGTAGAAAACTTGATAAGGTAATTGTATCATCTCCCTTATTGGAAAGTAGTTCATCACAGAAATCTATTCTTGTGACTACTACACCAATTAGTGAGGAAGCTAATGATGATGATCATGTAACTTCAGATCAAGTTACTACCGAATCTCGTAGGTAAACCAGAGTGAGATCCGCACCAGAGTGGTACGGTAATCCTGTTCTGGAAGTCATGTTACTAGACCATGACGAACTTGCGAACTATGAGGAAGCGATGATGAGCCCAGATTCCGCAAAATGGCTTGAGGCCATGAAATCTGAGATGGGATCCATGTATGAGAACAAAGTGTAGACTTTGGTTGACTTGCCCGATGATCGGCAAGCCATAGAAAATAAATGGATCTTCAAGAGGAAGACGGACGCTGATAGTAGTGTTACTATCCACAAAGCTAGACTTGTCGAAAAAGGTTTTTGACAAAGTTCAAGGTGTTGACTACGATGAGAGTTTCTCACTCGTATCTATGCTTGAGTCTGTCCGAATCATGTTAGCAATTGCCGCATTTTATGAAATCCGGCAAATGGATAAACAAAACTGCATTCCTTAATGGATTTATTGAAGAAGAGTTGTATACGATGCAACTAGAAGGTTTTGTCAATCCTAAAGGTGTTAACAAAATATGCAAGCTCCAGCGATCCATCAATGGACTGGTGCAAGCATCTCGGAGTTGGAATATACGCTTTGATAGGTTGATCAAAGCATATAGTTTTATACAGACTTGCGGTGAAGCCTGTATTTACAAGAAAGTGAGTGGGAGCACTACAACATTTCTGATAAGTATATGTGAATGACATATTGTTGATCGGAAATAATGTAGAATTATTCTGCAAAGCATAAAGGAGTGTTTGAAAGGAGTTTTTCAAAGAAAAGACCTCGGTGAAGCTGCTTACATATTAAGCATCAAGATCTATAGAGATAGATCAAGACGCTTGATAAGTTTTTTCAATAAGTACATACCTTGACAAGATTTTGAAGTAGTTCAAAATGGAGCAGTCAAAGAAAGAGTTCTTGCCTGTATTACAAGGTGTGAAGTTGAGTAAGACTCAAAGTCCGACCATGGCAGAAGATAGAAAGAGAATGAAAGTCATTCCCTATGCCATGGCCATAGGTTCTATAAAGTATGTCATGCTATGTACCAGATCTATTGTATACCCTGCACTGATTTTGGCAAGGGAGTACAATAGTGATCTAGGAGTAGATCACTAGACAGCGGTCAGAATTATCCTTAGTGAAATAAGGATATGTTTCTCGATTATGGACGTGACAAAAAGGTTCGTCGTAAAGGGTTACGTCGATGCAAGTTTTTGACACTGATCCAGATGATTCTAAGTCTCAATCTGGATACATATTGAAAGTGGGAGCAATTATCTAGAGTAGCTCCGTGCAGAGCGTTGTAGACATAGAGTTTTGCAAAATACATACGGATCTGAATTTGGCAGGCCCGTTGACTAAATTTCTCTCACAAGCAAAACATGATCACTCTTTGGGTGTTAATCACATAGCGATGTGAACTAGATTATTGAATCTAGTAAACCCTTTGGGTGTTAGTCACATGGAGATGTGAACCAATCACATAAAGATGTGAACTATTGGTGTTAATCACATAGCGATGTGAACTAGATTATTGACTCTAGTGCAAGTGGGAGACTGAAGGAAATATGCCCTAGAGGCAATAATAAAGTTATTATTTATTTCCTTATTTCATGATAAATGTTTATTATTTATGCTAGAATTGTATTAACCGGAAACATAATACATGTGTGAATACATAGACAAACAGAGTGTCACTAGTATGCCTCTACTTGACTAGCTCGATAATCAAAGATGGTTATGTTTCCTAACCATGGACAAAGAGTTGTTATTTGATTAATGGGATCACATCATTAGATGAATGATCTGATTGACATGACTCATTCCATTAGCTTAGCACCCGATCGTTTAGTATGTTGCTATTGCTTTCTTCATGACTTATACATGTTCCTATGACTATGAGATTATGCAACTCCCGTGTGTCGGAGGAACACTTTGTGTGCTACCAAACGTCACAACGTAACTGGGTGATTATAAAGGTGCTCTACAGGTGTCTCCAAAGGTACTTGTTGGGTAGGCGTATTTCGAGATTAGGATTTGTCACTCCGAATGTCGGAGAGGTATCTCTGGGCCCTCTCGGTAATGCACATCACTTAAGCCTTGCAAGCATTGCAACTAATGAGTTAGTTGTAGGATGATGTATTACGGAACGAGTAAAGAGACTTGCCGGTGACGAGATTGAACTAGGTATTGGATACCGACGATCGAATCTCGGGCAAGTAACATACCGATGACAAAGGGAACAACGTATGTTGTTATGCGGTCTGACCGATAAAGATCTTCGTAGAATATGTAGGAGCCAATATGAGCATCCAGGTTCCGCTATTGGTTATTGACCGAAGACGTGTCTCGGTCATGTCTACATTGTTCTTGAACCGTAGGGTCCGCATGCTTAAGGTTTCGATGACAGTTATATTATGAGTTTATGCGTTTTGATGTACCGAAGGAGTTCGGAGTCCTGGATGAGATCGGGGACATGACGAGGAGTCTCGAAATGGTCGAGACGTAAAGATCGATATATTGGACGACTATATTCGGACTTCGGAAAGGTTCCGAGTGATTCGGGTATTTTTCGGAGTACCGGGGAGTTACGGGAATACGGGAGAAGAAGTATATGGGCCTTATTGGGCTTTAGGGGAGAGGGAGAGGCAGCCCCCCCCCCCAAGGCCTAGTCCGAATTGGACTAGGGGGAGGGGCTGCGCCCCCTCCTTCCTTCTCTTCCCTCTTCCCCTTCCTTGTATCCTACTCCTACTACATGGAAGGACTCCTAGTTGGACTAGGAAAGGGGGAATCCTACTCCCGGTGGGAGTAGGACTCCCCTAGGGCGCGCCATAGAGAGGGCCGGCCCTCCCCTCCTCCACTCCTTTATATACGGGGGCAGGGGGCACCCCATAGACACACAAGTTGATCTTCGTGATCGTTCCTTAGCCGTGTGCGGTGCCCCCCCCCCCCCTCCACGATATTACACCTCGGTCATATTGTAGCGGTGCTTAGGCAAAGCCCTGCGACGGTTGAACATCAAGATCATCACCACGCCGTCGTGCTGGCGGAACTCCTCCCCGAAGCTTTGCTGGATCGGAGCCCGGGGAGCGTCATCGAGCTGAACGTGTGCCAAGAACTCGGAGGTGCCGGAGTAACGGTGCTTGGATCGGTTGGACCAGGAAGACGTACGACTACTTCCTCTATGTTGCATCAACGCTTCCGCTTCGGTCTACGAGGGTACGTAGACAACACTCTCCCCTCTCGTTGCTATGCATCACCATGATCTTGCGTGTGCATAGGAAATTTTTTGAAATTACTACGTTCCCCAACACCGGCCACCGCAGCTCGTCCTCTCGCCCTCGTAGCCCTAAGCCATGTAGTTGGGAGAAGTGTTATGTTCCCCATAGCCAACTAGTAGAGTTGCAGACCCAGGGGTTTCTCCCTCCTGCATACATGGTCCCCGTCCAAGCCGGACTAGCCACTTATAATGGCGGGGAGCAAGCAGAAAGCTTTCCCAACCCATCCACGGGGGAGCGGGTATGCATCGTCCCTTATTTATTGAGGGGACTCAGATTTCCAATCCATCCATTCCTCGCGGGCTCCTGGAGTTCTATGGCCTCCAGCTGCATAACTTTACTCCCGCCTCCATATTACATATCGGGGGCTATGTTGCCCTTTGTGAGCTGTTTCTGGGCTGCGAAGCTCATTTCGAGCTATGGCAGAGGCTATTCTGCCTCGTGCCCCGTACACAGAAGGGGTCAATATTTCAAGTGGGCGAAGCCGAAATATGGCGCATCGCCAGGACCGGATACCTGTCCGGTACTCCGAAGAAGACATCCAAAGACTGGCCTTCGGAGTGGTTTTATATGGAGGACGTTCCTCTCCCGGACCCTATTTGGATGGGCCTTCCTGAGTTCAACAACGCCCCTTTGAAGAAACGCCATAGCTGGCGCCCTTGGAACCCCCAGGAGGAAGACAACAAGGAGGTCATTTACTTGATGAGCCAGATAAAGACACTGGCCGAATCAGGACTGACAATAATCGAGGTTATGTCAATATGGATAACGCGGGGGGTGCAGCCACTTCAATATCAGGGACAACCCATGTGGCACTTCAATGGAGAAGACGATGCCACCCGCTGCGGCCGTAAAGGTCCGGACTCCACCGCCGCTCTAGCGAAAATACTGTCTGGTTTATATTAGGGAGAGGAAGAGGAGTTCATCTGTATTAAGCCACGGGATGGATTCTCCATGTACAACCCCCCAAACTGGGTGAGCTGCTGCTTTTTACTCCAAACCTTCCCGCTTTCTTTGTCCTAAATATTTACCTTGCTATTTCATAGCAGGAACTATGAAAAGCTGTGAGGGAGATTCATAGGCCATCTCCACAGCTAGAGGACCTTGATTGGGCCCTCGATCCCGGACTCGAAGAAGATCCGGACATATTCGTGGAGCTCATCGACAGGACGTTTTATCAGTTAAGCTGCGACGGCGCCTTGGTGGCCATCACCGCCGATTATCCTGGACTGCTCCCTGGATCGCATGTAAGTAAAACCAGAGTCCCAACTTCTGAGAAGGATCCCCTTTTTCACACTTCACCCACCGCACACGTACGGTGTCTTACAGGGAAGGCCCTCGGGACGCCATGCCGAACCCGCAGCAACTCACCAACAAGGGGCCCGAAACCGGGTAGGCTTAAAAGGGAGGCGGTCAGGACTGAGATGATATCGCAGAGGTATGAAAAAGAACCCTGCTCCGTGGTTATTGTCTTTAAAGTATAATAACGTTCCTGGTTAAAACCAGGAAAAACGCTCGTCGGACCGTATCCGGAGAGCCTGCCGGCCATGCCTCCACCAGTTGGGCTCCAAAGCCAGACTTGGAGGCAGATGCTAATGTGGGGACAACGCCGGATATTCCTCCTACCAAGGATGCGGATAGGCTGTCCACCACAAATTCCGAAGTGGAGAGTGCCATGAAGCACAGGCGTCGCCAGGCCGTACTCCACGACCCCGGTTTTTCTGAAGAGGCGTTTGATGCCTTCAACTCAGGGGACGCGTACATCCGAGGTGCTCAAAATGGTCTTGCCAGAGCCACGAACTAGTATGTAAAGGATATACGGGTAAGAAAATCTGATAACTATATATATACTAGTAGCCCCTGAGACTTGAAATAGTTTGCACAACTGATTTAAGGATCATTACTTGCATAGGTTCTTACTGAGAGGAATACCCAATTGTCTCAAGAGCTGTAGGAGTGCAAAGCCCAGGTACGGGCCGCAGTTGCCAAAATGGAGGAGTCCCAGAAGGCCCCATCTGGTAACACTTGTTCCTATCGAAAAGAATGAAATGTACCGGTTAATATTTGGCTTGCATGCTAATCTAATCAATAGATTCTGCAGATGATACCGGAGTGAATCCGGAGGAGCAATATGCTCAACGACAGCTGAAGGCTGGCGAGCACGTGCTTACACAAGTAAGGTGGGAGAAAAACGATCTCCAAGATGCCAATACCCGGCTGGGTGTTGAACTGAAAGATGTTTGGGCCCAGCTGGCTGACTCCGTAAAGGAGAATAAAAGGCTTCAACGCGGCATTTTCAGTAAGTGCTTGAGCGAACTTCTATAGAATTCGACGAAGAAACCAGCTAACAGAGCTATATCTGTAGGTATGTCGACGGGCCGTCCCGGAGAGGAGATGCCTGGGTCTATGGGAGATCTTCTGCCAGAGCTCTCACAACTGCACAAACAAGTTCGGCAGGTGATGCATGACCTTGCCCAGGCCTTGTGGCCATCCGCCTCCCTGCCAGGAGGCATGGGGGAGCTTGTAGAGATACTCAAGGGAGCGCGGCGGCGCTTCCGATTATGGAAGATATCTGCCTGTCGACAAGGTGCAAGGGAAGCCTGGGCCATGGTGAAGACTCGATATACCAAGGCCGATCCGAACCATATGGCCGAGGTCGGCCCTGTAGGGCCTGACGGGAAAGAGATCCCCGTCAGCTTGGTGTATGGCCAGGTGAAATTAGCCGCAAAGTATTCCCAACAGGATTGTAGGCTAGACAGCCTGTTGGATGGTATAGAAGAAGAATTTAGTCAATCTAAGTGACTGTGTACTTCGAGTGACATATATTGTCCCTAGCCAGATTTTAAATCATTTGTCATGGCGGACCTTTTCGCTTCGACCACCGGACCCGACAGTCCGGAGTGTATCCGAATACCCACTCAGTTATGTAAAAATCGGGGTACGCGTGGAAACCAGGCGTAGGGGTCATAAGTGCTTGAACAGACAAGTACCCAACTAGTTATGTTATATTACATGGATAGTAAGAAACATCTTCCAGGGAGAATAGTTCTATTAAGGGTTCCTTTCCCTGGGTACGCATGCATTAATGTGCATGTCCAAACTGCGACAAGAGACGCATGATATAAACATCTGGGGGTATGTATTCTAATAAGTAAAAAAGTCATCCTTTGTTCGCCGACTGAATATTCCCTTAAGAACGCTAGCTTTAGGCTTCACCCAGTCTGAGGTACACGTCCGGCTGACCCGACAGTAACAATCGTAGAGGTGCTCCCCTTATGCCCTAGCCGAATTAATGGGAACGTAGGGCATAAACACAAGAGCCAGGCAACCCAGCTTGGCCAAAACTTAAGTCATATCGATGCATATAATGGCACAGAAAAGGTGCATGTGTAAAAATAACACATGTGCGGTAGGCATAGAGCCCGGATCATAATTATATTCAGCTTCTGTATAAGAAGCCCCCAGGTATAATGAGCGCGCTTAGCGCGTACAAATTGTGCAATCAAGACAGAGTTTAACCTTTGAAGGCCGCGAAGAAAAAGGAAGAAAGAAAGAAAAATATAGATAACGAATATATATAAAAAATTGTTGAAGGTAAGGAGACGAACACAGAGTCCGGCGCTAGGCATAGAACCTTCGGAGTCTGGCCGCGTTCCATGGGTTTGGCTCGAGCCGATTGTCCGATGCATACCGCGGACGGTACGCTCCACCGGTCAGAACTTTGTCAATAATGAAGGGACCTTCCCATTTGGGTTTGAGCTTGTCCTTTTTCTTCTCTGGTAGGCGTAGAACAAGTTCGCCAACATTATAAGTTTTGGCCCGTACTTCTCTGCTTTGATATCGTCAAGCCTGTTGTTGATAGAATGCGGATCGGGCTTTTGCCACGTCACGCTCCTCCTCCAGGGCGTCCAAATTGTCCTGCCAATCTAGCTCGGCTTCTTTCTCTTCGTACATGCGCACACGAGGTGAGTCATCAATGATGTTGCAGGGCAGTACTGCCTCTGCGCCATACACCATAAACAAAGGTGTGTATCCGGTAGTGCGATTTGGCATGGTCTGATCCCCCATAGTACGGAGTCGAGCTTCTCGACCCAGTGCGTATCTGATTCTTTCAAGGACCGCACTAGTCTGGGTTTAATGCCGCTCATTATAAGACCATTTGCTCGTTCGACTTGACTGTTAGTTTGAGGGTGATAGACTGATGCGTAATCGAGCTTAATGCCCATGTCACCGCACCAAGTTTTTACCTCATCGGCTGTAAAGTTCGAGCCATTATCGGTGTTGATACTATGGGGGACACTGTAGCGGTGTACAACCCCGGATATGAAATCTATCACTAGTCCGGATTCGGCCATTTTAACTGGTTTGGCTTCTATCCATTTGGTGAATTTATCCACCATGACCAATAGGTACTTTTTCTTATGGATTCCTCCTTTAAGGGGTCCGACCATATCAAGCCCCCAGACCGCGAAGGGCCAAGTAATGGGGATTGTTTGGAGGGCGGTAGGTGGCATATGGCTTTGGTTTGCAAAGAGCTGGCAACCGATGCAATGTTGAACGAGGTCCTGTGCGTCTGCTCGAGCTGTCATCCAGTAGAAACCTGTACGGAAGGCCTTACTTACAAGGGCCTGAGCTGCGGTGTGATGGCCGTCGAGTCCAGCATGAATTTCTGCCAAAAGTTGTCGTCCTTCCTCCTCGGAGATGCACCTTTGCAGTACTCCAGTAGCACTTTTCTTATAAAGCTCTCCCTCGTGGACCTTGTAGGCTTTAGACCTCCGCACAATGCAACGTGCCTCGTTTTGGTCCTCAGGGAGTTCTTGCCTATTTAGGTAAGCCAAGAAGGGTTCTGTCCACAGGGCGATGACAGCCATAATCATGTGGGCCGAAGGTGTTATCTCGGTGGTGGAGCCTCCGATTACGTCAGAGTGTTCGGGGTCTGGTGTTGTGGCCGGATCCGGGCTATTGTTGCCGGTCTCCCCTTCCCACACCACGGATGGCTTAAACAGCCTTTCCAAGAAGATATTAGGTGGGACAGGATCGCTCTTAGCGCCGATTCGGGCGAGGATATCCGCCGCTTGATTGTTTTCTCGGACCACATGGTGGAATTCGAGCCCCTTGAATCGAGCTGACCTTTTGAGGATGGCATTGCGATAAGCCGCCATTTTTGGGTCCTTGGCATCAAAATCTCCATTTATTTGAGATATTGTGAGGTTCGAATCCCCACGCACTTCTAGGCGTTGAATGCCCATGGAGACTGCCATCCGGAGACCATGCAACAGGGCCTCATATTCGGCAGCGTTGTTGGAGTCTGTGTATAATATTTGGAGTACGTATTGGACTGTATCTCTGGTTGGGGGTGTCAGGACGACGCCTGCTCCTAGACCCGCCAGCATTTTAGAGCCGTCGAAGTGCATGATCCAATTGGAGTATGCGCCGTATTCTTTAGGGAGTTCGGCTTCTGTCCATTCGGCGACGAAATCGGCCAGTACTTGTGACTTAATGGCTCATTGTGGTTTGTATGATATGTCGAACGGGAGGATCTCAATAGCCCATTTAGCAATCCGGCCCGTGGCATCGCGGTTGTTTATAATGTCATTGAGTGGAACCTCAGAGGCCACCGTAATTGAACACTCTTGAAAGTAGTGTCGTGGTTTTCGAGATGCCATGAAGACCGCATATGCTATCTTTTGATAATGTGGGTACCGGGAGTTGCATGGAGTGAGGACAGTAGATACGTAGTATACCGGCTTTTGAAGCGGGAACTTATGTCCGACCGTTTCTCGTTCGACGACGAGCACCGCGCTTACAACCTGGTGTGTTGTCACTATATATAACAGCATTGGTTCGCCGATATTTGGCGCGGCCAAGATTGGGTTGCTGGCCAAGGCAGCTTTTATTTCTTCCAATCCGGACATAGTCGCGTCCGTACACTCAAAGTGTTCGGTGTGCCGAAGAAGACGATAAAGAGGTAATGCCTTTTCTCCCAGTCGAGAGATAAAGCGGCTTAAGGCAGCCACGCATCCAATTAATTTCTGGATTTGCTTGAGGTTTTTTGGGATAGCCAACTGTGACAGAGCTTGCACTACTAGGAAAAGGGCTATAGATGGAAATGACACTAATGGCGCACCAGCCATGTGGTGCGCCATTACTATATACTAATGGCGCACCATCTGTTGGTGTGCCATTAGTGTGGAAGACACTAATGGCGCACCAGGCACACGGTGCGCCACTAGTAACAAAATGTTTTTTTCATTTTTTCAAACATACTAATGGCGCATCCGGGCAGAGTGTGCCATTAGTAGTTAGAACTACTAATGGCGCACCAGCCGTAGAGTGCGCCACTACTGTATTTTTTTTTACTTTTTTGCAAAACTACTAATGGCGCACCGTTTCATAGTGCGCCATTACTAGTTTAAACTAGTAATGGGCACTTTTTTTACTTTTTGATATCATGAATATTTTTAAATTTCATGGGCACTTTTTGAATTCATGAATATTTTTTCAAATTTGATGATATTTCTTCATATTCCATATGAAAAAATATTGAATATTCATGAGGACACTTGATCTCGATCCCCCTCCCTCTCGATAGCTATCCTCCTTGCCAGATCCCCCTCACCGCCGAGCATCCCCCCGCACCCTCCCCCCCCCCCCGCTCCACCGCCGCCGACGACCCCCCGCACCCTCCCCCGCTCCACCGCCGCCGATGACCCACCGCACCCTCCCCTGCTCCACCGCCGCCGACGACCCCCCGCACCCTCCCCCGCTCCACCGCCGCCGCCGATGATATTTTCAAATAACAAATTTGATGATATTTTTTAAAAACTTATTACTGTTTTTATAAAAAATTATTACTGTTTCATATTCATTTTCTAAAAAATAATTATAAAAAATTGTAGACTACAATTGTTGTTAAACAACAATTATTACTGTTTTTATAAAAAAATATTACTGTTTCATATTCATATTCATTTATTAAAAAATAATAATAAATATACTAATGGCGCACCGGCCTGGTGGTGCGCCATTGCTATCTAAAAAAAGATTTCTAATGGCGCACCGGCGGTGGGTGCGCCATTGCTATCTAAAAAAAGATTTCTAATGGCGCACCGACGGGTGGTGAGCCATTAGTAAGCTTCCCCCTATAGCTAAGTCCTCCCTCTCCCTCGCCAGAGATCCCCTTTCGTCCCTCTCTCCCTCGCCAGACCCACGACGCCGCCGCCCCGACCCCCGCCGGACTCCACCCCCGCCGCCCACGCGCCCCCACCCCCGCCGCCCCCACCGCCCTCGCGCCCCCGCGCCCCACCCCTGCCGCCCTGACCCTCAACATCTTCGCCTTCCTCCTCGCTGTCGGCGCCGAGCAACGACGCAGCACCGTACGCCCCCCCCCCCCCCCCGACCCTCCTCCTCCCATTCCCCTCCTCCTCCTCCCCTTGCTCCCCGCCTGCGCCGGGGCTGACGGCCCCTTCTCTGTCTCGCAGGGCAAGGTCTCTGGCACCTCTACGACACTGACGCCTCCACCGTCTAGGGCGTCTGCGCCTTCTTCCACCTCCGGCCACCGCGGCCTCACCGTCGATCCCCGCATGAGCTCGCCATCGTCTTCCTCTCGGTGAGCTGCACCGATTCCCCTCCCCCCCCTTCTGTTAACTGGACATTGTCAGGTTTAGGTTTTAACTGAAAAAGTTTAGATTCAGAAACATTGTTGGACTGATAGGAAGTTTGTTGAACAGAGCAATCTACACCTGTAATTTCTACTGTTATGCCTCTGTTGATTGTGATCTCTGCACATGTTTAATGTCTATGTTGTTGTGCGGCTGTTATGTGTGTCAATGTCGGTGAGCTTGTGTTATGCACTTCTGCGTTTTGATGTCCCCCCTTACCTTAGTTTTTTCATCTCACTAGTGCTTTTCATTGTATTGGTCCTTTTCATTTTTGTCAAAGAGGCCCCGAGTTCTCTCTTCACTTGTGTGGTGATTGTCTTGGTCCTTTTCATTTTTGTCATGGCATTCTTGAGGTGCTGATGTGTCTGAGGGCATGAACCATGATCAAGTTGAGTTTAGATTTCATTAGATTAGATGGATTATCATGCCTTGTGTCCTGATAGTTGGATATTTGAGTAGTATTGTCAACAGTAATAACTTTTACATGTTTGCATTGCTTCCAAGAGTAACAGCAGGTGCTTATGACAGCTTTACGAGATCTACTCATCTCTAATCATGCTACTCAAGGATGGGAACCGTAGGCATCTCTATATATTTTTTTAGTGTCCTTTATTGGTAGTTCTATGGTGTAGTCCAGATGAAACCAATTGCATGCATTGAGAAATAGAGTATTAAAACAGGACTTGACGTGGTTTTCCACTTAGCTATCTGAATTCAGAAAAAACATAGCTTTTGCGGTCTCTGAGGCAAAACTTGCTACTCCATATACAACTAATACTACTACTAGACAAGATACTACTCCATATACTACTAATACTACTACTGTATTTCATTTCAAAGTTCAAAATGCTGGTACTGAGATTTTCATTTCCAATGAGTGATGTTTTTCCTAGCAGTAGAAAAAACATAGCAACTTCTCTATTTTTATAAAGTTGTTCTTATATGGGTGAAACTTCACTTGTTTTTAGGCTAGTGCAGGGTGTTGCTTCTTCTGTATGGGCCAACTATGTCACAAATAAATTGTTCCTTCTTCTGTATTGGACAAGTAATGACTTTTAAAGATGATGATCATCTTGCTAGTTTGCTGGGTTTTGTCTCCGACCATTGTGTCGTGATGAATTTGCAGGTACCCCGAGAGGCCCTTGAGTTTGCCGGAATGTCGATTAACTTCTGTATTGTCCTATTTTAGCTTAAATAGGGTATTTAGGTCCTGCCTAATACTGATGATCATGTGCTAAGAACAATTAAGTAGGGTTGGTTCAATGACTATCAAGATGATGATCGTATGACTTGTTATGAATAACGAGTAGAAGTTGTATGATGATGATTAGTAGGACTTGTTAGGATTAGTATTACTTCCGACAAACTCGATACTCGCGGTCTCTAGACTTGTAATGTTTTATCTTTGTTCGGTCTTTTGAATTCGGAGACTAATATGATGAATTGTATTCGGAGACTAATCTTCTATTGTATTCGATGAATCTGCTATTGCTGTGTGCTACTGTCTATATTCCGCCAAATAATATATTTTGTAACCTGTGCAAAAATCAAAAAAGTAAAAAAACAAATATTCATACTAATGGCGCATCACCACAAGGTGCGCCATTAGTATGCCAAAGGATACTAATGGCGCATCAAGACAGAGTGCACCATTAGTATGACAAAGCAGATGGTTACATATGGCCCCCCGGGAGGCATACTAATGGCGCATGGTGTTACATACTAATGGCGCACTTCCTGGTGCACCATTAGTAAAAAATTCTAGTGGCGTGATACTAATGGCGCACTGGTAGTGCGCCATTAGTAGGCAAAACCGGTGCGCCATTAGTAGGCCTTTTCCTAGTAGTGTTGGATTTTAGCCGAATCCGCTTCAATTCCTCTGTTGGAAACAATGAAGCCCAAGAGCTTTCCGGCGGGTACGCCGAAAACGCATTTTTCCGGATTGAGCTTAATGTCATATGTTCGGAGATTGTCGAACGTGAGCCTCAAGTCGTCTATCAAAGATTCGATGTGTCTGGTTTTAATTACCACATCGTCTACGCATGCCTCCACTGTTTTGCCGATTTGTGCTTCCAGGCATGTCTGAATCATGCGTTGATAGGTCGCACCGGCGTTTTTGAGCCCGAAAGGCATGGTGTTGAAATAGAAGGGGTCGTATGGGGTAATGAATGCCGTTGCGGCTTGATCAGGCTCCACCATCTTGATTTGATGGTATCCAGAGTATGCGTCAAGGAAACACAACGAGTCGTGTCCTGCGGTAGCATCGATAATTTGGTCGATGCGGGGGAGGGGGAAGGGATCCTTGGGGCAAGCTTTGTTAAGGTCCTTAAAATCGACACATATGCGCCAGGATTTGTCCTTCTTTGGTACCATCACCAGGTTTGCTAGCTAGTCCGGATGTTTTATTTCTCTGATGAATCCGACCTCGAGTAACTTGGCTAGTTCTTCTCCCATGGCTTGTCGCTTGGGTTCGGAGAAACGCCGAAGAGTTTGCTTGACCGGCTTGTATTCCTTTAGAATGTTTAGGCTATGCTCGGCCAGCCTGTGTGGGATGTCTGGCATATCTGAAGGATGCCAGGCGAAGATGTCCCAATTCTTGCGTAAGAACTCCCGCAGCGCGGCGTCTGTTGTGGGGTTCAGTTGTGCCCCGATGGATGCTGTTTTCTAGGGTCCGTTGGGTGGACCTGGAATTTGACTATTTAGTCCGCTGGTTTAAAAGAGGTGGACTTGGGTCTTTTGTCGAGTATCACATCGTCCTTGTCCACTGTAGAGCGCAGCGTAGTTAGTTCTTCAGCCGCGAGGGCTTCGGACAATGCTTCGAGGGCCAGTGCAGCGGTTTTGTTTTCCGCGCGGAGTGCTATGTCTGGATAACTAGCTAGAGTGATGATTCCATTGGGCCCGGGCATCTTGAGCTTCATGTACCCAGAATGGGGTATAGCTTGGAAGATCGTGAATGCCTCTCACCCTAGAAGGGCGTGGTATCTGCTGCTAAACGGGGCCACTTGGAATGTGATTTCTTCGGACCTGTAATTCTCCGGTGTGCCGAATACCACATCTAGTGTGATTTTTCCCGCACATCGTGCCTCCTGACTAGGGATGATTCCTCTGAAGGTCGTGCTGCTTTGCTCAATGCGGCTCTTGTCTATTTCCATTTTTCTAAGAGTCTCCTCATAGATGAGGTTTAATCCGCTGCCACCGTCCATGAGTACTTTAGTAAGCCGGAAGTCGTCCACAATTGGACTAAGGACCAAAGCGGCTAGAGCTCGAGCTGTGCGGAATTGAGGTTCGTCACTGGCATTGAAGGTTATGGCTGTGTCGTTCCATGGATTTATCGTTGCAACGTGACAGACTTCGGCGAGGCTGCGAAGTGCCCGCTTGCACCTATTGTTTGAGGCGAAAGTCTCAAAGACTGTCAGTACTGTATTGTTATTTTCCGCGGGAGGGTGCTCTGCGGTATTGTTGACGAGGAGATCCTCGCCGCTCCTGGCCACCTGCCGGAGTATCCAACATGCTCTAAGGTTGTGTGTTGGCATGGTATCCGATATACTGTGAATTTTGCATGGCCCATTGAGCCATCCCTCCAATATGGTTCCGCGCCCTATAGTGGGTTTTGGCTTCTTTGTAATTGGATTGGGTGACTTACGAGAGTACACCCTTTTAGTTCGGACAGAGGGTTTAGTTAGAGCCGGAGGATCCCAGAATTGTGTTTGGGATTTCCAAGTGCTTTCCATCGCACAGTACTTCCGTACTATGGACGCCAAGTCAGCGAAGTGTGTTATATCACGGCGACTTATGGCGTTGAGGATTCCCTTGTCCGTGCAATTTTTGCAAAAGAATGAAATTGCGTCTTCCTCGCGATAGTCCTTCGCCTTGCTTATTGCATGGAGGAATCTGGCCCAATAGTGATGTACTGTCTCTTGGGGCTCTTGTCTAATATGGGAAAGATCACTTATGTGAGGGTGGGTGGGTAGATTTAAGTCCAAACCCTGGCCCGGTCTGAGACCCAAAGGAGTTTCTGAGCTTGGTAGTTCAGGCTCTGGGACGTTGCCCAATGGTACTAGCCCGCTGTTCGATTCCAGGTTCGAAGCTTGGGCCATGTCCTCCCGTAGACGAGTATCCACTCGGAGAGCTCGGGAATCCGGACATAGTTTGTCCTCAAAATAGAGGAAGAATCGCTGCATCTCTCCTCCACCACCGCTATCTGATGGGTAACCAGCGGAGAGTTAATCTCCCTTTGGTCGGGTTTAAGCCCGATCCGATCATAGTCCATTGCGACTCCCAAGGCGGCGATGTGATCCAAGAGATTGTTCAAAGAAGAGAGCTCCATTGGATCCATCTGCTCAGTTAATCCCGAGCCGATGTGGAGGCTGTTTTTTATGACCCGAGAAGTCATCGTCGGCGCGACGGCCGATGGGGCGGTCATGACGAAGCCGCCTAATCGGAGAGTTTGGCCTATAGCCAGGGCTCCCCCAGAGGTAACGTTGTACCTGACAACAAGGCGAGCCATCAGGCCTTACCATGACGGCACAGTGGAACTCTCAATGAAAGCACCAATGTCGGTGTCAAAACCGGCGGATCTCGGGTAGGGGGTCCCGAACTGTGCGTCTAAGGCGGATGGTAACAGGAGGCGGGGGACACAATGTTTACCCAGGTTTGGGCCCTCTCGATTGAGGTAATACCCTACTTCCTACTTGATTGATCTTGATGATATGAGTATTACAAGAGTTGATCTACCACGAGATCGGAGAGGCTAAACCCTAGAAGCTAGCCTATGGTATGATTGTTGTTGTCCTACAGACTAAAACCCTCCGGTTTATATAGACACCGGAGGGTCTAGGGTTACACAAAGTCGGTTACAAGGGAGGAGATCTACATATCCGAATCGTCAAGCTTGCCTTCCACGCAAAGGAGAGTCCCATCCGGACACGGGACGAAGTCTTCAATCTTGTATCTTCATAGTCCAACAGTCCGGCCAAAGTATATAGTCCAGCTGTCCGAGGACCCCCTAATCCATGACTCCCTCAGTCCTCCTTAGTCCCTCCACATCGTGGATGTGCAACAACCCCTCACGTATCTCAATGGTTTGATGGTGTTGTAGCACCTCCACGAGGTAGGGGTTGATGACCTTCTCGAAGAACTTGTCCTTGGGGGCACTTGAAGATGCCATGGCGACCTAGATCTGTCAGAAAAACAACTCGAAACAAAGACAGAGGATTTTTGTGTGATACGGTGGTCAAAACCTTCGGGAGATTATATAATGAATTTTTACTGACTAAAAGAAGTATCGTCCAAGAAAACGGAGTTCGGAGAGCACACGAGGTGCCCACGAGGCAGGGGGCGCGCCTAGGGGGTATGGCGCGCCCTCCACCCTCGTGGAAGCCTTGTGTCCTTTCCGGTCTGCTTCTTATTTTCCTATTTTCTTAAATATTTCAAAACGGAGAAAAAATTTCCGTTAGAACTGTTTTGGAGTCGGTTTACTTACCGTACCACGTACCTATTCCTTCTTAGAGTCTGAAACGTTCCAGAAAGTGTCCCTTATGTATTCCTCCGGGGTTACGATTTCAATAATATTAGTTTCAACATTTATGGGATTACCTGAGATATAATGTTTGATTCTTTGGCCGTTCACCACCCTCGGATTTGTGCCTTCAAAGTTGTTGATTTGTATGGCACCAAAACGATAGACCTCCTCGATAATGTAAGGACCTTCCCATTTAGAGAGAAGTTTGCCCGCAAAAAATCTTAAACAAGAGTTGTATAACAATACATAATCACCTACATTGAACTCACATTTTTGCATCCTTTTATCATGCCATCTTTTAACTTTTTCTTTAAACGGTTTGGCATTCTCATAGGCCTGGGTTCTCCATTCATCAAGTGAGCTAATGTCAAATAACCTCTTCTCACCGGCAAGTTTGAAATCATAGTTGAGCTCTTTAATAGCCCAATATGCCTTATGTTCTAATTCAAGAGGTAAGTTACATGCTTTACCATAAACCATTTTATAAGGAGACATAGCCATAGGATTTTTATATGCAGTTCTATAAGCCCATAATGCATCATCAAGTTTCTTGGACCAATTCTTTCTAAATCTATTAACAGTCTTTTGCAAAATTAATCTGAGCTCTCTGTTACTCAATTCTACTTGACCACTATACTATGGATGATATGGAGATGCAATTCTATGATTAACATCATACTTAGCAAGCATTTTACGAAAGGCACCATGAATAAAATGTGAACCACCATCCGTCATTAAGTATCTAGGGACTCCAAACCTCGGAAAAAATAACTTATTTAAGCATCTTAATAGAGGTGTTATGATCAGCACTACTAGTTGGAATAGCTTCTAGCCACTTAGTAGCGTAATCAACAGCAACTAAAATATGTGTGTACCCATTAGAGGAAGGAAAAGGTCCCATATAATCAAAGCACCAAACATCAAATGGTTCAATAACGAGTGAATAATTCATAGGCATTTCTTGACGTCTACTAATATTACCAATTCTTTGACATTCATCACAAGATAAGACAAACTTACGGGCATCCTTGAAGAGAGTAGGCCAATAAAAACGGATTGCAATACCTTATGTGCAGTTCTATCTCCCGCATGGTGTCCTCGATAAGCTTCAGAGTGACACTTGCGTAGGATATGTTCATGTTCATGCTTAGGTACACAACGTCTAATAACACCATCTACTCCTTCTTTATAAAGATATGGGTCATCCCAGAAGTAATGTCTTAAATCATAGAAAAACTTTTTCTTTTGCTGGTATGTGAAACTAGGTGGTATAAATTTAGCAACAATGTAATTAGCATAATCAGCATACCATGGAGTATTACGAGAAGCATTTATGACAGCTAGTTATTCATCAAGAAAGCTATCATCAATAGGTAGTGGGTCATCAAGAACATTCTCTAACCTAGACAAGTTGTCTGCAACAGGATTCTCATCTCCCTTTCTATCGATAATATGCAAATCAAATTCTTGTAGCAGGAGAACCCATCTAATAAGTCTAGATTTAGCATCTTTCTTTTCCATAAGATATTTAATAGAAGCATGATCAGTGTGAATAGTTACTTTAGAATCAACAATATAAGGTCTGAACTTATCACAAGCAAATACAACTACTAAGGATTCCGTTTCAGTAGTAGCATAATTTCTCTGGGCATTGTCTAGAGTTTTACTAGCATATTGAATAACATATAATTTTTTATCAACTCTTTGTCCTAGAACAGCACCTACAGCACAATCACTAGCATCACACACGATTTCAAATGGTAAATTCCAATCATGTGGCTGAACAACAGGTGCAGAAATCAAGGCTTTCTTAAGTATTTCAAATGCTTCTACACAATCATCATCAAATAAAAAAGGAATATATTTTTGTAATAGGTTAGTGAGAGGTCGGCAAATTTTTTAGAAGTCCTTAATGAACCCCCTAACAAAACCGGCATGACCAAGGTAACTTCTTATACCTTTGATGTCCTTGGGACACGACATCTTTTCAATAGCATCAACTTTAGCTTTGTCAACTTCAATACCTCTTTCAAAAATTGTATGCCCCAAGACAATACCTTCATTAACCATAAAGTGGCACTTCTCACAATTCAAGACAAGGTTAGTTTCTTCACATCTCTGCAAAACTCGATCAAGGCTGCTCAAGCAATCATCAAAAGAGGATCCATAAATAGAGAAACCATCCATGAAAACTTCACAAATCTTTTCACAAAAGTCAGAGAATATAGCCATCATGCATCTTTGAGGTAGCAGGTGCATTACATAAACCAAAAGGCATATGTCTATAAGCAAAGGTACCGAAAGGGCAAGTAAAAGTAGTCTTTTATTGATCATCAGCTGACACGGGTATTTGAGAGAAACCAGAGTAACCATATAGAAAGAAAAAATGTGTATGTTGGGATAATCTTTCTAGCATTTGATCAATGAAAGGCAATGGTAATGATCTTTTTTAGTAACGTTATTTAATTTGCGGAGATCAATCACCATCCTATAACCTGTAATAATTCTTTGTGGAATCAATTCGTCTTTATCATTAGGAATGACAGTAATACCTCCCTTCTTAGGTACACAATGGATAGGGCTTACCCACTGACTATCAGCAATGGAATAAATTATACCTGGTTGAAGGAGCTTTAATATTTCCTTTATTATCACTTCTTTCATCTTAGGATTTAGCCGTCGTTGGTGATCAATAACTGGTTTGGCGTCTTTCTCCAAATTTATTTTGTGTTGGCATAGAGTGGGACTAATGCCCTTAAGATCATCAAGAGTATATCCAATAGCAGCACGGTGCTTCTTCAGAGTTTTCAATAATCTCTCTTCTTCATGCTCTGAAAGGTTAGCACTAATAATAACATGATATATCTTCTTTTCATCAAGATAAGCATATTTAAGATTATCAGGCAATGGTTTAAGCTCAAACATGGGATCACCCTTGGGTGGAGGAGGATCCCCTAGGATTTCAAGAGGAAAGTTGTGTTTCAAAATAGGTCCTTGTTTAAAGAATACTTCATCTATTTCCCTTCTTTCATTCATATACATATCATTTTCATGGTCTAGCAAATATTGTTCTAAAGGATCAGTAGGAGGCACGGCAATAGAAGCAAGACCAATAATTTCATCTTCACTAGGCAATTCTTTATCATGGGGTTGTCTACGAAATTTAGCAAAATTAAACTAATGAGACATATCCCCTAAACCAACAGAAACAATATCCTTATTGCAGTCTATCTTAGCATTAACAGTATTCAAGAAGGGTCTACCAAATATAATGGGACAAAAGTCATCTTGTGGGGAACCGAGAACAAGAAAATCAGCAGGATATTTTACTTTCCCACACAAGACTTCAACATCTCTGACAATCCCAACTGGTGAAATAGTATCTCTATTGGCAAGCTTAATTGTAACATCTATCTCTTCTATCTCAGCAGGTGCAATATCATGCATAATTTCTTTGTATAAGGAATGAGGTATTGCACTTGCACTAGCACCCATATCACATAAGCCATGATAGCAATGATCTCCTATTTTATAGAAATAACAGGCATGCCTACAACAGGTCCATGTTTATTTTTAGCATCAGGTCTAGCAATTCTAGCAGCTTCATTGCAGAAGTAAATAACATGTCCATCAATATTATCGGCCAAGAGATCTTTAACCATAGCAATTTTAGGTTCAACTTTATTTTTCTCAGGGGGTTTAGGTGTCTTAATATTACTTTTGTTAACCACGGTTGAAGCTTTAGCATGATCCTTTATTCTAATAGGGAAAGGTGGTTTCTCAATATAAGCAGTAGGAACAACAGGATCATCATAAGTGATAGTCTTTTCTTCAACTTTAATAGGTGCAAATACTTTTTCTTCAATGGGAGGATTATATTTAAACCACTTCTCCTTAGGGAGATCAGCATGAGTAGCAAATGATTCATAGAAAGAAGCTACTATCTCAGATTCAAGCCCATATTTAGTGCTAAATTGACGGAAAGCATCGGTATCCATAAAAGAATCAAACTTAGGTGTTATACCTGACTCCTTACCTTCGTCGAGGTCCCTATCTTCAGAGTTGCGTTTAATTCTTTCCAATAAATCCCATTTGAATTCAATAGTCTTCATCATAAAAGATCAAGTACAAGAAGTGTCGAGCATGGAGCGATTACTGAGAGAATGCCGAGCATAAATTTTTTGAATAATCATTTCTCTTGAGACCTCAGGATTGGGGCATGAATATAACATTGACTTAAGCCTACCCCAAGCCTGAGTGATTCTTTCTCCTTCGCGAGGCCAAAAATTATATATATAATTACGATCACGATGAACAAGATGCATAGGATAAACTTCTGACGAAATTCCAATTTCAATCACTTGTAGTCCCATGATCCCATCATCACATAGCCTATACCATGTCAATGCCTCTCCCTTCAAAGATAAGGGGAAGAACTTCTTCTTGATAACATCCTCGGGCATACCTGCAAGCTTAAATAATCCACAAACTTCATCCACATATATTAAGTGTAAATCAGGATGCAATGTTCCATCTCCTGCAAAAGGAATAGCTAGCAGTTTCTCTATCATACCCAAAGGAATTTCAAAGTAAACATTTTCAGTAGGTTCAGTAGGTTGAGGAGCAACTCTTTGCTCTGCTGGTCGGGGTGAAGATACCCCAAACAAGCCCCTCAAAGGATTATGTTCCATAGTAACAAGTGACAGTAAATTTCAGCACACTATATAAATTTTTCCTTGCCAAATTCCACCTACCAAAGGCGCTTCACTCCCCGGCAACGGCGCCAGAAAAGAGTCTTGATGACCCACAAGTGTAGGGGGTCTACCATAGCTTTTCGATAAGTAAGAGTGTCGAACCCAACAAGGAGCAGAAGGAAATGATAAGTAGTTTTCAGTAAGGTATTCTCTGCAAGCACTGAAATTATCGGTAACAGATAGTTTTGTGATAAGGTAATTTGTAACGAGTAGCAAGTAATAAAAGTAAATAAGGTGTAGCAAGATGGCCCAATCCTTTTTGTAGCAAAGGACAATCCTGGACAAACTCTTATATGAAGGAAAGCGCTCCCGAGGACACATGGGAATTATCGTCAAGCTAGTTTTCATCACATTCATATGATTCGCATTCGGCACTTTGATAATTTGATATGTGGGTGGACCGGTGCTTGGGTACTGTCCTTACTTGGACAAGCACCCCACTAATGATTAACCCACATTGCAAGCATCCGCAACTACAACAGAAGTATTAAGGTAAACCTAACCATAGCATGAAACATATGGATCCAAATCAGCCCCTTACGAAGCAACACATAAACTAGGGTTTAAGCTTCTGTCACTCTAGCAATCCATCATCTACTTATTAATTCCCAATGTCTCCCTCTAGGCCCAAACAATGGTTAAGTGTCATGTAGTCGACGTTCACATGACACCACTAGAGGGATGACAACATACATCTGATCAAAATATCGAACGAAGACCAAATTCACATGACTACTTATAGCAAGACTTCTCCCATGTCCTCCGGAACAAACGTAACTACTCACAAAGCATATTCATGTTCATAATCAGAGGGGTATTAATATGCATAATGGATCTGAACATATGATCTTCCACCAAGTAAACCAACTAGCATCAACTACAAGGAGTAATAAACACTACTAGCAACCCACAGGTACCAATCTGAGGTTTGGATACAAAGATTGGATACAAGAGATGAACTAGGGGTTGAGATAAGATGGTGCTGGTGAAGATGTTGCTGGAGATTGACCCCCTCTTGATGAGAGGATCGTTGGTGATGACGATGGTGATGATTTCCCCCTCCCGGAGGGAAGTTTCCCCAGCAGAACAGCTCTGCCGGAGCCCTAGATTGGTTCCGCCAAGGTTCCGCCTCGTGGTGGCGGAGTTTCTTCCCCAAAGCCTTCTTATGATTTTTTTCGTCGACGAAAGACTTGATATAGCAGAAGATGGGCATCGGAGGGCCACCAGGGAGCCCACGAGGCAGGGGGGCGTGCCCAGGGGGGTAGGGCGCGCCCCCACCCCTGTGGCCAGAGTGTGGGCCCCCTCTGGTGCCTTTTCTGCTCAGTATTTTTTATATATTCTGAAACGTGCTCCCATGAAGTTTCAGGACTTTTAGAGATGTGCAGGATAGGTCTCTAATATTTGCTCCTTTTCCAGCCCAGAATTCCAGCTGCCGGCATTCCCCCTCGTCATGTAAACCTTGTAAAATAAGAGAGGATAGACATAAGTATTATGACATAATGTGTAATAACAACCCATAATGCAATAAATATCAATATAAAAGCATGATGCAAAATGGACGTATCACATAATCAGCATACCATGGAGCAGTGCGAGAAGCATTTATGACAGCTAATTGTTCATCAGGAAAGCTATCATCGATAGGTAGTGGGTCATCAAGAACATTCTCTAACCTAGACAAGTTGTCTGCAATGGGATTCTCAGCTCCCTTTCTATCAATAATATGCAAATCAAATTCTTGAAGCAAGAGAACCCATCTAATAAGTCTAGATTTAGCATCTTTCTTTTCCATAAGATATTTAATAGCAGCATGATCAGTGTGAATAGTTACTTTAGAATCAACAATATAAGGTCTGAACTTATCACAAGCAAATACAACTGCTAAGAATTCCTTTTCAACAGTAGCATAATTTCTCTGGGCATTGTCTAGAGTTTTACTACCATATTGAATAACATCTAATTTTTTATCAACTCTTTGTCCTAGAACAGCACCTACAGCATAATCACAAGCATCACACATGATTTCAAATGGTAAATTCCAACCAGGTGGCTGAACAATAGGTGCGGAAATCAAGGCTTTCTTAAGTATTTCAAATTCTTCTACACAATCATCATCAACAAAAGGAATATCTTTTTGTAATAGGTTAGTTAGAGGCCAAGAAATTTTAGAGAAGTCCTTAATGAACCTCCTATAAAAACTGGCATGACCAAGGAAACTTCTTATACCTTTGATGTCCTTGGGACACGGCATCTTTTCAATAGCATCAACTTTAGCTTTGTCAACTTCAATATCTCTTTCAGAAATTTTATGCCCCAAGACAATACCTTCATTAACCATAAAGTGGCACTTCTCCCAATTCAAGACAAGGTTAGTTTCTTCACATCTCTGCAAAACTCGATCAAGGTTGCTCAAGCAATCATCAAAAGAGGATCCATAAACAGAGAAATCATCCATGAAAACTTCACAAATCTTTTCACAAAAGTCAGAGAATATAGTCATCATGCATCTTTGAAAGATAGCAGGTATTACATAAACCAAAAGGCATACGTCTATAAGCAAAGGTACCAAAAGGGTAAGTAAAAGTAGTCTTTTCTTGATCATGAGCTGCCACAGGAATTTGAGAGAAACCAGAGTAAACATCTAGAAAACAAAAATGTGTATGTTTGGATAATCTTTCTAAAATTTGATTAATGAAAGGCAAATGGTAATGATCTTTTTTAGTTGCTTTATTAAATTTGCGGAAATCAATCACCATCCTATAACCTGTAATAATTCTTTGCGGAATCAATTCATCTTTATCATTATGAACGAAAATAATACCTCCCTTCTTAGGGACACAATGGACAGGGCTTACCCACTCACTATCAGCAACGGGATAAATTATACCTGCTTCAAGGAGCTTTAATATTTCCTTTCTTACCACTTCTTTCATCTTAGGATTTAGCTTTCGTTGGTGATCAATAATTGGTTTGGCGTCTTTCTCCAAATTTATTTTGTGTTGACATAGAGTGGGACTAATGCCCTTAAGATCATCAAGAGTATATCCAATAGCAGCACGGTGCTTCTTCAGAGTTTTCAATAATTTCTCTTCTTCATGCTCTGAAAGGTTAGCACTAATAATAACAGGATATATCTTCTTTTCATCAAGATAAGCATATTTAAGAGTATCAGGCAATGGTTTAAGCTCAAACACGGGATCACCCTTGGGTGGAGGAGGATCCTCTAGGATTTCAACAGGCAAGTTGTGTTTTAGAATAGGTCCCTGTTTAATGAATACTTCATCTATTTCCCTTCTTTCATTCATATACGTATCATTTTCATGGTCTAGTAAATATTGTTCTAAAGGATCACTAGGAGGCACGGCAATAGAAGCAAGACCAATAATTTCATCTTCACTAGGAAATTCTTTATCATGGGGTTGTCTATGAAATTTAGCAAAATTAAACTCATGAGACATATCCCCTAAACCAACAGAAACAATATCCTTATTGCAGTCTATCTTAGCATTAACAGTATTCAAGAAGGGTCTACCAAATATAATGGGACAAAAGTCATCTTGTGGGGAACCGAGAACAAGAAAATCAGCAGGATATTTTACTTTCCCACACAAGACTTCAACATCTCTGACAATCCCAACTGGTGAAATAGTATCTCTATTGGCAAGCTTAATTGTAACATCTATCTCTTCTATCTCAGCAGGTGCAATATCATGCATAATTTCTTTGTATAAGGAATGAGGTATTGCACTTGCACTAGCACCCATATCACATAAGCCATGATAGCAATGATCTCCTGTTTTACAGAAATAACAGGCATGCCTACAACAGGTCCATGTTTATTTTTAGCATCAGGTCTAGCAATTCTAGCAGCTTCATTGCAGAAGTAAATAACATGTCCATCAATATTATCGGCCAAGAGATCTTTAACCATAGCAATTTTAGGTTCAACTTTATTTTTCTCGGGGGGTTTAGGTGTCTTAATATTACTTTTGTTAACCACGGTTGAAGCTTTAGCATGATCCTTTATTCTAATAGGGAAAGGTGGTTTCTCAATATAAGCAGTAGGAACAACAGGATCATCATAAGTGATAGTCTTTTCTTGAACTTTAATAGGTGCAACTACTTTTTCTTCAATGGGAGGATTATATTTAAACCACTTCTCCTTAGGGAGATCAGCATGAGTAGCAAAGGATTCATAGAAAGAAGCTACTATCTCAGATTCAAGCCCATATTTAGTGCTAAATTAACGGAAAGCATCGGTATCCATAAAAGAATCAAACTTAGGTGTTATACCTGACTCCTTACCTTCGTCGAGGTCCCTATCTTCAGAGTTGCGTTTAATTCTTTCCAATAAATCCCATTTGAATTCAATAGTCTTCATCATAAAAGATCAAGTACAAGAAGTGTCGAGCATGGAGCGATTACTGAGAGAATGCCGAGCATAAATTTTTTGAATAATCATTTCTCTTGAGACCTCATGATTGGGGCATGAATATAACATTGACTTAAGCCTCCCCCAAGCCTGAGTGATTCTTTCTCCTTCGCGAGGCCAAAAATTATATATATAATTACGATCACGATGAACAAGATGCATAGGATAAACTTCTGATGAAATTCCAATTTCAATCGTTGGTAGTTCCATGATCCAATATCATCACATAGACTAAACCATGTCAATGCATCTCCCTTCAAAGATAAAGGCAAGACCTTCTTCTTGATAACATCATCGGGCATACCTGCAAGCTTAAATAATCCACAAACTTCATCCACATAGATTAAGTGTAAATCGGGATGCAATGTTCCATCTCCTGCAAAAGGATTAGCTAGCAGTTTCTCTATCATACCCGAAGGAATTTCAAAGTAAAGATTTTCAGTAGGTTCAGTAGGTTGAGGCGCAACTCTTTGCTCTACTGGTCGGGGTGAAGATACCCCGAACAAGCCCCTCAAAGGATTATGTTCCATAGTAACAAGTGACAGCAAATTTCAATACACTATATAAATTTTTCCTTACCAAATTCCACCTACCAAAGGCGCTTCACTCCCTGGCAACGGCGCCAGAAAAGAGTCTTGATGACCCACAAGTGTAGGGGATCTATCGTAGTCTTTTCGATAAGTAACAGTGTCGAACCCAACGAGGAGCAGAAGGAAATGATAAGCAGTTTTCAGTAACGTATTCTCTGCAAGCACCGAAATTATCGGTAACAAATAGTTTTGTGATAAGGTAATTTGTAACGAGTAGCAAGTAATAAAAGTAAATAAGGTGTAGCAAGATGGCCCAATCCTTTTTGTAGCAAAGGACAATCCTGGACAAACTCTTATATGAAGGAAAGCGCTCCCGAGGACACATGGGAATTATCGTCAAGCTAGTTTTCATCACATTCATATGATTCGCATTCGGCACTTTGATAATTTGATATGTGGGTGGACCGGTGCTTGGGTACTGTCCTTACTTGGACAAGCACCCCACTAATGATTAACCCACATTGCAAGCATCCGCAACTACAACAGAAGTATTAAGGTAAACCTAACCATAGCATGAAACATATGGATCCAAATCAGCCCCTTACAAAGCAACACATAAACTAGGGTTTAAGCTTCTGTCACTCTAGCAACCCATCATCTACTTATTACTTCCCAATGCCTCCCTCTAGGCCCAAATAATGGTGAAGTGTCATGTAGTCGACGTTCACATGACACCACTAGAGGGATGACAACATACATCTCATCAAAAGATCGAACGAATACCAAATTCACATGACTACTTATAGCAAGACTTCTCCCATGCCCTCGGGAACAAACATAACTATTCACAAAGCATATTCATGTTCATAATCAAAGCGGTATTTGTATGCATAATGGATTTGAACATATGATCTTCCACCAAGTAAACCGACTAGCATCAACTACAAGGAGTAATTGACACTACTAGCAACCCACCAGTACCAATCTGAGGTTTGGATACAAAGATTGGATACAAGAGATGAACTAGGGTCTGACATGAGATGGTGCTGGTGAAGATGTTGATGGAGATTGACCCCCTCCCGGTGAGAGGATCGTTGGTGATGACGATGGTGATGATTTCCCCCTCCCGGAGGGAAGTTTCCCCAGAAGAACAGCTCTGCTGGAGCCCTAAATTGGTTCCGCCTCGTGGCGGCGGAGTACTTCATATAGTAGAAGATGGGCATCAGAGGGCCACCAGGGGGCCCACGAGGCAGGGGGCGCGCCCAGGGGGTTAGGGCGCGCCCCCCACCCTCATGGCCAGGGTGTGGGCCCCCTCTAGTATTTTTTTATTAATTCCAAAAATGACTTCCGTGAAGTTTCAGGACTTTTGGAGCTGTGCAGAATAGGTCTCTAATATTTGCTCCTTTTCCAGCCCAGAATTCCAGTTGCCGGCATTCCCCCTCTTCATGTAAACCTTGTAAAATAAGAGAGAGTAGGCATAAGTATTGTGACATAATGTGTAATAACAACCCATAATGCAATAAATATCGATATAAAAGCATGATGCAAAATGGACGTATCAGCCATCTTCATCATCCCGGCGCTCTCCATGACGAGGAGGGAGTAGTTCACCCTCGGGGTTGAGGGTATGTACCAGTAGCTACGTGTTTGATCTCTCTCTCTCTCTCTCGTGTTCTTGATATGGCACGATCTTGATGTACCGCGAGCTTTGCTATTATAGTTGGATCTTATGATGTTTCTCCCTCTCTATCTTCTTGTGATGAATTGAGTTTTCCCTTTGAAGTTATCTTATCGGATTGAGTCTTTAAGGATTTGAGAACACTTGATGTATGTCTTGCATGTGCTTATCTGTGGTGACAATGGGATATTCACGTGATCCACTTGATGTATGTTTTGGTGATCAACTTGCGAGTTATGTGACCTTGTGAACTTATGCATAGGGGTTGGCACACGTTTTCGTCTTGAATCTCCGGTAGAAACTTTGGGGCACTCTTTGAAGTTATTTGTGTTGGTTGAATAGATGAATCTGAGATTGTGGGATGCATATCGTATAATCATACCCGCGGATACTTGAGGTGACATTGGAGTATCTAGGTGACATTAGGGTATGATTATATGATATGCATCACACAATCTCAGATTCATCTATTCAACCAACACAAAGAACTTCAAAGAGTGCCCCAAAGTTTCTACCAGAGAGTCAAGACGAAAACATGTGCCAACCCCTATGCATAGATTCCCAAGGTCACGGAACCCGCAAGTTGATCAACAAAACATACATCAAGTAGATCACGTGAATATCCCATTGTCACCATAGATAAGCACATGCAAGACATACATCAAGTGTTCTCAAATCCTTAAAGACTCAATCCGATAAGATAACTTCAAAGGGAAAACTCAATCCATTACAATAAGGTAGAGGGGAGAAACATCATAAGATCCAACTATAATAGCAAAGCTCGCGGTACATCAAGATCGTGCCAAATCAAGAACACGAGAGAGAGAGAGAGAGAGAGAGAGAGAGAGAGAGATCAAACACGTAGCTACTGGTACATACCCTCATCCCCGAGGATGAACTACTCCCTCCTCGTCATGGAGAGCGTCGGGATGATGAAGATGGCCACCGGTAATGGATCCCCCCTCCGGCAGGGTGCCGGAACAGGGTCCCGATTGGTTTTTGGTGGCTACAGAGGCTTGCGGCGGCAGAACTCCCGATCTAGGTTATTTTCTGGAGGTTTGGGGATTTATAGGAGACGTTGGCGTTAAGAACAAGTTAGGGGGGGCCCACCAAGAGTCCACGAGGCACAGGGGCGCGCCCCAGGGGGTGGGCGCACCCTCCACCCTCGTGGGTTCCATGAGACTTGATATGTCTCCAACGTATCTATAATTTTTTATTGTTCCATGCTATTATATTATCTGTTTTGGATGTTAATGGGCTTTATTTGACACTTCTATATTATTTTTGGGACTAACCTATTAACCGGAAGCCCAACCCAAATTGCTGTTTTTGCCTATTTCAGTGTTTCGTAGAAAATGAATATCAAACGGAGTCCAAACGGAATGAAACCTTCGGAAACGTGATTTTTGGAACAAATGCGATCCAAAGGACTTGGAGTGGACGTCAAGAAACGAACGAGGCGGCCACGAGGTAGGGGGCGCGCCTACCCCCCTGGGCGCGCCCTCCCCCTCGTGGGCTCCTCGTGGCTCAACCGACCTACTTCTTCCTCCTATATATGTTCACATACCCCGAAAACATCCAGGAGCACCACGAAACCCTATTTCCACCACCGCAACCTTCTGTACCCAAGAGATCCCATCTTGGGGCCTTTTCCGGAGCTCCATCGGAGGGGGCATTGATCACGGAGGGCCTCTACATCAACTCCATGGCCCCTCCGATGATATGTGTGTAGTTTACCTCAGACCTTCGGGTCCATAGCTAGTAGCTAGATGGCTTCTTCTCTCTCTTTGGATCTCAATACAAAGTTCTCCTTGATTCTCTTGGAGATCTATTCGATGTAATCTTCTTTTACGGTGTGTTTGTCGAGATCCGATGAATTGTGGGTTTATGATCAAGTCTATCTATGAACAATATTTGAATCTTCTCTGAATTATTTTATGTATGATTGGTTTACCTTTGCAAGTCTCTTCGAATTATCAGTTTTGTTTGGCCTACTAGATTGATCTTTCTTGCAATGGGAGAAGTGCTTAGCTTTGGGTTCAATCTTGCGGTGCTCGATCCTAGTGACAGAAAGGGAAACGTCACGTATTGTATTGTTGCCATCGAGGATAAAAAGATGGGGTTTATATCATATTGCATGAGTTTATCCCTCTACATCATGTCATATTGCTTAAGGTGTTACTCTGTTCTTATGAACTTAATACTCTAGATGCATGCTGGATAGCGGTCGATGTGTGGAGTAATAGTAGTAGATGCATGCAGGAGTCGGTCTACTTGTCACAGACGTGATGCCTATATACATGATCATACCTAGATATTCACATAATTATTTGCTTTTATATCAATTGCTCGACAGTAATTTGTACACCCACCGTAATACTTATGCTATCTTGAGAGAAGCCACTAGTGAAACCTATGGCCCCAGGGTCTATTCTCCATCATATAAGTTTCCAATCTACTTTATTTTGCAAACTTTACTTTCAATCTATATCATAAAAATACCAAAAATATTTGTCTTATTATTATCATCTCTATCAGATCTCACTCTTGCAAGTGGCCATGAAGGGATTGACAACCCCTTTATCGCGTTGGTTGTGAGGTTCTTATTTGTTTGTGTAGGTATGAGGTGACTTGCGCGTGGTCTCCTGCTGGATTGATACTTTGGTTCTCAAAAATTGAGGGAAATACTTACGCTGCTTTGCTGCATCACCCTTTCCTCTTCAGGGAAAACCAACGCAGTGCTCAAGAGGTAGCAGGACTCCCCTCCGGTAACTCTTCGTTCCAATATTTTTATATTTTCCAGAAAAAATCTCCATTGATTTTCAGCGCATTCCGAGAACTTTTATTTCTGCACAAAAACAACACCACGGTAGTTCTGCTGAAAATAACGTCAATCCGGGTTAGTTCTAACCAAATCATACCAAAATCATGTAGGAATATTATAAACATGGCATGAATACATCAAAAATTATAGAGACGTTGGAGATGTATCACACTCCAGTGCGTCTTCGGGGTGGTTCGTCAGCGCTTGTCCCTCCTGGCGATGGCGCCGCCGTGGCGGGACGGATCACGTTGGGGTCCATGTTGGTGTTGTTGGGTCCCCTGGCGCTCCAAGAGGCGCGCGAACTCGCCGGGGCCTCGCGTGCGCCTCTGCCACGACCTGAGGCGTGGGAAAGGAGCAGATGGGCGGTGTACCTCTGCAGGCAGCGTCCAGCAGTTCGACCACGCGCTCCAGCAGCGCATCACGGACGCTCTCCGCCAGCCTCCATCGCAGCAGCTCCCGCGCCACGATGAGCACGGCTCTCATGTTAGCCTGCTCCCATCGGGTGTGCGGTGTCGTTGCCGCAGCATAGCCCGAAGATCGCGTGGCGGCGCACGTGCGCCACAGCATGAGGGCGGAGGGTGCCGGTCCGCCCCCGCGTCCGGCGGTGTTCGGCGGTGTGCGGGCCGCCTGGAGTGCGGAGTTGAGGTCTTCTTGGGCGGACGGCGCCGCCCGGACGGGCCAAGCAGCCCAATGGTCGGCGTGGGTCCTCGAGTCATCTGACATCGGAACCGCGGGGCGTTGACGGGTCGATTGGCGGAAGAGGGGCTTCGCCGCACCCCTACCAGGCGCGCCAAATGTCGGATTACGGGTTCCAGCAAACCCTTGTGAGGTTCGAACTCTGGGGTGCGCACGAAGAACACTCTCTCCCCGACTCGCACGCTCAACGATTCCACGACCTAACTCGACAAACCCAAAGAACACGAGACACGGAGGTTTATACTGGTTTGGGCCACCTTGTGATTCCACGACCTAACTCGACGAACCCAAAGAACACGAGACACAGAGGTTTATACTAGTTTGGGCCACCTTGCGGTGTAATACCCTACTCCATTGTGTGGGTGGATTGCCTCGAGGGGCTGAGGATGAACTAGTACAATAGATGAATAGCCTTAGGAGGTGAGGTGTTCTTGGGCTCGATGAGCTGGTGAACTCATCCGGGTGGAATCAATCTGCCCCCCCCCCTCCATGGTGGTGGCTAAGTCCTATTTATAGTGGCCTTGGTCCTCTTCCCAAATGTAGGCGGGAAGGGATCCCGCAACAGCCAATTTTGAAGGGAGACAACTAGTGCAAGCTCCAGCAAACCCTTGTGAGGTTCGAACTCTGGGGTGCGCACGAAGAACACTCTCTCCCCGACTCACAAGCTCAGCGATTCCACGACCTATCTCGACGAACCCAAAGAACATGAGACACGGAGGTTTATACTGGTTCGGGCCACCTTGTGGTGTAATACCCTACTCCATTGTGTGGGTGGATTGCCTCGAGGGGCTGAGGATGAACTAGTACAATAGATGAACAGCCTCAGGAGGTGAGGTGTTCTTGGGCTCGATGAGCTGGTGAACTCGTCCAGGTGGAATCAATCTGCCCCCCCCCCTCCATGGTGGTGGCTAAGTCCTATTTATAGTGGCCTTGGTCCTCTTCCCAAATGTAGGCGGGAAGGGATCCTGCAACAGCCAATTTTGAAGGAAGACAACTAGTGCAAGCTATCCTGACAAAAGGTGGTCTTCGCCTGCCAAAGGCTCTAGTGGTGATGCCGTTGTGGGCTCCGTGACGACCTCCGCCCTGTCGTCCTGGCGGTCTTAGTCTTGTTGCACCGATATGGAAACCTTTGCCTGATGCCTCGGGACCCCGCGCCTGCGCTTGCCGCCTTAGCACCAAAGAGGAAACTGGTACACTGCGCCCGCTGGCGCCCGCCTGGCCTTGGTCGTCATGGCTCACGTCACGTGAACCTCGTGAGGTGCTCTCTGCATAGATATCTCTACTCCTCAGGAGCCAGCCTAGAGAGGCTGCCCCTAGGAGGGTCTTGGTGTTGTCCGTCTCGCGAGGCTTGGCCCCTCACGAGGGTCTTGAGTTGTTGCCGCTGAAGATGGGCCATACCAGGCCGCTGGTGGATCCACGCTCTGGGCCGCATGCAGGCAAGTCTGGGCACCCCCGGTCCCAACGCCGACAACAGCAAAAGATCTGTAGAATTAAGAGAGGACGAGCAACTTACGCATCTTATTTGACCTCCACGCTTTGAATTATTAGGTTCGACCTTTTTCGCTTGCTTGATGTAGCGTGGAGCTTTAATCTAGAGAACCTAGTGAGTAATGCACTATATTGATTTGACTTAAGATGCTTTGATGTGGCACACAAAAGGGAATTTTGGTCCAATATGTTACGCTTGATATGGGTTACAATGCATTTTGCCTTCTTACCTATTGCTCGAGACTGCTAGGGAAACTCCAGATTCTAGAAATGCTCACCATCCTATAAGTACGAGTATTTCTTTTAAAGACTACATTAGGTACAAATATAAAGAAATAGCCCATTTAAAGTAGTTTCATAATCATTTCATCAATAAATACAAAAACTATGCATTTTAGGATTCCAACAAAACATGAGTGGCTCACTTGTTATTGATGCAATAATGTATAGTTGATGATTCTGGGTCGCAACAGTCTTTAAAAGAAGTATTATAACCCAACACAATAGAAGCCAAAGAGTATTTAAAATATCTAGCAGTTAGCAGTTGAGTCGTCAATTCAACCACACTTGAAACAATGCTTGTTTGAAAGAATTATTAGTAGCAATGACAATACGGTGAATGGAGTGGAGTACGTGGCAAAACAGTATCACAGCAGCAAAAATGCCCGACAGCTGCCAAATACAAGTAACTTTAAAGAAAGCAACAATAGTATCAAAACGTAAGCACATGGATGACTATTTGGGACGTTGCATGGATGATTTCTAAACACAAAAGATAATTCACTAGCGTCAAGAAAAAAGGCATCGATCACTGTGAGAGCTATTGCAAGATATACGCTCTGCTCGCTTGAAAAAACTCCCTCGCGCTTACTTTCTAGGCTGGCCCATTGGTTGCTCGTTTCTTGTCCTCAATCGCTCAGAATGATTGTTGTACTGGTTTTTGTTCTGGTTTTTTGTGGGTTTTCTTTTGTTTTTTCTTTGTTTCTTCATGGTTTTCTTTGTTTTTTCTATTTTCGTGACTTCTTTCACCGTTTTCTTTGTTTCTTTTTTCATTTTTAACTTTTAACTGTTTTTCTTTATTTCTTTTTCTACAATTTCTTTCGGATTTCTTTGTTTCTTTTCTTGAGTTTAATGGTCGTCCTTTCTTTTTCTTGTTTTTTCATCACTTTTTTCTTTGCTTCTTTCTTGAATATTTTTTTAGGTTAGGTTTCCTTGTTTTTCTTTCTTGGTTTTTATTGCTTATTTCTTTGTTCAACACATGTATACTTTTTTTTCAATACACAACGTACAGGTTTAGTGTATACGTCAAACATGTTATAGATACACATTGAACATTTTTCAAAACATCATTTGTGTTTTTCTAGATAAAAGTTTTACTTTTTTGAATATATGGTCAACATTTTTCAAATACCTAGTGAACATTTTTTAGTGGTAATAAGTATTTTCACATATGGTGAATATTTTCATAACATCAGGAACATTTTTATATACATGTTTAACATTTGTAAAGAAAATTGACATTTACTATATATATGGTTTTTTATGTTTGCTTTTTTTTCATGTCCGTTGAACATTTTTTTTGAATACATGATCAACATTTTCTCATACATGTTGTTTTTTATACATTTTTTGATACATGACAAACTTTGTTTCTATACACATTTATGATTATTTAAATGCTCAATTTACATCTTTCATATATTTGATTAAGTGTTTTCAAATTCTTGATTGACATGTTTCAAATACATGATCAACTTTTTACATACACATTGTATATATTTTTGTATACAAGAAAAGCTTTTTTATACATATTTAACATTTTTCAAATGCTTGATTAAAAGTTATTCAATATTTAAGTGTAAATTTTGTTTGTAATATATATTTTAGGGAAGTTGGAGTATAAATATTTTTTAAAAAAATAAAGCAAAAAATAAAATAAAAATATGAAAAAAACAAAGGGAGTTCCGGCTTCGAGCGTGTCTGGGCCGGCCTTCGGGCAAGGCTGCACTATGTTTCGCTATAAGCAAGACCCCAACGCCTATTGGCACCCTCAGCGCCGGTTAAAAGGCAACTCAACAAACCGGCGCACACCGTCTGCGTCCTGAGCCCGGCCCATTTTTTTAACCTTCAAAAATGTTGCTTCGAAGTAGGAACCTCAATGTTTCCTTCCAAACGCATTAACCAACTCGGAGGGCTCACATTCTGCTCCTACTAATACTTCTTTTGCTCATGTTCTGCGCCTTCGTGACTCAGGTTTTTTCGGTTTTATTTTGGCCGCTTTTCTTCTTCTTCATTTTTCTTTTTCCTTATCTCTTTTATTTTATTTTATTTTCCCTGTTTTAAATTTATGAACTTCTTTTTCAGTCGTGACCTATTTATTTTATTTGTGAACTTTTTTCAAATTCCTGAACTTTTTTGAAATGCATGAATATTTATCAAACTCACAAACACCTTTCAACTTTAATGATTTGTTTTAACCTGTGAAGGTTTTTCAAGTTTATGAACTTTTTCTTCAAAATCTATGAAGTTTTTTCATTTGTCATGGACTTTTTCGAATGTCATGAACTTTTCTAACTTTTCTAAACTTTTGTGAAATTCATGAACTTACTTTTAAATGTCATGAACTTTTAAAGATTCACACACTTTTTAAAAATTAGTGGACTATTTTCAGATTAATGAAATTTGTCGAATTCACAAATTTTATTCAAATTTGTGATGTTCCTTTTCAGATTCATGAACTTGCTTCACATTTAGCACTTTATAAAATTAGCAAACCTTTTCCAAATTCATGAACATTTTTGTACTTTATAAAATTAGCGAACCTTTTCCAAATTCATGAACATTTTTTCAGAACATATGATTTTTTCAATATTTCTGAACTTTTTGAAATGTCATTTTTCCAAAGTTCGTGAATTTTTCAAAATTTTGATTTTTTTTCAAATCCATGAACTTTTTCTCAAAGGCCTGAAGTTTTATTCGTAAAATTTAAAATTTTCATACTTTTTGAAAACGATAGCAATGTAGTACAATAGATAATAATCATTGGCCATGTAGTATAGCAGTTTTTTTTCTTTGAGGCAAGTGCTCCCTCCGTTCCGAATTACTTGTCGTACAAATGGCTACGACAAGTAATTCAGGACCGATGAAGTAGTACACTAGATTGTACTATAGGTTTTTTAAGAGAAGGTCGTACTGTAGGTAACAAGGAAAGATAAACCAGCAAACTTGAGGATGTGAACATGCGGGAGAGGGAGGTGGCCTATTGGGCCGCAGCTCGCGAACAAAGCTAGCTAGCATCAGCTATCCTTTTCAGCGCCTGAAGCGCCACATAGGAGCTCTCAAGCGAGGCCGGCGCGCCCATCAAGGTGATGCTCTGCGGCAAGAACTATATGCATATACCCAAAAATGGGCCGACCCAGAGCATCACCTTGAGGGAGCTTAGATTTTCATTAACTCAAAAATGAAGCATCAAGACGATATAAACATAATGGGTACACATATCTGGTCTTTGCATAGTTAGAATGCATACAACCAACACCAACGCATGTACATACGCAAAAAGCCACTATTAAATGTATCGCCCTCACTTGCAATGAAATGCTTCGACTATTATGCATGTACGGAAAATGAAATACCATCTCATATCACATAGAATTCATACAAAAATATCGAACACAAAATATTTTCTTCAGGAGAAGAGAAGGTCGGTAGAACCAAAATAAAGGAAAGATTTTTTTTTTGTTTTGACATGTCTGCTCTAAAACTGTTGCTGGCTTAGGGCATCTCAACGACAACCCGCAAAAACCTCCCGCATCCGTCCGCGGATAGGGGGGCAGTCTCGGGACACGGATGCGGGAGGTCGACACCCAACGCTAGCCGCATACATTTTGACAGCAACTCAAACCAACCGGACGAAATTCGTGCAAACACGACGAATTCTGATATAAACGCGACGGATTCCATTGAAAGTAGGATAATTTATTCATAAAACAGGACGATATTTCATCCGATGAACTAAAACCTAAAACTAAAACCCTAAATTATCCTATACTTCACGGTGACCTCATAGCCAATGTCGGGCTGGCCAGCTGCTCCTCCTCCATCATCGTTGCTCGACCCGCCGTCTGAGTCGTCGTCGTTGGGCTTGGCGCAGCAGAAGGTGGTGGCACCGCGACAGGGCTTTCCGGCAGCTACCTGGCGCTCGTGGATGATCCTCTCCGCCTCCTCCTGCCCATGCACAGTGCGGCCGCGTCCATCGAGGACGTGGACTGGGTGAGAGGGCGGCGGTCGTTGGAGGCGGCGTCCTCGATGGCGGCGGCGGTCTCGGCGAGGGAGCATTCCTCGTCGTACCTGGCCATCTCCTCATTGAGGCGGCAGAGACGACGCTTAGCCGTCTTCGACATCGTCACAAAGCGGTCCAGGGCTAAGGCGTATGCCAGGTCTGGGTCCGCCATGATGTGTGGCGGCGGGACGTCGGAGTCCGTGAACTAGGATCAGCGCGTGGCGTTGCGCCTGTCCCGTCAGCGCTGCTCCTGGTCGGCGTACTCCTGCGCAGTCATGGCGCTCCGTGACGACGACGATGAGGAGGAGCAACCGCGGAGGTAGTGCAGAATGCGCCCACGCGCATTGGGCAGGGGGACGGCGACGATCGGCGCTCCTTCTTGACGACGCGGCAAGGCGGGGACGAGCGACGCTCCACTTTGATGGCGCGCCAGGCGGCGGCAAGTGCCACTCTTCTTTCATGGTGCGTCGGGATGGCAACCATAGCCGATCTTCCTTGACGGGGCGTCCGATTTGGACGCTGCTGTTGCGCTGGCGGCGGAGAGTGTGGAGGGGATGCCGGCTCCCGCTTCACGGGGAGGAGCGCCCCCGGTGGCGGAATCGGGCCGTTGGTGTGGACGACGGAGCGACGGAGCATCAGCTCCATCTGTTCCTCGAACTCCGCGTCAATGTCAGCGTAGACCTGGCCCGACACCGCTAGCGCGGACTACGGCGGTCGCGACTACTGGTCCTCCTCGTCACCGGAGGAGATGAAGATACCCGCCCGCGTCGAGTCGCCGCCAGCCGACGAGCATGACGACCCCAGAGTCGGAGGGCGACGTCTCACGAGCCGCCAGATCCCGCCCCGGAACCCCCTGCCGGCGCCGACGCCCAAGACTTGCCCATTGTCGAAATGTGTAGTGGGTGTGGCGAGGAGGAGGAAGAAGGAGGAGGAGGATGCAATATGGACGGCGCCGGAGCACGGCTTAAATAGCCGCGGCCAGGCCATGCGAAGGGCCGGTCAGCCACTTCAATGTGGTGCAGCGGTCGAAGTTGGTTCCTCGGAAACCTGCGTCCGCATTGAACCGGCGGCTACCGATACAGGTCGCCGTTGGATGGCTTTCGTGGTCCGGACAGTCCGGTCCAAACGATTGCAAGAGGTTTACAGATCTACCTTGGAGATGCCCTTACAACTCGAGATTATAAACCTGCAATACCATGCGGCACACACACATGCACGAAGGCTCTATAGCACTCATCTACTCCCTCCGTTCCATATTAGTTACCGCTCAAACAGATGTATCTAATATTAAAATACGTCTAGATACATCCGTTTCGACGACAACTATCTAGATACATCCGTTTCGGCGATAACGGAAGAAGTACAACTGTACATACACCTTACATCCACCAGCAATCAATCCATGATATTTTACAGGATCATCCGCACACAAAATCGCTGCTAGCATACACACGTTACAAGTGCACACCACTCACGTCCCACCCGCGCGCACACACAAAAAACCCTACTCCTCTTTTCACAAGGATCAAACGGGGCACAACAGCAAAAAAAACATGGAACCTTGGTGCATGCATTCCTTGGTGTTCACGAGAAACCGACTGTTTTCCCAGCAGCCACACGAAGAGCGTCCACTCTTTTATTTTAGACAAGGAAGAGCGTCTACTCGAGCATGAATATCGTGCGGAGGTACGATCGGTCCAGCGTGAGCCTGAACTCGAGCATGAATAATTTAGTCCCACATCGGCCTATTTAGTTCGCACAGACCAAAATAAAAGGAGAGCTCTCGCAACTCTATCGCTGGGCTTTGTCGCGATAGTCTGTCACCCAAGCTCATTTGTGGGGGAGCAAAAGTTAGTCACAGATCTTGCTGGGCCTTGTGGCTCGGGGGCCTGTTACCCAAGAACATTTGTGGGGGGAGCAAGAATCAATCTGTGCACTAACTTTTTAATATTCTACTAGACATTTTAATGTGATTTTTTAGGTTTTGCTAAAGCACATAAAGATGTGCTCTAGGTATTGCATATCTAAATCCTACATCATTGATTTTAGATGGAGATCCATGCAGGTATTTTTTTTCTTTCTTTTTTTATGTTTTTAAATTATTTAGATGTGCAATAGTTAAGGCATATCTAGATGTGGCCTAAACACATCATTTTACAAAGTATGAACTTTCAATAAGAAAATTATCTCCCGGTCCTTCGCCTTGTGCGCTCGCGCAAGTACGACAAGGCATCCACGCCTCTTGTCGGCGCAGCCGTAGACCGGCTTCGTCTTCTGTAGCCTTAGGCCACTGTGATTTTTATGGGTTTGCTAAAGCACATCACGATATGACCTAAGTATTGCACATCTAAATTCTACATCATTAATTTTAGTTGGAGATTCATGCGGGTATTTTATTTTTTCTCTTTTTATATTTTTAAGTCATTTAGATGTGCAACTAAGGCATATCTAGATGTGCCCTAGACACATCATTTTACAACGCATGAACTTTCAATAAAAAAATTATATTATCTCCTGGCCCTTTGGCTTGTGCGCTCGCGCGAGTATGACTAGCTGACTAGGAATCCATGCCTCCCATCGGCGCCGCCGTCATAGTGACACGGTGGATCTCGGCCCTTGCCGGCAGGAGGGTCCTACTTTTTAGGTGCTTTTTGTGTTTGTCTAGGCCTCTAGGATACATGTCCTGTTTAGGAGACAAGACGATGACTTCCTGAATTGGAATTTCTCCCTGCCTAGCCCCGTTCTGGCGATGCATCTAGCATCGTCAGAGGGCGTGTGGAGATTTCTCTCCGACGGATCTCGTGGGATTCGGCCGGTGTTTGTCTTTGGTGTCTTCGTTCGTATGTGTTCGTGTGTCTTCAGGTTGGATCCTTTATATATACGCTTCTCCACGTCGGCGGCTGTTGCTGTTCTGGAGCGCTGATCCTATTCGGGCTTAGCACGACGACTTCCCGACTGTGTACTACAACAAGGTTTTCCCGGCTTTAGTGATGGAAGGGTAATGACGGCTCTAGTGCTTGTTATTGTCGCTATATGGTCTATGAACCTGCATGAATTTTTTACTTCTAGTGTTCTTTGTACTGTCTTGACAATTGATGAATAGCTTGGAAGTCCCCCCTCCCCACCCCCCAATTTTTTTAATATATTAAGCATGTACTTTTTTTCTTTACAAAGTATGTCCAATTTTTACGTAGCAAGATAAATATTATCTTTAATTCTCATTATAATGCCGAATCAAATTTATGCATGATGGTTTTCTTATCACGGCGGTGATTTATCATGTGTGAAGATCTTGATGACAAGAAAGCATCCATAGAATTAATAGAGGACAAGCAATTTAGGCATCTTGTTTGACCTCCACGTTGTGAGTTATTAGGTTCGGCGCTTTTCGCTTGCTTGATGTAACATGGAGCTTCAGTCTGGAGAACCTATTGCTCGAGATTGCTAGGATGACTCCAAATTTTGAAAATGCTCACCATCCTATAAGTACGAGTATTTCTTTTAAAGACTACACTTGGTAAAAAATATGAAGAAATAGCCCATTTTAAGTAGTTTCAGAATCATTCCTTCAATAAATACAAAAACTATTCATTTTAGGATTTCAACAAAACATGAGTGGCTGAATTGTTATTGATGCAATAAGTATAGATGATGATCCACAAACGTAGGGATCGCAATAGTCTTCGAGAGAAGTATCACAACTCAAATTTATTGATTCGGCACAGTAGATCCCAAAGAGTATTTAAAAACTTAGTAGTTAGCGGTCGACTTGTTCATTCAACCACACATGAAACAATGCTTGTTTGCAAGAACTATTAGTGGCAATGACAATACGGTGAATGAAGTGGTGTACCTGACAAAGAGTATCACAACAGCAAATTTACTCGCAGTTGCTGAGTACAAGTAACTTTAAAGAGAGCAACAATAGTATTAAACATAAGCATAGGGATGAATATTTGAGACGTTGTGTGGACGATTTCTGGGTCACACTAGCGAAGAAAGAGGGCATCAATCGCCGACAGAAGAAAAAAATACTCCCTCCGTACTCCACATATTAAATTTGACTGAAGTCAAACTTCATAAAGTTTGACCAAGTTTATAGAAAAATATATGTACATTTACATTAACAAATCTATATGATGTGAAGGTATATTTAATAATCAATCTAATGGTATTGATTTGTTAATGTGTATGTTAATATTTTTTTCTATAAACTTTGTTAAAGTTTACAAAGTTTGACTTTGACCAAAGCTAATATGCGGAGTAAATAAAAACGGAGGCATCGCTCGAAGAAATCCATCGCGCTTCATTTTGGGCCAGCCCGTTTAGCGGTTCGCTTGTTTATTTTCCTCGCTCGCTTGGAACGATGGTTGTACTGGTTTTTGGTCTAGTTTTATCTGGTTTTCTTTCTCTTTTCATATTCTTTAGTTTTTTCTTTGTTTCTTATGGTTTTACTTGTTTTTTCTGCTTTCTTTATTTTTTAGGTTTTCACTATTTTTATTTCTCTCATTTTCTACAATTTCTTCCGGTTTTCTTTATTTCATTTCATTTCCTTTCTTTGAATTTTTTTCCTTTTTTCTCTGTTTTTGATACTTCCGTTCTGTTTCATTAGTTTTATTTTTTATTTTTTTATTGATCGGTTTTCATTTATTTTTATTTTTCTATTTGTTTCTTTGGCTATTTCCCCTTTTTTTCTTCAGTACACGATGTACATTTTTAGAGTACATGTGAAACGTTTTGTTGGTACACATTGAACATTTTTCATACACAATGTACGTCTTTTGAAATAAAAATTGTAATTTTTTGAATACATGGTCAATATTTGAAAATACCGAGTGAACACTTTTTAGTGGCAATAAATATTTTTCACACATAGTGTACATTTTCATATACATAAGAAACATTTTTACATAAAATTTTTACATTTTCTAAAGTCAAAATTTATAATTTAAGATATATGTTTTTTGATGTGTACTTTTATTTCATGTCATTTGATCATTTTTACTGTGCATAAGAAATAATTTTTTATAGACGTTTAAATATTTTTTCAATAGATAATATTTTATCATACGCACTGTTTTTTATACATTTTTCTATACACGTTTGACAGTTTGTAAATGCTTGATTTATATCTTTTAAATACATGATTAAAATTTTGAAATGCTTCATTGACATTTTTTTAATACATGATCTTGATATGCAGTTTTGTATACATGACACCATTTTTTCTATACACATTTAACATTTTTCAAATGCTTGATTAATATATATATATATATATATATATATATATATATATTTCTAATTTTTGACATAAATCATGTTTGTAATATATATTGTTAGGATATTTGGGAGTATAAAAATAAAATGTTAAAATGAAAACATAAAAAAACAAAAAATGGGGGTTCTGGCCTCACTCGCTCCTGGGCTAGCCCATCTTGACGTTGAGAGGTGGGGGTATTTTGGATCTTCAAGATCTTTATGTTCTTCGTCAACGTCTACTGATCATCATAGTTTTGCGAGAATAAACTTTCTTTCGTTCTTTTGGCGGTGCCATGAGGTTTGAGAGTTTTCTGTCCTCACAGATCTGATTATTTGGATCTGATGAGTTTATGTTGCCGTGTCAAGCTTTTTTTGTTGGTCTGATTCTTTGTGGAGGTGAAATCTTGCATCGGCACCATGATGAAGATATAGTGATTCAATGGACTGCACTTCTAGGGGATCATCCCCGGCCCAAGTACGTTCATCGATTAAGGCTTCCCATTTTTGTGGATGGGTGACTCAAGGCATTTTCAAAAATCATTATAGGTAATGTTCGCGTGGGTGAAAGAGTGACAACACCGTTGCTCTAGTCCAATTGCAGCTTCTTTCCCAAAGTCTTAGTATTTCTTCGAGCAGAGATTGATACCGCGAAGAAGGTGATTTCAAGAGATTTCATTGTAATTCTTAGTCATAGGAGTTATTTTGTATTTTTTTAAATCTTAGGTCCAAATCACTATATCTGTAATTGTTATAAGTATGAATAAAATTACAGGTGTTCCTCAAAAAAAACTATGCCTCGCTCTAAGCGAGACCATAATGCCTATTTGACACTGCCAGCGCCGGTTAAAGGCAACTCATCAAACTGGCGCACGCTTGCGTCCTTGGCTTGGACCATTTTTTAAAACCTTTAGAAATTTTTGCGGGTAGTGAGATTCGAAGTACGAACCCCAATGTTTCCTTCCAAACGTAGTAACCAACTCGGACGGCTCACCTATTGTGCCTACTAGTACTTCCTTTCATGTTCTGCGCCTTTGAGACTCCGGGTTTTTCGGTTTTATGTTGGCCGATTTTTCTTTGCCTCTTCTCTTTCTCATTCCTTTTTTCATTTATTTTCCTTTTTTTAATTTGTGAACTATTTCTTAAATTCATGATTTTTTTTCAAATGCATGAATGTTTTTCAAATTCACAAACTCTTTTCAGTTTTTATGAAATCCTGCAAAGTTTTTTGAAATTTGTGTACTTAAAAAACACTATGATTTTTTTCATTTTTCCTGATTTTTTTCAAATGTCGTGAACTTTTCCAAAACATTGAATTTTTTTGAAATTTGTGAACTTATTTTCAGATTCACGCACTTTATAAAAATTGGTGAAATTTTTTCACATTCACGATTTTTTCGAACTCACGAACTTTTTTTAAATTCATGAACTTTCCTCAAATGTGCACTTTATTAAATTTGTGAACCTTTTCCAAAATTTTGAATATTTTTTTCAAAATCTATGATTTTTTTAAATATTTGTGAAGCTTTGAAATGTCATGAACTTTTTCACAAATTTCTTTTTTTCTAAGTCTGGAACTTTTTCCAAAATTTTAAACTTTTTCTCAAATTTGTGTAGTTTTATTCACAAAATTAAAAAATGTTCATATATTTTGAATACCACTGGCCATGTTCATATATTTTTGAAAACCACTTGTCACAGAAAAGGCTGCGACAAATAATTCGGGCTGAAGGGAGTACTACACTAGATCGTACCGTAGGATTTTTTTTCAGGGGAAGAGGGCGGAGGGGAGGTCGTACTGTAGATAATCTCTACCCCTATAAAAATCTGAGTCGGTGGTGATGGTGTGTCTTCCATTCTTGGTTTAAAACCATCGGATCTGCATCTAATGGACAAGAAGCAATTTGTGGTGATTTTGCAGAAAGGCGCCTGCGCCGAGGTAGATATTTTTAGATAAACCCCTGTCTCTCCCGACTAGCCACATTTCAGAAAAAAGCTCCATACAAACATGCAGCAGTAGACAGTATCAAAACCGATCTATCGTTGTGGTTGTTGTCGGCACCGTTCGGCCCGCTCCTCTCCACCCTATCGCCCACCACCACCACGACTCTCCCCTCCTAGTTGTCTTCCCCACTCCCTTCCTTCCTTCGCCCGACCACGACAGGCACGACACCGACGTCGTCAGTCGGCCGACACGTCTCTTGCTTCTCCTTTGTTGCAGTAGTCCGACTACCCATCATCAACACCACATCACCCTCATCCTCGTCGTCCCCTCCCCCCCCCCCCCCCTGCATCTCCTCCTCTGATGACCTATGCACCGCAACTTTGCCTCTAGCGGCATCCGTGCCCCAACAAAGCCCCTCATGCCTCCTCCATTTCCTGCTGCAGCAGCCCCCCTGCCACCACTGCCCCCGGCTACGTGCTGCTCATCCTCGGCAACATTACCTCCACCTACTAGTAGCAAGCAGCAGATTTCTTGTGATTTGTGTTTCTCCTAAGGCATATCCTTTGCTTCCAGAGTAGGCATTTGGCCTCTGTTTTTCCAGCCGCCGTTTATCCCATTCACCGATATTGTGATGTATAATGACTATAGGGTCATGCATAATTAAACATATCTTGCCCAGTCTCAAGTTGGTCTTGTGAAGCACTACTTTTGACTTCGAAACCAGGCTTTACTTCCTTTTTCCTATCTGTTATTTAGTGTAAAATCTTCTTGAGAGATCATCTATTTTTTCATTGATGGAGGTGACTGGTTTTCATTGTTTGAAATAATAAATGCTTTGTTTGTGCTCTACTCTTATGAAAGAGCTCGTGCTTTGTTCTCTAAGAGTTGACCCAATTGCGAGTATTGTAGTATTTTGTTTCCAGCGAAGAACTCATTGAAATTCATATGAGAAGTGACTTTATAGTTTCACTCATGAAAATATTATCAGACTAACAGATTTGATGGTGTCATATTCAGTATGTTTTTCGTTAACCAGAGATAAAGATATGTGATGTGCATGCATATTCTGATAAGAGTTATTTTGCATGAGTAAAGCGAAAATATTTGGTCTGGTAAACACTCTCAAATGTGTAATACCAGATCAATCACTAAGTGAGGCAATTTGGCTCCGTGGATCTAGGGAGCCTGGAACTTTATTTTATTTGAAAAGGATAGTTAAAAATTCCAAGACAATTGATTTTTCCCTCTGGTATAGTTGTTCTCCACAAATATGTAAAATTTCATTAAATACTATATGATGATATGCAAGCTACGAAAGAAATCAAACAATTTAGCCTCAAAGCAACAAAATTTTCTAACTAGATCCGGTTGGCTGCTCCGGAGGCTAGGCCAGAGCAGAGTGAATCCGCGGCGACATGGTTGACGGATTTGAATGAGGCCAAACCAAGCATCACTTTGAGGGAGCTTTGATTCTTTTTTATTTAACAAAGAATAGATTTTATTAATTTAAAAATGAAGCATTAAATGGATACAAAACAATGAGCATACATCCGATTTCTGCATAGTTAGGATGCACACAACCAACATCAACGCGCACACACAAACAAAAAACCACTATTATATGTATCATCCTCATCTGCATTGAAATGCTTCGACTATTATATGTACAGATGAAATACCAACTCATACACCATAGAACAAAAAACATTTTCTTCAGGAGAGAGGAAGGCCGTTGTAGAACAAAAATGAAGGTAAAACTTCATTTTGTAAGACTTGCTCTACAACTGATGTTGGCTTACAACCCGATATTATAAACCTGCAAGACCAATCGGCACGCACGCACGCACTCATCTAAACCTGTACATACACCTTACATCCACGAGCAATCAAGCCATAATAATTTACACAACCATCACACAAAATCACTGCTAGTACAAGTGCACACAACTCACGTGCCACCCCCGCGCGCGCACACCCACTCCTCCTGTTTTTCACAAGGATCAAACGGGGCAACAGCAAAGAAAGCATGGAACGGAATAGAACCACCTGGCTGGGAAGGACGATATACATACACACATTCCCTCGTCTTCACGAGAAGTCGACTGTTATGGTGTGGAGGTACGACCGGTCCAGCGTGAACCCGAACACGGTGATGCCGGCCTTGTTGTTCTCCAGGTACGTCACTGAAAGAGCGTTTTCATCAGCCCCAAGATCATCTCATGGAAACTCAACGAAATTTACACGATGACTATACATACCTAGTGCCTGCCTCTTCTGGAAGGAGATCACGTGCGTTCGAGGCTGGAGGAACTTGGTGTTCTCCATGTCCTCGTCGCCGGTGTCCACGCTGGACTCGCAGTCGCTCTCGTCCTCAGGGTACTCTTCCAGCCTGGAGTACTGGTTGGATCCAGGATCTATCTCGTCGTCCGGGACCGGCTCGATGGTGCAGCAGGCGTACCACTTGGTGGTCTGGCCAGTGAGGGCCTGCGCCTGCCGCCTGGTGAGAAATCTTGGCAGCGCTGCTCAGGATTATGATGAGCCCGGACATGAGCACAACTGAACATAGCTGCGGAGTTCAACATGAAGATACATTAGGATCAGTATCTGAAAATATTGCTGAGTCTGCACGGCTGACACAATGTAACAACTGTCCAAAAACTCTTAATTATTTGGCCCCTTTTCAGTTCAAAACGCCATAAATCTACCGCATATATCTGTTTTGAGTTTAGCTACACCCAAGTAGCAGCTTGTCCTAGCATAAATACAGTAGTGCTGCCAAATAGCTGAAGTAACACTGAAACTAGAACTTGCAATGATCTGTTAGATTTGTTTTTTCGATCAACAGGGGCTCAACCCAGTTCCATTTTCATTGAAATCTACGTATTAGATTTGTTAACACAGTATAGGTCGCTGTTTGCGATTATGGCAAGATCTGAAAGCTACAGGAGCTCTACACCTTATATACACTGTTCCACCCCCCTTCAGTTTGTGATTTCAAATTTTCAATAAGGCAATATCACTGATTCATGGCCCTACTTGTACCTTTTCACAAAGATGGCACGCCAATTAGCGTTCAGAAATGAATGAAGTTCCATTTTCAGGCCCAGCGACAGATCGACGGCCAGCAGAGTGAATCACGTCACAACTTACTAGCTTTGATGTTTCTCACATGATACTACTCCAGATCACTTAATTATACTAGACGTCAGCCAGACCAATTATTAGATTTCTATATAATCTCATCTATGCCAACGGAGCCTGTCCAGAAACCACCGAGCAAGTGTTTTTTCTTTTCTTTTCAGAGAAAGTCCTGAAAGTGTAACTATGAAGGCAACATGATCCAGTAAAATTCAGCACTTAAACGATTTGACCCAATTCTTAATCCCCTCGTATAGATCAGTCAATCCGGTCTAAATTGAACTGAGATAACATAATGAAGTGAAACGAGCCTAAGAGAGTGGAGAAACCAGGCAATCAAGGCTTACCGCAAGCTCGCCGGTATGGAGGAGGTCGTCGATGGTGTCGTGGCGTGTGGTGAGGAGCACGGAGGCGAGCACGGGCTGGGGTGCCGGATCGGGGCCATCGGCGTGCTGTCCTAGAAGGAGCGAACGGCGGCCTCGAGGGCCCAGTTGTGGCCCTCGAGGAAGAAGGTCGCCGAGGTGACGGCGCAGAACGACTCCACTAGAGACTGCGCCTCCGCGGCCGGCGGCGCGTGGGTGGCATCTCCGGCGGCCATCTCGGCTGCGGCGGCCGTGTGTCTGGCTTGGAAGGCTTTGGGAGGAAGCCTTCTCTTGGCGTTCGCCTCCCCGTTTTACCGCGTCTGTCGTCGTTGGGCCGTCACGCCGCGAGATTCTTTATTTGGGCTTTGAGTTAGTACCTTGAATTTGTTGGCAGACACAAATTTTAGTCCCACCTCGCCTTATTTAGTTCGCATACACGGGAATAAAAGGATAGCTCTCGCAACACTGTCGCTGGGCTTTGTCGCGATAGCCTGTCACCCAAGCTCATTTGTGGGGGAGCAAAAGTTAGTCACAGATCTTGCTGGGCCTTGTGGCTCGGGGGCCTGTTACCCAAGAACAATCGTGGGGGAGTAAGAAGTAATCTGTGCACTAACTTTTTAATATTTTCTACTATACATTTTAATGTGATTTTTTTATGGTTTTGCTAAAGCAAAGCACATCTGGATGTGCCCTACATTGCACATATAAGTCATAGGTTATTGATTTTAGGTGGAGATTCATGTGGGTATTTTTTGTTCTTCTTTATGTTTGACTGAGTCGTTTAAATGTACAATACTAAGGCACATCTAAATGTGCCCTAAACATGCCTTTTCTTTTCAAACCAGGGACTTTCACTATAATTTTTATCCATTAAGCATGTATTTTTTTCTTTACAAAGTATGTCCAATTTTTATGTTGCCCTCTGGCAGGATAAGTATTAACTTTAATTATCATTATAACGTCGAATCAAATTTCTGCATGATGGTTTCCTTATCACGGGGTGATTTATCATGTGTGAGACGAAAAAATCCATCGAATTAAGAAAGGATTAATGGAAGAAAGAGGACCCTCTAGCTAGGGTTTCTCCCGCCTCCCGTCGGTGCCACCATCGGCTATCTCGTCTCCTATGGTCTTAGGGTCGTGGAGACGCGGTGGATCCTGGCCTTGCCGGTGGAGGGCTTCGTTTTTTTTTCATGATTTTTTTTATTTTTGTTAGGGTTTGTGCCATGCTCAGAGTGGCGAGATGGTGACGACACTTTGAAGATGGAATAAGATTCTCCTCGCATAGTCCCAGTTCTGGTGGTGTTTCTAGCATCGCCGGAGGGCACGTGGAGGTTTATTGCTGGCGGATCTCACAGGATTCAGTCTTCGTTCATCTGTATTCATGTGTCTACAAGTTAGATCCTTTCAATCTACGCTTCTCTGCATCGGCAACGGTTGTTATTATGGTGTGTTGGTCATATGATGCCTTAGCACAACAACTTTCCGACTGTCTACTATAACAAGGCTTATCCGGCTCCAATGAGGGAGGGTGAAGACGGCGGCGCGGCTCGCTCCAGTGATTGTGGTCGTCGCTAGGCGATCTACAGACCTGGATGTATTTTTTACTTCCGGTGTTCTTTATACTACCTTTTCTACTATACATTTTAATGTGATTTTTTTATGGTTTTGCTAAAGCAAAGCACATCTGGATGTGCCCTACATTGCACATATAAGTCATAGGTCATTGATTTTAGGTGGAGATTCATGTGGGTATTTTTTGTTCTTCTTTATGTTTGACTGAGTCGTTTAAATGTACAATACTAAGGCACATCTAAATGTGCCCTAAACATGCCTTTTCTTTTCAAACCAGGGACTTTCACTATAATTTTTATCTATTAAGCATGTATTTTTTTTCTTTACAAAGTATGTCCAATTTTTATGTTGCCCTCTGGCAGGATAAATATTAACTTTAATTATCATTATAACGTCGAATCAAATTTCTGCATGATGGTTTCCTTATCACGGGGTGATTTATCATGTGTGAGACGAAAAAATCCATCGAATTAAGAAAGGAGTAATGGAAGAAAGAGGACCCTCTAGCTAGGGTTTCTCCCGCCTCCCGTCGGTGCCACCATCGGCTATCTCGTCTCCTATGGTCTTAGGGTCATGGAGACGCGGTGGATCCTGGCCTTGCCGGTGGAGGGCTTCGTTTTTTTCATGATTTTTTTATTTTTGTTAGGGTTTGTGCCATGCTCAGAGTGGCGAGATGGTGACGACACTCTGAAGATGGAATAAGATTCTCCTCGCATAGTCCCAGTTCTGGTGGTATTTCTAGCATCGCCGGAGGGCACGTGGAGGTTTATTTCTGGCGGATCTCACAGGATTCAGTCTTCGTTCATCTGTATTCATGTGTCTACAAGTTAGATCCTTTCAATCTACGCTTCTCTGCATCGGCAGCGGTTGTTATTATGGTGTGTTGGTCATATGATGCCTTAGCACAACAACTTTCCGACTGTCTACTACAACAAGGCTTATCCGGCTTCAATGAGGGAGGGTGAAGACGGCGGCGCGGCTCGCTCCAGTGATTGTGGTCGTCGCTAGGCGATCTACAGACCTGGATGTATTTTTTACTTCCGGTGTTCTTTATACTACCTTTTCAATTTATGAATAGATCAGAAGATTTCACGCAAAAAAGGAATTAAGAGAGGACGAGCAATCTAGGCATCTTGTTTGACCTCCACGCTTTAAGTTCTTAGGTTCCACACTTTTCGCTTGCTTGATGTAGCATGGAGCTTTAATCTGCAGAACCTAGTGAGTAATTTATTTTTTTACTTGGAGTAATACACTATATTGATTTGACTTGTGATGCTTTGATGTGGCACACAGAAAGGAACTTTGGTCCCAGATGTGTGTCATGCAATTCAGTTTACACTGGATGGGTTACAACATATTTTGCCTTGTTACCTAGTCCCTTCGTTCATTTATATAAGGTATATTTGTTTTTTGATAAAATTTTAGAATGTAAGGTGCATTTCTTATATTTCCTTATAATTCCCTTGTTAGTCCTCCAGAAAAGGTAAGTATCTACTTTCTGATTGCCTATATCTCTCCTTGTAACAGAAGAAGGAAAGTATCTTTTTATCGATTGCATGTATCTGTTACTTTCCTGTACTAACTGATTTACTTGGCACTAATCAACAAATTTGTCAAGGGTAATTTCGTCCTAACTAGTCTATAATTATGTGCCTTGGTCACCGTCCTGAAAATAATACACGTTACATAAAGGAAAGGAGGGAATATTGCTCAAGATGCTAGGGCAACTCCAGATTTTGGAAATGCTCACCATCCTATAAGTACAAGTATTTCTTTAAAAACTACGCTTGGTAAAAATATAAAGAAATATCCCATTTTAAGTAGTTTCACAATCATTTTGTCAATAAATACAAAACTATGCATTTCGGAATTGCAACAAAACATGAGTGGCTCACTTGTTATTGATGCAATAATGTATAGATGATGATCCACAAACGCAGGGGGTCACAACACAAATTTATTGACTCGACACAAAAGAGCCAAAGAGTATTTAAAAACTTTAGCAGCTGGCAATTATGTTGTCAATTCAACCACATCTGAAACAAATGCTTGTTTGAAAGAAGTGATGTATGTGGCAAAGCAGTATCATAGTAACAAAAATACCCAACAGTTGCCAAGTCGAAGTAAATTTAAAGAGAGCAACAATAGAATTAAAAGTAAGCATATGGATCAATATTTGGGACATTGCATGGATGATTTTAAATAATATAATAATTCAGTGGGGGTCACACTAGCGAAGAAAAAAGGGCATCAATTGCCGCAAGAGCTATATCTTGGTTATAGCAAGATATATGCTCTGCTCGCTTGAATAAACTCCCTCGCGCTTTGTTTCTGGGCCGACTCATTTAGCGGTTTGCTCGTTTCTTTTCCTCGCTCGCTTGGGAGATCGTTGTACTGGTTTTTGGTTAGGTTTTCTATGGTTGTATTTTTCTGTTTTATTTATTTTCTCGCTGTTTACTATGTTCTTTTTTTTGGGTTTAACTGTTTTTGTTTCTTTCCTTTTCTATAATTTCTTCCGGTTTACTCTGTTTTTTTATCGGTTTTCATGGACTTCCTTTTATTATATATTCTCCTTTGGTTTTTCCCTTCGCATTTTTTCTTGGTTTCTTTCTTTGGTTTTGATGTTTCCATTCTTTTTCAGTGGTTTTCTTCTGTTCTTTTGCTTATTTTTTGGTTTTCATTAGTTTTCCTTGTTTCTTCCTCAATTTTTTATTGGTTATTTCTTTGTTCAACACATATCTACTTTTTTCCAGTACACAATGTAATCTTCAGTGTAGACGTGAAACATTATGTTGATACACGTTGAACATTTTTCAGTACAAGATGTATGTTTTGAAAATATAAGTTTTACTTTTTGATTACAAGGTAAACATTTTTCAAGTAACTAGTGAACATTTTTATTGGCAATAAATATGTTTTTCACACATAGTGTACATTTTCATATACATGTTTAACATTTTGTAAAGACATAGTTAGCATTTTTAAAATATATGGTTTTTTACGTCTACTTCTATTTCATGTCGGTTGAACATTTTTATTGTACATCAGAAACATTTTCTATACACATTTAACATTTTTAGTGCATGATAAAGTATTTTCTCATAAACCCTATTTTTAATACATTTTCATTACATGACAAACATTTTTTTCTATATGCATTTAGAATTATTTAAATGCTTGATTAACGTCTTTGAAATTCTTTATTAACATTTTTAAATGCTCGTTTGACATTTTTTAATACATATCAACTTTTTAAATACACATTGTATATTATTTGTATACATGATAAACATTTGTTTCTACACGTATTTAACATATTTCCAATGTTTGATTTACATTTTTCAATTTTTGATGCATTATTTTTTAAATATATTTTTAGAATATTTGGGAGTATAAGAGTCAAAAATAAAAAAAATGAAAAAGGGGGTTCTGGCATCGCACGCGCCTAGGCCGGCCCATCTCACGGTCTCCCTACAAACAAGACCCCGACGCCTAAAGGCAACTCAACAAACCGATGCACACCCCCTTGCATCCTAGGCTTGGCCCATTTTATTGAATCTACAAAAATGTTGCAGGTAGTGAGATTCAAAGGAGGAACCTCAAGGTTTCCTTCCGAACATAGTAACTGACACAGACGACTCACCTATAGTGCCTAATAATACTTCTTTTGTTTCATGTTTGGGGGCTGCTAGGCGTCCGCCGGTGGATGAATTGGAAACATCCGCCGCCTGGCTGGCCATTGGATGGACGCGCTGCTGGCCGTCCAATGTACAACCCACGTTTCCCACCTCCCTTTTGCAACAAGCGCGGTGTTGCACAAACAAGCCCACCTCCCACGCCGTTAGATCTACCCACGTGAGCGTCACAAAATTGCAACAAGTTGGTTGTTGCTGAAACAGAGACTTTGTGCGGAGACGTGATGTAACTTTTGCAACAATGGTATTGTTGCAGAAAACTTTGCAACTGTGGTGATGTTGCAGAAAAAATTGTAGAATTTTTTTTAGATTGTGTTGTGGATTTTTTTTCAACATAGGTTGTGTTGCGGGATTTTTTTTGCAACATAGGTTGTGTTGCAGATTTTTTTTCATTTCATTTTCACTTTTTTTGCAACAGCGGTATAGTTGCAGAAAAACTTTGCAACTGAGGTGATGTTGCATTTATTTTCTTTGTCTTCACCTTTATATCGTGTGACGGAATAATTTTTTGCAACATGACCAATGTTGCAGAAAATTTTCTTACAACTTATTGGATGTTGCAGAAAAATGCCATTGTCGTTCGCAACGAGCTCCCGCGGGACGATGACGAGGGGAAGCGGAGCCGCTCATCCCCGCCATCGTGCCGCTGCCGACGTGCGCCCGCAGGAAGGAGCGGCGCTGCCCATCCCCGCCATCGCTGGCACCAACCGCAAGGCCATCCAACCCCGAGCTCCCGTCCTGAGCGTTGCCAAACCTTGTCGCTGGTCACGTCGGCCGGCTACCTCGCATGCTCCCCATGAGCGCTTGCTGTTGAAGTCACTAGTTGCTGCTTGCATCTACGTCCATGGGTGCTCTCCATCCTAGGCGTGCGTGGTGGAGGACACTGAATGAGTTGGGGAAGGAGAGAAGATGTGGATGGGAGTGCTCGGAGGAGAAGATAAGGCAGCAAGGACGAAGCGGTGTATGTGATGACTGGGACACGTGTCGTCCATGGAAGGTGACGGGTGCACTGGAAAAATCAGTCGGTTGAAGAGAATCTTTTCCCTTCATGTTTTGCGCCTAGAAGACACATGTTTTTCGGTTTTGTTTCGGCCAGTTTTTCTTCCTTTTTTCCTTTTTCTTTATTTCCCATTTTCAAAATCTGTGAACTTTTTTTCAATCATAAACTATTTCTTCAATTCGTGAGCTTTTTCAAATTCGTGAACTTTTGTCAAATGCATGAATGTTTTTCAAATTCACAAATTCATTTTAGTTTTTATGAAGTTTCTAAAAACCCGTGAAGTTTTTTCAAATTTGCGATTTTATCTAAAAAATATGAATTTTTTCCAATTTTCATGAAGTTTTCCAAAAAAAAATTGTAATCTTGTAAAATTCGTGAACTAAGTTTCAAATATTGTTAAAATTTTGAAGTCCACACACTTATTAAAAATTGGTGAAGTTTTTTCAGACTCATGATTTTTTTTGAATTCATGAACTTCTTTTCCGAAATTCATGAACTATTTTCAAATCTAGCACTTTATTAAATTAGTGAACTTCTTCCGAATCCGCTTACATTGTTTCAAAATCTATGATTTTTTCAGTATTTACGAACTTTTTTAAATGCCATGAACTTATTTGAAATTCATGATTATGTATTAAAAATTTCATGATTTCTTTTAAATTAAAAAAAACTAAAAATGACTTTTTTCAAACCATAAACTTTTTCTCGATTCATGAAGTTTTATTCATAAATTTGAAAAGCTTCATATATTTTGAAAACCGCTGGCCATGTGGTATAGTAGATAAAAACCGCTGGCCATGTAGGACTGTAGTTTTATTTTCTTTTTGAGGCAAGTTCTCCCTCCGTCCCGACTTGCTTGTCACAGTCGGGACACACGAAGGAGTACACTAGATCATACTGTAAGTTTCTTTTAGGGAAAGGTCGTACTATAAGTAATAACGAAAGAAAACCAGCAAACTTCATAAACCGGGCAGGCGCGAGAGGGAGGTGGCCTTATTGGGCTGCAGCCTGTGAAGAAAGCTAGCAAGCGCCAGCTATCCTTTTTGGCGCCTAAAGCGTTGCATAGGAGCTCTCAAACGTGATACGGATGCGCCCATCAATCGCCACGAGGACACATTATACAGAAAGAGCCATATGCAGATACTGGAAAGTGGGTCAATCCGTAGCATCACTTTGAGTGAGCTTTGATTCTTTTTTCAACAAAGGATGAATTTTATAACTTAAAAATGAAGCACCAAGTGGATACAAGCATGAGTACATATCTGGCCTCTGCATAGTTAGGATGCACACAAGCAATACTAATACACACAAAAAAGCACTATTAAATGTATCACCCTCACCTGCATTGCAATGCTTCCACTATTATATTTGTACTGAATATGAAATACCATCATATCCCATAGGATTCATATCGATATATGGAGCACAAATCATTTTCTTGAGGATAACAGAAGGCCGGTAGAACCAAAATAAAGGAAAGAGGAAGGAGATATATTGGAACAAAAATTCCGAGAGCCGCACTCTTTTGCTATTAGGGGCTCCTTGTCTGTCCAAGAATTTTGTGACTCTGGAAGCTGGATTGAACAGTTCCACACTCCTTTATCCAACACAGCCTACAATCAATTCATTCAACTTGGGGGATATTATCCCCTCTCCGGACAGATATGGGAAGGATAGATGGACTTGCAATGGCCTTCAAAATAAATACTCTTCAATGCACATGTACAAACACCTAATGGGTAATGAGGAGGTACACCCTATCTTCAAGTTGACTTGAAAGAGCTCTAGCAGACTCAGACATAAGATATTTTTCTGGTTAGTAGCCCACTGTAGAATCAACACCAGATCACTCCTACAGAGAAAAGGCATGCAACTGAACAATCCTCACTGCCGAAACTACAATCAGAATGCTGAAGAGACAGCCCTTCACCTGCTTTGGGACTGTAATTTTGCACAGGATTGTTGGAACACTCTAATTCCCATAAGGCAAGAGGTACTTCAATATACGAGGAAACACTACTGGCGATAGAAAAACTTCCACAACAATTTGCCACAGAAATAGTTATTCTTGGATGCTGGAATACTTGGAATAAGAGAAATGGTTAAGTTTTCAGAGGTCTGCCACATACGGTACATTTTTGGCGTTTTCACCTCAAGCAAGATCAGAAGCTCCTACAGCACAAGCTAGATTGCTAGGGTGACTCCAAATTTTGGAAATGCTCACCATCCTATAAGTACGAGTATTTCTTTTAAAGACTACACTTGGTAAAAATATGAAGAAATAGCCCATTTTAAGTAGTTTCAGAATCATTCCTTTAATAAATACAAAAACTATGCATTTTAGGATTTCAACAAAACATGAGTGGCTGAATTGTTATTGATGCAATAAGTATAGATGATGATCCACAAACGTAGGGATCGCAATAGTCTTCGAGAGAAGTATCACAACTCAAATTTATTGATTCAGCACAGTAGATGCCAAAGAGTATTTAAAAACTTAGTAGTTAGCGGTCGACTTGTTCATTCAACCACACATGAAACAATGCTTGTTTGCAAGAACTATTAGTGGCAATGACAATACGGTGAATGAAGTGGTGTACCTGACAAAGAGTATCACAACAGCAAATTTACTCGCAGTTGCCGAGTACAAGTAACTTTAAAGAGAGCAACAATAGTATTAAACATAAGCATAGGGATGAATATTTGAGACGTTGTATGGACGATTTCTGGGTCACACTAGCGAAGAAAGAGGGCATCAATCACAGACAGAAGAAAAAAATACTCCCTCCATACTCTACATATTAAATTTGACTGAAGTCAAACTTCATAAAGTTTGACCAAGTTTATAAAAAAATATATGTACATTTACATTAACAAATCTATATGATGTGAAGGTATATTTAATAATCAATCTAATGGTATTGATTTGTTAATGTGTATGTTAATATTTTTTCTATAAACTTTGTTAAAGTTTACAAAGTTTGACTTCGACCAAAGCTAATATGCGGAGTAAATAAAAACGGAGGCAGTACACTCTACTCGCTCGAAGAAATCCATCACGCTTCATTTTGGGCCAGCCCATTTAGCGGTTCGCTTGATTATTTTCCTCGCTCGCTTGGAACGATGGTTGTACTGGTTTTTGGTCTAGTTTTATCTGGTTTTCTTTCTCTTTTCATATTCTTTAGTTTTTTCTTTGTTTCTTATGGTTTTATTTGTTTTTTCTGCTTTCTTTATTTTTTCGGTTTTCACTGTTTTTATTTCTCTCCTTTTCTACAATTTCTTCTGGTTTTCTTTATTTCATTTCATTTCCTTTCTTTGAATTTTTTTCCTTTTTTCTCTGTTTTTGATACTTCCATTATGTTTCATTAGTTTTATTTTTATTTTTTTATTGATCGGTTTTCATTTATTTTTATTTTTCTATTTGTTTCTTTGGCTATTTCCCCTTTTTTTCTTCAGTACACGATGTACATTTTTAGAGTACATGTGAAACATTTTGTTGGTACACATTGAACATTTCTCATACACGATGTACGTCTTTTGAAATAAAAATTGTAATTTTTTGAATACATGGTCAATATTTTAAAATACCGAGTGAACACTTTTTAGTGGCAATAAATATTTTTCACACATAGTGTACATTTTCATATACATAAGAAACATTTTTATATAAATTTTTTACATTTTGTAAAGTCAAAATTTATAATTTAAGATATATGTTTTTTGATGTGTACTTTTATTTCTTGTCATTTGATCATTTTTATTGTGCATAAGAAATAATTTTTTATAGACGTTTAAATATTTTTTCAATAGATAATATTTTATCATACGCACTGTTTTTTTATACATTTTTCTATACACGTTTGACAGTTTTTAAATGCTTGATTTATATCTTTTAAATACATGATTAAAATTTTGAAATGCTTCATTGACATTTTTTTAATACATGATCTTGATATGCAGTTTTGTATACATGACACCATTTTTTCTATACACATTTAACATTTTTCAAATGCTTGATTAATATATATATATATATATATATATATTTCTAATTTTTGACATAAATCATGTTTGTAATATATATTGTTAGGATATTTGGGAGTATAAAAAGAAAAAATGAAAATGAAAACATAAAAAAACAAAAAATGGGGGTTCTGGCCTCACTCGCTCCTGGGCTAGCCCATCTTGACGTTGAGAGGTGGGGGTATTTTGGATCTTCAAGATCTTTATGTTCTTCGTCAACGTCTACTGATCATCATAGTTTTGTGAGAATAAACTTTCTCTCGTTTTTTTGGCGGTGCCATGAGGTTTGAGAGTTTTCTGTCCTCACAGATCCAATTATTTGGATCTGATGAGTTTATGTTGCTGTGTCAAGCTTTTTTGTTGGTCTGATTCTTTGTGGAGGTGAAACCTTGCATCGGCACCATGGTGAAGATATAGTGATTCAATGGACTGCACTTCTAGGGGATCATCCCCGGCCCAAGTACGTTCATTGATTAAGGCTTCCATTTTTGTGGATGGGTGACTCAAGGCATTTTCAAAAATCATCATAGGTAATGTTCGCGTGGGTGAAAGAGTGACAACACCGTTGCTCCAGTCCAATTGCAGCTTCTTTCCCAAAGTCTTAGTATTTCTTCGAGCAGAGATGATACCGCGAAGAAGGTGATTTCAAGAGATTTCATTATAATTCTTAGTCATAGGAGTTACTTTGTATTTTCTTGAATCTTAGGTCCAAATCATTATATCTGTAATTGTTATGAGTATGAATAAAATTACAGGTGTTCTTCAAAAAAAACTATGCCTCGCTCTAAGCGAGACCATAATGCCTATTTGACGCTGCCAGCGCCGGTTAAAGGCAACTCATCAAACTCGCACACGCTTGCGTCCTTGGCTTGGACCATTTTTTAAAACCTTTAGAAATTTTTGCGGGTAGTGAGATTCGAAGTACGAACCCCAATGTTTCCTTCCAAACGTAGTAACCAACTCGGACGGCTCACCTATTGTGCCTACTAGTACTTCCTTTCATGTTCTGCGCCTTCGAGACTCCGGATTTTTCGGTTTTATGTTGGCCGATTTTTCTTTGCCTCTTCTCTTTCTCATTCCTTTTTTCATTTATTTTCCTTTTTTAATTTGTGAACTATTTCTTAAATTCATGAACTTTGATCAAATTCATGATTTTTTTCAAATGCATGAATGTTTTTCAAATTCACAAACTCTTTTCAGTTTTTATGAAATCCTGCGAAGTTTTTTGAAATTTGTGTACTTAAAAAACACTATGATTTTTTTCATTTTTCCTGAATTTTTTCAAATGTCATGAACTTTTCCAAAACATTGAATTTTTTTGAAATTTGTGAACTTATTTTCAGATTCACGCAATTTATAAAAATTGGTGAAATTTTTTCACATTCACGATTTTTTCGAACTCACGAACTTTTTTTAAATTCATGAACTTTCTTCAAATGTGCACTTTATTAAATTTGTGAACCTTTTCCAAAATTGTGAATATTTTTTTTCAAAATCTATGATTTTTTTAAATATTTGTGAAGCTTTGAAATGTCATGAACTTTTTCACAAATTTCTTTTTTTCTAAGTCTGGAACTTTTTCCAAAATTTTAAACTTTTTCTCAAATTTGTGTAGTTTTATTCACAAAATTAAAAAATGTTCATATATTTTGAATACCACTGGCCATGTTCATATATTTTTGAAAACCACTTGTCGCAGAAAAGGCTGCGACAAATAATTCGGGATGAAGAGAGTACTACACTAGATCGTACCGTAGGATTTTTTTTAAGGGGAAGAGGGCGGAGGGGAGGTCGTACTGTAGATAATCTCTACCCCTATAAAAATCTGAGTCGGTGGTGATGGTGTGTCTTCCATTCTTGGTTTAAAACCATCGGATCTGCATCTAATGGACAAGAAGCAATTTGTGGCGATTTTGCAGAAAGGCGCCTGCGTCGAGGTAGATATTTTTAGATAAACCCCTGTCTCTCCCGACTAGCCACATTTCAGAAAAAAAAGCTCCATACAAACATGCAGCAGTAGACAGTGTCAAAACCGATCTATCGTTGTGGTTGTTGTCGGCACCGTTCGGCCCGCTCCTCTCCACCCTATCGCCCACCACCACCATGACTCTCCCCTCCTAGTTGTCTTCCCCACTCCCTTCCTTCCTCCGCCCGACCACGACAGGCACGACACCGACGTCGTCAGTCGGCCGACACGTCTCCTGCTTCTCCTTTGTTGCAGTAGTCCGACTACCCATCATCAACACCACATCACCCTCATCCTCGTCGTCCCCCCCCCCCCCCCCCCCCTCCTGCGTCTCCTCCTCTAATGACCTATGCACCGCAACTTTGCCTCCAGCGGCATCCGTGCCCCAACAAAGCCCCTCATGCCTCCTCCATTTCCTGCTGCAGCAGCCCCCCTGCCACCACTGCCCCCGGCTACGTGCTGCTCATCCTCGGCAACATTACCTCCACCTACTAGTAGCAAGCAGCAGATTTCTTGTGATTTGTGTTTCTCCTGAAGCATATCCTTTGCTTCCAGAGTAGGCATTTGGCCTCTATTTTTCCAGCCGCCGTTTATCCCATTCACCGATATTGTGATGTATAATGACTATAGGGTCATGCATAATTAAACATATCTTGCCCAGTCTCAAGTTGGTCTTGTGAAGCACTACTTTTGACTTCGAAACCAGGCTTTACTTCCTTTTTCCTATCTGTTATTTAGTGTAAAATCTTCTTGAGAGATCATCTATTTTTTCATTGATGGAGGTGACTGGTTTTCATTGTTTGAAATAATAAATGCTTTGTTTGTGCTCTACTCTTATGAAAGAGCTCGTGCTTTGTTCTCTAAGAGTTGACCCAATTGCGAGTATTGTAGTATTTTGTTTCCAGCGAAGAACTCATTGAAATTCATATGAGAAGTGACTTTATAGTTTCACTCATGAAAATATTATCAGACTAACAGATTTGATGGTGTCATATTCAGTATGTTTTTCGTTAACCAGAGATAAAGATATGTGATGTGCATGCATATTCTGATAAGAGTTATTTTGCATGAGTAAAGCGAAAATATTTGGTCTGGTAAACACTCTCAAATGTGTAATACCAGATCAATCACTAAGTGAGGCAATTTGGCTCCGTGGATCTAGGGAGCCTGGAACTTTATTTTATTTGAAAAGGATAGTTAAAAATTCCAAGACAATTGATTTTTCCCTCTGGTATAGTTGTTCTCCACAAATATGTAAAATTTCATTAAATACTATATGATGATATGCAAGCTACGAAAGAAATCAAACAATTTAGCCTCAAAGCAACAAAATTTTCTAACTAGATCCGGTTGGCTGCTCCGGAGGCTAGGCCAGAGCAGAGTGAATCCGCGGCGACATGGTTGACGGATTTGAATGAGGCCAAACCAAGCATCACTTTGAGGGAGCTTTGATTCTTTTTTATTTAACAAAGAATAGATTTTATTAATTTAAAAATGAAGCATCAAATGGATACAAAACAATGAGCATACATCCGATTTCTGCATAGTTAGGATGCACACAACCAACATCAACGCGCACACACAAACAAAAAACCACTATTATATGTATCATCCTCATCTGCATTGAAATGCTTCGACTATTATATGTACAGATGAAATACCAACTCATACACCATAGAACAAAAAACATTTTCTTCAGGAGAGAGGAAGGCCGTTGTAGAACAAAAATGAAGGTAAAACTTCATTTTGTAAGACTTGCTCTACAACTGATGTTGGCTTACAACCCGATATTATAAACCTGCAAGACCAATCGGCACGCACGCACGCACTCATCTAAACCTGTACATACACCTTACATCCACGAGCAATCAAGCCATAATAATTTACACAACCATCACACAAAATCACTGCTAGTACAAGTGCACACAACTCACGTGCCACCCCCGCGCGCGCACACCCACTCCTCCTGTTTTTCACAAGGATCAAACGGGGCAACAGCAAAGAAAGCATGGAACGGAATAGAACCACCTGGCTGGGAAGGACGATATACATACACACATTCCCTCGTCTTCACGAGAAGTCGACTGTTATGGTGTGGAGGTACGACCGGTCCAGCGTGAACCCGAACACGGTGATGCCGGCCTTGTTGTTCTCCAGGTACGTCACTGAAAGAGCGTTTTCATCAGCCCCAAGATCATCTCATGGAAACTCAACGAAATTTACACGATGACTATACATACCTAGTGCCTGCCTCTTCTGGAAGGAGATCACGTGCGTTCGAGGCTGGAGGAACTTGGTGTTCTCCATGTCCTCGTCGCCGGTGTCCACGCTGGACTCGCAGTCGCTCTCGTCCTCAGGGTACTCTTCCAGCCTGGAGTACTGGTTGGATCCAGGATCTATCTCGTCGTCCGGGACCGGCTCGATGGTGCAGCAGGCGTACCACTTGGTGGTCTGGCCAGTGAGGGCCTGCGCCTGCCGCCTGGTGAGAAATCTTGGCAGCGCTGCTCAGGATTATGATGAGCCCGGACATGAGCACAACTGAACATAGCTGCGGAGTTCAACATGAAGATACATTAGGATCAGTATCTGAAAATATTGCTGAGTCTGCACGGCTGACACAATGTAACAACTGTCCAAAAACTCTTAATTATTTGGCCCCTTTTCAGTTCAAAACGCCATAAATCTACCGCATATATCTGTTTTGAGTTTAGCTACACCCAAGTAGCAGCTTGTCCTAGCATAAATACAGTAGTGCTGCCAAATAGCTGAAGTAACACTGAAACTAGAACTTGCAATGATCTGTTAGATTTGTTTTTTCGATCAACAGGGGCTCAACCCAGTTCCATTTTCATTGAAATCTACGTATTAGATTTGTTAACACAGTATAGGTCGCTGTTTGCGATTATGGCAAGATCTGAAAGCTACAGGAGCTCTACACCTTATATACACTGTTCCACCCCCCTTCAGTTTGTGATTTCAAATTTTCAATAAGGCAATATCACTGATTCATGGCCCTACTTGTACCTTTTCACAAAGATGGCACGCCAATTAGCGTTCAGAAATGAATGAAGTTCCATTTTCAGGCCCAGCGACAGATCGACGGCCAGCAGAGTGAATCACGTCACAACTTACTAGCTTTGATGTTTCTCACATGATACTACTCCAGATCACTTAATTATACTAGACGTCAGCCAGACCAATTATTAGATTTCTATATAATCTCATCTATGCCAACGGAGCCTGTCCAGAAACCACCGAGCAAGTGTTTTTTCTTTTCTTTTCAGAGAAAGTCCTGAAAGTGTAACTATGAAGGCAACATGATCCAGTAAAATTCAGCACTTAAACGATTTGACCCAATTCTTAATCCCCTCGTATAGATCAGTCAATCCGGTCTAAATTGAACTGAGATAACATAATGAAGTGAAACGAGCCTAAGAGAGTGGAGAAACCAGGCAATCAAGGCTTACCGCAAGCTCGCCGGTATGGAGGAGGTCGTCGATGGTGTCGTGGCGTGTGGTGAGGAGCACGGAGGCGAGCACGGGCTGGGGTGCCGGATCGGGGCCATCGGCGTGCTGTCCTAGAAGGAGCGAACGGCGGCCTCGAGGGCCCAGTTGTGGCCCTCGAGGAAGAAGGTCGCCGAGGTGACGGCGCAGAACGACTCCACTAGAGACTGCGCCTCCGCGGCCGGCGGCGCGTGGGTGGCATCTCCGGCGGCCATCTCGGCTGCGGCGGCCGTGTGTCTGGCTTGGAAGGCTTTGGGAGGAAGCCTTCTCTTGGCGTTCGCCTCCCCGTTTTACCGCGTCTGTCGTCGTTGGGCCGTCACGCCGCGAGATTCTTTATTTGGGCTTTGAGTTAGTACCTTGAATTTGTTGGCAGACACAAATTTTAGTCCCACCTCGCCTTATTTAGTTCGCATACACGGGAATAAAAGGATAGCTCTCGCAACACTGTCGCTGGGCTTTGTCGCGATAGCCTGTCACCCAAGCTCATTTGTGGGGGAGCAAAAGTTAGTCACAGATCTTGCTGGGCCTTGTGGCTCGGGGGCCTGTTACCCAAGAACAATCGTGGGGGAGTAAGAAGTAATCTGTGCACTAACTTTTTAATATTTTCTACTATACATTTTAATGTGATTTTTTTATGGTTTTGCTAAAGCAAAGCACATCTGGATGTGCCCTACATTGCACATATAAGTCATAGGTCATTGATTTTAGGTGGAGATTCATGTGGGTATTTTTTGTTCTTCTTTATGTTTGACTGAGTCGTTTAAATGTACAATACTAAGGCACATCTAAATGTGCCCTAAACATGCCTTTTCTTTTCAAACCAGGGACTTTCACTATAATTTTTATCCATTAAGCATGTATTTTTTTCTTTACAAAGTATGTCCAATTTTTATGTTGCCCTCTGGCAGGATAAGTATTAACTTTAATTATCATTATAACGTCGAATCAAATTTCTGCATGATGGTTTCCTTATCACGGGGTGATTTATCATGTGTGAGACGAAAAAATCCATCGAATTAAGAAAGGATTAATGGAAGAAAGAGGACCCTCTAGCTAGGGTTTCTCCCGCCTCCCGTCGGTGCCACCATCGGCTATCTCGTCTCCTATGGTCTTAGGGTCGTGGAGACGCGGTGGATCCTGGCCTTGCCGGTGGAGGGCTTCGTTTTTTTTTCATGATTTTTTTTATTTTTGTTAGGGTTTGTGCCATGCTCAGAGTGGCGAGATGGTGACGACACTCTGAAGATGGAATAAGATTCTCCTCGCATAGTCCCAGTTCTGGTGGTGTTTCTAGCATCGCCGGAGGGCACGTGGAGGTTTATTTCTGGCGGATCTCACAGGATTCAGTCTTCGTTCATCTGTATTCATGTGTCTACAAGTTAGATCCTTTCAATCTACGCTTCTCTGCATCGGCAACGGTTGTTATTATGGTGTGTTGGTCATATGATGCCTTAGCACAACAACTTTCCGACTGTCTACTATAACAAGGCTTATCCGGCTCCAATGAGGGAGGGTGAAGACGGCGGCGCAGCTCGCTCCAGTGATTGTGGTCGTCGCTAGGCGATCTACAGACCTGGATGTATTTTTTACTTCCGGTGTTCTTTATACTACCTTTTCTACTATACATTTTAATGTGATTTTTTTATGGTTTTGCTAAAGCAAAGCACATCTGGATGTGCCCTACATTGCACATATAAGTCATAGGTCATTGATTTTAGGTGGAGATTCATGTGGGTATTTTTTGTTCTTCTTTATGTTTGACTGAGTCGTTTAAATGTACAATACTAAGGCACATCTAAATGTGCCCTAAACATGCCTTTTCTTTTCAAACCAGGGACTTTCACTATAATTTTTATCTATTAAGCATGTATTTTTTTCTTTACAAAGTATGTCCAATTTTTATGTTGCCCTCTGGCAGGATAAATATTAACTTTAATTATCATTATAACGTCGAATCAAATTTCTGCATGATGGTTTCCTTATCACGGGGTGATTTATCATGTGTGAGACGAAAAAATCTATCGAATTAAGAAAGGAGTAATGGAAGAAAGAGGACCCTCTAGCTAGGGTTTCTCCCGCCTCCCGTCGGTGCCACCATCGGCTATCTCGTCTCCTATGGTCTTAGGGTCGTGGAGACGCGGTGGATCCTGGCCTTGCCGGTGGAGGGCTTCGTTTTTTTCATGATTTTTTTATTTTTGTTAGGGTTTGTGCCATGCTCAGAGTGGCGAGATGGTGACGACACTCTGAAGATGGAATAAGATTCTCCTCGCATAGTCCCAGTTCTGGTGGTGTTTCTAGCATCGCCGGAGGGCACGTGGAGGTTTATTTCTGGCGGATCTCACAGGATTCAGTCTTCGTTCATCTGTATTCATGTGTCTACAAGTTAGATCCTTTCAATCTACGCTTCTCTGCATCGGTAGCGGTTGTTATTATGGTGTGTTGGTCATATGATGCCTTAGCACAACAACTTTCCGACTGTCTACTACAACAAGGCTTATCCGGCTCCAATGAGGGAGGGTGAAGACGGCGGCGCGGCTCGCTCCAGTGATTGTGGTCGTCGCTAGGCGATCTACAGACCTGGATGTATTTTTTACTTCCGGTGTTCTTTATACTACCTTTTCAATTTATGAATAGATCAGAAGATTTCACGCAAAAAAGGAATTAAGAGAGGACGAGCAATCTAGGCATCTTGTTTGACCTCCACGCTTTAAGTTCTTAGGTTCCACACTTTTCGCTTGCTTGATGTAGCATGGAGCTTTAATCTGCAGAACCTAGTGAGTAATTCATTTTTTTACTTGGAGTAATACACTATATTGATTTGACTTGTGATGCTTTGATGTGGCACACAGAAAGGAACTTTGGTCCCAGATGTGTGTCATGCAATTCAGTTTACACTGGATGGGTTACAACATATTTTGCCTTGTTACCTAGTCCCTTCGTTCATTTATATAAGGTGTATTTGTTTTTTGATAAAATTTTAGAATGTAAGGTGCATTTCTTATATTTCCTTATAATTCCCTTGTTAGTCCTCTAGAAAAGGTAAGTATCTACTTTCTGATTGCCTATATCTCTCCTTGTAACAGAAGAAGGAAAGTATCTTTTTATCGATTGCATGTATCTGTTACTTTCCTGTACTAACTGATTTACTTGGCACTAATCAACAAATTTGTCAAGGGTAATTTCGTCCTAACTAGTCTATAATTATGTGCCTTGGTCACCGTCCTGAAAATAATACACGTTACATAAAGGAAAGGAGGGAATATTGCTCAAGATGCTAGGGCAACTCCAGATTTTGGAAATGCTCACCATCCTATAAGTACAAGTATTTCTTTAAAAACTACGCTTGGTAAAAATATAAAGAAATATCCCATTTTAAGTAGTTTCACAATCATTTTGTCAATAAATACAAAACTATGCATTTCGGAATTGCAACAAAACATGAGTGGCTCACTTGTTATTGATGCAATAATGTATAGATGATGATCCACAAACGCAGGGGGTCACAACACAAATTTATTGACTCGACACAAAAGAGCCAAAGAGTATTTAAAAACTTTAGCAGCTGGCAATTATGTTGTCAATTCAACCACATCTGAAACAAATGCTTGTTTGAAAGAAGTGATGTATGTGGCAAAGCAGTATCATAGTAACAAAAATACCCAACAGTTGCCAAGTCGAAGTAAATTTAAAGAGAGCAACAATAGAATTAAAAGTAAGCATATGGATCAATATTTGGGACATTGCATGGATGATTTTAAATAATATAATAATTCAGTGGGGGTCACACTAGCGAAGAAAAAAGGGCATCAATTGCCGCAAGAGCTATATCTTGGTTATAGCAAGATATATGCTCTGCTCGCTTGAATAAACTCCCTCGCGCTTTGTTTCTGGGCCGACTCATTTAGCGGTTTGCTCGTTTCTTTTCCTCGCTCGCTTGGGAGATCGTTGTACTGGTTTTTGGTTAGGTTTTCTATGGTTGTATTTTTCTGTTTTATTTATTTTCTCGCTGTTTACTATGTTCTTTTTTTTGGGTTTAACTGTTTTTGTTTCTTTCCTTTTCTATAATTTCTTCCGGTTTACTCTGTTTTTTTATCGGTTTTCATGGACTTCCTTTTATTATATATTCTCCTTTGGTTTTTCCCTTCGCATTTTTTCTTGGTTTCTTTCTTTGGTTTTGATGTTTCCATTCTTTTTCAGTGGTTTTCTTCTGTTCTTTTGCTTATTTTTTGGTTTTCATTAGTTTTCCTTGTTTCTTCCTCAATTTTTTATTGGTTATTTCTTTGTTCAACACATATCTACTTTTTTCCAGTACACAATGTAATCTTCAGTGTAGACGTGAAACATTATGTTGATACACGTTGAACATTTTTCAGTACAAGATGTATGTTTTGAAAATATAAGTTTTACTTTTTGATTACAAGGTAAACATTTTTCAAGTAACTAGTGAACATTTTTATTGGCAATAAATATGTTTTTCACACATAGTGTACATTTTCATATACATGTTTAACATTTTGTAAAGACATAGTTAGCATTTTTAAAATATATGGTTTTTTACGTCTACTTCTATTTCATGTCGGTTGAACATTTTTATTGTACATCAGAAACATTTTCTATACACATTTAACATTTTTAGTGCATGATAAAGTATTTTCTCATAAACCCTATTTTTAATACATTTTCATTACATGACAAACATTTTTTTCTATATGCTTTTAGAATTATTTAAATGCTTGATTAACGTCTTTGAAATTCTTTATTAACATTTTTAAATGCTCGTTTGACATTTTTTAATACATATCAACTTTTTAAATACACATTGTATATTATTTGTATACATGATAAACATTTGTTTCTACACGTATTTAACATATTTCCAATGTTTGATTTACATTTTTCAATTTTTGATGCATTATTTTTTAAATATATTTTTAGAATATTTGGTAGTATAAGAGTCAAAAATAAAAAAAATGAAAAAGGGGGTTCTGGCATCGCACGCGCCTAGGCCGGCCCATCTCACGGTCTCCCTACAAACGAGACCCCGACGCCTAAAGGCAACTCAACAAACCGATGCACACCCCCTTGCATCCTAGGCTTGGCCCATTTTATTGAATCTACAAAAATGTTGCAGGTAGTGAGATTCAAAGGAGGAACCTCAAGGTTTCCTTCCGAACATAGTAACTGACACAGACGACTCACCTATTGTGCCTAATAATACTTCTTTTGTTTCATGTTTGGGGGTTGCTAGGCGTCCGCCGGTGGATGAATTGGAAACATCCGCCGCCTGGCTGGCCATTGGATGGACGCGCTGCTGGCCGTCCAATGTACAACCCACGTTTCCCACCTCCCTTTTGCAACAAGCGCGGTGTTGCAGAAACAAGCCCACCTCCCACGCCGTTAGATCTACCCACGTGAGCGTCACAAAATTGCAACAAGTTGGTTGTTGCTGAAACAGAGACTTTGTGCGGAGACGTGATGTAACTTTTGCAACAATGGTATTGTTGCAGAAAACTTTGCAACTGCGGTGATGTTGCAGAAAAAATTGTAGAATTTTTTTTAGATTGTGTTGTGGATTTTTTTTCAACATAGGTTGTGTTGCGGGATTTTTTTTGCAACATAGGTTGTGTTGCAGATTTTTTTTCATTTCATTTTCACTTTTTTTGCAACAGCGGTATAGTTGCAGAAAAACTTTGCAACTGAGGTGATGTTGCATTTATTTTCTTTGTCTTCACCTTTATATCGTGTGACGGAATACTTTTTTGCAACATGACCAATGTTGCAGAAAATTTTCTTACAACTTATTGGATGTTGCAGAAAAATGCCATTGTCGTTCGCAACGAGCTCCCGCGGGACGATGACGAGGGGAAGCGGAGCTGCTCATCCCCACCATCGTGCCGCTGCCGACGTGCGCCCGCAGGAAGGAGCGGCGCTGCCCATCCCCGCCATCGCTGGCACCAACCGCAAGGCCATCCAACCCCGAGCTCCCGTCCTGAGCGTTGCCAAACCTTGTCGCTGGTCACGTCGGCCGGCTACCTCGCATGCTCCCCATGAGCGCTTGCTGTTGAAGTCACTAGTTGCTGCTTGCATCTACGTCCATGGGTGCTCTCCATCCTAGGCGTGCGTGGTGGAGGACACTGAATGAGTTGGGGAAGGAGAGAAGATGTGGATGGGAGTGCTCGGAGGAGAAGATAAGGCAGCAAGGACGAAGCGGTGTATGTGATGACTGGGACACGTGTCGTCCATGGAAGGTGACGGGTGCACTGGAAAAATCAGTCGGTTGAAGAGAATCTTTTCCCTTCATGTTTTGCGCCTAGAAGACACATGTTTTTCGGTTTTGTTTCGGCCAGTTTTTCTTCCTTTTTTCCTTTTTCTTTATTTCCCATTTTCAAAATCTGTGAACTTTTTTTCAATCATAAACTATTTCTTCAATTCGTGAGCTTTTTCAAATTCGTGAACTTTTGTCAAATGCATGAATGTTTTTCAAATTCACAAATTCATTTTAGTTTTTATGAAGTTTCTAAAAACCCGTGAAGTTTTTTCAAATTTGCGATTTTATCTAAAAAATATGAATTTTTTCCAATTTTCATGAAGTTTTCCAAAAAAAAATTGTAATTTGTAAAATTCGTGAACTAATTTTCAAATATTGTTAAAATTTTGAAGTCCACACACTTATTAAAAATTGGTGAAGTTTTTTCAGACTCATGATTTTTTTTGAATTCATGAACTTCTTTTCCGAAATTCATGAACTATTTTCAAATCTAGCACTTTATTAAATTAGTGAACTTCTTCCGAATCCGCTTACATTGTTTCAAAATCTATGATTTTTTCAGTATTTACGAACTTTTTTAAATGCCATGAACTTATTTGAAATTCATGATTATATATTAAAAATTTCATGATTTCTTTTAAATTAAAAAAAACTAAAAATGACTTTTTTCAAACCATAAACTTTTCTCGATTCATGAAGTTTTATTCATAAATTTGAAAAGCTTCATATATTTTGAAAACCGCTGGCCATGTGGTATAGTAGATAAAAACCGCTGGCCATGTAGGACTGTAGTTTTATTTTCTTTTTGAGGCAAGTTCTCCCTCCGTCCCGACTTGCTTGTCACAGTCGGGACACACGAAGGAGTACACTAGATCATACTGTAAGTTTCTTTTAGGGAAAGGTCGTACTATAAGTAATAACGAAAGAAAACCAGCAAACTTCATAAACCGGGCAGGCGCGAGAGGGAGGTGGCCTTATTGGGCTGCAGCCTGTGAAGAAAGCTAGCAAGCGCCAGCTATCCTTTTTGGCGCCTAAAGCGTTGCATAGGAGCTCTCAAACGTGATATGGATGCGCCCATCAATCGCCACGAGGACACATTATACAGAAAGAGCCATATGCAGATACTGGAAAGTGGGTCAATCCGTAGCATCACTTTGAGTGAGCTTTGATTCTTTTTTCAACAAAGGATGAATTTTATAACTTAAAAATGAAGCACCAAGTGGATACAAGCATGAGTACATATCTGGCCTCTGCATAGTTAGGATGCACACAAGCAATACTAATACACACAAAAAAGCACTATTAAATGTATCACCCTCACCTGCATTGCAATGCTTCCACTATTATATTTGTACTGAATATGAAATACCATCATATCCCATAGGATTCATATCGATATATGGAGCACAAATCATTTTCTTGAGGATAACAGAAGGCCGGTAGAACCAAAATAAAGGAAAGAGGAAGGAGATATATTGGAACAAAAATTCCGAGAGCCGCACTCTTTTGCTATTAGGGGCTCCTTGTCTGTCCAAGAATTTTGTGACTCTGGAAGCTGGATTGAACAGTTCCACACTCCTTTATCCAACACAGCCTACAATCAATTCATTCAACTTGGGGGATATTATCCCCTCTCCGGACAGATATGGGAAGGATAGATGGACTTGCAATGGCCTTCAAAATAAATACTCTTCAATGCACATGTACAAACACCTAATGGGTAATGAGGAGGTACACCCTATCTTCAAGTTGACTTGAAAGAGCTCTAGCAGACTCAGACATAAGATATTTTTCTGGTTAGTAGCCCACTGTAGAATCAACACCAGATCACTCCTACAGAGAAAAGGCATGCAACTGAACAATCCTCACTGCCGAAACTACAATCAGAATGCTGAAGAGACAGCCCTTCACCTGCTTTGGGACTGTAATTTTGCACAGGATTGTTGGAACACTCTAATTCCCATAAGGCAAGAGGTACTTCAATATACGAGGAAACACTATTGGCGATAAAAAAACTTCCACAACAATTTGCCACAGAAATAGTTATTCTTGGATGCTGGAATACTTGGAATAAGAGAAATGGTTAAGTTTTCAGAGGTCTGCCACATACGGTACATTTTTGGCGTTTTCACCTCAAGCAAGATCAGAAGCTCCTACAGCACAAGCTAAAGACGAAGCACTTTCAAAGCTTCAAACAGTGGCTAGATAACATGTTTTAAATCAGCTCTAATGCTTCCAAGAGCAGGAATTGACTAAGTTTTCCTTGTATTTAGGGATCTTTTGATCCCCTCGTAACATACTTTTATTTTATTTTAATGAAAATATACCATAGAACAATTGTTCTACGGTTTTCGGTTCAAAAATAAATAAAGGAAAGAGTTTTTTTTGACACACCTGCTCTACAACTGATGCTGGCTTACAAGTTACAACCCGAGATTATAAACCTGCAATGCCAACCTGCGATGCACGAGGCTATCTCTACAGCACCCATCTAAGAGCATCTCTAGCAGACCTCGTATAATGCCGACCCGCAAATTGTGTTTACAGACAGATGAGATTTGCGGATTGAATTCGTGCGCTGCAGATCAGACCTCGTATATGAAACAGTAAAATTTTAAGAAAAGCATTCGCCAGAGAAACTTGCAACGACATTGATCATACATTAGTTCATCTACATTGATCATACTAGTGGGGGAATCTGTGGGCCCGAGCCTAGATACCAAAAATCGATGAGCTCGCGGCAGCGACGGCACGGCGGAGGAGCCGGAGGAGCTAAGTCCTCGTCGGAGGGGTCGAGGTCGATGAAGAACTTGGCTTGCTCCACCTTCATGGAGGCGGACCTGCAACGCCGCAACACCCGTCTAGGGAACATCTGCTCGTACTCGAGCTCGCGTCGGCGGCGCACTTCGCCCTCCTCCTGCTCCCTCGCCGACCGCTCCATGACGACACGCTCTAGGTGCTCCTCCTGCCCCGGGGGGAGGTAGTCCTTGGGGTCAATCACTCCTCGACGCGGCGGCGCCTCGGCCTCGAGCTTGACGGCGAGCGGCCCGAGTTCCTCCGGCTCTCTCTTCACCGGACTGAGCCACGAGCTCGAGGCGCCCGCGGACAAGCTCTCTGCGGCAGAGGAGCCGAATGAGGCGTGGTGGCGGCGGGCAAGCTTGCGCTCGAACTCGACCAGCTCGCGGCGTTCAAACGTTGGCGACGACCGGCTACCGCGGTTGAGTCACCTCCGTGCGCCCCGCTTGCGTGCGGCGTCGGATCTGGCGCGACGCTCTGCGTCATCCCCAGAGCTCCCGTAGCAATCCATGGCTTTTTCAGGCTCGCCTGCGGCGAGAAATTGGGCGGAGGAGGGGAATCGCAGCGGAGCGACGGCGAAGGCGGATAGGGTTTGACCTGTATCCGAGCGGTGAAACCGCATATATAGCAGTGGGGCATATATAGTGGTGGGGAGAGACTTTTTGCGGGCCACAGTAAATTTTTTAGGGCCGGGCCGCGGATACGGTGTCTACTCTGGCCAGAAAAACAGGCCGAACCCGTATACTCGCTGGAATTATACGGGTTCGGTCCTTTTACGAGATTTGACCCGTATCCAAGCAATGAAACCGCATATATAGCGGTGGGGAGAGACTTTTTGCGGGCCACAGTAAATTTTTTACGGGCCAGGCCACAGATACGATGTCTACTCTGGCTAGAAAAACGGGCAGAACCCGTATACTCGCCGGAATTATACGGGTTCGGCCCTTTTACGAGGTCTGCTAGATAGAGATGCTCTAACCACTGTACATAGACCTTACATCCACATGCAATCAACCCATAATAATTTACAGGATCATCAGCATACCAAATCGCTGCTAGCATACACACACGAACAAGTGCACACCACTCACGTGCCACCCGCACGCGCACACAAAAAACCCTACTCCTTCTCTTTTCACACAAGGATCAAACGGAGCACAACAGCAAAAAAACATGGAACAGAATAGAACCTTGGTGCATACAGTCCCTCGTCTTCACGAGAAGCCGACTGTTTTCCCCAGCAGCCAAAGGAAGAACGTCCACTCGAGCATGAATATCGTGTGGAGGTACGACCGGTCCAGCGTGAGCCCGAAGACGGTGATGCCGGCCTTGTTGTTCTCCAGGAAGGTCACTGCAACAGCGTTTTCCATCAGCCCCAAGATTCGACGAAATGTATGATAACTGTCGATGATCATACGTACCTAGTGCCTGCCTCTTCTGGAAGGAGATCACGTGCATGTGAGGCTGGAGGAACTTGGTGTTCTCCACCATGTCCTCGTCGCCGGTCTCCTCGCTGGACTCACAGTCGCTCTCGTCCTCGGGGTCGGGGTACTCCTCCAGCATGGAGTTCTGGTTGGATCCCGGATCTATCTCGTCGTCCGGGACCGGCTCGATGGTGCAGCAGGCGTGCCACTTGGTGGTCTGGCTCGTGAGGGCCTGCACCTGGTGAGTGATCTTGGCGGCGCTGCTCAGGATTATGATGAGCCCGGACATTAGCACCACTGAACATAGCTGCAGAATTAAACATGAAGATACATTAGGACCAGTATTTGGAAATGTTGCCAAGTATGCAGAGCTGAGACAATGTAAGTAACATGTGTCCGAAAATTCTTAATTCTTTCACCGTTTTTCAGTTCAAAATGCCGTAAGTTTACCACATATATCTGTTTTGAGTTTAGCTGCTCCTAAGTAGCATCTTATCCTGTACAGTAGTGCTGCCAAATAGCCGAAGTAAGTAACACTGAAACTAGAACTTGTAATGATCTGCTAGATTTGTTAATGTCACATAGGTCGCTGTTTGCGACTATGAAAAGATCTGAAACTAAAGGACCTCTGCACCTCCTATACACAGTTCCAACCCCCTTCGGTTTGAGATTCCAATAAGATCACTGATTCATGGCCCTACTCACACCTTTGAAAGATGCCGCACAAATTAGCATTCAGAAATGAATGAAGTGCCATTTTCAGGCCCATCGACAGATCAGTGGCCAGCAGAGTGAATCACGTCACACCTTGCTAGCTTTGCTGTTTCTCACATGATGCTACTCCAGATCACTTAATTAAAGATGTCAGCCAGCCCAATTATTGGATTTCTAGATAATCTCAGATAAAGTGTGATTCTTCTGAATATCAGCTTATGTTGGCCTAAATACTGTGGTGCTTCCAAACTAGCTGAAGTGCCCCTGAAACCAGAACTTCTAACCATATTAGATTTTTTTTTTGAATTGTAATCATGTTATATTTGTTAATACAGTATAGAGGTCACTGTTTGCGATTATGACAAAATCTGAAAACTACAGGAGCTCTACACCTTATATACACTGTTCCAACCCCCTTTGGTTTGTGATCTCAATAAGGCACTATCACTGATTCTTGGCCCTACTTGTACCTTTACAACGATGGCGCCCCAATTAGCAATGAAGTCCCATTTTCAGGCCCAGCGACAGATTGATCGCCAGCACCCAGCAGAGTGAATCACGTCACACCTAACTAGCTTTGCTGTTTCTCACATGATACTACTCGAGATCACTTAATTATAGATGTCAGCCAGCCCAATTATTGGATTTCTAGATAATCTCATCTAGGCCAACGGACCCTGTCAAGAAACCACCGAGCAAGTGTTTTTTTTTTCTTTTTCGAGAAGTCCTGAAAGTGTAACTATGAAGGCAACTGAATCCAGTAAAATTCAGCACTTAAATCCAGTATAGATCAGGTTGATCGATTCTACGCAGTTCCAACTTGCTTAATTTTTTTAACATAAAAAGTCATTGGTCCGGACTAAATTGAGCTGAGATAAGATAACGTCAAGTTGATTGCGATCCCCAATTTTGCCTAACTGAACACAAACATCACAGTAAGAAACGAGCCTAAGAGAGTGGAGAAATCAGGCAATCGAGGCTTACCGCGAGCTCGCCGGTGTGAAGGAGGTCGTCGATGGTGCCGTGGCGCGTGGTGAGGAGCACGGAGGCGAACCGGCTGGCGGGGGCTGGGGTGCCGGATCGGGGCCATCGGCGTCGACTTCCGTGTTGTCGTAGAAGGAGCGAACGGCGGCCTCGAGGGCCCAGTTGTGGCCCTCGAGGAAGAAGGTCGCCTCGTCGGGGGTCGCCGAGGTGACTGCGCAGAACGAATCCACCAGAGACTGCGCCTCCGCGGCTGGCGGCGCGTGGGTGGCATCTCCGGCGGCCATCTCGGCTGCGGCGGCCGTGTGTCTGGCTTGGAAGGCTTTGGGAGGAAGCCTTCTCTTGGCGTTTGCCTCCCCGTTTTACCGCGTCGTCGTCGTTGGGCCGTCACGCCGCGAGATTCTTTACTTGGGCTTTCAGTTTGGAGAAGCTGTTGTTTTTTAGCCCGTTAGTACCTTGAATTTGTTGACAGACACAACTTTTAGTCCCACCTCGCCTTATTTAGTTCGCATACACGGGAATAAAAGGACAGCTCTTGCAACGCTGTCGCTGGGCTTTGTCGCGTTAGCCTGTCACCCAAGCTCATTTGTGGGGGAGCAAAAGTTAGTCACAGATCTTGCTGGGCCTTGTGGCTCGGGGGCCTGTTACCCAAGAACATTTGTGGGGGAGCAAGAAGTAAATCTGTGCACTAACTTTTTAATATTCTATTATATACATTTTAATGTGAATTTTTTTATGGTTTTACTGAAGCACATCTAGACAAGTCCTACGCCATTGATTTTAGGTGAAGATTCGTGCCGGTATTTTTCTTCTTCTTTATGTTTGATTGAGTCATTTAAATGCACAATACTAAAACACATCTAGATGTCCTCTAAACATTTTCTTTTCAAAGCATGGACTTTCAATATAATTTTTTTCTATTATTAAGCATGTATTTTTTTCTTTACAAAGTATGTCCAATTTTTTTGTTGCCCACTGGCAAGATAAATATTAACTTTAATTCTCATTATAACACCGAATCAAATTTTTGCATGATGGTTTCCTTATCACATCGGTGATTTATCATGTGTGAGATGAAAAAATCCATCAAATTAGAAGAGGACCGATGAAAGAAAGAGGACCCTTTGGCTAGGGTTTCTCCCGCCTCCCGTCGGTTGTAAGGGCATATGTATCCCTTAGTGGTTTTGGTGATTGATGACAATGCTTTTACGGATTAATCGTGTGCATTGAGCATTTCTGATATCTCATGTTCAGGGACAAGACGATTCGTTGCCCCTCGGAGTCTAGTGAAGACGGACTTTTCCCTACGTTTCTTTTCGGTGGATTTGAGTCGTAGGAAAGCCGTACTATTAAGAGGGGTCCGCTTTGGAAATGTTTGGGTGAAATCATCACGTACACGTCTGTTCCTTTTGCACCACCTTTCCGTTGGCTCTTTGGAGCATCATCCGTTTATCTGTGTCTCTATAAAATGAGGGACTCCTAGTGTTGGTTGTGCTGGGTATGTGGTAGTACTGCTCATGAGAGCGGTAGTACCGCAGAGGCTCACGGTAGTACCGCTCCCAGGGCGCGATAGTACCGTGGCCTCGGGCCAGGCACAACAGCACGAGCGGAAGTAGGGGCAAATGTAATTTTTTGCATCCGCGCCCTACGCGGTAGTACCGCTCCAGGTTCGCGGCAATACCGTGTCGAATTTTTGCACAGATCGAAACTCAGTGGAAGTAGCCACGGATGTATTTTTATATGTCCGTGCCTTCCCAGCCTAGACAAACCCTGCCTTGCGGTAGTACCGCAAGGGGGAGTGTTGATCCTATCATATGGTGTAAGACATATGTCCTCAGCGTATCTTATTTCTTATCATGTTATCTAGTTTGATTAGTAAATTGTGCTCTCGTTACTTTATGCTCATATTTATTATCTTGCCTTCTTTCTTAGTGTTAGTTATTTTGTTGCAAGATATGCCTCATCTATAAAATATAGGGGGAGTGTTGATCATAGTATGTGTGTCGTGCAGTCCAAAGCACTTCTCTAAAGAGCACACATCTAGGGGGAGCCCGTCTATATCTTATAGATGTTAGGTTTGCCTATGCTTCATTTTATTTCCCTTTGTGCAAATCCCGTATTGTCATCAATCCACCAAAAAGGGGAAGATTGTAAGGGCATATTTATCCCTTAGTGGTTTTGGTGATTGATGGCAATGCTTTTGCAGACTAATCATGTGCATTGAGCATTTCAGATATCTCATGTTCAGGCACCAGACGATTCGTTGCCTCTCGGAGTCTAGTGAAGACGGAGTTTTTCCTATGTTTCTTTTCGGTGGATTTGAGTCATAGGAAAGTCGTACTATTAAGAGGGGGTCCGCTTTGGAAAGGTTTGGGTGGAATCATCATGTACACGTCTGTTCCTTTTACACCACCTTTCCGTTGGCTCTTTGGAGCATCCTCTAGTTATCCGTGTCTCTACAAAATGAAGGACCCCTAGTGTTGGTTGTGCTGGGCATGCGGTAGTACTGCTCATGGGAGCGGTAGTACCGCAGAGGTTCACGGTAATACCGGCTACGGTCGCGGTAGTACTGCAGTCCATTGCGGTAGTACCGCTCCCAGGGCGCGGTAGTACCGTGGCCTCGGGCCAGGCACAACAGCACAAGCAGAAGTAGGGGTGGATGTAATTCTTTACATCCGCGCCCTACGCGGTAGTACCGCTCCAGGTTCGCGGCAGTACCGTGTCGGATTTTGCACAGATCGAAACTCAGCGGAAGTAGCCACAGATGTATTTTTATATGTCCGTGCCTTTCCAGCCTAAACAAACCCTGCCTTGCGGTAGTACCGCAAGGGGGAGCGGTAGTACCGCTCTGGCGGTTCTACCACTCTTTGCTTCAACGCATCAGGGTCGGTCTGGCTCTTGCCGCGCATGCGGCAGTACCGCAGTGCCCCGCGGTAGTACCGCAGGCCCTTGCGGTAGTACCGCATGGCTGGTGCGGTACTACCGCGCGTCGCAGGCTGGGTAAGTGGATAACGGTTGGATTTGTCCTATCACTATATAAGGGGAGTCTTCTTCTCCGAGTTGACTACCTCTTCCATCCCTAAGCTCCATTGTTGCTCTAAGCTCCATTTTTGCCCGATCTCTCTCCCTAGCCAATCAACCTTGTTGATTTTCCAGGGATTGGTTGAGAAAGCCCCGATCTACACTTCCACCAAGAGAAATTTGATTCCCCCCACTAATCCATTGTGGATCTTGTTACTCTTGGGTGTTTGAGCACCCTAGACGGTTGAGGTCACCGCGGAGCCAATTTCCATTATGGTGAAGCTTCATGGTGTCGTTGGGAGCCTCCAATTAAGTTGTGGAGATTTCCCCAACCTTGTTTGTAAAGGTCCGGTCGCCGCCTCCAAGGGCACCAATAGTGGAATCACGGCATCTCGCTTTGTGTGAGGGCGTGAGGAGAATACGGTGGCCCTAGTGGCTTCTTGGGGAGCATTGCGCCTCCACACCGCTCCAACGGAGACACACTTCCTCTCAAAGGGAAGGAACTTCGGTAACACATCCTCGTCTTCACCGGCTCCACTCTTGGTTATCTCGTACCTTTACTTGTGCAAGATTATATTGTGTTGCATCCCTTGCTTGCTTGTGTGCTTGTTGTTGCATCATATACGTTGCTCACCTAGTTGCATATCTAGACAACCTACTTTGATGCAAAGTTTAAATTGGTAAAGAAAAGCTAAAAATTGTTAGTTGCCTATTGACCCCCCTCTACTCAACTATATCGATCCTTTCAATTGGTAACAGAGTCTCGTCTCTTTATTAAGGACTTTGCCATCCGAAGAGTATGGTTGACACTGTAGACAGTGAGGAGGAGCACCCCGGTGTGATTCCATCCTCGTCCACGGGCGATGGGGGAACCTCGATCTCACGTGAGGAGTTCAATGTGGCCTTGGACACATTGAAAACCTCCATGACGGCCGAGGTCAAAGGCATGCTTAAGAACTTTCTTGATGGTCTTAAATTGTCCACCACACCCTTGGAAGTGGTCGATCCCACTAACAAGGTGACGGATGCTAACTCCGACAAGGGAAAAGCTTCTAGTGATAAAGTTATTGGAAATAAGCCCTAGAGGCAATAATAAATTAGTTATTATTATATTTCCTTGTTCATGATAATCGTTTATTATCCATGCTAGAATTGTATTGATAGGAAACTCAGATACATGTGTGGATACATAAACAACACCATGTCCCTAGTAAGCCTCTAGTTGACTAGCTCGTTGATCAATAGATGGTTACGGTTTCCTGACCATGGACATTGGATGTCGTTGATAACGGGATCACATCATTAGGAGAATGATGTGATGGACAAGACCCAATCCTAAGCCTAGCACAAGATCGTATAGTTCGTATGCTAAAGCTTTTCTAATGTCAAGTATCATTTCCTTAGACCATGAGATTGTGCAACTCCTGGATATCGTAGGAATGCTTTGGGTGTACCAAACGTCACAACGTAACTGGGTGGCTATAAAGGTGCACTGCGGGTATCTCCGAAAGTGTCTATTGGGTTGGCACGAATCGAGACTGGGATTTGTCACTCCGTGTAACGGAGAGGTATCTCTAGGCCCACTCGGTAGGACATCATCATAATGTGCACAATGTGACCAAGGAGTTGATCACGGGATGATGTATTATGGAACGAGTAAAGAGACTTGTCGGTAACGAGATTGAATGAGGTATCGGGATACCGACGATTGAATCTCGGGCAAGTATCATACCGATAGACAAAGGGAATTGTATACGGGATTGATTGAATCCTTGACATCGTGGTTCATCCGATGAGATCACCATGGAACATGTGGGAGCCAACATGGGTATCCAGATCCCGCTGTTGGTTATTGGCCGGAGAGTTGTCTCGGTCATGTCTACATGGTTCCCGAACCCGTAGGGTCTACACACTTAAGGTTCGATGACGCTAGGGTTATAGGAAAAGTATGTACGTGGTTACCGAATGTTGTTTGGAGTCCCAGATGAGATCCCGGACATCACGAGGAGTTCCAGAATGGTCCGGAGGTAAATATTTATATATGGGAAGTCCCGTTTTGGTCACCGGAAAAGTTTCGGGTGCTATCCGTAACGTACTGGGACCACCGGGAGGGTCCCGGGGGTCCACCAGGTGGGGCCACCAGCCCCAGAAGGCTGCGTGGACCAAGTGTGGGAGGGGACCAGCCCCAGGTAGGCTGGTGTGCCCCCCACCATGGCCTAAGGCGCAGGGAGAGTGGGAGGGGGCAAACCCTAGGTCCAGATGGGCCTTAAGGCCCACCCTAGGGCCCCCCCCTCTCTCCCTCTCCCCTCTAGCCGCCACCCTAGATGGGATCTAGGGCTGCCGCCCCCCTTGGGGAGGGAACCCTAGAGGGGGCGCAACCCCTCCCCTTCCCCTACATATACTTGAGGTATGGGGCTGCCCAACACAGGTGATTTGATCTCTCTCTTGGCACAGCCCTACCCCTCTCCCTCCTCGTCTCTCGTAGTGCTTGGCGAAGCCCTGCTTGAGTACCGCGATCCTCCACCATCACCACGCCGTTGTGCTGCTGCTGGACGGAGTCTTCCCCAACCTCTCCCTCTCTCCTTGCTGGATCAAGGTGTGGGAGACATCACCGGGCTGTACGTGTGTTGAACGCGGAGGCACCGTTGTTCGGCGCTTAGATCGGAATCGACCGCGATCTGAATCGCTGCGTGTTCGACTCCACCAACCGCGTTCTTGCAATGCTTCCGCTTAGCGATCTTCAAGGGTATGAAGATGCACTCCTCTCTCTCGTTGCTAGTATCTCCTAGATTGATATTGGTGACACATAGGAAAATTTTAAATTATTGCCATGATCCCCAACAGTGGCATCATGAGCTAGGTCTATGCGTAGTTTCTATGCACGAGTAGAACACAAGTTGTTGTGGGCGTCGATTTTGTCAATTTACTTGCTGTTACTAGTATTATCTTGATTCGGCGGCATCGTGGGATGAAGCAGCCCGAACCGACCTTACACGTACTCTTACGTGAGACTGGTTCCACCGACTGACATGCACTAGTTGCATAAGGTGGCTAGCGGGTGTCTGTCTCTCCCACTTCAGTCGGATCGGATTTGATGAAAAGGGTCCTTATGAAAGGTAAATGGAAATTGGCATATCACGTTGTGGTTCTGCGTAGGTAAGAAACGTTCTTGCTAGAAACCCATAGCAGCCACGTAAAACATGCAACGACAATTAGAGGACGTCTAACTTGTTTTTGCAGGGTATGCTATGTGATGTGATATGGCCAAAAGAATGTGATGAATGATATATGTGATGTATGAGATTGATCATGTTCTTGTAATAGGAATCATGACTTGCATGTCGATAAGTATGACAACCGGCAGGAGCCATAGGAGTTGTCTTAATTTATTTATGACCTGCGTGTCAACATAAACGTCATGTAATTACTTTTATTTATTGCTAACCGTTAGCCATAGTAGTAGAAGTTATAGTTGGCGAGACAACTTCATGAAGACACGATGATGGAGATCGTGATGATGGAGGTCATGGTGTCATGCCGGTGACAATGATGATCATGGCGCCCCGAAGATGGAGATCAAAAGGAGCAAAATGATATTGGCCATATCATGTCACTATTTGATTGCATGTGATGTTTATCATGTTTTACATCTTATTTGCTTAGAACGACGGTAGCATAAATAAGATGATCCCTCACCATAATTTCAAGAAAGTCTCCCCCTTAACTGTGCACCGTTGCTAAGGTCCGTTGTTTCGAAGCACCACGTGATGATCGGGTGTGATAGGTTCTAACGTTCGCATACAACGGGTGTAAGCTAGATTTACACACACAATACACTTAGGTTGACTTGACGAGCCTAGCATGTACAGACATGGCCTCGGAACACGGAAGACCGAAAGGTCGAACATGAGTCGTATAGAAGATACGATCAACATGAAGATGTTCACCGATGATGACTAGTCCGTCTCACGTGATGATCGGACACGGCCTAGTTGACTCAGATCATGTATCACTTAGATGACTAGAGGGATGTCTATCTGAGTGGGAGTTCATTAAATTATCAGACGAACTTAATTATCATGAACATAGTCAAAAGGACTCTGCAAATTATGTCGAAGCTTACGCTATAGTTCTACTGTTTTAGATATGTTCCTAGAGAAAATTTAGTTAAAAGTTGATAGTAGCAATTATGCGGACTGGGTCCGTAAACTGAGGATTGTCCTCATTTCTGCGCAGAAGGATTATGTCCTTAATGCACCGCTCAGTGAGCTGAACCTCGAGCGTCGGTTGTGGATGTTGCAAACATCTGACATACACGTTTTGATGACTACATGATAGTTCGGTGCGTAATGCTAAATGGTTTAGAATTGAGGCACCAAAGACGTTTTTTGAAACATCGCAGAACAAATGAGATGTTCCAAAGACTGAAATTGGGATTTCGGACTAGTGCTCACGTCAAGAGGTATGAGACCTCTGACAAGTTTCTTAAGCCTGCAAACTAAGGGAGAAAAGCTCAATCGTTGAGCATGTGCTCAGATTGTCTGAGTACTACAATCGCTTGAATCGAGTGGGAGTTAATCTTCTAGATGAGATAGTGATAGTTCTCCATAGTCATTGCCACCTAGCTATTGGAGCTTCGTGATGAACTATAACATATCGGGGATAGACATGATGATCCTTGAGCAATTCGCGATGTTTGACACCGCGAAAGTAGAAATCAAGTAGGAGCATCAATTGTTGATGGTTAAACCACTAGTTTCAAGAAGGGCAAGGGAAAGAAGGGATACTTCATGAGATGGCAAATCAGTTGCTACTCTAGTGAAGAAACCCAAGGTTGAACCAAACCCGAGACTAAGTGCTTCTGTAATGAGGGGAACGATCACTGAAGTAGAACTACCCTAGATACTTGGTAGATGAAAAGGCTGGCAAGGTCGACAAAAGTATTTTGGATATACGTTATATTAATGTGTACTTTACTAGTACTCCTAGTAGCACCAGGGTATTAAAATACCGGTTCAGTTGCTAAGTGTTAGTAACTCGAAATAAAAGGCTACAGAATTAACGGAGACTAGCTGAAGGTGAGATGACGATATGTGTTGGAAGTGTTTTCCAAGGTTGATATGATCAAGCATCGCATGCTCCCTCTACCATCGAGGATTGGTGTTAAACCTAAATAATTGTTATTTGGTGTTTGCGTTGAGCATAGACATGATTAGATTATGTTTATCGCAATACGGTTATTCATTTAAGGAGAATAATGGTTACTCTGTTTATTTGAATAATACCTTTAATGGTCTTGCACCTAAAATGAATGGTTTATTGAATCTCGATCATAGTGATACACATGTTCATGCCAAAAGATATAAGATTGTAATGATAGTACCACATACTTGTGGCACTGCCATTTGAGTCATATTGGTATAAAACGCATGAAGAAGCTCCATGTTGATGGATCTTTGGACTCACTCGTTTTGAAAAGATTGAGACATGCGAACCATGTCTATTGGTAGATATTGTTGGGGAACGCAGTAATTTCAAAAATTTTCCTACGCACACGCAAGATCATGGTGATGCACAGCAACGAGAGGGGAGAGTGTTGTCTATGTACCAACGCAGACCGACTGCGGAAGCGATCACACAACATAGAGGAAGTAGTCGTACGTCTTCTTCCCGATCCGACCGATCCAAGCACCGTTACTCCGACACCTCCGAGTTCTTAGCACACGTTCAGCTCGATGACGTTCCTCGGGCTCCGATCCAGCAAAGCGTCGAGGAAGAGTTCTGTCAGCACGACGGCGTGATGACGATCTTGATGTACTACCGACGCAGGGCTTCGCCTAAGCACTACAACGGTACGATCGAGGTGGAATTTGGTGGCAGGGGGCACCGCACACGGCTAAGGAACGATCTCAAGGATCAAGTTGTGTGTCTATGGGGTGCCCCCTGCCCCCGTATATAAAGGCCAGGGGCAAGGGGGTCGGCCGTCTAGGAGGGAGGCGCAGGGAGGAGTCCCACTCCTACCGGGAGTAGGACTCCTTCCCTCAAATCCTATTCCTAATAGGACTCTTCGGGAGAAAGAGAAGAGAGGGGGGCCGGCCCCTTCTCCTAGTCCTAATAGGACTAGGGAAGGGGGGTTCGGCCGGCTAGCCTGTGGGCTGCCCCTTCTCTCTTTTCCACTAAGGCCCAATAGGCCCATTTGCCTCCCGGGGGGTTCCGGTAACCCTCCCGGTAATCCGGTAAAATCCCGATTTCACCCGGAACACTTCCGGTGCCCAAACATAGGCTTCCAATATATCAATCTTTACGTCTCGACCATTTCGAGACTCCTCGTCATGTCCGTGATCTCATCCGGGACTCTGAACAACCTTCGGTACATCAAAATGCATAAACTCATAATAACTGTCATCGTAACGTTAAGCGTGCGGACCCTACGGTTCGAGAACAATGTAGACATGACCGAGACACGTCTCCGGTCAATAACCAATAGCGGGACCTGGATGCCCATATTGGTCCTACATATTCTACGAAGATCTTTATCGGTCAGACCGCATAACAACATACGTTGTTCCCTTTGTCATCGGTATGTTACTTGCCCGAGATTCGATCGTCGGTATCCAATACCTAGTTCAATCTCGTTACCGGCAAGTCTCTTTACTCGTTCCGTAATACATCATATCACAACTAACTTATTAGTTGCAGTGCTTGCAAGGCTTATGTGATGTGCATTACCGAGAGGGCCCAGAGATACCTCTCCGACAATCGGAGTGACAAACCCTAATCTCGAAATACGCCAACCCAACATCTACCATTGGAGACACCTGTAGTACTCCTTTATAATCACCCAGTTACGTTGTGACGTTTGGTAGTACCCAAAGTGTTCCTCCGGTAAATGGGAGTTGCATAATCTCATAGTTATAGGAACATGTATAAGTCATGAAGAAAGCAATAGCAACATACTAAACGATCGGGTGCTAAGCTAATGGAATGGGTCATGTCAATCAGATCATTCTACTAATGATGTGACCTCGTTAATCAAATAACAACTCCTTGTTCATGGTTAGGAAACATAACCATCTTTGATTAACGAGCTAGTCAAGTAGAGGCATACTAGTGACACTCTGTTGGTCTATGTATTCACACATGTATTATGTTTCCGGTTAATACAATTCTAGCATGAATTATAAACATTTATCATGATGTAAGGAAATAAATAATAACTTTATTATTGCCTCTAGGGCATATTTCCTTCAGTCTCCCACTTGCACTAGAGTCAATAATCTAGATTACACTGTAATGATTCTAACACCCATGGAGCCTTGGTGCTGATCATGTTTTGCTCGTGGAAGAGGCTTAGTCAACGGGTCTGCAACATTCAGATCCGTATGTATCTTGCAAATCTCTATGTCTCCCACCTGGACTAAATCCCGGATGGAGTTGAAGCGTCTCTTGATGTGTTTGGTTCTTTTGTGAAATCTGGATTCCTTTGCCAAGGCAATTGCACCAGTATTGTCACAGAAGATTTTCATTGGACCCGATGCACTAGGTATGACACCTAGATCGGATATGAACTCCTTCATCCAGACTCCTTCGTTTGCTGCTTCCGAAGCAGCTATGTACTCCGCTTCACATGTAGATCCCGCTACGACGCTTTGTTTAGAACTGCACCAACTGACAGCTCCACCGTTTAAAGTAAACACGTATCCGGTTTGCGATTTAGAATCGTCTAGATCAGTGTCAAACCTTGCATCAACGTAACCTCTTACGGTGAGCTCTTTGTCACCTCCATATACGAGAAACATATCCTTAGTCCTTTTCAGGTATTTCAGGATGTTCTTGACCGCTGTCCAGTGATCCATTCCTGGATTACTTTGGTACCTCCCTGCTAAACTTATAGCAAGGCACACATCAGGTCTGGTACACAGCATTGCATACATGATAGAGCCTATGGCTGAAGCATAGGGAACATCTTTCATTTTCTCTCTATCTTCTGCAGTGGTCGGGCATTGAGTCTTACTCAACTTCACACCTTGTAGCACAGGCAAGAACCCTTTCTTTGCTTGATCCATCTTGAACTTCTTCAAAATTTTGTCAAGGTATGTGCATTGTGAAAGTCCAATTAAGCGTTTTGATCTATCTCTATAGATCTTTATGCCTAATATGTATGCAGCTTCCCCGAGGTCTTTCATCGAAAAACTTTTATTCAAGTATCCCTTTATGCTATCCAGAAATTCTATATCATTTCCAATTAGCAATATGTCATCCACATATAATATCAGAAATGCTACAGAGCTCCCACTCACTTTCTTGTAAATACAGGCTTCTCCAAAAGTCTGTATAAAGCCAAATGCTTTGATCACACTATCAAAGCGTTTATTCCAACTCCGAGATGCTTGCACCAGTCCATAAATGGATCGCTGGAGTTTGCATACTTTGTTAGCTCCTTTTGGATTGACAAAACCTTCTGGTTGTACCATATACAACTCTTCTTCCAGAAATCCATTCAGGAATGCAGTTTTGACATCCATCTGCCATATTTCATAATCATAAAATGCGGCAATTGCTAACATAATTCTGACGGACTTAAGCATCGCTACGGGTGAGAAGGTCTCATCGTAGTCAACCCCTTGAACTTGTCGAAAACCTTTTGCGACAAGTCGAGCTTTATAGACAGTAACATTACCGTCAGCGTCAGTCTTTTTCTTGAAGATCCATTTATTCTCAATTGCTTGCCGATCATCGGGCAAGTCAACCAAAGTCCATACTTTGTTCTCATACATGGATCCCATCTCAGATTTCATGGCCTCAAGCCACTTTGCAGAATCTGGGCTCACCATCGCTTCTTCATAGTTCGTAGGTTCATCATGATCTAGCATCATGACTTCCAGAACTGGATTACCGTACCACTCTGGTGCGGATCTCACTCTGGTTGATCTACGTGGTTCAGTAGTATCTTGTTCTGAAGCTTCATGATCATCATCATTAGCTTCCTCACTGATTGGCATAGGTGTCGCAGAAACAGTTTTATGTGATGTACTATTTTCCAATAAGGGAGCAGGTACAGTTACCTCGTCAAGTTCTACTTTCCTCCCACTCACTTCTTTCGAGAGAAACTCCTTCTCTAGAAATGATCCATTCTTAGCAACGAATGTCTTGCCTTCGGATCTGTGATAGAAGGTATACCCAACAGTTTCCTTTGGGTATCCTATGAAGACACATTTCTCCGCTTTGGGTTCGAGATTATCAGGTTGTATGCTTTTTCACATAAGCATCGCAGCCCCAAACTTTAAGAAACGACAACTTTGGTTTCTTGCCAAACCATAGTTCATAAGGCGTCGTCTCAACGGATTTTGATGGTGCCCTATTTAACGTGAATGCGGCCGTCTCTAAAGCATAACCCCAAAACGATAGCGGTAAATCAGTAAGAGACATCATAGATCGCACCATATCTAGTAAAGTACGATTACGACGTTCGGACACACCATTACGCTGTGGTGTTCCGGGTGGCATGAGTTGCGAAACTATTCCACAATTTTTCAAATGTACATCAAACTCGTAACTCAAATATTCTCCTCCACGATCAGATCGTAGAAATTTTATTTTCTTGTTACGATGATTTTCAACTTCACTCTGAAATTCCTTGAACTTTTCAAATGTTTCAGACTTATGTTTCATTAAGTAGATATACCCATATCTGCTTAAATCATCTGTGAAGGTGAGAAAATAACGATATCCGCCGCGAGCCTCAATATTCATCGGACCACATACATCGGTATGTATGATTTCCAACAAATCTGTTGCTCTCTCCATAGTACCGGAGAACGGTGTTTTAGTCATCTTGCCTATGAGGCACGGTTCGCAAGTACCAAGTGATTCATAATCAAGTGATTCTAAAAGCCCATCAGTATGGAGTTTCTTCATGCGCTTTACACCGATATGACCTAAACGGCAGTGCCACAAATAAGTTGCACTATCATTATTAACTTTGCATCTTTTGGCTTCTACATTATGAATATGTGTATTACTATCTTCGAGATTCAACAAGAATAGACCACTCTTCAAAGGTGCATGACCATAAAAGATATTATTCATATAAATAGAACAACCATTATTCTCTGATTTAAATGAATAACCGTCTCGCATTAAACAAGATCCAGATATAATGTTCATGCTTAACGCTGGCACCAAATAACAATTATTTAGGTATAATATTAATCCCGAAGGTAGATGTAGAGGTAGCGTGCCGACCGCGATCACATCGACTTTGGAACCGTTTCCCACGCGCATCGTCACCTCGTCCTTTGCTAGTGTCCGCTTATTCCGTAGTCCCTGTTTCGAGTTGCAAATATTAGCAACAGAACCAGTATCAAATACCCAGGTGCTACTGCGAGCTCTAGTAAGGTACACATCAATAACATGTATATCACATATACCTTTGCTCACTTTGCCATCCTTCTTATCCGCCAAATACTTGGGGCAGTTCCGCTTCCAGTGACCAGTCTGCTTGCAGTAGAAGCACTCAGTTTCAGGCTTAGGTCCAGACTTGGGTTTCTTCTCTTGAGCAGCAACTTGTTTACTGTTCTTCTTGAAGTTCCCCTTCTTCTTCCCTTTGCCCTTTTTCTTGAAACTAGTGGTTTTGTTAACCATCAACACTTGATGCTCCTTCTTGATTTCTACCTCCGCAGCTTTTAGCATTGCGAAGAGCTCGGGAATAGTCTTGTTCATCCCTTGCATATTATAGTTCATCACGAAGCTCTTGTAGCTTGGTGGCAGTGATTGGAGAATTCTGTCAATGACGCAGTCATCTGGAAGATTAACTCCCATCTGAATCAAGTGATTATTATACCCAGACATCTTGAGTATATGCTCACTGACAGAGCTGTTCTCCTCCATCTTACAGCTATAGAACTTATTGGAGACTTCATATCTCTCAATTCGGGCATTTGCTTGAAATATTAACTTCAACTCCTGGAACATCTCATATGCTCCATGACGTTCAAAACGTCGTTGAAGTCCCGATTCTAAGCCGTAAAGCATGGCACACTGAACTATCGAGTAGTCATCAGCTTTGCTCTGCCAGACGTTCATAACATCTGGCGTTGCTCCAGCAGCAGGCCTGTCACCCAGCGGTGCTTCCAGGACGTAATTCTTCTGTGCAGCAATGAGGATAATCCTCAGGTTACGGACCCAGTCCGTGTAATTGCTACCATCATCTTTCAACTTTGCTTTCTCAAGGAACACATTAAAATTCAACGGAACAATAGCACGAGCCATCTATCTACAGGCAACATAAACAAGCAAGATACTATCAGGTACTAAGTTCATGATAAGTTTAAGTTCAGTTAATCAAATTACTTAGGAACTCCCACTTAGATAGACATCCCTCTAATCCTCTAAGTGATCACGTGATCCAAATCAACTAAACCATAACCGATCATCACGTGAGATGGAGTAGTTTTCAATGGTGAACATCGTCATGTTGATCATATCTATTATATGATTCACGCTCGACCTTTCGGTCTCTGTGTTCCGAGGCCATATCTGCATATGCTAGGCTCGTCAAGTTTAACCTGAGTATTCTGCGTGTGCAAAACTGGCTTGCACCCGTTGTAGATGGACGTAGAGCTTATCACACCCGATCATCACGTGGTGTCTGGGCACGACGAACTTTGGCAACGGTGCATACTCAGGGAGAACACTTCTTGATAATTTAGTGAGAGATCATCTTATAATGCTACCGTCAATCAAAGCAAGATAAGATGTATAAAAGGATAAACATCACATGCAATCAATATAAGTGATATGATATGGCCATCATCATCTTGTGCTTGTGATCTCCATCTCCGAAGCACCGTCAGGATCACCATCGTCACCGGCGCGACACCTTGACCTCCATCGTAGCATCGTTGTCGTCTCGCCAATCTTATGCTTCCACGACTATTACTACCGTTTAATAATCTAGTAAAGCATTACATCGCGATTGCATTGCATACAATAAAGCGACAACCATATGGCTCCTGCCAGTTGCCGATAACTCGGTTACAAAACATGATCATCTCATACAATAAAATCAGCATCATGTCTTGACCATATCACATCACAACATACCCTGCAAAAACAAGTTAGACGTCCTCTACTTTGTTTGTTGCAAGTTTTACGTGGCTGCTACGGGCTTAAGTAAGAACTCATCTCACCTACGCATCAAAACCACAACGATAGTTCGTCAAATAGACTCCGTTTTAACCTTCTCAAGGACCGGGCGTAGTCACACTTGGTTCAACTAAAGTTGGAGAGACAGTCTTCCGCAAGCCATCTATGTGCAAAGCACGTCGAGGGAACCGGTCTCGCGTAAGAGTACGCGTAAGGTTGGTCCGGATCGTCTCAACCAACAATACCGCCGAACCAAAGTATGACATGCTGGTAGGCAGTATGACTTGTATCGCCCACAACTCACTTGTGTTCTACTCGTGCATATAACATCAAACCATAAAACCAGGCTCGGATGCCACTGTTGGGGAACGCAGTAATTTCAAAAATTTTCCTACGCACACGCAAGATCATGGTGATGCACAGCAACGAGAGGGGAGAGTGTTGTCTACGTACCAACGCAGACCGACTGCGGAAGCGATCACACAACGTAGAGGAAGTAGTCGTACGTCTTCTTCCCGATCCGACCGATCCAAGCACCGTTACTCCGGCACCTCCGAGTTCTTAGCACACGTTCAGCTCGATGACATTCCTCGGGCTCCGATCCAGCAAAGCGTCGAGGAAGAGTTCCGTCAGCACGACGGCGTGATGACGATCTTGATGTACTACCGACGCAGGGCTTCGCCTAAGCACTACAACGGTACGATCGAGGTGGAATTTGGTGGCAGGGGGCACCGCACACGGCTAAGGAACAATCTCAAGGATCAAGTTGTGTGTCTATGGGGTGCCCCCTGCCCCCGTATATAAAGGCCAGGGGCAAGGGGGTCGGCCGGCTAGGAGGGAGGCGCAGGGAGGAGTCCCACTCCTACCGGGAGTAGGACTCCTTCCCTCAAATCCTATTCCTAATAGGACTCTTCGGGAGAAAGAGAAGAGAGGGGGGCCGACCCCTTCTCCTAGTCCTAATAGGACTAGGGAAGGGGGGTTCGGCCGGCTAGCCTGTGGGCTGCCCCTTCTCTCTTTTCCACTAAGGCCCAATAGGCCCATTTGCCTCCCGGGGGGTTCCGGTAACCCTCCCGGTAATCCGGTAAAATCCCGATTTCACCCGGAACACTTCCGGTGCCCAAACATAGGCTTCCAATATATCAATCTTTACGTCTCGACCATTTCGAGACTCCTCGTCATGTCCGTGATCTCATCCGGGACTCCGAACAACCTTCGGTACATCAAAATGCATAAACTCATAATAACTGTCATCGTAACGTTAAGCGTGCGGACCCTACGGTTCGAGAACAATGTAGACATGACCGAGACACGTCTCCGGTCAATAACCAATAGCGGGACCTGGATGCCCATATTGGCTCCTACATATTCTACGAAGATCTTTATCGGTCAGACCGCATAACAACATACGTTGTTCCCTTTGTCATCGGTATGTTACTTGCCCGAGATTCGATCGTCGGTATCCAATACCTAGTTCAATCTCGTTACCGGCAAGTCTCTTTACTCGTTCCGTAATACATCATCTCACAACTAACTTATTAGTTGCAGTGCTTGCAAGGCTTATGTGATGTGCATTACCGAGAGGGCCCAGAGATACCTCTCCGACAATCGGAGTGACAAACCCTAATCTCGAAATACGCCAACCCAACATGTACCATTGGAGACACCTGTAGTACTCCTTTATAATCACCCAGTTACGTTGTGACGTTTGGTAGTACCCAAAGTGTTCCTCCGGTAAATGGGAGTTGCATAATCTCATAGTTATAGGAACATGTATAAGTCATGAAGAAAGCAATAGCAACATACTAAACGATCGGGTGCTAAGCTAATGGAATGGGTCATGTCAATCAGATCATTCTACTAATGATGTGACCTCGTTAATCAAATAACAACTCCTTGTTCATGGTTAGGAAACATAACCATCTTTGATTAACGAGCTAGTCAAGTAGAGGCATACTAGTGACACTCTGTTGGTCTATGTATTCACACATGTATTATGTTTCCGGTTAATACAATTCTAGCATGAATTATAAACATTTATCATGATGTAAGGAAATAAATAATAACTTTATTATTGCCTCTAGGGCATATTTCCTTCAGATATGCATGAAGAAACTCCATGCAGATGGATCGTTTGGACTCACTTGATTTTGAATCACTTGAGACATGCAAATCATACCACATGGGCAAGATGACTAAAAGGCCTCGTTTTCAGTAAGATGTAACAAGAAAGCAACTTGTTGGGAGTAATACATTTTGATGTGTGCAGTCCAATAAGTGCTGAGGCACGCAGTGGATATCGTTATGTTCTTACTTCACAGATGATTTGAGTAGATGCTGAGTATATTTACTTGATGAAACACAAGTCTAAATTATTGAAAGGTTTAAGTAATTTCAGAGTGAAGTTGAAGATCATCGTGACAAGATGATAAAATGTCTATGATATGATCATAGAGATGAATATCTGAGTTACGAGTTGGCACACAATTAAGACATTGTGGAAATTGTTTCACAACTAATACCGCCTGGACCACCATAGTGTGATGGTGTGTCCGAACATCATAACTGCACCCTATTGGATATGGTGCATACCATGACGTCTCTTATCGAATTACCACTATCGTTTATGGGTTAGGCATTAGAGACAACCGCATTCACTTTAAATAGGGCACCACACAATTCCGTTGAGACGACACCGTATGAACTATAGGTTTAGAGAAACCTAAGTTGTCGTTTCTTAAAAGTCTGGGGCTGCTTATGTGAAAAAGTTTCAGGCTGATAAGCTCGAACCCAAAGCGGATAAATGCATCTTCATAGAATACCCAAAATAGTTGGGTATACCTCCTATTTCAGATCCGGAAGCAAAAGTGATTGTTTCTAGAAACGGGTCCTTTCTCGAGGAAAAGTTTCTCTCGAAAGAATTGAGTGGGAGGATGGTGGAGACTTGATGAGGTTATTGAACTGTCACGTCAACTAGTGTGTAGCAGGGCACATGAAGTTTTTCCTGTGGCACCTACACCAATTGAAGTGGAAGCTTATGATAGTGATCACGAAACTTCGGATCAAGTCACTACCAAACCTCATAGGTCGACAAGGATGTGTACTACTTCAGAGTGGTACGTAATCCTGTCTTGGAAGTCATGTTGCTAGACAACAATGAACCTACGAGCTATGGAGAAGCGATGGTGGGCCCGAATTCCGACAAATGGCTCGAGGCCATAAAATCCGAGAGAGGATCCATGTATGAAAACAAAGTGTAGACTTTGAAAGAACTACTTGATGGTCGTAAGGCCGTTGGGTACAGATGGATTTTAAAAGGAAGACGGACAATGATGGTAAGTGTCACCATTAAGAAAGCTCGACTTGTCATTAAGATGTTTCCCGACAAGTTCAAGGAGTTGACTACGATGAGACTTTCTCACTCGTAGCGATGCTAAGAGTCTGTTGGAATTATGTTAGCAGTTATTGCATTATTTATGAAATCTTGCAGAAAGGATGTCAAAACATTGTTTCCTCGACGTTTTTCTTGAGGAAAGGTTGTATATGATACAACCAAAAGGTTTTGTCAACCCTGAAAGATGCTGACAAGTATGCAAAGCTCCAACAATCCTTCTAAGGACTGGAGTAAGCATCTCAGAGTTGGAATGTATCCTTTGATGAGATGATCAAAGATTTTGGGTTTATACAAGGTTTATGAGAAACTTGTATTTCCAAAGAAGTGAGTGGGAGCACTATAGAATTTTTGATGAGTATATGTTGTTAACATATTGTTGATCAGAAATGATGTAGAATTTCTGGAAAGCATGCAGGGTTATTTGAAAAGTGTTTTCAATGGAAAATCTGGATTAAGCTACTTGAACATTGAGCATCAAGATCTATAAGGATAGATAAAAAATGCTTAATAGTACTTTCGAATGAATACATACCGTGACAAGATTTTGAAGGAGTTCAAAATAGATCAGCAAAGAAGGAGTTCTTAGCTGTGTTACAAGGTGTGAATATTGAGTAAGACTCAAGACCTGACCACGACAGAAGAGAGAGAAAGGACGAAGGTCGTCCCCTGTGCTTTAGACGTAGGCTCTACAGTATGCTATGCTGTGTACCACACCTGAAGTGTGCCAAGCCATGAGTCAGTTAAGGGGTACAAGTGTGATCTAGGAATGGATCACAGGACAACGGTCAAGGTTATCCTTAGTAACTAGTGGACTAAGGAATTTTCTCGATTATGGAGGTGGTGTGACACTCCAAAAATTTGATTTGGTTTTCATCAAAAACTTTATTGGATTCTAAAGGAGGGCTTTTAAAAAATTCTTTTTTTCAGAAAATCCTTCCTCTTCAAAAACTCCCTTTCACCTTTGGCAAGGATTTCCTTTCCTTTTCAATTTTGGTGTTGAAATTTTGGAAGCTTTTCCTCTGGTTGTTTCCCTCTCAAACTTATTTATTTTTCATTTAAAAAGAAACCCTAGGAGTTTTGGGACTTCTTTCTTTTGAAACCACCCATGATTTTGTTTGTCACAGGTGGTAAAACCACTCCAAAACCTCCCCTCCCTCTTGGAACAACCTAAGTTCTCTGTCCCAACTAAACCAAACAAGTTTTGTATTTTATTTCAAACATTTTTTCATCTCAAATCATTTTTGTCATTTATTTGGAGCCTGAGTCATTTACAAAGCAAGTGCCTTGTTCCCTTTGAGTTTTGATCTCAAACCAATTCATCTGGATTGACCTTAGCATCCACAACTCAGAACCATCTTGATCCACTCTCCTTCTTTTCAAATTTTTCAAATTTCAGCCTCTGCAAGTTTGGACCAGATTTGCCAAATTTGGTGAAATTCATATCTACACTTCCCCAAAAATTCTACAAAAATTCAGGCAGCCTACTGGAGCAATGAGTAGCCACTCCACCAAAAATCAGCTCTAGGAAAAAATCCCTAGAGACCTGAATCATTCTGTCGAACACCTTGCATACATTGTCTTTTGCACTTTCAGTAATTCAGTAAAGTTCAGAGTTCAGTGTCGTTTTCTCCTCGCCAGTTTCAGTCACGCGTGGACAGTGCCCTTGGCATGATCCTCGCCGCCTCTCCCTCTTGTCTAGAGTGCCGCACGCGCGCTTGGCGCCTTCCGGGCGTCGGTGGCACCCTGGCCCGCCTGCGCCGGCGTGTCCCGTGGCGGCCGATCCACCGTAACGGCCGACCGGAAGCAAAACGGCGGCGCAACGCCGTTCGGCGCCGCCCAACTCTCCCTGGCTCTCCGCGTGGCACATGCATGCCAGCGCAGCCCCGCTGCACAGTCACCGTGGCCCGGCAAGCACAGAACGCGCTCCCTGTCGCCGACGTGCCGCACGGCCGTTCCGTTGGGACAGGCCGTAAACTCTTCCCCCGTGCTGAGCTAGACCCTGGAATGGAACCTCTACTCCACCTAGACGATGCCTAAACCCCTAATCCCATTGCCCAACCCCGGCGCCGCCGTAATCGCTCGCCGGACTTATCCCGTACGCGGCAACCGCCTCGGGCCGGCTATATATAGCACCCCCAGGTCCCCTCTCGCCCCCGCACACCTCCACTACCTCTCTGGACCCCGACCAACAACTAGAAGAGCCTCGAGGGGCCCTTCTTCCTCGACTCCGGACGCCTCGTTCCGCCTCGGCCTCCACCTCGATTCGCTCCGGTGAGGCCGTCCCCGGCGCCCAAACTTCATCAGTAGTTTCCTCGAGCAACCAGTGAGCTAACCCAAGCATCAATTTGACCTTCGCAGCTCCCCCCGGTGAGGTCCATCTCCACCCGAGCCGTCGTCCGCCGGAGCAAGGCTCGCCGTCGACGTGGTACTCGCCGGCAACCACCACCACCACCAACCGACGCGGAAGGACGCCCTGAACAAGGAGGTACCCTCCGATCCCCTTACCTCGCCGTGGATCGCCGCCGGCGACCACCGCGGCTCTCGGGCTCCGTCGAGCTCAGCCGCCCATTTTGAATTTTCAAACCTGACGGGTGGGACCTGCCCGTCAGCCTCTCTGTCCCTTTCTAAACGAACCATTTCTGAAAGCGTATTCTGCCAAATGCGTTTTTCCTCCTGGGCTGGCGTATTCTCTATCGAAGCATTTTCAGTTTTTATGAGCTAGCCCCTGGAAATATTCTGTTTCATTACAGATAAGTCCCTGGACTAAAACCCTTATAACTTTTAAACAGAAAAGTATTTTTGATTGATTCTTTTTCTGTTCTCTTTGAAATTTTGTCTAGTTTTTTATCAGATTTATTTGGAAATTTTTTGGAATACTTTTTGTGCACTTCTTGGTATTTACGATAGCGCCTATATTTTCTGTATACCGTAGATACCGAAGGAGGTGACGGAGCCGCGAACTTCACCGAGCTAGGCTCCGACTACTCTGAACCAGGCAAGCATGTTTGAACTTTTGATATGATGAGTGTCTTGGCATGTTTTGCATTTAGTTAGTTTCATGGCATGTTGATGAGCATACCGATGAGCGTGATTTTCATGCATGGTCAAGGTAAGTGAGCTCGATGATCCATAAGTGCATGGATGTGAGTATGAATGGCCATGGGTTGGCATGAGGATGGGTAAGATGGCAGTGTTGTAGCATGCCAGTCTTATGCCAGACTATTTGACTACCGTGTCAAATCATATCGGTCCAGTTCCTCCCTTTTCCTTCCTTGTACTACCACATGTTTTCCGCAAGGAATATGGCTTAGTAAGTTGCAAACCGCTTTCCTGGTACACACCAAAAGGAGAGGCCGGGATGATGGTTCCATGGCCCTGGATTAAAGCCAGGCATTCGGTCAGGGGGCATGGGTGTTTCCGGTTGGGACCGAGAGGGGGGCACCCCTTAGAGCGCGCGTATATAAATTTGATCCCATGCTATTCGAGATTGTGATCTCCCCGTCTCAAAGTTTTTCTTGGACGATGTCTAGGGTGAGTCCTGGCATCGAGAGATAGGATGGGTGTGTACTGGTTAGCTGTGTTTACTTCCGAAATAACGTAAACGGAACTAGTCCTTTGAGACTACGGAAATCCGTTAGCTGTGGGAAATTTTTGTACAAACTCTGCAGAGTCATAAATCTCCAAATCATCTTATCCATATCCAAATTTCTGCGCTGACTTATCCTGACAAGTGCCAGTTTTTGGTGACAGATACTCCGGTGAATCTCATGAGCACTAAGCCCGATTAACAGTTTATTTCTGTGGATGGACTAACCTGTTTATTATCAAGAACTGAATATTTATTATGAGTATTATTTACTTGTGGACTAAAGCCCTTTCTGTGATGTCGCTCAGACATCCGACTGTGGCATTTATTTTAAAGCCCTTTCTGTGATGTCGCTCAGACGTCCGACTGTGGCATTTCTTTTAAAGCCCTTTCTGTGATGTCGCTCAGACGTCCGACTGTGGCATTTCTTTTAAAGCCCTTTCTGTGATGTCGCTAAGACGTCCGACTGTGGTATTTCTTTTAAAGCCCTTTCTGTGATGTCGCTCAGACGTCCGACTGTGGCATTTCTTTTAAAGCCCTTTCTGTGATGTCGCTCAGACGTCCGACTGTGGCATTTCTTTTAAAGCCCTGTCTGTGATGTCGCTCAGACGTCCGACTGTGGCATTTCTTTTAAAGCCCTTTATGTGGTGTCGCTAAGACGCCCGACTGTGGCATGATTTTTCTGCTATTGTTTGTTCACCCTTCGAGGCATCGCTTCAGACGCCCGATCGGTTCTCATTTATATTTTGTTGGGATTTCAGGCGGACTACCGCTGTTTCCCTCGTACTTACTTCGTTATGCAGATTTTTAATCGTGCATTGGAAAGATATTTCATGACGCATTCATGCATGCATTCGTTATATCTTACGTCCGAACTATCTTGCGAGTACTTTCAAAGTACTCACTGGCTTGTTGATTTGGCCAGATGCTGACGAAGGCGATCTCATGGATGAAGAGTTCGATAGCGAGTCCGACGCCTAGAGGAATCCCAGTCAGTCCCGTGCGACCCTGGTCTTGGTCACTGTTTTATACCCGCTTCCGCAACCCGAATAAATTTATCGAGCCTCACCTCGACGCTCGATGAGATGCCAGTTTGAGAGTCGTGTTACCACACTTCCCATTGTGTTTTTTCCACCATCACTTTATCCTCGAGTCAGTAGTATGCCACCACACCATTGTGTTATATCCGCCACTATGTATAATTATTGGCGCGCTTGTAATAATTTGTTGAGCTGCCTAGCTCAACCCTGTAATATATTCCATGCTACTGGCTTATTGTATCAAGAATTTGTCTACCAGTGTGGAGGATTTCTCTCATACTATACTAAAAAAGATTGGTTTCTCAATAAATATTTTTATTGGAAAACCGGTCGTGACAAGCTTGGTACCAGAGCCAGGCTGACTGTAGGAAGCCACTAGGTGCGATCGCTAATCGGTTATTAGCATGATAGAGCCGATTTATTTTTTTCATGCAATTGTAGTCATTTTCTGACAGTCAGCATAAATTTATGATCTGACCATTCAGGATTTTTGCCTACTTTTGTAGATGGCCGACAACAACTGCGAGTCTCAGACCTTCGCCAACGTACCTGATGGGTTCGTCAAGCTTCTCTCCTTCATCGTTCAGGTCGCGATGGGGCCATCCGTGCGCCTAGTCTTCACGCTCCGCCAGCACAGAGTCAACGACAGCCTGACCATGCACCAGGCCACGGTGCAGTTCAAGGGAGGGCGTGGTGAGCTACGCTGCTACCTGTTCGTGGGAAGAGCCATGCCTACGGAGAGGCATGCTATGCAGATGGCAGCCCGTGAGGCGATAGCCCGCCTCAGGGATGTCCTTCCCGCGATGAAGACTCGTCGCTACCGTTATCTTCCATGCCATGTGCCCTACACCTGCCACTACGCATTCTCCTGCCCCAGAGGAGAGCGAGACGAGGCTTTTGAGATGCTTATTGAGTATCTCCGGGCTCTAGAGGCAGCCTTCGACAACCTGGTGGACGACTTCGTAACTGCCCGCATGGACTCAGTTCATGGCTGTGCCGCCAACAGGAGGGAGCTCCTGCTTACCGCACCGCCACTGACTTTTGTCTCGTCTTCAGCATCTCATGCACCTACTCGTCACCTGCCTACCACCGGAGGGTTCACCCAGGCCTTTGCGCCCACTCCAGCGCACACTGCACCACCCGCTGTGCCCACTCCCATTCGTGTTGCTCCACCCCTGGCACCCGTTCCATCTACCCAACGTGGCTCTTCTTGTCTGGAGCCTATTAGTGAGGAGGAGGTCGAGTCCCCAGCCTCACTGCGCCTCACCCTTGGTAGGGCCAAGGAGATCATCGACATTTCCGGCTGAGTACGTTTGCCCGTCATGCGATGTACCGCTTTGTAAGATATGTTGTGAGAAGTATCTTGTTTGCGCGTCATGTAGAACTGGAGGAGTGATCTAGCCTAAATAACATGTCAGGATTATGTACGCATATCCTGAGTGATGTACTGTATAATTATCGCCCGCGTGTAAGATATGTAATGAGCAGTCCTTCTCCGTGTGCAAATCAATTTGTTTTCTTAAGTGATCTTGGACTTTTAAATTAATTGCCATCATTGTGCATTTTTATTTTTGGAGTTGTTTTTGACGACCATCTTCATTTTTCTTATGAGTTTTACAAAATATATCCCCAGAGTGAAAAAATGTCTCGTCCTTGGACTCGCTCCATGCCTACTCCGCCAGAGGAAAATTTTGACACTCAACCAGGCAAGAATGTCACGCAAGGGCAGTCGAGTCAACAGGGCAGTGAAACGACACTTTCCCAAATGTGCCGCCTTTATGAACAGAGTCAGCAACAACATCGTGAAATGATGAACCAAGTCATCAACATGGGAAATTACCATGGACAGTATCCGCAGCATTCCAAGTTATCCGAGCTACAGAAGACGCGTCCCCAAACATTTTCTCATACTGACAAGCCTCTTGAAGCCGAGGACTGGCTTCGGGATATGGAGAGGAAATTAATTATTGCAAAATGTTCAGATCCCGAGAAGGTGTTATATGCTCCGCACTATCTCACAGGAGCAGCCGCATCTTGGTGGGAGAATTTTCTGCACATGCATCCAAACGAAGGTGACATAACCTGGGATGATTTCAAGGAAGGTTTCCGCAGTGCACACATTCCTAAGAGTATTATGAAAATCAAAAAGAGAGAGTTTGATGACCTCAAACAAAGGAACTTGACAGTGGCAGATTACAACAGTCAATTTACACTATTGTCTCGCTACGCCAATGAAGAACGTATGACTGAAAGCAAGAAGATGGAGAAATTCCTTGACGGTCTAGCGCCCGCGCTTAAATGCCAACTGGTCGTGCACACTTTTCCTGATTTTAAGACACTGGTGGACAAGGCCATTACTCTGGAAAATGAGAGATGCAGTCTGGAAGATATCCACAAGCGAAAAAGGGACCAGACTAACCATGCTCGCAATCCCCGAAGCAAGACAGATTTTCAAAAGGGTGGGACACACAAATTCCCATCCAATGTCTCACGCCAAATCAAGAATTTTCATGCAAGGGACAAGGAGTTCATATATCGCCCCGGCGTTACTTGTTACGCCTGTCGAGAGGAAGGGCACTATGCCAAGTAGTGTCCCAAGCCTAGAAACTCAACCCCAAAGCCAAACAACGGCGGTAATAATCCAGCACCCAAGCGAAACAATTTCAATCCCAGCAACAACCCCAGGAAGGGTCATCTGAACCACGTAACCAAAGAGGAGGCACAAAACGCTCCGGATATCGTACTCGGTACGTTTCCTGTCAACACAATACCCGCAACGGTTTTGTTTGATTCTGGAGCTTCTCACTCTTTCATTTCGAAAAGTTTTGCTTTGCAAAATAATTTTTCGATGCTTCCTTTGGAGAAATCCATGATCATCAAGTCCCCTGGAATTCAGCAAGTTACTCAGAATTACTGTCAGAATGTGGTCATTGAGTTTGAAGGATTGGAGTTTCACGCAAATCTTATTGTGTTGGAAAACAAATGACTGGATGTCATCCTAGGGATGGACTGGCTAACCACCAATAAGGGTTTTATTGACTGTTTCAACCGGACCGTAATCCTCACACACCACCACGGGAAGACAATACGAGTGTCAGCTAGGGAAGGAAAAATACCCAGGCAACCAAGATTGAATAAGGTGGACATTTCTGAGCTAAACAAGGTTCCAGTGGTATGTGAATTTCCAGATGTATTCCCTGAAGAACTACCAGGCATGCCACCGGACCGAGAGATAGAGTTCTGCATTGAGCTCGCCCCAGGAACCACCCCCATATACAAGAAACCATATAGAATGGCACCATCCGAGTTGTTTGAATTGAAGAAACAAATAAAAGAATTGCTGGACAAAGGATACATTCGAGCCAGCTCCTCACCTTGGGGATCACCAATTTTATTTGCCAAAAAGAAGGATGGAACACTGAGATTGTGTATTGACTATCGAGCACTTAACATGGTCACAATTAAGAACAAATACCCGATGCCAAGGATAAACGATTTGTTTGATCAACTTGCTCAGGCCAAGGTATTTTCAAAAATTGACTTAAGGTCTGGATACCATCAATTAAAGGTGCGAACGGAAGATATCCCCAAAACAGCCTTCACTTCCAGATATGGACTATATGAGTTCACAGTAATGCCATTTGGATTAAAAAATGCCCCTGCCTATTTTGTTTACCTCATGAACAAATTATTTATGAAGTTTATGGACAAGTTCGTTGTGGTATTCATCGACGATATTCTGGTGTACTCCAAAACACCAGAAGAGCACGCAGAACATCTCAGGATTGTGCTAGGAGAACTCAGGAAACACCAATTATATGCCAAGTTCAGCAAGTGCGAATTTTGGCTAAAGCAAGTGGGCTTTCTAGGCCACGTGCTAACCCAAGACGGTATCGCAGTGGACCCAGAGAAAGTCAAGGCCATACTTGGCTGGAAGTCGCCAGCGAGCGTAACAGATATATGTAGTTTCTTGGGAATGGCAGGATATTACCGCAGATTTATTGAAGGATTTTCCACCATAGCCAAGCCTATGACGCAGTTACTCAAGAAAGACAAGAAGTTCGAATGGACAGAAGCCTGCGAAAAGAGTTTCCAAGAGCTAAAGCGGAAATTAACAACAGCACCAGTATTAATTGTGCCAGACATACACAAGAATTTTGAAGTGTTTTGTGACGCGTCCAGAAAGGGTCTCGGATGCGTGTTGATGCAGGAAGGCAAGGTTGTCGCCTATGCTTCAAGGCAACTTCGCAAGCATGAGGAAAATTATCCCACTCATGACTTAGAAATGGCAGCGCTCATTCATGCACTCAAGGAATGGAGGCATTTCTTACTTGGGAACCGATGTGAAATATATACAGATCACAAAAGTCTCAAATATATTTTCACGCAGCCAGAACTAAATTTACGACAGAGACGCTGGTTGGAATTGGTGAAGGATTATGATGTTGGTATCCATTACCATCCAGGAAAAGCAAATGTAGTGGCCGATGCTCTCAGTCGGAACCCCAACTCCGACGAAAGCACTCTACAAAGCTTGAGGCCCGAATTCCAACAAGAATTTGCCAAGCTCAATTTGTTAATAGTAGCGGAAGGCACCATATCAAACTTGGAAATACAACCCGACCTTGTGGAGGAAATTAAAGAAGCTCAACCCGGTCACCCCAGCATTGAAGGCATCAAAAGAAAGGTGAGTATGGGCAAGGCCTCGGAGTTCGTCGTAGACGATGGAGGAATACTATGGTACGGAGAGAGACTCTGCGTGCCAAACATAGAAGACCTTAAACAGCAAATCCTAGCTGAAGCCCACACCGCCCCGTACTTGATCCACCCTGGCGGGACCAAGATGTATAAGGATATTCAGGAAAGATTTTGGTGGCACGGTATGAAGAGGGACATAGCCACCTTCATTACACGTTGCGACTCGTGTCAACGCATAAAAGCTGAGCATCAGAGACCGGCCGGACTACTGCAACCAAACAAAATACCTGAGTGGAAATGGGATGAAATAGGGATGGACTTCATTGTTGGACTACCTCGGTCATAGCATGGGAATGATGCCATCTGGGTCATCACTGACAGGTTAACCAAGGTGGCACATTTCATTCCAGTAAAGACAACCTACAACACTCAGCGGCTTGCCAGGATTTATCTCACCCGCATAGTTTGTCTGCATGGAGTCCCGAAGACTATAATATCCGACAGAGGCACTCAGTTCATCTCAAGATTTTGGGAGCATTTACAACAGGCTCTGGGAACTCAACTAGCCTTTAGTACCGCATACCACCCATAGACCGATGGACAAACGGAACGCGTAAACCAGATTTTAGAAGACATGCTGAGAGCATGTGTCCTCACATATGGAACCAGTTGGGAAGAAAGCCTGCCATACGCCGAGTTCACATACAACAATAGCTACCAGGCCAGCCTGCAAATGGCACCATTTGAGGCTTTATACGGACGGAGATGCCGTACCCCGTTGAATTGGTCAAAGACCGGAGACAGCCGCATCTTCGGACCAGACATGCTCAGAGAAGCCGAGGAAAAAGTCAAGCTAATCAGAGACCGACTTAAGACCGCTCAAAGTCGACAGAAGAGTTATTATGATCAGAAACATCGTAGGGTCAGCTTCAAGCCCGGTGAGTTCATATACCTGAAAGTATCTCCTATGAGAGGATTGCAACGATTCAAGATTAAAGGGAAGCTAGCACCAAGATTCATTGGACCATTCTGTATAATGGCGCGAAGAGGCACGGTAGCCTACCAGCTAGACTTACCCAAAGAATTATCCGATGTCCACGACGTGTTCCACATCTCGCAATTGAGGAAGTGCGTGAGCAATCCCGAGAAACAAGTATCCCATGATAGCATTGACGTGCAACCAGACCTCACTTATCGGGAACGTCCAGTAAGAATATTAGAGGAGTCTGAAAGGAGAACCCGACAGAAGACCATCAAATTCTTCAGAGTCCAGTGGAGCAATCACACCGACAGTGAAGCAACTTGGGAAAGAGAGGATTATCTTCGAGCAGAGCATCCACACCTATTTAAGGATCGGCTGAAATCTCGGGGACGAGATTTTTCCTAAGGGGGTAGGTGTTGTGACAGTCCAAAAATTTTGATTTGGTTTTCATCAAAAACTTTATTGGATTCTAAAGGAGGGCTTTTAAAAAAATTCCTTTTTTCAGAAAATCCTTCCTCTTCAAAAACTCCCTTTCACCTTTGGCAAGGATTTCCTTTCCTTTTCAATTTTGGTGTTGAAATTTTGGAAGCTTTTCCTCTGGTTGTTTCCCTCTCAAACTTATTTATTTTTCATTTAAAAAGAAACCCTAGGAGTTTTGGGACTTCTTTCTTTTGAAACCACCCATGATTTTGTTTGTCACAGGTGGTAAAACCACTCCAAAACCTCCCCTCCCTCTTGGAACAACCTAAGTTCTCTGTCCCAACTAAACCAAACAAGTTTTGTATTTTATTTCAAACATTTTTTCATCTCAAATCATTTTTGTCATTTATTTGGAGCCTGAGTCATTTACAAAGCAAGTGCCTTATTCCCTTTGAGTTTTGATCTCAAACCAATTCCTCTGGATTGACCTTAGCATCCACAACTCAGAACCATCTTGATCCACTCTCCTTCTTTTCAAAATTTTCAAATTTCAGCCTCTGCAAGTTTGGACCAGATTTGCCAAATTTGGTGAAATTCATATCTGCACTTCCCCAAAAATTCTACAAAAATTCAGGCAGCCTACTGGAGCAATGAGTAGCCACTCCACCAAAAATCAGCTCTAGGAAAAATCTCTAGAGACCTGAATCATTCTATCGAACACCTTGCATAAACTGTCTTTTGCACTTTCAGTAATTCAGTAAAGTTCAGAGTTCAGTGTCGTTTTCTCCTCGCCAGTTTCAGTCACGCGTGGACAGTGCCCTTGGCACGATCCTCGCCGCCTCTCCCTCTTGTCTAGAGTGCCGCACGCGCGCTTGGCGCCTTCTGGGCGTCAGTGGCACCCTGGCCCGCCTGCGCCGGCGTGTCCCGCGGCGGCCGATCCACCGTAATGGCCGACCGGAAGCAAAACGGCGGCGCAACGCCGTTCGGCGCCGCCCAACTCTCCCTGGCTCTCCGCGTGGCACATGCATGCCAGCGCAGCCCCGCTGCACAGTCATCGTGGCCCGGCAAGCACAGAACGCGCTCCCTGCCGCCGACGTGCCGCACGGCCGTTCCGTTGGGACAGGCCGTAAACTCTTCCCCCGTGCTGAGCTGGACCCTGGAACGGAACCTCTACTCCACCTAGACGATGCCTAAACCCCTAATCCCACTGCCCAACCCCGGCGCCGCCGTAATCGCTCGCCGGACTTATCCCGTACGCGGCAACCGCCTCGGGCCGGCTATATATAGCACCCCCAGGTCCCCTCTCGCCCCCGCACACCTCCACTACCTCTCTGGACCCCGACCAACAACTAGAAGAGCCTCGAGGGGCCCTTCTTCCTCGACTCCGGCCGCCTTGTTCTGCCTCGGCCTCCACCTCGATTCGCTCCGGTGAGGCCGTCCCCGGCGCCCAAACTTCATCAGTAGTTTCCTCGAGCAACCAGTGAGCTAACCCAAGCATCAATTTGACCTTCGCAGCTCCCCCCGGCGAGGTCCATCTCCACCCGAGCCGTTGTCCGCCGGAGCAGGGCTCGCCGTCGACCACCACCACCACCAACCGACGCGGAAGGATGCCCTGAACAAGGAGGTACCCTCCGATCCCCTTACCTCGCCGTGGATCGCCGTCGGCGACCACCGCGGCTCTCGGGCTCCGTCGAGCTCAGCCGCCCATTTTGAATTTTCAAACCTGACGGGTGGGACCTGCCCGTCCGCCTCTCTGTCCCTTTCTAAACGAACCGTTTCTGAAAGCGTATTCTGCCAAATGCGTTTTTCCTCCTGGGCTGGCGTATTCTCTACCGAAGCATTTTCAGTTTTTATGAGCTAGCCCCTGGAAATATTCTGTTTCATTACAGATAAGTCCCTGGACTAAAACCCTTATAACTTTTAAACAGAAAAGTATTTTTGATTGATTATTTTTCTGTTCTCTTTGAAATTTTGAGTTTTTTATCAGATTTATTTGGAAAATTTTTGGAATACTTTTTGTGCACTTCTTGGTATTTACGATAGCGCCTATATTTTCTGTATACCGTAGATACCGAAGGAGGTGACGGAGCCGCGAACTTCACCGAGCTAGGCTCCGACTACTCTGAACCAGGCAAGCATGTTTGAACTTTTGATATGATGAGTGTCTTGGCATGTTTTGCATTTAGTTAGTTTCATGGCATGTTGATGAGCATACCGATGAGCGTGATTTTCATGCATGGTTAAGGTAAGTGAGCTCGATGATCCATAAGTGGATGGATGTGAGTATGAATGGCCATGGGTTGGCATGAGGATGGGTAAGATGGCAGTGTTGTAGCATGCCAGTCTTATGCTAGACTATTTGACTACCGTGTCAAATCGTATCGGTCCAGTTCCTCCCTTTTCCTTCCTTGTACTACCACATGTTTTCCGCAAGGATATGGCTTAGTAAGTTGCAAACCGCTTTCCTGGTACACACCAAAAGGAGAGGTCGGGATGATGGTTCCATGGCCCTGGATTAAAGCCAGTCATCCGGTCAGGGGGCATGGGTGTTTCCGGTTGGGACCGAGAGGGGGGCACCCCTTAGAGCGCGCGTATATAAATTTGATCCCATGCTATTCGAGATTGTGATCTCCCCATCTCAAAGTTTTTCTTGGACGATGTCTAGGGTGAGTCCTGGCATCGAGAGATAGGATGGGTGTGTACTGGTTAGCTATGTTTACTTCCGAAATACCGTAAACGGAACTAGTCCTTCGAGACTACGGAAATCCGTTAGCTGTGGGAATTTTTTGTACAAACTCTGCAGAGTCATAAATCTCCAAATCATCTTATCCATATCCAAATTTCTGCGCTGACTTATCCTGACAAGTGCCAGTTTTTGGTGACAGATACTCCGGTGAATCTCATGAGCACTAAGCCCGGTTAACAGTTTATTTCTGTGGATGGACTAACCTGTTTATTATCATGAACTGAATATTTATTATGAGTATTATTTACTTGTGGACTAAAGCCCTTTCTGTGATGTCGCTCAGACGTCCGACTGTGGCATTTCTTTTAAAGCCCTTTCTGTGATGTCGCTCAGACGTCCGACTGTGGCATTTCTTTTAAAGCCCTTTCTGCGATGTCGCTCAGACGTCCGACTATGGCATTTCTTTTAAAGCCCTTTCTGTGATGTCGCTAAGACGTCCGACTGTGGCATTTCTTTTAAAGCCCTTTCTGTGATGTTGCTCAGACGTCCGACTATGGCATTTCTTTTAAAGCCCTTTCTGTGATGTCGCTCAGACGTCCGACTGTGGCATTTCTTTTAAAGCCCTGTCTGTGATGTCGCTCAGATGTCCGACTGTGGCATTTCTTTTAAAGCCCTTTATGTGGTGTCGCTAAGACGCCTGACTGTGGCATGATTTTTCTGCTATTATTTGTTCACCCTTCGAGGCGTCGCTTCAGACGCCTGATCGGTTCTCATTTATATTTTGTTGGGATTTCAGGCGGACTACCGCCGTTTCCCTCGTACTTACTTCGTTATGCAGATTTTTAATCATGCATTGGAAAGATATTTCATGACGCATTCATGCATGCATTCGTTATATCTTACGTCCGAACTGTCTTGCGAGTACTTTCAAAGTACTCACTGGCTTGTGATTTGGCCAGATGCTGACGAAGGCGATCTCATGGATGAAGAGTTCGATAGCGAGTCCGACGCCTAGAGGAATCCCAGTCAGTCCCGTGCGACCCTGGTCTTGGTCACTGTTTTATACCCGCTTCCGCAACCCGAATAAATTTATCGAGCCTCACCTCGACGCTCGATGAGATGCCAGTTTGAGAGTCGTGTTACCACACTTCCCATTGTGTTTTTTCCACCATCACTTTATCCTCGAGTCAGTAGTATGCCACCACACCATTGTGTTATATCCGCCACTATGTATAATTATTGGCGCGCTTGTAATAATTTGTTGAGCTGCCTAGCTCAACCCTGTAATATATTCCATGCTACTGGCTTATTGTATCAAGAATTTGTCTACCAGTGTGGAGGATTTCTCTCATACTGGACTCAAAAAGATTGGTTTCTCAATAAATATTTTTATTGGAAAACCGGTCGTGACAGGTGGTAAAAGAGTTCGTCGTAAAGGGTTACGCCGATGCAATCTCTGACACTAATTTGGATGATTCTGAGTAGTAAACCGAATTCGTATACTAGAACAGTTATTTGGAATAGCTCCAAATAGAGCGTGGTAGCTGCATCTACAAGATGACATAGAGATTTGTAAAGCACACACGGATCTGAAAGGTTCAGACCCGTTGACTATAACATCTCTCACAAGCATAACATGATCAAACCCAGAACTCATTGAGTGTTAATCACATGGTAATGTGAACTAGATTATTGACTCTAGTAAACTCTTTGGGTGTTAGTCACATGGGGATGTGACCTTGAGTGTTAATCACATAGCGATGTGAACTGGATTATTGACTCTAGTGCAAGTGGGAGACTGTTGGAAATATGCCCTAGAGGCAATAATAAATTAGTTATTATTATATTTCCTTGTTCATTATAATCGTTTATTATCCATGCTAGAATTCTATTGATCGGAAACTCAGATACATGTGTGGATACATAGACAACACCATGTCCCTAGTAAGCCTCTAGTTGACTAGCTCGTTAATCAATAGATGGTTACGGTTTCCTGACCATGGACATTGGATGTCGTTGATAACGGGATCACATCATTAGGAGAATGATGTCATGGATAAGACCCAATCCTAAGCCTAGCACAAGATCATATAGTTCGTATGCTAAAGCTTTTCTAATGTCAAGTATCATTTCCTTAGACCATGAGATTGTGCAACTCCCGGATACCGTAGGAATGGTTTGGGTGTACCAAACGTCACCACGTAACTGGGTGGCTATAAAGGTGAACTGCGGGTATCTCCGAAAATGTCTATTGGGTTGGCACGAATCGAGACTGGGATTTGTCACTCCGTGTAACGGAGAGGTATCTCTGGGCCCACTCGGTAGGACATCATCATAATGTGCACAATGTGACCAAGGAGTTGATCACGGGATGATGTATTACAGAACGAGTAAAGAGACTTGCCGGTAACGAGATTGAACGAGGTATCGGGATACCGACGATTGAATCTCGGGCAAGTATCATACCGATAGACAAAGGGAATTGTATACGGGATTGATTGAATCCTTGACATCGTGGTTCATCCGATGAGATCATCGTGGAACATGTGGGAGCCAACATGGGTATCCATATCCCGCTGTTGGTTATTGGCCGGAGAGTTGTCTCGGTCATGTCTACATGGTTCCCGAACCCGTAGGGTCTACACACTTAAGGTTCGATGATGCTAGGGTTATAGGGAAAGTATGTACGTGGTTACCGAATGTTGTTCGGAGTCCCGAATGAGATCCCGGACATCACGAGGAGTTCCGGAATGGTCCAGAGGTAAAGATTTATATATGGGAAGTCCCGTTTTGGTCCCCGGAAAAGTTTCGGGTGCTATCCGTAACGTACCGGGACCACTGGGAGGGTCCCGGGGGTCCACCAGGTGGGGCCACCAGCCCCAGAAGGCTGCGTGGACCAAGTGTGGGAGGGGACCAGCCCCAGGTAGGCTGGTGCGCCCCCACCAAGGCCCAAGGCGCAGGGAGAGTGTGAGGGGGCAAACCCTAGGTCCAGATGGGCCTTAAGGCCCACCCTAGGGCGCCCCCCTCTCTCCCTCTCCCCTCTAGCCGCCACCCTAGATGGGATCTAGGGCTGCCGCCCCCTTGGGGAGGGAATCCTAGAGGGGGCGCAGCCCCTCCCTTCCCCTATATATACTTGAGGTATGGGTCTGCCCAACACAGGTGATTTGATCTCTCTCTTGGCGCAGCCCTACCCCTCTCCCGCCTCGTCTCTCATAGTGCTTGGCGAAGCCCTGCTGGAGTACCGCGCTCCTCCACCATCACCACGCCGTTGTGATGCTGATGGACGGAGTCTTCCCCAACCTCTCCCTCTCTCCTTGTTGGATCAAGGCGTGGGAGACGTCACCGGGCTGTATGTCTGGTGAACGCGGAGGCGCCGTTGTTCGGCGCTTAGATCGGAATCGACCGCGATCTGAACCGCTGCGTGTATGACTCCACCAACCGCGTTCATGCAACGCTTTCGCTTAGCGATCTTCAAGGGTATGAAGATGCACTCCCTCTCTCTCGTTGCTAGTATCTCCTAGATTGATCTTGGTGACACGTAGGAAAATTTTGAATTATTGCTACGATCCCCAACAGTGGCATCATGAGCTAGGTCTATGCATAGTTTCTATGCACGAGTAGAACACAAGTTGTCGTGGGCGTCGATTTTGTCAATTTACTTGCCGTTACTAGTCTTATCTTGATTCGGCAGCATCGTGGGATGAAGCAGCCCGGACCGACTTTACACGTACTCTTATGTGAGACTGGTTCCACCGACTGACATGCACTAGTTGCATAAGGTGGCTAGCTGGTGTCTGCCTCTCCCACTTTAGTCGGATCGGATTCTATGAAAAGGGTCCTTATGAAGGGTAAATAGAAATTGGCATATCACGTTGTGGTTTTGCGTAGGTAAGAAACGTTCTTGCTCGAAACCCATAGCAGCCACGTAAAACATGCAACAACCATTAGAGGACGTCTAACTTGTTTTTGTAGGGTATGCTACGTGATGTGATATGGCCAAAAGGATGTGATGAATGATATATGTGATGTATGAGATTGACCATGTTCTTGTAATTGGAATCACGACTTGCATGTCGATAAGTATGACAACCGACAGGAGCCATAGGAGTTGTCTTAATTTATTTATGACCTGTGTGTCAACATAAATGTCATGTAATTACTTTTCTTTATTGCTTACCGTTAGCCATAGTAGTAGAAGTAATAGTTGGCGAGACAACTTCATGAAGACACGATGATGGAGATCATGATGATGGAGGTCATGGTGTCATGCCGGTGACAATGATGATCATGGCGCCCCGAAGATGGAGATCAAAAGGAGCAAAATGATATTGGCCATATCATGTCATTATTTGATTGCATGTGATGTTTATCATGTTTTACATCTTATTTGCTTAGAACGACGATAGCATAAATAAGATGATCCCTCACCATAATTTCAAGAAAGTGTTCCCCTTAACTGTGCACCATTGCTAAGGTCCGTTGTTCCGAACCACCACGTGATGATCGGGTGTGATAGGTTCTAACATTCGCATACAACGGGTGTAAGCCAGATTTACACACGCAATACACTTAGGTTGACTTGACGAGCCTAGCATGTACAGACATGGCCTCGGAACACGGAAGACCGAAAGGTCGAACATGAGTCGTATAGAAGATACGATCAACATGAAGATGTTCACCGATGATGACTAGTCCGTCTCACGTGATGATCAGACATGGCCTAGTTGACTCGGATCATGTATCACTTCGATGACTAGAGGGATGCCTATCTGAGTGGGAGTTCATTAAATTATTAGATGAACTTAATTATCATGAACATAGTCAATAGGACTTTGCAAGTTATGTCGAAGCTTACGCTATAGTTCTACCATTTTAGATATGTTCCTAGAGAAAATTTAGTTGAAAGTTGATAGTAGAAATTATGCGGACTGGGTCCGTAAACTGAGGATTGTCCTCATTGCTGCGCAGAAGGATTATGTCCTTAATGCACCACTCAGTGAGCTGAACCTCGAGCGTCGGTTGTGGATGTTGCAAACATCTGACATACACGTTTTGATGACTACATGATAGTTCGGTGCGTAATGCTAAATGGTTTAGAATTGAGGCACCAAAGATGTTTTTTTGAAACATCGCAGAACATATGAGATGTTCCAAAGACTGAAATTGGGATTTCGGACTAGTGCTCACGTCAAGAGGTATGCGACCTCTGACAAGTTTCTTAAGCCTGCAAACTAAGGGAGAAAAGCTCAATCGTTGAGCATGTGCTCAGATTGTCTGAGTACTACAATCGCTTGAATCGAGTGGGAGTTAATCTTCCAGATGAGATAGTGATAGTTCTCCATAGTCATTGCCACCAAGCTATTGGAGCTTCGTGATGAACTATAACATATCGGGGATAGACATGATGATCCTTGAGCAATTCGCGATGTTTGACACCGCGAAAGTAGAAATCAAGTAGGAGCATCAATTGTTGATGGTTAAACCACTAGTTTCAAGAAGGGCAAGGGAAAGAAGGGATACTTCATGAGACGGCAAATCAGTTGCTCCTCTAGTGAAGAAACCCAAGGTTGAACCAAACCCGAGACTAAGTGCTTCTGTAATGAGGGGAACGGTCACTGAAGCAGAACTACCCTAGATACTTGGTAGATGAAAAGGCTGGCAAGGTCGACAGAAGTATTTTGGATATACGTTATATTAATGTGTACTTTACTAGTACTCCTAGTAGCACCAGGGTATTAAAATACCAGTTCAGTTGCTAAGTGTTAGTAACTCGAAATAAAAGGCTACAGAATTAACAGAGACTAGCTGAAGGTGAGATGACGATATGTGTTGGAAGTGTTTTCCAAGGTTGATATGATCAAGCATCGCATGCTCCCTCTACCATCGAGATTGGTGTTAAACCTAAATAATTGTTATTTGGTGTTTGCGTTGAGCATAGACATGATTGGATTATGTTTATCGCAATACGGTTATTCATTTAAGGAGAATAATGGTTACTCTATTTATTTGAATAATACCTTCAATGGTCTTGCACCTAAAATGAATGGTTTATTGAATCTCGATCGTAGTGATACACATGTTCATGCCAAAAGATATAAGATTGTAATGATAGTACCACATACTTGTGGCACTGCCATTTGAGTCATATTGGTATAAAACGCATGAAGAAGCTCCATGTTGATGGATATTTGGACTCACTCGTTTTGAAAAGATTGAGATATGCGAACAATGTCTATTGGTAGATATGCATGAAGAAACTCCATGCAGATGGATTGTCTGGACTCACTTGATTTTTAATCACTTGAGACATGCAAATCATACCACATGGGCAAGATGAATGAAAGGCCTCATTTTCAGTAAGATGGAACAAGAAAGCAACTTGTCGGAAGTAATGCATTTTGATGTGTGCAGTCCTATAAGTGCTGAGGCACGCAGTGGATATCGTTATGTTCTTACTTCACAGATGATTTGATTAGATGCTGAGTATATTTACTTGATGAAACACAAGTTTGAATTATTGAAAGGTTTAAGTAATTTCAGAGTGAAGTTGAAGATCGTCGTGACAAGATGATAAAATGTCTATGATATGATCATAGAGATGAATATTTGAGTTACGAGTTTGGCACACAATTAAGACATTGTGGAAATTGTTTCACAACTAATACCGCCTGGACCACCATAGCATGATAGTGTGTCCGAACATCATAACTGCACCCTATTGGATATGGTGCATACCATGATGTCTCTTATTGAATTACCACTATCATTTTTGGGTTAGGCATTAGAGACAACCGCATTCACTTTAAATAGGGCACCACACAATTCCGTTGGGACGACACCGTATGAACTATAGGTTTAGAGAAACCTAAGCCGTCATTTCTTAAAAGTTTGGGGCTGCTTATGTGAAAAAGTTTCAGGCTGATAAGCTCGAACCCAAAGCGGATAAATGCATCTTCATAGAATACCCAAAATAGTTGGGTATACCTCCTATTTCAGATCCGGAAGCAAAAGTGATTGTTTCTAGAAACGGGTCCTTTCTCGAGGAAAAGTTTCTCTCGAAAGAATTGAGTGGGAGGATGGTGGAGACTTGATGAGGTTATTGAACCGTCACTTCAAATAGTGTGTAGCAGGGCACATGAAGTTGTTCTTGTGGCACCTACACCAATTGAAGTGGAAGCTTATGATAGTGATCATGAAACTTCGGATCAAGTCACTACCAAACCTCATATGTCGACAAGGATGTGTACTACTTCAGAGTGGTACGTAATCCTGTCTTGGAAGTCATGTTGCTAGACAACAATGAACCTACGAGCTATGGAGAAGCGATGGTGGGCCCGAATTCTGACAGATGGCTCGAGGCCATAAAATCCGAGAGAGCATCCATGTTTGAAAACATAGTGTAGACTTTGAAAGAACTACTTGATGGTCGTAAGGCCGTTGGGTACAGATGGATTTTAAAAAGAAGACGGACAATGATGGTAAGTGTCACCATTAAGAAAGCTCGAGTTGTCGTTAAGATGTTTCCCGACAAGTTCAAGGAGTTGACTACGATGAGACTTTCTTACTTGTAGCGATGCTAAGAGTCTGTTGGAATTATGTTAGCAGTTACTGCATTATTTATGAAATCTTGCAGAAAGGATGTCAAAACATTGTTTCCTCGACGTTTTTCTTGAGGAAAGGTTGTATGTGATACAACCAGAAGGTTTTGTCAATCCTGAAAGATGCTGACAAGTATGCAAAGCTCCAGCAATCCTTCTAAGGACTGGAGTAAGCATCTCGGAGTTGGAATGTACGCTTTGATGAGATGATCAAAGATTTTGGGTTTATACAAGGTTTATGAGAAACTTGTATTTCCAAAGAAGTGAGTGGGAGCACTATAGAATTTTTGATGAGTATATGTTGTTAACATATTGTTGATCAGAAATGATGTAGAATTTCTGGAAAGCATGCAGGGTTATTTGAAAAGTGTTTTCAATGGAAAATCTGGATTAAGCTACTTGAACATTGAGCATCAAGATCTATAAGGATAGATCAAAAACGCTTAATAGTACTTTCGAATGAATACATACCGTGACAAGATTTTGAAGGAGTTCAAAATAGATCAGCAAAGAAGGAGTTCTAGCTGTGTTACAAGGTGTGAATATTGAGTAAGACTCAAGACCTGACCACGGCAGAAGAGAGAGAAAGGACGAAGGTCGTCCCCTATGCTTTAGACATAGGCTCTATAGTATGCTATGGTGTGTACCACACCTGAAGTGTGCCAAGCCATGAGTCAGTCAAGGGGTACAAGTGTGATCTAGGAATGGATCACAGGACAACGGTCAAGGTTATCCTTAGTAACTAGTGGACTAAGGAATTTTCTCGATTATGGAGGTGGTAAAAGAGTTCGTCGTAAAGGGTTACGCCGATGCAATCTTTGACACTAATATGGATGATTCTGAGTAGTAAACCGGATTCGTATAGTAGAACAGTTATTTGGAATAGCTCCAAATAGAGCGTGGTAGCTGCATCTACAAGATGACATAGAGATTTGTAAAGCACACACGGATCTGAAAGGTTCAGACCCGTTGACTATAACATCTCTCACAAGCATAGCATGATCAAACCCAGAACTCATTGGGTGTTAATCACATGGTAATGTGAACTAGATTATTGACTCTAGTAAACTCTTTGGGTGTTAGTCACATGGGGATGTGACCTTGAGTGTTAATCACATAGCGATGTGAACTGGATTATTGACTCTAGTGCAAGTGGGAGACTGTTGGAAATATGCCCTAGAGGCAATAATAAATTAGTTATTATTATATTTCCTTGTTCATGATAATCGTTTATTATCCATGCTAGAATTGTATTGATAGGAAACTCAGATACATGTGTGGATACATAGACAACACCATGTCCCTAGTAAGCCTCTAGTTGACTAGCTCCTTGATCAATAGATGGTTACGGTTTCCTGACCATGGACATTGGATGTCGTTGATAACGGGATCACATCATTAGGAGAATGATGTGATGGACAAGACCCAATCCTAAGCCTAGCACAAGATCGTATAGTTCGTATGCTAAAGCTTTTCTAATGTCAAGTATCATTTCCTTAGACCATGAGATTGTGCAACTCTCGGATACCGTAGGAATGGTTTGGGTGTACCAAACGTCACAACGTAACTGGGTGGCTATAAAGGTGCACTGCGGGTATCTCCGGAAGTGTCTGTTGGGTTGGCACGAATCGAGACTGGGATTTGTCACTCCGTGTAACGGAGAGGTATCTCCGGGCCCACTCGGTAGGACATCATCATAATGTGCACAATTTGACCAAGGAGTTGATCACGGGATGATGTATTACGGAACGAGTAAAGAGACTTGCCGGTTACGAGATTGAACAAGGTATCGGGATACCGACGATCGAATCTCGAGCAAGTATCATACCGATAGACAAAGGGAATTGTATACGGGATTGATTGAATCCTTGACATCGTGGTTCATCCGATGAGATCATTGTGGAACATGTGGGAGCCAACATGGGTATCTAGATCCCGCTGTTGGTTATTGGCCAGAGAGTTGTCTCGGTCATGTCTACATGGTTCCTGAACCCGTAGGGTCTACACACTTAAGGTTCGATGATGCTAGGGTTATAGGGAAAGTATGTACGTGGTTACCGAATGTTGTTCGGAGTCCCGGATGAGACCCAGACGTCACGAGGAGTTCTAGAATGGTCTGGAGGTAAAGATTTATATATGGGAAGTCCCGTTTTGGTCACCGGAAAATTTTCGGGTGCTATCTGTAACGTACCGGGACCACCGGGAGGGTCCCGGGGGTCCACCAGCCCCAGAAGGCTGCGTGGACCAAGTGTGGGAGGGGACCAGCCCCAGGTAGGCTGGTGCGCCCCCCCACCGAGGCCCAAGGCGCAGGGAGAGTGGGAGGGGGCAAACCCTAGGTCCAGATGGGCCTTAAGGCCCACCCTAGGGCGCCCCCCTCTCTCCCTCTCCCGTCTAGCCGCCACACTAGATGGGATCTAGGGCTGCCCCCCCTTGGGGAGGGAACCCTAGAGGGGACGCAGCCCCTCCCCTTCCCTTATAAATACTTGAGGTATGGGGCTGCCCAACATAGGTGATTTGATCTCTCTCTTGGCGCAGCCCTACCCCTCTCCCTCCTCGTCTCTCATAGTGCTTGGCGAAGCCCTGCTAGAGTACCGCGCTCCTCCACCATCACCACGCCGTTGTGCTGCTGCTGGATGGAGTCTTCCCCAACCTCTCCCTCTCTCCTTGCTGGATCAAGGCGTGGGAGACGTCACCGGGCTGTATGTGTGTTGAACGTGGAGGCGCCGTTGTTCGGCGCTTAGATCGGAATCGACCGCGATCTGAATCGCTGCGTGTACGACTCCACCAACTACGTTCTTGCAACGCTTCCGCTTAGCAATCTTCAAGGGTATGAAGATGCACTCCCTCTCTCTCGTTGCTAGTATCTCCTAGATTGATCTTGGTGACACGTAGGAAAATTTTGAATTATTGCTACGATCCCCAACAAAAGTTCCTTTGTCTAGTGGTAAAAGTGGAAACGACATCTTTGCCCATGTTGAATCTCCTCTTACTTATGGACGACCGGTTCCCTCCACTCATTTAAATCATGCGGTTTCTCCTCCTAAGATTGTGAAAAATGAGGATTTTGACTCTTGGGTCTATCGCTTTAAACGTCATTTAAATCATGTTAATACTAATCTTTGAAGAATCATTGAGCAAGGCTTCTATCCGCATGACCCAAGCAACTTCACCGCTAGAGAAGTCGCGGATCATCGATTCAACGAGAATGCTCTATTCATCATCCAAGATGCAATTCCTTCCGAAGACATTGCACATCTTCGACCTTTCACCGTGGCCAAGGAAGCATGGCACCATGTTGTTTCCCTTTACAAGGGAAGCACAATCATTCAATGCTCCAACTATGAAGTGGTACAAGATGAAGCCGATGAGTTTGCAATGAATGAAGATGAAGAGCCTCTTGAGATTTACCGGAGATTAACCACTCTCGCGGTCTCACTCTGAGATCATGGGAGCAAGGATACAGATGAAAATTGGATCAAGCGCAAGTTCCTCAAGGCCATGATGCCTTACCACAAGGCCATGTCCTCCGTCATTCGTCAAAGGCCGGACTTCCACACCTTGTCCTCAAGTGAAGTGTTGGATGAGTTTGTGGCTATGAGGATCTTGGACAAGACCACTGACAATGCAGTGTTGCGTTCTCAAAGAGCAAAGAAGCCCAACCTTGCCTTGAAGGCCAAGGCTAGTGTGGAAGAAGAGGACGAAGAGGAAGAAGAGGAGAGCAACCTCGAAGATACGAAATATGCTTACCATGAGCACATGCCTCTCGCTTCAAGGCAATTTTGGAGCAAGAAGAACACAAGGCCCAACTTCAACAAGAACAACTCAAGTGGTGTGAAGGGAAAGCAAAGTGTGAGGACTTTCTATAATTGTGGCAATGTGAGCCATTTTGTTGCAAATTGCCCATATGAGAAGAGGGAAGACAATGGTGGCAAGCTCATCCGAAAAGACAAGGCCAAGTCCTTCCCCAACAAGAGCAACTTCACCAAGAAGACTCCTTCCAAGGGGTTGGTGGCACAAGAAGAGTACAATGAGGATGATGACAATGATGAAGACGGTGAGACGGTTGACATGGCCTCCGTTGCCATTGCAACAACTCCACGGGTGTCGCTCTTCGACTCACCCAACAAGAACATCACCGCTAAGTGCCTCATGGCCAAAGCCACCAACAAGGTAACCCCCAACATCAAAACTACCATCACTACTAATCCCTCTTTGACGGATTTTCATTGATGAAAGTGAGGGGTCTAATGAGGAAGAAAATGAATTTGAGTCTTGTATGAGTAAGCTCAAGGGTAAGTCTAAGAAGCACTTTTTTGCTCTCTTGGAACAACTTGGTGAAGCCAATGATATGATCGAGGCTCATGAAGACACCATCTCTAAGATGGAGGGACATAGTCGTGACTATGTCGATGAGATATCGGATCTCTCTAATGCTCTTGAGGAAGAGCATGGTCACCGTTTGGCTCTTGAGGAGTCACACAACGATGATCATGCTAAATTAAAGAAAGATCTTGATCATGCGCTTGTTGTATCTCGTGTGCTCAATTCCGAGAAGGCCAAACTTGGGATTGATCTTGCTAGACTCAAGGAGGAGTTTGATATACTCGACAAGGCTCACAAAGCCTTGAATGGTGCTCGTGCTAGCCTCAAAGAGTCTCATGATCAACTCCAAGTGAAGCTAACTAAGGAAAAGGCCACTTTTCCTCATATGGTCTTAATTGATAATGCAAATGCTACTAACCCATGTTGTGAGCATGTGCATCTTGTGGAGAAGAATGCTAAGTTGGAGGAGCAACTTGAGAAAGGTCTTGTGTCTTGCATACAAGGTGAGAAGAACCTCAACGACCTTTTGAGCAATCAAAAGGAAGTTGCGGGCAAGGAGGGAATTGGGTTTCCTCCCAAGCCCAAGAACAAGGAGAAATATGACAAGGCCAAATGACCTGCTCCTCTCAAGCAAACTTTTGTGAGGGAGGGAGAGGGTGCTTCTAAGGAGAAGAAGAACAATGAGAAGGGTGGTGGTGTCAATATGGGCAATGCCACCCCTTCCAACAAATCCGGCGACTTTAACCCTTCTTATGTGTTGTGTCGTGCTAGTGATGGGCATGTTTATGCTAAATTTGTTGGTTCTCCTTATGAGTACATTGAATGGTCTATTTGGGTTCCTAAGACCCTTGTTACTAACATCAAAGGACCCATTACAAAATGGGTACCTAAAACCTAGCATTGATCTCTTGTAGGTGTTTGCTTCCGGTGGGGGATCTTGGTGATACGTCTCCAATGTATCTATAATTTTTGATTGCTCCATGCTATTATATTATCTATTTTGGATGTTAATGGGCTTTATTATACACTTTTATATCATTTTGGGGACTAACCTACTAACCGGAGGCCCAGCCCAAATTGCTATTTTTTTTGCCTATTTTAGGGTTTCGAAGAAAAGGAATATCAAACGGAGTCCAAACGGAATGAAACCTTCGGGAACGTGATTTTCTCAACAAATGTGATCCAGGAGACTTGGAGTGTGCGTCAAGAAACGATCGAGGAGGGCACGAGGCAAGGGGGCGCGCCTACCCCCTGGGCGCGCCCTCCACCCTCGTGGGCCCCTCGTTGCTGCACCGTCGTACTTCTTCCTCCTATATATATCCACGTACCCCCCCCAAACATCCAGGAGCACCACGAAAACCTAATTCCACCACCGCAACTTTCTGTACCCGAGAGATCACATCTTGGGGCCTTTTCCGGAGCTCCGCCGGAGGGGGCATTGATCACGGAGGGCCTCTACATCAACTCCATGGCCTCTCCGGTGATGTGTGAGTAGTTTATTTCAGACCTACGGGTCCATAGTTATTAGCTAGATGGCTTCTTCTCTCTCTTTGGATCTCCATACAAAGTTCTCCTCGATCTTCTTGGAGATCTATTCGATGTAATCTTCTTTTGCGGCGTGTTTGTCAAGATCCGATGAATTGTGGGTTTATGATCAAGTTTATCTATGAACAATATTTGATTCTCCTCTGAATTCTTTTATGTATGATTGGTTTATCTTTGCAAGTCTCTTCAAATTATCAGTTTGGTGTGGCCTACTAGATTGATCTTTCTTGCAATGGGAGAAGTGCTTAGCTTTGGGTTCAATCTTGCGGTGCTCGATCCCAGTGACAGAAAGGGAACCGACACGTATTGTATTGTTGCCATTGAGGATAAAAAGATGGGGTTTATATCATATTGCATGAGTTTATCCCTCTACATCATGTCACCTTGCTTAAGGTGTTACTCTGTTCTTATGAACTTAATACTCTAGATGCATGCTGGATAGCGGTCGATGTGTGGAGTAATAGTAGTAGATGCAGAATCGTTTTGGTCTACTTGTCGCGGACGTGATGCCTATATACATGATCATACCTAGATATTCTCATAACTATGCTCAATTCTATCAATTGCTCGACAGTAATTCGTTTACCCACCGTAATACTTATGCTCTTGAGATGAGCCACTAGTGAAACCTATGGCCCTCGGGTATATCTTCCATCATATTAATCTTCCAACACTTAGTTATTTATTTTGCCGTTTATTTTACTTTGCATCTTTATCATAAAAATACCAAAAATATTATCTTATCATATCTATCATATCTCACTCTCATAAGTGACCGTGAAGGGATTGACAACCCCTTTATCGCGTTGGTTGCGAGGTTCTTATTTGTTTGTGTAGGTGCGTGGGACTCTAGCGTGATCTCCTACTGGATTGATACCTTGGTTCTCAAAAACTGAGGGGAATACTTACGCTACCTTGGTTCTTCAAGGGAAAACCAACGCAGTGCTCAAGAGGTAGCAAGAAGGATTTTGGGCGATGTTGCCGCGGAGATTCGCGCCAAGTCAAGTCAAGATTCGACTCCTGACAACGAGTCATTCCTGGCACCGTTGCCGGAATCTACGCACAAGTCAAGACATATCAAGTACCCATCACAAACTCTTATCCTTCGCATTACAATATTTGTCATTTGCCTCTCATTTTCCTCTTCCCCACTTCACCCTTGCCGTTTTATTCGTCTCCTTTCCCATTTGTTTTCTTGTATCATGGCCGATTCAGAAAGGGCTAAGGGTTCTCTCTCGGGTTTTACCTTGGGTAGTCCTTCTGTCCTCTCTAAGCTCATAAATAATGATGCTATGGAAAGACCTACCGGGGTTATCAATGAGAATTCGAATAATTTTGATGAAGATGATCCCGGAATTTTTTGTTATTTACTTGATGAATCTTTGAAATATGCTTGGGATAGGCTATTAAGGATCCGAGCTAGCTATGTGCCACAATATCAAATTGAGGTTTACCTGAAAAGCTTTTATATTGGTCTACCCTCCTTGTTCAAGCAAGTTCTAGATTCTATTTTTGAAGAGGGTTTTCTTGAGGGGGATCCCATCGATACCTATGAAAAGATGAAAACTATATTTGGGCACCCCGTGTATGAGAAGGTTGAATCTACCTCTCTTTTGTGCTTTTATCAAAATGAAATTATCAAAGAAATGAAGGCTAGCTTAGATGCCAATTTTCGTAACATGCTTAATCTTTCTTCCACCATTAATGGCCATGTTCTATCTCAAAATATAAAGATAAATGCTATAGAAAAGAAATTTTCTCTTTTCTTTCCTAATACCAAAGATGGCAATACCTAGATCTATCCTTGCTTTTATGCCTAGCTAGGGGCGTTAAACGATAGCGCTTGTTGGGAGGCAACCCAATTTTATTTTTATTTCTTGCTTTTTTCTCCTGTTTAGTAATAAATAATTTATCTATCCTCTGTTTTTGTTGTGTTTTTTGTGTTTAATTAGTGTTTGTGCCAAGTAGAATCGTTGGGAAGACTTGGGGAAGTCTTTTCGATCTTGCTGTAAAAAACAGAAACTTTAGCGCTCACGGGAATTGATGACATTTTTATTTGGAGAGTTCTATTTAGTTAATTATTTTTGCAGATGATTAATAGATAAATTACTCACGTCCAGCAATTTATTTTAGAATTTTTGGGGTTCCATAAGTTGCGTTAGCTACAGATTACTACAGACTGTTCTGTTTTTGATAGATTCTGTTTTCGTGTGTTGTTTGCTTATTTTGATGAATCTATGGCTAGTAAAAGAGTTTATAAACCATAGAGAAGTTGGAATACAGTAGGTTTAACACCAATATAAATAAATAATGAGTTCATTACAGTACCTTGAAGTGGTTTTTTATTTTCTTTCGCTAACGGAGCTCACGAGATTTTCTATTTTGAGTTTTGTGTTGTGAAGTTTTCAAGTTTTGGGTAAAGATTTGATGGATTATGGAACAAGGAGTGGCAAGAGCCTAAGCTTGGGGATGCCCATGGCACCCCAAGGTAAAACTCAAGGACACCAAGAAGCCTAAGCTTTGGGATTCCCCGGAAGGCATCCCCTCTTTCGTCTTCGTCTATCGGTAACTTTACTTGGAGCTATATTTTTATTCACCACATGATATGTGTTTTGCTTGGAGCGTCTTGTATGATTTGAGTCTTTTCTTTTTAGTTTACCACAATCATACTTGCTGTACACACCTTTTGATAGAGACTCACATGATTTGAAATTTATTAGAATACTCTATGTGCTTCACTTTTATCTTTTGAGCTATATAGTTTTTGCTCTAATGCTTCACTTACATCTTTTAGAGCATGATGGTGGTTTTATTTTATAGAAATAATTGATCTCTCATGCTTCACTTATATTATTTTGAGAGTCCTTTAGAACAACATGGAAATTTGCTTTAATATAAAAACTTTCATAGAAGTGCATTGAATACTATGAGAAGTTTGATACTTGATAATTGTTTTGAGATATGGAGATGGTGATATTAGAGTCATGCTAGTTGAGTAGTTGTGAATTTGAGAAATACTTGTGTTGAAGTTTGTGATTCCCGTAGCATGCACATATGGTGAACCGTTATGTGATGAAGTCGGAGCATGATTTATTTATTGATTGTCTTCCTTATGAGTGGCGGTCGGGGACGAGCGATGGTTTTTTCCTACCAATCTATCCCCCTAGGAGCATGCGCGTAATAATTTGTTTCAATAACTAATAGATTTTTTTAATAAGTATGTGAGTTCTTTATGACTAATGTTGAGTCCATGAATTATACACACTCTCACCCTTTCACCATTGCTAGCCTCTCTAGTATCGCGCAACTTTCGCCGGTACCTTAAACCCACCATATACCTTCCTCAAAACAGCCACCATACCTACCTATTATGGCATTTCCATAGCCATTCTGAGATATATTTCCATGCAACTTTCCACCGTTCCATTATTATGACACGCTTCATCATTGTCATATTGCTAGCATCATCATGTAGTTGACATCGTATTTGTGGCAAGGCCACCGTTCATAATTCTTCATACATGTCACTCGTGCATCATTGCACATCCCGGTAAACCGCCGGAGGCATTCACATAGAGTCATATTTGGTTCTAAGTATTGAGTTGTAAGAAATTAAAGTGTGATGATCGTCATTATTAGAGCATTGTCCCAAGTGAGGAAATGATGATGGAGACTATGATTCCCCCACAAGTCAGGATGAGACTCCGGACGAAAAAAAGAGGCCAAAAAGAAAAAAAGAAAGAAGGCCCAAATAAAAAAAGAATGAGAGAAAAAGAGAGAAGGGACAGTGTTACTATCCTTTTTCCACACTTGTGCTTCAAAGTAGCACCATGATCTTCATAATAAAGAGTCTCCTATGATATCACTTTCATATACTAGTGGGAATTTTTCATTATAGAACTTGGCTTGTATATTCCAATGATGGGCATCCTCAAAATGCCCTAGGTCTTCATGAGCAAGCGAGTTGGATGCACACCCACTTAGTTTCTATTGTTGAGCTTTCATATACTTATAGCTCTAGTGCATCCGTTGCATGGCAATCCCTACTCACTCACATTTATATCTATTGATGGGCATCTCCATAGCCCGTTGATACGCCTAGTTGATGTGGGGCTATCTTCTCCTTTTTTGTCTTCTCCACAACCACCATCCTATTCCACAAATAGTGCTATATCCATGGCTCACACTCATATATTGCGTGAAGATTGAAAATGTTTGAGAACATCAAAAGTATGAAACGATTGCTTGGCTTGTCATCGGGGTTGTGCATGATTTAAATATTTTGTGTGGTGAAGATAGAGCATAGCGAGACTATATGATTTTGTAGGGATAACTTTCTTTGGACATGTTATTTTGAGAATACATAATTTCTTAGTTAGTATGCTTGAAGTATTATTATTTTTATGTCAATATTAAAATTTTATCTTGAATCTTTCGGATCTGAACATTCATGCCACAATAAAGAAAAATTACATTGAGAAATATGTTAGAAAGCATTCCACATCAAAAATTCTTCTTTTATCATTTACCTACTCGAGGACGAGCAGTAATTAAGCTTGGGGATGCTTGATACGTCTCCAACATATCTATAATTTTTGATTGCTCCATGCTATTATATTATATATTTTGGATGTTAATGGGCTTTATTTTACACTTATATATCATTTTTGGGACTAACCTACTAACCAGAGGCCCAGCCCAAATTGCTGTTTTTTGGGCCTATTTTAGGGTTTCGAAGAAAAGGAATATCAAACGGAGTCCAAACGGAATGAAACCTTCGGGAACGTGATTTTCTCAACAAACGTGATCCTGGAGACTTGGAGTGTGCGTCAATAAATGATCAAGGAGGGCACGAGGCAAGGGGGCATGCATACCCCCCTGGGCGCGCCCTCCACCCTCGTGGGCCCCTCGTTGCTCCATCGACATACTTCTTCCTCCTATATATATCCACGTACCCCCCAAACATCCAGGAGCTCCACAAAAACCTAATTCCACCACCGCAACCTTATGTACCCGAGAGATCCCATCTTGGGGCCTTTTCCGGAGCTCCGCCGGAGGGGGCATTGATCATGGAGGGCCTCTACAACAACTCCATGGCCTCTCCGGTGATGTGTGAGTAGTTTATTTCAGACCTACAGGCCCATAGTTACAAGCTAGATGGCTTCTTCTCTCTCTTTGGATCTCAATACAAAGTTCTCCTCGATCTTCTTGGAGATCTATTCAATGTAACCTTATTTTGCGGTGTGTTTGTCGAGATCCGATGAATTGTGGGTTTATGATCAAGTTTATCTATGAACAATATTTGATTCTCCTCTGAATTATTTTATGTATGATTGGTTTATATTTGCAAGTCTCTTCGAATTATCAGTTTGGTTTGGCCTACTAGATTGATCTTTCTTGCAATGGGAGAAGTGCTTAGCTTTGGGTTCAATCTTGCGGTGCTCGATCACAGTGACAAAAAGGGAACCGACACGTATTGTATTGTTGCCATCAAGGATAAAAAGATGGGGTTTATATTATATTGCATGAGTTTATCCCTCTACATCATGTCATCTTGCTTAAGGTGTTACTCTGTTCTTATGAACTTAATACTCTAGATGCATGCTGGATAGCGGTCAATGTGTGGAGGAATAGTAGTAGATGCATAATCATTTCAGTCTACTTGTCGCGGACGTGATGCCTATATACATGATCATACCTAGATATTCTCATAACTATGCTCAATTCTATCAATTGCTCGACAGTAATTCATTTACCCACCGTAATACTTATGCTCTTGAGAGAAGCCACTAGTGAAACCTATGGCCCCGGGTCTATCTTCCATCATATTAATCTTCCAACACTTAGTTAGTTCTTTTGCCATTTATTTTACTTTGCATATTTATCATAAAAATACTAAAAATATTATCTTATCATATCTATCAGATCTCACTCTTGTAAGTGACCGTGAAGGGATTGACAACCCCTTTATCACGTTGGTTGCGAGGTTCTTATTTGTTTGTGTAGGTGTGTGGGACTCAAGCGTGATCTCCTACTGGATTGATACCTTCCTTCTCAAAAACTGAGGGAAATACTTACGCTACTTTGCTGCATCACCCCTTCCTCTTCAAGGGAAAACCAACACAGTGCTCAAGAGGTAGCACTTGGTTGCTCGACAATGGAGCCACTAATCATATGACCGGAAGCAAGGACTTGGTGGTGGACGTGCACAAGATTCCATCTATGCCCACCAATGTCGAGTGGGGTGATGCCTCGTCTTCTAAGGTATTAGGACTTGGCAAGGTTGTCATTTCTCATGATCTCATGATCGAGAAAGTCATGCTTGTTGAGCTTGCATACAATTTACTTTCCGTTCGTCAACTTGCACTCATGGGCTTTGCCACTTTCTTTGATATTGATACCATGGCCTCGTACCTGCACAAAGCGATAGCTACCCGCAACCAACGCGATTAGGGGTTGTCAAGCCCTTCACGGTCACTTACGAGAGTGAGATCTGATAGATAGAATATTTTTGGTATTTTTGATATAAAGATGCAAAGTAAAAAGTAAAAGGAAAGTAAATAGCAAAACAATATAAAAGTGATGGAGATTGATATGATGAGAATAGACCCGGGGGCCATAGGTTTCACTAGTGGCTTCTCTCGAGAGCATAAGTTTTCTACGGTGGGTGAACAAATTACTGTTGAGCAATTGATAGAATTGAGCATAGTTATGATAATATCTAGGCATGATCATGTATATAGGCATCACGTCCATGACAAGTAGACCGAAACGATTCTGCATCTACTACTATTACTCCACTCATCGACCGCTATCCAGCATGCATCTAGAGTATTAAGTTAAAAACAGAGTAACGCTTTAAGCAAGATGACATGATGTAGAGAGATAAATTCATGCAATATGAAATAAACCCCATCTTGTTATCCTCGATGGCAACGATACAATACGTGTCTTGCTGCCCCTTCTGTCACTGGGAAATAACACGCAAGATCGAATCCAAAGCTAAGCACTTCTCCCATGGCAAGAACTACCAATCTAGTTGGCCAAACCAAGCGGATAATTCGAAGAGACTTGCAAAGATAACCAATCATACATAAAAGAATTCAGAAAAGATTCAAATATTGTTCATAGATAGACTTGATCATAAACCCACAATTCATCGGTCTCAACAAACACACCGCAAAAGAAGAAGATTACATCGAATAGATCTCCACAAGAGAGGGGGAGAACATTGTATTGAGATCCAAAAAGAGAGAAGAAGCCATCTAGCTACTAACTATGGACTCGAAGGTCTGAGGTAAACTACTCACACTTCATCGGAGAGGCTAGGATGATGTAGAAGCCCTCCGTGATGACGGCCCTCTTCCGGCGGAGCTCCGGAACAGGCCCCAAGATGGGATCTCGTGGATACAGAAAGTTGCGGCAGTGGAATTAGGTTTTTGGCTCCTGTTCTGATCATTTGGGGGTACGTGTGTATATATAGGAGGAAGAAGTACGCCGGAGGAGCAACGAGGGGCCCACGAGGCAGGGGGCGCGCCCTGGGGGGGGGGGCGCCCCCCACCATCGTGACTGCCTCTTTTGTTCCTTGGAGCAGGGTCCAAGTCTCCTGGATCACGTTGGGTGAGAAAATCACGTTCCCGAAGATTTTATTCCGTTTGGACTCCGTCTGATATTCTGTTTCTTCGAAACACTGAAATAGGCAAAAAACATCAATTCTGGGCTGGGCCTCCGGTTAATAAGTTAGTCTCAAAAATAATATAAAAGTGGAAAATAAAGCCCAATATAGTCCAAAACAGTAGATAATATAGCATGGAGCAATCAAAAATTATAGATACGTTGGAGACGTATCAGGCATCCCCAAGCTTAATTCCTGCTCGTCCTCGAGTAGGTAAATGATAAAAAGAGAATTTTTGATGCGGAGTGCTACTTGGCATAATTTCAATGCAAAATTTCTTAATTGTGGTATGGATATTCAGATTAGAAAGATTCAAGACAAAAGTTCATATTGACATAAAGAATAATAACACTTCAAGCATACTAATAAAGTAATTATGTCTTCTCAAAATAACATGGCCAAAGAAAGTTATCCCTACAAAATCATATAGTCTGTCTATGCTCTATCTTCACCACACAAAGTATTTAAATCATGCACAACCCCGATGACAAGCCAAGCAATTGTTTCATACTCTAACTTTTTCAAAACTTTTTCAATCTTCACGCAATACATGAGCGTGAGCCGTGGATATAGCACTATAGGTGGAATAGAATGGTGGTTGTGGAGAAGACAAAAAGGAGAAGATAGTCTCACATCAACTAGGCGTATCAACGGGCTATGGAGATGCCCATCAATAGATATCAATGTGAGTGAGTAGGGATTGCCATGCAATGGTTGCACTAGAGCTATAAGTATATGAAAGCTCAAAAAGAAACTAAGTGGGTGTGCATCCAACTTGCTTGCTCATGAAGACCTAGGGCAATTTGAGGAAGCCCATCATTGGAATATACAAGCCAAGTTCTATAATGAAAGATTCCCACTAGTATATGAAAGTGATAACATGAGAGACTCTCTACTATGAAGATCATTGTGCTACTTTGAAGCACAAGTGTGGTAAAAGGATAGTAACATTCTCCCTTCTCTCTTTTTCTCTCATTATTTTTTTATTTTTTTATTTGGGCATTTTCTTCTTTTTTTATGGCCTCTTTTCTTTCTCTCTTTTTTGGGCTTCTTTGGCCTCTTTTATTTATTTTTCGTCTGGAGTCTCATCCCGACTTATGGGGGAATCATAGTATCCATGATCCTTTCCTCACTTGGGACAATGCTCTAGAAAATGATGATCATCACACTTTTATTTTTCTTACAACTCAACAATTACATCTCGATACTTAGAACAAATATGACTCTATATGAATGCCTCCAGCGATGTACCGGGATATGCAATGAATCAAGAGTGACATGTATGAAAGAATTATGAATGGTGGCTTTGCCACAAATACGATGTCAACTACATGATCATGCTAGCAATATGACAATGATGGAGCGTGTCATAATAAACGGAACGGTGGAAAGTTGCATGGCAATATATCTCGGAATGGCTATGGAAATGACATGATAGGTAGGTATGGTGGCTGTTTTGAGGAAGGTATATGGTGGGTATATGATACCGGCGAAAGGTGCGCGGTATTAGAGAGGCTAGCAATGGTGGAAGGATGGGAAAAAGTGCATATAATCCATGGACTCAACATTAGTCATAAAGAACTCATATACTTATTGCAAAAATCTAGAAGTTATCAAAGCAAAGTATTACGCGCATTCTCCTAGGGGGATAGATTGGTAGGAAAAGACCATCGCTCGTCCCCGACCGCCACTCATAAGGAAGACAATAAATAAATAAATTATGCTCGGACTTCATCACATAACGGTTCACCATACGTGCATGCTACGGGAATCACAAACTTTAACACAAGTATTCTTTAAATTCACAACTACTAAACTAGCATAACTCTAATATTATCACCTCCATATCTCAAAACAATTATCATGCTTCAATCTTCTCTTAGTATTCAACGCACTCAAAAGAAAATTTCACATATCTTGAACACCAAGCATATTTATATTAAGCAAATTACCATGCTATTAAGACTCTCAAAATGATTTAAGTGAAGCATGAGAGATCAATAGTTTCTTTAAAACAAACTACCACCATGCTCTAAAAGATCTAAGTGAAGCACATAGAGCAAAATTATAACGCTCAAATGATATAAGTGAAGTACGTAGAGCAAAACTACATAGCTCAAAAGATATAGGTGAAGCACATAGAGTATTCTATCAAATTTTAATTCATAGATGAATCTCTCAAAAGGTGTGTACAACAAGGATGATTGTGGCATACTAACAAACAAATACACAAATAATACAAGACACTCCAAGCAAAACACATATCATGTTGGTGAATAAAAATATAGCTCCAAGTAAATTACCGATGGAAGTGGACGAAAGAGGGGATGCCTTCCGGGGCATCCCAAGCTTTGACTTTTTGGTGTCCTTGGATTACTTGGGGGTGCCATGGGCATCCCCAAGCTTAGGCTCTTGCCACTCCTTGTTCCATAATCCATCAAGAGAACTCACCCAAAACTTGAAAACTTCACAACACAAAACTCAAAATAGAAAACTCATGAGCTCCGTTAGCGAAAGAAAACAAAAGACCACTTCAAGGTACTGTAATGAACTCATTCTTTATTTATATTGATGTTAAAGCTACTGTATTCCAACTTCTCTATGGATTATAAACTATTTTACTAGCCATAAATTCATCAAAATAAGCAAACAACACACGAAAAACAGAATCTGTCAAAAACAGAACAGTCTGTAGTAATCTGTAGCTAGCGCAAGATCTGGAACCCCAAAAATTCTAAAATAAATTGCTGGACGTGAGGAATTTATCTATTAATAATCTTCAAAAATAATTAACTAAATAGCACTCTTTAATTAAAAATGACAGCAGTTCTCATGACCGCTAAAGTTTCTGTTTTTTACAGCAAGTTCAACAAGACTTTCCCCAAGTCTTCCCAACGGTTCTACTTGGCACAAACACTAATTAAACAAAAAAACACAACCAAAACAGAGGCTAAATAATTTATTTATTAAATGACATCAAGGATAAATATTGGGTTGACTCCCAACAAGCGCTTTTCTTTAAATCCTTAAAGCTAGGCATTGATAATTTTAATGATGCTCACATGAAAGACAAGAATTGAAGCACAAACAGAGCATCATAAAACATGTGACAAACACATCTAAGTCTAACATACTTCCTATGCATAGGCATTTTATAGGCAAACAAATTATCAAGGCAAGCGAAAACTAGCATATGCAAGGAAGCGGAAGGAAACAATAGCAATCTCAACATAACGAGAGGTAATTTAGTAACATGAAAATTTCTACCACCATATTTTCCTCTCTCATAATAATTATATGTAGGATAATAAGTAAATTCAACAAAATATATATCACATAAAATATTTTCAACACAATCCACATGCATGCAAAGTTGAGACTCTTCCAAAATAGTGGGATTAACATTAACTAAAGTCATGACCTTTCTAAACCCACTTTTATCAAAAACTTCATAAGATTGAACATTCTCCAAATATGTGGGATCTAAAGTTGACATTCTTCCAAACCCACTTTCAATATTATTGCAAACATTATAATCAATCTCATATTCATCATGGGGTTTAAATAAATTTTCAAGATCAAAAGAAGAATCACCCCAATCATGATCATTGCAACAAGTAGAGGACATAGCAAAACTAGCATCCCCAAGCTTAGGGTTTTTGCATATTATTAGCACAATTTACATCAAGAGAATTTATAATAAAATCATTGCAATCATGATTTTTATTCAAAGATCTATCGTGAAGCACTTCATCACAATTTTCAGATTTAAGGATTTCAGGCAAAAGCTTATAAAGATAATCTAGTGCATCCAAATCACTAGGAATTGGTTCATCATAATTGGATCTCTTAAAAAGATTGGCAAGTGGATGAGGATCCATAGATATTAGCTTCTCTGTTTAGTAATAAATAAATGACTATTCCAACCATACGAGCAAACAAGAAATGGGCAAAAGAGGCAAATAGCGAACGGGAGGGAGGATAGAGAGAGAAAGAGAGGGCGAATAAAACGGCAAGGGTGAATTGGTGGGAGAGGAAAACGAGAGGCAAATGGCAAACGATGTAATGCAAGAGATAGGGATTGTGATGGGTACTTGGTATGTTGACTTTTTGCGTAGACTCCCTGGCAACGGCGCCAGAAATCCTTCTTGCTACGTCTTGAGCTTGCGTTGGTTTTCCCCGAAGAGGAAGGGATGATGCAGCAGAGTAGCGTAAGTATTTCCCTCCGTTTTTGAGAACCAAGGTATCAATACAGTAGGAGCCCACACTCAAGTCCCTCGTACCTGCACAAAGCGATAGCTACCCGCGACCAACGCGATTAGGGGTTGTTAAGCCCTTCACGGTCACTTACGAGAGTGAGATCTGATAGATAGAATATTTTTGGTATTTTTGATATAAAGATGCAAAGTAAAAAGTAAAAGCAAAGTAAATAGCAAAACAATATAAAAGTGATGGAGATTGACATGATGAGAATAGACCTGGGGGCCATAAGTTTCACTAGTGGCTTCTCTTGAGAGCATAAGTTTTCTACGGTGGGTGAACAAATTACTGTTGAGCAATTGACAGAACTGAGCATATTTATGAGAATATCTAGGAATGATCATGTATATAGGCATCACGTCCATGACAAGTAGACCGAAACGATTCTGCATCTACTACTATTACTCCACTCATTGACCGCTATCCAGCATGCATCTAGAGTATTAAGTTAAAAACAGAGTAACGCTTTAAGCAAGATGACATGATGTAGAGAGATAAATTCATGCAATATGAAATAAACCCCATCTTGTTATCCTCGATGGCAACGATCGTGTCTTGCTGCCCCTTCTATCACTGGGAAAGAACACCGCAAGATCGAACCCAAAGCTAAGCACTTCTCCCATGGCAAGAACTACCAATCTAGTTGGCCAAACCAAACGGATAATTCGAAGAGACTTGCAAAGATAACCAATCATACATAAAAGAATTTAGAGAAGATTCAAATATTGTTCATAGATAGACTTGATCATAAACCCACAATTCATCGGTCTCAACAAACACACCGCAAAAGAAGAAGATTACATCGAAGAGATCTCCACAAGAGAGGGGGAGAACATTCTCTTGAGATCCAAAAAGAGAGAAGAAGCCATCTAGCTACTAACTATGGACCCGAAGGTCTGAGGTAAACTACTCACACTTCATTGGAGAGGCTAAGATGATGTAGAAGCCCTCCATGATGACGGCCCTCTTTCGGCGGAGCTCCGGAACAGGCCCCAAGATGGGATCTCGTGGACACAGAAAGTTGCGGCGGTGGAATTAGGTTTTTGGCTCCTGTTCTGATCGTTTGGGGGTACGTGTGTATATATAGGAGGAAGAAGTACGCCGGAGGAGCAACGAGGGGCCCACGAGGCAGGGGGCGTGCCCTAGGGGGGCGCTCCCCACCCTCGTGACCGCCTCTTTTGTTCCTTGGAGCAGGGTCCAAGTCTCCTGGATCACGTTCGGTGAGAAAATCACGTTCCCGAAGATTTTATTCCGTTTGGACTCCGTCTGATATTCTGTTTCTTTGAAACACTGAAATAGGCAAAAAACATCAATTCTGGGCTGGGCCTCCGGTTAATAGGTTAGTCCCAAAAATAATATAAAAATGGAAAATAAAGCCCAATATAGTCCAAAACAGTAGATAATATAGCATGGAGCAATCAAAAATTATAGATACGTTGGAGATGTATCATGGCCCTCTTGTGGAGCAAGACTCCTAAAGTAGCTTTTGTTGGGCATGCCAAGAACGTTCTCTATGTGATTAAATTTTCGGAGCGACCCACTAAGACCACGACATGCCTAATGGCTAAAGTTGACATGGGATGGCTTTGGCATCGCCGTTTAGCCCATGTCAATATGTCACACCCTAGCTAGTTCAAGCATTAGAGTGTGCATCATGTTTAAATTCCTTTTAAATTTGAAATGGGGATGACAGAACCCCCTGCACCCCCCTGGAACAACTAGGGTTTACTAAAAACTTTTTCAATGAACCTGAAATGCCCTTCTAAAAAGCCCACCCTTTTTGCTTTGGGTTAAAACCTTTGACAAAAATGGTGCACATTTTTTCTAGGACATCTAAGGTCATTGGATTAATCCTTATGGTATTTGCATTTGGGCATTTAAATGCTATAAAATATTTTAAATGCTCAAATAATCATAAACTAAAATGTTTGCTGCTGGATATATTCTAAGCAGTGGCCATGATTAATTTTTTGATTTATGGTAATGCCCTAGCATTTTTAATAAAGCCCTAAAGTTACAGAAATAATAAATAAATAAAAAAACAGAAAAGGAGAGAAAGAACAGGGACTTACCTGGCGCAGCCCACCAGCCCACCCGGCTCGGCCCAGTCCACTGGCTTATGCCAGTCGTCCTCCTCCTCTCGCTAGGAGGACGAGGAGCATGTGGCCGGCGCTCGCGGCCACACGCCGGCCACCTCCTGCTTCTGCCGACGCACTGGAGGCGTCTACGAGTGCCATGCCGACCCCCACATCTCCCTCTCTTTCTTCCCACTCTCCCCATGGCCTCTCTCCCTCTCTGGCTCTCTCCCCATCTTCCTGCCGAGCGCAGCCATCGCTGCCGATAAGCCTCACCGCAGCCACCGCCGTCCATTCGTTGCCCCGACATGCCAGGAAGCTCTGCCGTCGTCGACCACATCAAGTAGGCCGAGCCCCGAGCGCTCGCTCGCCCCGGAGACGCTGCACCGAGCTCGTTCTCAACTCCGGCCACCGGAGATCCTCTTCGCCGCCCCGCTCGCTCCAGCCCTTCCCCGAGCTCGCCGTTCGCTCCCCTGCAACCGCTGTGAGCTCCGCCACCGTTTCCCCATGTCCCCGCGCTCGCCCGCGTCCTCTAACCACCTCTGCCATCGAAGCCGAAGCTCGCCGCCGCCACCGCACGTCACCGTCGTGGCCATAGCCATGTTGGGACGCTACCGAGCACGCCTTCGTCTTCCACGCACTCGCAGGAGCCCCTAGCACCCCCGCACGCCCCTCGCCGTGCCCCCTAGCGACTAGCTCAACCTCACCCGAGCTCCGGACGCCGCCAAACTCGTCGCCGGCGATGTTTCCGACCACCCCAGCTCTACCCACTACCACCACTCGACGCGGCTTCCTTCCCGCATCACGTAGATAGTCTCCGCCGCCCATTTGGTCGCCGGAGTGCAAATCCCGCACTGCTCCGCCGCGTCTGGCCTTGCCGGCGGCTAGACGCCGGCGAGTTTGACTCTGTTTGACCCCTGTGTGGGCCTAGGTTGACCCTCCTGAGTCTATGACAGGTGGGGCCGGTCTGCTAATTAGTTTAGGATTAGTTTTAACTAAATTTAATTAGTTTAGTCACTCACATGTGGGCCCAGGCCCCACTGACAGCTAATTAGTGTTAATTTAATTCTGTTAATTAGTTGTGACACTGACAGACAGGGCCCACCAGTCAGGTTTGACCTGGCCGACCCAGTTGACCCGCTGACATCACACCTATGTCATGCTGATGCATTAATTCAATTACTGGATTTATTCTTTAATAGGAAATTCCAGAAAATAGCCAAAACTTCTAAAAATCATAGAAAATCAATCATAGCTCCAAATCAAACAAGTTATATATGAAAAATGATCAGAAAAATTCAATCTATCCATCTGTAATGGTTTCATGCATGACAAAACAAGTTAACCTTGCTGTTTAAGCAGAATAAGAAAATGCACTAATAAGGCCATGTTAAATGAGCTAACATTTGAATCTTTGATTCAAATGAGTTCATTCCATCCTATTTTAGCTTGCATTAGGCCAAGACACATTCATTTTGCCATGTCATAGCATGCATCATACTATTGCATATTGTCATGTGTTGATTATGTTCGGTGTATCTTTCGTGGTAGGTTCTGCCTCCGAGGATAACCCCGAGTATCCGTCTGAAGGAAGTACCCTACTACCACTACAACAGGCAAGCAACCATTGATCATTCCGATACAGACCCATGTTCTCGCTTCTGCTCTTGTTTACTGCATTAAGACAACGCGATTCAAACTGCTGTGTGCTACGGTAGTTGAACCCTTTTCCTCTGCATGGCCTGTCATTTCCATAGTAACTAGATGAAACCCACTAGCATGTGTAGGAGTTGATTGAGCCATGTATGTGTTTCCTACCTTGCTATGCCTGCTATGCTTAGAGTTGTGTCAGGTCTGGTCCATCTAGGTGATGGGCTAGAGTGAAATGGTTATATCGGTAATGTGAGGGATGTGATGAACATGATTTGGTAAAGGTATCGATGAGAGGCCATGTAGGAGTACATGGTGGGTTGTTTCATTGAGGCCGTCCATAAGAACTGAGATCTGTATGTGTGATTTAAGATGCAGTTACTACCATACGTTGGGCCCGAAACCAATGGACCCTCTCGGCTTCTTAATCACCCTAGTACTCTGTCTAGGAGTTGCAAATAGTTTCTGGTGTTTGTAGGTTATGTGTTGGCGTCCGTGCGTAGCGCTGACCCTAGGGGTGGGCTATGTTGCGGTAGATACACCGTGTCCGGGTATGCCGGGCGCCCGTTTGGCATCTCGGGAGCCTGTTCACATCGTTCGGGGCCGTATGTGGAAACCTCGGCCGGACTCCCTGCGGATGGAACCTGGATAGGCGATAAACCTGGACTAGGGACTTAAGTGTTTAGGTAGGCCGTGGCCGACACCCTCGTTGGGCTTCCGCTTGAAGGTTGCCGAGTACATGTCATGTAAGCGGCGGTAAGTGGTGAAAGCGTGTATGAATAAGTATACCCCTGTAGGGTTAACATCATCTATTCGAATAGCCGCGTCCGTGGTAAAGGACTACTTGGTTGCCTATACAGTTCATAGACAAGTTAATGGTTACTACTAAAAGACTCAAGATAAGTGTGAGTACCGAGGATGGCCCTCTCGTAGGATGACGAGGGAGGATCCCCGGTGGAGTATTGTGTTGGTGAGTAGTGGACTCGTGTGCAAAAACTATTTTATTAGTGGAGTTCCGTAGGATAGCCTAGCCAAGAGTCAAAGCTGGCTTGCTGCAATAACCCCACCACCTTCTTGAGAATGAGCATGTATATTAGGCTCTGATGTAAGACTTGCTGAGTACCTTGTACTCATGTTTGCTTATTTATTGTTTTCAGACGACAACACCGCCCCCTCCAATGGGTTTTATGTAGACCTTGATGTCGACGAGTGACTAGCCACCCAGGTGGTGATCCTGGCCATGGAGGGCCCTATGTAGATAGACAGGCTTCGGAAGCCTTCTTGCTTTCTAGTGTCTGTACTCAGACTATTTACTTCCGCTTGTGCTTGTATGCTTGTATGACTTGAGTGTCGGGTCATGTGACCCCTACCTGTATGAACATGTTATGTATGGCTCTCTGGAGCCTTTAAATAAAGTACTTGAGTTGTAGAGTTTTGTTGTGATGCCATGTTGTATGTACTCATATCGGGCATATTGTATGTATGATTGAAATGCTTGGTATGAGTGGGATCCGACAATCTAGTTGTTTATCCTTGGCAGCCTTTCTTATGGGGAAATGTAGTCTAGTGTTCCTCGAGCCACAGTAGTCCGCTACAGCCCGGTTCACCGGAGTCCTGCTAGCCCAGCACTACTGCTCAGGACACTTGACTGGCCGGCATGTGTTTCACTTTGTTCCTATGTCTGTCCCTTCGGGGAAATGTCATGCGGTGACATCCAGAGTCCTGCCTAGCCTGCTACAGCCCGGGTTCCCCGGAGTCCTATTAGCCCAGTGCTACAGCCCGGATTCACTCGCTGATGACCGACATGCTCGATGTGATTCACGTATGCCTGTCTCCATAGGTCTATGACGCTTCGGGTTCACGACTAGCCATGTCGGCCCGGGTTCTCTGTCATATGGATGCTAGCGACACTATCATATACATGAGCCAAAAGGCGCAAACGGTCCCGGGCCATGGTAAGGCGACACCCGTGGGATACCGTGCGTGAGGCCGCAATGTGATATGAGGTGTTACCGGCTAGATCGATGTGACTTGGAATCGGGGTCCTGACACAATATGAGATCTTTGCAAAGTCTTCTCAAGGGGACCATGTCTGTGGACTAACAAATGTTAGTTTTGCCAAAGACCATGCTTGTAGTGCTTGTATCGAAGGAAAGCTACATGAGAAGGCTCACCCTCCCACGACTATCATTTACTCGAAGAGGCCTTTGGAACTCCTTCACTTTGATCTCTTTGGGCCTCCATCCTTTGATAGTCTTGGGAGTAGAAAGTATTGCTTGGTGATTGTGGATGATTATTCAAGATACACTTGGGTAGACTTCTTCAAGAGGAAGAGTGAGACCCAACAAACCGCCATTAACTTTGCAAATGAAGCTCAACGCCAACACAATGCAAAGATTTTGATGATAAGAAGTGACAACGGCACCGAGTTCAAGAACTACACCTTGGATGAGTTTCTTAGTCATGAGGGGATCAAGCATCAGTATTCCGCACCTTACACCCCTCAACAAAATGGTGTAGCGGATAGGAAGAACCGGACGTTGATGGATGCGGCAAGGACCATGATGGCGGAGTTCAAGTCTCCTTACAACTTTTGGGATGAAGCCATTAACATGGCATGTCATGCATCCAATCGGCTCTATCTCCGCAAAGGCTTTAACAAAAATCCATATGAGATACTGACCGGTAACAACCCAACCTCAAGTACCTTCGGTTGTTCGGGTGTAAGTGTTTCATTGTCAAGAAAGGTGTTCGTTTGTCTAAATTTGAGGCTAGAGCTTATGATGGCATATTTGTTGGTTATGCTACAAACTCTCATTCTTACCGTGTCCTCAATAAGTCCACGGGACTTATTGAGGAGACGTGTAATGTGGAGTTTGATGAGAATAACATCTCCCATGTGGACCAAAGTGGTACTTGTGATGTAGGTGATGAAATTCCTCCCCAAGCCATAAGAAGAATGTGTGTTGGTTTTATCCTACCTGTTGAGGAACCCCTTGTGGCCGAAGGAGAAGGACAATGTTCCACTCAAGTGGAACTGTTGGTGTCAAAACCGGCGGATCTCGGGTAGGGGGTCCCGAACTGTGCGTCTAAGGCGGATGGTAACAGGAGGCAGGGGACACGATGTTTACCCAGGTTCGGGCCCTCTTGATGGAGGTAATACCCTACGTCCTGCTTGATTGTTCTTGATGATATGAGTATTACAAGAGTCGATCTACCACGAGATCAGAGAGGCTAAACCCTAAAAGCTAGCCTATGGTATGATTGTATCTTGTCCTACGGACTAAAACCCTCTGGTTTATATAGGCATCGGAGGGTCTAGGGTTACACAAGGTCAGTTACAAAGGAGGAGATATACATATCTGTATTGCCTAGCTTGCCTTCCACGCCAAGTAGAGTCCCATCCGGACACGGGGCGAAGCCTTCAATCTCGTATCTTCATAGTCCAACAGTCCGGCCAAAGTATATAGTCCGGCTGTCCAGAGACCCCCTAATCTAGGACTCCCTCAGTAGCCCCTGAAGTAGGCTTCAATGATGATGAGTCCGGCACGCAGTATTGTCTTCGGCATTGCAAGGCGGGTTCCTCCTCCGAATACATCATGGAAGAGTTTGAATATGAGGATAGTGTTCGACCCTGCAAAATAAGTTCCACATACCACCGTAGAGAGAATAACATTTCCACAAATCTAATCTGCTGACACATTTGACAGCATGACATCACACCATGGCCCTGTTATTATTTGAACCGCTTTTCTCAACCAGCTCTGCACATATTGCGAGGCGGTTTTCTTGATACGTCTTGTCAAAGCAGAGATCGTGTTCCCCTTATCACGAGATTCTCATCAATATGGGCGTGGGTAACCCAACCATGCCATCATTTACGATGCATGGGGAATAAGCGGTTTTTGCCAGCCAAGTGGCACTACAGGAATCTAGTACTTTGCCGTCTGCCATGGCGGACGGCAAAGGCACGGACGGCTGACGGCAAAGCACTTTGCTGTCCACGGCGAACGGCAAACAGTGACGACAAAGATAGGGTTGGCAAACAGGTCCTTTGCTGTCTGCTTTTTATGGCGGACGGCAAAGAGCCCTTTGCCCACAGCGGCGGACGACAAAGAGGGGGGACGGCAAAATGTTGCGCGTCCGCCAGCGTTACTCCATTAGGCGGCTAACGGCGGCCTTTGCCGTCCGCTAGCGGACGGCAAATTTGAGTGCCTCTTTGCCGTTCGCCAGATGACGTTAGCAATACGTCAGCGCCCGCTTTTTTTGCCGTCCGCCCGGCGGACGGCAAAGGCAAAGTCTTTGCCATCAGCTTAGCTTTGCCGTCCGCCACGGTAGGCAAATTGGCCAAATGGTCCATCCCCCAGGAAGCACAGGTGGGCGCCACGTGCCCCTTTGCCGCCTACCACCGACGGCAAAGGGGTCTTTGCCGTCTGCCGCGGACGGCAAAGAGCCTGCACTACCTCTTTTTTATTCTGTTTTTCTTATATCCAACAATTATCACAACAAATATATCACAACACATATATATCCATCACATAAATATCCAGCACATATATATCCAACATAATAAATATCCAGCACATATATATCCATCCATACATACATAGTAGGTTGCACATAGTTCCATCGATCCATACATATTACAATATGCAAAGTTTCATCATAGCAAGCGAGCAAAATACAAGAAGTGCATCAAAGGAAAAAACAGGAAAAAGCAAGCAATCCATCATAGGAAGCTGGCTTCCGTGAAGTGAATGAAACCTGCAAAATGACAAATAAGAAAGTTAGAAAAAGAAGACTAGAAGAAGAATTAGACTAGAAGGAAAAGAATAGAAGAAGAAGACTAGAAGAAGAAGTATATGCCATTTATTAGCTAACTTAGGTGAAATGTATCGTTTATGAGCTAAACTAGGTGAAATGGGTAGTTTATGAGCTATCCTAGGTGAAATGGATCATTTTGGAGCTAAGTTAGGTGAAATGGGTTGTTTATGAGCTAACCTAGGTGAAATGGGTGGTTTATGAGCAAACCTAGGTGAAATGGGTCATTTATGAGCAAACCTAGGTGAAATGGGCCGTTTATGAGCTAACCTAGGTGAAATGGGTCGTTTATGAGCAAACCTAGGTGAAATGGGTAGTTTATGAGCTAACCTAGGCGAAATGGATCGTTTATGAGCTAACCTAGGTGAAATGGGTCGTTTATGAGCTAACCTAGGTGAAATAGGTCGTTTATGAGCTAACGTAGGTGAAATAGGTTGTTTATGAGCTAACGTAGGTGAAATGGGTCGTTTATGAGCTAACCTAGGTGAAATGGGTCATTTATGGGCTAACCTAGGTGAAATGGGTCGTTTATGACCTAACCTAGGTGAAATAGGTTGTTTATGAGCTAACCTAGGTGAAATGGGTCATTTATGAGCTAACCTAGGTCAAATGGGTCGTTTATGAGGTAACCTAGGTGAAATGGGTCATTTATGAGCTAACCTAGGTGAAATTGATCATTTTGGAGCTAACTTAGTTGAAATGGGTCGTTTATGAGCTAACTAAGGTGAAATGCCACGTTTTTGAGCTAACTAAGGTAAAATGGATCATTTTTGAGCTAACTTAGGTGAAATGGGTCATTTTGGAGCTAACCTAGGTGAAATGGGTCATTTTGGAGCTAACCTAGGTGAAATGGGTCATTTTAAAGCTAACGTAGGTAAAATGGATCATTTAGGAGCTAATCTACGTAAAATGGATCATTTTAGAGGTAACTTGGATAAATTGGATCACTTGTAAGCTAACTAAGGTAAAAATGAGTCATTTTAGAGCTAACTTAGGTAGAATAGATTGTTTATGAGGTCAGTAAGCTTATTAAGTCATTTTGGAGGAAAAGAAGCTAACTCTAGGTCATTATGGTAAGCATATTGGAGGAAATAAAGCTAAGTCTAGGTCTTTATGCATTTGTTAAGCAAAACACTAGAGAAACTTACCGTGATCACGGAGGTGTAGGAGCGGGCTGGCTCACGCCGGTAGCTGGAGAAGGATCGTGCGATGCGTTTCTGGAGTTAAGCTGCACCAAAGATCATTTCCAATGTCTCGTTATGACACTCAAATGTTAAGACTAGCAAGTAATGTCCATTCAAATTAAGCTCACCGTGCTCCCAGGAGCAATCACTGGCATCAGCGGAGCGGTCTGACCGGACTTCTCGCACACAGACTGCACATTTAGTTTTCACAACAGAGTCATACTAGTTAGTAATGAGACTCAAATGTTAAGACTAGCAAGTAATCCGCAGAAGAAACTTACCACAAGGAGCTCGTACATGGCCCTTGCCTGCATGTCATTCCGTGCCCTCTCCTCCTCCAACATCTTTGTCGTCCTCTCCTCCAACTCCCGCTGCCTCTCCGCCGCCTCCGCTAGAAGTTTCTCCGTTCTATCTCTCTCACTCTATATAGCAGCCTGCAACACCACTCACATGACCATTTGTAATCATTGATGGAAGCGCACACAATGTAATGGAGAAAGATAGCTGAGTACGTATAACTAACCTTGAAGGCGAGTTGGACTGGCCGTTCACGAGGCCTTATCTCAGGAGCGGAGCTCGACTGGCGCGCCTTGATCTCCGGGAGAGTGCTAGGACAATGGATAAGTCCACCTCCCATGGCTATGGAGCCATGGGACCTCCCGCCACCAGATATCATCAGCAGCTCTGTATCAATGGGACCCTGGCTCGGGTTAAAGTCCTCCCCTTTCCTCGCCTTCCCCTGATCTCTATATTGCACGAGCTTGTCGTGGGCGGAGATGTTGGTGAAGTTCTTTGGATCATCGAGGTCAGACGCAGAGAATGCCTTGACTTTCTTGTAAGGGCCAGTGTGGGCCATGGCATTTAGGTCGTACACCTCTGGCACCTTATCTGCCTTATTGTAGCGTGCCTGAAAGAGAGAAACAAAGTAAATTAGTAATTAAAGGGCTAAAGCTAGCATGATGAATGAATTGCATGAATCATGAAGCAAACCACATACCCAGTTCCGCCCGTACTGAAATAAGTTGGAGCTGCCTTGGTGGTGTGGCACACCTTCCATTTGGGCACGTTTGTCCTTGGCCTCTTTGTGGGTGGCCAGCCATTCTTTTGAGCACCACGCATTGACCAACACCGCCCAACAATCCATCCGATCCGCACACCATCTCGGAGGGGCCTAAGTTAGCAAATAGAAACTTGAGCGCTACGGCTATGAATTACTAAATGAAGGAAGTAAGTACAAGGCCTTAAGAATTACCTTCATGTACTTCTCCTTACCCAAGAACTTATCGCGGCACTCCTGCTTGGGCTTCTTGATACCACGCCCGGCGTAGTAGTCTCGAACAGCCTGCACCCGAACCTCATGCCGTAAGTTCTGAAGTAGGCGCTTGCACTCCTTGTGGATAACATGATCCGCCTCCTCCTCGTATCCCTCCTCATACCTGTAGAATGTCTGCAATCAAATGAGACAATATTGATTAGTACAATTAATAACTAGCTAGTTGAAGATTTTTAATTGCGTAAAGGAGCAATTACCCAGAACTTTCCAATCACGACGTCTGTCCTCGTCTTGCACAAGACACCGCGATAATCTCACCCGGCGGGGCCAGGGCAGCCAAGTAGTGCTCCCAAGTCAATCCAACCTCTGGAAGCCGACCCTCACCGAGGCTCGTGGGCCGAAGACCCGTGGACCGGAGGCTCGTGGACCGGAGTCCGTGCAGCCTCCTCCTCAAGCGAGTCCACCCTAGTAGTCACGTGCTCGGGTGAAACAGCTGGGGGCGGCGGCGAGGAAGGCGCCGTAAGAGTCACGCTACCTCCTCTCCCGTGACCACGTGCCCCACCTCCTCTCTTCTTCTTACCTCATCCCCTGCTGGGCACCGCGGTCGACGAAGAAGGGCCCGGCGGTGTCTCCATACTGTCCAGCAACGCTCGGCGGAGAGGTGCGTGTGGAATGGAAGACCTCGCACCACGCGCCGACGAAGAAGGGGCCTCGGCGCGCTCCCGACAAGCGCCCACCATCTTTCAACACCTGCCATGACAAAGAATAAATGAAATTAGTACAACATAAAAAAAGTACCGACATGAATAATAATATGTATATCACTTAAGTGTATCATCATCAAGTACAACATAAAAAAATTGAATACCTGACACTACTAATAATCTCGATCAGTATCATCAATAAATGCATAATCATCATCATCACTATAATCAATGATGGGCTCATAGGGTTCATTGGCATCAACATGTGCAAGGCCACCTTGACGTAATCGGTCAAGCATTGACAGGTCATCCGCAGCAGTAACCTCTTCTTGTTCCGGCTCTTCTTGTTCCTCCTCTGGGGTGATGTCGGATTCATTGTCGCTGTCTACTTCAATGTTTTGGGGTGAAGTATAGCGGTTCTTGAAATGCTTTTTGGAAAGACGTGTCTCTTGGAAGAATTCTCCTTCATATGTGTCTGGGTTAATGTGAGGTTCATAATCCTCTTCCTTTGGGGGAGAAAGTCTAGCACGTGGCGGCACTTCATAACCGGCATCCCAACCTTTCAGATTTGGATTAGTTTGGCAGGCCCACGGTAGATAGAATACTTGGGTCGCCTATTGAGCCGTAATATAGACATCAGGAACATCTAAATGGGTGCTTTGGTTGATTTCAACTAGCCCTATATGTTCATGAGTCCTTCTAGTCTCCTTCAGCTGAAACCAATAACATTTGAAGACTACGACATTCGGTGGGTTTTCACCATAGAACAGAAGTTCATAAATTGCTTCAACTCTCCCATCATACTCGGTACCTCCTTCGCCGATAGCAGATACACAACAATTTGTAGACTTTCGGTCGGCCATAGATAGCTCTTTGCCATAGGTACGAAAGCGATACCCGTTGATGTCGTACTTGTCAAATGAACGGACCTTATAATCAAAACCATTAGCGACTTGTCTCAATTCGGTGTCCATAGACTCTGAATTAGCATACAAGTTTAATATGAAAGGATTGTTGCATTATGCACAAATTAGCGAATGAAATGAAATTGTCTAATAGAAATTACCGTTTGTTTGAACCAAGAGATGAAACCGGGATAGCCGCCTCCTTGCTTTGCGAGAAGCTCATACTCTTCGACGGAATCCTTTTGGATCTCAACTCCATACGAGAATATGGCGACGTATCGACTGTATGACATATCCAGGAATAAGAGCAGTTCAAAGGAAATAGAAGTTGTGAAACAATGTACCAAGAACTTACTCGATGTACGGCCGCACTTCTATCAGGTTGTTGAAGATATACAACGAAATAGTCCGCCATTCTTCGTTATCCAAAGATACTGGATGTGAAACACTAGCTGGTGCGAGATTCCCTTTGAATAGGCTGAGGTTGGATCCACCCTTTTTAGGGTCGTCAGCATTGTACCGAGGCTTCGGATTATGCAAATGACAATTTTTGGCTTCGTAGTGCGCTATTACGAAGTTTGCCGCCTCCTCTGTGATGAATGCCTCAGCCATCGATGCTTCAATTCTACGTTTATTTTTACATTTTTCTCGAAGCGTCTTCTACATCCTCTCAGTTGGGTAGCACCAACGATTTTGCATGGGCCCCCCCAATCTTGCCTCGGTCGGGAGATGCAAAATCAAATGCTGCATTGGATTAAAGAAGCCCGGTGGAAAGATCATCTCTAACTTGCAGATAAACTCCGACGCCAACTCTTCCATTTCTTCTAGCACGCCAGGCGATAGTTCTTTCGCACAAAGAACACGGAAGAAATAGCTGAGTTCTGCCAGTACTAGCCATTCATCCTCAGGGATGAAGCCACGCAACATCACCGGCATTACCCGCTCAATCCATATGTGCCAATCATGACTCTTGAGACCAAATATCTTCAGTTTATCAAGATTCGCTCCCCTCTTTAGATTCGCTGCATACCCATCGGGGAACATCAACTGCTGTTGCACCCACAAGATAATTTCCCTCATAGTTGGCCTTCCAAGATTGAACCATGCCTTTGGCTTCGTCCTGTTCTGCTTTCCTTTCAGTTCTTTCATGTTTTGTGACGGCCTATCACATAGCGCCTCCAGATCGACTCTAGCCTTATTATTATCCTTTGACTTCCCATCTATGCCGAACAATGTACCAAAAAGTGCCTCGGCGATATTCTTCTCAGTGTGCATCACGTCGATGTTGTGTGGGCAAAGGAGGTCTTTAAAGTAAGGCAGATCCCATAAGCATGTTTTGTGAGTCCACGCGTGCTTAGTATTATACCCCTTGAAGTACCCTGGATGTTGTGGATCTGGCTCGAGAGCGTTTAACTGATCCAGGGTCTGTTGGCCTGTCAATGCAGGTGGTGCAGAGTTTTTGACAACTCTACCCCTGATGAAGTTCTTCTTGTCTTTCCTGAACTTATGGCGAGGATCCAGGAACTGTCTATGCATGTCGAAGCAAGAAAACTTGCGACCGGCCTGAAGCCAACGAAACTCAAGAGATCCCTTGCATGTGGGGCACGGGAACCTTCCATGCACACACCAGCCAACGAATAGCGCATACACCGGCAAGTCATGCATCGAGTACATGTACCAGACACGCATTATGAAGTTCCGTTTGCTAAAGGCTTCGTATGTCTTGAACCCATTATCCCAGGCTTCTTGCAATTCGTCCTTAAGCGGCTGCATGTACACATTCATATTTTTCCCCGGATAGTTGGGTCCTGGAATTATCAACGTCAGGAAAATGTTCTTTCTTTGCATAATCTGTCCGGGGGGGGGGGGGGGAGATTGAGTGGAAAGACAAATACGGGCCAACAACTGTATTGGGCTTCCGTCATACCAAACACACTGAACCCATCCATGCTGATGCCGACTCGAGGATGCCTCGGATCTGCCGCTTTGTCAGCATGTAATTCATCAAACTTTTTCCATGCAACACCATCCGATGTGTGTACCATCATCAGATTCCCATCTGCATCTAGTTCGGTTCTTTTGCCTGTTTTGTGCCATGTCATCTATCTGGTCGTCTCTTCGACCATGAAAAGAGGTTGAAGTCTTGGTACGATTGGCATATACCGAAGAACATTAACGGGGATTTTGGTCTGTGTCTTCTCACCCATACCGTTGTCTACCACAATATACCCGGAAGACTTGCAAATGGGACAATAGTTCAAGTCCGCATAGTCAAGCCTAAATAAGGCACATCCTTTCTCACAGGCATGTATCTTCTCATAGGGCATCTTAAGTGCATGGAGGATTTTGTCCGACTGGTACAGGTTTGCAGGCATTACATGGCCTTTGGGTAGAAAGCATCCAAATACTGTCATAATTGCGTCATAGCATTCTCTGCCCAAGTTGAACTGAGCCTTCAGAGCCATTACTTGTGAGATGGCATCCAACTGACAAAGCTCAGTGTGCTCGTGGAGCGGACGTTTTGAAGACTCCAACATTTCATTGAAGGCCTTTGCAGATTCCTCCATCTCCTCGTCCGAATCCCGAGCATCATCATAGTCTTGCACCACGTTTTCCATCCCAGTACCATGCTCATCGGTGCGACGACGATCCACCTCAGCTCGGTCATGTTGGGCAGACTCACCATGAAATGTCCACACCGTATAATCGGGCGTAAAACCACTCTTCTGTATGTGTTTGCCCATTTCAGCCTCTGTCTTCTTTTCCCAATTGCCGCACCGGAAACAGGGGCACCAGGTTTTCTTTTGGCCATTTGCAAATGCGGCTTGCACAAACCCCTTGGTTTTTGTGAACCATTCAGCGCTCCATTTGTTCTGACCAGTGTGACCGGTATACATCCACGCACGGTCACTCATCTTGACTTTCAGAGCTACTGGACACACAACAATTATATATGTAATTCACCATGTATATATTCATCAGTTGATCTACTTTGTCAATTTTATTACGTCCATGCAACCTACACTCTAATAGGTAATGATAGGTCCTAATCCCACCCGTGTATGTGTAGATTGGGTTCATTTTCCCATGCTATGCTCCGGATCCGACGCAAAATTTCGACAGCACCTCCTGGCTGTTCTCCTGATACACGTCTCTGCAATAAACAGAGAGGATGTGTACCCGGAGAACAACAGGGGAGGCACTGATCAAATTTATGCGTCGGATCCGGAGCAAAGCATATGGGAAAACGAACCCAATCTACACATACTCGGGCTGTCCATGGATAGCGTTGGACAATTCGAAAGAATCAAGGTTATAAATATGCAAATGCATGCATATTTATAACTATGGCGCTTTCGAACGGGAGACACATATTGGTTACGCATACTGATGATTCAAGACACATATATAGCTAGCTATCAAGTTTCATCGGAATAGATCAAATAATTAATGGGGGAGGAGGACTTGTCATTTGTGCTCACCCACGAACGAAGGGGCAGAGCTCGTCAAACGCACGGCGAGGTCGTCGAACACCAAACCTCGCAGCGATGAAACAACTGCACATTTAAAACTACACAATTATATATGATGTTTTTCATAACAAAATCGAAAAATATATGACCTAACTAATAATTCACAAATATATGACCCCGTCGGCCTCTGGAAGGCTAAAGAACACCTTTTCGGGAGGTGTCGGGGGTTGGGGTGTCGTGTCGGGGTCGGGGTGCTGTTTCGGGGTCGGGGGGGTCGGGGTGTCGTGTCGATGTCGGGATAGTGCCGTGTCGGTGTCGGGGTGCTGTTTCGGGGTCGGGGTGTGGTGTCGGGGTCAGGGTGTCGGGTCAGGCTCGGGGTCAGGGTGTCGGGGTCGGGGTGTCGGGGTCGGGGTGTCGGGTCAGGCTCGGGGTCGGGGTCGGGGTCGGGGTCGGGGTGTCGAGGTCGGGGTCTCGGGGTCGGGGTCCGGGTCTCGGGGTCGGGGTGTCGGGGTCGGGGTCTCGGGGTCGGGGTGTCAGGGTCCGGGTCTCGGGGTCGGGGTGTCATGTCGGGGTGCTGGGTCGGGGTCTGGGTACCGTGTCGGGTCGGTTTTTTCCTTTTTTCCTTTTCTTCTTCTTCCTCTTCTTCCTTTTCTTCCTTCTTCTTCTTCTTCTTCTTCTTCTTCTTCTTCTTCTTCTTCTTCTTCTTCTTCTTCTTCTTCTTCTTCTTCTTCTTCTTCTTCTTCTTCTTCTTCTTCTTCTTCTTCTTCTTCTTCTTCTTCTTCTTCTTCTTCTTCTTCTTCTTCTTCTTCTTCTTCTTCTTCTTCTTCTTCTTCTTCTTCTTCTTCTTCTTCTTCTTCTTCTTCTTCTTCTTCTTCTTCTTCTTCTTCTTCTTCTTCTTCTTCTTCTTCTTCTTCTTCTTCTTCTTCTTCTTCTTCTTCCTCCTCTCCTCCTCCTTTCCTTTTTCCTCTTCTTCTTCTCCTCCTCCTCTTTTCTTTCTTCTTCTTCTTCTTCTTCTTCTTCTTCTTCTTCTTCTTCTTCTTCTTCTTCTTCTTCTTCTTCTTCTTCTTCTTCTTCTTCTTCTTCTTCTTCTTCTTCTTCTTCTTCTTCTTCTTCTTCTTCTTCTTCTTCTTCTTCTTCTTCTTCTTCTTCTTCTTCTTCTTCTTCTTCTTCTTCTTCTTCTTCTTCTTCTTCCTCTTCTTCCTCTTCTTCTTCTTTCTTCTTCTTCTTCTTCTTCTTCTTCTTCTTCTTCTTCTTCTTCTTCTTCTTCTTCTTCTTCTTCTTCTTCTTCTTCTTCTTCTTCTTCTTCTTCTTCTTCTTCTTCTTCTTCTTCTTCTTCTTCTTCTTCTTCTTTCCTAAAACTAAACTAAACCTAAACCTAAAACTAAAAAAACAGAAAAAAATGAAAAAACTAAATCTAAACCTAAAACTAAACTAAAACTAAACCTATAAACCTAAAACTAAATCTAAACTAAACATAAACCTAAAACTAAAAAACAGAAAAAGGAAAAAAAAGAGGAGGCAGAGAGCTCACCTGGGTGGAGGAGGGGGGCGGGGCGGCCTAGGGCGGCGGCGCCGGGCGGCAGTGGCGACGGGGCCGGGCTCGGCCGGGGCGGCGGGGCGCGGGGGTGCCGGGGCGTGGCGGCGCCCAGACGGCAGGGCGGCGGGGGCGACCGGGCGGGGGGGGGGGGGGTCGCCGGGGCGGCGGCAGGGTGGTGGGGCGACGAGGCGGGGGGGGGGGGGGGGGGGGCGTTGGGGCGGCGGCGGGGTGGTGGGGCGACGGGGCGGCGGCGAGTACTGGGGAGAGAAAGAGAGAGAGAGAGGGGCAGGGTGGGGCGCGGCCGTTAACGTTAGTGGGGCCCTCCCTCTTTGCCGTCCGCCCCCCTTTGTCATCCGCTTTTTTGCTCTTTGCCGTCCGCTCTTTGCCGTCCGCTAGCGGACGGCAAAGAGGGGGGGCTGTTAGGTTTTTTTAAGCAGCTCATCAATGGGCCCCCCTCCCTCTTTGCCGTCCGCTAGCCGACGACAAAGAATCTTTGCCGTCTGCTAGCCGACGGCAAAGAACTGGCTGATGGCAAATTAGGTCTTTGCCATCAGCCAGTTCTTTGTCGTCTGCTTTTTGGTAGCTGATGGCAAAGAGGTTCTTTGTCGTCCGCTAGCTGACGGCAAAGAGCTGGCAGATGGCAAAGTAGCCGATTCCAGTAGTGTGGGGAGACTCATCGCCTCCTCCGCCCTTATAAAGGGACAAAGATTTACTTTTTTCACCCACGCCTCCTTCCTTCTCGCTTACCCATTCCCGCACACTCGAGCTCTAGTGCCCAAGCTCGCGTTCTTCTTCTTGAACCACTCCAATCATGTCCGGAGTAGGAGGCAAGTGGATGGTCTCCACCGTCACGGAGGAGAACATCAAAAAGTTACAGGAAGCCGGATACTTGGCCGCGGATATCGCGCACCGGCTGCCAAATGCGGGGCAGATTGTCCCCACGCCCGAACCCCATGAGAGGGTAGTTTTTCTTACCCATTTCGTTCGCGGACTGGGATTTCCTCTCCACCCGTTTGTCCACGGGCTCATGTTCTACTACGGGATGGATTTTCATGATCTGGGCATTTATTGTCGTGTGCGAGGCCTTCCTCCGCATCAGGCCCCACTTCGGCCTATGGCTGAAAACCTTCAATGTCAAACCGAAGGTGGTGGGTGGCTAGCAAGAAGAGTGCGGAGGCGCCATGGTGGGCAAGATGCCTAATGTCACCTGGCTTGAGGGCACCTACGTGGATGCCATAAAGGGGTGGCAATCGGGGTGGTTCTACATCACCGAGCCGCGCGACTCCAACTGGGTGGCGGCCCCCAAATTTTGATCTGGAATGCCCACGCGGCTCACCTCTTGGAAAAAGAAGGGTCTGTCCTGGGGTTCCACGGTAGAGCTGACCGGACTCCATACCTGCATCCAGAACATGACGAACATGAAAATCAAGCTCGTGAACGTGGTCCAGGTTATACTCTTCCGTCGGATCCTTCCATGCCAACGATGGGCATTTGTTTTGTGGGAGTTCGACTCGGCCAAGCACCAGACGCTACGAGAGCTCTACGACACGACGCACGAGCATGTCTGGAGGGTGTTGTTCAAGGGTGCTGAGATGACTCCTTCCCTTACCGAGGACCGCAGACTCAGCGCAAAGCGTCGCGCCCATCCGGTAGGCTTTTATATCTCTCAGGGTATTTATTCGCCTTGGTTTAGTTATGTGCTGGATCTAAGCTTTCATGTTATTAACATGACTGGATAGAGACAATGGAGCATCTTGATTGCCCAGCCCCCTGCCCGAAGATCCTGGAGACGCTCTTCTAACGAAGATGCTGACTCCGGCACCTTACAAGGTGCCGGAAAAGAAGGCCAAGAAGAAGGCCACGGGGACCCAAAAGGGTCTCCGGTGCAAGGTTACATCGGGCTCATCATCTGATGACTCCGACGCGCACTCCTCCCACGGAAACCAGGAGGAGGAGAAAAGATCTCCCCCCTAGCCAAGGGAGACAAGAAAAGGAAGGCCAACCCATCCGGGGAGGCCGAAGGGTCCAAGAAGGGAAAGACCCTCCCTCCGGACTGTGCCACGACGGCCGCCGACAGCGGCGACGGGTGGCTACCCAGGGACAAGCCCCTGGCGAAGTCATAAGTGTCCGGACACCATAGTGCTTCATGGTATGTTTTATTGTACTACCTTTCCTCATGCCGATAATGATTATGCAGTCCGTCCCGAGCTCATCTCGACGTACCCTCATTGAGCGGCTCTTTGGACTCATTGGATATGAACAACGGTTCTCCTTCGATGGCTTCCACCCCTCGCCCTACGGACAACGCCGAGGTGTTGTCTCAAAAGGCACCGAGCCAAGGGGAGGTGATCCTGGGAGCACCTCACGGCGACCTCCTGGACCCTGGGTACCAAGGGAGCGAGGCTCCTACGGGCTTCGAGTTCGGGCCCCAGCAGGACACTGCGCCGGAACCTTCGATGGTTCCGGACTTCGGCAGGCAGTCCCCCATTAAGGGGGGCCAACCTTCCGTGCCGGTGTCCTCTATCCAACCAGAGGCACCGGACACCTTGCTGTAAGCGCTTTGCAGCGCTTCCATCACAGAAGAGTACTGCACTATCATGAGTGCGGTGGTCAAGAAGGTTCAGTCCACCAAAAACGGACTGACCGAAACTTGTGCCAGCCTCCTAACAGGCTTTGAGGTAAGCATTCAAAATATAAGAAAATATTACCGCATAGATAGTAGGCCCTGATGCTCTGTTCGGCGTTCGTGAAGAAAAGCCGAATAGAGGATCAAATCATAACTCAGGAGTCTAATTAGAGTATGTCTATGTGTATATGCATGCTTCACTGTTGGCCGCTGCCGCACATACTGCGGAGGTTTCTGCGCTGAAGCAGGCCCTGAAGCGGTCCGAGGATGAGCTCAGCCTCACCAAGGGGCAGCTCGAAGAGAGCAAAGGTAAGATATACCCCCGTCTATATAGTTAAAGAGAAGTTCGGGTGTAAACTAATAGGATCATCATGAATTTGTCAGGGGCCACGACCGAGGTGGAGACCCTGAGGAAGGCTGTGTCCGAGGCCGAAGACAAAGCGGCCAAAGAACGCTTGGAACGGGAGAAACAAGAAGCCCGAGTAGGCGAGGTGCAGCAAGAGCTCGAGGCTCTCGCCAAAAAGCACGAGTCCTTGGAGCTTGACTCCAAGACGCGAGAGTCAGAGCTCGCGCAGGCGCTTGAAAGCGTCCGGAGCGCCAAGGCCGAAGCCCACAAGGCCCTCTAGGAGATTGACGCGGCGAAGAAGATAGCAGCGGGTAAGGCATTCAATATGCAAAGCAAGCATGTGAAGGAGACTTTCCTTTTTCTTACCCGAGTTCGGAGCTCTCCAGGAGCATTTGCAGATCTTCCCCGCAGTGTACTGGATGCCACGGAGTTTTACCGGGCCGAGGAAGGGAGCTCAGCGGAGAAGTTGTTCTGGTCTCAGTATACTGGGACCGAACATCCCGTGTCCTTGAGAGACCAGCTGAAGCAGTTGGTCGAACTTCACAAGGCGGCCGGACAGGCCATGAGGGGCCTTATAGTCCGGATGTGGCCTGGCGAGCCCCTGTCCGGCAGATACTTCGTTCTAGTGAGGCGGCTTGTGGAAGCCTGCCCACAGCTTGAAGTCATCAAGCGGTCTGTCTGCATCGAAGGTGCACACAGGGCTTTTGCCCGGGCGAAGGTGCACTGGCGAAGCTGGACGCCGTGAAGCTGGTGAAGGAGGGGCCACCAGAGGGCAAGGAGCATCGCTCCCCCGAGAATTACTGTGAGAGTGTCCTGAAGGGTTCCCGCTTAGTGGCAGATGAGTGTGCCAAGGATGTAATTTTCGAATGAACATGCCCATGTGATCCTGTAATATGAAACGAGTTCTTTTGCGCCATGCGACGCTTTCGTAATTTAAAATATTACCTTCTATGTGGCCGTTTTTATAAAATCTGAGAGTTGGCCAGTCGTCGGCTTCTACCCCCATGTAACTAGTACTGGGGTGTTCGGGGTAAATCTGAACACTCTTTACCCCAATTTTGGGTCCTTCAAGGGAGGTGTTCAGCGCAACGAACCATGCAATCAGACTATAATGCTTTATCACTCTCACTTAGCCATAGAAGTCTATAATTTTAAATTTTTGGCGAAGCCCCTGGTATTCGGAGGGCCGAATTTGGGGCGCTATACACGCCTAAGACGGACAAGGCCGACTCCTCGCCCGAAGCGGAAAAAGTCTTTAAGGACTTGAGACCTCTCGAACAGCGACCAGTCTCTCGCCTTATCATGATAGTCAGTTTTTGGCTTTCTCTACTAAGGTGCTCGTCCGGAAGAACCGGGACACAATCGGAGTAGTTCTCCACCGCTACCTTAGCCGATATAGCAGAACGTAATGTACCAAAGCATGGGAGTCGAGCGACCCAACATTTGACCAAAGACATGATTCGGAGTTGATGCATATAATGCTATAAGTTCGGGGTGCCACACTGTCAAAAGTGTTCGGACTTCCTGCGCCGTATTGTGGGGTAAACGAGAGCCCCTGGCGTACTGACCGTACCCGAACGTGCGGGTGCGGATTGTTGTAAATGGACGTATAAGAGAAAAGAGAAAAACTTAAATAATGCAATGACAGATTAATGATATGCATTGTTATTTGAATAATACGTCGAAGCGTACAGGTACAAGTAGTGCAATAAGCATAAAGTAGGACAATTCAAAATGTCCTATCCCAGGGCAAGCTATGCATAAATAGTGAAAAACGGGTATATCAAGTATTACTAGAGACCACCTGGCGGTTCCTGTGTTCATCCAAGCTTCTTGCCGCCTTGGTTGTTGCTTCCGGAATGTGTCCGGCAATCGTACTGCCAGAAAGGGCTTCCAAAGAGTTAGGCCCTGAAAGAGGAAAGGAATGTCACAGGTGTACAACCCCTAGTGTGGTTAAGACACAATGCATGGCGTGTCTTGATTGTGCCCCCGCCTATGTCCATGATATTTTCAATGCGTAGTTATGTACGCGCGGCGCGGTTTTCGTCGCTTCACTGGGACTGGGACGGGGGCCAGATTCCTAGGCGAGCTCTGATCGTGCCAGGCGATCCTGTTGCAGCTTGTTCCAGACTCGCTTGAAGGTGTCCGGGGGCTGTGACACTGAATGAGTGGTCTGCCTAAACAGGTTGCTTTGTGCCTCTGCTGCAAGGGCCGTAGTGTGCTCTTCCGTATGGAGCGAGCGTTCTGTGTTTCCATTTACCCTTATAACCCTGCGAGGTCCTGGCATCTTGAGCTTGAGGTATGCGTAATGCGGCACTGCATTGAATTTTGCAAATGCTGTCCGTCCGAGCAGTGCATGGTAGCCACTGCGAAACGGGGCGATGTTGAAGATTAACTCTTACCTTTGGAAGTTATCTGGTGATCCGAAGACCACTTCCAGTGTGATTAAGCCTGTGCAATGGGCCTCTACACCTGGGATGACGCCTTTAAAGGTGGGTTTGCTGGGTTTGATTCTCGAGGGATCGATACCCATTTTTCGCACTATATCCTGATAAAGCAGGTTCAGGCTGCTGCCGCCATCCATAAGGACTCGAGTGAGGTGAAATCCGTCAATGATGGGGTCTAGGACCGGTGCGGCGGATCCGCCATGACGGATGCTAGTGGGGTGGTCCCTACGATCGAAGGTGATCGGACAGGCAGACCATGGGTTGAACTTTGGGGCGATGGGTTCCATCGCGTAGACGTCCCTTAGTGCACGCTTCCGCTCCCTCTTGGGAATGTGGGTTGCGTATATCATGTTCACCATCTTCACTTGTGGGGGAAACCCCTTCTGTCCTCTTGTGTTCGGCGGCCGGGGCTCCTCCTCGTCATCGCTGTGTGGCCCCTTGTCATTATTCTCGGCATTTAACTTGCCGGCCTGCTTGAACACCCAACATTCTCTGTTGGTGTGATTGGCTGGCTTATCGGGGGTGCCATGGATTTGACACGAGCGATCCAGACTGGACGGAGCCGGAGTGTTTCTTTTAAATGGCTTTTTCTGCTGACCGGATCTAGAGCCCCTGAATCCAGCATTAACTGCTGTATCTTCGGTGTTATCACCGTTATTGCGGTGCTTTGGTCTATTACGATGCTGCCTACCGTTAGCATCTTTGGTATCCGAGGTATCCGGATTCCTCGATGTGTTGTTGCTGCGAACCAGCCAGCTGTCCTCGCCCGCGCAAAAGCGGGTCATGAGTGTCGTGAGGGCTGCCAAAGATTTCGGCTTCTCCTGGCCGAGGTGGCGGGCGAGCCACTCATCGCGGATGTTATGCTTGAATGTCGCTAGGGCCTCTGCATCCGGACAGTCTACAATTTGATTTTTCTTAGTCAGGAACCGTGTCTAGAATTGTTTGGCCGATTCCCCTGGCTGCTAGGTTATGTGGCTCAAGCATCAGCATCCGGCGGCCGCACATAAGTGCCCTGGAAGTTGTCAATAAATGCATCTTCCAGATCCTCCCAACTGCCAACGGAATCTGCGGGCAAGCTATTCAGCCAATGCCGAGCTGGTCCTTTGAGTTTTAGTGGGAGGTACTTGATGGCATGTAGATCATCACCACGAGCCATGTGGATGTGAAGGAGGAAATCTTCAATGCATACAGCGGGATCTGTTGTGCCATCGTATGATTCGATATTTACGGGTTTGAAACCCTCCGGGAATTCATGATTCATAACTTCATCGGTGAAGCATAGGGGGTGTGCGGCACCTCTGTGCCGGGCTATATCCCGACGTAGTTCGTATGAGTCTTGTCTGCTATATTCGGCCCGGCCGGATTTACTCTTGGTGTATCCGACGCGACGATCATCTTCCCGTGTGGGCGCACGTGCCCGTGTCCCATATATTGACCTTGCGATTTTTGCCTTACTGTCCAAGATGTCTCGCAGGTCCTCTGTGTTGCCCTGGGCCTTGGTATTTTTGACTGAGTGGCGACGGGGTGCGGTCTGATCTTTAGGCTGAAATGCCTCCCTGGCTCGGCCTCGTAGTGGCTGGTCAGCCGCATCATACACTGGTGAATGAGGTTTCAATGCTTCCTCCTCAAGGTGAGGTAGTAACCTGCATTTTGGATAACTCTTGGACATGCGCTCGAGTTCATGCTCCTTGGCCGCAAGGACTTCGGTCCACCTATCTGCTAGCAAGTCTTGATCAGCTTGAAGCTGTTGCTGTTTCTTCTTTAGGCTATTTGCTGTGGCCATAAGACAGCGCTTGAAGCGCTCTTGCTCGACGGGGTCCTCAGGCACGATAAACTCGTCATCGCCGAGGCTCGCCTCGTCTTCGGAGAGAGGCATGTAATTGTCCTCCTCCGGTTCTCCATCTACTGCCTGCTCTGGATGGGCAAGGTTGTTCGTCCTCTAGCTCTGCACCGTGCTGGAGGGGATTGTTGTTGTCTTCAGCGCTATCCGGAGTGTTATTATCTCCTGTGCCGGTATCACTGCTCTTGCTGGGGAGGGACTTAGAGTGGCGCCACTGACGTCGGCGCTTGGGTTGCTTCTTGGAGGGGTCATCCTCCGCTGTCTCATCGCCATTGGCTTCTTTGGGGGTGTCCACCATGTATATATCATATGATGAGGTGGCGTTCCAGTGCCCCGAGGGTGGTGGATCCTGTTTGTCTCTGGCTTCATCGTCCATACCGTCGGAGTCTTCGGAGCCGAAGTCGAGCATGTCGGTTAAGTCATCGACAGTGGCTACTAAGTGGGTGGTGGGTGGGCAGCAAATTTCTTCGTCGTCCGCATCCCATTCTAGCCGGACATAGTTCAGCCAAGGTTCTCCTGACAGGGAGAGAGACCTTAATGAATTTAGCACATCTCCTAAAGGTGAGTGCTGAAAGATATCCACGGAGGTGAACTCCATGATTGGCGCCCAGTCGGATTTGATGGGCACGGATATGAGCGGCTCGGAGTCCGTGGCCGGAGATGAATCAAGTGGTTCGGTGACACGGCTCTCATAAGGAGTCAAGTCAGTATCCGGCTCTAACGCCACTAAGAGTGCGGCCTCCATGGCAGGGTCCATCCCTCCGCTCTCGGATGGCGCGACTTGCTCCGGATTGATGGACGGAGTAGTTGCGGATGCGATCTCCCGAACATTGTCTGACGGCAGAGTTACATCATGCTCGTCACGACTGCCCGACGCGTCCGACATGGGCCCGAATCCGTCGAAGATCAAGTCTCCGCGGATGTTGGCCGTGTAGTTCAAGTTTCCGAATCTGACCTCATGGCCAGGGGCGTAGCTCTCAATCTGCTCTAGACGGCCAAGCGAATTGGCCCGCAGTGCAAAGCTGCCGAATATGAAGATCTGTCCGGGGAGGAAAGCCTCACCCTGGACCGCGTCGCTAGCGATGATCGAAGGAGCCATCAAGCCTTATGGTGACGACACAGTGGAACTCTCAATGAAAGCACCAATGTCGGTGTCAAAACCGGCAGATCTCAGGTAGGGGGTCCCGAACTGTGTGTCTAAGGCGGATGGTAACAGGAGGCAGGGGACACGATGTTTACCCAGGTTTGGTCCCTCTTGATGGAGGTAATACCCTACGTCCTGCTTGATTATTCTTGATGATATGAGTATTACAAGAGTCGATCTACCACAAGATGAGAGAGGCTAAACCCTAAAAGCTAGCCTATGGTATGATTGTATCTTGTCCTATGGACTAAAACCCTCCGGTTTATATAGGCACCGGAGGGGGCTAGGGTTACACAAGGTCGGTTACAAAGGAGGAGATATACATATCCGTATTGCCTAGCTTGCCTTCCACGCCAAGTAGAGTCCCATCCGGACACGGGACGAAGTCTTCAATCTCGTATCTTCATAGTCCAATAGTCCAGCCAAAGGATATAGTCCGGCTGTCCGGAGACCCCCTAATCCAGGACTCCCTCAGGAACCATCACCAACCCAAGACCCACATGCTTCCAAAGAACAAAGTGAAGGCCCTTAACCCCATGAACAAGATCAAGGGAAAGATCAACCTCAAGATGGTGTTGAACCACCAAGTGAAGACCAAGATCAAGTTCTCACCTTCGAGTAAGTTCAAGATCTAGAGCAAGATCAAGATCAAGAACAAGCTCAAGACGACGCTCAAGATGATCAAGTTACCGCTGCTCAACTCACTCCTGAGGAGGAATTGGAGCATCGTGCTGCCAAGATTGCATCCAAGCTCACTACCAAGGGCCATATCATGATGAATGTGCTTGGAAGCATACGAAAGGGGGTAAACACTCATAGACAATTAGCAAACTATTGTCAACATCATGCGTTTGTGTCTTGTGTTGAACCCCAAAAGGTCTATGAGGCACTCGAGGATCTGGATTGGCTTAATGCCATGCATGAAGAACTCAACAACTTTGAGCACAACAAGATGTGGAGATTGGTTCCAAGGCCAACGGGGAACCATAATGTCATCGGAACCAAGTGGATATTCAAGAACAAGCAAGATGATCATGGGATTATCGTTCGCAACAAGGCTCGGTTGGTAGCATAAGTGTCGGTGTCAAAACCAGCGGATCTCGGGTAGGGGGTCCCGAACTGTGCGTCTAAGGCGGATGGTAACAGAAGGCAGGGGACACGATCTTTACCCAGGTTCGGGCCCTCTTGATGGAGGTAATACCCTACGTCCTGCTTGATTGTTCTTGATGATATGAGTATTACAAGAGTCGATCTACCACGAGATCAGAGAGGCTAAACCCTAAAAGCTAGCCTATGGTATGATTGTATCTTGTCCTACAGACTAAAACCCTCCGATTTATATAGGCACCGAAGGGGGCTAGGGTTACACAAGGTCGGTTATAAAGGAGGAGATATACATATCTGTATTGCCTAGCTTGCCTTCCACGCCAAGTAGAGTCCCATCCAGACACGGGACAAAGTCTTCAATCTCGTATCTTCATAGTCCAACAGTCCGGCCAAAGGATATAGTCCGGCTTTCCGGAGACCCCCTAATCCAGGACTCCCTCAGTAGCCCCTGAACCAGGCTTCAATGACGATGAGTCTGGCGCGCAATATTGTCTTCGGCATTGCAAGGCGGGGTCCTCCTCTGAATACACCATGGAAGAGTTTGAATATGAGGATAGTGTCCGGCCCTGCAAAATAAGTTCCACATACCACCGTAGAGAGAATAATATTTCCACAAATCTAATCTGCTGACACGTTTTGACAGCATGGCATCACACCATGGCCCCGGTTATTATTTGAACCACTTTTCTCAACCAGCTCCGCATATATCGCGAGGCGGTTTTCTTGATACGTCTTGTCATAGCAGAGATCATGTTCCCCTTATCACGGGATTCTCATCAATACGGGCGTGGGTAACCCAACCGCGCCATCAATTACGCCGCCTGGGGAATAAGCAGTTTTTGCCAGGCAAGTGGGGAGACTCATCGCCTCCTCTGCCCTTATAAAGGGACAAAGATTTACTTTTTTCACCCACGCCTCCTTCCTTCTCTCTTACCCATTCCCGCACACTCGAGCTCTAGTGCCCAAGCTCGCGTTCTTCTTCTCGAACCACTCCAATCATGTCCGGAGAAGGAGGCAAGTGGAGGGTCTCCTCCATCATGGAGGAGAACATCAAAAAATTACGGGAAGCCGCATACTTGGCCGCGGATATCACGCACCGGCTGCCAAATGCGGGGCAGATCGTCCCCACGCCCGAACCCCATGAGAGGGTAGTTTTTCTTATCCATTTCGTTCGCGGACTGGGATTTCCTCTCCACCTGTTTGTCCGTGGGCTCATGTTCTACTACGGGCTGGATTTTCATGATCTGGCCCCCAATTTCATCCTCAACATCTCGGCGTTTATCATCGTGTGCGAGGCCTTCCTCCACATCAGGCCTCACTTCGGCCTATGGCTGAAAACCTTCATTGTCAAACTGAAGGTAGTGGGTGGCCAACAAGTAGAGTGCGGAGGCGCCATGGTGGGCAAGATGCCTAATGTCACCTGGCTCGAGGGCACCTACGTGGATACCATAAAGGGGTGGCAATCGGGGTGGTTCTACATCACCGAGCGGCACGACTCCAATTGGGTGGCGGCCCCCAAATTTCAATCCGGAATCCCCACACGGCTCACCTCCTGGAAAAAGAAGGGCCTATCCTGGGGTTCCGCGGTAGAGCTGACCAGACTCCAGACCTGCATCCAGAACATGACGAACAAGAAAATCAAGCTTGTCAACGTGGTCCAGGTTATGCTCTTCCGCCGGATCCTTCCGTGCCAACGACGGGCATTTTTTTGTGGGAGTTCGACTCGGCCAAGCACCAAACGCTATGAGAGCTCTAAGACATGACGCACGAGGACGTATGGAGGGTGCTGTTCAAGGGCGCTGAGATGCCTCCCTCCCTTACCGAGGACCGCGGACTCAGCGCAAAGCGCCGCGCCCATCCGATAGGCTTTTATATCTCTGAGGGTATTTATTCGCCCTGGTTTAGTTATTTGCTGGATCTAAGCTTTCATGTTATTAACAGGACTGGATAGAGACAGCGGAGCAGCTTGATTGCCCAGCCCCCTTGCCCGAAGATCCTGTAGACGCTCTTCTAACGAAGATGCTGACTCCGGCACCTTACGAGGTGCCGGAAAAGAAGGCCAAGAAGAAGGCCACGGGGACCCGAAAGGGTCTCCGACGCAAGGTTACATCGGGCTCATCGTCCGATGACTCCAACACGCACTCCTCCCATGGATACAAGGAGGAGGAGAAAAGCTCTCCCCCCCCATCCGGGGGAGACAAGAAAAGGAAGGTCGACCCATCCAGGGAGGCCGAAGGGTCCAAGAAGGGAAAGACCCTCCCTCCGGACTGTGCCACGACGGCCGCCGACAGCGGCGACGAGTGGCTACCCAGGGACAAGCCCCTGGCGAAGCCGTAAGTGTCCGGACACCATAGTGCTTCATGGTATGTTTTATTGTATTGCCTTTCCTCATGCCGAACATGATTATGCAGGCTGTCCCGAGCTCATCTCGGCGTACCCTCGTCAAGCGGTTCTTTGGACTCGTCGGATATGAACAGCGGTTCTCCTCCGACGGCTTCCACCCCTCGCCCTATGGACAACGCAGAGGTGTTGTCTCAAAAGGCACCGAGCCAAGGGGAGGTGATCCTGGGGGCACCTCACGACGACCTCCTGGGCCCTGGGTACCAAGGGAGCGAGGCTCCTACGGGCTTCGAGTTCGGGCCCCAGCCGGACACTGCGCCGGAACCTTCGATGATTCCGGACTCCAGCAGGCGGTCCCCCATTAAGGGGGGCCAACCATCCGTGCTGGTGTCCTTTGTCCAACCAGAGGCACCGGACACCTTGCTGGAAGCGCTTCACAGTGCTTCCATCGCAGAAGAGCACCGCACTATCATGAGTGCAGTGGTCGAGAAGGTTCAGCCCGCCAAAAATAGACTGACCGAAGCTTGCGCCAACCTCCTAACAGGCTTTGAGGTAAGCATTCAAAATATAAGAAAATATTACCGCATAGATAGTAGCCCCTGATGCTCTGTTCGGCATTCGTGAAGAAAAGCAGAATAGAGGATCAAATGATAACTCGGGAGTCTAATTAGAGTATGTCTATGTGTATGTGCAGGCTTCACTGCTGGCCGCTGCCGCACGTACTGCGGAGGTTTCTGCGCTGAAGCAGGCCCTGAAGTGGTCCGAGGACGAGCTCAGCCTCACCAAGGGGCAGCTCGAAGAGAGCAAAGGTAAGATATACCCCTGTCTATATAGTTAAAAAGAAGTTCGGGTGTAAACTAATAGGATCGATCATGAATTTGTCAGGGGCCACGACCGAGGTGGAGACCCTGAGGAAGGCGGTGTCCGAGGCCGAAGACAAAGCGGCCAAAGAATGCGTGGAACGGGAGAAACAAGAAGCCTGAGTAGGCGACGTGCAGCAAGAGCTAGAGGCTCTCACCAAAAAGCACGAGTCCTTGGAGCTTGACTCCAAGACGCGAGAGTCCGAGCTCGCGCAGGCGCTTGAAAGCGTCCGGAGCGCCAAGGCCGAAGCCCACAAGGCCCTCCAGGAGATTGACACGGTGAAGAAGATAGCAGCGGGTAAGGCATTCAATATGCAAAGCAAGCATGTGAAGGAGACTTTCCTTTTTCTTACCCAAGTTCGGAGCTCTCCAGGAGCGTTTGCAGATCTTCCTCGCAGTGTACTGGATGCCGCGGAGTTTTACCGGGCTGAGGAAGGGAGCTCAGCGGAGAAGTTGTTCTGGTCTCAGTATATACTGGGACCGAACACTCCGTGTCCTTGAGCGACCAGCTGAAGTAGTTGGTCGAACTTCACAAGGCGGCCGGACAGGCCATGGGGGGCCTTATAGTCCGGATGTGGCCTGGCGAGCCCCTGTCCGGCAGCTACTTCGGTCTAGTGAGGCGGCTTGTGGAAGCCTGCCCACGGCTTGAAGTCATCAAGCGGTCCGTCTGCATCGAAGGTGCACACAGGGCTTTTGCCCGGGGCTTTGGCACAGGACATGTGGCCTGGCGAGCCCCTATCCGGCAGCTACTTCGGTCTAGTGAGGTGGCTTGTGGAAGCCTACCCACGGCTTGAAGTCATCAAGCAGTCCGTCTGCATCGAAGGTGCACACAGGGCTTTTGCCCGTGCGAAGCTGGACGCCGTGAAGCTGGTGAAGGAGGGGCTGCCGGAGGGCAAGGAGCATCGCTGCCCCGAGAATTACTGTGAGAGCCTCCTAAAGGGTTCCCGCTTAGTGGCAGATGAGGTGCCAAGGATGTAATCTTTGAATGAACATGCCCATGTGATCCTGTAATATGAAACGAGTTCTTTTGCACCATGCAACGCTTTCTTAATTTAAAATATTACCTTCTGTGCGGCCGTTTTTATAAAATCTGAGAGTTGGCCAGTCGTCGGCTTCTACCCCCATGTAACTAGTACTGGGGTGTTCGGGGTAAATCTGAACAATCTTTACCCCAATTTTGGGTCCTTCAAGGGAGGTGTTCAGCGCAACGAACTATAATGCTTTATCACTCTCACTTAGCCATAGAAGTCTATAATTTTAAATTTTTGGCGAAGCCCCTGGTATTCGGAGGGACAAATTTGGGGTGCTATACACGCCTAAGCCGGACAAGGCCGACTCCTCGCCTGAAGCGGAAAAAGTCTTTAAGGACTTGAGACCTCTCGAACAGCGACCAGTCTCTTGCCTTATCATGACAGTCGGTTTTTGTCTTTCTCTACTGAGGTGCTCGTCCGGAAGAACCAGGACACAATCGCAGTAGTTCTCCCACCGCTACCTTAGCCGATATAGCGGAACGTAAGGTACCAAAGCATGGGGGCCGGGCGACCCAACATTTGACCAAAGACATGATTCGGAGCTGATGCATATAATGCTATAAGTTCGGGGTGCCGCACTGTCGAAAGTGTTCGGACTTCCTACGCCGTATTGTGGGGTAAACAAGAGCTCCTGGCGTACTGACCGTACCCGAACGTGCGGGTGCGGATTGTCGTAAATGGACGTATAAGAGAAAAGAGAAAAACTTAAATAATGCAATGACAGATTAATGATATGTATTGTTATTTGAATAATACGTCGAAGCATACTGGTACAATTAGTGAAATAAGCATAAAGTAGGACAATTCGAAATGTCCTATCCCAGGGCAAGCTATGCATAAATAGTAAAAATAGGTATATGAAGTATTACTAGAGACCACCTGGCGGTTCCCGTGTTCATCCTAGATTCTTGCCGCCTTGGTTGTTGCTTCCGGAATGTGTCCGGCAATCGTACTGCCGGAAAGGGCTTCCGAAGAGTTAGGCCCTGAAAGAGAAAAGGAATGTCACAGGTGTACAGCCCCCAGTGTGGTTAAGCCACAATGTGGGGCGTGTCCTGATTATGCCCCCGCCTATGTCCATGGTATTTTCAATGCATAGTTATGTATGTGCGGCGCGGTTTTCGTCGCTTCACTGGGACTGGGACTGGGGCCGGATTGCTAGGCGAGCTCTGATCATGCCAGGTGATCTTGTTGCAGCTTGTTTCTGACTCGCTTGAAGGTGTTCGGGGGCTGTGACACTGAATGAGTGGTCTGCCTGAACAGGTTGCTTTGTGCCTCTGCTGCAAGGGCCGCAGTGTGCTCTTCCGTACGGAGCAAGCGTTCTGTGTTTCCATTTACTGTTATAACCCTGCGAGGTCCTCGCATCTCGAGCTTGAGGTATGCGTAATGCGGCACTGCATTGAATTTTGCAAATGCTGTCCGTTCGAGCAGTGCATGGTAGCCACCGCGAAACGGGACGATGTCGAAGATTAACTCTTCTCTTCAGAAGTTATCCGGTGATCTGAAGACCACTTCCAGTGTGATTGAGCCTGTGCAATGGGCCTCTACACCTGGGATGACACCTTTAAAGGTGGTTTTGCTGGGTTTGATTCTCGAGGGATCGATACCCATTTTTTGCACTGTATCCTGATAAAGCAGGTTTAGGCTGCTGCCGCCATCCATAAGGACTCGAGTGAGGTGAAATCTGTCAATGATGGGGTCTAGGACCAGTGCGGCGGATCCGCCATGACGGATGCTAGTGGGGTGGTCCCTGCGATCGAAGGTGATCGGACAGGCAGACCATGGGTTGAACTTTGGGGTGACAGGCTCCATCGCGTAGACGTCCCTTAGTGCACGCTTCTGCTCCCTCTTGGGAATGTGGGTTGCGTATATCATGTTCACAGTCTTCACTTGTGGGGGGAACCCCTTCTATCTTCTTGTGTTCGGCAGCCGAGGCTCCTCCTCGTCATTTTTGTGTGGCCCCTTGTCCTTATTCTCGGCATTTAACTTGCCGGCCTGCTTGAACACCCAGCATTCTCTGTTGGTGTGATTGGCTGGCTTGTCGGGGGTGTCGTGGATTTGACACGAGCGATCCAGACTGGATGGAGCCGGAGTGTTTCTTTTAAATGGCTTTTTCCGCTGACCGGATCTAGAGCCTCTGAATCTGGCATTAACTACCGTATCTTTGGTGTAATCGCCGTTATTGCAGCACTTTGGTCTATTACGACGCTGCCTACCATTAGCATCTTTGGTATCTGAGGTATCCGGATTCCTCGATGTGTTGTTGCTGCGAGCCAGCCAGCTGTCCTCGCCCGCGCAAAATCAGGTCATGAGTGTCGTGAGGGCTGCCATAGATTTCGGCTTCTCTTGGCCGAGGTGGCGGGCGAGCCACTCGTCGCGGATGTTATGCTTGAATGCCGCTAGGGCCTGTGCATCCGGACAGTCTACAATTTGATTTTTCTTAGTCAGGAACCGTGTCTAGAATTTTCTGGCCGATTCCCCTGGTTGCTGGGTTATGTGGCTCAAGTCATCAGCATCCGGCGGCCGCACATTAGTGCCCTGGAAGTTGTCATGAAATGCATCTTCCAGATCCTCCCAACTGCCAACGGAATCTGCTGGCAAGCTATTCAGCCAATGCCGAGCTAGTCCTTTGAGTTTTAGTGGGAGGTACTTGATGGCATGTAGATCATCACCGCAAGCCATGTGGATGTGAAGGAGGAAATCTTCAATCCATACAGCGGGATCTGTTGTGCCATCGTATGATTCGATATTTACGAGTTTGAAACCCTCCGGGAATTCATGATTCATAACTTCATCAGTGAAGCATAGGGGGTGTGCGGCACCTCTGTGCCGGGCTATATCCCGACGTAGTTCGTACGAGTCTTGTCTGTTGTATTCGGCCCGGCTGGATTTACTCTTGGTGTATCCGATGCGACGATCATCGTCCCGTGTGGGCGCACGTGCCCGTTTCCCATATATTGACCTTGCGATTTTTGCCTTACTGTCCAAGATGTCTCGCAGGTCCTCTGTGTTGCCCCGGGCCTTGGTATTTTTGACTGAGTGGCAACGGGGTGCGGTCTGATCTTTAGGCTGAAATGCCTCCCTGGCTCAGCCACGTAGTGGCCAGTCAGCCACATCGTACACTGGTGAATGAGGTTTCAATGCTTCCTCCTCGAGGTGAGGTAGTAACCTGCGTTTTGGGTAACTCTTGGACGAGCGCTCGAGTTCATGCTCCTTGGCCGCAAGGACTTCGGTCCACCTGTCTGCTAGCAAGTCTTGATCAGCTTGAAGCTATTGATGTTTCTTCTTTAGGTTATTTGCCGTGGCCATAAGCCAGCGCTTGAAGCACTCTTTCTCGGCGGGGTCCTCAGGCACGATAAACTCGTCGTCGCCGAGGCTCGCCTCGTCTTCGGAGAGAGGCATGTAATTGTCATCCTCCGGTTCTCCATCTGCTGCCTGCTCTGGAGGGCTAGCTTGTTCGTTCTCTAGCTCTGCACCGTCCTGGAGGGGATTGTTGTTGTCTTCAGCGCTATCTAGAGTGTTATTATCTCCTGTGCCGGTATCACTGCTCTTGCTGTGGCGGGACTTAGACCGGCGCCGCTGACGTCGGCGCTTGGGTTGCTTCTTGGAGGGGTCATCCTCCGCTATCTCGTAGCCATTGGCTTCTTTAGGGGTGTCCACCATGTATATATCATATGATGAGGTGGCCGTCCAGTGCCCCGAGGGCGGTTGATCCTGTTCGTCTCCGGCTTCATCGTCCATACCGTCGAAGTCTTCGGAGCCGAAGTCGAGCATGTCGGTTAAGTCGTCGACAGTGGCTACTAAGTGGGTGGTGGGTGGGCAGCGAATTTCTTCGTCGTCCGCATCCCATTCTAGCCGGACATAGTTCGGCCAAGGTTCTCCTGACAGGGAGAGAGACCTTAATGAATTTAGCACATCTCCGAAAGGTGGGTGCTGAAAGATATCCGCGGAGGTGAACTCCATGATTGGCGCCCAGTCGGATTCGACGGGCACGGATATGAGCGGCTCAGAGTCCGTGGCCGGAGATGAATCAAGTGGTTCAGCGACACGGCTCTCGTAAGGAGTCAAGTCAGTATCCAGCTCTAACGCCACTAAGAGTGCGGCCTCCATGGCGGGGTCCATCCCTCCGCTCTCAGATGGCGCGACTTGCTCCGGATTGATGGACGGAGTAGTTGCGGATGCGATCTCCCAAACATTGTCCGACGGCAGAGTTACGTCATGCTCGTCACGACTGCCCGGCGCGTCCGACATGGGCCCGAATCCATCGAAGATCAAGTCTCCACGGATGTCGGCCGTGTAGTTCAAGTTTCCGAATCTGACCCGATGGCCAGGGGCGTAGCTCTCAATCTGCTCCAGAAGGCCAAGCGAATTGGCCCGCAGTGCAAATTCGCCGAATATGAAGATCTGTCCGGGGAGGAAAGCCTCACCCTGGACCGCATCGCTAGCGATGATCGAAGGAGCCATCAAGCCTTATGGTGACGACACAGTGGAACTCTCAATGAAAGCACCAATGTCAGTGTCAAAACCGGCGGATCTCGGGTAGGGGGTCCCGAACTGTGCGTCTAAGGCGGATGGTAACAGGAGGCAGGGGACATGATGTTTACCCAGGTTCGGGCTCTCTTGATGGAGGTAATACCCTACGTCCTGCTTGATTGTTCTTGATGATATGAGTATTAAAAGAGTCGATCTACCATGAGATCAGAGAGGCTAAACGCTAAAAGCTAGCCTATGGTATGATTGTATCTTGTCCTACGGACTAAAACCCTCCGGTTTATATAGGCACCGGAGGGGGCTAGGGTTACACAAGGTCGGTTACAATGGAGGAGATATACATATCCGTATTGCCTAGCTTGCCTTCCACGCCAAGTAGAGTCCCATCCGGACACGGGGCAAAGTCTTCAATCTCGTATCTTCATAGTCCAATAGTCCAGCCAAAGGATATAGTCCGGCTGTCCGGAGACCCCCTAATCCAGGACTCCCTCAATAAGGCTACTCCCAAGTCGAGGGTATCGACTACGGTGAAACCTTTGCTCCCGTTGCTCACCTTGAATCCATTTGTCTATTGATTGCTTATGCTTCTCATCATAACTTTATGTTGCAACAAATGGATGAGAAGAGTGCTTTTCTTAATGGTCCTATTAATGAGTTGGTGTATGTCAAACAACCCCCGGGGTTCGAGGATCCCTATTTTCCCGATCATGGGTACCAACTCGATAAGGCGCTATATGACCTTAAACAAGCCCCACGTGCGTGGTATGAGCACCTTACCGAGTTGTTGCAAGATCATGGGCTTGGAATTGGTAAAATTGACCCCACTATTTTTACCAAGAAGGTCAAAGGGGAGTTGTTTGTATGCCAACTATATGTTGATGATATTATCTTTGGTTCTCCTAACAAAGCTTTCAATGAGGAGTTTGCCGCTCTCATGACCTCAAAGTTCAAGATGTCCATGATGGGAGAGTTGAAGTTCTTTCTTGGGTTCGAAATCAAGCAAGGAAGAGAAGGAACCTTCATCAACCAAGCCAAATACACTCAAGACATGCTCAAGAGATTCAAGCTAAGTGATTTCAAGCCGGCTTCCACTCCAATGTCCGTCAAATGCCAACTTGACATAGATCAGAATGGTAAAGCGGTGGATCAAAAGGTATATCGCTCCATGATTGGCTCCTTCCTTTACCTTTGTGCATCTAGACCGGATATCATCTTGAGTGTGGGAATCTGTGCACAGTTTCAAGCCGCACCTAAGGAAAGCCACTATGTGGCGGTCAAGCGAATCTTTCGATATTTGGCTCATACCCCAAACTTTGGCTTATGGTACCCAAGAGGAGCAAACTTCAACCTTGTAAGCTACTCGGACTCTGATTGGGTGGGAGACAAAGTGGATATGAAGTCAACTTCCGGGGGGTGCCAATTCCTTGGTTGCTCTTTGGTGAGTTGGTCTAAGAAGCAAAGTTGTGTGTCTCTCTCGTCCACCGAAGCGGAGTATGTGGCCACCAGTAGTTGTTGTGCACAACTTCTATGGATAAGGCAAACTTTAAAGGATTACAGTGTCATTTGTGACAAAGTGCCTCTTTGGTGTGACAATGAAAGTGCCATCAAGATTTCTCTCAACCCGGTGCAACACTTCAAGATGAAGCATATTGAGATTCAGTATCACTTCATCCGGGTTCATATTAGGCGAGGGGAGATCGAGCTCAACTGTGTCAACACTCATGATAACCTTGCAGATATCTTCACGAAGCCCTTGGATGAAGCAAGATTTTGCGAGTTAAGGCATGAGCTAAATATCATTGATTCGAGCAATGTGGCTTGAACCCTTGCACACCACACCATACTCATCTTGATATCTTGTTTAGGTGTAGGCATGGACATAGGGGGAGTGTTGTTCTCTCAATGAACTCTCCCTCCCCCCATTATGCATAAATTGATCAATTCTTTCACATTAGCCATTTTTATGGTACTTGTGCTTCAAAGATGAGTTTTTTTCATGGGCCCAAGGATAACTCTTCGTGGTGCCATACAAACTGACTCAAACATAGGTGGCTCCGGCCACCCTCTTTGGAGAGGTTGTGTTTCGTGGTTGGTCCTTATTGTCTTTTGCCTTCTTCTTTCTGCCTTGTGTGTGTCTGAGGTGCCTCGTGTGTGTGTGTGCGTTTGCGTGTCCGGTCGCTTGAAGGCTGCTGTGCAAAGGCCATGTTTTTCTCTTTGTCGAAACATGCACTTTCTTGGGTCTATGGTACTACCGTGGCTAGCCACGGTACTACCGCAGGAGATGAGCACGGTACTACCGCAACCAGCACGACAGTAATTTTTTACTGCCGCTGGATGAAAGGTACTACCGCCCTGCGTGTGGTACTTCCGCCTGGGCGGTACTACCGCGATGACCCGTGGTACTACCATGCCGTCACGAGCGGGTGGGGGTTAAGAGCGGGCAGGGGGAGTTCCAACTCCCCATACCCATTCAACTCCGTCTCCCCACTTCGTCTCTCTCTCTCTCTCTCTCTCTCTCTCTCTCTCTCTCTCCTTCCCAAGAATGGTGTCGACGGACCTCGCCGGATCTCCGTCTCCGTCCGCTCTCCTCGCATTCCGACAGGTGGGATCGATCCCCACCCCGTCCTCTTGCCATGGAACAAGGTTTCTCCCCAAATCTTTCTCTCTTTGCTTCGTTGTTTTGCCTCTAGGTTTTGGGGAGATGCATGCTGTTCTTGAGATTTTAGGCCAAATCTTTGCAAGAGTAGGATGTAGGAGAGTTGTAGTGCAGCAGAAATGCTATTTGGTATGTTGCCACATGGTATTTTTTATCAACGGTAGTACCACTCAAATGTTGCGGATGTGCCTAGATCTGTTCTTCACGGATCTGATCCCGAGCGGTACTACCGCACCTCCTGTATGGTACTACCGCTCAGGACGCTTCCGCATCGTATGGTACTACCGCTCCTCTGGGGCGGTACTACCGGGAGCGACGCGAAAGTAAAATTTTACTTCCGCTCTAGGCGCGGTACTACCGCGGCTAGAGCGGCAGTAAAATTTTAGTTCCACTTAGAGGTGCGGTACTACCGCTGACTTCGGACCTTCCTTGTGGCAACCACCCAATCTTATTTCTACGTGTTTCATTTGTTTTTGTCGTGGTCTTTGCATTGATCCTTCTCATTTCTCTCATGTGTTCTGGTGTTGTGTGTCATAGGTGGTGCCCCCAATGTCCATCACTCGAACCCAAGCCGCGACACAAGCTCCAAGCGTCTTCGCAATCAAGAAGCTCCGGAGGGCTCCAATGCCCCACAACGCAATGTCAAGAAGACTGCCAACCAGTACAAGGAGCCAGTTCAGGGCATGGACGAGCTGCCTCAATCAGAGTTCATCATTCGAAGGAGGATCGATCCCTATGTGAATCCTCGTGAGAATGTCAGAGGGTGTGAGTTTTTCTGGACCAACCAGCAGAATCTCATATACATTGATGTGATCAAGACCAAGCACAACCTTTATGTTCCAATGCAGTGGATTGATATGAATCATCTGAGGAAGGACCGGAACTACTTTGGTGAGGCACTAGACTTGGTGGAGCAGTTTGGCATTGAATACTTCATCGCGTTCCATATGGACTTTGACCCGGAGCTAGTGGCGCAGTTCTTTGCCTCTGTCCACTTTCACACGGATGGGGAGTGGACTATGACTTCGATGACCAATGGGAAGAAGCTGTCTGCTACCTGGAAGGAATTCATGACGCTCCTACATGTCCTTGATGATGGGCCTGATGTGCCCATTGGCGCCCGCCCTCACGGCAACACCGAGTCTGCCAACAAGGACAAGCTTCTACCATTTCTTGTGGAGAACAAGCTTCCTAATGGCACTCAGACTTGGGTGCTCAACCCCTTCCTAGATGTCATGCACCGAATCTTCTACAACACTCTCTTTCCTCGCATCGGTGACAAAGATAAGGTGCATGCTTATCTGATGGATATGTTTCTTCTGTGCGAGGAGGCGCGTCATCATGCCACCCAGCCTCTAGACATCTCTCATATCATGTGGAATGAGCTCAGGTTTGCGGTCTACAATCGCAAAGTTCCCATCTATGGTCCATACCTGCACCTTCTGATCTCGAAGACTTGGGACAAGATGTTTCCCGAGCAAGACTTTTCTGCTCCAAACTGGACCCGCCACGAGCCTATCAAGCTGCACATCAAGAACAAGTGGGCTAACACCACTACCCGTGCTAAGGCGGAGGCTACTAAGATGGATGTGGATGAGGATGATATTGAGGAGGAGGAAGCAGATGAGGACATCTCTGATGGATACTCGCCTTCATCTTCTGAGCCCTCTTAGGCTAAGAGGCTGAAGAACAAGATGAAGGCTCTATTCTGCATGCAGGCTGATACGTCTCCAACGTATCTACTTTTCCAAACACTTTTGCCCTTGTTTTGGACTCTAACTTGCATGATTTGAATGGAACTAACCCAGACTGACGCTGTTTTCAGCAGAATTGCCATGGTGTTATTTTTGTGCAGAAATAGAAGTCCTCGGAGTGACCTGAAAATCAATGGAGAATATTTTTGGAATATATAAAAAATACTGGCGAAAGAATCAAGGCTAGGGGGCCCACACCCGGTCCACAAGGGTGGGGGCATGCCCCCTGCCTCGTGGGCCCCCTGGTGGTCCACCGACCTCAACTCCAACTCTATATATTCACGTCCGGGGAGAAAAAAATTAGAGAGAAGGATTCATCACGTTTTACGATACAGAGCCGCCGCCAAGCCCTAATCTCTCTCGGGAGGGCTGATCTGGAGTCCGTTCGGGGCACCGGAGAGGGGAATCTGTCACCATCGTCATCATAAACCTTCCTCCATCACCAATTTCATGATGCTCAACGTCGTGCGTGAGTAATTCCATCGTAGGCTTGCTGGACGGTGATGGGTTGGATGAGATTTATCATGTAATCGAGTTAGTTTTGTTAGGGTTTGATCCCTAGTATCCATTATGTTCTGAGATTGATGTTGCTATGACTTTGCTATGCTTAATGCTTGTCACTAGGGCCTGAGTGCCATGATTTTAGATCTAAACCTATTATGTTTTCATGAATATATGTGAGTTCTTGATCCTATCTTGCCAGTCTATAGTCACCTATTATGTGTTATGATCCGTTAACCCCGAACTGACAATAATCGGGATACTTACCGATGATGACCGTAGTTTGAGGAGTTCATGTATTCACTAAGTGTTAATGCTTTGGTCCGGTACTCTATTAAAAGGAGGCCTTAATATCCCTTAGTTTCCAGTAGGACCCCGCTGCCACAGGAGGGTAGGAAAAAAGATGCCATGCAAGTTCTTTTCCATGAGCATGTATGACTATATTCGGAATACATGCCTACATTACATTGATGAACTGGAGCTAGTTCTGTGTCACCCTATGTTATAACTGTTGCATGAGGAATCGCATTCGACATAATTATCCATCACTGATCCATTTCCTACAAGCTTTTCACATATTGTTTTTTTTCTTATTTACTTTTTCGTTGCTACTGTTACAATCACTACACAACCAATACTGTTACTTTTGCTACCGTTACCGCTACTATCATATTACTTTGCTACTAAATACTTTGCTGCAAATATTAAGTCTTTCAGGTGTGGTTGAATTGACAACTCAACTGTTAATACTTGAGAATATTCTTTGGCTCCCCTTGTGTCGAATCAATAAATTTGGGTTGAATACTCTACCCTCGAAAACTGTTGCGATCCCCTATACTTGTGGGTTATCACAGGCCAAGGGCCAGTACCGGTCTCATGTTGCTCAGAAGGAGAGTCGTCGGGGCGACAAGAGGATCTTGAGGACGTTCGGTGAGCAGGTATCAAGCGGGTCCGAGAAGCACATCACCCCAGATGCTGAATGGATGGCGAAGCAGGGCTACTAGTAGACTGAATCTGAGGAGGAGACCATCCCTCCTGCCGAGACCGACGAGGAGCATGACGAGTGATCGCTTCAGCTTGAGCTACCACCTGTGTCGTAGGTGTCATCTCTGCCTTTTTGGTGTCTTGATGCCAAAGGGGGGGAGAGTGTAGGATTTGCGAGTTTTGTGTTGTTGTGTCTCGCTCTTTGCTTTCGTCCTGTTGAAACTCGTTTGTTGGTTTGTGTTTGGTTTCGTCTGGATCCAGGAGCCTATCATATGGTGTAAGACATATGTCCTCAGCGTATCTTATTGTCTTATCATGTTATCTAGTTTGCTTAGTAGATTGTGCTCTCGTTACTTTATGCTCATATTTATTATCTTGCCTCCTTGCTTAGTGTTAGTTATTTTGTTTCAATATATGCCTCGTCTATAAAATATAGGGGGAGTGTTGATCCTAGTATGTGTGTCGTGCAGTCCAAAGCACTTCTCTAGAGAGCACACATCTAGGGGGAGCCCGTCTATATTTTATAGATGTTGGGTTTGCCTATGCTTCATTTTATTTCCCTTTGTGCAAATCCCGTATTGTCATCAATCCACCAAAAGGGGGGGGGGGTTGTAAGGGCATATTTATCCCTTAGTGGTTTTGGTGATTGATGGCAATGCTTTTGTGGACTAATCATGTGCATTGAGCATTTCAGATATCTCATGTTCAGGCACAAGACGATTCGTTGCCTCTCGGAGTCTAGTGAAGAGGGAGTTTTCCCTACGTTTCTTTTCGGTGGATTTGAGTCGTAGGAAAGTCGTACTATTAAGAGGGGGTCCGCTTTGGAAAGGTATGAGTGGAATCATCATCTACACGTCTGTTCCTTTTGCACCACCTTTCCATTGGCTCTTTGGAGCATCCTCCAGTTATCCGTGTCTCTGCAAAATGAAGGACTCCTAGTATTGGTTGTGTTGGGCATGCGGTAGTACTGCTCATGGGAGCGGTAGAGGCTCGCGGTAGTACCGGCCGCGGTCGCGGTAGTACTACAGTCCATTGCGGTAGTACCGCTCCCAGGGCGCAGTATTACCGTGGCCTCGGGCTAGGCACAACAGCACGAGTAGAAGTAGGGGCGGATGTAACTTTTTACATCCGCGCCCTACGCGGTAGTATCGCTCCAGGTTCACAGCAGTACTGTGTCGGATTTTTACACAAATCAAAACTCAGCGGAAGTAGCCACAGATGTATTTTTATATGTCCATGCCTTCCCAGCCTAGACAAACCCTGGCTTGCGGTAGTACCGCAAGGGGGAGCGGTAGTACCGCTCTGGCGGTTCTACCGCTCTTTGCTTCAACGCATCAGGGCCGGTCTGGCTCCTGACGCTCCTGCGCCAGTACCGCAGTGCCCCGCGGTAGTACTGCGGGCCCTTGCGGTAGTACCGCATGGCTGGTGCGGTAGTATCGCGCGTCGCAGGCTGGGTAAGTGGATAATAGTTGGATTTGTCCTATCACTATATAAGGGGAGTCTTCTTCTCCGAGTTGACTACCTCTTCCATCCCTAAGCTCCATTGTTGCTCTAAGCTCCATTTTCGCCCGATCTCTCTCCCTAGCCAATCAACCTTGTTGATTTTCTAGGGATTGGTTGAGAAGGCCCCGATCTACACTTCCACCAAGAGAAATTTGATTCCCCCCACTAATCCCTTGCAGATCTTATTACTCTTGGGTGTTTGAGCACCCTAGATGGTTGAGGTCACCGTGGAGCCAATTTCCATTGTGGTGAAGCTTCGGTGGTGCCGTTGGGAGTCTCCAATTAAGTTGTGGAGATTACCCCAACCTTGTTTGTAAAGGTCCGGTCGCCGCCTCCATGGGCACCAATACTGGAATCACGGCATCTCGCATTGTGTGAGGGCGTGAGGAGAATAAGGTGGCCCTAGTGGCTTCTTGGGGATCATTGTGCCTCCACACCGCTCCAACGGAGACGTACTTCCTCTCAAAGGGAAGGAACTTCGGTAACACATCCTCGTCTTCACCGGCTCCACTCTTGGTTATCTCGTACCTTTACTTGTGCAAGCTTATATTGTGTTGCATCCCTTGCTTGCTTGTGTGCTTGTTGTTGTTACATCATATAGGTTGCTCACCTAGTTGCATGTCTAGACAACCCACTTTGATGCAAAGTTTAAATTGGTAAAGAAAAGCTAAAAATTGTTAGTTGCTTATTCACCCCCCTCTAGTCAACTATATCGATCCTTTCACCGGTGCTGCCATCGGCTATCTCGTCTCCTGTGGTCTTAGGGTCATGGAGGCGCAGTGGATCCTGGCCCTTGCCGGTGGGAGGGCTTAATTTTTTCATGTTTTTTTATTTTTGTTAGGGATTGTGTCCTACTTAGAGTGGTGTTGACACCCGATTTTGGCACAGTCAATAAGATGGCCTCAAATGGAGAAGTGCATCTTTGAAGTTTGGCCTGTCGCCGTCCGATTTCATCTTAAAGGCCGAAACTATGCTCAAAGTACCAAGATCTTATATTTAGAGTACAGTTTGGCCGATTAAGCCCCCAAGATGACCTCATATGAAAACATGATCTACATGAATTGTCTTTGTCTCGTCGAACCGATTGATTTTGATATAAAAATTGTCCCAATCTGAGTTCGTATGCAAAAGTTAGAGGCAGCACTTCGAAGACCGATCCTGAGTGACGTGAGGGACCAGACACCCACCTAGGTGGTGTCTGATGGGTCGCGTGAGTTATTCGACCTTTGCCGACTGAATGAGGCTTGCCGAGATGAAGACCTTGCCGGCGTGAAATCTTGCCGGCGTGGAAGCTTGATGGTGTGAAGCTTTCCGGGGTGAAAGCTTGCCGGGGTAGAAACCTTACCGGTGTGGAAAGCTTGCCGGGGTGGAAAGCTTGCCGGGGTGGAGATTGTCAAAGTCAATCCGACCAGAAGTTGGTGATGGGCTCAAAAGGTTATTCAGAAGGCCTTGTATGGAAAAGTGTTCTACACGGAAGTTGTGCGCATCGCCGAAACGGTCAACTTTGCTTTTGGAGTCATCATCATCGGAGATAGTACACGGCGTGCAAAGTTGTTACAAGACTCAGACAGTTCAGAAAACTGCATAATTATATCCGACCCACATTTAAAGATAGGCCCTGAAAGTCATAAAGATAGCCTTAAAAGGAGAAGTGGCTCATGTAATCTTTTGCAAATCATCTAGGCAGACAAGTTTGATGTTGAACTCAACTCCATCCGAGTTAGTATGCGATTTCTATGGCCCGCGCAAGAAGCAGGACAAAAGTATGGGACAGATTCGGGCTGAATCCGAGTTGGACTGGAAATAGAGTTGTAGGACGTGAATTGATATAATTTTCTTGTAAGGAAATCTTAGATGAATCCTTTGCTTGTACGAGAAGTCCAACCGCCTCTTATATATGTTAGGGGTGACGACCGATTGAAACAACACCAATCGAACAAATCAATCTATTACTTTTTCGTGTTCATCTACTTTTTATCTCTCCTTGTATATTTCTTCTCGTTCTTCGCTAGTTCTTCATGCTGGAGGGCTGCGGATCCACGAGGCTCTAGGGGCGAGCGAATCGACCTGGAGCAGCCCATAGTCGCCGCGAGCCCTGACGGGGTCCCTCCCGGGCAAGCGGGGCTTCGGGTCTACAAAAGCACCCATCGACTGTCCTGCGTATCACGCTGTCGGTCGGGTCTCCTTCGACATGAGCTGCGGCGCATCAGCCCCGGCGTCGAGGGTACATTGTGACGTGTTCGTGTGCGAACAAGTGGCAAGGCGGTGAGGACTCTCTAAAGATGGAATAAGGTTCTCCCCGCCTAGTCCCCGTCCTGGTAGTGTTTCTAGCATCGCTAGAGGGCTTGTGGAGATTTATTTCTGGCGGATCTCGTGGGATTCGGTTGGCGTTTATCTCCGATGGATCCAGGTGGATCATGTCTCCGTTCATCTGTGTCCATGTGTCTACAAGTTAGATCCTTTTGATCTACGCTTCTCTTCATGGGCGGTGGTTGCTATTCTGGTGTGTTGGCCCTATGAGGCCTTAGCACGATGACTTCCCGACTATCTACTACAACAAAGCTTGCCCGGTTCCATTTAGGGAGGGGTGAAGATGGTGGCGCGCCTTTGGCTCACTCAAATGATTGTAGTCGTCGCTAGGTGGTCTACGGACATGGATGTATTTTTTACTTTTGGTGTTCTTTATAGTACCTTGTCAGTTGATGAATAGATCGAAAGATTTCACGCAAAAAAGGAACTAAGAGGGGACAAGCAATTTAGGCATCTTGTTTGACCTCCACACTTTAAGTAATTAGGTTCCACACTTTTCACTTCCTTGATGTAGCATGGAGCTTTAATCCGGAGAACCTAGTGAGTAGTGCACTATTTTTATTTTGACTTGGAGTAATGCACTATATTGATTTGACTTGTGATGTTTTGATGTGGCACACATAAAGGAATTTTGGTCCCAGAAGTGTGTCATCCAATTCAGTTTACATTGGATGGGTTACAACACATTTTGCCTTGTTACCTATTGCTCAAGATGCTAGGGAAACTTCAGATTTTGGAAATGCTCACCATCCTATAAGTGCGAGTATTTCTTATAAAACTGTGGTTGGTAAAAATATAAAGAAATAGCCCATTTTAAGTAGTTTCACAATCATTTTGTCAATAAATACAAAACTATGCATTTTAGGATTCCAACAAAACATGAGTGGTTCACTTGTTATTGATGCAATAATGTATAGATGATGATCCACAAACGTAGGGATCACAACACAAATGTATTGATTCGACACAAAAGAGCCAAAGAGCATTTAATTTTTTAGCATTTAGCAGTTATGTTGTCAATTCAAACACATATGAAACAAATGCTTGTTTGAAAGAATCATTACTAGCAGTGACAATACCGTGAATGAAGTGGTGTATGTGGCAAAGCAGTATCATAGTAACAAAAATACCCAACAACTGCCAAGTACAAGTAACTTTAAAGAGAGCAACAATAGAATTAAATGTAAACATATGGATCGATATTTGGGACATTGCATGGATGATTTCTAAACAAAAATAATAATTTGCTGGGGTCACACTAGCAAAGGAAAAAGGGCATCAATCGCTGCAAGAGCTATATCTCGCTTATAGCGAGATATATACTCTGCTCGCTTGAAGAAACTCCCTCGCGCTTTGTTTTTGGGCTGGCCCATTTAGTGGTTTGCTCATTTCATTTCCTCGCTCACTTGGGACGACCGTGGTACTAGTTTTTGGTTAGGTTTTCTACGGTTGTATTTTTTTTGTTTTCTTTACTTTTTCACCGCTTTCTATCTTCTTTTTTCGGGTTTAACTGTTTTTCTTTCTTTCTTTCTCTACAATTTCTTCAGGTTTTCTCTCTTTCTTTTCTCGGTTTTCACGGGCTTCCTTTTATTTTATTTTTTCCATTGTTTTTTCTTCATCTTTTTTCTTTGTTTCTTTCTTGGGTAAACGAGACCCCAACGCCAAAAGGCAAGTCAACAAACCAGCGCACACCCCCTTGCGTCCTGGGCTTGGCCCATTTTATTGAACCTTCAAAAATGTTGTAGGTAGTGAGATTCAAAGTAGGAACCTCAATGTTTCCTTCCAAACACAGTAACCAACATGGACAACTCACCTACTGTGCATACTAATACTTATTTTGTTTCATGTTGTGCGCCTAGAAGACACATGTTTTTTCGATTTTGTTTCGGCCAGTTTTTGTTAGTTTTTTCCCTTTTCTTTTTCTCTTTCTTTTCCTTTTTCAAAATTTGTGAACTCTTTTTTAAAATCGTAAACTATTTCTTCAATTCGTGAACCTTTTTCAAATTCCTAAACTTTTTTCAAATGCATGAATGTTTTTCAAATTCAAAAATTCATTTCAGTTTTTATAAAAAATTCAAAACCCATGAAGTTTTTTCAAATTTGTGATTTTATCTAGAAAATAAGATGACTTTCCATTTTTCATGAACTTTTCCAAAAAAAATTGAACTTTTGTAAAATTCGTGATCTTTTTTACAAATATCGTCCTTTTTTGAACCCAGACACTTTTTAAAAATTGGTGAACTTTTTTTAGATTCATGTTTTTTTGAATTCACAATTTTTTTCAAATTCATGAACTTCTTTTTCCAAATTCATGAACTATTTTCAAATCTAGCAATTTATTAAATTAGAGAATTATTTTGAATCAACTTATGTTGTTTCAAAATCTTTGAATTTTTCCAGTATTTACGAACTTGTCTAAATATCATGAATTTTTTGAAATTCATGATTATATATTCCAAATTTCATGATTTTTCAAAGTCATAATTTTTTTTAAATGTTTATTAAACCACAAACTTTTTCTCGAATTCATGAATTTTTATTCATAAAATTTTAAAAAAATCATAGATTTTGGAAACTATTGGCATGTGGTATAGTAGATAAAAACAGCTGGCCATGTAGGACTGTAGTTTTGTCTTTTCTTTTTGAGGCAAGTACTGCCTCCATCCTAACTTACTTGTCGCAATTGGGACAGAGGAAGTAGTACACTAGATAATACTGTAAGTTTCTTTTAGGGGGGAGGTCATACTGTAGGTAATAACGAAAGAAAAACCAGCGAACTTGACAAAAGCGAGCAAGCGCGAGAGGGAGGTGGCCTTATTCGGCTGCGGCCTGTGAGCAATGCTATAACGAGCATCAGCTATCCTTTTCGGCACCTAAAGCGCCGCATAGGAGCCCATCAATCGCCATGAGGACACATTATACAGAAAGAACCATATGCAGATACTGGAAAGTGGGCCAACCCAGAGCATCACTTTGAGTGAGTTTTGATTCTTTCTTTTTAACAGAAAGATGAATTTTATTGACTTAAAAATGAAGCATCAAGTGGATACAAACACAATAAGCACGAGCACAAATCTGACCTTTGTATAGTTAGGATGTACACAGGAAACACCAACGCACAAAAAAGAAACTACTATTAGATGTACACCCTCACTTGCATTGAAATGCTTTGACTATTATACATGTACTGAATATGAAATACCATCTTATGTCCATTAGAATTCATACCGAAATATGGAGCACAAAACATTTTCTTCAGGAGAATAGCCGGCAGAACCAAGATAAACGAAATAGTTTTCTTTTTTTACAACCCGAGATTATAAACCTGCAATGCCAAGCGTCACGCACGCACGCACACACACATGAGGCTCTAAGCACTCATCTAAACCTGTACATGCACCTTACATCCACGAGCAATCAACCCATAATAATTTACACGACCATCACACAAAATCGCTGCTATCATACAAGTGCACACCACTCACGTGCACACCCGCGCGCACACACAAAAAAACCAATTCCTTCTCTTTTCACAAGGAAAAACAGGGCACAACAACAAAAAACATGGAACCTTGGTGCGTACATTCCTTGGTGTTAACGAGAAACCGACCATTTTTCCCAGCAGGCACAGGAAGAGCGTCCACTCGAGCATGAATATCGTGTGGAGGTACGACCGGTCCAGCGTGAACCCAAACACGGTGATGACTGCCTTGTTGTTCTCCAGGTACGTCACTGCAAGATCGTTTTTCATCAGCCCCAAGAACATCTCATGGAAATTTGACGAAATTTACGATGACCGTCGTTGATTGTAGCGACCAGACCTCAAACAGTCCAATCTCTGTGCTCCGGTGTCATCCCTGGATCAGTAATGCTGACACCACACAGTACTTGAAGGATTTATAGCAGAGTAGCAATCACACACTATTACATCGAGTGTCTCAAAAGATAACTTATTACAATAAATATGGCTTAAGGCCATCTAATAACGATAACAACGGAAGGCTTGGAAGATAAGTGAGTCCATCAGCTCCAACGGCATCACTGAGTATAGAACCACGACCTAAAAACTCCTTAATCATCGTCTGAAAAGTCTGCAACATTAACGTTGCAGCCCGAAACGGGTCAGCACATGGAATATGCTGGCAATGTAACACATAGAGAGTAATGGAAAGAAACAACTATTCTATATGCATATTTGGCTGGTGGAAAGCTCTATGGTTAGAGTTTTGCGTAAAGCCAATTTTTCCCTACTGCAAAGAAATAAATTTATTTAACTATCATGGTGGTTGTTAAACATTGAGAATGGTTGACAGCGTTCTCAATCCCAATTAAGCATCATCATTAAACAAAACCCAACAAAATTAATTTTTTAGAGTAACATGTTGAGATTCACATGATAATCCAGGTACTAGATACTCAAGATGTCCATAACCCGAGACACGGCTAATCATGATTAGTTTATACACTCTGCACAGGTTTGCGCACTTTTCCCCACAAGACTCGATCGCCTCCGTTTGGTTTCTCGCACTACATGGTGTTTGAGAAGACGGATGACCGAGACATAGTCTTTCAGAAGTGCTAGCACCTTACAATCGGGTAGACTGTTACACCTACTTTCCCCTACATCTGCTAGTCTACCACTGTAAGAGTTCGCACAACTTAATCAACTATGGTAGAGCCCATAATAGCTTGTGGCTGCACACGGAAGTTTCTAGCATGAATAATCTCATGATCCCTTTGAGCCTAGGTAGCGGTCCAAAAAAAAGGCAATCCTGGAATACCCAGGTACCTCAATTCACCCAGATGTGTGTTTAAGTTGCCACCTTAGATAAGCCATTAATTAACAATCTCACATCTGTCATGGATACACTCACCCAATCCACGTCTACTAGCATAGCATGGCATGATAAGCAAACATAGAAGTAGCTCCCAAATGTTTGATAATAAATAGGTAATAGGTACTACCTCAACTACTTTCCAAACCCACAATTTAGTTAGATCCTAATCATGCAATGTGTGAGGATTGATCTAATGCAATAAAACTGGGTATTAGGAGGTATGATCAAAGTGTTACTTGCCTTGCTGATGATCCGGGAAACCTATCGATTCGAAGTAACAAGTGGCGCACTCCGGGTACTCTACCGCAAACAAACAAGCATACAATAAGTACTCAACTAATGCACAAGTAAAAATCAAATAAGAGATCTAACTAGAAGGTTCAACTTAAAAACTCCGGTTGGCAAAAAGAATCAAATCGAACGAAGCAACGAAAGACAAAGGGCAAAAGAAACAGGCTTCATTTACTATTTTGGATCTAGGGAAATTTTTACAGTGGCAAACACTTGTTTGAGTTGGTTAATCGGAAAGAGGGTTTCGAGATGAAACTCCAGGCGCTTGAATCGCCTGATTCCGATAAATGAGCGAAAAGTTAGACTAAAACGAAAATCGGATCAGAAATCACGATCAAAAAAATCGCGGATTTAATCCAAGAAGAAGAAAAACAACGAACATTCGTTAAAACGAACGAACGGACGAACGCTCGCTATTTAAATAAACCGGAAAACTCGATCTAACGAAAAAAATAGATCTAAGTTTTCTTCGCGATCTAACAAAAAAATAGATCTAACGAAAAAAACAGATCTAAGTTTTTTTTAAAAAAACCGATCGGTTTTCTTCACGAAAACCGAGGCAACGGCATCTACCTCGGCGGCTCCGGCGAACGGCGGCGGCGGCGGCGTGGCTCCGGCGATCGGCGGCGGCGGCGGGTGGCGGCGCGGGGCAGCGGGGCGGCAGCGGTGCGGCGCGGGGCGGCGGCGGGCTTGGGGCGGCTAGGGTTTGGGGTGGGGTTCCGGCTGGGCCTCCCCGACTTATAAAGCCAGACGGGCCTCGTGTCCGGGTCGCACACGGCCCGTAGGTCGTTTGCGTTTTTTTTAAATAGTTACGCTTAGAAAAAAACAAAAGGAATACTAAACAGACTCCAAAAATCCCGAAATAAATTTTCCCCGGCTTCTAAAATCAAGCCGCACAGGATGAACATTTATTTGGGGCCTAAATGCGATTTTGAAAAACGCGCATTTTTCCTAAATTCAAATAAAATAGCAAATAAACCAAATAAAATCTTATTTGATTTTTATTAAATCCTCAATATTTCTTTATTTTGGGAAAGTCATTTTATTCCCTCTCTCATATTTTTGTAATAGAAATAATTGAAGATAAAATAAATAAAATCAACAGATCCTATTTTCAAAATTTGAGACAACTCAATTATGAAAATAACGAAATCCTCAACTCTCTCCGAGGGTCCTTGAGTTGCGTGAAATTTCTAGGTCAATCAAAATGCAATAAATATGATATGCAATGATGATCTAGTGTTTAACATCCCAAATTTTCATTGATTTACACGTACCTAGTGCCTGCCTCTTCTAGAAGGAGATCCCGTGCGTGTGAGGCTGGAGGAACTTGGTGTTCTCTAGCATGTCCTCGTCTCTGGTCTCCTCGCTGGACTCGCAGTCGCTCTCGTCCTCTGGGTACTCTTCCAGTATGGAGTTTTGGTTGGATCCTGGATCAATCTTGTCGTCCGGGACCGGCTCGATGGTGCAGCAGGCGTGCCACTTGGTGGTCTGGCCTGTCAAGGCCTGCGCTTGGTGAGTGATCTTGGCGGCACTACTCAGGATTATGATGAGCTCGTACATGAGCACAACTGAACATAGCTGCAGAATTCAACATGAAGAAACATTAGGACCAGTGCCTGGAAATGTTGCGAGAGTGTGCACCGACAGAAAGTGAGGACCGGACTGAAATTCTTTGGCCCTTTTTTAGCTCAAAAATTCAAAATGCGGCAAGTTTACCGGATATATTTTGTTTTCATATAGTGTGATTCTTCTAGATAGCAGCTTCTAATCATTTAGGAGGATATTAGACTAAATACAGGGTGCTGCAAAAATAGCTGAAGTAGCAACAAAACTGTAACTTCTAATCATTTAGTATTAGATTTGGTAAGGCACTGTCAGCCGATCTGTAAAACTACAGGAGCTTTGCACCTTTGATCTTTACGTCTCGACCATTTAGAGACTCCTCGTCATGTCTCCGATCTCATCCGGGACTCCGAACTACCTTCGGTACATCAAAACAGATAAACTCATATTACCGATCGTCATCGAACGTTAAGCGTGCGGACCCTACGGGTTCGAGAACTATGTAGACATGACCGAGACACGTCTCCGGTCAATAACCAATAGCGGAACCTGGATGCTCATATTGGCTCCCACATATTCTACGAAGATCTTTATCGGTTAAACCACATAACAACATACGTTGTTCCTTTTGTCATCGGTATGTTACTTGCCTGAGATTCGATCGTCAGTATCTCAATACCTAGTTCAATCTCGTTACCGGCAAGTCTCTTTACACGTTTCGTAATGCATCATCCCGCAACTAACTCATTAGTTGCATTGCTTGCAAGGCTTATAGTGATGTGCATTACCGAGAGGGCCCAGAGATACCTCTCCGACAATCGGAGTGACAAATACTAATCTTGATCTATGCCAACTCAACAAGTACTATCGGAGACACCTGTAGAGCACCTTTATAATCACCCAGTTACGTTGTGACGTTTGGTAGCACACAAAGTGTTCCTCCGTTAATCGGGAGTTGCATAATCTCATAGTCATAGGAACATTTATAAGTCATGAAGAAAGCAATAGCAATATACTAAAACGATCAAGTGCTAAGCTAATGGAATGGGTCAAGTCAATCACATCATTCTCCTAATGATGTGATCCCGTTTATCAAATGACAACTCATGTCTATGGTTAGGAAACATAACCATCTTTGACCAACGAGCTAGTCAAGTAGAGGCATACTAGTGACATTATGTTTTTCTATGTATTCACACATGTATTATGTTTCCGGTTAATACAATTCTAGCATGAATAATAAACATTTATCATGATATAAGGAAATAAATAATAACTTTATTATTGCCTCTAGGGCATATTTCCTTCAGTCTCCCACTTGCACTAGAGTCAATAATCTAGTTCACATCTTTACGTAATTAGTTCACATCTCTATGTGACTAATACCCAAAGGGTTTACTAGAGTAAATAATCTAGTTCACATCGCTATGTGATTAATACCCAAAGAGTGATCATGTTTTTCTTGTGAGGGAAGTTTAGTCTACGGGTCTGCAACATTCATACTCGTATGTATTTCACAAATTCCTATGTCTACAATGCTCTGCACGGAGCTACTCTAGCTAATTGCTCCCACTTTCGATATCTATCCAGATCGAGGCTTAGAGTCATCTAGATCGATGTAAAAAGCTTGCATCGATGTAACTCTTTACGACGAACTCTTTTATCACCTCCATAACCGAGAAATGTTTCCTTAGTCCTCTAAGGATAATTTTGACTGATGTCCAGTGATCTACTCCTAGATCACTATTGTACTCCCTTGCCAGAAAAATGCTAAGGTATACAATAGGACTGGTAAACAGCATAACATACTTTATAGAACCTATGACTGAGGCATAGGGAATGACTTTTCATTCTCTTTCTATTTTCTGCCGTGGTCGGGTTTTGAGTCTTTACTCAACTTCATACCTTGCAACATAGGCAAGAACTCCTTCTTTGACTGTTCCATTTTGAACTACTTCAAAATCTTGTCAAGGTATGTACTCATTGAAAAAATGTATCAAGTGTCTTGATCTATCTCTGTAGATCTTGATGCTCAATGTGTAAGCAGCTTCATTGAGGTCTTTCTTTGAAAAACTCTTTTCAAACACACCTTTATGCTTTCCAGAAAATTCTACATTATTTCTTATCAACAATATGTCATTCACATATACTTATCAGAAATGATGTAGTGCTCCTGTAGCAGATATGCCCTAGAGGCAATAATAAATGATATTATTTATCTCCAAGTTCATAATTATGTTTATGTTCCATGCTATAACTGCTATGGTTCTCGAGTCTGCAATAACACGAGGCTCGGAGGAAGACTCATATGCACGTGTGGAATAATAAACGGTAAGAAGTATTCTTAGTCTGGCCTCTAAGACTAGCTCAAGTGTTGCATGATGGTTCTGTTTTCCTGATCATGGGCATATTTATGCCAGCAACTTTGAGGGCACAATGTTAAGAGAACATTTTTGTTGAATAGACCTAGATTGATGTTATGCTATGAGATTCATTTGTCACAAGTTAATGGTACATAACACAGAGATGGTTAACGTTTGCATGATTCCTTAGACCATGAGAGTATCGAGTTTCTTCATGCTTGCTTCATGAACTTTGGGGTTTGTTAAACATCATCCGTAAATGGGTGGCTATTAAGGCAGCTTACGGGTTCATGGAAAAGTATGTCAAGTAACTTGATAGCTCAAGATTGGGATTTGCTCCTCCGACGATGGAGAGATATCTCTGGGCCCTCTCGGTGTTACGGTATCCATCATCGTATGGCCAGACACTTTGTGATTTGATCACGGGGATGCCGGAACACGGGAACGAGAAAAGAGAAAAATACCGGTAACGAGGTAACTGACATAGTGGACAAGTTGTTCATCCTCGGGGATGCCAACATGTCTCACCTCGGGTATTTGTAACATATCACGAAGCAACAGGAATAGCACACGGCAACTGGAGGTTCGCTCGAATATTCATTCGTGTGGGTATAGGGGTCAATATGGGTGTCCACGGCTCCGATGTTGATCATTGATCGGAAAGTGTACCGGCCATGTCTATGCTTCACCGAACCTATAGGGTCACACGCTTAAGGGTCATCTATCTGCTGAATACTAGACACGGAGTTTGAGAGAAAATCACCGAAAAAGTTTCAGACACTGAAATGTTTTGGACAGCGGAAAAGTTCCACAGAGAGAGGTCATCGGATGAGTTTTAGTGAAACTGAAAAGTTGTTTTGGGATATACTATTAAGTCAAATTGGTTTCGGCACATGCCTAATAATTCTTGGAGGGTGCCAGAGTCATTCTGGAAACTTTCTGGAATTGTTCTGGAGCTGTCGGTACCGGTTTGGTTGCTTTTCGCAGATGAAATTCACTAATCTGAAATTGTTTTGGAATGAATCCAAAATCATTTTAGTGGGTACTGGAATTATTCTAAGACCCACAGAAATATTTTTGGATTTAATGGACGTGAAAAATTGTCTTCATGAATAGTGAAAATGCATTCTTGTTTGCTTTTCGCAGATGAAATTCACTAAACCGAAATTGGTTCGGAATGTGATGAAAATTATTTTAATGGGTACTAGAAATGTTCTGAGCCCACATAAATATTTTCAGTTTGAACGGACGCTGAAAAATGTCATCGTGAATAGTGAAAGTGCTTTTTTGCTTGGCTTCTTGGAGAAGCCACCTTGAGGGCCTTTTGGTATTGTCCCCTTTGGCTTCTTGGAGAAGCCACCCTTGGGCTTGGCCTATAAATAGGGGTGGGGAGGGCTGCCTAAAGACACACTCTTGCTCTCATACAAATGCCATGCATGATCTGGCTCTTTCTCTCCCTCCCAGCGAAATAGTTTCGTAGAGCCGAAAGGCTGTCTGGGTTCCTGCAGGAACTAGTTCTGGATGGCGAAGCCCCGCCGGATAGATGACACCGTATGTGTGCAACCCCATAGAGAGGTCGTAGTTTCGATCCTTTTGCCCGAGGGGCTGTTTTGAGAGTGCCTCCCGAAGGGCTACCCAAGTGACGGTCTGAGTTTCTATGACTCCTTGATACGTCCATTTTGCATCATGCTTTTATATCGATATTTATTGCATTATGGGCTGTTATTACACATTATGTCACAATACTTATGCCTATTCTCTCTTATTTTACAAGGTTTACATAAAGAGGGAGAATGCCGGCAGCTGGGATTCTGGGCTGGAAAAGGAGCAAATATTAGAGACCTATTCTGCACAGCTCCAAAAGTCCTCAAACTCCACGGAAGACGTTTTCCAAATATATAAAAAATACTGAGAGCAAGAACTTCACCAGGGGGCCCACACCCTGCCCACGAGGGTGGGGGCGTGCCCTACCCCCCGGGCGTGCCCCCTACCTCGTGGGCCCCCTGGTGGCCCTCTGGTGACCATCTTCTGCTATATGAAGTCTTTCGATGGGAAAAAATAACAAGCCATCTTCTCGGACGAAACTCCGCCGCCACGAAGCGGAACCTTGGCGGAACAAATCTAGGGCTCTGGCGGAACTGTTCTGCCGAGGAAACTTCCCTCTTGGAGGGGGAAATCATCGCCATCGTCATCACCAACGCTCCTCTCATCGGGAGAGGGAAATCTCCATCAACATCTTCATCAGCACCATCTCCTCTCAAAACCCTAGTTCATCTCTTGTATCCAATTCTTGTCTCCAAGTCCGGGATTGGTGCTAGTAGGTTGCTAGTAGTGTTAATTACTCCTTGTAGTTGATGCTAGTTGGTTTAATTGGTGGAAGATCATATGTTCAGATCCTATATGCACATTAATACCCCTCTGATTATGAACATGTTTATGCTTTGTGAGTAGTTGCTTTTGTTCCCGAGGACATGGGAAAAGTCTTGCTATTAGTAGTCATGTGAATTTGGTATTCGTTCGATATTTTGATGAGATGTATGTTGTCTCTCCTCTAGTGGTGTTATGTGAACATCGACTACATGACACTTCACCATTATTTGGTCCTAGAGGAAGGCATTGGGAAGTAATAAGTAGATGATGGGTTGCTAGAGTGACAGAAGCTTAAACCCTAGTTTATGCATTGCTTCGTAAGGGGCTAATTTGGATCCATATGTTTCATGCTATGGTTAGGTTTACCTTAATACTTTTGTTGTAGTTGCGGATGCTTGCAATAGAGGTTAATCATAAGTGGGATGCTTGTCCAAGTAAGGGCAGTACCCAAGCACCGGTCCACCCACATACCAAATTATCAAAGTACCGAACATGAATCATATGAGCGTGATGAAAACTAGCTTGACGATATTCCCATGTGTCCTCGGGAGCGCTTTTCTCTATATAAGAGTTTGTCCAGGCTTGTCCTTTGCTACAAAAAGGATTGGGCCACCTTGTTCCACTTTATTTACCTTTGTTACTTGTTGCTCGTTACAAATCATCCTATCACAAAACTATCTGTTACCACTTATTTCAGTACTTGCAGAGAATACCTTACTGAAAACCGCTTATCATTTCCTTCTGCTCCTCGTTGGGTTCGACACTCTTACTTATCGGAAGGACTACGATAGATCCCCTATACTTGTGGGTCATCAAGAATCTTTTCTGGCGCCATTGCCGAGGAGTGAAGCGCCTTTGGTAGGTGGAATTTGGTAAGGAAAATTTTATATAGTGTGCTGAATTTTACTGTCACTTGTTACTATGGAAAGTAATCCTTTGAGGGGCTTGTTTGGGGCATCTTCACCCCGACCAGTAGAGCAAACAGTTGCTCCTCAACATACTCAACCTACTAAAAATGAAAATGAGAATGAAAATGTCTGCTTTGAAATTCCTTCGGGTATGATAGAAAAACTGCTAGCTAATCCTTTTTTAGGAGATGGAACAAAACATCATGATGAGCATCTAATATATGTGGATGAAGTTTGTGGATTATTTAAGCTTGCAGGTGTACCCGGAGATGTTGTTAAGAAGAAGGTCTTCCCTTTATCTTTGAAGGGAGATGCATCGACATGGTATAGGCTATGTGATGATATGGGGTCTTGGAATTACAAACGATTGAAATTGGAATTTCATCAGAAGTTTTATCCTATGCATCTTGTACATCATGATCGCAATTACATATATAATTTTGGCCTCGCAAAGGAGAAAGCATCGCTCAAGCTTGGGGGAGGCTTAAATAAATGTTATATTCATGCCCCAATCATGAGCTCTCAAGAGAAATGATTATTAAAAAAATTTATGCTCGGCTTTCTGATATTTTTCGTAAATTTAGCACTAAATATGGACTTGACTATGAGATAGTAGCTTCTTTCTATGAATCTTTTGCTACTTATGTTGATCTCCCCAAGGAGAAGTGGTTTAAATATCATCCTCCCATAGATGTAAAAGTAGTTGCACCTATTAAAGTTGAAGAAAAGATTGTCACTTATAATGATCCTATTGTTCCTACTATTTATGTTGAGAAACCACCTTTCCCTATTAGGATAAAGGATCATGCTAAAGCTTCAACTGTAGTTCATAAAAAGCAATATTTAAATGTATACACCTCCTGAGCAAGTTAAAGTTGAACCTAATATTGCTATTGTTAAAGATCTATTGTCTGATAATATTGATGGGCATGTTATTTATTTCTGTGATGAAACTGCTAGAATTGCTAAACCCCGTGCTAAAGATAAACCTAGACCTGTGGTAGGCATGCCTGTTATTTCTGTTAAAATAGGAGATTATTGTTATAATGGCTTATGTGATATGGGTGCTAGTGCTAGCGCAATACCTCATTCCTTATACAAAGAAATTATGCATGATATTGCACCTGCTGAGATAGAAGATATTGATGTCACAATTAAACCTGCCAATAGAGATACTATTCCACCAATGGGAATTGTTAGAGATGTTGAAGTCATGTGTGGGAAAACTAAATATCCTGCTGATTTTCTTGTTTTTGGTTCCCCACAAGATAGCTTTTGTCCCGTTATATTTGGTAGACCCTTCCCGAACACTGTTAATGCTACCATAGATTGCAAAAGGGATGTTGTTACTATCAGTTTAGATGATATGACTCATGAATTTAATTTATCTAAATTTAGTAGACAACACCGTGAAGAAGAATTACCTAGTAAGGATGAAATTATTGGTCTTGCCTCTATTGCCGTACCTCCTAGTGATCCTTTAGAACAATACTTGCTAGACCATGAAAATGACATGTTTATGAATGAAAGAAGGGAATTAGATGAAGTATTCTTTAAACGGGAACCTATTCTGAAAAACAATTTTCCTATTGAAATCCTAGGGGATCCTCCTCCACCCAAGGGTGATCCCGTGTTTGAGCTTAAACCGTTACCTGATACTCTTAAATATGCTTGTCTTGATGAGAAAAAGATATATCATGTTATTATTAGTGCTAACCTTTCAGAGCATGAGGAAGAGAGATTATTGAAAACTCTGAAGAACCACCGTGCTGCTATTGGGTATACTCTTGATGATCTTAAGGGCATTAGCCCCACTCTATGCTTCTCCACCAAGCTCAACCATGGCGAACTATCCAGTTAATGTCATCCCCTACCTCCCTCACGGCATGACCATCGAGCTGGGGCCCGAGGATCGCCTGGTCAGGGATGAGATGGTGATCGGTCTGGTGCCACCACTCCACCATGATTTCTTGGCCATTGCCGAGGTGAACCGCTTCGTCCCTTTTCATCAGAAGGCTCAACTTCGTCACACCATTGAAGGTTTGCTCCACGAGTCCAATTTCTTCTCCACTGAAGTAGATGACTACCCGCTCGGGATTGGTATCTTTGGTTTCGTGGATTCTGTCGTTAGAGACACTGTAGTGGGTACTACTTTTGAGCTCGATGAGGATGATGATAATCTGGGTACTGTTGTTTCCTTTGTTCCTCATGATGCTGCTATCAATATGCGCCAAACTGGATTTGGTCCTCAAGTCTGGTTGTTGTACATTGGATTTCCCCATGATTATCAAACTTCTCACTACATCCATAAGTCTGTCGATAAGTTTGGGGAACTTATCACTTGGAATAACCCTAGGGGGGACAGGAAATTTGTTCTGATCAAAGCAAGAGTTATTAGCTTGCGCCGGGTGCCAAAAAGCTTTGTTATGCATCAGCTCGGTGGTGAGCATCGATGCTGGACCGTGTGTGTCACAATCCTGCGCAGCAGTGACTGGAACGCCCATATCCCGGATGTGCCGCCTGCAGATATTGAGCCACCGCCTGCTGATGGGATTCCACATCCCCTGTTTGGTGACAATCTCACTGCGGAGCAGATGTATCAAGCCCAACTTCACAATTGGCTCGCGCAGAACGCTGCGCCAAATATGCCTCATGCTGAACCGCAACACAATGCTCCTCAGGGACATGATGTTCACTTCCAGGCAGCATGGGGTGATTGGCCACCATCGCCGCCTCCTGCTCTGTACAACTTCCAAGCTTGGCTGACGGCTGAGGGTCTGCAAGTGCAAGATGGGATTCTGCCCGCTAATAACCTCCAGGATAGTCCAGGGACAGCTTGGAACGATTCCATCTCAGCTTTTACCAGTTCTAATTCCAGTGCCACTGTATCTGACAGCTATGTCTTGGTGCCCAGCAACATTTTCAGTAATCTGGTTATGGGCGAAAGCTCGACTGCACAAGTGGCTCCTAGCCCGGCCCCTCAACCCAATGCTTTGGATATTCAGATCTCTCTTTCGGCAACTGGTTTTCACTTCAATATGTCTGCCCAGGGGACTATACTCAGCTCGATGATGATCAATGAAGGTGTTCCCATTGTCAGGCTTAACACCTTCATCAGGGCTGCAATCATGCCTATAGTTGCATCTTATGGACCTTGGAGATCTGGCTATGGTCTCAGGGATGCTCGGGTGGAATTCAAAGTGGCAATTACTGAAGAAGAGGGAGTGCTAACTGTTACTGAAGCCATCAAGACCACAACTCCGCACAACTCCAATGCTGTTATGGTTGAGCAAATGCCCATGGAAACTGATCTCCCTCTGCTTGATCTGAATGAGGGGGTCTCAATGGCTCCTGCGAGTGCCTCTTCACCGAGCCTGATGCCATCATCCGACCAGCTGGGTCCGGCTGCTTCCTCTGAACTGTCTGCCCTGGTACCTACAGCGGCTGCTGTTTCTGAGGGCCTGCATGTACCTGAACCTGTGCTCAGTACTCACCATGGAAAAGCTCCTATTCCTGAATCCTCTGCTACTCTGCGTAGGAGCACTCACAAGAACAAATATGATGGATTCAAAGTCCCGTCTCTCTCGGACACAAAGACCAGAGCCTCTAAGGTAAAACCTAGGGTCGTTCCCTCTACTGTCACTATAACTGAACTGCCTGATGAAGCAGATGTGCCCCCTCCCACCCCGCTCCCCATCATTCAGCACATTGGCCATGTTATGTGTGGAATCCCTGCTGTGGAACTCTTGGAGGAGAAGCTCCTGGCTAGCAAGGACGCAGGGTCATCTTCTGATGCGGCCTGATCTCCTTTTCTATCCTTATTATGCCCCTTTTGGTTAGTTGGAATGTTCTATGTTGGAATGTACGTGGGCTAATCTCTGAAGCCAAACAGCTTGCACTTTCTAATGCGATCAACTCTAGTGGTTGTGCCGTTATTTGCTTGCAGGAAACGAAAAAACAATCTTTTGATAATGCTTTCATTAAATCTTGTTGCCCTCGAAGATTTGATAAGTTTGATTTTGTCCCCTCCCGAGGTGCATCGGGCGGAATTGCCACCATTTGGAATAGCTTGGTTTTCACGGCTACTACAGTGGCCTCTGAAGAATTTGCACTGGTAACTCGTTTTCACTCTACCCAATCGGCGCAGGCTTGGACCTTAGTTAATGTGTATGGGCCATGTCAAGGTGACCTCAGAATTGATTTCATTGCCTGGTTATTTTCACTTGATATACCTCCTCACGAAGATTGGCTCTTATGTGGAGATTTTAATTTCATTAGAGGCCCTGATAATCGTAACAAACCAGGTGGTCATTTTGGAGATATGATTACTTTTAATGATTTCATCAGATCACAGGCCCTAATTGAACTTCCCATCAAAGGACGAACTTACACATGGAGTAACATGCAGTCCGATCCACTCCTCGAGCAAATTGATTGGTTCTTTACTAGTAACAATTGGACTAGCTCCTATCCAAACACGATTGTTAAACCCCTTGGCAGACCGGTCTCAGATCACATTCCTTGTGTCATTAACATTGAAACAAAAATCCCACGTTCCAAAATGTTCAGATTTGAATCTTATTGGATCCATCATCCGGGGTTCATAGAAACTGTGAAAGGAGCTTGGGCCATACCTGTGAACTCTTCAAACATGGCGACAAATCTCTGTAAAAAGCTCAAGCACCTTCGCCATGAACTTAAACGTTGGAGTAAGAACATTTCTAAACTATCCATTGCTATTGAGAACACTAACAGGGCACTTCTAGAAATTGATGGTCTGGAAAACAGGAGGCTGCTCACGACGCCTGAGGGAAATTTCAGAATGATTCTCAAGAGCCATTTATTACGGTTACTGAACTACCAAAAGCTTTATTGGAAGAAACGCTGCACGGTTCGTTGCGTACAATTCGGAGATGAAAATTCCAAATTTTTTCAAGCCATGGCGTCTGAACGATATCGCAGAAATAACATAGCCTCCCTCACGTCTGAATCTGGCTTCTGTGCAGAGGATCATGCAAGCAAAGAAGCAATCATTTTTCAGACTTTCAAAGATCGTCTTGGCACGAAAACCAAACACGACATGAAATTTGACTTGCCCAGAATTATCAAACACATTGATGGCCTTGAGGAGCTCACAGTACCTTTTACCACGGCTGAAATCGACCAGGTGATCAAAACAATGCCTGCGGACAAGGCCCCGGGGCCTGATGGTTTTACTGGCGTTTTCCTGAAAACTTGCTGGGAAATAATAAAAGAGGACTTCTATAAGCTTTGCAACCAATTCTTTGAGGGCAACCTCAACTTAGAGAGCATTAATGAAGGACTAATCACTCTCATCCCAAAAGTCCAGGCGCCGTCAACAATTAATGAATACAGGCCCATCACTCTTCTTAATTGTTGCCTCAAGGTAATTACAAAGCTCCTGGCCAACCGCTTGCAAAGGCTCGTGCTAAAAATCGTACACCGCAACCAATATGGTTTCCTAAAAGGGCGCACGATCCAAGATTGCCTGGCATGGGCCTTCGAATACATCTACCAGTGTCAGTCCTCCAAAAAAGAAATTGTCCTGTTAAAACTGGACTTTGCTAAAGCCTTCGACACCATTGATCATGATGCAATGTTAGAGATCATGCGAAATATGGGCTTTAATGCGAAGTGGCTTGGCTGGATTAAGTGCATCTTTGCCTCGGGAAAATCGGCTGTCCTCCTCAATGGCGTCTCGGGACGACAATTTCATTGCAAATGCGGTGTCCGCCAAGGTGACCCTCTGTCCCCTCTAATCTTTGTCCTAGCTGCTGATTTACTACATGCTGCTATCAATGATGCTTTTGCCAAAGAACTCATCAAGTTACCCTTTCCATGCGCTACACAAAAGGATTACCCAGTTATTCAATATGCAGACGACACGATTCTTGCAATGCCAGCTTGTACTCTGCAGGCTATTACTATCAAAAATATTCTGTCGGACTACGCTGCCTCTATTGGACTCAAAATCAATTTTCATAAATCCACACTTATCCCGATCAACTGTGATGAGGCGCTATATACCGATTTGGCGAATATTTTTGGTTGTGTGGTGGGAGAGATGCCCTTTACCTACCTAGGCCTTCCATTGGGGACTACTAAACCTACAATTCATGATCTCATGCCTTTGGTCTGTCGACTAGAAAGAAGACTCTCAGCAACACTGAATATGATCTCATATGGTGGCAAATTATCTCTACTCAACTCGGTCGTCACCTCGCTCCTAATCTACGCTATGTGTACACTTAAACTCCCAGCTGGAATCATTGAACTTCTTGACAAGATTCGCCGCAAATGTTTATGGACAAAGAAAACGGATCAAGGCGACAAGTGCACCTCACTGGCCGCTTGGGACATGGTTTGCAAGCCTAAGAAATGTGGTGGTTTGGGGGTTCTAAACCTTAAAATCCAGAATGAAGCATTGCTTCTCAAATTTCTTCATAAGTTCTACAACCACTGGGACTTGCCCTGGGTTGAGCTGATTTGGAATACTTACTACACCTCCGAGATACCCCATGCTGCCGACCCTTGTGGCTCCTTCTGGTGGCGAGATATCTCCAAGCTCATGCCCACGTATAGAGGAATCACGACGATCACTGTGAATCATGGAGAAACCACTCTCTTCTGGAAAGACATGTGGCTTGGAGATATCCTGGCCGAAACCCACCCACGTGCCTTCTCGTTTGCTAAAAATGAAGACGTCTCAGTCCGAGAGTTCCTAGGGACCACCAGCTTGCAGGAAACATTTCATCTGCCACTTTTGGAGCAAGCACATGCAGAGATCAGAAGCCTGCAAAACTTTACCCTAGACGTACAAGTGGCTCGTGAAACAATACACGATGTTTGGAGATGCACCTGGGGATCCACCCATTTCGCCGCCAACAAATTTTATGAGTTCTTCTTCAGAAATGTCCAAGCTCACCCGGCCTACTTATGGCTATGGAAGTCCAAATCCACTATGAAGATCAAAGTCTTTGGATGGCTACTCTTTTCTGCTAGGCTAAACACCAGAAATATGCTCAAACGACGCCACTTCAACCTTGGTAACACATTTGGCTGTCTTCTGTGCCCCACTTGCATGGATGAAACGGTGGAGCATCTTTTCTTTGAATGCCCCTTTAGTCTAAATTGCTGGGCCAAGATTGGAATGCAAGGATCTACTCAAGGGAATCGACTAGATTGGGTGGCAGCAGCCAAGACCTCATGGAATAGGCCATTATTTGTGGAAATCCTACTACAATCAGTTTGGAGTATCTGGAAGGAAAGGAACAACAAGCACTTCAGAGGAATTGTCCCTTCCACCAGCTCCTGGCTCTCTAGACTTAAGGAAGACTTATCCCTCCTCACTTATAGGGTGGGAGAGAAGAATAAACCCTTTTTGCTTTCTTACTTAGCTGCTTTGTAATTTAGCTTCTCTCCCCCCTCCCACACCCACAAAGTGGGATGGACTTGTAACATACAAACCATGTACAGCTACTGATTCTTTAATTCATTTGCAGTAGGAGCCTCTCCTACTGTTTCAAGGGTAAAAAAAACATAAAATTAATTTGGAAGAAGATGCTAAAACAGTTCATGATCATCAACACCGGTTGAATCCTAAAATGAAAGAAGTGGTAAGAAAGGAAATACTAAAGCTCCTTGAGGCAGGTATAATCTATCCCGTTGCTGACATTCAGTGCGTAAGCCCTGTCCATTGTGTCCCTAAGAAGGGAGGAATTACTGTTGTTCCTAATGATAGAGATGAATTGATCCCTCAAAGAATTATGATAGGTTATAGGATGGTAATTGATTTCCGCAAATTAAATAAGGCTACTAAAAAGGATCATTACCCCTTAACTTTTATCAATCAAATGCTAGAAAGATTATCCAAACATACACGTTTTTGCTTTCTAGATTGTTATTCTGATTTCTCTCAAATACCTGTGTCAGCCAAAGATCAATCAAAGACTACTTTTACATGCCCTTTTGGTACTTTTGCTTATAGACGTATGCCTTTTGGTTTATGTAATGCACCTGCTACCTTTCAAATATGCATGATGGCTATATTCTCCGACTTTTGTGAAAAGATTTGTGAGGTTTTCATGGACGAATTTTCCGTCTATGGATCTTCTTTTGATGATTGCTTGAGCAACCTTGATCGAGTTTTGCAGAGATGTGAAGAAACTAATCTTGTCTTGAATTGGGAAAAGTGCCACTTTATGGTTAATGAAGGTATTGTCTTGGGGCATAAAGTTTCTGAAAGAGGTATTGAAGTTGATAAAGCCAAAGTTGATGCTATTGAGAAGATGCCATGTCCCGAGGACATCAAAGGCATAAGAAGTTTCCTTGGCCATGCCGGATTTATAGGAGGTTTATTAAGGACTTCTCAAAAATCTCTCGGCCTCTGACTAATTTATTACAAAAAGATATACCATTTGTTTTTGATGATGATTGTGTAGAAGCATTTGAAATACTTAAGAAAGCATTGATCTCTGCACCCATTGTTCAGCCACCTGATTGGAATGTACCGTTTGAAATTATGTGTGATGCAAGTGATTATGCTATAGGTGATGTTCTAGGACAAAGAGTTGATAAGAAATTAAATGCTATTCAATATGCTAGTAAAACACTAGACAATGCACAAAGAAATTATGCTACTACTAAAAAAGAATTCTTAGCAGTTGTATTTGCTTGTGATAAGTTCAGACCTTATATTGTTGATTCTAAATTAACTATTCACACTAATCATGTTGCTATTAAATATCTTATGGAAAAGAAAGGTGCCAAACCTAGACTTATTGGATGGGTTCTCTTGCTACAAGAATTTGATTTGCATATTGTTGATAGAAAGGGAGCTGAGAACCCCGTTGTAGACAACTTGTCTAGGTTAGAAAATGTGCTTGATGACCCACTTCCTATTGATGATAGCTTTCCTGATGAGCAATTAAATGTCATAAATGCTTCTCATACTGCTCCATGGTATGCTGATTATGCTAATTACATTGTTGCTAAGTTTATACCACCTAGTTTCACATACCAGCAAAAGAAAAAGTTCTTCTATGATTTGAGGCATTACTTTTGGGATGACCCACATCTTTATAAAGAAGGAGTAGATGGTGTTATTAGACGTTGTGTACCTGAGCATGAATAGGAACAAATCCTACGCAAGTGTCACTCCGAAGCTTATGGAGGACACCATGCTGGAGATAGAACTGCACATAAGGTATTGCAATCTGGTTTTTATTGGCCTACTCTCTTCAAGGATGCCCGTAAGTTTGTCTTATCTTGTGATGAATGTCAAAGAATTGGTAATATTAGTAGACGTCAAGAAATGCCTATGAATTATTCACTTGTTATTGAACCGTTTGATGTTTGGGGCTTTGACTATATAGGACCCTTTCCTTCCTCTAATGGATATACACATATTTTAGTTGCTGTTGATTACGTTACTAAGTGGGTAGAAGCTATTCCATCTAGTAGTGCTGATCATAACGCTTCTATTAAAATGCTTGAAGAAGTTATTTTTCCAAGATTTGGAGTCCCTAGATATTTAATGACTGATGGTGGTTCACATTTTATTCATGGTGCTTTCCGTAAAATGCTTGCTAAATATGATGTTAATCATAGAATTGCATCCCCTTATCACCCTCAGTCTAGTGGTCAAGTAGAATTGAGTAATAGAGAACTCAAATTAATTTTGCAAAAGACTGTCAATAGGTCTAGAAAGAATTGGTCCAAGAAACTTGATGATGCATTATGGGCCTATAGAACTGCATATAAAAATCCTATGGGTATGTCTCCGTATAAAATGGTCTATGGAAAAGCATGTCAGTTACCTCTCGAACTAGAACACAAGGCTTATTGGGCTATTAAAGAACTCAATTATGATTTTAAACTTGCTGGTGAGAAGAGGTTATTCGATATTAGCTCACTTGATGAATGGAGAAGCCAAGCCTACGAAAATGCCAAGTTGTTTAAAGAAAAAGTTAAAAGATGGCATGACAAAAGGATACAAAAGCGTGAGTTTAATGTAGGTGATTATGTATTACTATACAACTCTCGTTTAATATTTTTTGCAGGAAAACTTCTCTCTAAATGGGAAGGTCCTTACGTTATCGAGGAGATCTATCGTTCCGGTGCCATCAAAATCAACAACTTCGAAGGCACAAATCCGATGGTGGTGAACGGTCAAAGAATCAAACATTATATCTCAGGTAATCCCATAAATGTGGAAACCAATGTTATTGAAACTGTAACCCCGGAGGAATACATAAGGGACACTTTCCAGAACGTTTTAGACTCCGAACAGGAATAGGTATGTGGTACGGTAAGTAAACCGACTGCAAAACAGTTTTTAAGGCAATATTTCTCCGTTTTGGAATATTTAGAAAAATGGAAAAATAAGAAGCAGTTCGGGAAGCACACGAGGCCTCCACGAGGGTGGAGGGCACGCCCTACCCTACTTGGTGCGCCCCCTACCTCGTGGGCACCTCGTGTGCTCTCCGGATTCCGTTTTCATACACGACACGTATTTTGGTCGGTAAAAATTCATTATATAATCTCCCGGGGGTTTTGACTCTCGTATCACGCAAAAATCTCCTGTTCATGTTTCGAGCTGTTTTCTATCAGGGTTGTCAAGGCTAGGCACTATGTCGTCTCCCTCCTCCTCCAACCATGAGGGCAACGATGCTTGGCTAATGAAGATAGAGCTGAAGAGAGAAGAACCTATGGAGATCAGCAAGGATGAAGGGATCAAGAAGGCCATGGAGGACCAAGTTCCGGCAACAGAAGACACCCTTCAACTGGATCACAATCTTCTTACCACAATAGAAATCGAAGCTTGCAAGATGATTGAGTTAGCTCGTATACAAAATAAGTATCTCACATGTGAAAATATTTTGTTGAAGGAGCATATCATCGCACTCAAGGGCATTATCCGCAAGTTAGAAGACCTCATACGCTCGATGTGCGACTATCCATCATCAACAACTCCACCTTCTTCACCAACAAAGGAGACATAATCACCTGGCTATGGGCACTCCACTTGGCAACTGCCAAGCTTGGGGGAGTGCCCCGGTATCGTATCACCATCACTTTTATCTTTACTGTTTTTCTTAGTTTGATCCTTTTGGTAATATCTTGATCCAGTAGAATAAAAGTTCTTAGTATGATCTAGTTGTGAGTTTTGCTTTATAATCCTTCTATGTAATCGAGTCCGTGAGCTATATAATAAAGATTAGTGTTGAGTCAAGGGCTTGATTATTTTGCCATGATCCTAAAAACAAAAAAATAAAAGAGAAAGAAATAAAAATAAACAAAGAGATCATGTGAGTCTTATGGAGAGTAATGAGCTCACATAGAAAAGTATGATGAATAAAAGTTGTTGAGGGTTGACAAACATAGTTTTGGTCATCGTTGCAATTAATAGGAAGTAATAAAGAAAGAGAGGTCTTCACATATAGATATACTATCTTGGACATGTTTTATGATTGTGAGCACTCATTAAAATATGGCATGCTAAAAGAGTTGACGTTGGACAAGGAAGACAACGTAATGGGTTATGTTTTCTTACATCTGAGATAAATTATATTGTCATGGATCATCCAACATGGTTGAGCTTGCCTTTCCCCCTTGTGCTAGCCAAATTCATCGCACCAAGTAGAGATACTACTTGTGCTTCCAAATACCCTTAAACCAGTTTTGCCATCAGAGTCCACCATACTTACCTATCGATTGAGTAAGATCCTCCAAGTAAGTTGTCATCGGTGCAAGCAATAAAAATTGCTCTCTAAATATGTATGACTTATAGTGTGGGAGAAAATAAGCTTTATACGATCGTGTGATATGGAAGAAACAAAAGCGACAGACGGCATAATAAAGGTCCATATCACAAGTGGCAATATAAAGTGACGTTCTTTCGCATTAAGATTTTGTGCATCCAACCATAAAAGCGCATGACAACCTCTGCTTCCCTCTACGAAGGGCCTATCTTTTACTTTTATCTCCTACCTTGCATAAGAGTCATTGTGATCTTCACCCTTCCTTTTTTACATTTTATCCTTTGGCAAGCACGGTATGTTGGAAAGATCCTGGTATATATGGCTAATTGGATGTGAGTTGTCATGAACTATTATTGTTGACATTACCCTTGAGGTAAAATGTTGGGAGGCAAAATTATAAGCCCATATCTTTCTCTGTGTCCGATTAAAACTCCATACCCATAAGTATTGCGTGAGTGTCAGCAATTGTGAAAGACTATATGATAGTTGAGTATGTGGACTTGCTGAAAAGCTCTTCTACATTGACTCTTCCCTATGTTATGATAAATTGCAATTGCTCCAATGACTGAGATCATAGTTTGTTAGTTTTCAATGAAGTTTACTATTCATACTTAAGATTGTGATTGAATTATTACTCTAGCATAAGAAATCATATGACAAGAATTATATAAGTTGTTGTTCTAACAATGATCATGATGCCCTCATGTCCGTATTTTATTTTTATCGACACCTCTATCTCTAAACATGAGGACATATTTTTCGATTTCGGCTTTTCGCTTGAGGACAAGCGAGGTCTAAGCTTGGGGGAGTTGATACGTGATACGTCTCCAACGTATCTATAATTTTTGATTTCTCCATGCTATATTATCTACTGTTTTGGGCGATATTGGGCTTTATTTTCCACTTTTATATTACTTTTGGGACTAACCTATTAACCCGAGGCCCAGCCCAGATTTGCTGTTTTATGCCTATTTCAGTGTTTTGAAGAAAAGGAATATCAGACGGAGTCGAAACAGAATGAAATCAACTGGAGAAGTTATTTTTGGAAGGAAACACACCTAATGGACTTGGACCCCACGTTAGAAGATACGGGAGCTGCCCACGAGGGTGGGCCCCCCCCCTAGGGGCGCCCCCTACCTCGTGGGGCCCCCGTGGCTACCCTGACGTGATTCTTCTGCCTATATAACTCCATATACCCTAAAACTTCCAGAACGCAACATAGATCGGGAGTTCCACCGCCAGAAGCCTCCATAGCCACCAAAAACCAATCGGGACCATGTTCCGGCACCCTGCCGGAGGGGGGAACCCACACCGATGCCCATCTTCATCATCCCGGTGCTGTCCATGACGAGGAGGGAGTAGTTCTCCCTCAAGGCTAAGGGTATGTACCAGTAGCTATGTGTTTGATCTCTCTCTCTCTCGTGTTCTTGATTTGGCACAATCTTGATGTATCGCGAGCTTTTCTATTATAGTTGGATCTTATGTTTCTCCTCCCCCTCTTCTCTCTTGTAATGAATTGAGTTTCCCCTTTGAAGTAATCTTATCGTATTGAGTCTTTAAAGACTTGAGAACACTTGATGTATGTCTTGCCGTGGATATTTGTGGTGACAATGGGATACCATGTGCCACTTGATGTATGTTAAGGTGATCAACTTGTGGGTTTCGTGACATTGGGAACCTATGCATAGGGGTTGGCACACGTTTTCGTCGTGATTCTCCGGTAGAAACTTTGGGGCACTCTTTGAGGTCATTTGTGTTGGTTGAATAGATGAATCTGAGATTGTGTGATGCATATCGTATAATCATACCCATGGATACTTGAGGTGACATTGGAGTATCTAGGTGACATTAGGGTTTTGGTCGATTTGTGTCTTAAGGTGTTATCCTAGTACGAACTCTAGGGCTGTTTGTGACACTTATAGGAATAGCCCAACGGATTGATTGGAAAGAATAACTTTGAGGTGGTTTCGTACCCTACCATAATCTCTTCGTTTGTTCTCCGCAATTAGTGACTTTGGAGTGACTCTTTGTTGCATGTTGAGGGATAGTTATGGGATCCAGTTATGTTAGTATTGTTGAGGGAACTTACACTAGCGAAAGTGTGAACCCTAGGCCTTATTTCAACACATTGCAATACAGTTTACGCTCACTTTTATCATTCGTTACCTTGCTGTTTTTATAATTCTAGATTACAAATACCTTTATCTACTATCCATATACCACTTGTTTCACCATCTCTTCGCCGAACTAGTGCACCTATACAATTTACCATTGTATTGGGTGTGTTGGGGACACAAGAGACTCTTTGTTATTTGGTTGCAGGGTTGCTTGAGAGAGACCATCTTCATCCTACGCCTCCTACGGATTGATAAACCTTAGGTCATCCACTTGAGGGAAATTTGCTACTGTCCTACAAACCTCTGCACATGGAGGCCCAACAACGTCTACAAGAAGAAGGTTGTGTAGTAGACATCAATACGTCCATTTTGCATCATGCTTTTATATCGATATTTATTGCATTATGGGCTGTTATTACACATTATGTCACAATACTTATGCCTATTCTCTCTTATTTTACAAGGTTTACATAAAGAGGGAGAATGCTGGCAGGTGGGATTCTTGGCTGGAAAAGGAGCAAATATTAGAGACCTATTCTGCACAGCTCCAAAAGTCCTGAAACTCCATGAAAGACGTTTTCCAAATATATAAAAAATACTGAGAGCAAGAACTTCACCAGGGGGCCACACCCTGCCCACGAGGGTGGGGGGCGCGCCCTACCCCCTGGGCGCGCCCCCCTACCTCATGGGCCCCCTGGTGGCCCTTCGGAGACCATCTTCTGCTATATGAAGTCTTTCGATGGGAAAAAATAACAAGCCATCTTCTCGGACAAAGCTCCGCCGCCACGAGGCGAAACCTTGGCGGAACAAATCTAGGGCTCTAGCGGAGCTGTTCTGGCAGGGAAACTTCCCTCCCGGAGGGGGAAATTGCTACGTCTTGAGCTTGCGTTGGTTTTCCCTGAAGAGGAAGGGATGATGCAGCAGAGTAGCGTAAGTATTTCCCTCAGTTTTTGAGAACCAAGGTATCAATCCAGTAGGAGCCCACGCTCAAGTCCCTCGTGCATGCACAAAGCGATAGCTACCCGCAACCAATGCGATTACGGGTTGTCAAGCCCTTCACGGTCACTTACGAGAGTGAGATCTGATAGATAGAATATTTTTGGTATTTGTGATATAAAGATGCAAAGTAAAAAGTAAAAGCAAAGTAATAGCAAAACAATATAAAAGTGATGGAGATTGATATGATGAGAATAGACCCGGGGCCATAGGTTTCACTAGTGGCTTCTCTCGAGAGCATAAGTTTTATACGGTGGGTGAACAAATTACTGTTGAGCAATTGACAGAATTGAGCATAGTTATGAGAATATCTAGGCATGATCATGTATATAGGCATCACGTCCGTGACAAGTAGACCGAAACGATTCTGCATCTACTACTATTACTCCACTCATCGACTCCTATCCAGCATGCATCTAGAGAGATAAATTCATGCAATATGAAATAAACCCCATCTTGTTATCCTCGATGGCAATGATACAATACGTGTCTTGCTGCCCCTTCTGTCACTGGGAAAGAACACCGCAAGATCGAACCCAAAGCTAAGCACTTCTCCCATGGCAAGAACTACCAATCTAGTTGGCCAAACCAAACAGATAATTCGAAGAGACTTGCAAAGATAACCAATCATGCATAAAAGAATTCAAAGAAGATTCAAATATTGTTCATAGATAGACTTGATCATAAACCCACAATTCATCGGTCTCAACAAACACACCGCAAAAGAGGAAGATTACATCAAATAGATCTCAACCAGAGAGGGGGAGAACACTGTATTGAGATCCAAAAAGAGAGAAGAAGCCATCTAGCTACTAACTATGGACCCCAAGGTCTGAGGTAAACTACTCACACTTCATTGGAGAGGCTAGGATGATGTAGAAGCCCTCCGTGATGACGGCCCTCTTCCGGCAGAGCTCCGGATCAGGCCCCAAGATGGGATCTCGTGGATACAGAAAGTTGCGGCAGTGGAATTAGGTTTTTGGCTCCTATTCTGATCGTTTGGGGGTACGTGTGTATATATAGGAGGAAGAAGTATGCCGGAGGAGCAACGAGGGGCCCACGAGGCAGGGGCGCGCCCTAGGGGGGCGCCCCCACCCTCATGACCACCTCGTTTGTTCCTTGGAGCAGGGTCCAAGTCTCCTGGATCACGTTCGGTGAGAAAATCACGTTCCCGAAGATTTTATTCCGTTTGGACTCCATCTGATATTCTGTTTCTTCGAAACACTGAAATAGGAAAAAAAACAGCAATTCTGGGCTGGGCCTCCGGTTAATAGGTTAGTCCCAAAAATAATATAAAAGTGGAAAATAAAGCCCAATATATAGTCCAAAACAGTAGATAATATAGCATGGAGGAATAAAAAATTATAGATACGTTGGAGACGTATCAGGCATCCCCAAGCTTAATTCCTGCTCGTCCTCGAGTAGGTAAATGATAAAAAGAGAATTTTTGATGCGGAGTGCTACTTGGCATAATTTCAATGCAAAATTTCTTAATTGTGGTATGGATATTCAGATTAGAAAGATTCAAGACAAAAGTTCATATTGACATAAAGAATAGTAACACTTCAAGCATACTAATAAAGTAATTATGTCTTCTCAAAATAACATGGCCAAAGAAAGTTATCCCTACAAAATGATATAGTCTGGCTATGCTCTATCTTCACCACACAAAGTATTTAAATCATGCACAACCCCGATGACAAGCCAAGCAATTGTTTCATACTCTAACTTTTTCAAAACTTTTTCAATCTTCACGCAATACATGAGTGTGAGCCATGGATATAGCACTATAGGTGGAATAGAATGGTGGTTGTGGAGAAGACAAAAAGGAGAAGATAGTCTCACATCAACTAGGCGTATCAACGGGCTATGGAGATGCCCATCAATAGATATCAATGTGAGTGAGTAGGGATTGCCATGCAACGGATGCACTAGAGCTATAAGTATATGAAAGCTCAAAAAGAAACTAAGTGGGTGTGCATCCAACTTGCTTGCTCATGAAGACCTAGGGCAATTTGAGGAAGCCCGTCATTGGAATATACAAGCCAAGTTCTATAATGAAAGATTCCCACTAGTATATGAAAGTGATAACATGAGAGACTCTCTACTATGAAGATCATGGTGCTACTTTGAAGCACAAGTGTGGTAAAAGGATAGTAACATTGTCCCTTCTCTCTTTTTCTCTCATTTTTTTATTTTTTTATTTGGGCCTTTTCTTCTTTTTTTTATGGCCTCTTTTCTTTCTCTCTTTTTTTGGGCTTCTTTGGCCTCTTTTATTTATTTTTCGCCCGGGGTCTCATCCTGATTTATGGGGGAATCATTGTCTCCATCATCCTTTCCTCACTTGGGACAATGCTCTAGAAAATGATGATCATCACACTTTTATTTTTCTTACAACTCAACAATTACAACTCGATACTTAGAACAAATATGACTCTATATGAATGCCTCCGGCGGTGTACCGGGATATGCAATGAATCAAGAGTGACATGTATGAAAGAATTATGAATGGTGGCTTCGCCACAAATACGATGTCAACTACATGATCATGCTAGCAATATGACAATGATGTAGCATGTCATAATAAACAGAACGGTGGAAAGTTGCATGGCAATATATCTCAGAATGGCTATGGGAATGCCATGATAGGTAGGTATGGTGGCTGTTTTGAGGAAGGTATATGGTGGGTGTATGATACCGGCGAAAGGTGCGCGGTATTAGAGAGGCTAGCAATGGTGGAAGGATGGGAAAAAGTGCATATAATCCATGGACTCAACATTAGTCATAAAGAACTCATATACTTATTGCAAAAATCTAGAAGTTATCAAAGCAAAGTATTACGTGCATGCTCCTAGGGGGATAGATTGGTAGGAAAAGACCATCGCTCGTCCCCGACCGCCACTCATAAGGAAGACAATAAATAAATAAATTATGCTCGGACTTCATCACATAACGGTTCACCATACGTGCATGCTACGGGAATCACAAACTTTAACACAAGTATTCTTTAAATTCACAACTACTAAACTATCATAACTCTAATATTATCACCTCCATATCTCAAAAAAATTATCATGCTTCAATCTTCCCTTAGTATTCAACGCACTCAAAAGAAAATTTCACATATCTTGAACACCAAGCATATTTATATTAAGCAAATTACCATGCTATTAAGACTCTCAAAATAATTTAAGTGAAGCATGAGAGATCAATAGTTTCTTTAAAACAAACCACCACCGTGCTTTAAAAGATCTAAGTGAAGCACATAGAGAAAAATTATAACGCTCAAAAGATATAAGTGAAGTACGTAGAGCAAAACTACATAGCTCAAAAGATATAAGTGAAGCACATAGAGTATTTATCAAATTTTAATTCATAGATGACTCTCTCAAAAGGTGTGTACAGCAAGGATGATTGTGGCATACTAACAAACAAAGACACAAATAATACAAGACGCTCCAAGCAAAACACATATCATGTTGGTGAATAAAAATATAGCTCCAAGTAAATTACCGGTGGAAGTGGACGAAAGAGGGGATGCCTTCCGGGGCATCCCCAAGCTTTGACTTTTTGGTGTCCTTGTATTATCTTGGGGGTGCCATGGGCATCCCAAAGCTTAGGTTCTTGCCACTCCTTGTTCCATAATCCATCAAAAGAACTCACCCAAAACTTGAAAACTTCACAACACAAAACTCAAAATAGAAAACTCATGAGCTCCGTTAGCGAAAGAAAACAAAAGACCACTTCAAGGTACTGTAATGAACTCATTCTTTATTTATATTGGTGTTAAAGCTACTGTATTCCAACTTATCTATGGATTATAAACTATTTTACTAGCCATAGATTCATCAAAATAAGCAAACAACACACGAAAAACAGAATCTGTCAAAAACAGAACAGTCTGTAGTAATCTGTAGCTAGCGCAATATCTGGAACCCCAAAAATTCTAAAATAAATTGCTGGACGTGAGGAATTTATCTATTAATCATATGCAAAAATAATTAACTAAATAGCACTCTTCAAATAAAAATTACAGCAGTTCTCGTGAGCGCTAAATTTCTGTTTTTTACAGCAAGTTCAACAAGACTTTCCCCATGTCTGCCCAACGGTTCTACTTGGCACAAACACTAATTAAACACAAAAAACACAACCAAAACAGAGGCTAAATAATTTATTTATTAATAAACAGGAGCAAAAAGCAAGGAATAAAAATAAAATTGGGTTGCCTCCCAACAAGCGTTATCGTTTAACGCCCCTAGCTAGGCATAAAAACGAGGATAGATCTAGGTATTGCCATCTTTGGAAGGCAATCCATAAGTGGCTCTCATGATGGTTTCATATGGCAATTTTATTTTCTTTCTTGGAAAGTGTTCCATGCCCTTTTTTAATGGAAATTGAAATCTAATATTCCCTTCCTTCATATCAATAATTGCACCAACCGTTCTAAGGAAAGGTCTACCAAGAATAATAGGGCAAGATGGATTGCAATCTATATCAAGAACAATGAAATCTATGGGCACATAATTCCTATTTGCAACAATAAGAACATCATTAATTATTACCATAGGTTTCTTAATAGTGGAATCCGCAAGATGCAAGTTTAGGGAGCAATCATCAAGATCGCGGAAATCTAGCAAGTCACACAAAGTTTTGGGGATAGTGGTGTCGGTGTACTAGAGTAGGGGTACCCTAGTATCCCGAACTTGTGCATGGGCAGTCACAGCATCCCGCGGCAAGGCTTGCCGGGTGACCGCCAAGGTCCTCCGTGGTTCCTTGGGAGCCATTCAAGAACAAAGTATCCAAGCCAAGGAGACAAGACCCCGGCAAGAGGAGCTTGCCGGGAAGGCCAACCAAGGCATCTCAAGGAACTTGCCGCGATGCACCACGCGTCCCGGCAAGGCCCGGTGAGTGACAAGCTACCGGACGCGACAAGACAACGACCGCGGCAAGGCGCTTGCCGCGGCAAGCCACCACTCTGTACCCGCGCTCCAGCACATCCACCAACGTGTCGCTCTGGGACCCTTCCAGGCGTACGTGGCAGGAGGCTATGCAGCCAGCGGTGCGCGGTGGCAAGTGGCGCTGACAAGATTGCCATCGTGGCGAGCGGTGGCATCCCTGACGGTCCCTTTTGCACTATTTGGGCGACGCAGACGGGCATTTAATGCCCTTGTCCCCTGCCGTCGGGGTTAGGTATGATACACTATAGCAGGTAGCTGTACCAACTGCAACACCTTTCCATTTTTACCCTTGTCTACGTTGCCACCTGTCGGTGACCCCTTAAGCATATAAAAGGAGGCCCATGCGCAATGTAGAGGGAGGGAGGAGAAGGAGAGAACACTCACGCTCGGTCTCGTTAGCTGCTGGTGTGTACTGTAGCACTCAGCGCTCCCGAGCAAGAACTCAATACAAACCACAAAGCAGGAGTAGGGTTTTACGCATCCGTGCGGCCCAAACCTGGGTAAACTGCTCGTGTGTTTCGCCTCGATCTGCTCTTCGTGCGGTCTCCGCCCCCCCCCCCCCCCCCCCCCCGCCGAACCGAAAGGGGCTCGGTCCGCCGGTCCCATAGGTGCCCGCGGATTAGTTCCCTGACATCTTTGGCGCGCCAGGTAGGGGGTGCGTCGAGGTTGTGTGAACCTGATCCGGCGTTCACACGAGCTAAATCTTCATCGTCTTCATCGACATGCCGCCGAAGAAGAAGGCTTCGGAGGCGGCTGCTCCGTCCGCGTCGAACCCACCATCGCCGGAGCAAACGGCTGGTGGGGTAGACGCCGGCAGGAGAACGGGCGTCGACGAGGGAGCTCACGGTGCTGCCAGGTCCAAGGACAAGGCTGCACTGCCCATCGGCGGCGCAGTCGGCTCCCACAACGACCGGGCGCACTCCAAGACCTCGGCGTCCGTACATGCACCGCGCCCATCCCAGGAGGCGCGGGACCGGTAGCGTCATGATACTCACGGTACCATATGTTTGCTGGACCAAGATCAAGCTGGTGGATCTCGGAGTGCTCAAGACCAGCATGCACGCCAACATGCTGGCACGAGCGGGGCACGGTCGCCTGGACGAGATACTGCTCCTTCTAACATAGTTAGAAGTCCGAGCATATCCCGCTCCTCACACCGTTCGCCGCCGCCACCCGCCACTTCAGCAGAAGCTTTGGCGCGAGCTCAACTGCTCCTAGACTACCCTCCAGCTGCAGACAAGATCGACGACTGGAGGGCCACCATTCAGAGTCCCATCAGCTTCGCCAACGGCGACACTCCACGGCAGTCGAGTACATCGCAGCCGCGGCAAGTCAGCCAGGCACGAGCCGGTGGCGACAAGACCGGTGGGGGTGCAACCACCGTGCACTCTCCGCCCCGAAGGCCAAGATCACCGACTCGCCGGATCCACCTCGAAAGCGACTCCACCGCGTCATCAGATCCACGAGCTCGTCGCGATCAGCGCCAAGTTCTTCATGAACGATAGCAAGAAGACGCTCGTACTCGCATCGAGCGCCGAAGAGAAGTGCGGCGTCAATCAGACCAGCGCGCTGGGCCCTCTGTCGACATGCATGCGCCAGGGGAACCAGGTGACTTGCCGTACGCGGTAGGTTGCCCTGCGTTTACTCGTGAGCTGCGGCAAGTCCAGTGGCCCAGCAAGAAGAATTTCAAGCCAGACGTGCCAGAGGAGTACGATGGCAAGTCGCATCTGTCGGAGTTCCTCAGCATCTACACCATCGCGGTGCAAGCTGCCGGGGGGCGGGACGACAAGATCCTTGCCAACTACTTCCCGCTGGTGCTCAAGCCCAATGTCAGGTCCTGGCTCATGCATTTGCCGGACAACTCCATATCCTCCTGGGCAGACCTATGCCATCAGTTTGTCGGCGCCTTTACAGGTGGCCACAAACCTCATGGCCAAGAGAGTGACCTTCACCTGCTCGCCCAGAAGGAAGGAGAGCCCCTGCGCAAGTACATTCAGAGATTCAGCCGTGTACAGCACAACATCCCAGATGTCCACCCTGCCGCGGTCATCAGCGCGTTCCATCAGAACGTGCCTAACCGCAGGATGCGGGAGGAGATGGCGATGTGCAAGATCAGAGACGTCAGTGAGCTGTATGCCCTGGCCGACAAGTGTGCACGTGCTGAGGAAGGGAGGAAACTCCCCGTCGAGGAAGCAAGCAAAGAGTGGCTGATGTACTTTGATGGTGCCTTCTCGCTGCAAGGCGCCGGCGCTGGCGTGCTGCTTGTCGCACCCATCGAAGAGCACCTCAAGTACGTAGTCCAGATGCAGTTTCCCAAGGAGCAAGCAACAAACAATACTGCAGAGTATGAAGGCTTGCTTGCTGGTCTCAGGATCGCGGCAGACCTTGGGATCAAGAAGCTCTTTGTCAGGGGTGACTCGCAGCTTGTCGTCCGCCAAGTGAACAAGAGTTATCAGAGTCCGTTGATGGAAGCCTACGTTGATGAAGTGAGAAAGCTAGAAGAGCACTTTGATGGCCTACAGATGGAGCATGTTCCAAGAGCTCAGAACGACATTGCCGATGGCCTATCAAAGTGCGCCGCACTTAAGTTACCTGTGGAACCAGGGATCTTTGTGCTCAAGCTGACTCAACCGTCCGTAACGCCATCAACTGGACAGAGCAAGAAGAGGAAGTTGATTTCTGGTGACTATTTTCCGGCAAAGCTTCCCGAAGCCGCCGCCAAGAAGGTCCCCAAGATCAACACCAAGAGTGCTGAGGAGCAGTCTGCTCCGGCAAGCCCTAGGGTTTGTTCCGTTGAAGCAGAGGCTCCCGGCAAGTTTTGCTCCGGCAAGCTTGTCGGGGAACATCAAGCTCCGGCTGAGCCACAGGCTCTCGCCATAGAAGCAGATGTTCCCGCAGCAGCAGATGTGCCTTTAGTCCTTGTTGTCGAGCCACAAGCTCCAGCATGGGCACAGCAGATTGTCCGTTTCCTTTAGATAGGAGAACTTCCCGAAGAGCAAGAAGAAGCGGAAAGAGTAGCCCGGCAGTCAAGTATGTACCAGTTTGTCGACAACACACTATACAGAAGAAGACTCAACGGTGTGAAATTGAAGTGTATTCACCGGGAAGATGGACAAAAGCTGTTGGCAGAGATACATGGAGGCATATGTGGTCACCACATTGGCGCAAGAGCACTTGCCGGCAAAGCATTCAGGCAAGGTTTCTTTTGGCCGACAGCCCTCCAGGATGCAACTGCACAAGTAACCAAGTGTGAAGCGTGCCAGTTCCATTCCAAGAAGATACACCAGCCAGCTCAAGCTCTCCAGACGATCCCTTTATCCTGGCCATTTTCGGTCTGGGGGCTCGACATCCTCGGCCCCTTTCCTCGAGCAGTCGGGGGCTTTGAGTACTTGTACGTTGCAATCGACAAGTTCACAAAGTGGCCAGAAGTGGAAGCAGTGAGGAAGGTGACATCACAGTCAGCAGTCAAGTTCTTCAGGTCGATTGTTTGCCGCTTCGGGATCCCTAACAGGATAATCACCAACAATGGTACGCAATTCACAAGCCGCACCTTCATGCAGTACGTCCAAGATCTTGGTGCCAAGGTCTGCTTCGCTTCTGTTGCTCACCCGAGAAGCAACGGTCAAGCGGAGAGGGCAAATGCTGAAGTGCTGCGTGGGCTCAAGACCAGTACTTTCGACAGGCTGCACAAGTGCGGAAGAAACTGGATTGAGGAGCTGCCGGTGGTTCTTTGGTCGATCAGGACGACGCCAAATCGAGCCACTGGCCAGACACCTTTCACTCTAGTCTATGGAGCAGAGGCAGTTCTCCCCACGGAACTCGTATACGGGTCACCTCGAGTGCTTGCTTATGATGAGCTTGAGCAAGAGCAGCTGCGACAAGATGACGCGCTGCTCCTTGAGGAAGACCGTCTTCAGGCTGCTGTACGAGCTGCTCGCTACTAGCAAGCTTTGCGCCGCTACCATAGCCGCAAAGTTAACGCCAGAAGTCTCGAGGAAGGCGACCTTGTTCTTCGGCATGTTCAGTCCGCCAAGAATTCCAACAAGTTAACGCCGAAGTGGGAAGGCCCTTACCGGGTGAAACGAGTCGCTAGGCCTGGCGCTGTCCGCCTTGAGACCGAAGATGGCATTCTAGTGAGCAACTCCTGGAACATTGAGCATCTTCGTAAGTTTTACCCGTAAGGCGCGGTTGCCGGAACCCGTTCCGGCAACCACCTTTTGTGCAAGTCTTGCCGCTGTTGCATGTAATCCTTTGTACAAAGCCGGGCGCAGACCCCGTGCATAAAGCTCATGTGCTCTGCACATCTTGTCAATTTCATGCTTCCTATTTTTTGCATGTGTTATCTAACACTTTGTGCAGCACCTACCCCCGGTAAGCAACAACGAGCCATAAGGCTCCATATCTTTATTTTCTCCTCTTTCTTTTTTCTCAAGGAAAGGAAGGTTCCCTCGCCCACAAGTTTGCCGGGGGGGAAAGGAGAAGATAATGGTATGGACCAGGCGTCGTTCAAGAAAGTTTCGCCTTTACCGAGAAGCAAACAATAGAAAAGCTAAGTTGCCAAAGTTTGAGCAATCAGATTTTTAAAATTTTTAAGTTATCTTCCTTGAACGACCGTGCTTTCTATGGAAAACCTGTGCGCGGAGGAACCAACTCGTAGCTAGTTGCGCCCTTACTTTGTTTCGAGTCCGCTCAACAACTTAAGTGTGATGCGACTAGTTGCGACAAGGTTTCTTGTCGGTAGCAGCACCGCCAGCAGGCTGCTGACGTCCCGCACTCAGCGCTCGCAGCTAAGGTGCCTGCGCCGGCAAGTTCCCTAAAAGCGTAGGGCAAAAACATACAAAGGAAGGAATCAAGTAAAGTAAATAACATTGCAATCATTACCCGGAATAGAGTTATATTACAAGGTAGCTTGTCGCGGCTCTAATAGATTGTTCTCATAACATGACCAGCAGCGACAAGAAAAGAAGAAAACGGGCGGCCTAGTCTACGCGATCGCCCTCAATCCTCTTGATCCCGCTCACCTTGTCCACAATGGGTGCGACAAGGGTCTTGAGCACCTCTAGATCAGCATCTAGCAGCAGGGTCTTGAGGACGTTGGTGAGGTTGAGGCCCGGGTTGCGGAAGGCCACCTTCGCCAACACCTTTTGAAGAGCTCCCGCGCAGATCTTGCGCGACTCGTCGGCCAGCTACTTTGGGACCCTCTCCCGGAGTCGCTGGAGGGCAGTCGCCACGCCTTTGAAGAACAAGGCGAAGAAAGGATATCCATTCGGAGCCATTTTCCAAGCGACGGCTGGAAGTACCTTCGTGCGCGGATGCGCTCGCGTCTCCGTAGACCAGAAGAGGTAGTAATACTCCCTCAGCTCCCTTGCGGCGAGCTTGGGGGGGGGGAAGATTGCCCGCTCCTTTCGCAGCGCTGCAAGCCGCTGCGCCTCGGTCGACTTCTCAACCTTCCCCTTGTCGGCTTTCAGAGCCATGGCGGAAGTGGTGGAGGAGGTCGACGGCATTGGTGGTGCTGGTGGCGATGGGGGGCAGGGCGCTGCTCTCTTTCAGCTTTGGGAAGACGGGGGAGCGGCGGAGGTTTCCAAGATTGCAGAACCAACCGGCGAATGGGCGAACTACCCCTGTTTCCCCTGCTTATAAAGAGGGAGGGGCGGACGTTCCGCCTTTCCGAATAAAGAAACCACCCACGATCTCTCACACGATGCCGCATTCAACACGTGCCGTTCGGGGAGGGTGCGGTGGATATGGGGAGAGATACGGCGTAACCCAGGCCGCGCGTGCCCGTGCCCTGTTTTGGGCCTGGCCCAACAGCGCTCGGCACCGTGTATGGCCCAGGCCCAGGGGCTCCTGTCGGTGTACTAGAGTAGGGGTACCCTAGTATCCCGAACTTGTGCACGGACAGTCGCAGAATCCCACGGCAAGGCTTGCCGGGTGACCGCCAAGGTCCTCCGTGGTTCCTTTGGAGCCATTCAAGAACAAAGTATCCAAGCCAAGGAGACAAGACCCCGGCAAGAGGAGCTTGCCGGGAAGGCCAACCAAGGCATCTCAAGGAACTTGCCGCGACGCACCACGCGTCCCGGCAAGGCCCGGTGAGCGACAAGCTCCCGGACGCGACAAGACAATGACCGCGGCAAGGTGCTTGCCGCGGCAAGCCACCACTCTGTACCCGCGCTCCAGCACATCCACCAACGTGTCGCTCTGGGACCCTTCCATGCGTATGTGGCGGGAGGCTGTGCAGCCAGCGGTGCGCGGTGGCAAGCGGCGCTGACAAGATTGCCATCATGGTGAGCGGTGGCGTCCCTGACGGTCCCTTTTGCACTATTTGGGCGATGCAGACGGGCATTTAATGCCCTTGTCCCCTGCCGTCAGGGTTAGGTATGATACACTGTAGCAGGTAGCTGTACCAACCGCAACACCTTTCCATTTTTACCCTTGTCTACGTTGCCACCTGTCGGTGACCCCTTGAGCATATAAAAGGAGGCCCATGCGCAACGTAGAGGGAGGGAGGAGAAGGAGAGAACACTCATGCTCGGTCACGTTAGCTGCTGGTGTGTACTGTACCACTCAGCGCTCCCGAGCAAGAACTCAATACAAACCACAAAGCAGGAGTAGGGTTTTACGCATCCGTGCGGCCCGAACCTGGGTAAACTGCTCGTGTGTTTTGCCTCAATCTGCTCTTCGTGCGGTCTCCGCCCCCCCCCCCCCCCCCCCCCCCGCCGAACCGAAAGGGGCTCGGTCCGCCGGTCCCATAGGTGCTCGTGGATTAGTTCCCGACAAGTGGATACACTACCACCCAAATCACACAAAGCATAAAACTCATGATTTTTAATTTTAATTTTGATAGTTGGTTCCCACTCATCATAGAGTTTTCTGGGGATAGAGACTTTCAACTCAAGTTTTTCTTCATAAGATTGCATCAAGGCATCAACAATATGTTCAGTGAAGGCTTTCTTTTGACTATAAGCATGCGGAGAATTTAGCACGGATTGCAACAAAGAAATACAATCAATCAAAGAGCAACTTTCATAATTAAATTCCTTGAAATCCAATATAGTGGGTTTAGCAACATCTAAATTTTTATTTCTTTCAATCCCACTTTCGTCAATTTCATCATAAAGATCTAAATACTCCGAATTTTTGGAACACCTTCTAGGTAAAGGAAGATCATATTCAGTTTCATCGAGATTCATATTGCAAAACAAAGATTTGATAGGGGACACATCAATAACTTTTAGATCTTCATCTTGATTTTCATAGGTATTCGGTTTTGCGGCCATCTTATTGACTAAGGTAGCTTGCATGTTCGAAATTTCAGCAGTCATCTTTTCAAGACGAGCAATTTGGGATCTGATACCGTCAAATTCTTTAGACATATCATCGAGCTCTTTGTTCATATAACTCATAAAACCCTTTTGTTCCTTAAACTCGTTTCTAAAGAAATTATTATGCTCAAATTGCAAAACCATAAACTTCCTAACGTTGTTTTCGATCTCCTCTAACCTTTTAAAGTGAAGATCACCAAAATTTGGTAGAGCCATCGCGACAAACAAGCAATCTAACACACGAGCAAACAAAAGCAAATGGGCAAAAAGAGGCAAATAGAGAGGGAGGATAGGGAGAGAGAGGGCGAATAAAACGGCAAGGGTGAATTGGGGGGAGAGGAAAACGAGAGGCAAATGGCAAATAATGTAATGCGGGGGATAGGGATTGTGATGGGTACTTGGTATGTTGACTTTTTGCATAGACTCCCCGGCAACGGTGCCAGAAATCCTTCTTGCTACGTCTTAAGCTTGCGTTGGTTTTCCCCGAAGAGGAAGGGATGATGCAGCAGAGTAGCGTAAGTATTTCCCTTAGTTTTTGAGAACCAAGGTATCAATCCAGTAGGACCCCACGCTCAAGTCCCTCGTACCTGCACAAAGCGATAGCTACCCGCAACCAACGCGAGTAGGGGTTGTCAAGCCCTTCACGGTCACTTACGAGAGTGAGATCTGATAGATAGAATATTTTTGGTATTTTTGATATAAAGATGCAAAGTAAAAAGTAAAAGCAAAGTAATAGCAAAACAATATAAAAGTGATGGAGATTGATATGATGAGAATAGACCCGGGGGCCATAGGTTTCACTAGTGGCTTCTCTCGAGAGCATAAGTTTTCTACAGTGGGTGAACAAATTACTATTGAGCAATTGACAGAATTGAGCATAGTTATGAGAATATCTAGGCATGATCATGTATATAGGCATCACGTCCGTGACAAGTAGACCGAAACGATTCTGCATCTACTACTATTACTCCCCTCATCGACCACTATCCAGCATGCATCTAGAGTATTAAGTTAAAAATAGAGTAACACTTTAAGCAAGATGACATGATGTAGAGAGATAAATTCATGCAATATGAAATAAACCCCATCTTGTTATCCTCGATGGCAACGATACAATACGTGCCTTGCTGCCCCTTCTGTCACTGGGAAAGAACACTGCAAGATCGAACCCAAAGCTAAGCACTTCTCCCATGGCAAGAACTACCAATCTAGTTGGCCAAACCAAACGGATAATTCAAAGAGACTTGCAAAGATAACCAATCATACATAAAAGAATTCAGAGAAGATTCAAATATTGTTCATAGATAGACTTGATCATAAACCCACAATTCACCGGTCTCAGCAAACACACCGCAAAAGAGGAAGATTACATCAAATAGATCTCCAAAAGAGAGGGGGAGAACATTGTATTGAGATCCAAAAAGAGAGAAGAAGCCATCTAGCTACTAACTATGGACCCGAAGGTCTGAGGTAAACTACTCACACTTCATCGGAGAGGCTAGGATGATGTAGAAGCCCTCCGTGATGACGGCCCTCTTCCGCGGAGCTCCGGAACAGGCCCCAAGATGGGATCTCGTGGATACAGAAAGTTGTTGTGGTGGAATTAGGTTTTTGGCTCCTGTTCTGATCGTTTGGGGTACGTGTGTATATATAGGAGCAAGAAGTACGCCGGAGGAGCAATGAGGGGTCCACGAGGCAGGGGCGCACCCTAGGGGGGCGCCCCCCACCCCCGTGACCGCCTCTTTTGTTCCTTGGAGCAGGGTCCAAGTCTCCTGGATCACGTTTGGTGAGAAAATCACGTTCCCGAAGATTTTATTCCGTTCGGACTCCATTTGATATTCTGTTTCTTCGAAACACTAAAATAGGCAAAAAATAGCAATTCTGGGCTGGGCCTTCGGTTAATAGGTTAGTCCCAAAAATAATATAAAAGTGGAAAATAAAGCCCAATATATAGTCCAAAACAGTAGATAATATAGCATGGAGCAATCAAAAATTATAGATACGTTGGAGACGTATCAGAAATCATCGCCATCATCATCACCAACGCTCCTCTCATCGGGAGAGGGCAATCTCCATCAACATCTTCATCAACACCATCTCCTCTCAAAACCCTAGTTCATCTCTTGTATCTAATTCTTGTCTCCAAGTCCGGGATTGGTGCTAGTAGGTTGCTAGTAGTGTTAATTACTCCTTGTAGTTGATGCTAGTTGGTTTAATTGGTGGAAGATCATATGTTCAGATCCTATATGCACATAATACCCCCCTGATTATGAACATGTTTATGCTTTGTGAGTAGTTACGTTTGTTCCTGAGGACATGGGAGAATTCTTGCTATTAGTAGTCATGTGAATTTGGTATTTGTTCGAGATTTTGATGAGATGTATGTTGTCTCTCCTCTAGTGGTGTTATGTGAACGTAGACTACATGATACTTCACCATTATTTGGGCCTAGAGGAAGGCATTGGGAAGTAATAAGTAGATGATGGGTTGCTAGAGTGACAGAAGCTTAAACCCTAGTTTATGCGTTGCTTCGTAAGGGGCTGATTTGGATCCATATGTTTCATGCTATGGTTAGGTTTACCTTAATACTTTTGTTGTAGTTGCGGATGCTTCCAATAGAGGTTAATCAGAAGTGGGATGCTTGTCCAAGTAAGGGCAGTACCCAAGCACCGGTCCACCCACATACCAAATTATCAAAGTACCAAACACGAATCATATGAGCGTGATGAAAACTAGCTTGACGATATTCCCATGTGTCCTCGGGAGCGCTTTTCTCTATATAAGAGTTTGTCCAGGCTTGTCCTTTGCTATAAAAAGGATTGGGCCACCTTGCTGCACTTTATTTACCTTTGTTACTTGTTGCTCGTTACAAATCATCCTATCACAAAACTATCTGTTACCACTTATTTCAGTACTTGCAGAGAATACCTTACTGGAAACCGCTTATCATTTCCTTCTGCTCCTCGTTGGGTTCGACACTCTTACTTATCGAAAGGACTACGATAGATCCCCTATACTTGTGGGTCATCACTCCTCCCGAAGGGCTGTCCGCGACACCGTCCGAGGGACAGTCCGACCGCCTCCCGGAGGGCTGTCCGTGGGGCGGATGAGGGTATACATCCTCGCGGTTGGGAGGTTGTAAATCCTAGCTGCGGGGATCTGCACTGCCGTTCGTCATAGACTCTACTTCCGCTGCGCTACGAGTCGGTAACAAAAAAGATCAAACCATGTATGCAGTCTCCATAGTGGTCCTGGGCTGGTGCGTAGGTCGGAATTTTTTTGTTTTCTACTGTGTTACCCAACAGTGGCATCAAGAGTCGTGCTATGCGTAGATGTAGGTTGCGATCTAGAATACATAGAGATGTATGGGTGTTGCATAATATAATTTGTAGTAGATGAGTTCTATTACTGAAAATTATTTGTGCGGGTAGCAGATGAAATCTGTTACCCGATGTTCTTGTTTCGTCCCTGGAATTTGCATATATCTGATCTTGATAACTGCATGGTGGATTTTCAATGTTCTAGCAATCCGCGATCCTAATTGATCAACGAAGTGCTAATAGTTTGTCGAAATCCACCATAGTTAGAAAGAAAGATGAAATTTCGCAGACAAAAGGCCAATGCAGATATGATCTGCATGGGGGTCATGCGTATGACGAAGTTCAGTATGGGGCTCGATATTTTCTTATCTCGTGTTTCATACACCCCGCAAAGTTAATCTAGCGACTTGAATTATCATACTTGATGATGGACGTTGGTAGCTTCGGTTTGTTTCGAAACCTTAGAAGCCACGAAAAACAAGTTTTTGCATGAACCGATTAGAGGCGTCTAACTTGGTTTTGGAGGAGGGTTTGCATGTGCATGTGATGTGGTATAGCAGTGCTCATAATAATTTGATTATGTATGAGATGATTATATAATGTAATTAACATGACCTGCGTGTCATGATTCGGCATGATGGCCGGAGCCATATGATTGCACTTTAATGACCTGCATGTCAACCTTAAGTAATGCATTAATTTTATACACTATGGAGATAGCAATATTATCTGGTGCATCGGCAAGGTGGTGGCAATCTTCGCGAAGGTGAACACCGACGCGAATGCCAAAGACGAAGAAATGAAAGACTTCTCCTTCAGAAGGGGCTATACCATATCATGCTATTATGAATTGCATGAGATGTTTATCCCTCTTATTGCACCCTTCTTGATTGCGCGGTAGTCGCTTTTTATTAGGGTGATCTCTCACTTCAAAATATCAAAGTAGTTAGTGTTCACCCAAGTGTAGCACCGTCCGAAATTCGTATCTTTTTGGGGTGCGCCATGTACACATGAGCACGAACGAATTGAGAGGAATGAGGTGGGTGAGGTTAGACCTCGCAGCAAGATCACTTGGTTGTCTTTGACGTTCAGGCAGGATCGTCCTGAGCTCGGAACACACCCATCGAAAGATGAACAAGAACAACATAGAGATGTGATCAGCAAGTTGGCCTACCGATTGAAATTCGCATCATCAGTGATGAACCCGTCAATGGCGTCGAATTGAAATGCGGATCTTGAATCACTCACAATCAATTTTGAGAGATATTGAATTGAGTGGGAGCGCACTATAGAATTAACTTGTTTAATTCTCAGTGCAATTAATTATGAACATTGTCTAAGTGTTTCTTGCAAAATAGTTGTAGAATAATGGCTCGCGTTTCCACCTTCCCCATTAAAATTGAATAGCTGTTAAATATCTGGTTAAAACTTTATGATTGGTAACGTAATGTGAGGATTGCCCTCAAAAGTGTCGAGAAGGACTTTGTCCTATCGCATGCTTTCTGTATACTCCCGCTAAATGCAATGGATGATGAGACTCTCGTCCTTCGATCCAAAAGCTAGAATTCTGTTGCGGTCAAGTGCAATATGTTGCTTCCATGAAACTCGAACTTCAATAGTTTGGGATAGTTATGTGATATTCATGGAACTGAAAATTAATTTTCAGATACAAACAATGGCTGAAAGATATGAAATATCCAAAGCAATGTTTGTCTGCAAATTATTAGTAAAGTGTTTACTATGCATTAGACTGAGAAGAGAGGGATCCAGAAGAATGCCTGTCATATGAGGAAAGGTGAATAAAACAACAACTTAAAGAGAAAGGAAGTGTCCAAAGGGTGTTAGTATGACTTACACGCCTAGGAAGTCCAGGGCTAACACCACTCTTAAGTTGGGTGCTTCTTTTGCGAGTAGGAAATACTAAAAGTTAAACTGTTAGAAGTATAAAGGCAGAAAGAAAGATGACTGGAATATCCAGCTCATGTATGAATGTGATACAAGTTTTTGATGTATAGAAGGCTGGTGAAAGATATAGTTCTTGGAGTTATGTTTAAACATGTTAATCACTAATTCTTGGGTATTGTGAGTTAATCCCAAGGATACCCGCTCAATTGCATTTTGTGGCAACTCGATGTAAGCACTACTATGGCCCGAAAGACTGGCTAGGAATGAGGTTTAGATACACACATGGAACATAGTAAATGTTACTATATCTTCCATCGGTGTATTACCATATGTATTTATTTTCATAAAACATTTTAGAGTTTTACACACTCTAGCCCATTGCATAAAGTATCTTGCAAGAAGGTTGTTCATAAGAGAACTTTTGATGTTCAGTATTATGAATAAACATAAGGGCCATACTTTCATTATGAATGAGATGTATGTTATGAATAATGATATTAATATATTACCTCTGTGTTTACTTTCATAATTCATTTTAGAGTTTCTTACACTCTAGCCCATTGCACAATCTTTATTGCGAAAGGGTTGTTCATAAAAGAACAATTGTTGTTCGGTATTATGAATAACATGAAGGGCCATGCTTCCATCCAAGATGGGATGTATGTTATGAATATTGATGGTAAAATGATACATCCATAACACTGACGCTAAATGTCGCAAGACTATGAGAATACCACACATGTGTGGCACTACTTTGGTCACATTGGAGAAACCCGCATGGAAAAATTCCATTATGATGGATTTTGAAGTCGTTTGATTTTGAATCATTTGACACTTGCAACTTTCCTCCGAAAAGTGAAGTGACTGAAATACCATTCACAGGCCATAAGGAACGAGCAACAAACTTATTGGCGATCATACATTTTGATGTGTGTAGTTCAATAAATGTTGTTGCAAGTAGTGGATTTATATATCTTCAGAAATGACTCAAGTAGATATATGGATATTCGCTTGATGAGACGTAAGTCTGGATCTTTTGAAATCATTCAAAAGGTTTTCAAAAAATGAAGTAGAAGTTATTGTAACAAGGAAATTATGTTTCTACAATTTGATTGCAGAAAGGAATATCTGAGTTACAAGTTTAGCAAATGTTTGATGAGTTGTGAAAAGAGTTTCATAACTTACACCTCCCGGAACACCACTGTAGCGACCCAACCCGAATGGATCAAGTCTTTGTGCTTAAGTGTCATCCCTGGATCGGTATGCTGACACACACAGTACTCGAAGGATTTATAACAGAGGTAAATCACATGTATAAGTAACGTAAATACTATTACCTCAATCCATATAGCGGAAGCAACAAGGTTGTGGATTCCCATAAACACCAACGGCAAAGTTGAGTGTAGAAGTCGTAACCCTAACGTATCACTTACTCGTCGTAAGAAACCTGCAACATGAGACGTTGCAGCCCGAAACGGGTCAGTACATTGAATGTACTGGCAAATTCACACCATAGAGAATGATGAATAAACAATGGCTATCACTACATGCATATATGGCTGGTGGAAAAGCTCTATGGTTACAGTTTTTGCGAAAAGCCAATTTTTCCGTACTGCAAAGGAATAAATTTATTTAACTATCATGGTGGTTGTTAAACATTGAGAATGCTTGACAGCATTCTCAATCCCAATTAAGTGACATCATTAAAACCCAACCATATTCATTTAAAGTAACGTGATGAGATCAACAGGATAATCCAAGAACTAGATACTCAAGATGTCCATAACCAGGGACACGACTAATCATGATTAGTTTGTACACTCTGCAGAGGTTTGTGCACTTTTCCCCACAAGACTCGATCGCCTCCGTTGGATTTCTCGCACTACATGGTGTTTGAGAAATGGATGACCGAGACATAGTCTTTTAGAAGCGCTAGCACCTTATGTTGGATAGACCGGTACACCTACTTTCCCCTACATCTGCTAGTCTACCCTGTAAGAGTTCGCACGACTTAATCAACTATGCCAGAGCCCATAGTGGCTTGTGGCTGCACACGGAAGTTTCTAGTATGAATAATCTTATGATACCTTTGGGCCTGGGTGGCGGTCCAAAAGAAAAACAGGCAAGTCCTGGAATACCCAGGTGCCTAGACAGGCAAGTCCTGAAATACCCAGGTGCCTCAATCCACCCAGATGTGTGTTTAGGTTGCCACCTTAGATAAACCATTAATTAACAATCTCACATCCATCATGGATATCACTCACCCAATCCACGTCTACTAGCATAGCATGGCATAATAAGCAAACGTAGAAATAACTCCCAAAGGTTTGATAATAAACAGGTAATAGGTACTACCTCATCTACTTCCCATCCCACAATTTAATTAGATCCTAATCATGCAATGTGTGAGGATTGATCTAATGCAAGAAAAACTGGGTTGTAGAAAAGGTATGATCAAAGTGTGAATTTGCCTGCAATGTTGATGAAGATGATTCGCACTCAAAATTCTTGATAGCTCTACTCGTCACACTCCGGTCAATCTATCGTAAGCAAGCAATAGTAACCACACATAAGCAATCACTCAAAAGATCAAAAAGATCGAAGAAAACGATTCGGAAAACATCAAAACCAAGCAAATAACTCTTGCAACATAAAACAATTTCTAACAGTACCAAAATTATATGAATTTGGCCTTATCAGAAAATTTAGATCGAGAGCTTCGATTTGCAAAAAGAATCAATGCAAACGGAGTTACGGATAAAAAGATATGATCAAAAAAAGTTTGAATTCAAATCTTATCTAATTCAAATTTTAAAATTTTCAAAAACATGTTTGAGTTGGATTACTGGATAGAGGAGATCATAACGAAGAAGTGGGCGTTGGTTTCATTGGATTTGGGCAAACGAGTAAAAAGTTATGGCTATTTGAAAAATCAGGGCCAAGCTGTTTTACGGAAGAAAAAATAGCTACGGTTAAGGTCTAACGTATAAATACGTAGACTAATTAATAATCTAATTATTTTATCATATTAGTCTAAAATTAATAAACTACGGAGGTATAAGAAGAAAAAAAAACAAAGAAAGATACCTTTATAAGGCAGAGAAAAGACGACTTTGGAGAGAAGAGATAATTTCCAGAAGTCGTGCCGGAGAGGAGAAATATATTTTTCTTAAGTGAATCTAGTTAAACCAAAATATTGATTTAACCCGAATCGGATGATTTTTTGAGGCTCTATGGGTCTATATTTATTGGTGGAAAAGAGGCTTAGGGGTCAAAGGCTAGGCAATGTGGGACTAAATGTAGACGAAAATATACGAAACGGAGAAGAAAAAGAGGCGATGGGCCTAAAGGCCTTCGGCCGCGCGCACGCTGCAGGTTTTTTTTTTGCCTTCGGCCAGTCGTGCGGTGCAGTTTTTTTTACAGAATGCGATAAAGTGAAAAACGAAAATAAAATAAAACTTTATATAGGCATATTATATATCAAAATTTTCAGAAAAAGATTTTCTACAACATGAACATTTTTCTAGCATTAAATAAAATACACACAAATTCTAATAATTCAAAGAGTGCCACTGGTCTACTAAAATCCAACAAAAATCATTTTAAAAATACCAAAATTAATTCAAATTTATTTCTCTCCAATTTTCTGATGTAGGGAATCATGTTACCCTATTTTCCATATATTTTATTTTTGGAGAAAAATAATTTGAATAAAACTCAAATAACTCCAAATTGAAAATAAATTCAAAAGAATTTTGAATTTAATTCTTTGAAACTCCCAACTCATATTTCATATAATTTGAAGAAGTCATTTTATCTTCTCTCATGAAAATCATTGAGCTGCATGAAGTTTATGAATTGAAATATTTCCAAATGAAATTCAATTATTTTCAAATACCCGTTCATTTAATTTAAATGGAAGAAGTCATATCATCTTCTCTCAAGGGTTTTGTATTTGAAAATAATTTGAATTCACGAAGCTCAGAAAGCAAATATGGAAGTTTGGGAAAGTCCTTTTATTCCCTCTCATTTAACTTTCAAAAAGTTTCGAATTTCACTCAATCAATGACACAACAATCAAACAATCAATCAATCTATCTATTTATTATAACATTCCAAAATTTAGAATTTTGGGATGTTACAACCACTATGAGTGGAATGTCTGTTAAGATGTAATCAAACCGTTTATGACATGGTAAGATCAAAGATGACATAAATAAATTTGCCATTATCACTTTTGAAGAGTAATGCTTTAGAGACTGTGGCTTTTACACTGAAAAGAGCTCCACCAGGTATGTTGAAATGATGGCATGGTATGGTACGCCCAACCATGTTATATCTTTTCTTAACATTTGGAATATGGGGCTTGTGTAAAAGGTTACAAACCTATTCCAAATCAGAAAAGTGGTACTTTGTAAGTTATCCCAAGTCATTGGGTATTCCCCCACCACTATACTGAGGCAAAGAATTTTTGCCACAAAACGATATGCTTTTAAAGAGAATAGTTCTTGCAAAAGGGTAAGTGGGAGGACAGTGCAACTCGACGAGATAACAAGTATCTTCGTCATCAGGTCAAAGGAAAGGAACCTTGGAAGTAATTCCAGAGTTTCCTACTATGACTGATACGGAAACCTCTACGTTAGATGTATGGACTTTGGTCGAACTTGTAGCTGAACAACATAGGCAAAGCACGTGCAAACCTCTCAGGTACACAAATGAGATATTGTTGTTAGACAACAGTATACCTATGATACACAAGGAAGCGTTGATGGGCCCTGACTCCAGAATTGGCTGAATGCCAATATAATCTGAGATAGTTTCCATAAATGATTCAAGATTTAAATCTTGATAAACCCTCCAAAAGACTTGGAGTCTAACGGATTGTAATGGGACTATAAACTGATATGGATAAAAATGTTTTATCCATTAAGCTCGACTTGTTGCAATAACAAGTTCAAGGAGTTGACTACAATGAGATTGCCTCACTGTAGCAATGCTTAAAGTCGGTTCGGGTTAAACTAGCAATTAATACATATTTCAAAACGTGAGATATGAAACATGGATGACAAAAGAATTTCCATGAAATGGAATTACAACCTAGGACTTGTATGTGATACATTCCAAAGTATTTTGTCGGTCCAAAGGATGCTACTAAGTATGCTAGCTTCGGAGTTCCAGCAATGGACAGAAGAGAGCAAAATGGAGTTGGAATCTTCGTTTTTGATGGAATGGTCAAAGGGATTTGACTTCATCAATGGGTAACGAAGATGCTTGTGGTTTCAAGAAAGTAAGTGGGAGCATAATAATATTTCTGAAAACCTTGTGTGCTTGACACATTGTTAATTGGAAATAAATTTCTTGACACGAATTAGGACTTCATTTGAAAATAGTTTTTCAATGAAGTGCTTGGGCTAAATAGCCTTGATATTAGGCATAATGATCTATGGAGATAGATTTACCTAATAGGGCCAAGCAAAAATACATATTGACAAGATGCTAAAACCGTTTAGCACTAAGAACGACAAGGAGTGATTCTTGCCGAAGTCACATGGAAAGAGTTTTTGCAAGAATCAGTGTCCCAAAAGACTGATGAGCAAAATACATGATGGAGATTCCACACACTCATGTGTTTGGATTAATCATGTATTCCATGGTATGTAAAACAACCAGATATGTCTAATACTCCCAAGCTGTTGCGAGTATAGATACCAAAGTGATCAAAAGTACTGATCATGGGACAACAGTGAGAAAGGATCATTGAGTACTAAAGTAGCACTGATGACATGTTTTCTCGCAAGTGGAGATCATGAAGAGTTCGTTGTAAAAGGTTACATTGATACAATCTTCATCATTTCTCCATGTGACTTTTGATTTAAATTGAGGGTTTTGTGTAACACACAATATGGTGGTGCAGTTAGTTGGAAATTGTTCGAAACAAGTTACTGTGGCGAATTCTATAACAGAGGTGAAGTATGTTGCCGCTTTAGAAGCGACAAAGACAAAGATGTTGAATCATATAGTTCATTCATGAACTTGGTATGGTTCCAAGAAGGCTTTGGTCAATGGGACAGTATTGCAGATAGTTGCTCCATAACTCAGTCTGAGAATCATGTTTCAACCAATGATTCACATATATACAAAGCCAAGTCCGCACAAAATATGAATTTTGTGAAAGCGTGAAAACACGAGGATATGCAGAGATACACACGAAGCTGAAGTTGTCAGATCCGATGGACATCAGGCTATACCACATGAGAAGCATTTTTTACACCAGTATGCCATATGTGTAAAGTGCATTAGCATTAACTAGATTATTAGCTCTAGTGCAAGTGGGAGTCTGTAGGAGATATGCCCTAGAGGCAATAATAAATGATATTATTTATCTCCAAGTTCATAATTATGTTTATGTTCCATGCTATAACTGCTATGGTTCTCGAGTCTGCAATAACACGAGGCTCGGAGGAAGACTCACATGCATGTGTGGAATAATAAACGGTAATAAGTATTCTTAGTATGGCCTCTAAGACTATCTCAAGTGTTGCATGATGGTTCTGTTTTCCTGATCATGGGCATGTCTATGCCAGCAACTTTGAGGGCACAATGTTAAGAGAACATTTGTGTTGAATCGACCTGGATTGATGTTATGCTATGAGATTCATTCGTCACAAGTTAATGGTACATAACACAGAGATGGTTAACGTTTGCATGATTCCTTAGACCATGAGAGTATCGAGTTTCTTCATGCTTGCTTCATGAACTTTGGGGTTTGTTAAACGTCATCCGTAAATGGGTGGCTATTACGGCGGCTTACGGGTTCATGGAAAAGTATGTCAAGTAACTTGATAGCTCAAGATTGGGATTTGCTCCTCCGACGATGGAGAGATATCTCTGGGCCCTCTCGGTGTTACGGTATCCATCATCGTCTGGCCAGACACTTTGTGATTTGATCACGGGGATGCCGGAACACGGGAACGATAAAAGAGAACAATACTGGTAACGAGGTAACTGGCATAGTGGACAAGTTGTTTATCCATGGGGATGCCAACATGTCTCACCTCGGGTATTTGTAACATATCACGAAGCAACATGAATAGCACACGACAACTGGAGGTTCGCTCGAATATTCATTCATGTGGGTATAGGGGTCAATATGGGTGTCCACGACTCCGATGTTGACCATTGATCGGAAAGTGTCCCAGTCATGTCTATGCTTCACTGAACCTATAGGGTCACACACTTAAGGGTCATCTATCTACTGAATACTAGACAGGGAGTTTGAGAGAAAATCACCGAAAAAGTTTCGGACACCGAAATGTTTCGGACAGCGGAAAAGTTCCACAGAGAGAGGTCATCGGATGAGTTCCGGTGAAACCAAAAGGTTGTTTCGGGATATACTATTAAGTCAAATTGGTTTCGGCACATGCCTGATAATTCTTGGAGGGTGCCAGAGTCATTCTGGAAACTTTCTGGAATTGTTCCGGAGCTGTCGGTACCGGTTTGGTTGCTTTTCACAAATGAAATTCACTAATCTGAAATTGTTTCGGAATGAATCCAAAATCATTTTAGTGGGTACTGGAATTATTCTAAGACCCACAGAAATATTTTTGGATTTAATGGACGTGAAAAAATTGTCTTCATGAATAGTGAAAACGCATTCTTGTTTGCTTTTCGCACATGAAATTCACTAAACTGAAATTGGTTTGGAATGCAGTGAAAATTATTTTAGTGGGTACTGGAAATGTTCTGAGCCCACATAAATATTTTCAGTTCGAATGGACGCTGAAAAATGTCATCGTGAATAGTGAAAGTGCTTTTTGCTTGGCTTCTTGGAGAAGCCACCTTGTGGGCCTTTTGGTATTATCCCCTTTGGCTTCTTGGAGAAGCCACCCTTGGGCTTGGCCTATAAATAGGGGTGGAGGGGGCTGCCTAAAGACACAATCTTTCTCTCATACAAATGCCATGCATGATCTGGCTCTCTCTCCCCCTCCCAGCGAAATAGTTTTGTAGAGCCGAAAGGCTGTGTGGGTTCCGGCAGGAACTAGTTCTGGACGGTGAAGCCCTGCCGGATAGATGACACCGTATGTGTGCAACCCCGTAGAGAGGTCGTAGTTTCGATCCTTTTGCCCGAGGGGATGTTTTGAGAGTGCCTCCCGAAGGGCTGTCCAAGTGACGGTCCGAGTTCTGTGACTCCTCCCGAAGGGCTGTCCGCGACACCGTCCGAGGAACTGTGTGACCACCTCCCGGAGGGCTGTCCGTGGGGTGGATGAGGGTATACATCCTCGCGGTTGGGAGGTTGTAAATCCTAGCTGCGGGGATCTGCACCACCATTCGTCATCGACTCTACTTTCGCTGTGCTGGGCTGGTGCGTAGGTCAGAATTTTTTGTTTTCTGTTGCGTTACCCTACAGCTCCCACTCACTTTCTTGTAAATATAGGCTTCACCACAAGTCTGTATAAAACCATATGTTTTGGTCACTTTATCAAAGCATATATTCCAACTCCGAGATGCTTGCACCAGTCCATAGATGGATCGCTGGAGCTTGCTCACTTTGTTAGCACCTTTAGGATCGACAAAACCTTCTGGTTGCATCATATACAACTCTTCTTTAAGAAATCCATTAAGGAATGCAGTTTTGACATCCATTTGCTAGATTTCATAAAATGCGGCAACTGCTAACATGATTCAGACAGACTTTTAAGCATTGATACGAGTGAGAAGATCTCATCGTAGTCAACACCTTGAACTTGTCGAAAACATTTTGCGACAATTCGAGCTTTGTAGATAGTAACACTACTATCAGCGTCTAGCTTCCTCTTGAAGATCCATTTATTCTTAATGACTCACCGATCATCGGGCAATTCAATCAAAGTCCATACTTTGTTCTCATACATGGATCCCATCTCAGATTTCATGGCCTCAAGCCATTTCGCGGAATCTGGGCTCATTATCGCTTCCTCATAGTTCGTAGGTTCATCATGGTCTAGTAACATGACTTACAGAAAGGATTACCATACCGCTCTAGTGCGGACCATACTCTGGTTGGCCTACGAGGTTTGGTAGTAACTTGATCTGAAGTTTCATGATCATCATCATTAGCTTCCTCACTAATTGGTGTAGAGATCACTAGAACTGATTTCTGTGATGAACTACTTTCCAATTCGGGAGAAGGTACAATTACCTCATCAAGTTCTACATTCCTCCCACTCATTTCTTTCGAGAGAAACTCCTTCTCTAGAAAGGATCCACTTTTAGCAACAAAGATCTTGCCTTTGGATCTATGATAGAAGGTGTACCTAATAGTTTCCTTTGGGTATTCTATGAAGACACATTTCTCCGATTTGGGTTTGAGCTTATCAGGTTGAAACTTTTTCACATAATTATTGCAGCCCCAAACTTTAAGAAACGACAGCTTAGGTTTCTAGCCAAACCACCGTTCATATGGTGTCATCTCAATGGATTTAGATGGTGCCCTATTTAACGTGAATACAGCTGTCTCTAATGATAACCCCAACATGATAGTGATAAACTGGTAAGAGACATCATAGATCACACCATACCTAATAAAGTACGGTTATGACATTCAGACACACCATTACGCTGTGGTGTTCCAGGTGGCTTGAGTTGCGAAACTATTCCGCATTGTTTCAAATGAAGACCAAACTCGTAACTCAAATATTCTCCTCCATGATCAGATCGCAGGAACTTTATTTTCTTATTACGATGATTTTCCACTTCACTCTGAAATTCTTTGAACTTTTCAACTGTTTCAGACTTATGTTTCATCAAGTAGATATACCCATATCTTCTCAAATCATCTATGAAGGTCAGAAAATAACGATACCCGCCGCGAGCCTCAAGACTCATCGGACCGCATACATCAGTATGTATTATTTCCAATAAGTCAGTTGCTCGCTCCATTGTTCCCGAGAACGGAGTCTTAGTCATCTTGCCCATGAGGCATGGTTCGCAAGCATCAAGTGATTCATAATCAAGTGATTCCAAAAACCCATCAGCATGGAGTTTCTTCATGCGCTTTACACCAATATGACCTAAATGGCAGTGCCACAAATAAGTTGCACTATCATTATTAACATTGCATCTTTTGGCTTCAATATTATGAATATGTGCATCACTACGATCGAGATTTAATAAACCATTTATATTGAGTGTATGACCATAGAAGGTTTTATTCATGTAAATAGAACAACAATTATTCTTTGACTTAAATGAATAACTGTATTGCAATAAACATGATCCAATCATATTCATGCTTAACGTAAACACCAAATAACATTTATTTTAGGTTCAACACTAATCCCGAAAGTATAGGGAGTGTGTGATGATGATCATATCAATTTTGGAACCACTTCCAACACACATCGTCACTTCACCCTTAACTAGTCTCTATTCATTCTGCAGCTCCCGTTTCGAGTTACTAATCTTAGCAACTGAACTAGTATCAAATACTGAGGGGTTGCTATAAACACTAGTAAAGTACACATCGATAACATGTATATAAAATATACCTTTGTTCACTTTGCCATCCTTCTTATCCGCCAAATACTTGGGGCAGTTCTGCTTCCAGTGACCAGTCCCTTTGCAGTAGAAGCACTTAGTCTCAGGCTTAGGTCTAGACTTGGGCTTCTTCACTTGAGCAGCAACTTGCTTGCCGTTCTTCTTGAAGTTCCCCTGCTTCCCTTTGCCGTTTTCTTGAAACTAGTGGTCTTGTCAACCATCAACACTTGATGCTTTTCTTGATTTCTACCTTCATAGATTTCCGTATCACGAAGAGCTTGGGAATCGTTTCCGTTATCCCTTGCATATTATAGTTCATCACGAAGTTCTAGTAACTTGGTGATAGTGACTAGAGAATTTTGTCAATCACTATCTTATCTGGAAGATTAACTCCCACTTGATTCAAGTGATTGTAGCACTCAGACATTCTGAGCACATGCTCACTTGCTGAGCTATTCTCCTCCATTTTGTAGGCAAAGTACTTATCAAAGGTATCGTACCTTTCGACATGGGCATGAGTCTGAAATACTAATTTAACCTCTTGGAACATCTTATATGCTCTGTGGCGTTCAAAACATTTCTGAAGTCCTGGTTCTAAGCCGTAAAGCATGGTGCACTAAACTATCATGTAGTCATCATACCGAGCTTTGCCAAACGTTCATAATGTCTGCATATTCTCCCGCAATAGGTCCGTCACCTAGCGGTGCATCAAGGACATAATTCTTGTGTGCAGCAATGAGGATAAACCTCAGATCACAGATCCAATCCGCATCATTGCTACTAACATCTTTCAAATTAGTTTTTCTCTAGGAACATACCAAAGTAAACGGGGAGCTACATCGCGAGCTATTGATCTACTCCCTTCTTTCTGGTTTATAAGGCTCAATTCAAAAATCTCACCAACCAAGGTAGATGATGAGTGGTGGAATATTTTTTGTAGTTTGCAAAAGCACCCAATTAATGCTCTTGTTTTCCTCAAAAATTTATGTTTACGAATGCATTAATTGTAATGCATGCATGCATAAAGTGCATGCATTGGTCAGTTTTCTCTTAATACTTGCATGCAATGATTTAATGCACCTTGAAGTCTGAACATGTGATGGGGAACAACCAAATTGAGCCTTATAAAATGGAAAAACTAAAATTTTGAGATAAGACCTATAAACCGGAAAGGAGGGAGTACAACATAGCTATGCAAATACTATCAGGACTAAGTTCATGATATATTAAAGTTCAGTTAATCAAATTATTAAAGAACTCCCACTTAGATAGACATCCCTCTAATCATCTAAGTGATCACGTGATCCATATCAACTAAACCATGTCCGATCATCACGTGAGATGGAGTAGTTTTCAATGGTGAACATCACTATGTTGATCATATCTACTATATGATTCACGCTCGACCTTTCGGTCTCCAGTGTTCCGAGGCCATATCTGCATATGCTAGGCTCGTCAAGTTTAACCCGAGTATTTCTACGTGTGCAAAACTGGCTTGCACCCATTGTATGTGAACGTAGAGCTTATCACACCCGATCATCATGTGGTGTCTCGGCACGATAAACTTTCGCAATGGTGCATACTCAGGGAGAACACTTGTACCTTGAAATTTAGTGAGAGATCATCTTATAATGATACCGTCGATCTAAGCAAAATAAGATGTATAAAAGATAAACATCACATGCAATCAAAAATATGTGACATGATATGGCCATCATCATCTTGTGCCTTTGATCTCTCCAAAGTACTGTCTTAATCTTATCACATCACAACACGCCCTACAAAAACAAGTTAGAAGTCCTCTACTTTGTTGTTGCAAGTTTTACGTGGCTGCTACGGGCTGAGCAAGAACCGTTCTTACTTACGCATCAAAACCACAACGATATTTTGTCAAGTTAGTGATGTTTTAACCTTCAACAAGGACCGGGCGTAGTCACACTCGGTTCAACTAAAGTTGGAGAAACTAACACCCGCCAGCCACCTGTGTGCAAAGCACGTCGGTAGAACCAGTCTCGCGTAAGCGTACGAGTAATGTTGGTCCGGGCCGCTTCATCCAACAATACCGCCGAACCAAAGTATGACATTCTGGTAAGCAATATGACTTGTATCGCCCACAACTCACTTGTGTTCTACTCGTGCATATAACATCTACGCATAAACCTAGCTCAGATGCCACTGTTGGTGAATGTAGTAACTTCAAAAAAATTCCTACGCACACACAGGATCATGGTGATGGATAGCAACGAGAGGGGAGAGTGTGTCTACGTACCCTCATAGACCGAAAGCGGAAGTGTTAGCACAACGCGGTTGATGTAGTCGTACGTCTTCACGATCCGACCGATCCAAGTACCGAACGCACGACACCTCCGAGTTCAGCACACGTTCAACTCGATGATGTCCCACGAACTCTGATCTAGCAGAGCTTCACGGGAGAGTTTTGTCAGCACGCCGGCGTGATGACAGTGATGATGATGCTACCAGGTCCGGGCCCATAGTGGTGCCAGATGTGCGGCCTTCACATGGCCCATAATTTTGAGGGGCCCCAGTTTTTTTATATAGGCATAGTATTTCTAAAAAGATGTCAAGGCTCTACCGCACTGGGCCGCTTGGCGCTGGAGCTGGGCCGAGTAGAGGCTGTCGAGTGCTCGTGCCTCGATCGCTCGATGGAAAAATCTATCGCTTGGTGGAAAAGGATTCGCTCGATGTTCCCATAAAAAGGAAATGGCTCTGTCTGAAAGCAAGGGATCGCTGCAGCAGCCGATCGAGATCTGAAACCGCAACAACAGTCCCGTCCACCTCGCAACACGAAACGAGATCGTCTTGTCGGTCCTCGCCTTCACCTCATCAGAGCGAACAGACTCGAGCCGATGTCGTTGCCTTCGTAGCTTTCTCTCCCAATTTTTGAGGATCGGCCGCTGCAGTTCTATCGTCGTTGCTACAGAAAACGGGGTCTCCTCATCAGACCAATCCATGACCGAGTGACCGACTCCAGCCTTCAGGTGCTTAGCGAATCCTCCTTTCCGATTAACTTCGGTTCCTACCCCTAATTTCTAATTTCCTAATTAAATTTTTGTAAGAACCGTTACTTCGTTATAGATTAGTTCTTACCCCCTCGATTAAAGATCACTGTGTAGTAGTTCAACCGGACAAGACCCAAAACAAGGTGAGTTAGACGGTTCATTTAATTGCAAAATATTGATGCATGCTTTTCAATTGATATATGCTACTGCGTAACTTCAGTTTTTTTATTCATCTTTTTTATCTTGTGTTTAATAATACAGATTTGAGAAAACATGGGGGAAAATCTGGCTGGTTCCTATAAGAGCAAGAGAAAAGAAACATAACGAAATTTAATTAATACATCTTATGTTATACATTATAAAAAAATCTGCGAGATACATATACACTATAGTTGCTCGTTAGTTCATTTTTATAGCGAGTAGGGCCCCATTTTTTAGTTTCGCACAGGGCCCCAGAATTTGCCAGCCCGGCCCTGGATGCTACCGACGCAGGGCTTCGCCTAAGCACCGCTACGATATGATCAAGGTGGATTATGGTGGAGGGGGGGCACCGCACACGGTTGGGAGAGATCAACAGATCAACTTGTGTGTCTAGAGGTGCCCCCTCCCTCGTATATAAAGGAGCAAGGGGGGAGGCCGGCGGGCCCCTGTAGGCACGCCAGGAGGAGTCCTCCTCCTCCTAGTAGGAGTAGGACTCCCCTCTTTCCTACTCCTACTAGGAGGGGGAAAGGAAGGGGGAGAGGGAGAAGGAAAGGGCCCCCCCCCCTCTCCTAGTCCAATTCGGACCAGATGGGGAGGGGCGCACGGCCTGCCCTAGGCCAGCCCTCTCTCTCTCTCCACTAAGGCCCATAAGGCCCACTATTTCTCCCGGGGGGTTCCGGTAACCCTCCGGCACTCCGGTTTTCTCTGAAACCACCCGGAACACTTCCGGTGTCCGAATATAGTCGTCCAATATATTGATCTTTACGTCTCGATAATTTCGAGACTCCTCGTCATGTCTCCGATCTCATCCGGGACTCTGAACTACCTTCAGTACATCAAAATACATAAACTCATATTACCGATCATCACCGAACGTTAAGCGTGCGGACCCTACGGGTTTGAGAACTATGTAGACATGACCGAGACACGTCTCCAGTCAATAACCAATAGCGGAACCTAGATGCTCATATTGGCTCTCACATATTCTATGAAGATCTGTATCGGTCAAACCGCATAACAACATACGTTGTTACTTTTGTCATCGGTATGTTACTTGCCCGAGATTCGATCGTCGGTATCTCAATACCTAGTTCAATCTCGTTACCGGCAAGTCTCTTTACTCGTTCCATGATGCATCATCCTGCAACTAACTCATTAGTCACATTGTTTGCAAGGCTTATAGTGATGTACATTAGCGAGAGGGCCCTGAGATACCTCTCCGACAATCGGAGTGACAAATCCTAATCTCGATCTATGCCAACTCAACAAGTACCATTGGAGGCACCTGTAGAGCACCTTTATAATCACCCAGTTACATTGTGACATTTGGTAGCACAAAAATTGTTCCTCCGGTAATCGGGAGTTGCATAATCTCATAGTCATAGGAACATGTATAAGTCATGAAGAAAGCAATAGCAGTAAACTAAAATGATCAAGTGCTAAGCTAATGGGATGGATCAAGTCAATCACATCATTCTCCTAATGATGTGATCATGTTTATCAAATGACAACTCATGTCTATGGTTAGGGAACATAACCATCTTTGACCAACGAGCTAGTCAAGTAGAGGCATACTAGTGACATTCTGTTTGTCTATGTATTCACACATGTATTATGTTTCTAGTTAATACAGTTCTAGCATGAATAATAAACATTTATCATGATATAAGGAAATAAATAATAACTTTATTATTGCCTCTAGGGCATATTTCCTTCAGCGAGCACCCCTGTTGTGCCACCGCTGACGCCGGCGAGCACGCGCTCCGCTGTCGTGGCTGTTGGCCGCCTCCACCACCATCCACCCTCTCTCCTCCTCCATCTTCTCACCTTCATCTAGAAAAGGCGCTGGCAGCCGCGCCGCCGACGAGCACCCTCGTTGCGCCACTGCTGACGCCGGCGAGCACATGCTCCGCCATCGCGGTCGTCAACCGCCTCCACCACCATCAACCCTCTCTCCTCCTCCCTCTTCTCTCCTTCATATAGCCACGTCGCCATTGATGCCAGTGAGCATGCTCTCCATTGTCGCGGTTGTCGGCCGCCTCCATCACCACCCACCCTCTCTCCTCCTCCCTCTTCTTGATTGACGGTGCCTGCTTTTGCTTCTATCGGGTGATGAAGAAGATGACCTCCGCTCGACACTGACGACGAAAGGCGCCGTCCGCTTCTGCAACATGACTGCTGTTGCAAAACACAAATGTGCAACAAGACCGTTATTGCAAAAAAAATCGCACCAAGACCTTTGTTGTAAAAAAATGTAACAATACCCTTGTTGCAAAAAAATCCGCAACACAACCTCTATTGCACAAAAGTTCTTCAACACAATCTCTATTATAAATGTTTCTACAACAATGTCTTTGTTGCAAAGTAGAGAAAAGAAGTTCACCCGCTAGACCTGTGTCAGATCCGACGGCTCGCGAGGCGGCGAATCTTTTTTAATACACTTTCATTACGTGAGAAATATTTTTCTATATACATTTAAAATTATTTAAATGCTTGATTTGTGTCTTTGAAATATTTTATTAACATTTTTGAAATGCTTGATTGACATTTTTTAATACATATCAAATTTTTAAATACACATTGTATATTGTTTGTATAGATGATAAACATTTTTTCTAAATGTATTTAGCATTTTTCAAATGCTTGATTAACATTTTTCAATTTTTTGATGTACTTTTTTGAAGAATATTTGGGAGTATAAAAAGAAAAGAAAAACTTGATAAAAGGGGGGGTTCTAGCCTCACGCGTGCCTAGGTCGGCCCATCTCGAGGTCTCTCTATAAACGAGACCCGACGTGTAAAGGCAACTCAACAAACCAACACACACACCCTTGCATTTCTGGGCTTGGCCCATTTTATTGAACCTTCAAAAATGTTGCAGGTAGTGAGATTGAATGTAGCCAACACAGACGGCTCACCTACTGTGCGTACTGAAAGAAACAATTGTGGAGACAGGGGATGCACACCAACCAAGCATGAGAGTTGACGACATTAAACATAAGCTGGCTTCACTGTCCAACAGGCTCAGGAGTTGGAATGTTGACACTTTTGGGTCAGTATGTAAAGAAATTAAAGGTTTGAAGAGGGCTCTTGAAAGACTTAGAAGTGATCCGGCAAGGACTGGACCTGGTCATGAGGAACTCAAGATAAATGAAAGGCTTGTCGAACTCTACCATAGAGAGGAAATATTGTGGAGGCAGCACTCGAGAATTAATTGGCTCGAGGAGGGTGACAGGAACACAAAAAATTTCATCTTCGAGCGAGTATGAGGAGAAAGAAAAACATGATAAAAGCGTTGTCAAACTCCCTTGGGGTGTTGGTGGACGATCCAGCTGAACTTAAGGACTTGGTCTCAAATTTTTACAAGGAGGTGCATACTTATGAAAGAGTTTCAGATATGGAGGGAGTTCTTGATCATGTTCCTAGGAAGGTGACTGGACACATGAATGACATCTTGTGTGCGGTGTACACGCGAGAGGAGGTAAAAACGGCTCTTTTCCAGATGTTTTCAACAAAATCACCGGGGCCAGATGGGTTTCCAGCGCACTTCTATCAGTGGCATTGGGATGTTTGTGGTGAATAGGTGGCAAATGTTGTGTTGAGAATTGTGAGAGGGGAGGAGAGCCCTGAATGCATAAACGACACTTTTCTGGTTCTTATCCCAAAAGTATTGAATCCGACCCTTGTAACCCAATTCAGACCAATACGCTTGTGTAATATTTTGTACAACATAGCGTCGAAGTTACTTGCAAACAGGTTGAAGCAAATCCTTCCTGACATTATTTCAGAGGAGCAGTTTGCTTTTGTTCCAGGGAGGCTCATAACGGATAATATTATAAGTGCGTATGAATGTCTATATTTTATGAAAAGAAGCAAGTCAAAGTCAAATAGCCATTGTTCTTTAAAGTTCGACATGATGAAAGCCTATGATAGGCTCGAGTGGACGTATTTGGAAGCAATCATGCGTAAGTTGGGATTGCACAGTCATGGATTAACACAGTTATGAGTATGATAAAATCAGTTTCTTTCTCGGTTCTGTTCAATGGTGAGAAACTTGACCATTTTAAACCTACTAGAGGGATTCGTCAGGGAGACCTGATCTCCCCCTATATTTTCTTGACTGTGGCAGAAGGCCTATCGTGCCTTTTGAAATTCAGTTCTCAGTCATCTAGCTTGGTGGGAGTTAAGGTGGCACCGACTGCTCCAGTTGTTAACCATCTTCTCTTTGCTGATGATAGCCCGCTGCTGTTTAGGGCAACTAAAAGGGGCGGTTTCAGTGTCAAACTTGTTGGAGGCCTATTGCAATGCTTCTGGTCAAAGGGTAAACAATGATAAGTCCTTGATTTTCTTCAGTAAGGGATGCCCACAAGTGGTATGTGATATCATAAAGGGCCCGCTTAACGTGCACAATGAGCAACTAACAAAGAGGTACTTAGGCATGCCTACCAATGTGTGACACTCAAAAAACAACACTTTTAAGTACTTGAGGGATAGAGTATGGGAGAAAGTCAAAGGATGGATGGAAAAGTTGCTATCCTATGCTGGAAAAGAAGTCCTCATCAAGGGTGTTGCACATGCCATTCCTGTTTATTCCATGGCTTGTTTCAGGCTACCAAGGGGAGTATGTGAAAACATAACCTCAATTATTCATCAATTTTGGTGGGGTAGCAAGAGGGGGAAAAGGAAGTCGTGTTGGGTCTCTCGGGATGTATGCACAAAACCAAAGTTTTTGGGAGGGTTAGGCTTTCGTGACATGAAGCTCTTTAACCTATCTCTTCTATCGAGGCAGGCATCACTGTTGCGCATCGGTGCTATACAAACGGTTTTTAACCCCTTTCTGCGATGGCATTTGGAACCGCCAAGTGAGTGTGGGCGATAGGGGGGTCCTTCCCACATGACCCAGAAATCGTCGGGGATAGGCCCTCCTGGGACACAGGCTGGGGCGTGTGTGATCTGGCGAGGCATCGAAACCCAATTATTTCCGTAGGTATGTACATCCCACATGGCAATCCAAGAAAAACATTTCCGTAGGTATGTACATCCCACACGGTGAATCCCAGAAAATCATTTCCGTTCGTATGTATATCACACACAGTCAATCCAAGGAATACGTTTCCGTTCTTATGTACATCCTACACAGTCAATCTAGGGAAAACATTTCCGTTCGTATGTACATCCCACACAGTTTTATGTATATGCTCGTGTGTGAAAGGTGTAACTATCACACACGCTCTGCCTTGGTTAACTGTTTACTTTCATTAACTACATCACACACGATTTGATGTAAAAAACTGTGTGGCATTGGGCTATCCATCACAAGCGCTTTTACTGACAGAACCGTTTGCAAAGTTCCATGACCGTCTGTTCTCTTTCTATTTTTGCCTGTAATTTATGAAACGTGCAATTCAAATTCTCAGCACAATGGTTCAACAACGAATCCATAAATAAAATTGCCAATACAATATGTTCAGTAATTACAAGATTAGGCAGCAATTAACTATGATGAACCACAGTATTTAAAGGCAGTAAAGGTGAAGAGACAAGTGTAAATCATTTTGACTGCCGACGGTGTTGAAGAAGCGGAATGCCCATAATGTGCCTTCCTGCATGCCATAGGCACGAACCACTTTTGTCCAACCCCTTGTGACGATCGCCCGCCCATCCTTCAACGCCTCCAGGAAGACTTCTAAAGCATTATCATGGTAGCATGAATTATATACTTTAACCTTAGTTACCTCCACTCTGGTCATGTAGTTTGCAAGGTAATCATCAGTAAATAGCTTTGGAAACCACTGAAAAGAGAAAAATATCAGATACTGAGGTCTAATAGAGTAACTTGTTGTGGGCAGGGGAAAAGGCAACACATTACTTATCATCCTAAAGTTCACCATTGTCTTTGACAAAGTGTAAATAAAGAGCTTAATTCCAATCATCCGTTTCTTTCACCTAACAATCTTTCTTAATTTCCACACTTGACGCGTGTTCATGAATACCTCATTGCCCCATATGCAAAAGGGATCGAAGCATGGATCAGTACCGCTCATATATGTACCTACAAGCAACCAGTAAATGTTAGAAGCTAAACTGAGATTGCACAAACGATGTAAAATACAACTACCTATGTTCCTAAGTACAAGTATTTTTTGAGATTTCAATATGAACTACATACGGATGTATATAGAATTATATTTATATTTATATATATATATATATAGCTTAGATTAGAATCTAGATTCACTCATTTTGCTCCTTATGTAGTCTAAATTGGAATCTCTAAAAATACTTATATTTAGTAATAGATGGTGTATAAGACATGGGATGCAACTAACCTCGACGGCAAACAACAACATCGCCCATTGTAGCCCTATGTAAGTACAAAGCCAATGTTAACTACAACAGGGTTAACATCCACCAAAAATAGCAAATGATAATAAAACGGCAGCATTTGTAGTGATATCTTCATTTTGAAAGAGTAGCACGGTAGCAAAGGGAAGGATTAAAAAATGTATACAATTGTTAATTGCAACAGGCTTAATAACATCCTAATTCATGTTTTGTAAGTTTGTAGCCATTGAAATACAACTCTTTAAAAATGGATACAACTGTTAATTGCAACAGGCTTAATGACCATTGAAACCGGTACTGATAAAAATGCAATTGGCAGAGTTAAACATCACAGGGCAGGTGCTGCCAGAGCAGATAATGGTGAAGGAAATATTCCCTAGAGGCAATAATAAAGTTATTATTTATTTGCTTACATCATGATAAATGTTTATTATTCATGCTAGAATTGTATTAACCGGAAACATAATACATGTGTGAATACATAGACAAACAGAGTGTCACTAGCATGCCTCTACTTGACTAGCTCGTTAATCAAAGATGATTAAGTTTCCTGACCATGAACAATGTGTTGTTATTTGATTAACGAGGTCACATCATTAGTTGAATGATCTGATTGACATGACCCATTTCATTAGCTTAGCACTCGATCGTTTAGTATGTTGCTATTGCTTTCTTCATGACTTATACAAGTTCCTATGACTATGAGATTATGCAACTCCCGTTTTCCGGAGGAACACTTTGGGTGCTACCAAATGTCACAACGTAACTGGGTGATTATAAAGGAGTACTACAAGTGTCTCCAACGGTACATGTTGGGTTGGCGTATTTCGAGATTAGGATTTGTCACTCCGATTGTCGGAGAGGTATCTCTGGGCCCTCTCGGTAATACACATCATACAAGCCTTGCAAGCATTGCAACTAATGAGTTAGTTGCGGGATGATGTATTACAGAACGAGTAAAGAGACTTGCCGGTAACGAGATTGAACTAGGTATTGGATACCGACGATCGAATCTCGGGCAAGTAACATACCGATGACAAAGGGAACAATGTATGTTGTTATATGGTCTGACCGATAAAGATCTTCGTAGAATATGTAGGAGCCAATATGGGCATCCGGGTCCCGCTATTGGTTATTGACCGGAGATGTGTCTCGGTCATGTCTACATTGTTCTCGAACCGTAGGGTCCGCACGCTTAACGTTACGATGACAGTTGTTATGAGTTTATGCATTTTGATGTACCGAAGGTTTTTCGGAGTCTCGGATGTGATCACGGACATGACGAGGAGTCTCGAAATGGTCGAGACATAAAGATTGATATATTGGAAGCCTATGTTTGGACATCGGAAGTGTTCCGGGTGAAATCGGGATTTTACCGGATCACCGGGAGGTTACCGGAACCCCCCGGGAGCCATATGGGCCTTCATGGGCCTTAGTGGAAAAGAGAAAAGGGGCAGCCCATAGCTGGCCGCCCCCCCCCCCCTTCCCTTAGTCCTATTAGGACTAGGAGAAGGGGCCGGCCCCCTCTCTCTCTTTTCCCCTTGGGAATCCTAGTTGGAATAGGATTGAGGGGGGGGGGAGTCCTACTCCCGGTAGGAGTAGGACTCCTCCCGCGCCCTCTCCCTGGCCGGCGCACCCCTCCCCCTTGGATCCTTTATATACGGGGGCAGGGGGCACCTCTAGACACACAAGTTGATCATTGAGATTGTTCCTTAGCCGTGTGCGGTGCCCCCTGCCACCATATTCCACCTCGATCATATCGTTGTAGTGTTTAGGCGAAGCCCTGCGTCGGTAGAACATCAAGATCGTCACCACGCCGTCGTGCTGACGGAACTCCTCCCCGAAGCTTTGCTGGATCGGAGCCCGGGGATCGTCATCGAGCTGAACGTGTGCTAAGAACTCGGAGGTGCCGGAGTAATGGTGCTTGGATCGGTCGGATCGGGAAGAAGACGTACGACTACTTCCTCTACGTTGTGTCAACGCTTCCGTTGCAATCTACAAGGGTACGTAGATCAGACTCTCCCCCTCGTTGCTATCATCACCATGATCTTGCGTGTGCGGAGGAAATTTTTTGAAATTACTACGTTCCCCAACAGTGGCATCCGAGCCTAGGTTTTATGGTTTGATGTTATTTGCACGAGTAGAACACAAGTGAGTTGTGGGCGATACAAGTCATACTGCCTACCAGCATGTCATACTTTGGTTCGGCAGTATTGTTGGACGAGACGACCCGGACCAACCTTACGCGTACGCTTACGCGAGACCGGTTCCCTCGACGTGCTTTGCACATAGATGGCTTGCGGGCGACTGTCTCTCCAACTTTAGTTGAACCGAGTATGGCTGCGCCCGGTCCTTGAGAAGGTTAAAATGGAGTCTATTTGACAAACTATCGTTGTGGTTTTGATGCGTAGGTGAGATGAGTTCTTGCTTAAGCCCGTAGCAGCCACGTAAAACTTGCAACAACAAAGTAGAGGACGTCTAACTTGTTTTTGCAGGGCACGTTGTGATGTGATATGGTCAAGGCATGATGCTGATTTTTATAGTATGAGATGATCATGTTTTGTAACCAAGTTATCGGCAACTGGCAGGAGCCATATGGTTGTCGCTTTATTGTATGCAATGCAATCGCGATGTAATGCTTTACTTTATTGCTAAGCGGTAGTGATAGTCGTGGAAGCATAAGATTGGCGAGACGACAACGATGCTACGATGGAGATCAAGGTGTCGCGCCGGTGACGATGGTGATCATGACGGTGCTTCAGAGATGGAGATCACAAGCACAAGATGATGATGGCCATATGTTGGGTAACGCAGTAATTTCAAAAAATTTACTACGCACACGCAAGATCATGGTGATGCACAGCAACGAGAGGGGAGAGTGTTGTCTACGTACCAACGCAGACCGACTGCGGAAGCGATCACACAACGTAGAGGAAGTAGTCGTACGTCTTCTTCCCGATCCGACCGATCCAAGCACCGTTACTCCGGCACCTCCGAGTTCTTAGCACACGTTCAGCTCGATGACGTTCCTCGGGCTCCGATCCAGCAAAGCGTCGAGGAAGAGTTCCGTCAGCACGACGGCGTGATGACGATCTTGATGTACTACCGACGCAGGGCTTCGCCTAAGCACTACAACGGTATGATCGAGGTGGAATTTGGTGGCAGGGGGCACCGCACACGGCTAAGGAACGATCTCAAGGATCAAGTTGTGTGTCTTGGGGTGCCCCCTGCCCCCGTATATAAAGGTTGGAGGAGGGGAGCCGGCCGGCCAAGGGAGAGGAGGCGCAGGGGAGTCCTACTCCCACCGGGAGTAGGACTCCTCCCCCCCAATCCTAATCCTATTAGGACTCCCGGGGGGAAAAGGAGAGAGAAGGGGGGGCCGGCCCCTATCCTAGTCCTACTAGGACTTTGGGAAGGGGGGCGCCGGCCAGCTTGTGGGCTTTCCCTTTTTCTCCTTTTCCACTAAGGCCCAATAGGCCCATTAGTCTCCCGGGGGGTTCCGGTAACCCTCCCGGTATTCCGGTAAAATCCCGATTTCACCCGGAACACTTCCGATGTCCAAACATAGGCTTCCAATATATCAATCTTTACGTCTCGACCATTTCGAGACTCCTCGTCATGTCCGTGATCTCATCCGGGACTCCGAACAACCTTCGGTACATCAAAATGCATAAACTCATAATAACTGTCATCGTAACGTTAAGCGTGCGGACCCTACGGTTCGAGAACAATGTAGACATGACCGAGACACGTCTCCGGTCAATAACCAATAGCGGGACCTGGATGCCCATATTGGCTCCTACATATTCTACGAAGATCTTTATCGGTCAGACCGCATAACAACATACGTTGTTCCCTTTGTCATCGGTATGTTACTTGCTCGAGATTCGATCGTCGGTATCCAATACCTAGTTCAATCTCGTTACCGGCAAGTCTCTTTACTCGTTCCGTAATACATCATCTCACAACTAACATATTAGTTGCAGTGCTTGCAAGGCTTATGTGATGTGCATTACCGAGAGGGCCCAGAGATACCTCTCCGACAATCGGAGTGACAAACCCTAATCTCGAAATACGCCAACCCAACATCTACCATTGGAGACACCTGTAGTACTCCTTTATAATCACCCAGTTACGTTGTGACGTTTGGTAGTACCCAAAGTGTTCCTCCGGTAAACGGGAGTTGCATAATCTCATAGTTATAGGAACATGTATAAGTCATGAAGAAAGCAATAGCAACATACTAAACGATCGGGTGCTATGCTAATGGAATGGGTCATGTCAATCAGATCATTCTACTAATGATGTGACCTCGTTAATCAAATAACAACTCTTTGTTCATGGTTAGGAAACATAACCATCTTTGATTAACGAGCTAGTCAAGTAGAGGCATACTAGTGACACTCTGTTGGTCTATGTATTCACACATGTATTATGTTTCCGGTTAATACAATTCTAGCATGAATAATAAACATTTATCATGATGTAAGGAAATAAATAATAACTTTATTATTGCCTCTAGGGCATATTTCCTTCAGTCTCCCACTTGCACTAGAGTCAATAATCTAGTTCACATCGCCATGTGATTTAGCAGCAATGGTTTACATCACCATGTGATTAACACCCATAGTTCACATCGTCATGTGACCAACACTCAAAGGGTTTACTAGAGTCAGTAATCTAGTTCACATATCTATGTGATTAACACCCAAAGAGTACTAAGGTGTGATCATGTTTTGCTTGTGAGATAATTTTAGTCAACGGGTCTGTCACTTTCAGATCCGTAAGTATTTTGCAAGTTCTATGTCTACAATGCTCTACACGGAGCTACTATAGCTAATTGCTCCCACTTTCAATATGTATCCAGATTTTGAATCATCTGGATCAGTGTCAAAAACTTGCATCGACGTAACCCTTTACGACGAACATTTTTGTCACGTCCATAATCGAGAAACATTTCCTTATTTCACTAAGGATAATTCTGACCGCTGTCCAGTGATCTACTCCTAGATCACTATTTAACTCCCTTGCCAAATCAGTGCAGGGTATACAATAGATCTGGTACACAGCATGGCATACTTTATAGAACCTATGAATGAGGTATAGGGAATGACTTTCATTCTCTTTCTATCTTCTGCCGTGGTCGGGCTTTGAGTCTTTACTCAACTTCACACCTTGTAACACAGGCAAGAAACTTTTTCTTTGACTGTTCCATTTTGAACTACTTCAAAATCTTGTCAAGGTATGTACTTATTGAAAAACTTATCGAGCGTCTTGATCTATCTTGAAGCTCAATATGTAAGCAACTTTACCGAAGTCTTTCTTTGAAAAACTCTTTTCAAACACTCCTTTTATGCTTTACAGAATAATTCTACATTATTTCTGATCAACAATATGTCATTCACATATACTTATGAGAAATGTTGTAGTGCTCCCACTCACTTTGTCGTAAATACAGGCTTCACCGCAAGTCTGTATAAAACTATATGCTTTGATCAACTCATCAAAGTGTATATTCCAACTCCGAGATGCTTGCACCAGTCCACAGATGGATCGCTGGTGCTTGCACATTTTGTTAGCACCTTTTGGATTGACAAAACCTTCTGGTTGCATCATATACAACTCTTCTTTAATAAATCCATTAAGGAATGCAGTTTTGTTTATCCGTTTGCCAGATTTCATAAAATGCGGCAATTACTAACATGATTCGGACAGACTTAAGCATAGATACGAGTGAGAAAATCTCATCGTAGTCAACACCTTGAACTTGTCGAAAACCTTTTGCGACAATTCTAGCTTTGTAGATAGTAACACTACTATCAGCGTCCGTCTTCCTCTTGAAGATCCATTTATTTTCTATGGCTTGCCGATCATCGGGCAAGTCAACTAAAGTCCATACTTTGTTCTCATACATGGATCATATCTCAGATTTCATGGCTTCAAGCCACTTTGCGGAATCTGGGCTCACCATCGCTTCTTCATAGTTCGTAGGTTCATCATGATCTAGTAGCATGATTTCCAGAACTGGATTACCGTACCACTCTGGCGCGGATCTTGCTCTGGTTGATCTACGAGGTTCAGTAGTGTCTTGTTCTGAAGTTTCATGATCATCATCATTAGCTTCCTCACTAACTGGTGTAGGTGTCACAGAAACATTTTTCTGTGATGTATTACTTTCCAATAAGGGAGCAGGTACAGTTACCTCGTCAAGTTCTACTTTCCTCCCACTCACTTCTTTCGAGAGAAACTCCTTCTCCAGAAAGTTTCCGAATTTAGCAACAAAAGTCTTGCCTTCGGATCTGTGATAGAAGGTGTATCCAATAGTTTCCTTTGGATATCTTATGAAGATGCACTTCTCCGATTTGAGTTTTGAGCTTATCAGGATGAAACCTTTTCATATAAGCATCGCAACCCCAAACTTTAAGAAACGACAACTTTGGTTTCTTGCCAAACCATAGTTCACACGGTGTCGTCTCAACGGATTTAGATGGTGCCCTATTTAACGTGAATGCAGCTGTCTCTAATGCATGACCCCAAAAACGATAGTGGTAAATTGGTAAGAAACATCATATATTGCACTATATCCAATAAAGTACGGTTATGACGTTCGGACACACCATTATGCTGTGGTGTTCCAGGTGGCGTGAGTAGTGAAACTATTTCACATTGTTTTTAACTGAAGACCAAACTCGTAACTCAAATACTCTTCTCTATGATCAGATCATAGAAACTTTATTTTCTTGTTACGATGATTTTTCACTTCACTCTGAAATTCTTTGAACTTTTCAAATGTTTCAGACTTATGTTTCATCAAGTAGATATACTCATATCTGCTCAAATCATCTGTGAAGATCAGAAAATAATGATACCTGTCGCGAGCCTCAATATTCATCGGACCACATACATCAGTATGTATGATTTCCAACAAATCTTTTGCTTGCTCCATTGTTCCGGAGAACGGCGTTTTAGTCATCTTGCCCAAAAGGCATGGTTTACAAGCATCAAGTGATTCATAATCAAGTGATTCCGAAATCCCATCAGTATGGAGTTTCTTCATGCGCTTTACACCAATATGACCTAAACGGTAGTGCCACAAATATGTTGCACTATCATTATTAACTTTGCATCTTTTGGTTTCAATATTATGAATATGTGTATTATTAAGATCGAGATCCAATGAACTGTTTTCATTGGGTGTTTAACCATATTAGGTTTTATTCATGTAAACAGAACAACAATTTATTCTTTTACTTAAATGAATAACCGTATTACAATAAACATGATCAAATCATATTCATGTTCAACGCAAACACCAAATAACACTTATTTAGGTTCAACACTAATCCCGAAATTATAGGGAGTGTGCGATGATGATCATATCAATCTTGGAACCACTTCCAGCACACATCGTCACTTCACCCTTAACTAGTCTCTGTTTATTCTGCAACTCCCGTTTCGAGTTACTAATCTTAGCAACTGAACTAGTATCAAATACTGAGGGTTTGCTATAAACACTAGTAAAGTACACATCAATAACATGTATATCAAATATACTTATGTTCACTTTGCCATCCTTCTTATCCGCCAATCACTTGGGGTAGTTCCGCTTCCAGTGACCAGTCTCTTTGCAGTAGAAGCACTTAGTCTCAGGCTTAGGATCAGACTTGGGCTTCTTCACTTGAGCAGCAACTTGCTTGCCGTTCTTCTTGAAGTTCCCCTTCTTCCCTTTGCCCTTTTCTTGAAACTAGTGGTCTTGTCAACCATCAACACTTGATGTTTTTCTTGATTTCTACCTTCGTTGATTTCAGCATCACGAAGAGCTTGGGAGTTGTTTCTGTTATCCCTTGCATATTATAGTTCATCACGAAGTTCTACTAACTTGGTGATGGTGGCTAGAGAATTCTGTCAATCACTATCTTATCTGGAAGATTAACTCCCACTTGATTCAAGCGATTGTAGTACCCAGACAATCTGAGCACATGCTCACTAGTTGAGCGATTCTCCTCCATCTTTTAGCTATAGAACTTGTTGGAGACTTCATATCTCTCAACTCGGGTATTTGCTTGAAATATTAACTTCAACTCCTGGAACATCTCATATGGTCCATGACGTTCAAAACGTCTTTGAAGTCCCGATTCTAAGCCATTAAGCATGGTGCACTAAACTATCAAGTAGTCATCATATTGAGCTAGCCAAACGTTCATAACGTCTGCATCTGCTCCTGCAATAGGTCTGTCACCTAGCGGTGCATCAAGGACATAATTCTTCTGTGCAGCAATGAGGATAAACCTCAGATCACGGATCCAATCCGCATCATTGCTACTAACATCTTTCAACACAATTTTCTCTAGGAACATATCAAAAATAAACACAGGGAAGCAACAACACGAGCTATTGATCTACAACATAATTTGCAAAATACTACCAGGACTAAGTTCATGATAATTTTTAAGTTCAGTTAATCATTTTTACTTAAGAACTCCCACTTAGATAGACATCCCTCTAATCCTCTAAGTGATCACGTGATCCAAATCAACTAAACCATAACCGATCATCACGTGAGATGGAGTAGTTTTCAATGGTGAACATCGTCATGTTGATCATATCTACTATATGATTCACGCTCGACCTTTCGGTCTCTGTGTTCCGAGGCCATATCTGCATATGCTAGGCTCGTCAAGTTTTAACCTGAGTATTCTGCGTGTGCAAAACTGGCTTGCACCCGTTGTAGATGGACGTAGAGCTTATCACACCCGATCATCACGTGGTGTCTGGGCACGACGAACTTTGGCAACGGTGCATACTCAGGGAGAACACTTCTTGATAATTTAGTGAGAGATCATCTTATAATGCTACCGTCAATCAAAGCAAGATAAGATGCATAAAAGGATAAACATCACATGCAATCAATATAAGTGATATGATATGTCCATCATGTTCTTGTGCTTGTGATCTCCATCTCCGAAGCACCGTCATGATCGCCATCGTCACCGGCGCGACACCTTGATCTCCATCGTAGCATCGTTGTCGTCTCGCCAATCTTATGCTTCCACGACTATCACTACCGCTTAGTAATAAAGTAAAGCATTACATCGCGATTGCATTGCATACAATAAAGCGACAACCATATGGCTCCTGCCAGTTGCCGATAACTCGGTTACAAAACATGATCATCTCATACAATAAAATCAGCATCATGCCTTGACCATATCACATCACAACATGCCCTGCAAAAACAAGTTAGACGTCCTCTACTTTGTTGTTGCAAGTTTTATGTGGCTGCTACAGGCTTAAGTAAGAACTCATCTCACCTTCGCATCAAAACCACAACGATAGTTCGTCAAATAGACTCCGTTTTAACCTTCTCAAGGACCGGGCGTAGCTACACTTGGTTCAACTAAAGTTGGAGAGACAGTCTTCCGCAAGCCATCTATGTGCAAAGCACGTCGAGGGAACCGGTCTCGCGTAAGAGTACGCGTAAGGTTGGTCCGGATCGTCTCGTCCAACAATACCGCCGAACCAAAGTATGACATGCTGGTAGGCAGTATGACTTGTATCGCCCACAACTCACTTGTGTTCTACTCGTGCAAATAACATCAAACCATAAAACCTAGGCTCGAATGCCACTGTTGGGTAACGCAGTAATTTCAAAAAAATTCCTACGCACACGCAAGATCATGGTGATGCACAGCAACGAGAGGGGAGAGTGTTGTCTACGTACCAACGCAGACCGACTGCGGAAGCGATCACACAACGTAGAGGAAGTAGTCGTACGTCTTCTTCCCGATCCGACCGATCCAAGCACCGTTACTCCGGCACCTCCGAGTTCTTAGCACACGTTCAGCTCGATGACGTTCCTCGGGCTCCGATCCAGCAAAGCGTCGAGGAAGAGTTCCGTCAGCACGACGGCGTGATGACGATCTTGATGTACTACCGACGCAGGGCTTCGCCTAAGCACTACAACGGTATGATCGAGGTGGAATTTGGTGGCAGGGGGCACCGCACACGGCTAAGGAACGATCTCAAGGATCAAGTTGTGTGTCTTGGGGTGCCCCCTGCCCCCGTATATAAAGGTTGGAGGAGGGGAGCCGGCCGGCCAAGGGAGAGGAGGCGCAGGGGAGTCCTACTCCCACCGGGAGTAGGACTCCTCCCCCCCAATCCTAATCCTATTAGGACTCCCGGGGGGAAAAGGAGAGAGAAGGGGGGGCCGGCCCCTATCCTAGTCCTACTAGAACTTTGGGAAGGGGGGCGCCGGCCAGCTTGTGGGCTTTCCCTTTTTCTCCTTTTCCACTAAGGCCCAATAGGCCCATTAGTCTCCCGGGTGGTTCCGGTAACCCTCCCGGTATTCCGGTAAAATCCCGATTTCACCCGGAACACTTCCGATGTCCAAACATAGGCTTCCAATATATCAATCTTTACGTCTCGACCATTTCGAGACTCCTCATCATGTCTGTGATCTCATCCGGGACTCCGAACAACCTTCGGTACATCAAAATGCATAAACTCATAATAACTGTCATCGTAACGTTAAGCGTGCGGACCCTATGGTTCGAGAACAATGTAGACATGACCGAGACACGTCTCCGGTCAATAACCAATAGCGAGACCTGGATGCCCATATTGGCTCCTACATATTCTACGAAGATCTTTATCGGTCAGACCGCATAACAACATACGTTGTTCCCTTTGTCATCGGTATGTTACTTGCCCGAGATTCGATCGTCAGTATCCAATACCTAGTTCAATCTCGTTACCGGCAAGTCTCTTTACTCGTTCCGTAATACATCATCTCACAACTAACATATTAGTTGCAGTGCTTGCAAGGCTTATGTGATGTGCATTACCGAGAGGGCCCAGAGATACCTCTCCGACAATCGGAGTGACAAACCCTAATCTCGAAATACGCCAACCCAACATCTACCATTGGAGACACCTGTAGTACTCCTTTATAATCACCCAGTTACGTTGTGACGTTTGGTAGTACCCAAAGTGTTCCTCCGGTAAACGGGAGTTGCATAATCTCATAGTTATAGGAACATGTATAAGTCATGAAGAAAGCAATAGCAACATACTAAACGATCGGGTGCTATGCTAATGGAATGGGTCATGTCAATCAGATCATTCTACTAATGATGTGACCTCGTTAATCAAATAACAACTCTTTGTTCATGGTTAGGAAACATAACCATCTTTGATTAACGAGCTAGTCAAGTAGAGGCATACTAGTGACACTCTGTTGGTCTATGTATTCACACATGTATTATGTTTCCGGTTAATACAATTCTAGCATGAATAATAAACATTTATCATGATGTAAGGAAATAAATAATAACTTTATTATTGCCTCTAGGGCATATTTCCTTCACCATATCATATCACTTATATTGATTGCATGTGATGTTTATCTTTTATGCATCTTATCTTGCTTTGATTGACGGTAGCATTATAAGATGATCTCTCACTAAATTATCAAGAAGTGTTCTCCCTGAGTATGCACCGTTGCGAAAGTTCTTCGTGCTGAGACAGCACGTGATGATCGGGTGTGATAGGCTCTACGTTCAAATACAACGGGTGCAAAATAGTTGCACACGCAGAATACTCAGGTTATACTTGACGAGCCAAGCATATACAGATATGGCCTCGGAACACGGAGACCGAAAGGTCGAGCGTGAATCATATAGTAGATATGATCAACATAATGATGTTCACCGATGAAACTACTCCATCTCATGTGATGATCGGACATGGTTTAGTTGATTTGGATCACGTGATCACTTAGAGGATTAGAGGGATGTCTATCTAAGTGGGAGTTCTTAAGTAATATGATTAATTGAACTTAAATTTATCATGAACTTAGTACCTGATAGTATCTTGCTTGTTTATGTTGATTGTAGATAGATGGCTCGTGCTGTTGTTCCGTTGAATTTTAATGCGTTCCTTGAGAAAGCAAAGTTGAAAGATGATGGTAGCAATTACACGGACTGGGTCCGTAACTTGAGGATTATCCTCATTGCTGCACAGAAGAATTACGTCCTAGAAGCACCGCTGGGTGCCAGGCCTGCTGCTGGAGCAACACCAGATGTTATGAACGTCTGGCAGAGCAAAGCTGATGACTACTCGATAGTTCAGTGTGCCATGCTTTACGGCTTAGAATCGGGACTTCAACGACGTTTTGAACGTCATGGACCATATGAGATGTTCCAGGAGTTGAAGTTAATATTTCAAGCAAATGCCCGGATTGAGAGATATGAAGTCTCCAATAAGTTCTATAGCTGCAAGATGGAGGAGAACAGTTCTGTCAGTGAGCATATACTCAAAATGTCTGGGTATAACAATCACTTGATTCATATGGGAGTTAATCTTCCAGATGATTGCGTCATTGACAGAATTCTCCAATCACTGCCACCAAGCTACAAGAGCTTCGTGATGAACTATAATATGCAAGGGATGAACAAGACTATTCCCGAGCTCTTCGCAATGCTGAAAGCTGTGGAGGTAGAAATCAAGAAGGAGCATCAAGTGTTGATGGTTAACAAGACCACTAGTTTCAAGAAAAAGGGCAAAGGGAAGAAGAAGGGGAACTTCAAAAAGAACGGCAAGCAAGTTGCTGCTCAAGAAAAGAAGCCCAAGTCTGGACCTAAGCCTAAAACTGAGTGCTTCTACTGCAAGCAGACTGGTCACTGGAAGCGGAACTGCCCCAAGTATTTGGCGGATAAGAAGGATGGCAAGGTGAACAAAGGTATATGTGATATACATGTTATTGATGTGTACCTTACTAATGCTCGCAGTAGCACCTGGGTATTTGATACTGGTTCTGTTGCTAATATTTGCAACTCGAAATAGGGACTACAGATTAAGCGAAGATTAGCTAAGGACGAGGTGACGATGCGCGTGGGAAACGGTTCCAAAGTCGATGTGATCGCGGTCGCCACGCTACCTCTACATCTACCTTCGGGATTAATATTAGACCTAAATAATTGTTATTTGGTGCCTGCGTTGAGCATGAACATTATATCTAGATCTTGTTTAATGCGAGACAGTTATTCATTTAAATCAGAGAATAATGGTTGTTCTATTTATATGAGTAATATCTTTTATGGTCATGCACCCTTGAAGAGTGGTCTATTCTTGTTAAATCTCGATAGTAGTGATACACATATTCATAATGTAGAAGCCAAAAGATGCAGAGTTGATAATGATAGTGCAACTTATTTGTGGCACTGCCGTTTAGGTCATATCGGTGTAAAGCACATGAAGAAACTCCATACTGATGGACTTTTGGAACCACTTGATTATGAATCACTTGGTACTTGCGAACCGTGCCTCATGGGCAAGATGACTAAAACACCGTTCTCCGGTACTATGGAGAAAGCAACAGATTTATTGGAAATCATACATACCGATGTATGTGGTCCGATGAATATTGAGGCTCGTGGCGGATATTGTTATTTTCTCACCTTCACAGATGATTTAAGCAGATATGGGTATATCTACTTAATGAAACACAAGTCTGAAACATTTGAAAAGTTCAAGGAATTTCAGAGTGAAGTTTCTATGATCTGATCGTGGAAGAGAATATTTGAGTTACGAGTTTGGCATACATTTGAAAAATTGTGGAATAGTTTTGCAACTCACGCCACCCGGAACACCACCGCGTAATGGTGTGTCCGAACATCGTAATCGTACTTTACTGGATATGGTACGATCTATGATGTCTCTTACTGATTTACCGCTATCGTTTTGGGGATACGCTTTAGAGACGGCCGCATTCACGTTAAATAGGGCATCAAAATCCGTTGAGATGACGCCTTATGAACTGTGGTTTGGCAAGAAACCAAAGTTGTCGTTTCTTAAAGTTTGGGGTTGCGATGCTTATGTGAAAAAGCTTCAACCTGATAAGCTCGAACCCAAATCAGAGAAATGTGTCTTCATAGGATATCCAAAGGAAACTATTGGATACACCTTCTATCACAGATCCGAAGGCAAGACTTTTGTTGCTAAATTCGGAAACTTTCTTGAGAAGGAGTTTCTCTCGAAAGAAGTGAGTGGGAGGAAAGTAGAACTTGACGAGGTAACTGTACCCGCTCCCTTATTAGAAAGTAGTACATCACAGAAAACTGTTTCTGCGACACCTACACCAATAAGTGAGGAAGTTAATGATAATGATCATGAAACTTCAGAACAAGATACTACTGAACCTCATAGATCAACCAGAGCAAGATCCGCGCCAGAGTGGTACGGTAATCCAGTTCTGGAAGTCATGCTACTAGATCATGATGAACCTACAAACTATGAAGAAGCGATGGTGAGCCCAGATTCCGCAAAGTGGCTTGAGGCCATGAAATCTGAGATGGGATCCATGTATGAGAACAAAGTATGGACTTTGGTTGACTTGCCCAATGATCGGCAAGCAATTGAGAATAAATGGATCTTCAAGAAAAAGACCGACGCTGACGGTAATGTTACTGTCTATAAAGCTCGACTTGTTGCAAAAGGTTTTCGACAAGTTCAAGGGGTTGACTACGATGAGACCTTCTCACCCGTAGCGATGCTTAAGTCTGTCCGAATCATGTTAGCAATTGCCGCGTTTTATGATTATGAAATATGGCAGATGGATGTCAAAACTGCATTCCTGAATGGATTTCTGGAAGAAGAGTTGTATATGATGCAACCGGAAGGTTTTGTCGATCCAAAGGGAGCTAACAAAGTGTGCAAACTCCAGTGATCCATTTATGGACTGGTGCAAGCATCTCGGAGTTGGAATAAACGCTTTGATAGTGTGATCAAAGCATTTGGTTTTATACAGACTTTTGGAGAAGCCTGTATTTACAAGAAAGTGAGTGGGAGCTCTGTAGCATTTCTGATATTATATGTGGATGACATATTGCTGATTGGAGATGATATAGAATTTTTGGATAGCATAAAGGGATACTTGAATAAGAGTTTTTCAATGAAAGACCTCGGTGAAGCTGCTTACATATTGGGCATTAAGATCTATAGAGATAGATCAAGACGCTTAATTGGACTTTCACAAAGCACATACCTTGACAAGATTTTGAAAAAGTTCAAAATGGATCAAGCAAAGAAAGGGTTCTTGCCTGTGTTACAAGATGTGAAGTTGAGTCAGACTCAATGCCCGACCACTGCAGAAGATAGAGAGAAAATGAAAGATGTTCCCTATGCTTCAGCCATAGGCTCTATCATGTATGCAATGCTGTGTACCAGACCTGATGTGTGCCTTGCTATAAGTTTAGCAGGGAGGTACCAAAGTAATCCAGGAGTGGATCACTGGACAGCGGTCAAGAACATCCTGAAATACCTGAAAAGGACTAAGGATATGTTTCTCGTATATGGAGGTGACAAAGAGCTCACCGTAAGAGGTTACGTTGATGCAAGCTTTGACACTGATCCGGACGATTCTAAATCGCAAACCGGATACGTGTTTACTTTAAACGGTGGAGCTGTCAGTTGGTGCAGTTCTAAACAAAGCGTCGTAGCGGGATCTACATGTGAAGCAAAGTACATAGCTGCTTCGGAAGTAGCGAACGAAGGAGTCTGGATGAAGGAGTTCATATCCGATCTAGGTGTCATACCTAGTGCATCGGGTCCAATGAAAATATTTTGTGACAATACTGGTGCAATTGCTTTGGCAAAGGAATCCAGATTTCACAAAAGGACCAAACACATCAAGAGACACTTCAATTCCATCCGAGATCTAGTCCAGGTGGGAGACATAGAGATTTGCAAGATACATACGGATCTGAATGTTGCAGACCCGTTGACTAAGCCTCTTCCACGAGCAAAACATGATCAGCACCAAGGCTCCATGGGTGTTAGAATCATTACTGTGTAATCTAGATTATTGACTCTAGTGCAAGTGGGAGACTGAAGGAAATATGCCCTAGAGGCAACAATAAAGTTATTATTTATTTCCTTACATCATGATAAATGTTTATTATTCATGCTAGAATTGTATTAACCGGAAACATAATACATGTGTGAATACATAGACAAACAGAGTGTCACTAGTATGCCTCTACTTGACTAGCTCGTTAATCAAAGATGGTTAAGTTTCCTGACCATGAACAATGTGTTGTTATTTGATTAACGAGGTCACATCATTAGTTGAATGATCTGATTGACATGACCCATTTCATTAGCTTAGCACTCGATCGTTTAGTATGTTGCTATTGCTTTCTTCATGACTTATACAAGTTCCTATGACTATGAGATTATGCAACTCCCGTTTTCCGGAGGAACACTTTGGGTGCTACCAAACGTCACAACGTAACTGGGTGATTATAAAGGAGTACTACAGGTGTCTCCAATGGTAGATGTTGGGTTGGCGTATTTCGAGATTAGGATTTGTCACTCCGATTGTCGGAGAGGTATCTCTGGGCCCTCTCGGTAATACACATCATACAAGCCTTGCAAGCATTGCAACTAATGAGTTAGTTGCGGGATGATGTATTATAGAACGAGTAAAGAGACTTGCCGGTAACGAGATTGAACTAGGTATTGGATACCGACGATCGAATCTCGGGCAAGTAACATACCGATGACAAAGGGAACAATGTATGTTGTTATACGGTCTGACCGATAAAGATCTTCGTAGAATATGTAGGAGCCAATATGGGCATCCAGGTCCCGCTATTGGTTATTGACCGGAGACGTGTCTCGGTCATGTCTACATTGTTCTCGAACCGTAGGGTCCGCACGCTTAATGTTACGATGACAGTTGTTATGAGTTTATGCATTTTGATGTACCGAAGGTTGTTCGGAGTCCCAGATGTGATCACGGACATGAAGAGGAGTCTCGAAATGGTCGAGAAATAAAGATTGATATATTGGAAGCCTATGTTTGGACATCGGAAGTGTTCCCGGTGAAATCGGGATTTTACCGGATCACCGGGAGGTTACCGGAACCCCCCGGGAGCCATATGGGCCTTCATGGGCCTTAGTGGAAAAGAGAAAAGGGGCAGCCCATAGCTGGCCGCGCGCCCCCTTCCCTTAGTCCTATTAGGACTAGGAGAAGGGGCCGGCCCCCCTCTCTCTCTTTTCCCCCTTGGGAATCCTAGTTGGAATAGGATTGAGGGGGGGAGTCCTACTCCCGGTAGGAGTAGGACTCCTCCCGCGCCCTCTCCCTGGCCGGCGCACCCCTCCCCCTTGGATCCTTTATATACGGGGGCAGGGGGCACCTCTAGACACACAAGTTGATCATTGAGATTGTTCCTTAGCCGTGTGCGGTGCCCCCTGCCACCATATTCCACCTCGATCATATCGTTGTAGTGCTTAGGCGAAGCCCTGCGTCGGTAGAACATCAAGATCGTCACCACGCCGTCGTGCTGACGGAACTCCTCCCCGAAGCTTTGCTGGATCGGAGCCCGGGGATCGTCATCGAGCTGAACGTGTGCTAAGAACTCGGAGGTGCCGGAGTAACGGTGCTTGGATCGGTCGGATCGGGAAGAAGACGTACGACTACTTCCTCTATGTTGTGTCAACGCTTCCGTTGCAATCTACAAGGGTACGTAGATCAGACTCTCCCCCTCGTTGCTATCATCACCATGATCTTGCGTGTGCGTAGGAATTTTTTTGAAATTACTACGTTCCCCAAATGGCCCAGTTGTCTATAAAAAGGTAGGGAAAATAGCTGAAACGTGTTAGGCATGTTTACTAGAACATGCTTAATACATCGACCGTACAAAACATAGCCATTAATTTCAAATGGTACTGGTAAGATTGAACTAGTGAGTACATACTTGGTAAGTCCTGAGAGGTAGTTGCTGGGGCACTTCATCTTGGCCAGAGCCCGCCCAAAGTCAGCGGCGGTGGAGGCAAGCTATTCCTCCGGGTCAAAGCGTGGATCAGTGGCACTGACATGTGTACCTACTGGCAACCAGTAAATGGTAGAAGTTAAACTGCAATTGCACAAATGATGTGAAATACTGTAAGACATGGGATGCAACTAATCTCGACGGCAAACAGCAACATCGGCTGTTATGACCCTGCATAAGTACATGGACAAGCATGCTAAGTACAACAGGGTTAGCATCCACCAAAAATAGCAAATGGGCAGCATCTCTAGTATATCTTCATTACGGAGAGTAGCATGGTAGCAAATGGGCAGATTAAAAAATGGATACAACTGTTAATTGCAACAGGCTTAACAGCATCCTAAGTCATGTTTTGTAAGTTTGTAGCCATTAAAATACAACTGTTTAAAAATGGATTTAGCTGTTAATTGCAACAGACTTAATGGCCATTGAAACCGGTACTGATAAAAATGCAATTGGCAGAGTTAAACATCACAAGGCAGGTGCTGCCAGAGTAGAGAATGGCCCAGATGTCTATGAAAAGGTAGGGAAAGTAGCAAAAACATGTTAGGCATGTTTACTAGAACATGCTTAATACATCGACCGTACAGAATATAGTCATTAATTGCAACTGGTATTGGTAAGATTGAACTGGTGAGTACATACTTGGTAAGTCCTGAGAGGTAGTTGTTGGGGCACTTCATCTTGGCCAGAGCCCGTCCAAAGTCAACAACGGCGGAGGTGAGCTGTTCCTCCGGGTCGAAACATGGATCAGTGCCACTGACATGTGTACCTACAAGCAACCAGTAAATGGTAGAAGTTAAACTGCAATTGCACAAATTATGTGAAATGTTGTAAGACATGGGATACATCTCACCTCAACGGCAAACAAAAGCATCAGCCGTTATGACCCTGCGTAAGTACATGGACAGGCCGATGTACTTACGCATCTCACCTCAACGGCAAACAAAAGCATCGGCCGTTATTGTTGGTATTGGTGAAATTGAGCTGGACACGGTAATATTTGAACATCACATAGTGTGCAGTACTAAAATAAACAAGGCACGAACATGTTTAATACATCAACCGTACAAATCATAGCCGTTGCAAGTGGTATTGGTAAGATTTAGCTGGTCAGATCTTACCTGTTAAGTCCTGGGGGGTAGTCGCTAGGGGACTTCATCTGGGCCAGAGCCTGCACCATGTCAGCGGCGGCGGCGGCGAGGTGTTCCTTCGGGTCAACACGCATAGCGGCCATCGCGCCATGGACTGCCATCAGCTCCTGGCGGGGGGGGGGGGGGTTGGAGGCATGAGGATGTTTCACAGAAGCCATTTAAGCAATCAGGCCGGGGACGTGATAGAGACCGGTGGGTTACCTGACTGGATCCGAGCAGAACGTAGGTGTGGTTGAAGTTGTGGTTGCGGCGGCGGTAGTTTGAGATACCGGTAGGGGGAGGCGCGAGGGGGTGATACTGAGGGTGGGGATGTGGTTGGAGGAATAAATTCTGAAATCGCGCGCCTAATGAAAATTTCGCTGCGAAACTTGAAACTTGGGCGGGGGAAACACACAACACAGACAAAGCGCATAAAATACTCGTGTGCGAGAAAAAAGAAAGTTGGCAGATCCCATCTCCAATAAAATGTACATGTGTACTTGATTTTTTCGGTCAATGATACGCTTGGTTTATTAGGAAACATCACACAGGTAACAGACTTATGGGTCATTAACGCAAAAAACGCAGACAGATACGGCATAGAAAACATGTGTTTTGTGATCTTCTAATGATTAACGCAAAAAATGCACATAGGCACACATGCTAATCAACGCTCAAAGCCCTCAAAGGATGCTCTTACTGACATTGTACGTTAATACTACAAATTTAAAGTACTACTGGTAATTTGCTCGAATACTACAAACTTAAACTACTTCTCACATGCCGCCATCGGGGCATGTTGGCCAGACGCCGGCGTTCTCTTTCCCGGCCTTGTAGGCGGCAGCCCACCGTGCTTCAATATCCGCCAAGCTCTCCTCACCACGGCGTGCAGCCTCTTTTTTCTTGCGACGACGTGACTCTCTTTTCTTGACTGCTTTCTGTCTTTTCCGCTCCTTCTGTGCGGCTTTGGCCGCCTCTAGATCCACCACCCATTCGGCCATGGCAGCCTCAAAGTCCACCCATGTAACTGTCTGGCCACCGGCGATGATGAACTCGGCGCGGCGAGATGCCATCGCTTTCTTACCATGTGTGCGGTCGCGGGCGGCGAGGAATGCGGCGCGGCGGGATGCCATCGCTTCCTCACCAGTTAATGTGCGTCGCGGTGCCATGGACGACGCCTAGAGAGAGCTTTGGGACAGAGGGGCCGGGCAGCCGTATAGTGCGGTGGTATTCAAGAGCTCAACGACAAACGACAAAATTTTTTTGGCTTCCCTTACAATTTTGCTCGTTCATTACCGCACACGGTTCATCTTCGTCGCTTCTGAAAACAGTGTGCGCTGAGCCTATTGTGTGTTGCGTTATGATTAGCCGGAACCCCAACCACGCAGATCGCGCGTGTGCACCGTAGGATGCGCCGTGATTGAACGGCAATCCACGTCCCTCACATCACACCCATGCATCTGTAGCTGGATTGGATTTATATGCGCTAAATGCCTAGAAAATGCACATAATCCCCTAAATATGGTAAATGAGCCCGAAAAAATGCCAAATTTGAACACGGTGATTTGCAGGGTGTATGTTCATCATAGGAAAAAACTCCAGGGCAAATAATGAAGAAAATTTAGATTCTCCTTTAATCTTGGGGATTTCCCTCTCGAAAGCATGGAACTTGCTCGGTGATGATTCGATTTATGAAGGGCGTGCATGACGACATAAGCCAAACCTTCTCAAATTTTTACCAGGGCATGGTGAGGTCATACCATGGCACCATGCCAGGCGTCATGTTTTTAAGCATTTATTTCATTTTTTCTATAGTTGAAAACCCAACAAACAAACATTTGTGGTTGGCTATTGCCACACATTTCATCGAAATATCTGTCCATTCTTTGTAAAAGGTATGAGAATTTACTGAATGACACGAGCATGGTTTTCTAGGTCGTTCTTGTGGACCCTTTTATGCACCGATTGTTTGAATTGAATTTTGCGCATTAATGCCTAGGAAATGCACATAATCCCCTAAATATGGCAAATGAACCCGGAAAAGTGCCAAATTTGAACACGATGATTTGCAGGTTGTATGTTCACCATAGAAAAAAAAACTCGTGGACAAAGGACAAAGGAAATTTGGATCCCCCTTCAATCTTGGTGATTTCCCCCTCGAAACCATGAAACTTCCTCGGTGATGGTTCGTTTTATGAAAGGCGTGCATGACGACATTTTTACCAGGGCACGGTGAGGTCATACCATGACACCACACCAGGCGCCATGTTTTCCAAGCATGTATTTCATTTTTTATAGTTGTTAGCCTAGTAAACGATGCGTTTATGGTTGACTATTGCCACAAATTTCCTTGAAATATCTGCCCATTCCTTGTAAAAGGCATGAAAATGTACTAAATAGCATGAGCATGGTTTTCCAGACCGTTCTTGTGGACCTTTTCATGCATCGATTGTTCGAATTTGAATTATGTTCATAATTAATGCCTAGAAAATGCACATGATCCCCTAAATATGGTAAATAAGTTCGAAAAAATTTCAAATTTGAACACGTTGCATTTGAGGCGGTATGTTGATCGTTAAAAAACTGAATGACAAACTAGGATGGAAATTTGGATTCCCCTTCAATCTTGGTGATTTTCCTCTCAAAAGCATTGAACTTCCTCGATGATGGTTCGATTTATGAAGGGCGTGCACGACGACATAAATCAAACCTTCTCAGCTTTTAACCAGGGCACGGTGAGGCCATACCATGGCACCATGCCAGCCGTCATGTTTTTCAAGCACATATCTCATTGTTCTATAGTTGATAACCTAGTAAATGACGCATTTGTGGTTGACTATTGCCACACATTCCATTGAAATCTCTGCTCATTCCTTGTAAAAGGCTTGAGACATTACTAAATACCATGAGTATAGTTTTTCCAGACCATTTTTGTGCACCCTTTCATGCACCGATTGTTTGAATTTGAATTATGTGCATTAATGCCTATAAAATGCACATGATCCCCTAAATATTGTAAATGAACCTAGAAAAGTGTCAAGTTTGAACACGGTGATTAGCAGGGTTTATGTTCATCGTAGAAAAAAACTCATGGATGAAGGACAAAGGAAATTTGGATTCCCATTCAATCTCGGTGATTTACTATCACACACGATTCATCTCCGCCGCCTCTGCGAATCGTGTGTGTTCACTCACACATGCAAAAGGAAAAAAGAAAACCCTCGCCCACTTCGTCCCCACTCACTCGTTGCGGACTCCTTTGCAACTCTGCACCCTAAGCTCGATGGCTGTTGGCGGCGGGCGTAGGTCGTGCTCCAAACGACACCGGATTTCACCCCTACCACTTTCCGCCGCCTATCTGCACCGACATTCTAGACTCTGGTCGACTGGGTTTTCTACGGGATTGGGCCGGGGATTTTTCTCATGGAGAAGGTAATCGACTTAATTAGCGAAATATTCACTCATCTCTTATCGCAGTCGGTCCGACGATGTTAATCAACCGGCGGAAATCGCCGTGGAATCATTTTTGTTCTAGCTGATTCGTGGGTATTCATTCATGTGTCCACAGTGCGAGCACAAATCGGGCAACTGTGGTCATGGCCAGTCGAAAATGAAGTTCTCACCATTCCGGATGATTTAAGGGAGCGCTCGGTATGTTCAATATCAACCTACCACGGTCGGCATGGCCTAAATTTGTGAACATATACCGTCTGTTGCTATATTATCCATATATTTGCATCAAATCTTTGTTACATTATCTATTTTAATTCTATATTTTTGTACTCTGCTTTCATCTATATATATGGAACTGTTCTATCAGTTACTCCCATATTTGCATCTTGCTCTGTTATTTCAATATATCTAATTTACAATCTTAATTTTCATTTCAAGCAGTACATCCCTTGCTTTGCAAGAACAGGAGTACAAGGAAATCTTGGGCTTTACTTTGCTGATGACTCCCAGGATGTCATATTGACAACGCAGCATATATTTACAATGACGGTTAACGTAAAACTTGATAAAGATGGTCACTCCTATTTTAATGCAGACCTTTGGAGAAAAATGTCTAAGTGTTATGAACTGAAAGCTGGCAATAAAATTCTAGTGCGTGCACCACAACCTGGTCTAATTAACATGGATGTTTACTTCCCAATGTCATCAGTCGATCAAAATCTGATCGAGGTTAGTGTGCTTTCAACTTTCTCCATGTTGTGATATTACTATTTAAGCAACTAATTGATCACTATTTAAGCAACCAATTGATCACTATTTAAGCAACCAATTGTGATATCATATTCTGACTCCGTTCCTAGGCAGTAACAAATTTTATTTACCAATTTATGCACACTATATATTCTTCTGCTATGTTCTGAATAAATAATACCTTTCCACCTTTTAAGCAGGATATGTTGGATGCATAGTGAACGAGCTGTATGTTACTAAGCGTACCAAATTTCACTAGAAGGACTTGAAGCATGTTATAAACTTTGTTGATAATCTGATAGAGATAGCACAGCGTATGAATGCTAGATTTTGGATGGGATTAATTAGACATATGGTGCACACACTGAACAAGACTAATTGTGTGCACAAAACGCTGGTGAAAAGTCTTATTTTAATGTTGATGCTCATAAACTATATATATCTTCAACGATATGTTACAATTGTTTTTTATTCTACATGTTAACAGAAATTGCCCCTGTAGCAGTTCCTGGATCGATTCTCCGGCGTGGTCGAATTACACTTGTGTCTGCTAATAACGCCAAAATGATTGCAAGGTACTGCATTTTCCGCAGAAATGGAACCATTCAAATTAACAAGTTCTCACTTCTCGTGGTAATGCATCCATATTGGAAAATTGGAGACACTTTCTACTCATGCTCTACCAAGGCACAGGAGGGCTCTTCCTTTTCATTGACGAGATGCTGAGTCGCCGTGATCAAGCTGCTTCTAGTGGATAGTTGTGGTTGTTGGCCCTCAGCCTCTTAAAATGTGCTAGCTATTACTATATATGTTAGGTATGTAGATGTGAACCATATGGTTGTTGGCCCTTAGCCTCTTAAAATGTGATAGATGTTACAATATTAAGTATGTAGATATGGATATGGTTGTCAAAACCGTGTTACTCAAATGATGTTACCCAAGTTCATAAATTTTCATGGAAAGTATTAGTATCGTACACAGTTCATTGAGTTTAAGCGTGTGCCCGATGTCCAGAAGGCATTTGCATATTAACTGAACATACTGCAAATTCACACACATGTTAACATAAGGAAACGTATGTGTAACATACTAATCATCGCACACGAGTGCTCGCAGACGCATCGTGTGCGATACTCCGCCACCGCAAGCAACTAGTTTGCATTTTTAATGTTTTTTGTACACACAGAATCGCACACGAAGTAACTATATTGACCGTCTGTGTTGTAATTTCTCATCGCAAACAGTTCATCCGAGTCGGCTATTTGCCACGTATCACGCACATCTTGTTTACACGACTCGTTTGTGTTTTTTTGGCTCATCGCAAACAGTTCATCCATGTGAAATATATGCCGCATATCACACACATGTTGTTAAGTTGAACCGTTTCTGTTGTGTTTTCTAATCGAAAACAGTTCGTCCGAGTAAACCGTATGTCGTATATCGCACACACGTTGATATGACTGTCCATTTCTATTGTTCTACCTCATCGCAAATAGTTTGAATGGATTAACCGTGTGTTCTGCATCGCACACACATTGTTATGGCTACCCGTTTCTATTGTTCTGTCTCATCGTAGACAGTTTGAATGGATTAATCGTGTGTCCTGCATCGCACACGCAACTAAAATCTGAACTGTGTTTGATGGCTCCGCCATTGCAAACATTTTACACCTCTTTTGACGGTTTTTACACCATTGTTTGCGATTATTGCATCGCACACCGTTTCGGCAAAGGGTCTCTGATCGTAGTGTCGCGTTAGCAGTATCCTACAGTAGTGCATGGCGACTAATCCAAGAACCGACTTCACTCAGTGCTAGGATTTTGAAAGCGAATTACTTCCCCTCAACGGATTTATTGGAGGTGAGCCTGGGTGCTCACCCTTCACAGGTTTGGCGTGCGATTTTGGATGGTAGAGACACTTTGGTCAAGGTATTATCAGACGTATTGGAACAGGAGAATCAACTAATATTTGCGGAGTAACTGGATACCTCGAGAGGGTTTAATGAAACCACTTCCTTCCCTGGTTGGGAACCCTCCCAGATTGGTTTCAGAGCTTACAGATGTATCCTCGGCATCTTGGTGAGAGGAGGTAGTGCGGGCAACATTTGTGCCTTTCGATGCGGAGGCTATTCCGAGGATCCCTTTGTGCATGAGAAGACTTGATGATTTCTGGGCCTGGGGTGCTGACCCGCGTGGCAAATTCTCTGTTAGCTCTGTATATAAACTGCTAGTGAAAACAAAAATACAGAGGGAGAACCTGCTAGAAAATATTGAAGGGCCATCAGATACTAGCGCCGAGGGAAAGAAGTGGTCGTCTTTATAGAACATCAGGGTACCATCTAAACTGGAAAACTTTCTTTGGAGGCTTTGTCAAGACTCGCTGCCAACTATGGATCTTTTACATCATCGACACATGTCAACTTCCCTAGTCTGCTCTATATGTTCAGCTAGTGATAGTTGGCGACATGCTCTCGTTAATTGCATGATGGCAAGAAGCGTGTGGGCGTTGGCCCTAGATGAGATGGTCGAACACATGTGTGAAAATCTGGAGATGAATGCAAAAGAGTGGTTGTTCCTGATGCATGAGACACTCGACGAGAATGAATTCATGAGGATGGTAGGTATGTTGTGGGCTATTTGGAAAGCTCGATGAAAAGTAATTCACGAGGACATACATTAGTCGCCACTATCAACCCACTGTTTCATAAACTGTTTTTAGTTGACATGGGGGTGCTTGCCAAGCCATCAAGTGGTTAGAATAGAATCCCGATAGCTAGACCATCATGGGTAGCACCGCCGGAGGATCATGTAAAGCTCAACATTGATGCAACTGTATCTAGAGACGAAAACTATGGTTCGGTGGCTATGGTTAGTAGAGATTCTGAAGGATCTTTTCTAGGTGCATCATGCATCACGGTCAGGAATATTTCATGCCTAGAAACACTCGAAGCTATGGCATTTCGAGAGGCTCTAGCATTGGCGGAAGATCTTTATGCGAGGAAAATTCAGGTGGCCTCAGACTGTAAGACAGTGGTGGACGGAATTAAGCAGGGCTCTTTTGCGGAATATGGTGCAATAGTACATGAAGTCAAAGAACATTTGGCTGTGTTTTGGTCTTGTAATATAGTTCACGAGTATAGGAGCTTGAATACCGAGGCTCACAATCTCGCTAAGCATGCTTTAACACTCGGGTTTGGCCATCATGTTTGGTTTGGTCATCCTAAAGATCTTTTATTTTTACCTGTAAACATTGGGGTGATTTAAATAAAGCTTAGCGAGAGTGTCTCAAAAAAACCTACTGTGCGTACTAATACTTCTTTTGTTTCATGTTCTGTGCCTAGAAGACACATGTTTTTTCGGTTTTGTTTCGGCTAGTTTTACTTACTTTTTCCTTTCTCTCGTTCTCTTTCTTTTCCTTTTTCAAAATTTGTGAACACTTTTTTAGTATTGTAAACTATTTCTTCAATTCGTGAACTTTTTTTCAAATTCCTAAACTTTGTTCAAATGCATGAATGTTTTTCAAATTCACAAATTCATTTCAGTTTTTATAAACTTTTTCAAAACCCGTGAAGTTTTTCAAATTTGTGATTTTATCTAGAAAAATAAGAAAGTTTCCATTTTTTTTGAACTTTTATAAAATTCTTGAACTTTTTTTCAAATATCGTCCTTTTTAAATCCACACACTTTCTAAAAATTGGTGAACTTTTTTCATATTCATGATTCGTTTTGTATTCACAATTTTTCTTAAAATTCATGAACTTCTTTTTCGAAATTCATGAACTATTTTCAAATCTAGCATTTTATTAAATTAGTGAACTTTTTTGAATCCACTTATTTTGTATCAAAATCTATGAATTTTTCCTGTATTTACGAACTTTTCTAAATGCCATGAACTTTTTTGAAATTCATGATTATATATTTCAAAATCATAATTTAAAAAAATGATTTTTTTCAAACCATAATTTTTTCTCGATTCATGAATTTTTGTTCATAAAATTTTAAGAAGTTCATAGATTTTAAAAACCGCTGGCCATGTAGGACTGTAGTTTTTTCTTTTCTTTTTGAGGCAAGTACTACCTCCTTCCTGACTTACTTGTTGCAGTCGGGACAGAGGAAGTAGTACACTAGATCATACTGTAAGTTTCTTTTAGGGGAAGGTCATACTGTAGGTAATAATGAAAGAAAAACGTGCGAACTTGATAAAGCGAGCAAGCGCGAGAGGGAGGTGGCCTTATTCGGCTGTGGCTTGCGAGCAAAGCTATAACGAGCGTTAGCTATTCGGCACCTAAAGCGCCGCATGGGAGCCCATTAATCGCCACGAGGACACATTATACAGAAAAAACCATATGCAGATACTGGAAAATGGGCCAACCCAGAGCATCACTTTGAGTGAGTTTTGATTCTTTTTTTTAACAAAAAGATGAATTTTATTAACTTAAAAATGAAGTATCAAGTGGATACAAACACAATGAGCACGAGCATAGATTTGACTTCTGCGTAGTTAGGAGCACACAAGAAACACCAGCGCACAAAAAAAAACTATTAGATGCACCACCCCCACCTGCATTGAAATGCTTTGACTATTATACATGTACTGAATATGAAATACCATCTCATATAACATAGAATTCATACCGAAATACGGAGCACAAAACATTTTCTTCAGGAGAACAGCCGGTAGAACCAAAATAATGGAAAGAGTTTTCTTGAACCAAAAAAAAAGGAAAGAGTTTTCTTTTTTTGACACACCTACTCTACAACTGATGCTGGCTTACAAGTTACAACCCGAGATTATAAACCTGCAATGCCAATCAGCACGCACGCATGCGGAGGCTCTACAGCACTCATCTAACAACTGTACATAGACCTTACATCCACGAGCAATCAACCCATAATAATTTACATGATCATCAGCACACCAAATCGCTGCTAGCATACACACACGTACAAGTGCACACCACTCACGTGCCACCCGCGCGCGCACACAAAAAACCCTACTCCTTCTCTTTTCACACAAGGATCAAATGGGGCACAACAGCAGAAAAACATGGAAGAGAACAGAACCTTGTGCATACAGTCCCTCGTCTTCACGAGAAACCGACTGTTTTCCCCAGCAGCCACAAGAAGAGCGTCCACTCGAGCATGAATATTGTGTGGAGGTACGACCGGTCCAGCGTGAGCCCGAAGACGGTGATGCCGGTCTTGTTGTTCTCCAGGAAGGTCACTGCAACAGCGTTTTCCATCAGCCCAAGATTCGACGAAATGTATGATAACTGTCGATGATCATACTTACCTAGTGCCTGCCTCTTCTGGAAGGAGATCACGTGCATGTGAGGCTGGAGAAACTTGGTGTTCTCCACCATGTCCTCGTCGCCGGTCTCCTTGCTGGACTCACAGTCGCTCTCGTCCTCGGGCTCGGGGTACTCCTCCAGCATGGAGTTCTGGTTGGATCCCGGATCTATCTCGTCGTCCGGGACCGGCTCGATGGTGCAGCAGGCGTGCCACTTGGTGGTCTGGCCCGTGAGGGCCTGCACCTGGTGAGTGATCTTGGCGGCGCTGCTCAGGATTATGATGAGCCCGGACATTAGCACCACTGAACATAGCTGCAGAATTAAACATGAAGATACATTAGGACCAGTATTTGGAAATGTTGCCAAGTATGCAGAGCTGAGACAATGTAAGTAACATGTGTCCGAAAATTCTTAATTCTTTCACCGTTTTTCAGTTCAAAATGCCGTAAGTTTACCACATATATCTGTTTTGAGTTTAGCTGCTCCTAAGTAGCATCTTATCCTGTACAGTAGTGCTGCCAAATAGCCGAAGTAAGTAACACTGAAACTAGAACTTGTAATGATCTGCTAGATTTGTTAATGTCACATAGGTCGCTGTTTGCGACTATGAAAAGATCTGAAACTAAAGGACCTCTGCACCTCCTATACACAGTTCCAACCCCCTTCGGTTTGAGATTCCAATAAGATCACTGATTCATGGCCCTACTCACACCTTTGAAAGATGCCGCACAAATTAGCATTCAGAAATGAATGAAGTGCCATTTTCAGGCCCATCGACAGATCAGTGGCCAGCAGAGTGAATCACGTCATACCTTGCTAGCTTTGCTGTTTCTCACATGATGCTACTCCAGATCACTTAATTAAAGATGTCAGCCAGCCCAATTATTGGATTTCTAGATAATCTCAGATAAAGTGTGATTCTTCTGAATATCAGCTTATGTTGGCCTAAATACTGTGGTGCTTCCAAACTAGCTGAAGTGCCCCTGAAACCAGAACTTCTAACCATATTAGATTTTTTTTTGAATTGTAATCATGTTATATTTGTTAATACAGTATAGAGGTCACTGTTTGCGATTATGACAAAATCTGAAAACTACAGGAGCTCTACACCTTATATACACTGTTCCAACCCCCTTTGGTTTGTGATTTCAATAAGGCCCTACTTGTACCTTTACAACAATGGCGCCCCAATTAGCAATGCAGTCCCATTTTCAGGCCCAGCGACAGATTGATCGCCAGCACCCAGCAGAGTGAATCACGTCACACCTAACTAGCTTTGCTGTTTCTCACATGATACTACTCGAGATCACTTAATTATAGATGTCAGCCAGCCCAATTATTGGATTTCTAGATAATCTCATCTAGGCCAACAGACCCTGTCAAGAAACCACCGAGCAAGTGTTTTTTCTTTTCTTTTTCGAGAAGTCCTGAAAGTGTAACTATGAAGGCAACTGAATCCAGTAAAATTCAGCACTTAAATCCAGTATAGATCAGGTTGATCGATTCTACGCAGTTCCAACTTGCTTAATTTTTTTAACATAAAAAGTTATTGGTCCGGACTAAATTGAGCTGAGATAAGATAATGTCAAGTTGATTGCGATCCCCAATTTTGCCTAACTGAACACAAACATCACAGTAAGAAACGAGCCTAAGAGAGTGGAGAAATCAGGCAATCGAGGCTTACCGCGAGCACGCCGGTGTGAAGGAGGTCGTCGATGGTGCCGTGGCGCGTGGTGAGGAGCACGGAGGCGAACCGGCTGGCGGGGGCTGGGGTGCCGGATCGGGGCCATCGGCGTCGACTTCCATGTTGTCGTAGAAGGAGCGAACGGCGGCCTCGAGGGCCCAGTTGTGGCCCTCGAGGAAGAAGGTCGCCTCGTCGGGGGTCGCCGAGGTGACTGCGCAGAACGAATCCACCAGAGACTGCGCCTCCGCGGCCGGCGGCGCGTGGGTGGCATCTCCGGCGGCCATCTCGGCTGCGGCGGCCGTGTGTCTGGCTTGGAAGGCTTTGGGAGGAAGCCTTCTCTTGGCGTTTGCCTCCCCGTTTTACCGCGTCGTCGTCGTTGGGCCGTCACGCCGCGAGATTCTTTACTTGGGCTTTCAGTTTGGAGAAGCTGTTGTTTTTTAGCCCGTTAGTACCTTGAATTTGTTGACAGACACAACTTTTAGTCCCACCTCGCCTTATTTAGTTCGCATACACGGGAATAAAAGGACAGCTCTTGCAACACTGTCGCTGGGCTTTGTCGCGTTAGCCTGTCACCCAAGCTCATTTGTGGGGGAGCAAAAGTTAGTCACAGATCTTGCTGGGCCTTGTGGCTGGGGGGCCTGTTACCCAAGAACATTTGTGGGGGAGCAAGAAGTAATCTGTGCACTAACTTTTTAATATTCTATTATATACATTTAATGTGAATTTTTTTATGGTTTTACTGAAGCACATCTAGACAAGTCATACGCCATTGATTTTAGGTGAAGATTCGTGCCGGTATTTTTCTTCTTCTTTATGTTTGATTGAGTCATTTAAATGTACAATACTAAAACACATCTAGATGTCCTCTAAACATTTTCTTTTCAAAGCATGGACTTTCAATATATTTTTTTTCTATTATTAAGCATGTATTTTTTTCTTTACAAAGTATGTCCAATTTTTTTGTTGCCCACTGGCAAGATAAATATTAACTTTAATTCTCATTATAACACCGAATCAAATTTTTGCATGATGGTTTCCTTATCACATCAGTGATTTATCATGTGTGAGATGAAAAAATCCATCAAATTAAAAGAGGACGGATGAAAGAAAGAGGACCCTTTGGCTAGGGTTTCTCCCGCCTCCCGTCGGTTGTAAGGGCATATGTATCCCTTAGTGGTTTTGGTGATTGATGACAATGCTTTTACGGACTAATCGTGTGCATTGAGCATTTCTGATATCTCATGTTCAAGGACAAGACGATTCGTTGCCCCTCGGAGTCTAGTGAAGACGGACTTTTCCCTACGTTTCTTTTCGGTGGATTTGAGTCGTAGGAAAGCCGTCCTATTAAGAGGGGTCCGCTTTGAAAATGTTTGGGTGAAATCATCACGTACACGTCTGTTCCTTTTGCACCACCTTTCCGTTGGCTCTTTGGAGCATCCTCCGTTTATCTGTGTCTCTATAAAATGAGGGACTCCTAGTGTTGGTTGTGCTGGGTATGCGGTAGTACTGCTCATGAGAGCGGTAGTACCGCAGAGGCTCACGGTAGTACCGCTCCCAGGGCGCGGTAGTACCGTGGCCTCGGGCCAGGCACAACAGCACGAGCGGAAGTAGGGGCGGATGTAATTTTTTACATCCGCGCCCTACGTGGTAGTACCGCTCCAGGTTCGCGGCAATACCGTGTCGGATTTTTGCACAGATCGAAACTCGGTGGAAGTAGCCACGGATGTATTTTTATATGTCCGTGCCTTCCCAGCCTAGACAAACCCTGCCTTGCGGTAGTACCGCAAGAGGGAGTGTTGATCCTATCATATGGTGTAAGACATATGTCCTCAGCGTATCTTATTGTCTTATCATGTTATCTAGTTTGATTAGTAGATTGTGCTCTCATTACTTTATGCTCATATTTATTATCTTGCCTTCTTGCTTAGTGTTAGTTATTTTGTTGCAAGATATGCCTCGTCTATAAAATATAGGGAGAGTGTTGATCATAGTATGTGTGTCGTGCAGTCCAAAGCACTTCTCTAGAGAGCACACATCTAGGGGGAGCCCGTCTATATCTTATAGATGTTGGGTTTGCCTATGCTTCATTTTATTTCCCTTTGTGCAAATCCCGTATTGTCATCAATCCACCAAAAAGGGGAAGATTGTAAGGGCATATTTATCCCTTAGTGGTTTTGGTGATTGATGCCAATGCTTTTGCAGACTAATCGTGTGCATTGAGCATTTCAGATATCTCATGTTCAGGCACAAGACGATTCGTTGCCTCTCGGAGTCTAGTGAAGACAGAGTTTTCCCTACGTTTCTTTTCGGTGGATTTGAGTCGTAGGAAAGTCATACTATTAAGAGGGGGTCCGCTTTGGAAAGGTTTGGATGGAATCATCATGTACACGTCTGTTCCTTTTACACCACCTTTCCGTTGGCTCTTTGGAGCATCCTCTAGTTATCCGTGTCTCCACAAAATGAAGGACTCCTAGTGTTGGTTGTGCTGGGCATGCGGTAGTACTGCTCATGGGAGCGGTAGTACCGCAGAGGCTCACGGTAATACCGGCTACGGTCGCGGTAGTACTGCAGTCCATTGCGGTAGTACCGCTCCCAGGGCGCAGTAGTACCGTGGCCTCGGGCCAGGCACAACAGCACGAGTAGAAGTAGGGGCAGATGTAATTCTTTACATCCGCGCCCTACGCGGTAGTACCGCTCCAGGTTCGCGGCAGTACCGTGTCGGATTTTTGAACAGATCGAAACTCGGCGGAAGTAGCCACAGATGTATTTTTATATGTCCGTGCCTTTCCAGCCTAAACAAACTCTACCTTGCGGTAGTACCGCAAGGGGGAGCGGTAGTACCGCTCCGGCGGTTCTATCGCTCTTTGCTTCAACGCATCAGGGTCGGTCTGGCTCTTGCCGCGCATGCGGCAGTACTGTAGTGCCCCGCAGTAGTACCGCAGGCCCTTGCAATAGTACCGCATGGCTGGTGCGGTACTACCGCGCGTCGCAGGCTGGGTAAGTAGATAACGATTGGATTTGTCCTATCACTATATAAGGGGAGTCTTCTTCTCTGAGTTGACTACCTCTTCCATCCCTAAGCTCCATTGTTTCTCTAAGCTCCATTTTTGCCCGATCTCTCTCCCTAGCCAATCAACCTTGTTGATTTTCCAGGGATTGGTTGAGAAAGCCCCGATCTACACTTCCACCAAGAGAAATTTGACCCCCCCACTAATCCATTGTGGATCTTGTTACTCTTGGGTGTTTGAGCACCATAGACGGTTGAGGTCACAGCGGAGCCAATTTCCATTATGGTGAAGCTTCGTGGTGTCGTTGGGAGCCTCCAATTAAGTTGTGAAGACTGCCCCAACCTTGTTTGTAAAGGTCCGGTCGCCGCCTCCAAGGGCACCAATAGTGGAATCACGGCATCTCGCTTTGTGTAAGGGCATGAGGAGAATAAGGTGGCCCTAGTGGCTTCTTGGGGAGCATTGCGCCTCCACACCACTCCAACGGAGACACACTTCCTCTCAAAGGGAAGGAACTTCGGTAACACATCCTCGTCTTCACCGGCTCCACTCTTGGTTATCTCGTACCTTTACTTGTGCAAGATTATATTGTGTTGCATCCCTTGCTTGCTTGTGTGCTTGTTGTTGCATCATATACCTTGCTCACCTAGTTGCATATCTAGACAACCTACTTTGATGCAAAGTTTAAATTGGTAAAGAAAAGCTAAAAATTGTTAGTTGCCTATTCACCCCCCCTCTAGTCAACTATATCGATCCTTTCAATTGGTAACAGAGCCTCGTCTCTTTATTAAGGACTTTGCCATCCGAAGAGTATGGTTGACACTGTAGACGGTGAGGAGGACCCCGGTGTGATTCCATCCTCGTCCACGGCCGATGGGGGAACCTCGATCTCACGTGAGGAGTTCAATGTGGCCTTGGACACATTGAAAACCTCCATGACGGCCGAGGTCAAAGGCATGCTTAAGAACTTTCTTGATGGTCTTAAATTGTCCACCGCACCCTTGGAAGTGGTCGATCCCACTAACAAGGTGACGGATGCTAACTCCGACAAGGGAAAAGCTTCTAGTGATAAAGTTGTTGGAAATATGCCCTAGAGGCAATAATAAATTAGTTATTATTATATTTCCTTGTTCATGATAATCGTTTATTATCCATGCTAGAATTATATTGATAGGAAACTCAGATACATGTGTGGATACATAGACAACACCATGTCCCTAGTAAGCCTCTAGTTGACTAGCTCATTGATCAATAGATGGTTACGGTTTCCTGACCATGGACATTGGATGTCGTTGATAACGGGATCACATCATTAGGAGAATGATGTGATGGACAAGACCCAATCCTAAGCCTAGCACAAGATCGTATAGTTCGTATGCTAAAGCTTTTCTAATGTCAAGTATCATTTCCTTAGACCATGAGATTGTGCAACTCCCGGATATCGTATGAATGATTTGGGTGTACCAAACATCACAACATAACTGGATGGCTATAAAGGTGCACTGCGGGTATCTCTGAAAGTGTCTATTGGGTTGGCACGAATCGAGACTGGGATTTGTCACTCCGTGTAACGGAGAGGTATCTCTGGGCCCACTCGGTAGGACATCATCATAATGTGCACAATGTGACCAAGGAGTTGATCACGAGATGATGTATTATGGAATGAGTAAAGAGACTTGTCGGTAACGAGATTGAACGAGGTATCTGGATACCGACGATTGAATCTCGGGCAAGTATCATACCGATAGACAAAGGGAATTGTATACAGGATTGATTGAATCCTTGACATCGTGGTTCATCCGATGAGATCATCGTGGAACATGTGGGAGCCAACATGGGTATCCAGATCCCGCTGTTGGTTATTGGCTGGAGAGTTGTCTCGGTCATGTCTACATGGTTCCCGAACCCGTAGGGTCTACACACTTAAGGTTCGATGACGCTAGGGTTATAGGGAAAGTATGTACGTGGTTACCGAATGTTGTTCGGAGTCCCGGATGAGATCCTGGACGTCACGAGGAGTTCCAGAATGGTCCGGAGGTAAATATTTATATATGGGAAGTCCCATTTTAGTCACCGGAAAAGTTTCGGGTGCTATCCGTAACGTACCGGGACCACCGGGAGGGTCCCGGGGGTCCACCAGGTGGGTCCACTAGCCCCAGAAGGCCGCGTGGACCAAGTGTGGGAGGGGACCAGCCCCAGGTAGGCTGGTGCGCCCCCCCACCAAGGCCCAAGGCGCAGGGAGAGTGGGAGGGGGCAAACCCTAGGTCCAGATGGGCCTTAAGGCCCACCCTAGGGCGCCCCCTCTCTCCCTCTCCCCTCTAGCCGCCACCCTAGATGGGATCTAGGGCTGCCGCCCCCCTTGGGGAGGGAACCCTAGAGGGGGCGCAGCCCCTCCCCTTCCCCTATATATACTTGAGGTATGGGGCTGCCCAACACAGGTGATTTGATCTCTCTCTTGGCGCAGCCCTACCCCTCTCCCTCCTCGTCTCTCGTAGTGCTTGGCGAAGCCCTGCTGGAGTACCACGCTCCTCCACCATCACCATGCCTTTGTGCTGCTGCTGGACGGAGTCTTCCCCAACCTCCCCCTCTCTCCTTGCTAGATCAAGGCGTGGGAGACATCACCGGGCTGTACGTGTGTCGAACGCGGAGGCACCATTGTTCGGCGCTTAGATCGGAATCGACCGCGATCTGAATCGCTGCATGTATGACTCCACCAACCGCGTTCTTGCAATGCTTCCGCTTAGCGATCTTCAAGGGTATGAAGATGCACTCCTCTCTCTCGTTGCTAGTATCTCCTAGATTGATATTGGTGACACATAGGAAAATTTTGAATTATTGCTACGATCCCCAACAGTGGCATCATGAGCTAGGTCTATGTGTAGTTTCTATGCACGAGTAGAACACAAGTTGTTGTGGGCGTCGATTTTGTCAATTTACTTGCCGTTACTAGTCTTATCTTGATTCGGCAGCATCGTGGGATGAAGCAGCCCGGACCGACCTTACACGTACTCTTACGTGAGACTGGTTCCACTGACTGACATGCACTAGTTGCATAAGGTGGCTAGCGGGTATCTGTCTCTCCCACTTTAGTCGGATCGGATTCGATGAAAAGGGTCCTTATGAAGGGTAAACAGAAATTGGCATATCACGTTGTGGTTTTGCGTAGGTAAGAAACGTTCTTGCTAGAAACCCATAGCAGCCACATAAAACATGCAACAACAATTAGAGGACGTCTAACTTGTTTTTGCAGGGTATGCTACGTGATGTGATATGGCCAAAAGGATGTGATGAATGATATATGTGATGTATGAGATTGATCATGTTCTTGTAATAGGAATCAGGACTTGCATGTCGATAAGTATGACAACCGGCAGGAGCCATAGGAGTTGTCTTAATTTATTTATGACCTGCGTGTCAACATAAACGTCATGTAATTACTTTTCTTTATTGCTAACCGTTAGCCATAGTAGTAGAAGTAATAGTTGGCGAGACAACTTCATGAAGACACGATGATGGAGATCATGATGATGGAGGTCATGGTGTCATGCCGGTGACAATGATGATCATGGTGCCCCGAAGATGGAGATCAAAAGGAGCAAAATGATATTGGCCATATCGTGTCACTATTTGATTGCACGTGATGTTTATCATGTTTTACATCTTATTTGCTTAGAACGACGGTAGCATAAATAAGATGACCCCTCACCATAATTTCAAGAAAGTGTTCCCCCTAACTGTGCACCGTTGCTAAGGTCCGTTGTTCCGAAGCACCACGTGATGATCAGGTGTGATAGGTTCTAACGTTCGCATACAATGGGTGTAAGCCAGATTTACACACGCAATACACTTAGGTTGACTTGACGAGCCTAGCATGTACAGACATGGCCTCGAAACACGGAAGACCGAAAGGTCGAACATGAGTCGTATAGAAGATACGATCGACATGAAGATGTTCACCGATGATGACTAGTCCGTCTCACGTGATGATCGGACACGGCCTAGTTGACTCGGATCATGTATCACTTAGATGACCAGAGGGATGTCTATCTGAGTGGGACTTCATTAAATTATCAGATGAACTTAATTATCATGAACATAGTCAAAAGGACTTTGCAAATTATGTCGAAGCTTACGCTATAGTTCTACTGTTTTAGATATGTTCCTAGAGAAAATTTAGTTGAAAGTTGATAGTAGCAATTATGTGGACTGGGTCCGTAAACCGAGGATTGTCCTCATTGCTGCGCAGACGGATTGTGTCCTTAATGCACCGCTCAGTGAGCTGAACCTCGAGCGTCGGTTGTGGATGTTGCGAACATCTGACATACACGTTTTGATGACTACATGATAGTTCGGTGCGTAATGCTAAATGGTTTAGAATTGAGGCACCAAAGACGTTTTTTTGAAACATCGCAGAACATATGAGATGTTCCAAAGACTGAAATTGGGATTTCGGACTAGTGCTCACGTCAAGAGGTATGAGACCTCTGACAAGTTTCTTAAGCCTGCAAACTAAGGGAGAAAAGCTCAATCGTTGAGCATGTGCTTAGATTGTCTGAGTACTACAATCGCTTGAATCGAGTGGGAGTTAATCTTCCAGATGAGATAGTGATAGTTCTCCATAGTCATTGCCACCAAGCTATTGGAGCTTCGTGATGAACTATAACATATCGGGATAGACATGATGATCCTTGAGCAATTCGCGATGTTTGACACCGCGAAAGTAGAAATCAAGTAGGAGCATCAATTGTTGATGGTTAAACCACTAGTTTCAAGAAGGGCAAGGGAAAGAAGGGATACTTCATGAGACGGCAAATCAGTTGCTGCTCTAGTGAAGAAACCCAAGGTTGAACCAAACCCGAGACTAAGTGCTTCTGTAATGAGGGGAACGGTCACTGAAGCAGAACTACCCTAGATACTTGTTAGATGAAAAGGCTGGCAAGGTCGACAGAAGTATTTTGGATATACGTTATATTAATGTGTACTTTACTAGTACTCCTAGTAGCACCAGGGTATTAAAATACCGGTTCAGTTGCTAAGTGTTAGTAACTCGAAATAAAAGGCTACGGAATAAACAGAGACTAGCTGAAGGTGAGATGACGATATGTGTTGGAAGTGTTTTCCAAGGTTGATATGATCAAGCATCGCATGCTCCCTCTACCAACGAGATTGGTGTTAAACCTAAATAATTGTTATTTGGTGTTTGCGTTGAGAATAGACATGATTGGATTATGTTTATTGCAATACAGTTATTCATTTAAGGAGAATAATGGTTACTCTGTTTATTTGAATAATACCTTCAATAGTCTTGCACCTAAAATGAATGGTTTATTGAATCTCGATCGTAGTGATACACACGGTCATGCCAAAAGATATAAGATAATAATGATAGTACCACATACTTGTGGCACTGCCATTTGAGTCATATTGGTATAAAACGCATGAAGAAGCTCCATGTTGATGGATATTTGGACTCACTCGTTTTGAAAAGATTGAGACATGCGAACCATGTCTATTGGTAGATATGCATGGAGAAACTCCATGCAGATGGATCGTTTGGACTCACTTGATTTTGAATCACTTGAGACATGCAAATCATACCACATGGGCAAGATGACTGAAAGGCCTCATTTTCAGTAAGATGGAACAAGAAAGCAACTTGTTGGAAGTAATACATTTTGATGTGTGCAGTCCAATAAGTGCTGAGGCACGCAGTGGATATCGTTATGTTCTTACTTCACAGATGATTTGAGTAGATGCTGAGTATATTTACTTGATGAAATACAAGTCTGAATTATTGAAAGGTTTAAGTAATTTCAGAGTGAAGTTGAAGATCGTCATGACAAGATGATAAAATGTCTATGATACGACCATAGAGATGAATATCTAAGTTACGAGTTTGGCACACAATTAAGACATTGTGGAAATTGTTTCACAACTAATACCGCCTGGACCACCATAGTGTGATGGTGTGTCCGAACATCATAACTGCACCCTATTGGATACGGTGCATACCATGATGTCTCTTATCGAATTACCACTATCATTTATGGGTTAGGCATTAGAGACAACCGCATTCACTTTAAATAGGGCACCACACAATTCCGTTGAGACGACACCATATGAAATATAGGTTTAGAGAAACCTAAGTTGTCGTTTCTTAAAAGTTTGGGGCTGCTTATGTGAAAAAGTTTCAGGCTGATAAGCTCGAACCCAAAGCAGATAAATGCATCTTCATAGAATACCCCAAATAGTTGGGTATACCTCCTATTTCAGATCCGGAAGCAAAAGTGATTGTTTCTAGAAACGGGTCCTTTCTCGAGGAAAAATTTCTCTCGAAAGAATTGAGTGGGAGGATGGTGGAGACTTGATGAGGTTATTGAACCGTCACTTCAAATAGTGTGTAGCAGGGCACAGGAAGTCGTTCTTGTGGCACCTACACCAATTGAAGTGGAAGCTTATGATAGTACTTCTTCCTCCTATATATATCCACGTACCCCCCAAACATCCAGGAGCACCACGAAAACCTAATTCCACCGCCGCAACTTTCTGTACCCGAGAGATCCCATCTCGGGGCCTTTTCCGGAGCTCCGCCGGAGGGGGCATTGATCATGGAGGGCCTCTACATCAACTCCATGGCCTCTCCGGTGATGTGTGAGTAGTTTATTTCAGACCTACGGGTCCATAGTTATTAGCTAGATGGCTTCTTCTCTCTCTTTGGATCTCAATACAAAGTTCTCCTCGATCTTCTTGGAGATCTATTCGATGTAATCTTCTTTTGCGGTGTGTTTGTCGAGATCCGATGAATTGTGGGTTTATGATCAAGTTTATCTATGAACAATATTTGATTCTCCTCTGGATTCTTTTATGTATGATTGGTTTACCTTTGCAAGTCTCTTCGAATTATCAGTTTGGTTTGGCCTACTAGATTGATCTTTCTTGCAATGGGAGAAGTGCTTAGCTTTGGGTTCAATCTTGCGGTGCTCGATCCCAGTGACAGAAAGGGAACCGACACGTATTGTATTGTTGCCATTGAGGATAAGAAGTGGGGTTTATATCATATTGCATGAGTTTATCCCTCTACATCATGTCATCTTGCTTAAGGTGTTACTCTGTTCTTATGAACTTAATACTCTAGATGCATGCTGGATAGCGGTCGATGTGTGGAGTAATAGTAGTAGATGCAGAATCATTTTGGTCTACTTGTCGCGGACGTGATGCATATATACATGATCATACCTAGATATTCTCATAACTATGCTCAATTCTATCAATCGCTCGACAGTAATTCGTTTACCCACCGTAATACTTATGCTCTTGAGATAAGCCACTAGTGAAACCTATGGCCCCCGGGTGTATCTTCCATCACATTAATCTTCCAACACTTAGTTATTTCTTTTGCCGTTTATTTTACTTTGCATCTTTATCATAAAAATACCAAAATATTATCTTATCATATCTATCATATCTCACTCTCATAAGTGACCGTGAAGGGATTGACAACCCCTTTATCACGTTGGCTGCAAGGTTCTTATTTGTTTGTGTAGGTGCGTGGGACTCGAGCGTGATCTCCTACTGGATTGATACCTTGGTTCTCAAAAACTGAGGGGAATACTTACGCTACTTTGCTGCATCACCCTTTCCTCTTCAAGGGAAAACCAACGCAGTGCTCAAGAGGTAGCAAGAAGGATTTCGGGCGCCGTTGCCGGGGAGATTCGCGCCAAGTCAAGTCAAGATTCGACTCCTGACAACGAGTCATTCCTGGTACCGTTGCTGGAATCTACGCACAAGTCAAGACATATCATGTACCCATCACAAAATCTTATCCTTCGCATTACATTATTTGTCATTTGCCTCTCATTTTCCTCTTCCCCACTTCACCCTTGCCGTTTTATTCGTCTCCTTTCCCATTTGTTTTCTTGTATCATGGCCGATTCAAAAAGGGCTAAGGGTTCTCTCTCGGGTTTTACCTTGGATAGTCCTTCTGTCCTCTCTAAGCTCATAAATAATGATGCTATGGAAAGACCTACCGGGGTTATCAATGAGAATTCGAATAATTTTGATGAAGATGATCCCGGAATTTTTTGTTATTTACTTGATGAATCTTTGAAAGATGCTTGGGATAGGCTATTAAGGATCCGAGCTAGCTATGTGCCACAATATCAAATTGAGGTTTACCTGAAAAGCTTTTATATTGGTCTACCCTCCTCGTTCAAGAAAGTCCTAGATTCTATTTTTGAAGAGGGTTTTCTTGAGGGGGATCCCATCGATACCTATGAAAAGATGAAAACTATATTTGGGCACCCCATGTATGAGAAGGTTGAATCTACCTCTCTTTTGTGCTTTTATCAAAATGAAATTATCAAAGAAATGAAGGCTAGCTTAGATGCCAATTTCCGTAACGTGCTTAATCTTTCTTCCACCATTAATGGCCATGTGCTATCTCAAAATATAAAGATAAATGCTATAGAAAAGAAATTTTCTCTTTTCTTTCCTAATACCAAAGATGGCAATACCTAGATCTATCCTTGCTTTTATGCCTAGCTAGGGGCGTTAAACGATAGCGCTTGTTGGGAGGCAACCCAATTTTATTTTTATTTCTTACTTTTTTTTCTCCTGTTTAGTAATAAATAATTTATCTAGCCTCTGTTTTGGTTGTGTTTTTTGTGTTTAAGTAGTGTTTGTGCCAAGTAGAATCGTTGGGAAGACTTGGGGAAGTCTTTTCGATCTTGCTGTAAAAAACAGAAACTTTAGCGCTCACGGGAATTGATGCCATTTTTATTTGGAGAGTTATATTTAGTTAATTATTTTTGCAGATGATTAATATATAAATTCCTCACGTCCAGCAATTTATTTTAGAATTTTTGGGGTTCCATAAGTTGCGTTAGCTACAGATTACTACAGACTGTTCTGGTTTTGACAGATTCTGTTTTCGTGTGTTGTTTGCTTATTTTGATGAATCTATGGCTAGTAAAAGAGTTTATAAACTATAGAGAAGTTAGAATACAGTAGTTTTAACACCAATATAAATAAATAATGAGTTCATTACAGTACCTTGAAGTGGTTTTTTGTTTTCTTTCGCTAACGGAGCTCATGAGATTTTCTATTTTGAGTTTTGTGTTGTGAAGTTTTCAAGTTTTGGGTAAAGATTTGATGGATTATGGAACAAGGGTGGCAAGAGCCTAAGCTTGGGGATGCCCATGGCACCCCAAGGTAAAACTCAAGGACACCAAGAAGCCTAAGCTTGTGGATTCCCCGGAAGGCATCCCCTCTTTCGTCTTCGTCCATCGGTAACTTTACTTGGAGCTATATTTTTATTCACCACATGATATGTGTTTTGCTTGGAGCGTCTTGTATGATTTGAGTCTTTGCTTTTTAGTTTACCACAATCATACTTTCTGTACAGACCTTTTGAGAGAGACTCACATGATTTGAAATTTATTAGAATACTCTATGTGCTTCACTTTTATCTTTTGAGCTATATAGTTTTTGCTCTAATGCTTCACTTATATCTTTTAGAGCACGATGGTGGTTTTATTTTATAGAAATAATTGATCTCTCATGCTTCATTTATATTATTTTGAGAGTCCTTTAGAACAACATGGAAATTTGCTTTAATATAAAAAGTTTCATAGAACTGCATTGAATACTATGAGAAGTTTGATACTTGATAATTGTTTTGAGATATGGAGATGGTGATATTAGAGTCATGCTAGTTGAGTAGTTGTGAATTTGAGAAATACTTGTGTTGAAGTTTGTGATTCCCGTAGCATGCACGTATGGTGAACCGTTATGTGATGAAGTCGGAGCATGATTTATTTATTGATTGTCTTCCTTATGAGTGGCGGTCGGGGACGAGCGATGGTCTTTTCCTACCAATCTATCCCCCTAGGAGCATGCGCGTAATACTTTGTTTCGATAACTAATAGATTTTTGCAATAAGTATGTGAGTTCTTTATGACTAATGTTGAGTCCATGGATTATACGCACTGTCACCCTTTCACCATTGCTAGCCTCTCTAGTATCGCACAACTTTCGCCGGTACCTTAAACCCACCATATACCTTCCTCAAAACAACCACCATACCTACCTATTATGGCATTTCCATAGCCATTCCGAGATATATTACCATGCAACTTTCCACTGTTCCGTTATTATGACACGCTTCATCATTGTCATATTGCTTGCATGATCATGTAGTTGACATCGTATTTGTGGCAAGTCCACCGTTCATAATTCTTCATACATGTCACTCATGCATCATTGCACATCCCGGTAAACCGCCGGAGGCATTCACATAGAGTCATATTTGGTTCTAAGTATTGAGTTGTAAGAAATTAAAGTGTGATGATCATCATTATTAGAGCATTGTCCCAAGTGAGGAAAGGATGATGGAGACTATGATTCCCCCACAAGTCGGGATGAGACTCCGGACGAAAAAAAGAGGCCAAAAAGAAGAAAAGAAAGAAGGCCCAAATAAAAAAAGAATGAGAGAAAAAGAGAGAAGGGACAATGCTACTATCCTTTTTCCACACTTGTGCTTCAAAGTAGCACCATGATCTTCATAATAAAGAGTCTCCTATGATATCACTTTCATATACTAGTGGGAATTTTTCATTATAGAACTTGGCTTGTATATTCCAATGATGGACTTCCTCAAAATGCCCTAGGTCTTCATGAGCAAGCGAGTTGGATGCACACCCACTTAGTTTCTATTGTTGAGCTTTCATATACTTATAGCTCTAGTGCATCCGTTGCATGGCAATCCCTACTCACTCACATTTATATCTATTAATGGGCATCTCCATAGCCCGTTGATACGCCTAGTTGATGTGGGACTATCTTCTCCTTTTTCTGTCTTCTCCACAACCACCATTCTATTCCACAAATAGTGCTATATCCATGGCTCACGCTCATATATTGCGTGAAGATTGAAAAAGTTTGAGAACATCAAAAGTATGAAACGATTGCTTGGCTTGTCATCGGGGTTGTGCATGATTTAAATATTTTGTGTGGTGAAGATAGAGCATAGCCAGACTATATGGTTTTGTAGGGATAACTTTATTTGGACATGTTATTTTGAGAATACATAATTGCTTAGCTAGTATGCTTGAAGTATTATTATTTTTATGTCAATATTAAAATTTTATCTTCAATATTTCGCATCTGAACATTCATGCCACAATAAAGAAAAATTACATTGAGAAATATGTTAGAAAGCATTCCACATCAAAAATTCTTCTTTTATCATTTACCTACTCGAGGACGAGCAGTAATTAAGCTTGGGGATGCTTGATACGTCTCAAACGTATCTATAATTTTTGATTGCTCCATGCTATTATATTCTATATTTTGGATGTTAATGGGCTTTATTTTACATTTTTATATCATTTTTGGGACTAACCTACTAACCGGAGGCCCAGCCCAAATTGCTGTTTTTTGGCCTATTTTAAGGTTTCGAAGAAAAGGAATATCAAACGGAGTCCAAACGGAATGAAACCTTCGGGAACGTGATTTTCTCAACAAATGTGATCCTGGAGACTTGGAGTGTGCGTCAAGAAATGACCGAGGAGCGCACGAGGCAGGGGGGCGTCCCTACCCCCCTGGGCGCGCCCTCCACCCTTGCGGGCCCCTCGTTGCTCCATCGACGTACTTCTTCCTCCTATATATATATCCACATACCCCCCAAACATCCAGGAGCTCCACGAAAACCTAATTCCACCGCCGCAACCTTATGTACCCGAGAGATCCCATCTTGATCACGGAGGGCCTCTACATCAACTCCATGGCCTCTCCGGTGATGTGTGATTAGTTTATTTCAGACCTACGGGTCCATAGTTATTAGTCAGATGGCTTCTTCTCTCTCTTTGGATCTCAATACAAAGTTCTCCTCGATCTTCTTGGAGATCTATTCGATGTAACCTTATTTTGCGGTGTGTTTGTCGAGATCCGATGAATTGTGGGTTTATGATCAAGTTTATCTATGAACAATATTTGATTCTCCTCTGAATTCTTTTATGTATGATTGGTTTATATTTGCAAGTCTCGTCGAATTATCAGTTTGGTTTGGCCTACTAGATTGATCTTTCTTGCAATGGGAGAAGTGCTTAGCTTTGGGTTCAATCTCGCGGTGCTCGATCCCAGTGACAGAAAGGGAACCGACACGTATTGTATTGTTGCCATCAAGGATAAAAAGATGGGGTTTATATCATATTGCATGAGTTTATCCCTCTACATCATGTCATCTTGCTTAAGGTGTTACTCTGTTCTTATGAACTTAATACTCTAGATGCATGCTGGATAGCGGTCGATGTGTGGAGTAATAGTAGTAGATGCAGAATCGTTTCGGTCTACTTGTCGCGGACGTGATTCCTATATACATGATCATACCTAGATATTCTCATAACTATGCTCAATTCTATCAATTGCTCGACAGTAATTCATTTACCCACCGTAATACTTATGCTCTTGAGAGAAGCCACTAGTGAAACCTATGGCCCCGGGTCTATCTTCCATCATATTAATCTTCCAACACTTAGTTAGTTCTTTTGCCGTTTATTTTACTTTGCATCTTTATCATAAAAATACTAAAAATATTATCTTATCATATCTATCAGATCTCACTCTCGTAAGTGACCGTGAAGGGATTGACAACCCCTTTATCACGTTGGTTGCGAGGTTCTTATTTGTTTGTGTAGGTGTGTGGGACTTGAGTGTGATCTCCTACTGGATTGATACCTTGGTTCTCAAAAACTGAGGGAAATACTTACGCTACTTTGCTGCATCACCCTTTCCTTTTCAAGGGAAAACCAACGTAGTGCTCAAGAGGTAGCACTTGGTTGCTCGACAGTGGAGCCACTAATCATATGACCGGAAGCAAGGACTTGGTGGTGGACGTGCACAAGATTCCATCTATGCCCACCAATGTCGAGTGGGGTGATGCCTCGTCTTCTAAGGTATTAGGACTTGGCAAAGTTGTCATTTCTCATGATCTCACGATCGAGAAAGTCATGCTTGTTGAGCTTGCATACAATTTACTTTCCGTTCGTCAACTTGCACTCATGGGCTTTGCCACTTTCTTTGATATAGATACCGTGGCCCCGTACCTGCACAAAGCGATAGCTACCCGCAACCAACGCGATTAGGGGTTGTCAAGCCCTTCACGGTCACTTACGAGAGTGAGATCTGATAGATAGAATATCTTTGGTATTTTTGATATAAAGATGCAAAGTAAAAAGTAAAAGCAAAGTAAATAGCAAAACAATATAAAAGTGATGGAGATTGATATGATGAGAATAGACCCGGGGGCCATAGGTTTCACTAGTGGCTTCTCTCGAGAGCATAAGTTTTCTACGGTGGGTGAACAAATTACTGTTGAGGAATTGAGCATAGTTATGAGAATATCTAGGCATGATCATGTATATAGGCATCACGTCCGTGACAAGTAGACCGAAACGATTCTGCATCTACTACTATTACTCCACTCATCGACCGCTATCCAGCATGCATCTAGAGTATTAAGTTAAAAACAGAGTAACGCTTTAAGCAAGATGACATGATGTAGAGAGATAAATTCATGCAATATGAAATAAACCCTATCTTGTTATCCTCGATGGCAACGATACAATACGTGTCTTGCTGCCCCTTTTGTCACTGGGAAAGAACACCGCAAGATCGAACTCAAAGCTAAGCACTTCTCCCATGGCAAGAACTACCAATCTAGTTGGCCAAACCAAACGGATAATTCGAAGAGACTTGCAAAGATAACCAATCATACATTAAAGAATTCAGAGAAGATTCAAATATTGTTCATAGATAGACTTGATCATAAACCCACAATTCATCGGTCTCAACAAACACACCACAAAAGAAGAATATTACATCGAATAGATCTCCACAAGAGAGGGGGAGAACATTGTATTGAGATCCAAAAAGAGAGAAGAAGCCATCTAGCTACTAACTATGGACCCGAAGGTGTGAGGTAAACTACTCACACTTCATCGGAGAGGTTAGGATGATGTAGAAGGCCTCCGTGATGACAGCCCCCTTCCGGCGGAGCTCCAAAACAGGCCCCAAGATGGGATCTCGTGGATACAGAAAGTTGCGGCGGTGGAATTAGGTTTTTGGCTCCTGTTCTGATCGTTTGGGGGTACGTGTGTATATATAGGAGGAAGAATTACGCCGGAGGAGCAACGAGGGGCCCACGAGGCAGGGGGCGCGCCCTGGGGGGCGCCCCCACCCTCGTGACCGCCTCTTTTGTTCCTTGGAGCAGGGTCCAAGTCTCCTGGATCACGTTCGGTGAGAAAATCACGTTCCCGAAGATTTTATTCCGTTTGGACTCCGTCTGATATTCTGTTTCTTCGAAACACTGAAACAGGCAAAAAACAGCAATTCTGGGCTGGGCCTCCGGTTAATAGGTTAGTCCCAAAAATAATATAAAAGTGGAAAATAAATCCCAATATAGTCCAAAACAGTAGATAATATAGCATGGAGCAATCAAAAATTATAGATACGTTGGAGACGTATCATGCATCCCTAAGCTTAATTCCTGCTCGTCCTCGAGTAAGTAAATGATAAAAAGAGAATTTTTGATGCGGAGTGCTACTTGGCATAATTTCAATGCAAAATTTCTTAATTGTGGTATGGATATTCAGATTAGAAAGATTCAAGACAAAAGTTCATATTGACATAAAGAATAATAACACTTAAAGCATACTAATAAAGTAATTATGTCTTCTCAAAATAACATGGCCAAAGAAAGTTATCCCTACAAAATCATATAGTCTGGCTATGCTCTATCTTCACCACCCAAAGTATTTAAATCATGCACAACCCCGATGACAAGCCAAGCAATTGTTTCATACTCTAACTTTTTCAAAACTTTTTCAATCTTCACGCAATACATGAGCGTGAGCCATGGATATAGCACTATAGGTGGAATAGAATGGTGGTTGTGAAGAAGACAAAAAGGAGAAGATAGTCTCACATCAACTAGGCGTATCAACGGGCTATGGAGATGCCCATCAATAGATATCAATGTGAGTGAGTAGGGATTGCCATGCAACGGATGCACTAGAGCTATAAGTATATGAAATCTCAATACGAAACTAAGTGGGTGTGCATCCAACTTGCTTGCTCATGAAGACCTAGGGCAATTTGAGGAAGCCCATCATTGGAATATACAAGCCAAGTTCTATAATGAAAGATTCCCACTAGTATATGAAAGTGATAACATGAGAGACTCTCTACTATGAAGATCATGGTGCTACTTTGAAGCACAAGTGTGGTAAAAGGATAGTAACATTGTCCCTTCTCTCTTTTTCTCTCATTATTTATTTATTTTTTATTTGGGCATTTTCTTCTTTTTATGGCCTCTTTTCTTTCTCTCTCTTTTTGGGCTTCTTTGGCCTCTTTTATTTATTTTTCGTCCAGAGTCTCATCCCGACTTATGGGGGAATCATAGTCTCCATCATCCTTTCCTCACTTGGGACAATGCTCTAGAAAATGATGATCATCACACTTTTATTTTTCTTACAACTCAACAATTACAACTCGATACTTAGAACAAATATGACTCTATATGAATGCCTCCGACGGTGTACCAGGATATGCAATGAATCAAGAGTGACATGTATGAAAGAATTATGAATGGTGGCTTTGCCACAAATACGATGTCAACTACACGATCATGCTAGCAATATGACAATGATGGAGCGTGTCATAATAAACGGAACGGTGGAAAGTTGCATGGCAATATATCTCGGAATGGCTATGGAAATGACATGATAGGTAGGTATGGTGGCTGTTTTGAGGAAGGTATATGGTGGGTGTATGATACCGGCGAAAGGTGCGCGGTATTAGAGAGGCTAACAATGGTGGAAGGATGGGAAAAGGTGCATATAATCCATGGACTCAACATTAGTCATAAAGAACTCATATACTTATTGCAAAAATCTAGAAGTTATCAAAGAAAAGTATTACGCGCATTCTCCTAGGGGGATAGATTGGTAGGAAAAGACCATTGCTCGTCCCCGACCGCCACTCATAAGGAAGACAATCAATAAATAAATTATGCTCCGACTTCATCACATAACGGTTCACCATACGTGCATGCTACGGGAATCACAAACTTTAACACAAGTATTCTTTAAATTCACAACTACTAAACTAGCATAACTCTAATCTTATCACCTCCATATCTCAAAACAATTATCATGCTTCAATCTTCTCTTAGTATTCAACGCACTCAAAAGAAAAGTTCACATATCTTGAACACCAAGCATATTTATATTAAGCAAATTACCATGCTATTAAGACTCTCAAAATAATTTAAGTGAAGCATGAGAGATCAATAGTTTCTTTAAAACAAACCACCACCGTGCTCTAAAAGATCTAAGTGAAGCACATAGAGCAAAATTATAACGCTCAAAAGATATAAGTGAAGTACGTAGAGCAAAACTACATAGCTCAAAAGATATAAGTGAAGCACATAGAGTATTCTATCAAATTTTAATTCATAAATGACTCTCTCAAAAGGTGTGTACATCAAGGATGATTGTGGCATACTAACAAACAAATACACAAATAATACAAGACGCTCCAAGCAAAACACATATCATGTTGGTGAATAAAAATATAGCTCCAAGTAAATTACCGATGGAAGTGGACGAAAGAGGGGATGCCTTCCGGGGCATTCCCAAGCTTTGACTTTTTGGTATCCTTGGATTATCTTGGGTGTTCCATGGGCATCCCCAAGCTTAGTCTCTTGCCACTCCTTGTTCCATAATCCATCAAGAGCACTCACCCAAAACTTGAAAACTTCACAACACAAAACTCAAAATAGAAAACTCGTGAGCTCCGTTAGCGAAAGAAAACAAAAGAACACTTCAAGGTACTGTAATGAACTCATTCTTTATTTATATTGGTGTTAAAGCTACTTTATTCCAACTTCTCTATGGATTATAAACTATTTTACGAGCCATAGATTCATCAAAATAAGCAAACAACACACGAAAAACAGAATCTGTCAAAAACAGAACAGTCTGTAGTAATCTGTATCTAGTGCAAGATCTGGAACCCCAAAAATTCTAAAATAAATTGATGGACGTGAGGAATTTATCTATTAATCATCTTAAAAAAGAATTAAGTAAATATCACTCTTTAAATAAAAATGACAGCAGTTCTCGTGAGCGCTAAAGTTTCTGTTTTTTACAGAAAGTTCAACAAGACTTTCCCCAAGTCTTCCCAACGGTTCTACTTGGCACAAACAATAATTAAACACAAAAAACACAACCAAAAAATAGGATAAATAATTTATTTTTAAAATTACAGCAAGGATAAATATTGGGTTGACTCCCAACAAGCGCTTTTCTTTAAATCCTTAAAGCCAGGCATTGATAATTTTAATGATGCTCACATGAAAGACAAGAATTGAAGCACAAACAGAGCATCATAAAACATGTGACAAACACATCTAAGTCTAACATACTTCCTATGCATAGGCATTTTATAGGCAAACAAATTATCAAGGCAAGCGAAAACTAGCATATGCAAGGAAGCGGAAGGAAACAATAGTAATCTCAACATAATGAGAGGTAATTTAGTAACATGAAAATTTCTACCACCATATTTTCCTCTCTCATAATAATTATATGTAGGATATGTTGGGTAACGTAGCAGAAATTCAAAATTTTCTACGCATCACCAAGATCAATCTATGGAGTAATCTAGCAACGAAGGGAAGGAGAGTGCATCTACATACCCTTGTAGATCGCTAAGCGGAAGCGTTCAAGTGAACGGGGTTGATGGAGTCGTACTCGCCGTGATGCAAATCACCGATGATCCTAGTGCCGAATAGATGGCACCTCCGTGTTCAACACACGTATAGCCCGGTGACGTCTCCTATGCCTTGATCCAGCAAGGGGAGAAGGAGAGGTTGGGGAAGACTCCATCCAGCAGAAGCACGACGGCATGGTGGTGGTGGAGGAGCGCGGGACTCCAGCAGGGCTTCGCCAAGCACTACGGGAGACGAGGAGGGAGAGGGGTAGGGCTGCGCCAACAGGGAGAGCAAATCACATGTGTTGGGCAGCCCCAAACCTCAAGTATATATAGGGGGAGGGGAGGGGCTGCGCCCCCACCTAGGGTTCCCTCCCTAGGGGTGGTGGCAGCCCCCAGATCCCATCTGGGAGGCGGCCAAGGGGGAGAGAGAGGGGGGGTGCACCTAGGGTGGGCCTTAGGGCCCATCTGCGCCTAGGGTTTGCCCCCTCTCCTCTTGAGGACGCCTTGGGCCTTGGTGGGAGGCGCCCCAGCTCACATAGGGGCTGGTCCCTTCCCACTATTGGCCCATGTAGGCCTCCGGGGCTGGTGGCCCCACCTGGTGGACCCCCGGACCCCTCCGGTGGTCCCGGTACACTACCGGTGATGCCCGGAACACTTCCGGTGGCCAAAACCATACTTCATATATATCAATCTTTACCTCCGGACCATTCCGGAACTCCTCGTGACGTCCGGGATCTCATCCGGGACTCCGAACAACATTCGGTAACCACGTACATACTTTCCCTATAACCCTAGTGTCATCGAACCTTAAGTGTGTAGACCCTACGGGTTCGGGAGTCATGTAGACATGGCCGAGACAACTCTCCGGTCAATAACCAACAGGGGGATCTGGATACCCATGCTAGCTCCCACATGCTCCATGATGATCTCATCAGATGAACCACGATGTCAAGGATTTAATCAATCCCGTATACAATTCCCTTTGTCTAGTGGTACGATACTTGCCCGAGATTCGATCGTCGATATCCCGATACCTTGTTCAATCTCCTACAGGCAAGTCTCTTTACTCGTTCCGTAACACATCATCCCGTGATCAACTCCTTGATCACATTATGCACATTATGATGATGTCCTACCGAGTGGGCCCAAAGATACCTCTCCGTTTACACGGAGTGACAAATCCCAGTCTCGATTCGTGCCAACCCAACAGACACTTTCGGAGATACCTGCAGTGTACCTTTATAGCCACCCAGTTACGTTGTGACGTTTGGCTCACCCAAAGCACTCCTATGGTATCCGGGAGTTGCACAATCTCATGGTCTATGGAAATGATACTTGACATTAGAAAAGCTTCAGCATACGAACTACACGATCTTTGTGCTAGGCTTAGGATTGGGTCTTGTCCATCACATCATTCTCCTAATGATGTGATCCTGTTATCAATGACATCCTATGTCTATGGTTAGGAAACCGTAACCATCTATTGATCAATGAGCTAGTCAACTAGAGGCTTACTAGGGACATGGTGTTGTCTATGTATCCACACATGTATCTGAGTTTCCTATCAATACAATTCTAGCATGGATAATAAACAATTATCATGAACAAGGAAATATGATAATAACTAATTTATTATTGCCTCTAGGGCATATTTCCAACAGTATCCCACTTGCACTAGAGTCAATAATCCAGTTCACATCGCTATGTGATTAACACTCAAGGTCACATCCCCATGCGACTAACACCCAAAGAGTTCTGGGTTTGATCATGTTATGCTTGTGAGAGAGGTTTTACTCAACGGGTCTGCAACTTTCAGATCCCTATGTACTTCGCAAATCTCTATGTCATCTTGTAGATGCAGCTACTACGCTATATTTGGAGCCATTTCAAATAACTGTTCTACTTGGAGCTATTCTAAATTGTTGCTCCATTATACGTATCCGGTATCTCTACTCAGAGCTATTCGGATAGGTGTTAAGCTTGCATCGACGTAACTCTTTACGTCGAACTCTTTATCACCTCCATAACCGAGAAACATATCCTTATTCCTCTAAGGATAATTTTGACCGCTATCTGGTGATCTACTCCTAGATCACCTTTGTACCCTCTTGCCAGGCATGTGGTAAGGCACACATTAGGTGCGGTACTCAGCATGGCATACCGTATAGAGCCTATGACAAAAGCATAGGGGATGACCTTCGTCCTTCCTCTTTCTTCTGCCGTGGTCGAGCTTTAAGTCTTAACTTCATACCTTACAACTCAGGCAAGAACTCCTTCTTTGGCTGATCCATCTTGAACACCTTCAAGATCATGTCAAGGTATGTGCTCATTTGAAAGTACCATTAAGCATTTTTATCTATCCTTATAGATCTTGATGCTCAATGTTCAAGTAGTTTAATCCAGGTTTTCCATTGAAAAACACTTTTCAAATAACCCTATATGCTTTCCAGAAATTCTACATCATTTCTGATCAACAATATGTCAACAACATATACTCATCAGAAATTCTATAGTGCTCCCACTCACTTCTTTGGAAATACAAGTTTCTCATAAACTTTGTATAAACCCAAAATCTTTGGTCATCTTCATCAAAGCGTACATTCCAACTCCGAGATGCTTACTCCAGTCCTTAGAAGGATTGCTGGAGCTTTGCATACTTGTTAGCATCTTTCAGGATTGACAAAACCTTCCGGTTGTATCACATACAACCTTTCCTCAAGAAAATCGTCAAGGAAACAATGGTTTTTGACATCCTATCTGCAAGATTTCATAAATAATGCAGTAATCGCTAATATAATTCCAACAGACTCTTAGCATCGCTACGAGTGAGAAAGTATCATCATAGTCAACTCCTTGAACTTGTCCGAAAACATCTTAACGACAAGTCGAGCTTTCTTAATGGTGATACTTACCATCATTGTCCGTCTTCCTTTTAAAATCCATATGTACCTAACAGCCTTACGACCATCAAGTAGTTCTTCCAAAGTCTACACTTTGTTTTCATATATGGATCCTCTCTCGGATTTTATGGCCTCGAGCCATTTTTGGAATCCAGGCCCACCATCGCTTCTCCATAGCTCATAGGTTCATTGTTGTCTAGCAACATGACTTCCAAGACAGGATTACGTACCACTCTGAAGTAGTACGCATCCTTGTCATTCTACGAGGTTTGATAGCGACTTGATCCGAAGTTTCATGATCACTATCATAATCTTCCACTTCAATTGGTGTAGGTGCCACAGGAACAACTCCATGTGCCCTGCTACACACTAGTTGAAGTGACGGTTCAATAACCTCATCGAGTCTCCACCATCCTCCCACTCAATTCTTTCAAGAGAAACTTTTCCTCGAGAAAGGACCCGATTCTAGAAACAATCCTTTATTGCTTTCGGATCTGAGACAGGAGGTATACCCAACTGTTTTGGGTGTCCTACGAAGATGCATTTATCCGCTTTGGGTTCGAGCTTATCAGCCTGAAACTTTTTCACATAAGCGTCGCAGCCCCAAACCTTTTAACAAATGACAACTTAGGTTTCTCTAAACCATAGTTCATACGGTGTCATCTCATCGGAATTACGTGGTGCCCTATTTAAAGTGAATGTGGTTGTCTCTAATGCCTAACCCATAAACTATCGTGGTAATTCGGTAAGAGACATCATGGTATGCATCATATCCAATAGGGTGCAGTTATGATGTTCGGATACACCATCATACTATGGTGATTCAGGCTGTATCAGTTGTGAAACAATTTCCACAATGTCTTAATTTTGTGCCAAACTCGTAATTCAGATATTCATCTCTATGATCATATCATAGATATTTTATCCTCTTGTCACGACGATCTTTCAACTTCACCCTAAAATTACTTGAACCTTTCAATAATTCAGACTCGTGATTCATCAAGTAAATATACTCAACATCTACTCAAATCATTTGTGAAGTAAGAACATAACGATATCCACTACACGACTCAGCACTCATTGGACTGCACACATCAAAATGTATTACTTCCAACAAGTTGCTTTCTAGTTCCATTTTACTGAAAACGAGGCTTTCAGTCATCTTGCCCATGTGGTATGATTTGCATGTCTCAAGTGATTCAAAATCAAGTGAGTCCAAACGGTCCATTTGCATGGAGTTTCTTCATGCATATACACCAATAGACATGGTTCGCATGTCTCAAACTTTTCAAAACGAGTGAGCCCAAAGATCCATCAACATGGAGCTTCTTCATGCGTTTTATACTGATATGACTTACGTGGCAGTGCCACAAGTAGGTGGTACTATCATTACTATCTTATATCTTTTGGCATGAACATGTGTATCACTACGATCGAGATTCAATAAACCATTCATTTTAGGTGCAAGACCATTGAAGGTATTATTCAAATAAACAGAGTAACCATTATTCTCCTTAAATGAATAACCGTATTGCGATAGACATAATCCAATCATGTCTATGCTCAACGCAAACACCAATCTCGATGGTAGAGGGAGCGTGCGATGCTTGATCACATCAAGCTTGGGAAAAACTTCCAACACATATCGCCAGCTCACCTTCAGCTAGTCTCCGTTTACTCCGCAACCTTTTATTTCGAGTTACTAACACTTAGCAACCGAACCGGTATCTAATACCATGGTGCTACTAGGAGTACTAGTAAAGTACACAATGTATATCCGATATACTTCTATCGACCTTGCCAGCCTTCTCATCTACCAAGTATCTAGGGTAATTCTGCTCCAGTGGCTGTTCCCCTTATTACAGAAGCACTTAGTCTCGGGTTTGGGTTCAACCTTGGGTTTCTTCACTAGAGCAGCAGCTGAATTGCCGTTTCATGAAGTATCCATTCTTGCCCTTGCCCTTCTTGAAACTAGTGGTTTCACCAACCATCAACAATTGATGCTCCTTCTTGATTTCTACTTTTGTGGTGTCAAACATCGTGAATATATCAAGGATCATCATATATGTCCCTGATATATTATAGTTCATCACGAAGCTCTAGCAGCTTGGTGGTAATGATTTCGGAGAAACATCACTATCTCATCTGGAAGATCAACTCCCACTCGATTCAAATGATTGTTGTACTCAGACAATCTGAGCACAAGCTCAACAATTGAGCTTTTCTCCCTTAGTTTGCAGGTTAAGAAAATCATCGGAGGTCTTATACCTCTTGACGTGGGCACGAGCCTTAAATCCCAATTTCAGCCCTCGAAACATCTCATATGTTTCACGACGTTTCAAAACATCTTCGGTGCCTCAACTCTAAACCATTTAACTGAACTATCACGTAGTTATCAAAATGTGTATGTCAGATGTTCGCAACATCCACAGACGACGTTCGAGGTTCAGCACACTGAGTGGTGCATTAAGGACATAAGCCTTCTATGAAGCAATGAGGACAATCCTCAGTTTACGGACCTAGTCTGCATAATTGCTACTATCAACTTTCAACTAAATTTTCTCTAGGAACATATCTAAACAGTAGAACTGAAGCGCGAGCTACGTCATAATTTGCGAAGACCTTTTGACTATGTTCAGGATAATTAAGTTCATCTTATGAACTCCCACTCAGATAGACATCCCTCTAGTCATCTAAGTGATTACATGATCCGAGTCAACTAGGCCATGTCCGATCATCACGTGAGACGGACTAGTCATCATCGGTGAACATCTTCATGTTGATCGTATCTACCATACGACTCATGCTTGACCTTTCGGTCTTTTGTGTTTCGAGGCCATGTCTGTACATGCTAGGCTTGTCAAGTCAACCTAAGTGTTTCGCATGTGTAAATCTGTCTTACATCCGTTGTATGTGAACGTTAGAATCTATCACACCCGATCATCACGTGGTGCTTCGAAACAACGAACCTTCGCAACGGTGCACAGTTAGGGGGAACACTTTCTTGAAATTATTGCGAGGGATCATCTTATTTAAGCTACCGTCGTTCTAAGCAAATAAGATGTAAAAACATGATAAACATCACATGCAATCAAATAGTGACATGATATGGCCATCATCACTTTGCTCCTTTTGATCTCCATCTTCGGGGCTCCATGATCATCATCGTCACCGGCATGACACCATGATCTCCATCATCATGTCTTCATGAAGTTGTCTCGCCAACTATTACTTCTACTACTACAGCTAACGGTTAGCAATAAAGTAAAGCAATTACATGGCGTTTATGTTGACACACAGGTCATAAATAAATTAAGACAACTCCTATGGCTCCTGCCGGTTGTCATACTCATCGACATGCAAGTCGTGATTCCTATTACAAGAACATGATCATCTCATACATCACATATATCATTCATCACATCCTTTGGCCATATCACATCACAAAACACTTGCTGCAAAAACAAGTTAGACGCCCTCTAATTGTTGTTGCAAGTTTTTACGTGGCTGCTATAGGTTGCTAGCAATAACGTTTCTTACCTACGCCAAAACCACAATGTGAATTGCCAATTTCTATTTACCCTTCATAAGGACCCTGTTCATCGAATCCGATCCGACTAAAGTGGGAGAGACAGACACCCGCCAGCCATCTTATGCAACTAGTGCATGTCGGTCGGTGGAACCGGTCTCACGTAAGCGTACGTGTAAGGTTGGTCCGGGCCGCTTCATCCCACAATGTCGCCGAATCAAGATAAGACTAGTAACGGCAAGTAAATAGAAAAAATCGAAGCCCACAACTACTTTGTGTTCTACTCATGCATAGAAACTACGCATAGACCTAGCTCATGATGCCACTGTTGGGTAATGTTGCAGAAATTCAAAATTTTCTACGCATCACCAAGATCAATCTATGGAGTAATCTAGCAACGAAGGGAAGGATAGTGCATCTACATACCCTTGTAGATCGCTAAGCGGAAGCGTTCAAGTGAACGGGGTTGATGGAGTCATACTCGTTGTGATCCAAATCACCGATGATCCTAGTGCCGAACGGACGGCACCTCCGTGTTCAACACACGTATAGCCCGGTGACGTCTCCTACGCCTTCATCCATCAAGGGGAGAAGGAGAGGTTGGGGAAGACTCCATCCAGCAGCAGCACGACAGCGTGGTGGTGGTGGAGGAGCGCGGGACTCCAGCAGGGCTTCGCCAAGCACTACGGGAGACGAGGAGGGAGAGGGGTAGGGCTGCGCCAACAGGGAGAGCAAATCACATGTGTTGGGCAGCCCCAAACCTCAAGTATATATAGGGGAAGGGGAGGGGCTGCGCCCCCACCTAGGGTTCCCTCCCTAGGGGTGGCAGCAGCCCCCAGATCCCATCTGGGAGGCGGCCAAGGGGGAGAGAGAGGGGGGCGCACCTAGGGTGGGCCTTAGGGCCCATCTACGCCTAGGGTTTGCCCCCTCTCCTCTTGAGGACGCCTTGGGCCTTGGTGGGAGGCGCCCCAGCCCACATAGGGGCTGGTCCCTTCCCACTATTGGCCCATGTAGGCCTCCGGGGCTGGTGGCCCCACCTGGTGGACCCCCGGACCCCTCCGGTGGTCCTGGTACACTACCGGTGATGCCCGGAACACTTCCGGTGGCCAAAACCATACTTCCTATATATCAATCTTTACCTCCGGACCATTCCGGAACTCCTCGTGACATCCGGGATCTCATCCGGGACTCCGAACAACATTCGGTAACCGCGTACATACTTTCCCTATAACCCTAGCGTCATCGAACCTTAAGTGTGTAGACCCTACGGGTTCGGGAGTCATGCAGACATGGCCGAGACAACTCTCCGGTCAATAACCAACAGCGGGATCTGGATAGCCATGCTGGCTCCCACATGCTCCATGATGATCTCATCAGATGAACCACGATGTCAAGGACTTAATCAATCTCGTATACAATTCCCTTTGTCTAGTGGTACGATACTTGCCCTTGATTTGATCGTCGGTATCCCGATACCTTGTTCAATCTCGATACCGGCAAGTCTCTTTACTCGTTCCGTAACACATCATCCCGTGATCAACTCCTTGATCACATTGTGCACATTATGATGATGTCCTACCGAGTGGGCCCAGAGATACCTCTCCGTTTACACGGAGTGACAAATCCCAGTCTCGATTCGTGCCAACGCAACACACACTTTCGAAGATACCTGTAGTGTACCTTTATAGCCACCCAGTTATGTTGTGACGTTTGGCACACCCAAAGCACTCCTACGGTATCCGGGAGTTGCACAATCTCATGGTCTAAGGAAATGATACTTGACATTAGAAAAGCTTCAGCATACGAACTACACGATCTTTGTGCTAGGCTTAGGATTAGGTCTTGTCCATCACATCATTCTCCTAATGATGTGATCCCGTTATCAACGACATACTATGTCCATGGTTAGGAAATCGTAACCATCTATTGATCAACGAGCTAGTCAACTAGAGGCTTACTAGGGACATGGTGTTGTCTATGTATCCACACATGTATCTGAGTTTCCTATCAATACAATTCTAGCATGGATAATAAACAATTATCATGAACAAGGAAATATGATAATAACTAATTTATTATTGCCTCTAGGGCATATTTCCAACATGATAATAAGTAAATTCAAAAAAATAGCTATCACATAAAATATTTTCAACACAATCCACATGCATGCAAAGTTGACACTCTTCCAAAATAGCGGGATTAACATTAACTAAAGTCATGACCTTTCCAAACCCACTTTTATCAAAAACTTCAAAGATTGAACATTCTCCAAATATGTGGGATCTAAAGTTTACTTTCTTCCAAACCCACTTTCAATATTATTGCAAACATTATAATCAATCTCATATTCGTCATGGGGCTTAAATAAATTTTCAAGATCAAAAGAAGAATCACCCCAATCATGATCATTGCAACAAGTAGAGGACATAGCAAAACTAGCATCCCCAAGCTTAGGGTTTTGCATATTATTAGCACAATTGACATCAAGAGAATTTATAATAAAATCATTGCAATCATGCTTTTTATTCAAAGATCTATCGCGAAGCACTTCATCACAATTTTCAGATTTAAGGATTTCAGGCAAAAGCTTATAAAGATAATCTAGTGCATCAAAATCACTAGGAATTGGTTCATCATAATTGGATCTCTTAAAAAGATTGGAAAGCGGATGATGATCCATAGATATTAGCTTCTCTGTTTAGTAATAAATAAATGACTATTCCAACCATACGAGCAAACAAGAAACGAGCAAAAGAGGCAAATGGCGAACGAGAGGGAGGATAGAGAGAGAAAGAGAGGGCGAATAAAACAGAAAGGGTGAATTGGGGGGAGAGGAAAACGAGAGGCAAATGGAAAATAATTTAATGTGAGAGATAGGGATTGCGATGGGTACTTGGTATGTTGACTTTTTGCGTAGACTCCCCGGCAACGGCGCCGGAAATCCTTCTTGCTACGTCTTGAGCTTGCGTTGGTTTTCCCCGAAGAGGAAGGGATGATGCAGCAGAGTAGCGTAAGTATTTCCCTCAGTTTTTGAGAACCAAGGTATCAATCCAGTAGGAGCCCACGCTCAAGTCCCTCGTACCTGCACAAAGCGATAGCTACCCGCAACCAACGCGATTAGGGGTTGTCAAGCCCTTCACGGTCACTTATGAGAGTGAGATCTGATAGATAGAATATTTTTGGTATTTTTGATATAAAGATGCAAAGTAAAAAGTAAAAGCAAAGTAAGTAGCAAAACAATATAAAAGTGATGGAGATTGATATGATGAGAATAGACCTGGGGGCCATAGGTTTCACTAGTGGCTTCTCTCGAGAGCATAAGTTTTCTACGGTGGGTGACCAAAGTACTGTTGAGCAATTGACAGAATTGAGCATAGTTATGAGAATATCTAGGCATGATCATGTATATAGGCATCATGTCCGTGACAAGTAGACCGAAACGATTCTGCATCTACTACTATTACTCCACTCATCGACCGCTATCCAGCATGCATCTAGAGTATTAAGTTAAAAACAGAGTAACGCTTTAAGCAAGATGACATGATGTAGAGAGATAAATTCATGCAATATGAAATAAACCCCATCTTGTTATCCTCGATGGCAACGATACAATACGTGTCTTGCTGCCCCTTTTGTCACTGGGAAAGAACACCGCAAGATCGAACCCAAAGCTAAGCACTTCTCCCATGGCAAGAACTACCAATCTAGTTGGCCAAACCAAACGGATAATTCGAAGAGACTTGCAAAGATAACCAATCATACATAAAAGAATTCAGAGAAGATTCAAATATTGTTCATAGATAGACTTGATCATAATCCCACAATTCATCGGTCTCAACAAACACACCGCAAAAGAAGAAGATTACATCGAATAGATCTCCACAAGAGAGTGGGAGAACATTGTATTGAGATCCAAAAAGAGAGAAGAAGCCATCTAGCTACTAACTATGGACCCGAAGGTCTGAGGTAAACTACTCACACTTAATCGGAGACGCTAGGATGATGTAGAAGCCCTCCGTGATGACGGCCCTCTTCCGGCGGAGCTCCGAACAGGCCCCAAGATGGGACCTCGTGGATACAGAAAGTTGCGGCGGTGGAATTAGGTTTTTGGCTCCTGTTCCGATCGTTTGGGGGTACGTGTGTATATATAGGAGGAAGAAGTACGCCGGAGGAGCAATGAGGGGCCCACGAGGCAGGGGGCGCGCCCCCACCCTCGTGACCGCCTCTTTTGTTCCTTGGAGCAGGGTCCAAGTTTCCTGGATCACGTTCGGTGAGAAAATCACGTCCCCGAAGATTTTATTCCGTTTGGACTCAGTCTGATATTCTGTTTCTTCGAAACACTGAAATAGGCAAAAAACAGCAATTCTGGGCTGGGCCTCCGGTTAATAGATTAGTCCCAAAAATAATATAAAAGTGGAAAGTAAAGCCCAATATAGTCCAAAACAGTAGATAATATAGCATGGAGCAATCAAAAATTATAGATACGTTGGAGACGTATCATGGCCCTCTTGTGGAGCAAAACTCCTAAAGTAGCCTTTGTTGGGCATGTCAAGAACGTTCTCTATGTGATTAAATTTTCGGAGCGACCCACTAAGACCGCGACATGCCTAATGGCTAAAGTTGACATGGGATGGCTTTGCATCGCCGTTTAGCCCATGTCAATATGAGATCTTTGCAAAGTCTTCTCAAGGGGACCATGTCCGTGGACCGACAAATGTTAGTTTTGCCAAAGACCATGCTTGCAGTGCTTGTATCGAAGGAAAGCTACATGAGAAGGCTCACCCTCCCATGACTATCATTTACTCAAAGAGGCCTTTGGAACTCCTTCACTTCGATCTCTTTGGACCTCCATCCTTTGATAGTCTTGGGAGTAGAAAGTATTGCTTGGTGATTGTGGATGATTATTCAAGATACACTTGGGTATACTTCTTCAAGAGGAAGAGTGAGACCCAACAAACCGCCATTAACTTTGCAAATGAAGCTCAATGCCAACACAATGCAAAGATTTTGACGATAAGAAGTGACGACGGCACCGAGTTCAAGAACTACACCTTGGATGAGTTTCTTAGTCATGAGGGGATCAAGCATCAATATTCCGCACCTTACACCCCTCAACAAAATGGTGTAGCGGATAGGAAGAATCGGACGTTGATGGATGCGGCAAGGACCATGATGGCAGAGTTCAAGTCTCCTTACAACTTTTGGGAGGAAGCCATCAACACGGCATGTCATGCATCCAATCGGCTCTATCTCCGCAAAGGCTTTAACAAAAATCCATATGAGATACTGACCGGTAACAACCCAACCTCAAGTATTTTCGGTTGTTCGGGTGTAAGTGTTTCATTGTCAAGAAAGATGTTCGTTTGTATAAATTTGAGGCTAGAGGTTATGATGGCATATTTGTTGGTTATGCTACAAACTCTCATTCTTACCGTGTCCTCAATAAGTCCACGGGACTTATTGAGGAGACGTGTAACATGGAGTTTGATGAGAATAACATCTCCCATGTGGACCAAAGTGGTACTTGTGATGTAGGTGATGAAATTCCTCCCCAAGCCATACGAAGAATGGGTGTTATTTTATCCTACCTATTGAGGAACCCCTTGTGGCCGAAGGAGAAGGACAATGTTCCACTCAAGTGGAACTGTCGGTGTCAAAACCGGCGAATCTCGGGTAGGGGGTCCCGAACTGTGCGTCTAAGGCGGATGGTAACAGGAGGCAGGGGACATGATGTTTACCCAGGTTCGGGCCCTCTTGATGGAGGTAATACCCTACGTCCTGCTTGATTGTTCTTGATGATATGAGTATTACAAGAGTCGATCTACCACGAGATCAGAGAGGCTAAACCCTAAAAGCTAGCCTATGGTATGATTGTATCTTGTCCTACGGACTAAAACCCTCCGGTTTATATAGGCACCGGAGGGTCTAGTGTTACACAAGGTCAGTTACAAAGGACGAGATATACATATCTGTATTGCCTAGCTTGCCTTCCACGCCAAGTAGAGTCCCATCCGAACACGGGACAAAGTCTTCAATCTCGTATCTTTATAGTCCAACAGTCCGGCCAAAGGGTATAATCCGGCTGTCCAGAGACCCCCTAATCCAGGACTCCCTCTACTAAGGTGCTCGTCCGGAAGAACCGGGACACAATCGGAGTAGTTCTCCCACCGCTACCTTAGCCGATATAGCGGAATGTAAGGTACCAAAGCATGGGTGCCGGGCGACCCAACATTTGACCAAAGACATGATTCGGAGCTGATGCATATAATGCTATAAGTTCGGGGTGCCACACTGTCGAAAGTGTTCGGACTTCTTGCGCCGTATTGTGGGGTAAACGAGAGCCCCTGGCGTACTGACCGTACCCGAACGTGCGGGTGCGGATTGTCGTAAATGGACGTATAAGAGAAAAGAGAAAAACTTAAATAATGCAATGACAGATTAATGATATGCATTGTTATTTGAATAATACGTCGAAGCGTATAGGTACACGTAGTGCAATAAGCATAAAGTAGGACAATTCGAAATGTCCTATCTCAGGGCAAGCTATGCATAAATAGTGAAAAACGGGTATATCAAGTATTACTAGAGACCACCTGGCGGTTCCCGTGTTCATCCTAGCTTCTTGCCGCCTTGGTTGTTGCTTCTGGAATGTGCCCGACAATCGTACTGCCAGAAAGGGCTTCCAAAGAGTTAGGCCCTGAAAGAGGAAAGGAATGTCACAGGTGTACAACCCCTAGTGTGGTTAAGACACAATGCATGGCGTGTCCTGATTGTGCCCCCGCCTATGTCCATGATATTTTCAATGCGTAGTTATGTACGCGCGGAGCGGTTTTCATCGCTTCACTAGGACTGGGACGGGGGCCGGATTTCTAGGCCAGCTCTGATCATGCCAGGCGATCCTATTGCAGCTTGTTCCGGACTCGCTTGAAGGTGTCCGGGGGCTTTGACACTGAATGAGTGGTCTACCTGAACAAGTTGCTTTGTGCCTCTGCTGCAAGGGCCGAAGTGTGCTCTTCCGTACGGAGCGAGCATTTTGTGTTTCCATTTACTCTTATAACCCCGCGAGGTCCTGGCATCTTGAGCTTGATGTATGCGTAATGCGGCACTGCATTGAATTTTGCAAATGCTGTCCGTCCGAGCAGTGCATGGTAGCCACTGCGAAACGGGGCGATGTCGAAGATTAACTCTTTGCTTTGGAAGTTATCCGGTGATCCGAAGACCACTTCCAGTGTGATTGAGCCTGTGCAATGGGCCTCTACACCTGGGATGGCGCCTTTAAAGGTGGTTTTGCTGGGTTTGATTCTTGAGGGATCGATACCCATTTTTCGCACTGTATCCTGATAAAGCAGGTTCAGGCTGCTGCCGCCATCCATAAGGACTCGAGTGAGGTGAAATCCGTCAATGATGGGGTCTAGGACCAATGCGGCGGATCCGCCAAGACGGATGCTAGTGGGGTGGTCCCTGCGATCGAAGGTGATTGGACAGGCATACCATGGGTTGAACTTTGGGGCGACGGGTTCCATCGCATAGACATCCCTTAGTGCACGCTTCCGCTCCCTCTTGGGAATGTGGGTTGTGTATATCATGTTCACCGTCTTCACTTGTGGGGGAAACCCCTTCTATCCTCCTGTGTTCGGCGGCCGAGGCTCCTCCTCGTCATCGCTATGCGGCCCCTTGTCATTATTCTCGGCATTTAACTTGCCAGCCTGCTTGAACACCCAACATTCTCTGTTGGTGTGATTGGCTGGCTTGTCGGGGGTGCCGTGGATTTGACACGAGCGATCCAGACTGGACAGAGCCGGAGTGTTTCTTTTAAATGGCTTTTTCTGCTGACCGGATCTAGAGCCTCTGAATCCAGCATTAACTGCCGTATCTTCGGTGTTATTGCCGTTATTGCGGCGCTTTGGTCTATTACGACACTGCCTACCGTTAGCATCTTTGGTATCCGAGGTATCTGGATTCCTTGATGTGTTGTTGCTGCGAGCTAGCCAGCTGTCCTCGCCCGCGCAAAAGTGAGTCATGAGTGTCGTGAGGGCTCCCAAAGATTTCGTCTTCTCCTGGCCGAGGTGGCGGGCGAGCCACTCGTCGCAGATGTTATGCTTGAATGTCGCTAGGGCCTCTGCATCCGGACAGTCTACAATTTGATTTTTCTTAGTCAGGAACCGTGTCCAGAATTGTTTGGCCGATTCCCATGGCTGCTAGGTTATGTGGCTCAAGCATCAGCATCCGGCGGCCGCACATAAGTGCCCTGGAAGTTGTCAATAAATGCATCTTCCAGATCCTCCCAACTGCCAACGGAATCTGCGGGCAAGCTATTCAGCCAATGCCGAGCTGGTCCTTTGAGTTTTAGTGGGGGGTACTTGATGGCATGTAGATCATCACCACGAGCCATGTGGATGTGAAGGAGGAAATCTTCAATCCATACAATGGGATCTGTTGTGCCATCGTATGATTCGACATTTACGGGTTTGAAACCCTCCGGGAATTCATGATTCATAACTTCATCAGTGAAGCATAGGGGGTGCGCGGCACCTCTGTGCCGGGCTATATCCCGACGTAGTTCGTATGAGTCTTGTCTGCTATATTCGGCCCGGCCGGATTTACTCTTGGTGTATCCGACGCGACGATCATCGTCCCGTGTGGGCGCACGTGCCCGTGTCCCATATATTGACCTTGCGATTTTTGCCTTACTGTCCAAGATGTCTCGCAGGTCCTCTGTGTTACACCGGGCCTTGGTATTTTTGACTGAGTGGCGACAGGGTGTGGTCTGATCTTTAGGCTGAAATGCCTCCCTGGCTCGGCCGCGTAGTGGCTCGTCAGCCGCATCATACACTGGTGAATGAGGTTTCAATGCTTCCTCCTCAAGGTGAGGTAGTAACCTGCATTTTGGGTAACTCTTGGACGTGCACTCGAGTTCATGCTCCTTGGCCGCAAGGACTTCGGTCCACCTGTCTGCTAGCAAGTCTTGATCAGCTTGAAGCTGTTTCTGTTTCTTCTTTAGGCTATTTGCCGTGGCCATAAGGCAGCGCTTGAAGCGCTCTTGCTCGACGGGGTCATCAGGCACGATAAACTCGTCGTCACGAGGCTCGCCTCGTTTTCGGAGAGAGGCATGTAATTGTCCTCCTCCGGTTCTCCATCTGCTGCCTGCTCTGGAGGGCTAGGTTGTTCGTCCTCTAGCTCTGCATCGTGCTGGAGGGGATTGTTGTTGTCTTCGGCGCTATCCGGAGTGTTATTATCTCCTATGCCGGTATCACTGCTCTTGCTGTGGAGGGACTTAGAGTGGTGCCGCTGACGTCGGCGCTTTGGTTGCTTCTTGGATTGGTCATCCTCCGCTGTCTCATCGCTATTGGCTTCTTTGGGGGTGTCCACCATGTATATATCATATGATGAGTGGTGTTCCAGTGCCTCGAGGGCGGTGGATCCTGTTCGTCTCCGACTTCATCGTCCATACCATCAAAGTCTTCAGAGCCGAAGTCGAGCATGTCAGTTAAGTCATCGACAGTGGCTACTAAGTGGGTGGTGGGTGGGCAGCGAATTTCTTCGTCATCTGCATCCCATTCTAGCGGGACATAGTTCGGCCAAGGTTCTCCTGACAGGGAGAGAGACCTTAATGAATTTAGCACATCTCCTAAAGGTGAGTGCTGAAAGATATCTGCGGAGGTGAACTCCATGATCGGCGCCCAGTCGGATTCGACGGGCACGGATATGAGCGGCTCGGAGTCCGTGGCCGGAGATGAATCAAGTGGTTTGGTGACACGGCTCTCGTAAGGAGTCAAGTCAGTATCCGGCTCTAACGCCACTGAGAGTGCGGCCTCCATGGCGGGGTCCATCCCTCCGCTCTTGGATGGCGCGACTTGCTCCGGATTGATGGACGGAGTAGTTGCGGATGCGATCTCCCGAACATTGTCCGACGGCAGAGTTACGTCATGCTCGTCACGACTGCCCGGCGCGTCCGACATGGGCTCGAATCCGTCGAAGATCAAGTCTCCGCGGATGTTGGCCGTGTAGTTCAAGTTTCCGAATCTGACCTGATGGCCAGGGGCGTAGCTCTCAATCTGCTCCAGAAGGCCAAGCGAATTGGCCCGCAGTGCAAAGCCGCCGAATATGAAGATCTGTCCAGGGAGGAAAGCCTCACCCTGGACCGCGTCGCTAGCGATGATCGAAGGAGCCATCAAGCCTTATGGTGACGACACAGTGGAACTCTCAATGAAAGCACCAATGTCGATGTCAAAACCGGCGGATCTCGGGTAGGGGGTCCCGAACTGTGCGTCTAAGGCGGATGGTAACAGGAGGCAGGGGACACGATGTTTACCCAGGTTCGGGCCCTCTTGATGGAGGTAATACCCTACGTCCTGCTTGATTATTCTTGATGATATGAGTATTACAAGAGTCGATCTACCACGAGATGAGAGAGGCTAAACCCTAAAAGCTAGCCTATGGTATGATTGTATCTTGTCCTACGGACTAAAACCCTCCAGTTTATATAGGCACCGGAGGGGGCTAGGGTTACACAAGTTCGGTCACAAAGGAGGAGATATACATATCCGTATTGCCTAGCTTGCCTTCCACGCCAAGTAGAGTCCCATCCGGACACGGGACGAAGTCTTCAATCTCGTATCTTCATAGTCCAACAGTCCGGCCAAAGGATATAGTCCAGCTGTCCGGAGACCCCCTAATCCAGGACTCCCTCAGGAACCATCACCAACCCAAGACCCACATGCTTCCAAAGAACAAAGTGAAGGCCCTCAACACCATGAACAAGATCAAGGGCAAGATCAACCTCAAGATGGTTTTGAACCACCAAGTGAAGACCAAGATCAAGTTCTCACCTTCGAGTAAGTTCAAGATCTAGAGCAAGATCAAGATCAAGAACAAGATCAAGATGACGCTCAAGATGATCAAGTTACCGCTCCTCAACTCACTCCTGAGGAGGAATTGGAGCATCGTGCTGCCAAGATTGCATCGAAGCTCACTACCAAGGGTCATATCATGATGAATGTGCTTCGAAGCATACGAAAGGGGGTAAACACTCATAGACAATTAGCAAACTATTGTGAACATCATGCGTTTGTGTCTTGTGTTGAACCCCAAAAGGTCTATGAGGCACCCGAGGATCCGGATTGGCTTAATGCCATGCATGAAGAACTCAACAACTTCGACCACAACAAGGTGTGGAGATTGGTTCCAAGGCCAACGGGGAACCATAATGTCATCGAAACCAAGTGGATATTCAAGAACAAGCAAGATGATCATGGGATTATCGTTCGCAACAAGGCTCGGTTGGTAGCATAAGTGTCGGTGTCAAAACCAGCGGATCTCGGGTAGGGGGTCCCGAACTGTGCGTCTAAGGCGGATGGTAACGGAAGGCAGGGGACACGATCTTTACCCAGGTTCGGGCCCTCTTGATGGAGGTAATACCCTACGTCCTGCTTGATTGTTCTTGATGATATGAGTATTACAAGAGTCGATCTACCATGAGATCAGAGAGGCTAAACCCTAAAAGCTAGCCTATGGTATGATTGTATCTTGTCCTACAGACTAAAACCCTCCGATTTATATAGGCACCGGAGGGGGCTAGGGTTACACAAGGTCGGTTACAAAGGAGGAGATATACATATCTGTATTGCCTAGCTTGCCTTCCACACCAAGCAGAGTCCCATCCGGACACGGGACGAAGTCTTCAATCTCGTATCTTCATAGTCCAACAGTCCGGCCAAAGGATATAGTCCGGCTGTCCGGAGACCCCCTAATCCAGGACTCCCTCAGTAGCCCCTGAACCAGGCTTCAATGACGATGAGTCTGGTGCGCAGTACTGTCTTCGGCATTGCAAGGCGGGGTCCTCCTCCGAATACACCATGGAAGAGTTTGAATATGAGGATAGTGTTCGACCCTGCAAAATAAGTTCCACATACCACTGTAGAGAGAATAATATTTCCACAAATCTAATCTGCTGACACGTTTTGACAGCATGACATCACACCAAGGCCCCGGTTATTATTCGAACCGCTTTTCTCAATCAGCTCCGCATATATCGCGAGGCGGTTTTCTTGATACGTCTTGTCAAAGCAGAGATCATGTTCCCCTTATCACGGGATTCTCATCAATACGGGCGTGGGTAACCCAACCGCGCCATCAATTACGGCGCCTGGGGAATAAGCGGTTTTTGCCAGGCAAGTGGGGAGACTCATCGCCTCCTCTGCCCTTATAAAGGGACAAAGATTTACTTTTTTCACCCACGCCTCCTTCCTTCTCTCTTACCCATTCCCGCACACTCGAGCTCTAGCGCCCAAGCTCGCATTCTTCTTCTCGAACCACTCCAATCATGTACGGAGCAGGAGGCAAGTGGATGGTCTCCTCTGTCACGGAGGAGAACACCAAAAAGTTACGAGAAGCCGGATACTTGGCCGCGGATATCGCGCACCGGCTGCCAAATGCGGGGCAGATCGTCCCCATGCCCGAACCCCATGAGAGGGTAGTTTTTCTTACCCATTTCGTTCGCGGACTGGGATTTCCTCTCCACCCATTTGTCCGCGGGCTCATGTTCTAGTACGGGCTGGATTTTCATGATCTAGCCCCCAATTTCATCCTCAACATCTCGGCGTTTATCGTCGTGTGCGAGGCCTTCCTCCGCATCAGGCCCCACTTCGGCCTATGGCTGAAAACCTTCAATGTCAAATTGAAGGTGGTGGGTGGCCAGCAAGCAGAGTGCGGAGGCGCCATGGTGGGCAAGATGCCTAATGTCACCTGGCTCGAGGGCACCTACATGGATACCATAAAGGGGTGGCAATCGGGGTGGTTCTACATCACCGAGCCGCGCGACTCCAACTGGGTGGCGGCCCCCAAATTTCAATCCGGAATCCCCACATGGCTCACCTCCTGGAAAAGGAAGGGTCTGTCCTGGGGTTCCGCGGTAGAGCTGACCGGACTCCAGACCTGCATCCAGAACATGACGAACAAGAAAATCAAGCTTGTCAACGTGGTCCAGGTTATGCTCTTCTGCCGGATCCTTCCGTGCCAACGACGGGCATTTGTTTTGTGGGAGTTCGACTCGGCCAAGCACCAAACGCTGCGAGAGCTCTACGACATGACGCACGAGGACATCTGGAGGCTGCTGTTCAAGGGTGCTGAGATGCCTCCCTCCCTTACCGAGGACCGCGGACTCAGCGCAAAGCGCCGCGCCCATCCGGTAGGCTTTTATATCTCTGAGGGTATTTATTCGCCCTGGTTTAGTTATGTGCTGGATCTAAGCTTTCATGTTATTAACAGGACTGGATAGAGACAGCGGAGCAGCTTGATTGCCCAGCCCCCCTGCCCAAAGATCCTGCAGACGCTCTTCTAACGAAGATGCTGACTCCGTCACCTTACGAGGTGCCGGAAGAGAAGGCCACGAAGAAGGCCACGGGGACCCGAAAGGGTCTCCGGCGCAAGGTTACATCAGGCTCATCGTCCGATGACTCCAACACACACTCCTCCCATGGAAACAAGGAGGAGGAGAAAAGCTCTCCCCCCCATCCGGGGAGACAAGAAAAGGAAGGTCGACCCATCCAGGGAGGCCGAAGGGTCCAAGAAGGGAAAGGCCCTCCCTCTGGACTGTGCCACGACGGCCGCCGACAGCGGCGACGAGTGGCTACCCAGGGACAAGCCCCTGGCGAAGCCGTAAGTGTCCGGACACCATAGTGCTTCATGGTATGTTTTATTGTACTTCCTTTCCTCATGCCAAATATGATTATGCAGTCCGTCCCGAGCTCATCTCGACGTGCCCTCGTCGAGCGGCTCTTTGGACTCGTCAGATATGAACAACGGTTCTCCTCCGACGGCTTCCACCCCTTGCCCTATGGACAACGCATAGGTGTTGTCTCAAAAGGCACCGAGCCAAGGGGAGGCGATCCTGGGGGCGCTCACGACGACCTCCTGGGCCCTGGGTACCAAGGGAGCGAGGCTCCTACGGGCTTCGAGTTCGGGCCCTAGCCGGACACTGCGCCGGAACCTTCGATGATTCCGGACTCCGACAGGCGGTCCCCCATTAAGGGGGGCCAACTATTCATGCTGGTGTCCTCTGTCCAACCAGAGGCACCGGACAGCTTGCTGGAAGCGCTTCGCAACGCTTCCATCGCAGAAGAGCACCGCACTATCATGAGTGAAGTGGTCGAGAAGGTTCAGCCCGCCAAAAATGGATTGACCGAAGCTTGCGCCAACCTCCTAACAGGCTTTGAGGTAAGCATTCAAAATATAAGAAAATATTACCGCATAGATAGTAGCCCCTGATGCTCTGTTCGGCATTCGTGAAGAAAAGCCAAATAGAGGATCAAATGATAACTCACGAGTCTAATTAGAGTATGTCTATGTGTATGTGTAGGCTTCACTACTAGCCGCTGCCGCACGTACTGCGGAGGTTTCTGCGCTGAAGCAGGCCCTGAAGTGGTCCGAGGACAAGCTCAGCCTCACCAAGGGGCATCTCGAAGAGAGCAAAGGTAAGATATACCCCTGTCTATATAGTTAAAAAGAAGTTCAGATGTAAACTAATAGGATCGATCATGAATTTATTAGGGGCCACGACCGAGGTGGAAACCCTGAGGAAGGCGGTGTCCAAGGCCGAAGACAAAGCGGCCAAAGAACGCCTGGAACGGGAGAAACAAGAAGCCCGAGTAGGCGAGGTGCAGCAAGAGCTAGAGGCTCTCACCAAAAAGCACGAGTCCTTGGAGCTTCACTCCAAGACGTGAGAGTCTGAGCTCGTGCAGGTGCTTGAAAGTTTCCGGAGCGACAAGGCCGAAGCCCACAAGGCCCTCCAGGAGATTGACACGGTGAAGAAGATAGCAGCGGGTAAGGCATTCAATATGCAAAGCAAGCATGTGAAGGAGACTTTCCTTTTTCTTACCCGAGTTCGGAGCTCTCCAGGAGCGTTTGCAGATCTTCCTCGCAGTGTACTGGATGCCGCGGAGTTTTACCGGGCTGAGGAAGGGAGCTCAGCGGAGAAGTTGTTCTGGTCTCAGTATACTGGGACCAAACACCCCATGTCCTTGAGTGACCAGCTGAAGCAGTTGGTCGAACTTCACAAGGCGGCCGAACAGGCCATGGGGGGCCTTATAGTCCGGATGTGGCCTAGCGAGCCCCTGTCCGGCAGCTACTTTGGTCTGGTGAGGCGGCTTGTGGAAGCCTGCCCACGGCTTGAAGCCATCAAGCGGTCCGTCTGCATCGAAGGTGCACGCAGGGCTTTTGACCGGGCGAAGCTGGACGCCGTGAAGCTGGTGAAGGAGGGGCCGCCGGAGGGCAAGAAGCATCGCTGCCCCGATAATTACTGTGAGAGCGTCCTGAAGGGTTCCCGCTTAGTGGCAGATGAGGGTTCCAAGGATGTAATTTTTGAATGAACATGCCCATGTGATCCTGTAATATGAAACGAGTTCTTTTGCACCATGCGACGCTTTCTTAATTTCAAATATTACCTTCTGTGCGGCCGTTTTTATAAAATCTGAGAGTTGGACAGTCGTCGGCTTCTACCCCCATGTAACTAGTACTGGGGTGTTTGGGGTAAATCTGAACAATCTTTACCCCAATTTTGGGTCCTTCAAGGAAGGTGTTCAGCGCAACGAACCAGGCAATTGGACTATAATGCTTTATCACTCTCACTTAGCCATAGAAGTCTATAATTTTAAATTTTTGGCGAAGCCCCTGGTATTCAGAGGGACGAATTTGGGGTGCTATACACGCCTAAGCCGGACAAGGCCGACTCCTCGCCCGAAGCGGAAAGAGTCTTTAAGGACTTGAGACCTCTCGAACAACGACCAGTCTCTCGCCTTATCATGATAGTCAGTTTTTGTCTTTCTCTACTGAGGTGCTCGTCCGGAAGAACCAGGACACAATCGCAGTAGTTCTCCCATCGCTACCTTAGCCGATATAGTGGAACATAAGGTACCAAAGCATGGGAGCCGGGTGACCCAACATTTGACCAAAGACATGATTCGGAGCTGATGCATATAATGCTATAAGTTCGGGGTGCCGCACTGTCGAAAGTGTTCGGACTTCCTGCGCCGTATTGTGGGGTAAACAAGAGCTCCTGGCGTACTGACCGTACCCGAACGTGCGGGTGCGGATTGTCATAAATGGACGTATAAGAGAAAAGAGAAAAACTTAAATAATGCAATGACAGATTAATGATATGCATTAATACGTCGAAGCGTATAGGTACAAGTAGTGCAATAAGCATAAAGTAGGACAATTCGAAATGTCCTATCCTAGGGCAAGCTATGCATAAATAGTGAAAAACGGGTATATCAAGTATTACTAGAGACCACCTGGCGGTTCCCGTGTTCATCCTAGCTTCTTGCCACCTTGGTTGTTGCTTCCGGAATGTGTCCGGCAATCGTACTGCCGGAAAGGGTTCCGAAGAGTTAGGCCCTGAAAGAGAAAAGGAATGTCACAGGTGTACAACCCCTAGTGTGGTTAAGCCACAATGTGGGGCATGTCCTGATTGTGCCCCCGCCTATGTCCATGGTATTTTCAATGCGTAGTTATGTACGTGCGGCACGGTTTTTGTCTCTTCACTGGGACTGGGATAGGGGACGGATTGCTAGGCGAGCTCTGATCGTGCCAGGCAATCCTGTTGCAGCTTGTTTCTGACTCGCTTGAAGGTGCTCGGGGGCTGTGACACTGAATGAGTGGTCTGCCTGAACAGGTTGCTTTGTGCCTCTGCTGCAAGGGCCGCAGTGTGCTCATCTGTACGGAGCGAGCGTTCTGTGTTTCCATTTATTGTTAGAACCCTGCGAGGTCCTCGCATCTTGAGCTTGAGGTATGCGTAATGCGGCACTGCATTGAATTTTGCGAATGCTGTCCGTTCGAGCAGTGCATGGTGGCCACTGCGAAACAGGACGATGTCGAAGATTAACTCTTCGCTTCAGAAGTTATCCGGTGATCTGAAGACCACTTCCAGTGTGATTGAGCCTGTGCAATGGGCCTCTACACCTGGGATGACACCTTTAAAGGTGGTTTTGCTGGGTCTGATTCTCGAGGGATCGATACCCATTTTTGCACTGTATCCTGATAAAGCAGGTTCAGGCTGCTGCCGCCATCCATAAGGACTCGAGTGAGGTGAAATCCGTCAATGATGGAGTCTAGGACCAGTGCGGCGGATCCTCCATGACTGATGCTAGTGGGGTGGTCCCTACGATCGAAGGTTATTGGACAGGCAGACCATGGGTTGAACTTTGGGGCGATGGGCTCCATTGCGTAGACATCCCTTAGTGCCCACTTCTGCTCCCTCTTCGGAATGTGGGTTGTGTATATCATGTTCACAATCTTCACTTGTGGGGGAAACCCCTTCTATCCTCTTGTGTTTGGCGGCCGAGGCTCCTCCTCGTCATCGTTGTGTGGCACCTTGTCCTTATTCTCGACATTTAACTTGCCGGCCTACTTGAACACCTAGCATTCTTTGTTGGTGTGATTGGCTGGCTTGTCAGGGGTGTCGTGGATTTGACACGAGCGATCCAGACTGTACGGAGCCGGAGTGTTTCTTTTAAATGGCTTTTTCCGCTGACCGGATCTAGAGCCTCTGAATCCGGCATTAACTACCGTATCTTCGGTGTTATCGCCGTTATTGCGGCACTTTGGTCTATTATGACGCTGCCTACCGTTAGCGTCTTTGGTATCCGAGGTATCCGGATTCCTCGATGTGTTGTTGCTGCAAGCCAGCCAGCTGTCCTTGCCCGGGCAAAAGCGGGTCATGAGTGTCGTGAGGGCTGCCATAGATTTCGGCTTCTCCTGGCCGAGGTGGTGGTCGAGCCACTCGTCACGGATGTTATGCTTGAATGCCGCTAGGGCCTCTGCATCCGGATAGTCTACAATTTGATTTTTCTTAGTCAGGAACCGTGTCTATAATTGTCTGGCCGATTCCCCTGGCTGCTCGGTTATGTGGCTCAAGTCATCAGCATCTGGCGGCCGCACATAAGTGCCCTGGAAGTTGTCAAGAAATGCATCTTCCAGATCCTCCCAACTACCAACGGAATCTGCTGGCAAGCTATTCAGCCAATGCTGAGCTGGTCCTTTGAGTTTTAGTGGGAGGTACTTGATGGCATGTAGATCATCACCGCGAGCCATATGGATGTGAAGGAGGAAATCTTCAATCCATACAGCGGGATCTGTCATGCCATCGTATGATTCGATATTTATGAGTTTGAAACCCTCCGGGAATTCATGATTCATAACTTCATCAGAGAAGCATAGGGGGTGTGCGGCACCTCTGTGCCGGGCTATATCCCGACATAGTTCGTACGAGTCTTGTCTGCTGTATTCGGCCCGGCTGGATTTACTCTTGGTGTATCCGACGCGACGATCATCGTCCCGTGTGGGTGCACGTTCCCATTTCCCATATATTGACCTTGCGATTTTTGCCTTACTGTCCAAGATGTCTCGCAGGTCCTCTGTGTTGCCCCGGGCCTTGGTATTTTTGACTGAGTGGCAACAGGGTGCGGTCTGATCTTTAGGCTGAAATGCCTCCCTGGCTCGGCCGCATAGTGGATGGTCAGCCGCATCGTACACTGGTGAATGAGGTTTCAATGCTTCCTCCTCGAGGTGAGGCAGTAACCTGCATTTTGGGTAACTCTTGGACGGGTGCTCGAGTTCATGCTCCTTGGCCCCAAGGACTTCGGTCCACCTGTCTGCTAGCAAGTCTTGATCAGCTTGAAGCTATTGCTGTTTCTTCTTTAGGTTATTTGCCGTGGCCATAAGCCAGCGCTTGAAGCGCTCTTTCTCGGCGGGGTCCTCAGGCACGATAAACTCGTCGTCGCCGAGGCTCGCCTCGTCTTCGGAGAGACGCATGTAATTGTCCTCCTCCGGTTCTCCATCTGCAGCCTGCTCTGGAGGGCTAGCTTGTTCGTCCTCTAGCTCTGCACCGTCCTGGAGGGGATTGTTGTTGTCTTTAGCGCTATCCGGAGTGTTATTATCTCCTGTGCCGGTATCACTTCTCTTGCTGTGGCGGAACTTAGAGCGGCGCCGCCGACGTCGGCGCTTGGGTTGCTTCTTGGAGGGGTCATCCTCCGCTATCTCGTCGCCACTGGCTTCTTTAGGGGTGTCCACCATGTATATATCATATGATGAGGTGGCCGTCCAGTGCCCCGAGGGCGGTGGATCCTGTTCGTCTCCGGCTTCGTCGTCCATACCGTCGAAGTCGAGCATGTCGGTTAAGTCGTCAATAGTGGCTACTAAGTGGGTGGTGGGTGGGCAGCGAATTTCTTCGTCATTCGCATCCCATTCTAGCCGGACATAGTTCGGCCAAGGTTCTCCTGATAGGAAGAGAAACCTTAATGAATTTAGCACATCTTCGAAAGTTTAGTGCTGAAATACATCCGCGGAGGTGAACTCCATGATTGGCGCCCAGTCGGATTCGACGGGCACGGATATGAGCGGCTCGGAGTCCGTGGCCGGAGATGAATCAAGTGGTTCAGCGACACGGCTCTCGTAAGGAGTCAAGTCAGTATCCAGCTCTAATGCCACTGATGGTGGGGTCCATGCCTCCGCTCTCAGATGGCGCGACTTGCTCCGGATTGATGGACGGAGTAGTTGCGTATGCGATCTCCCGAACATTGTGCGACGGCAGAGTTACGTCATGCTCGTCACGACTGCCCAGCACGTCCGACATGGGCCCGAATCCGTCGAAGATCAAGTCTCCATGGATGTCGGCCGTGTAGTTCAAGTTTCCGAATCGGACCTGATGGCCAGGGGCGTAGATCTCAATCTGCTCCAGAAGGCCAAGCGAATTGGCCCGCAGTGCAAATTCACCGAATATGAAGATCTGTCCGGGGAGGAAAGCCTCACCCTAGACCGCATCGCTAGCAATGATCGAAGGAGCCATCAAGCCTTATGGTGATGACACAGTGGAACTCTCAATGAAAGCACTAATGTCAGTGTCAAAACCAGCGGATCTCGGGTAGGGGGTCCCGAACTGTGCGTCTAAGGCGGATGGTAACAGGAGGCAGGGACACGATGTTTACCCAGGTTCGGGCCCTCTTGATGGAGGTAATACCCTACGTCCTGCTTGATTGTTGTTGATGATATGAGTATTAAAAGAGTGGATCTACCACGAGATCAGAGAGGCTAAACCCTAAAAGCTAGCCTATGGTATGATTGTATCTTGTCCTACGGACTAAAACCCTCCGGTTTATATAGGCACCGGAGGGGGCTAGGGTTGCACAAGGTCGGTTACAAAGGAGGAGATATACATATCCGTATTGCCTAGCTTGCCTTCCATGCCAAGTAGAGTCCCATCCGGACACGGGACGAAGTCTTCAATCTCGTATCTTCATAGTCCAACAGTCCGGCCAAAGGATATAGTCCGGCTGTCCGGAGACCCCCTAATCCAGGACTCCCTCAATAAGGCTACTCCCAAGTCGAGGGTATCGACTACGGTGAAACCTTTGCTCCCGCTGCTCACCTTGAATCCATTTGTCTATTGATTGCTTATGCTTCTCATCATAACTTTAAGTTGCAACAAATGGATGTGAAGAGTGCTTTTCTTAATGGTCCTATTAATGAGTTGGTGTATGTCAAACAACCCCCGCGGTTCGAGGATCCCTATTTTCCCGATCATGGGTACCTACTCGATAAGGCGCTATATGACCTTAAACAAGCCCCACGTGCGTGGTATGAGCACCTTACCGAGTTGTTGCAAGATGGTGGGTTTGGAATTGGTAAAATCGACCCCACTCTTTTTACCAAGAAGGTCAAAGGGGAGTTATTTGTATGCCAACTATATGTTGATGATATTATCTTTGGTTCTCCTAACAAAGCTTTCAATGAGGAGTTTGCTGCTCTCATGACCTCAAAGTTCAAGATGTCCATGATGGGAGAGTTGAAGTTCTTTCTCGGGTTCGAAGTCAAGCAAGGAAGAGAAGGAACCTTCATCAACCAAGCCAAATACACTCAAGACATGCTCAAGAGATTCAAGCTAAGTGATTTAAAGCCGGCTTCCACTCCAATGTCTGTCAAATGCCAACTTGACATAGATCCCAATGGTAAAGCGTTGGATCAAAAGGTATATCGCTCCATGATTGGCTCCTTCCTTTACCTTTGTGCATCTAGACCGGATATCATCTTGAGTGTGGGAATCTGTGCATGGTTTCAAGCCGCACCTAAGGAAAGCCACTATGTGTTGGTCAAGCGAATCTTTCGATATTTGGCTCATACCCCAAACTTTTGCTTATGGTACCCAAGAGGAGCAAACTTCAACCTTGTAAGCTACTCGGACTCTGATTGGGCGGGAGACAAAGTGGATATGAAGTCAACTTCCGGGGGGTGCCAATTCCTTGGTTGCTCTTTGGTGAGTTGGTCTAAGAAGCAAAGTTGTGTGTCTCTCTCGTCCACCGAAGCGGAGTATGTGGCCACCAGTAGTTGTTGTGCACAACTTCTATGGATAAGGCAAACTTTAAAGGATTACAGTGTCATTTGTGACAAAGTGCCTCTTTGGTGTGACAATGAAAGTGCCATCAAGATTTCTCTCAACCCGGTGCAACACTTCAAGATGAAGCATATTGAGATTCAGTATCACTTCATCCAGGTTCATATTAGGGGAGGGGAGATCGAGCTCAACTGTGTCAACACTCATGATAACCTTGCAGATATCTTCATGAAGCCCTTGGATGAAGCAAGATTTCGCAAGTTAGGGCATGAGCTAAATATCATTGATTCGAGCAATGTGGCTTGAACCCTTGCACACCACACCATACTCATCTTGCTATCTTGTTTAGGTGTAGGCATGGACATAGGGGGAGTGTTGTTCTCTCAATGAACTCTCCCTCCCCCCATTATGCATAAATTGATCAATTCTTCACATTAGCCATTTTATGGTACTTGTGCTTCAAAGATGAGTTTTTTCATGGGCCCAAGGATAACTCTTCGCGGTGCCATACAAACTGACTCAAACATAGGTGGCTCCGGCCACCCTCTTTGGAGAGGTTGTGTTTCGTGGTTGGTCCTTGTTGTCTTTTGCCTTCTTCTTTCTGCCTTGTGTGTGTCTGAGGTGCCTCATGTGTGTGTGTGCGTTTGCGTGTCCGGTCACTTGAAGTCTGCTGTGCAAAGGCCATGTTTTTCTCTTTGTCGAAACATGCACTTTCTTGGGTCTACGGTACTACCGTGGCTAGCCACGGTACTACCACAGGAGATGAGCACGGTACTACCGCAACCAGCACGACAGTAATTTTTTACTGCTGCTGGATGAACGGTACTACCGCCCTGCGTGCGGTACTTCCGCCCGGGCGGTACTACCGCGATGACCCGTGGTACTACCACGCCATCACGAGCGGGTGGGGGTTAAGAGTGGGAAGGGGGAGTTCCAACTCCCCATACCCATTCAACTCCGTCTCCCCACTTCGTCTCTCTCTCTCCTGCCCAAGAATGGTGTCAAAGGACCTCGCCGGATCTCCATCTCCGGCCGCTCTCCTCGCATTCCAACCGGTGGGATCGATCCCCACCCCGTCCTCTTGCCATGGAACAAGGTTTCTCCCCAAATCCCTCTCTCTTTGCTTCGTTGTTTTGCCTCTAGGTTTTGGGGAGATGCATGTTGTTCTTGAGATTTTAGGCCAAATCTTTGCAAGAGTAGGATGTAGGAGAGTTGTAGTGCAGTAGAAATGCTATTTGGTATGTTGCCACATGGTATTTTTGATAAACCGTAGTACCACTCAAATGTTGCGGATGTGCCTAGATCTGTTCTTCACCGATTTGATCCTGAGCGGTACTACCGCATCTCCTGTATGGTACTACTGCTCAGGCCGCTTCCACATCGTACGGTACAACCGCTCCTCTGGGGCGGTACTACCGGGAGCGACGTGGAAGTAAAATTTTACTTCCGCTCTAGGCGCGGTACTACCGTGCCATCCCAGTGCGGTACTATCGCGGCTAGAGCGGTAGTAAAATTTTAGTTCCACTTAGAGGTGCGGTACTACCGCTGACTTCGAACCTTCCTTGTGGAAACTACCCAATCTTATTTCTACGTGTTTCATTTGTTTTTGCCGTGGTCTTTGCATTGATCCTTCTCATTTCACTCGTGTGTTCTGGTGTTGTGTGTCATAGGTGGTGCCTCCAATGTCCATCGCTCGAACCCAAGCCGCGACACAAGCTCCAAGCGTCTTCGCAATCAAGAAGCTCCGGAGGGCTCCAATGCCCCACAACACAATGTCAAGAAGACTGCCAACCGGTACAAGGAGCCAGTTCAGGGCATGGACGAGCTGCCTCAATCAGAGTTCATCATTCGAAGGAGGATCGATCCCTATGTGAATCCTCGTGAGAATGTCAGAGGGTGTGAGTTTTTCTGGACCAACCAGCAGAATCCCATATACATTGATGTGATCAAGACCAAGCACAACCTTTATGTTCCAATGCAGTGGATTGATATGAATCATCTAAGGAAGGACCGTAACTACTTTGGTGAGGCACTAGACTTGGTGGAGCAGTTTGGCATTGAAGACTTCATCGCGTTTCATATGGACTTTGACCCGGAGCTAGTGGCGCAGTTCTTTGCCTCCATCCACTTTCACATGGATGGGGAGTGGACTATGACTTCGATGACCAATGGGAAGAAGCTCTCTGCTACCTGGAAGGAATTCATGACGCTCCTGCATGTCCTTCATGATGGGCCCGATGTGCCCATTGGCGCCTGCCCTCATGGCAACGCCGAGTCTGCCAACAAGTACAAGCTTCTACCGTTTCTTGTGGAGAACAAGCTTCCCAATGGCACTCAGACTTGGGTGCTCAACCCCTTCCTAGATGTCATGCACCGAATCTTCTACAACACTCTCTTTCCTCGCATCGGTGACAAAGATAAGGTGCATGCTTATCTCATGGATATGTTGCTTCTGTGCGAGGAGGCGCGTTGCCATGCTACCTAGCCTCTGGACATCTCTCATATCATGTGGAATGAGCTCAGGTTTGCGGTCTACAATCGCAAAGTTCCCATCTACGGTCCATACCTGCACCTTCTGATCTCGAAGACTTGGGACAAGATGTTTCCCGAGGAAGACTTTTCTGCTCCAAACTGGACCCGCCACGAGCCTATCAAGCTGCACATCAAGAACAAGTGGGCTAACACCACTACCCGTGCTGAGGCGGAGGCTGCTAAGATGGATGTGGATGAGGATGAGATTGAGGAGGAGGAAGCAGATGAGGACATCTCTGATGGATACTCGCCTTCATCTTCTGAGTCCTCTTAGGCTAAGAGGCTGAAGAACAAGATGAAGGCTCTGTTCTGCATGCAGGCTGATACGTCTCCAACGTATCTACTTTTCCAAACAGTTTTGCCCTTGTTTTGGACTCTAACTTGCATGATTTGAATGGAACTAACCCGGACTGACGCTGTTTTCAGCAGAATTGCCATGGTGTTATTTTGTGCAGAAATAGAAGTCCTCGGAGTGATCTGAAAATCAACGGAGAATATTTTCAGAATATATAAAAAATACTGGCGAAAGAATCAAGGCTAGGGGGCCCACACCCTGTCCACGAGGGTGGGGGTGCGCCCCCTGCCTCGTGGGCCCCCTGGTGCTCCACCGACCTCAACTCCAACTCTATATATTCACGTTCAGGGAGAAAAAAATCAGAGAGAGGATTCATCACGTTTTACGATACAGAGCCGTCGCCAAGCCCTAATCTCTCTCGGGAGGGCTGATCTGGAGTCCGTTCGGGGCACCGGAGAGGGGAATCTGTCGCCATCGTCATCATAAACCTTCCTCCATCACCAATTTCATGATGCTCACAGTCGTGCGTGAGTAATTCCATTGTAGGCTTGCTGGACGGTGATGGGTTGGATGAGATTTATCATGTAATCGAGTTAGTTTTGTTAGGGTTTGATCCCTAGTATCCATTATGTTCTGAGATTGATGTTGCTATGACTTTGCTATGCTTAATGCTTGTCACTAGGGCCTAAGTGCCATGATTTTAGATCTAAACCTATTATGTTTTCATTAATATATGTGAGTTCTTGATCCTATCTTGCCAGTCTATAGTCACCTATTATGTGTTATGATCCGTTAACCCCGAAGTGACAATAATCGGGATACTTACCGGTGATGACCGTAGTTTGAGGAGTTCATGTATTCACTAAGTGTTAATGCTTTGGTCCGGTACTCTATTAAAAGGAGGCCTTAATATCCCTTAGTTTCCAATAGGACCCCGCTGCCACAGGAGGGTAGGAAAAAAGATGCCATGCAAGTTCTTTTCCATAAGCATGTATGACTATATTCGGAATACATGCCTACGTTACATTGATGAACTGGAGCTAGTTCTATGTCACCCTATGTTATAACTGTTGCATGAGGAATCGCATTCGACATAATTATCCATCACTGATCCATTTCCTACAAGCTTTTCACATATTGTTTTTTTCTTATTTACTTTTTCGTTGCTACTGTTACAATCACTACACAACCAATACTGTTACTTTTGCTACCGTTACTGCTACTATCTTATTACTTTGCTACTAAATACTTTGCTACAGATATTAAGTCTTTCAGGTGCGGTTGAATTGACAACTCAACTGTTAATACTTGAGAATATTCTTTGGCTCCCCTTGTGTCGAATCAATAAATTTGGGTTGAATACTCTACCCTCGAAAACTATTGTGATCCCCTATACTTGTGGGTTATCACAGGCCAAGGGCCAGTACCGGTCTCATGTTGCTCAGAAGGAGAGTCGCCGGCGCGACAAGAGGATCTTGAGGACATTCGGTGAGCAGGTATCAAGCAGGTCCGAGAAGCACATCACCCCAGAGGCTGAATGGATGGCGAAGCAGGGCTACCCGTAGACTGCATCTGAGGAGGAGACCATCCCTCCTGCCGAGACCGACGAGGAGCGTGACGAGTGATCGCTTCAGCTTGAGCTACCACCTGTGTCGTAGGTATCATCTCTGCCTTTTTGGTGTCTCGATGCCAAAGGGGGAGAGAGTGTAGGATTTGTGAGTTTTGTGTTGTTGTGTCTCGCTCTTTGCTTTCGTCCTATTGAAACTCGTTTGTTGGTTTGTGTTTGGTTTCGTCTAGATCCAGGAGCCTATCATATGGTGTAAGACATATGTCCTCAGCGTATCTTATTGTCTTATCATGTTATCTAGTTTTCTTACTAGATTGTGCTCTCGTTACTTTATGCTCATATTTATTATCTTGCCTCCTTGCTTAGTGTTAGTTATTTTGTTTCAATATATGCCTCGTCTATAAAATATAGGGGGAGTGTTGATCCTAGTATGTGTGTCGTGCAGTCCAAAGCACTTCTCTAGAGAGCACACATCTAGGGGGAGCCCGTCTATATTTTTATAGATGTTGGGTTTGCCTATGCTTCATTTTATTTCCCTTTGTGCAAATCCCGTATTGTCATCAATCCACCAAAAAGGGGGAGATTGTAAGGGCATATTTATCCCTTAGTGGTTTTGGTGATTGATGGCAATGCTTTTGCGGACTAATCATGTGCATTGAGCATTTCAGATATCTCATGTTTAAGCACAAGACGATTCGTTTCCTCTCGAAGTCTAGTGAAGAGGGAGTTTTCTCTACATTTCTTTTCGGTGGATTTGAGTCGTAGGAAAGTCGTACTATTAAGAGGGGTCCGCTTTGGAAAGGTTTGGTTGGAATCATCATCTACACGTCTGTTCCTTTTGCACCACCTTTCCGTTGGCTCTTTGGAGCATCCTCCTGTTATCCGTGTCTCTGCAAAATGAAGGACTCCTAGTGTTGGTTGTGTTGGGCATGCGGTAGTACTGCTCATGGGAGCGGTAATACCGCAGAGGCTCACGGTAGTACCGGCCGCGGTCGCGGTAGTACTACAGTCCATTGCGGTAGTACCGCTCCCAGGGTGCAGTAGTACCGTGGCCTCGGGCTAGGCACAACAGCACGAGCAGAAGTAGGGGCGGATGTAACTTTTTACATCCGCGCCCTACGCGGTAGTGCCGCTCTAGGTTCACAGCAGTACTGTGTCGGATTTTTACACAAATCGAAACTCAGCGGAAGTAGCCACAAATGTTTTTTATATGTCTGTGCCTTCCCAGCCTAGACAAATCCTGGCTTGCGGTAGTACCGCAAGGGTGTCGGATTTCGGGTTCCGGCAGACCCTTAAGGTTTGAACACTGGGGTGCGCACGGAAATCTCACCTTCAACCTCTCCGTCTCAATGGGATCTAAACTACTAAAAGAACTGCACGGAAGACACAAGATTTATACTGGTTCGGGCCACCGATGTGGTGTAATACCCTACTCCAGTGTGTGGTGGATGGATTGCCTCCTGGGCTGGTGAGGATGAACAATACAAGGAAGAACAGCCTCGCGAGGGTCTGTTCGAACCCCTTGCTACGTGGGTCGCTGGTCCTATTTATAGAGGCCCTGGTCCTCTCCCCAAATATTGAGCGAGAAGGGGTCCAACAATGGCGGGCTAATTTGAAGGGGGACTGTCGGGTGGTAGGATCGACATATGCCAACGGGTGGCTTATCATTGCGGGGGCCAAAAGAACGTCGCCGGTGCCTGGAAACGGGATGAGGCGTAGACATGCACGCCGGCGAATCTTACCCAGCTTCAGGGCTCTCCGGGGAGATAACACCCCTACTGCTGCTCTGCGGGGTCTCCGCATGGTTACTAAGTGGACAAGTAGCCACAATGCTCCTTGAGCTGTTTGGGGTGGAAGGAGGAAGAAGGGCTTAGCTCAGCTTGCTTCCTCTCCTTGTATGTGTCTAGGTCTAGAATGAGAGTTCACCCTTTGCATGGGTGCATCGGGGGGTTTATATAGGCCTACCCCCCGGGGGTACAATGGTAATCCGACTGGGCGCGGGGCCCAGCTGTCTGTGGCTATGCTCGCCGGCTTCTGGAGCCCGCCGGCTGCCAGCTCCTGGGTCGACAGGCCAGCCCCACTGGCCAGGGCCTGGTTGGCGGCTGGTTACTATTGCTCTGTGTTTGTTGGCGCAGGCTTGGTCAGGGTAAGCGTGGCTACAGTAGCGCCGCCCTGGCGGGCGATTACTGTAGCCCCGCCGCACCTTGTCTCCCTAATGGGCGTCTCCTTCGAGGAGGGCGGCGGGCCGGCTACACAAAGCCGACCCTCTGTCTTGCCGGCTTGAGAGGGGGTGTGGCCGCCCTCGGCATCTCTCTGCCTGAAGGGGCCCACCGCCTCGGGGGCCACGCTGGCGGCCCGTCGTGGACGGCGTCAGAGCCGCCGTGGCTACAGTGCCGCGCCGGGCGGGCCGCAGCTGCCCGCACGACGCGCTGTACCAGGCGTGCTCCGGGTTTTGGGGGTGGCAGGCTCCACTGTAGCCACGCCCCGCTTCATCATCGCAGAGTAGACGCGTACATCGCGGGTACGGCGTTGACTGCTTTACCGGAGCCGGCCCGGCAGTAGTCGGCCCTGCCATAGCCGGCCTTGCCATAGCCGGCCCTGCCGTAGCCGGCCTTCCACAGTTTTCTTCATGGGGGGTAAAAAGGGCGGGCCGCCCCCGAAGCCGGCTAGGATGGTAGTCGGCTAGGGGGGAGGCGGCCCAGGTCTTGAGTCTCCTTATGAGCCGGATGGGCTCATAATTTTTTCTGAGGGGCCAGGGGAAGCCGGCTGGGCTACCCATGGCTATTTACCCCGATAGTAGTCCCCGAAGGCGGGCGTGCTTCACGGCAGACGGAAGGACGGGAAGCTTGGCCGGCTTCATACCATGAGTGGCCGACCTCGTCGTTGTAGCCGACTTCGGAGTACTTTCCGTTATTAGGGTGACCGTGGTTGACCCGTGGGCTGGCCGCGGGCCCCACGACGAGCCACGTGGCGGGGAAGCCCTGCCGTCGCACGCGCGCGACGGGACGCCGCCGCAGGCCCGGGCCCGCCACTCCCTGGCCTCGGCCCGGGCGCAGATCTTCTGTGGCCCGAGGGGACTGCTCGCCTCCCCGCGGCCGTTACTTCGCGTCATCAAGGCGCGTAATTAACGCGGGCGTGGGGGAGATGGGCACGATCGATCCCCACGATCCCCCACGCCGCGCCTCCTCGTCTCTGGCGCACGCGCCTACAAGTAGGGGGGGAGGGGGAGAGGCACAGGCCTGTTCGCTCCCCCGCTCCCCGTCCCTCCTGCTCCTCTTCCTCTTCTTCTTCTTCTTCTTCTTCTTCCTCGCGCCCGACGCGGGTCCGCACCGCAGCCCACCCGCGCCGCCATGTCTCTGGCTTTGTCGAGCTCGTGGGACGGGTCCAACGTCCACGAGGACCATATCGAGTTCCTCTGCCAGACCCGGCGCCTGCCCGCCGCCAACCTCGTGCAGGTGCGTCTAGCGCCCGCGAAGGAGGTCTTGCCGGCGCCGGAGGAAGGCGAGCGCGTCGTCTTCCGCGCGCACTTCCTCCGGGGCTTCGGCTTCCCGGCGAGCAGCTTCATGCGCTCCTTTCTTGAATTCTACAACCTCCAACCACACCACGTCACGCCCAACGCAGTGCTGCAGCTCTCGGCCTTCGTCTCGCTCTGCGAAGGGTTCTTGGGGGTGCTGCCGACGCTGGAGCTCTGGGCGGAGCTGTTCCAGAACAAGCTCGGCACCGTCTCCGCCAGCGTGCCGGCTCCCTGCGGCGCCTTCATCGCGATGAAGAGGGCAAGCGACGACAACCCCTTCCCCCACATTCCTCTGATCCAGTCTGTCAAGCTTTGGCAGAAATCTTATTTCTACGTCAAGAACGTCGCCCCGCATGGCGACTACGTCAACCTGCCGGCTTACGTAGCCGGCCCGCCAGCTGGGAGGCGGCGGACCTGGGGCTACCGGTCGAAGTCCTTGTCTCCGGCTGGGAATGCTTCCATCTCCCGGCTTCGGGTGATGATCCAGTCGGAAGGCCTGCGCGCATCCGACTTGGTAACCGCCTTCGTCGAGCGCCGGATCCTGCCTCTCCAAAGCCGGCCGCACATGATGTGCCAAATGAGTGGCCGGTTTGATCCTTGCCGGCTGAGCACATGGGAGATGCCCCATGCCGAGGTGGCTCTGATGGCGAACTACATCGCCAACTTGAAGCTCACCGACGAGTGGCAATTCGGCAAGGCGCCGTACTCCCGCGCCCATCCTCCGCCTGTGGTAAGTTTTTCTTCTTGTCGTCTGCCGACTTGAGTCAGCCGGCCTCTGACCAGGCGGCTCTTTCTTTTTTCTCTTCATCAGAATCCTCTCCTCCCGCAGCCAGCCGGGGCGGCTGGAGTCGACCGCGAGTACGCCCCGGACCGCACGGTGGACGACCCCGACGACCCGGATCTCTCCGCCGTCGCCATGGAGGATGCCGCCACGGGGGATGCCACCGAGTTCGGCGGCACCGGGCTCTCGGCCAGTTTCGACGACTGGCCGGACGATTTTGAAGCCGAAGAACTCCCGCGCCACCAGCCGGCAACCGACCGCCACGGCGCGGGCTCGTCTGCCGCGCCGACTGCCGGTGGTGGAAAGGGGAAGCGCCAGGCCGCGCTCCCGCTCTTCGGAAGCCGGCCAAAGAGGCCGAAGGCCTCCGCCGCGGCCACGAAGCGCGAGGAGGCGGCGGCGAAGGCGGCCCAGTTCCGGAAGGCGGTGAAGAAGCCCCCCTCAGTTTCCGCGTAAGTCTAGTAGCCGCCTACGTGCTTGTTATTCTGAAGTTTTCTTTTCTTGAATGCTTTTCTGATTTTCTGAGCAGGGCGCCGCTCTCCCTCGAGCGAGGCCCAGCCGGCTCCGTGGTCGGGCCGAGCGCCGGATCCTCAGGGTCCCGCCGGGTGGACCCCCGCGCCGAACTTGACGCAGCCACGGAGCGCAACGCTCGCGAGGCGCGCCGAGAGAGGGAGGCGGCGGAGCGGGAGGCCGCCCAGACGGCGCCTGGGCGAGCGAGCGCGGCGGCCGAGACTCCGTAGAAGCGGGCGGCCGCGGAGACGGAGGCAGAAGGCGCGCGTAGCCAGCCTCCGCTACTCGCCATCCCCCTCCAGACCTTGGATCCGGATATCCCTCTGCCCACGGCGGAGGAGATTATCCCCGAGCAGCCGCCGGTGCAGAGGGACGAAGTCTTCGAGGTTTCCGTTGAGAGGACGTCGCCGGCAGCGCCAGCCGGAGCGGGCGAAGGCGGCCAATCATCGGCGGTGTCGGAGGAGCCGGCCCGGGCCGCGCCCGAGGCCGGAGCCGGCCGTGAGATCGAGCTGGCGGCGGGCCGGCCCGCCGGAGGGAGCACGACCCCGCCGGACATGCGCCGAGCCGCGGGGGCTGAGCAGACGACAGACGCCTTGGAGGCGGCCAGCTCCGCTACGTCCGGCTGGACTCCTAGCGGAGGGAGCGGCGAGCTGAACGTCGCGGCTCAAGAGGTTCGGAGCCGGCTGCAGGCATAGGCCGGCCTCCTAAGGCAATTCACTCAGGAGTTTCTGTCGACACGGTCTGCAATCCGGGTAAGTCTTCACTCCTTGACCGTTCTGGTCCTTTGAATTTTTTCCGTGGGGGCGCGCTAGCGCACCCACTGGGTGTAGTCCCCGAGATCCGGGCCGACTGCAGCGCAGTCGGGTCGGATCTTACTTGACGACTATCTTGACTGTTTTTCTGATCTCCAGTATTATCACAATTCTCGCGCTGCCGCCTTCAACTCCTAGGCTCGGGAGCTAAGCCGGAGGACCGAAGACCTCGCCAGCAGCCGGCATAAGTGTTTTGTCCATATTAATTTCTCATGGGGGCGCGACAGTGCACCCACTGGGTGTAGTCCCCGAGATCCGGGCCGACTGTAGCGCAGTCGGGTCAGATCTTACTCGACGACTTTTCCTTTGCTGACTTTTATCTTTATCTTTTGCTCGTGCAGAGGCCAATGCCGACCTGCGGAGGGAACTCGGCGTGGTGCAGGCCGCTCTTCGTGCCAAGGACGCCGAGTATGCTGACTTGGTTCAAGAGCGCGACCGCCTGGCGACGAAACTGGCCGACCAAGAGGAGAGCCACAAGGCGGCCCTACAAAAGGCGCAGGACGGCGAGGCTACCCTGAAGGCGGAGTTCGAGGCCAGGGAGGTGAACTGGGCCGAGACGCGCCAGGCACTGGAAGAAGGCTTCGGCCGGATCGAGGATCTCATCGATGGTAGGCTGTCTTTCTTGCTCCTCTTCCATCTGCCGGTCGCCTATGGTTTTGTTTTGACTTGTGTTTGCTGTCTTGCGCAGAGTACTTCCCCGGCCAGTACGTCCTTGCCGCCCAAGCCATCGAAGCCTACCGCGAGGAGCGCCGTCAGGCCGGGGTTGTGATTCCGCCGGATGCGAACCGGACGTTGTCGGAGCAGCTCATCGCCGTCCAGGCGCGGCTGCAGCCGGCCCACCGGTTGCTCCGCCGGCTCCAGCGCGCCGGGGCGATGATGCTGGCTGCGCTCTGGCCCGGCCAGACAATTCCCCGCACCCCGAGCCGGACGGCCGACTGGCTCGAAGTCGCAGTCGGCCGCTTCGAGGCCTGGAAGGCATCCGCGGCCCGTCTTGGAGCCGGGCGCGCGCTGGAGTTCGTCCGCGCGTGGTACCCAGGGCTAAGCCTGGACCAGCTGCGGACGTGGCGGTCGGAAGCCGACGCCGAGCTGGAGGAGGTGCGGCCGGCGATCGCGCAACGCGCCTCAACGATCGCCGAGTGCACCGACACCAGCGTCTTCGCACCGGAGCTCAACGACGATGGCGCCGCCCAGCCGGAGGAATGGTTCGGGCTGAACCCGGCGGACAGCGAGGACTCGGCTGAAGAGATCGCCTCCAGCGACGAGGGCGAGGACGACGAGGAGGAGGACGGCGAAGACGCCGAGCCGACTGGTGAGGCGGCCGACCGTCCCCCAGCCGACCGTGCCTCCAGCAACGAGCCATGCGGGAGCGCGCCCTCTGCCGGAGACGATGATCAAGCCGAGGTTGGCCAGCCGGCCGCTCCTCCAGCAGGCGCGCTACTTCCACCGCCAAGCCCGGCTCGTCCGCGGCCCCGCCGGCTTGATCTGCCGTACTTTTGGTTCCTGTCTTTCTTTTTTTGGACAATTTTAAGTTGCTGCAATTCCACCCATTGGGGGTGTGTCGAACAATGTTGGATGTCGACCTCTCTGGAGGCTTTTTGTGTAAATATTAATGTATGCATGTGTTGGCGTTCATCCAAGTGTACTTTTTGTCCTTAGGCTCTTTCCTTTGCCGCCTTCCCTCTTTGGGAAGGCAAGTACTTGAGTTTTCTTGGATTTGAAGTAGACTGAATGTAAGCCGGCCGGCCGGCTACTCTGGTAGTCGGTCGGCGTGAGGCAGTCAGCCGGCTTTTGTTATATATGCAAGCCTGTTTGGTCCCTAGCCGTTTTTCATGTGGGTACCCTTTCCGGCTTGTGGCTCTTACCAGCCGGGCAATCGGTTCTTTGAGCTGCGGTTTTGGCAAGAGCCAAGCCTGGGTGTCAGCACATTACTTGTCTGACTGCGGGTAGGGCTCCTAATATAACTCTAGTCGGCCAGTCCCCGGGCCGACTCGTCGGACCCGGTACCGGACAAAATAAATGAAAAGGTAATATCATACGCATGATAACTTTCATTCATAAAATAACGGGTGGCAGTCCCTGAGTCTTTCTCGGGGAGCCTACTGTTTCATACTAAATACAAAAGTGGGCATAACACATACTGCGCTTTAACTGTAAAACTTCCGAAGGAGATTTGCGTTCCATGGTCGCTCCGACTCCTTGCCGGAGTCGTCTCTCTTGCGTGCCTTCGGCTTCTGCACGTTGATGAGGTAGTAGGCGTCGTTGCCCAAGGCTCTGCTGATGATGAAGGGGCCTTCCCAGGGGGCTGCGAGCTTGTGCTGGCCAGCTGTTCACTGGATCAGCCGGAGCACAAGGTCGCCCTCCTGGAAGGATCTTGGGCGGACCCTCCGGCTATGGTAGCGGCGCAGACCCTGCTGGTAGATGGCAGACCGGCTGAGGGCTAACAGCCGGGCCTCTTCCAGCAGGTCGACGCCGTCTTCTCGAGCTTCCTTGGCTTCTGCTTCCGTGTACATGGTTACCCGAGGCGAGTCGAATTCGATGTCTGTTGGGATGACCGCCTCGGCACCATATACAAGGAAGAAGGGAGTGAAGCCGGTTGATCTGTTGGGGGTAGTGCACAGACTCCATAGGACAGCCGGCAGCTCATCGAGCCAGCAGCCGGCTGAACGCTCCAGAGGTACGACTAGTCGAGGCTTGATGCCGGACAAAATAAGGCCATTTGCTCGCTCCACTTGGCCATTTGACTACGGGTGGGCGACTGACGCAAGGTCCAGCCGGATACCTTGCGCAGCGCAGAACCGTGCCAAGGCACCTTTGGCAAAGTTCGTGCCGTTGTCAGTGATGATGCTGTGTGGTACGCCGTACCAGGTTGTTATATCTGCAATGAAGGTCACAGCAGTCGGCCCATTCAGCTTCTTGATCGGCTTCGCCTCGATCCACTTGGTGAATTTGTCGACGGCGACGAGCAAATGCGTCATGCCGCCGCGCGCCGTCTTGAATGGGCCCACCATATCCAATCCCCAGACGGCAAAGGGCCAGGTGATGGGAATGGTCTTGAGTGCCGAAGCCGGCATGTGTTGCTGCGAGCTGAAAAGCTGGCAACCTTTGCAGTGTTTGACTAGCTCTTTGGCGTCGTCCAAAGCAGTCGGCCAGAAGAAACCGTGGCGAAAGGCTTTGGCGACCAGTGATCTTGATGCGGCGTGGTGACCGCACTCTCCTTGGTGTATATCCCTGAGGATCGCGATGCCCTTCTCCTGCTCGACGCATCGCTGCAAGACTCCGGTGGCGCTGCTCTTGACAAGCTCTCTGTTGACGACTGTGTATGCTCCAGCCCGGCGCTGAACTTGTCTTGCTTCGTTTTTGTCAGCCGGCAGGTCATGGTTCACCAAAAAGTTGCGGATGGTTTGGGCCCATGATGGGGCGGCGACCTCCTCTGCCACCAATGTGGCCACAGCCACCAGGGTGGGCGGGCTGGGTAGTGCAGTGCTGGAGTCGGCCGCCGCGTGCTGTGCTGAAGAAGTCCCCGGGCCGGCTACCGCAGTCCCCGGGCCGGCTACCGCCGTCCCCGGGCCGGCTACCGCAGTCCCCGGGCCGGCTACCGCAGTCCCCGAACCGAATATTGAAGTCCCCGGGCCAGCTGCTTGATTCTTCGAGCCGGACCCGGCCCCCTCGGGGTTAGGTGGCACGAAAATGGAGTCGGATTCCGGAGACGGCTTGATTGAAGGCTTGAGGAGGCGCTGCAGGGCGACGCCGGCTGGTATTGCTTGCCGCGTGGAGCCTATTCGGGCCAGAGCATCCGCTGGCTCGTTGTCGGCTCGCGGCACGTGAAGGAATTCACACCCGTCGAAGTATCCGCTGATTTGCTGCACTAGGAAGCGGTAGCTCGCCATGTTTGCGTCCTTGGCGTCCCAGTCGCCAGAAGACTGCCGCACCACCAAATCCGAGTCGCCATAGCACAGGATCCGGCGAATGCCACGTTCCTTGGCAAGCCGGAGCCCGTGTATGAGCGCCTCGTACTCGGCTACGTTGTTGGAGGCGGCAAAGTGGATCTGCAGCGTGTATCTGAGCTTGTCGCCCTTTGGAGAGGTAAGGACGACGCCGGCTCCCAGGCCGGTGCGCATCTTTGATCCGTCAAAGTGCATGCGCCAATGGGTGGAGTCGGGCGCTAGTGGTAAATACTGGGTCTCGGCCCAGTCGACGAGGAAGTCGGCCAGCGCTTGCGTCTTGATGGCGGTGCGGGGTTGGTAGAAGATCGTGTAGGGGGCCAGCTTGATGGCCCATTTGGCCACCCGGCCGGATGCATCCCGGCTGCCTATGATGTCGGCTAGCGGGGCGGTGCATACGACCGTGATGGGGTGCTCTTGAAAGTACGGCTTCAGCTTCTTGGCGGCGAAGTACATGCCATAGCACAACTTCTGATAGTGTGGGTAATTTTGCTTCGAGGCGGACAGCACCTCGCTCAGGTAGTAAACCGGCCTTTGGACCGGCTGGGCTCGGCCTTCTTCGGGGCGTTCGACCACAATGACGGTGCTGACCACCCGGCTGGTGGCGGCAATATATAGGAGCATGGGCTCCTTCTCAGTCGGTGCCACCAAGACAGGCGGCGTGGACAACATTTTCTTCAGCTCGTGGAAAGCTTGGTCGGCCTAGTCGTTCCACTCAAAGTGAGTGCTCTTCTTCATGAGGCGGTAGAGGGGGAGAGCTTTTTCTCCAAGCCGGCTGATGAAGCGGTTAAGAGAGGCCAGGCACCCAGTGAACTTCTGAATCTCTCTGAGCTTGGTTGGGACCGCCATCCTCTCGATGGCCTTGATCTTCACAGGGTTGCACTCTATGCCGCGTTCAGAGACCAGAAAGCCTAGGAGCTGGCCGACTGGCACTCCGAACACGCATTTCTCCGGGTTGAGCTTGATCCGGAACCGGCGCAGGTTCTCGAATGTCTCCTTCAAGTCTTCCAGCAGAGTGCCACGCTTCTCCGTCTTCACCACAACATCATCCACGTAAACGTGGGCGTTCTTGCCGAGCTGCGTGAGGAGGCACTTCTGCATGCAACGCTGAAAAGTGGCGTCGGCATTCCTCAAGCCGAACGTCATAGTCAGGTAGCAGAAGGCTCCAAACAGCGTGATGAAGGCGGTCCTCAGTTGGTCATCCGGGTTCAGCTTGATCTGGTGGTATCCCGAGTAGGCATCCAAAAAGCTCAACAGCTCGCATCCGGCTGTGGAGTCTATCACTTGATCAATCCTGGGCAGAGCGAAGGGATCTTTTGGGCAGGCTTTGTTGAGGCTCATGTAATCTATACACATGCGCCATTTGTTATTCTTTTTCAGCACGAGAACCGGGTTCGCGAGCCATTCGGGGAAGAAAACTTCCATGATGAAGCCGGCTGCGAGAAGCCGGGCTATCTCTTCCCCTACGACCCTTCTCTTCTCTTCTGACAGTCGGCGGAGGGGCTGCTTGACTGGTTTAGCATCCTCCCGCACGTGCAATTTGTGCTCGGCGAAATCCTTCGGAACACCCGGCATGTCCTTGGGGGACCATGCAAAGATATCCCGATTCTCACGGAGGAAATCGACGAGCTCGCCTTCCTATTTGCTATCCAGGCTCGCCCCAATGACGGCAAACCTCTCGGGGTGCTCGGGGTCGAGCTGTATCTTCTTGGTCTCCTTGGCCGGCTGGAAAGATCCTTGGGCATCATACTCCTTGGAGTCGGCGGGTTGGTTTAGCTGCTTGCTGGCCAGGGCCACAACCCGGTCCAGCATCTTCTTCTCGGCAGCGATCACGAGGGATTCGGCCAACCGGCTGCTGGCCGCAGCGCAGTCGGCGGACTTCTTGTAGTCGCCGGCGATGGTGATGACACCCTTGGAGCTTGGTATCTTCATCTTGAGGTAAGCATAGTGGGGGTACGCCATGAACTTGGCCAAGGCGGGTCGGCCCAGCAAGGCATGATAAGGGCTCTCCAGGTCCACCACCTCAAACCAGATTGCTTCCTGGCGGAAATGATCCTTGCCCCCAAAGAGTACATCGATCTTGAGCTTGCCGATGGGGGCACAGGACAAGCCGGGTACGATGCCGTGGAACACCGTTCGAGTCGGCGCAAGTTGCTTTGCCTTGACGCCCAGCTTCTCCATGGTGTCGCGATACAGGATGTTGATGCTGCTTCCGCCGTCGATCAGCACGCGGGAGAAGCGTGCGGCGCGCGTATCCGTTGCAAGGGTGGCCTCCAGGACCAATGCGTAGGAGCCGGGGGATGGCATCACCTCCGGGTGGTCGGCCCAGCTCCAGCTGATGGGTTTCTCCGACCAGTGCATGTGGCCGGCTGGGCTGGCGGCGGCCATGTTGACCTCCTGTTGCTCTCGGCGCTTGCTGCACCGGTCTTCGAGCTGGCTCGTGAAGACGACATAAGACGCTTGCTCGTCGGGGAACTCGTCCTGCACGGCGTCGACCGCGGGCCGGGCGGCTTTGGGCGGCGGAGCCGGTGGCGGCGGGCCGGCAGACGGAGTCGGCGTGAGCCCTTCGCCCTTCGAGATTCGGGCGAGCCAGTTGCATTTGCGGGTCGTGTGGTTGGACGGCTTCGCACCGCTGTGGAACTTGCACGGGGCATCAAGGGTTTGCTCGTAGGAGAAGGCCGGCTGCCAAGCCGGCCGGCCGCCCTTGGGCTTCTTGGGTGCAGGCCGCCCTTCAGGCGGCGCGTCTTCGACCATGGCCACCTGCCGACTGGCGGGAGGCGGCGCAGGGCCCTTGCGCTTTTGATCATTCTGGTGTTGGCGTCGGCCGCCGTCTCCAGCCGGCGCTTTGGGCGCCGGATTGAGCACCTTTCCGGATGTGTCTACCCGGAGCTCGGTCTTCACCGAGGAGTCGGCGGTGGCGTACTTGTCGGCGATGTTCAGGAGCTCGTCGAGGGTAGTTGTCTCATCGCAGAGAAGCTCGTGTTTGAGGAGGGTGCCTTCTCGGCACCCGGCGGTGAAGTATTCGATGGCTTGCACCTCGTGCACCCCCTCGCAGGAGTTGCGGAGCTCGGCCCAACGCGTCAAGTAGTCGCGAGTGGACTCGGCTGGGCCCTGTACGCACAGGGAGAGCTGTCTGGGCTTGGGAGCCCGCTTGTAGGTGCTGGTGAAGTTGCGAACGAAGGCTTCAGTGAAATCCACCCAGCTGTTGATGCTGAGGGGCTTGAGGCTGTTAAGCCAAGTCCACCCCATGCCTTGCAGCATGAGGGGCACGTACTTTACGGCAACGCGCCGGTTGCCATTGGCGATGCTGACGGCTGTGGAGTAGTCGGTCAGCCAATCCTCCGGCTTCACTGAGCCGTTGTACTTGGGTGTGTCTCTTGGGAGCGAGAACCCTTTGGGGAAGGGCTCGTCGCGGATGCGGGGGCCGAAGCAAGGCGGGCCGACATCATCTTCTTCTTCTAGTGCCAGGGATCGGGCCAGGCGGTCGATCCGGTGGCGGGCGTCGTTTTCGCCGATTCCCTCGCGGCGACCAAGCCGGCCGCTGAGGGTCGGGTGAGCCACTGGAGGCGGGGTAGGATATCTTTCTCCGCGAGCTCGAGGTGGAGGCGGGGTGCCCCACCATTCCATGGCTCGGGGGCAGCCGTCCGCGTCTCGCTCGATGGAGACTTGGGTCCGGCTTCGGCTGGAAGCCGGCTCTTTCTCGCGCCGCGCGCGGGTGTAGCTGGTAGTCGGCGACCGGGAGGTCGCGCCGTGTTCGCGGCGCGGGGGAGGGCTCCCCGCGCAGGCATCGGCCTCGTGCCATCGCGCGGCCGCATCGATTAGTTGCTGGATGCGCCGCGTCATATGGGGGAGATCTTCGGGTTCCAAGCCGTCCAGCTCGTCCACGGCCGCCTGGGCGGCGCGCAGGTTCTCGAGCGGGGTGGCGTAGACCGGGCGATCCACCCCAAGCGTGTCGGTGATGACGGCACTGCGTTGCCTGATAGCGCCAACCCGGATGGGCCAGCCGGAGCCGGCGTGCCGAAGGCGGCGCGGTCAGCTTCGCGCTGGTAGGCCTCGGTGAGGCGTCTTACGGAGGCCAGCCACCGGCCCTCCGCGAGGAGGGCGAGGCGGCGTGCCTCCAGAACTTCGTCGCTGGCGTCAGCCGGAAGGGGGACGGACAAGTCTTCGGCTGCCGCGCGTGGGGAGTCGCGGGCGCCCTCGTCAGTCGGGCCGTCGAGGCCGATAACCATCACCTCGGGGGCGTCAGAATCGCGATCGCCAGCCGGAGGGAGCAGGTCGTTGTAGACCGTGACATTGGTGGGGAAGGTGTCGTAGGATGCCGCGTCGGAGTCGACGGGCATCGGGTCGGTGGAGCCAACCGACTCCAAGTCCGCAGCGGGCTCGCTGGAGACGTGGAGCTGGCCGAGGAGGTTGGCGAGGAGATCTGTGCCCGCATCGGAGGCGAGCTCGTCGGAGATGCGGGCCTTGTCGAAGAGGTTGGCTAGGCCGCTAGGCGCGCAGACATCGGCGACACCATGCAGCGCGTCGCGGCAAGCGCCATCGGGCGAGCCAGGCTGGCTGCGCCCGCGAGGAAGGAAAAGGGTTCCCGTCCAGAACAGGTATCCGGACGACGGTGCACCTGGCCCCACGGTGGGCGCCAAATGTCGGGTGGTAGGATCGACATATGCCAACGGGTGGCTTATCATTGCGGGGGCCAAAAGAACGTCGCCGGTGCCTGGAAACGGGATGAGGCGTAGACATGCACGCCGGCGAATCTTACCCAGCTTCAGGGCTCTCCGGGGAGATAACACCCCTACTGCTGCTCTGCGGGGTCTCCGCATGGTTACTAAGTGGACAAGTAGCCACAATGCTCCTTGAGCTGTTTGGGGTGGAAGGAGGAAGAAGGGCTTAGCTCAGCTTGCTTCCTCTCCTTGTATGTGTCTAGGTCTAGAATGAGAGTTCACCCTTTGCATGGGTGCATCGGGGGGTTTATATAGGCCTACCCCCCGGGGGTACAATGGTAATCCGACTGGGCGCGGGGCCCAGCTGTCTGTGGCTATGCTCGCCGGCTTCTCCGCCGACTTCTGGGGCCCGCCGGCTGCCAGCTCCTGGGTCGACAGGCCGGCCCCACTGGCCAGGGCCTTGTCGGCGGCTGGTTACTATTGCTCCGTGTTTGTTGGCGCAGGCTTGGTTGGGGTAAGCGTGGCTACAGTAGCGCCACCCTGGCGGGCGATTACTATAGCCCCGCCGCACCTTGTCTCCCTAATGGGCGTCTCCTTCGAGGGGGGCGGAGGGCCGGCTACACGAAGCCGGCCCTCTGTCTTGCCGGCTTGAGAGGGGGTGTGGCCGCCCTCGGCATCTCTCTGCCTGAAGGGGCCCACCGCCTCGGGGGCCACGCTGGCGGCCCGTCGTGGACGGCGTCAGAGCCGCCGTGGCTACAGTGCCGCGCTGGACGGGCTGCAGCTGCCCGCACGACGCGCTGTACCAGGCGTGCTCCGGGTTTTGGGGGTGGCAGGCTCCACTATAGCCACGCCCCGCTTCATCATCGCAGAGTAGACGCGTACATCGCGTGTACGACGTTGACTGCTTTACCGGAGCCGGCCCGGCAGTAGCCGGCCCTGCCATAGCCGGCCTTGCCATAGCCGGCCCACCGTAGCCGGCCTTCCACAGTTTTCTTCATGGGGGTAAAAAGGGCGGGCCGCCCCCGAAGCCGGCTAGGATGGTAGTCGGCTAGGGGGGAGGCGGCCCAGGTCTTGAGTCTCCTTATGAGCCGGATGGGCTCATAATTTTTTCTGAGGGGCCAGGGGAAGCCGGCTGGGCTACCAATGGCTATTTACCCCGACAGGGACAGCGAGTACATCTATCCTGAAAAAAGCAGTCTTCGCCTGCCAAAGGCTCTTGTGATGACACCGCGCTGGGCTCCATGGTGACCTCCGTCTCGTAGTCCTCCTGGCCTTGGTCTCGTTGCACTGAAGTGGCAACCTTTGCCTGATGCCTCGGTACTCCGCTGATACGCTTGCTCCCTTTGCACCAAAGAGGAAAGGGGGACGCTGCGCGTGCTGGCACCCGCCTGGTGCCCCGTGTCGTCATGGCTTGTGTCATATACACCTCGCGAGGTACCCCGCCTTGAACTCTCCGCCTCCTCGCGAGCCAGCCTGACGAGGCTGTGCCTGAGGATGCGCCGTGTTGTCCGCCTCGCGAGGCTTGGCCCCTCGAGAGGGTCTTGAGCCTCGTGTTGATGAAGATGGGCCGCGCTAGGCCCCCACTCGAGCCACACTGCAGGCCGCAGGCAGGCAAGTCTGGGGACCCCCGTTCCCAGAACGCCGACAGGAGCCCCCGGGCCCAAGGCGCGCATGGACTTGGCCGTGCCGAGAGGCGAAAGGGCAAGGGCGAAGCGCCGCGGGCCCTAACAGCCTGCGGCCTTGGGCGCCGCGTGGTGGTTGATTGGACGTGGGCGGCACCGTTCCCCCACGCTTCCTTATTGTGCGCCCGGCTAGGCGGCCTGGTAGTTGTACGCAGCCGTCCCTTTTCCTGTTGCTTGGGTGTCCTCTGTTCTCCCTTCTTTCGAGCGCCTCCCCCTGCCTTCAATCCAATCTCAAATCCCCCCCTCCTTCCCATCACCATGGCTCCGACGGGGAAGGAGAGAGCAGAGAAATCCATGCCTTCGTCTTGTGCGCCGCCAACGGTGCCCCTCTAGTCGGCCGATCGAGTGTGCTCAACCAAGAGTGCCTGGGCAGGGACAGCTCGTCCCTGGCCACCGTCTTCAACGAGTGCGGAAGGACGACCGCCTGGCCCGCGTCCCACTTCTCCATTGACATGACAGCCACTGAGGTCCCATGTTTTACCGATGGCTTGTGGGCGGGTCTGGTTCCCCCTTTCTCCGATTTCTTCAATGCCGTGCTTTCGCATTATCAGATCCACATAATGCATCTTAGTCCTGAGTCCATCACCCTCCTTTCGGTCTTCGCCTTTGTTTGCGAAGCCATGGTGGGCATCCCTCCTTCGGTCGCCCTGCTGCGCCACTTCTTCTCACTACATCTTGTCGATCCTTCCCAACGCTGGGCATGCGCGAGCTTTGCTGCCGAGCCTGTGTCCGAGGCGTCTGGAATTGACTTCCGACTCCCCCAACCCGCGGCCGGGTTCCGCGAGCGATGGTTGTATGTGGACGCGGGGGTGCCCAGCCCCCTGCTATTGGAGCCGACCTCGCCTGCCGTCCCTAATTCGGGTTGGGGCCAGGAGACGCTGAAGAGCCCTCGGCTTGTCTTCGTCTGGCCCCGCTTCGCACTCCTGAGGAAACTCGGCGTGACAACGCCCAAGGTGGTGAAGGAGTTTCTGTTGTGCCGTGTCGCTCCCCTGCAGTGGCACTCTCGCCGAATGTGGGCCTTCCGGGGGCGCGAGGACGACATGAGGCTCCAGGAAGAAGACCTGGCCCCCGCGGCGCTGAAGTCGATGCTCCTGACTTTGGCCGGGGACCCCAATCCTGGCAACATCCGGCAAGGCGGGGCCTTGCTATATCTCTGTCAAAGGAAGGCTGACTTTGTGAAGCAGATGCCTGACTTCGACGAGTGGGGGCTGCGCCCCGATGGTCTCCAAGGGCCTCGCGAGAACCCTGTAGTGGTGACTCCCCTCCCAATCGGCCAAGGCGACTCCTCCTCAAGAGGCAGAGAAGGGAGGAAGGAGGCGCCTGAGGCCGTGGAGGCTCCGGAGGAGGGGGCAGCGTTGTGCGCCGCTCGTGAGGGGGCGGCTCCGGAGGAGGGTGCGGCGCCTGAGGCCGCTCGTGAGGAGACAGCTCCTGAGGCCCGTACTGCTGCGGCTAAAGGTGGTAGGTAGCCGCTCCCAGCGCCCGGGGCCGGGGCCCTGGAGGCCCTGGTCCCGGCTTCCGACGAGGTGATTGGTGGCACGCGCCAGGCGGGCACTCCCGACGCGGGCCGTCCTGGTGCCTCGTCCTCACGGCAGGTTGATCCTTGTGCTCTTCTCTTGGGCCGCTTCCGCGTGGACTTCAAGGCCCTCCGGAGGAAGAGGGAGGCTCTGGGTGTTGACTCCCCTTGTCGCGTGTTGAAGTGCAGGAAGTACTTCGCCACTGACGAGTAAGTCTTTTTCCTCTCTGACTCCCGATCCTCTTGTTGCTTTCACTGATTCTTGCTCCGCAGGCCCCTTCCAACTGAGATCACGGGAGTCACCGAGGCACCGCCTTCCTCGGCTTCGCATCCTCCGCCATCCTCAAGTGCTCCAAGCAGCTCTGCCCTCGTGGTGAGGGCGCCTGATGGGGCGGATCGTCCCGAGGTGCGCCGCGGCCCTTCATTCCCCGCGCTTTTCCTTCGCGGGCCTTCTCAGGGGATAGCCAGCCTGCCGGGTACCTCCCGTCTGGTCTTGGGCTGCGACTGGTTGAGGCGCCACCTACGCCCCTCATCTGGAGGCGGGCTGGCCCTTGGTCGGGCTTCTGATATGGCGCGTCCAGCCGTTGGGAGGTCGCCAGCCCCCAGCCCCCTGCCTGGAAGGGGAGCGATGACCCGCGGCCCCCGGCGCCTGGTTGGGGCGGATGATGACGTGGAAGATGTGCTTGAGCGCGCTCGGGAGCGCCGCTCGCGCCGCCAAGGGTTCCTTCGACAAGCGGCCGACGCGGTGGACCTGCTTGGGGAAGAGCTTGCCGCTGAAGATGCTCGCATGGAGGCCGAGGGCCTGCACCTAGCTGCAGTGAGGCACGAGTTGGAAGCCACCGTCGCCCATGCGCGCCGCCAGCGCGACCTTGATGATGAAGAAGCGAAGGCATCGCTGGAGGCCTCCCGAGTGGCCCGCTCCTAGGCCATCGAGGAGGCCCGGAGGGCTGACGGGTGGTGAGAGGCGGCGGAGGAACGAGCTCGCGAGCTCCTGGCCTGGTACCACTCATTGGAGGAGCAAGCGGAGCTGCGTGAGGCAGCCCTCGCGTCGATGGAGGTGGCCTCCGATGACCCAGCTGAGCTTCAGAAGCGCGAGAAAGCGTTGGCGCTGGAGGCCGCCGAACGCTCCCGTGAGTACGAGAGGCTGGAGACGAGGGAGCGCCTAGTGACACAGGCGGAGGATGACGTCGCTGCGCGGGAAGCGCGTGTCCTGGAGGAGGTTTGTCGTCGGGTGGCGATGGCGCGCCAAGGCCTCGAGCGTGAGTTCAAGGGGAAGCTGAGGATGATCCGGGTCGAGGCTGAAGGCAGAACCGCGGCCCTGAGGACCCAACGGGACGAGGCGATGCGGCTGGCCGACGTCTCCCGGGCCGCCGTTGAGGCAACGCAGAAAGAGCTGGCAGCCTCTCAAGCCGAGGTGCTCCGCCTTCGCCAATGGGTGGAAGAGGCCGAGGCCATCGAGCGCCAGAACGCCGACGAAATACACCAGCGGTGGCTCCTGGAGCATGCGCATGGCCCAATGTTCACCATGCTCAGGGAGAGGGCCAATTCGGCCTTGGGAAACATCTGCGAGGCGTCCGTCGGTGAGCCACACACGATCAACTACGCCGGTAACCTGCAGTTCTTCACCCCCGTGGTGGCAGGGCTGGAGGCGCGGTCGGTTAGGGCCGACAGGTTGGTGGAGGAGAGGAGCCGCGCCTTGCTCAAGCGCGCCTTCTCTCATATCTTCAGCCATCTTCAGAACATGAATCCCCGCTTCGACTTCGACGCCGTCATCGCCCCAGTCCCCCTGGCCGTCCGGGACGACCTGTCGCGCTGGGTGGAGGATAACGTGGCCGCCCTCGTCAGGGCCTTCGCTTCAGACGACAGCGACGTGGTCGTGGGTGCTGATGAGGATGGCGCGGCGAGCGACCCTGACACCGCCGGCAGCGACGCGGGTGCGATGGCGAGCTCGGCGACTCCGGCGAGGGCTCGGGAGGTGCTTCCGGGGACGCATTGGGGGATTGGTCCGACTGAGAGCGTATCGCTCATGTCTTTTTCACTCTGCATGAATAGAACTCAGGCTTTCGACCTGGTGGTGTGTGAGAGCATTTTGGGAGGGGAAGCCCCTCATGTAAAAACCTATGTCTATCATATCAGTAGTTACCAAATTGCGCTTGCGCCCGATGGTGGGCTGGTTTACCTTTGTCCCACGCTGGTTCAGCGGCGGCCTGCAGGAGGGCGCGACGCCTTGGGCGCTTTCTAGCTGGATCCTCAGGATGTGAGGTTGTCGCTGATGAGAAACTCCTCATGTGTTGGCCTTCTCCACGGGCCCTGGGCCTTCTTCTGGACGCGATGACTCCACAAGTGCTCGCCTCGCTTCGCAGGCTCCGGGCCTTTCCCTTGAGCGCGAGAGCTTCACAGGCACTCGCCTTGCTTCACAGGCTCCGGGCCTTTTCCTCGAGCGCGAGAGCTTCACAGGCACTCTCCTTGCTTCACAGGCTCCGGGCCTTTTCCTTGAGAGCGAGAGCTTCACAGGCACTCGCCTTGCTTCACAGGCTCTGGGCCTTTTCCTTGAGAGCGAGAGCTTCACAGGCACTTGCCTTGCTTCACAGGCTCTGGGCCTTTTCCTCGAGAGCGAGAGCTTCACAGGCACTCACCTTGCTTCACAACCTTTGGGCCTTTTTAAACAGGACAACCTCCGCAGGCCCCCGAAAAGCCTCCCGAGGGGGAGTAACAGCGGAAGTCTGGGTTGCGCACGAGCCAGCCCTGATCCGACTCGCGAGGGGCTCGTGAGGGGAGGCAGCTGTGACGGAGCGGTAATCAGAACGCGAGAAACGACTCGAGCGAGAATAAGCACCCCTTCCCCGAACACACACAAATCTCAAATTCGAATCCAACTTAAATCCAGCGGGGGAAAGCAACAGCCAAAGGGCAAGGCAACAAAAGGCAGACAAAAAGCCGCGTCCGGCACCTAATCTAGTCTTCGACGTCTTCTCACCAGCGCGGAGCTAAGTGCTGTCCACTAGGCGTGGGAGGGAGCCCCAGGGCCTGAGGCCGGCACCCCTGAGACTCCGGGGCGTGTACAGCCCCACTCATTATTACATGAGAGTGTCACGAGGCGGCGAGCTTCACAGGCACTGGGCCTTCTTCACAGGTACTGGCCTTGCTTCATATCGCTAGACGAGGGCCCCGCCTTGCGCCACACTCTAGTGCCATCAGCAATGACCGGAACCCAGGACGCCGCCCGATGGGGTAGAGCGGTCGCCAGCGGTTCCCCCGACGACCACGGGTCCTCTGCCAGGGGCAGGCCCTGAGGCACCTCCCCAGCAGAGGGCCTACTTCCTGAGAATGCCTTGCTCCGAACGCCGCGGTGGTGATGTCGGATCCCGGTCCCTCCCCTGCAGCCCCCTGCACCCTCCTCTCGAGGGGTGAGGGTTGTAGGAGCGGGGTGGCCGCTCGCTGCAGCGACCTGCACCTCCTGCGATCCACGGTTAGCATATACCTGCCCTTGAAGAGTTAGCGGCGCCCGGTGATCGCTGCCTCCTGCGTGGCCAGCGGGCTTGTCCTGGGGCGCCGGGAAGGGCTCAGCCTCCATCACCTCGTCCCCCCAGCTGGGGCTGAGGAGTGAGCCCTGCCCGTCCTTGTGAGGGTGTCCTTGGTCTATCATGCAGGGCATGTACTCCTCCGTCACCGTCATCCCGTACGCCATGCCGTGGCGCCCCGCATGCCATGTGGCCCCACCTGTCATGCCTGCCACTGGGTGGCAATGCGGCCGCCCTCCGGGGCCGCGGGTTGCGTCGAGTCCTTCTCCTTCGCGGGCTGGGGCCGGGGGCAGCGCCGCCACCGGTCCGGTGCTGACAGCTTCGCTGGCGTCAGAGTAGCCTTGAAGCCCAAGGGCGCGCGTGGAGCCCCCGTGCGGGTCGCTCTGGGCTTGAGATGGGAGCTGGGTGGAGAAGGGGTGAGCCCCCGAGGCGGCGAAGCCCAGGAGCTCCGCCACTCGCTCTAGCAGCACGTCGTGGCCGCCCTCCAGCAGCCTGCATCGCAGTAGCTCTCGGGCCACCGTGAGCGCGGCCCTCGAATTCGCCTGCTCCCGGCGGGTGTATGGTGTCATTTCCGCAGCATGATTGGAGGCCCTTGCCGCCGACCGAGCCTGCCGCGGCGTAAGAGTTGCCGAAGTTTGTCCGCGTCGCCCGCGGCCCGCAGCGCCCTGCGGACCGCGAGCTGCCTGGGGCGCGGGGTCGCCCGAGGCGAGCGGTTCCACGCGTTTGGGCCATGCAGCCCACGGGTCGGGGTTGACCTCCTGGTTGCCTGGCATGGCGATGAAGATGCGACGGGGCACGGAGCGGTGGGAGATGAATTCCGGCGCACCCCTACCTGGCACGCCAAATGTCAGATTTCGGGTTCCGACAGACCCTTAAGGTTCGAACACTGGGGTGCGCGCAGAAATCTCACCTTCAACCTCTCTGTCCCAATGGGATCTAAACTACTAAAAGAACTGCACGAAAGACACAAGATTTATACTGGTTCGGGCCACCGATGTGGTGTAATACCCTACTCCAGTGTGTGGTGGATGGATTGCCTCCTGGGGCTGGTGAGGATGAACAATACAAGGAAGAACAGGCTCACGAGGGTCTGTTCTTAGCTGAGGTGATGAACTGTTGTGAAGAGTTCGGTCACCCTCTCTCTCTCTCTCTCTATGCCTTTTCTCTCTCCCGTCGTCCGGACTGAACGACCAGGAATCGAACCCCTTGCTACGTGGGTGGCTGGTCCTATTTATAGAGGCCCTGGTCCTCTCCCCAAATATTGAGCGGGAAGGGGTCCAACAATGGCGGGCTAATTTGAAGGGGGGCACCGAGTACATCTATCCTGACAAAAGCAGTCTTCGCCTGCCAAAGGCTCTGGTGATGACGCCGCGCTGGGCTCCATGGTGACCTCCGTCTCGTAGTCCTCCTGGCCTTGGTCTCGTTGCATCGAAGTGGCAACCTTTGCCTGATGCCTCGGTACTCCGCTGATACGCTTGCTCCCTTTGCACCAAAGAGGAAAGGGGGACGCTGCGCGCTGGCACCCGCCTGGTGCCCCGTGTCGTCATGGCTGGCATCATAGGCACCTCGCGAGGTACCCCGCCTTGAACTCTCCGCCTCCTTGTGAGCCAGCCTGACGAGGCTGTGCCTGAGGATGCGCCGTGTCGTCCGCCTCGCGAGGCTTGGCCGCTCGCGAGGGTCTTGAGCCTCGTGTTGATGAAGATGGGCCGCGCTGGGCCCCCACTCGAGCCACGCCGTAGGCCGCAGGCAGGCCAGTCTGGGGACCCCCGTTCCCAGAACACCGACAAAGGGGGAGCGGTAGTACCGCTCTTTGCTTCAACGCATCAGGGCCAGTCTGGTTCATGACGCTCCTGCGGCAGTACCGCAGTGCCCCGCGGTAGTACCGCAGGCCCTTGTGGTAGTACCGCATGGCTGGTGCGGTAGTATCGCGCGTCGCAGGCTGGGTAAGTGGATAATGGTTGGATTTGTCCTATCACTATATAAGGGGAGTCTTCTTCTCCGAGTTGACTACCTCTTCCATCCCTAAGCTCCATTGTTGCTCTAAGCTCCATTTTCGCCCGATCTCTCTCCCTAGCCAATCAACCTTGTTGATTTTCTAGGGATTGGTTGAGAAGGCCCCGATCTACACTTCCACCAAGAGAAATTTGATTCCCCCCACTAATCCCTTGCAAATCTTATTACTCTTGGGTGTTTGAGCACCCTAGATGGTTGAGGTCACCGTGGAGCCAATTTCCATTGTGGTGAAGCTTCGGTGGTGCCGTTGGGAGCCTCCAATTAAGTTGTGGAGATTGCCCCAACCTTGTTTGTAAAGGTCCGGTCGCCGCCTCCATGGGCACCAATAGTGGAATCACGGCATCTCGCATTGTGTGAGGGCGTGAGGAGAATAAGGTGGCCCTAGTGGCTTCTTGGGGAGCATTGTGCCTCCACACCGCTCCAACGGAGACGTACTTCCTCTCAAAGGGAAGGAACTTCGGTAACACATCCTCGTCTTCACCGGCTCCACTCTTGGTTATCTCGTACCTTTACTTGTGCAAGCTTATATTGTGTTGCATCCCTTGCTTGCTTGTGTGCTTGTTGTTGTTACATCATATCGGTTGCTCACCTAGTTGCATATCTAGACAACCCACTTTGATGCAAAGTTTAAATTGGTAAATAAAAGCTAAAAAATTTTAGTTGCTTATTCACCCCCCTCTAGTCAACTATATCGATCCTTTCACCGGTGCTGCCGTCGGCTATCTCGTCTCCTGTGGTCTTAGGGTCATGGAGGCGCAGTGGATCCTGGCCCTTGCCGGTGGGAGGGCTTAATTTTTTCATGTTTTTTTATTTTTGTTAGGGATTGTGTCCTACTCAGAGTGGTGTTGACACCCGATTTTGGCACAGTCAATAAGATGGCCTCAAATGGAGAAGTGCATCTTTGAAGTTTGGCCCGTCACCGTCCGATTTCATCTTAAAGGCCGAAACTATGCTCAAACTACCAAGATCTTATATTTAGAGTACAGTTTGGCCGATTAAGCCCCCAAGATGACCTCATATGAAAACATGATCTACATGAATTGTCTTTGTCTTGTCGAACCGATTGATTTTGATATAAAAATTGTCCCAGTCTGAGTTCGTATGCAAAAGTTAGAGGCAACACTTCGCAGACCGGTCCTGAGTGACGTGAGGGACCAGACACCCACCTAGGTGGTGTCTGATGGGTCACGTGAGTTATTCGGCCTTTGCCGGCTGAATGAGGCTTGCCGAGATGAAGACCTTGCCGGCGTGAAATCTTGCCGGCGTGGAAGCTTGCTGGTGTGAAGCTTGCCGGGGTGAAAGCTTGCCGGGGTAGAAACCTTACCGGTGTGGAAAGCTTGCTGGGGTGGAAAGCTTGCCGGGGTGGAGACTGTCAAAGTGAATCCGACCAGAAGTTGGAGATGGGCTCAAAAGGTTATTCAGACGGCCTTGTATGGAAAAGTGTTCTACATGGAAGTTGTGTGCATCGTCGAAACGGTCAACTTTGCTTTTGGAGTCATCATCATCGGAGATAGTACACAGCCTGCAGAGTTGTTACAAGACTCAGACAGTTCAGAAAACTGCATAATTGAATCCGACCCACATTTAAAGATAGGCCCTGAAAGTCATAAAGATAGCCAAAAAAGGAGAAGTGGCTCGTGTGGTCTTATGCAAATCATCGAGGCAGACGTTGAACTCAACTCCATCTGAGTTAGTATGCAATTTCTATGGCCCGCGCAAGAAGCAAGACAGAAGTATGGGACAGATTCGGGCTGAATCTGAGTTGGACTGGAAATAGAGTTGTAGGACGTGAATTGATATAATTTTCTTGTAAGGAAAGATTAGATGAATCCTTTGCTTGTACGGAAAGTCCAACCGCCTGTTATATATGTTAGGGGTGATGGCCGATTGAAACAACACCAATCGAACAAATCAATCTATTACTTTTTCGTGTTCATCTACTTTTTATCTCTCCTTGTATCTTTCTTCTCGTTCTTCGCTAGTTCTTCATGCTGGAGGGCTGCGGATCCACGAGGCTCTAGGGGCGAGCGAATCGACCTGGAGCAGCCCATAGCCGCCGCGAGCCCTGACGGGGTCCCTCCCGGGCAAGCGGGGCTTCGGGTCTACAAAAGCACCCATCGACTGTCCTGTGTATCGCGCTGTCGGACGGGTCTCCTTCGACGTGAGCTGCGGTGCATCACCCCCGGCGTCGAGGGTACATTGTGACGTGTTCGTGTGCGAACAAGTTGCAAGGCGGTGACGACTCTCTGAAGATGGAATAAGGTTCTCCCCGCCTAGTCCCCGTCCTGGTGGTGTTTCTAGCATCGCTGGAGGGCTTGTGGAGGTTTATTTCTGGCGGATCTCGTGGGATTCGGTTGGCATTTATCTCCGATGGATCTAGGTGGATCATGTCTCCGTTCATCTGTGTCCATGTGTCTACAAGTTAGATCCTTTTGATCTACGCTTCTCTTCATGGGCGGTGGTTGCTATTCTGGTGTGTTCGCCCTATGAGGCCTTAGCACTATGACTTCCCGACTATCTACTACAACAAAGCTTGCCCGGTTCCATTTAGGGAGGGGTGAAGATGGTGGCGCGCCTTCGGCTCACTCCAATGATTGTAGTCATCGCTAGGTGGTCTATGGACATGGATGTATTTTTTACTTCTGGTGTTCTTTATACTACCTTGTTAGTTGATGAATAGATCGAAAGATTTCACGCAAAAAAGGAACTAAGAGGGGACACGCAATTTAGGCATCTTGTTTGACCTCCACACTTTAAGTAATTAGGTTCCACACTTTTCGCTTCCTTGATGTAACATGGAGCTTTAATCCGGAGAACCTAGTGAGTAGTGCACTATTTTTTATTTTGACTTGGAGTAATGCACTATATTGATTTGACTTGTGATGTTTCGATGTGGCACACATAAAGGAATTTTGGTCCCAGAAGTGTGTCATCCAATTCAGTTTACATTGGATGGGTTACAACACATTTTTCCTTGTTACCTATTGCTCAAGATGCTAGGGAAATTTCAGATTTTGGAAATGCTCACCATCCTATAAGTGCGAGTATTTCTTATAAAACTGTGGTTGGTAAAAATATAAAGAAATAGCCCATTTTAAGTAGTTTCACAATCATTTTGTCAATAAATACAAAACTATGCATTTTAGGATTCCAACAAAACATGAGTGGTTCACTTGTTATTGATGCGATAATGTATAGATGATGATCCACAAACGTAGGGATCACAACACAAATGTATTGATTCGACACAAAAGAGCCAAAGAGCATTTAATTTTTTAGCATTTAGCAGTTATATTGTCAATTCAAGCACATATGAAACAAATGCTTGTTTGAAAGAATCATTAGTAGCAATGACAATACTGTGAATGAAGTGGTGTATGTGGCAAAGCAGTATCATAGTAACAAAAATACCCAACAACTGCCAAGTACAAGTAACTTTAAAGAGAGCAACAATAGAATTAAATGTAAACATATGGATCGATATTTGGGACATTGCATGCATGATTTCTAAACAAAAATAATAATTCACTGGGGTCACACTAGCAAAGGAAAAAGGGCATCAATCGCTGCAAGAGCTATATCTCGCTTATAGCGAGATATATACTCTGCTCGCTTGAATAAACTCCCTTGCGCTTTGTTTCTGGGCCGGCCCATTTAGTGGTTTGCTCATTTCATTTCCTCGCTCACTTGGGACGACCGTTGTACTAGTTTTTTGTTAGGTTTTCTATGGTTGTATTTTTTTGTTTTCTTTACTTTTTCACCGCTTTCTATCTTGTTTTTTCGGGTTTAACTGTTTTTCTTTCTTTCTTTCTCTACAATTTCTTCAGGTTTTCTCTCTTTCTTTTCTCGGTTTTCACGGGCTTCCTTTTATTTTATTTTTTCCATTGTTTTTTCTTCATCTTTTTTCTTTGTTTCTTTCTTGGGTAAACGAGACCCCGACGCCAAAAGGCAAGTCAACAAACCAGCGCACACCCCCTTGCGTCCTGGGGTTGGCCCATTTTATTGAACCTTCAAAAATGTTGTAGGTAGTGAGATTCAAAGTAGGAACCTCAATGTTTCCTTCCAAACACAGTAAACAACATGGACAACTCACCTACTGTGCATACTAATACTTATTTTGTTTCATGTTGTGCGCCTAGAAGACACATGTTCTTTCGGTTTTGTTTCGGCCAGTTTTTGTTAGTTTTTTCCCTTTTCTTTTTCTCTTTCTTTTCCTTTTTCAAAATTTGTGAACTCTTTTTTAAAATTGTAAACTATTTCTTCAATTCGTGAACTTTTTTCAAATTCGTAAACTTTTTTCAAATGCATGAATGTTTTTCAAATTCAAAAATTCATTTCAGTTTTTATAAAAAATTCAAAACCCATGATTTTTTTCAAATTTGTTATTTTATCTAGAAAATAAGAAATTTTCCATTTTTCATGAACTTTTCCAAAAAAATTTGAACTTTTGTAAAATTCGTGATCTTTTTTACAAATATCGTCCTTTTTTGAACCCACACACTTTTTAAAAATTGGTGATCTTTTTTCAGATTCATGTTTTTTTGAATTCACATTTTTTTTCAAATTCATGAACTTCTTTTTCCAAATTCATGAACTATTTTCAAATCTAGCAATTTATTAAATTAGAGAATTTTTTTGAATCAGCTTATGTTGTTTCAAAATCTTTGATTTTTTCCAGTATTTACGAACTTGTCTAAATATCATGAATTTTTTGAAATTCATGATTATATATTCCAAATTTCATGATTTTTCAAAGTCATAATTTTTTTAAAATGTTTTTTAAACCACAAACTTTTTCTCGAATTCGTGAATTTTTATTCATAAAATTTTAAAAAAATCATAGATTTTGGAAACTGTTGGCATGTGGTATAGTAGATAAAAACAGCTGGCCATGTAGGACTGTAGTTTTGTCTTTTCTTTTTGAGGCAAGTACTGCCTCCATCCTGACTTACTTGTCGCAATTGGGACAGAGGAAGTAGTACACTAGATAATACTGTAAGTTTATTTTAGGGGGGAGGTCATACTGTAGGTAATAACGAAAGAAAAACCAGCGAACTTGACAAAAGCGAGCAAGTGCGAGAGGGAGGTGGCCTTATTCGGCTGCGGCCTGTGAGCAATGCCATAATGAGCATCAGCTATCCTTTTCGGCACCTAAAGCGCCGCATAGGAGCCCATCAATCACCACGAGGACACTTTATACAGAAAGAACCATATGCAGATACTGGAAAGTGGGCCAACCCAGAGCATCACTTTGAGTGAGTTTTGATTTTTTCTTTTTAACAGAAAGATAAATTTTATTGAATAAAAATGAAGCATCAAGTGGATACAAACACAATAAGCACGAGCACAAATCTGACCTTTGTATAGTTAGGATGTACACAGGAAACACCAACGTACAAAAAAGAAACTACTATTAGATGTATACCCTCACTTGCATTGAAATGCTTCGACTATTATACATGTACTGAATATGAAATACCATCTTATGTCCATTAGAATTCATACCGAAATACGGAGCACAAAACATTTTCTTCAGGAGAATAGCCGGCAGAATCAAGATAAACGAAATAGTTTTCTTCTTTTACAACCCGAGATTATAAACCTGCAATGCCAAGCGTCATGCACGCACGCACGCACACACACACGAGGCTCTAAAGCACTCATTTAACCTGTACATGCACCTTACATCCACGAGCAATCAACCCATAATAATTTACATGACCATCACACAAAATCGCTGCTATCATACAAGTGCACACCACTCACGTGCACACCCGCGCGCACACACAAAAAACCCAATTCCTTCTCTTTTCACAAGGATCAAACGGGGCACAACAACAAAAAGACATGGAACCTTGGTGCGTACATTCCTTGGTGTTAACGAGAAACCGACCGTTTTCCCCAGCAGGCACATGAAGAGCGTCCACTCGAGCATGAATATTGTGTGGAGGTACGACCGGTTCAGCGTGAACCTGAACACGGTGATGCCTGCCTTGTTTTTCTCCAGGTACCTCACTGCAAGATCGTTTTTCATCAGCCCCAAGAACATCTCATGGAAATTCGACGAAATTTACGATGACTGTCATTGATTGTAGCGACCAGACCTCAAACGGTCCAATCTCTGTGCTCCGGTGTCATCCCTGGATCAGTAATGCTGACATCACACAGTACTTGAAGGATTTATAGCAGAGTAGCAATCACACTATTACATCGAGTGTCTCAAAAGATAACTTATTACAATAAATATGGCTTAAGGCCATCTAATAACGATAACAGCGGAAGGCTTGGAAGATAAGTGAGTCCATCAACTCCAACGGCATCACTGAGTATAGAACCACGACCTAAAAACTCCTTAATCGTCGTCTGAAAAGTCTGCAACATTAACGTTGCAGCCCGAAATGGGTCAGCACATGGAATATGCTGGCAATGTAACACATAGAGAGTAATGGAAAGAAACAACTATTCTATATGCATATTTGGCTGGTGGAAAGCTCTATGGTTACAGTTTTGCATAAAGCCAATTTTTCCCTACTTCAAAGGAATAAATTTATTTAACTATCATCGTGGTTGTTAAACATTGAGAATGGTTGACAGCATTCTCAATCCCAATTAAGCATCATCATTATACACTCTGTAGAGGTTTGCGCACTTTTCCCCACAAGACTCGATCGCCTCCGTTTGGTTTCTCGCACTACATGGTGTTTGAGAAGATGGATGACCGAGACATAGTCTTTCAGAAGCGCTAGCACCTTACGATCGGGTAGACCGTTACACCTACTTTCCCCTACATCTGCTAGTCTACCACTGTAAGAGTTCGCACAACTTAATCAACTATGGTAGAGCCCATAATAGCTTGTGGCTGCACACGGAAGTTTCTAGCATGAATAATCTCATGATCCCTTTAAGCCTGGGTAGCGGTCCAAAAGAAAACAGGCAATCCTGGAATACCCAGGTACCTCAATTCACCCAGATGTGTGTTTAAGTTGCCACCTTAGATAAGCCATTAATTAACAATCTCACATCTGTCATGGATACACTCACCCAATCCACGTCTACTAGCATAGCATGGCATGATAAGCAAACGTAGAAGTAGCTCCCAAAGGTTTGATAATAAACAGGTAATAGGTACTACCTCAACTACTCTCCAAACCCACAATTTAATTAGATCCTAATCATGCAATGTGTGACGATTGATCTAATGCAATAAAACTAGGTAGTAGGAGGTATGATCAAAGTGTTACTTGCCTTGCTGATGATCCGGGAAACCTAGCGATTCGAAGTAACAAGCGGCGCACTCCGGGTACTCTATCGCAAACAAACAAGCATACAATAAGTACTCAACTAATGCACAAGTAAAACTCAAATAAGATATCTAACCAGAAGGTTCAACTTAAGAACTCCGGTTGGCAAAAAGAATCAAATCGAACGAAGCAACGAAAGACAAAGGGCAAAAGAAATAGGCTTCGTTTACTATTCTGGATCTAGGGCAATTTTTACAGTGGCAAACACTTGTTTGAGTTGGTTAATCGGAAAGAGGGTTTCGAGACGAAACTCCAGGCGTTGAATCGCCTGATTCCGATAAATGAGCGAAAAGTTAGACTAAAACGAAAATCAGATGAGAAATCGCGATCAGAAAAATCATGGATTTAATCTGAGAACAAGAAAAATGACAAACGTTCGTTAAAATGAACGACCGAGGCAACAGCGTCTACCTCGGCGGCTCCGACGAACGGCAGCGGCGGCGGCGTGGCTTCGGTGATCGTCGTCGGCGGCGGCGGGGCGGCGGGGCGGCGGCGGTGCGACGCGGGGCAGTGGCGGGCTTGGGGCGGCTAGGGTTTGGGGTGGGGTTCCGGCTGGGCCTCCCCGACTTATAAAGCCGGACGGGCCTCGTGTCCGGGTCGGACACGGCCCGTAGGTCGGTTGCGTTTTTTTAAATAGTTACGCTCAGAAAAAAAGGAATACTAAACGGACTCCAAAAATCCCGAAATAAATTTTCCCCGGCTTCTAAAATCAAGCCGCATAGGATGAACATTTATTTGGGGCCTAAATGCAATTTTGAAAAACGCGCATTTTCCTAAATTCAAATAAAATAGCAAATAAACCAAATAAAATCTTATTTGATTTTTTATTAAATCCTCAATATTTCTTTATTTTGGGAAAGTCATTTTATTCCCTCTCTCATATATTTGTAATAGAAATAATTGAAGATAAAATAAATAAAATCAACAGATCCTATTTTCAAAATTTGAGACAACTCAATTATGAAAATAACGAAATCCCCAACTCTCTCCGAGGGTCCTTTAGTTGCGTGAAATTTCTAGGATCAGCCAAAATGCAATAAAGATGATATGCAATGATGACCTAGTGTTTAACATTCCAAATTGAAAATTTGGGATGTTACATTGATTTACACGTACCTAGTGCCTACCTCTTCTGGAAGGAGATCACGTGCGTGTGAGGCTGGAGGAACTTGGTGTTCTCTAGCATGTCCTCGTCTCCGGTCTCCTCACTGGACTCGCAGTCGCTCTCGTCCTCTAGGTACTCTTCCAGCATGGAGTTCTGGTTGGATCCTGGATCAATCTCGTCGTCCGGGACCGGCTCGATGGTGCAGCAGGCGTGCCACTTGGTGGTCTGGCCCGTCAAGGCCTGCGCTTGGTGAGTGATCTTGGCGGCACTGCTCAGGACTATGATGAGCCCGTACATGAGCACAACTGAACATAGCTGCAGAATTCAACATGAAGAAACATTAGGACCAGTGCCTGGAAATGTTGCGAGAATGTGCACCGACAGAAAGTGAGGACCGGACTGAAATTCTTTGGCCCTTTTTTAGCTCAAAAATTCAAAATGCGGCAAGTTTACCGGATAGATTTTGTTCTCATATAGTGTGATTCTTCTAGATAGCAGCTTCTAATCATTTAGGAGGATATTAGACTAAATACAAGGTGCTGCAAAAATAGCTGAAGTAGCACCAAAACTGTAACTTCTAATCATTTAGTATTAGATTTGATAAGGCACTGTCGGCCGATCTGTAAAACTACAGGAGCTCTGCACCTTCGATCTTTACGTCTCGACCATTTCGAGACTCCTCTTCATGTCTCCGATCTCATCCGGGACACCGAACTACCTTCGGTACATCAAAACAGATAAACTCATATTACCGATCATCATCGAACGTTAAGCGTGCGGACCCTAAGGGTTCGAGAACTATGTAGACATGACCGAGACACGTCTCCGGTCAATAACCAATAGCGGAACCTAGATGCTCATATTGGCTCCCACATATTCTACGAAGATCTTTATCGGTCAAACCACATAACAACATACGTTGTTCCTTTTGTCAACAATATGTTACTTGCCTGAGATTCGATCGTCGGTATCTCAATACCTAGTTCAATCTCCTTACCGGCAAGTCTCTTTACACGTTCCGTAATGCATCATCCCGCAACTAACTCATTAGTTGCATTGCTTGCAAGGCTTATAGTGATGTGCATTACCGAGAGGGCCCAGAGATACCTCTCCGACAATCGGAGTGACAAATACTAATCTCGATCTATGCCAACTCAACAAGTACCATCGGAGACACCTGTACAACACCTTTATAATCACCCAGTTAGGTTGTGATGTTTGGTAGCACACAAAGTGTTCCTCCGTTAATCGGGAGTTGCATAATCTCATAGTCATAGGAAAATTTATAAGTCATGAAGAAAGCAATAGCAATATACTAAAACGATCAAGTGCTAAGCTAACGGAATGGGTCAAGTCAATCACATCATTCTCCTAATGATGTGATCCCGTTTATCAAATGACAACTCATGTCTATGGTTAGGAAACATAACCATCTTTGACCAACGAGCTAGTCAAATAGAGGCATACTAGTGACATTATGTTTTTCTATGTATTCACACATGTATTATGTTTCCGGTTAATACAATTCTAGCATGAATAATAAACATTTATCATGATATAAGGAAATAAATAATAACTTTATTATTGCCTCTAGGGCATATTTCCTTCAGTCTCCCACTTGCACTAGAGTCAATAATCTAGTTCACATCTTTACGTAATTAGTTCACATCTCCATGTGACTAATACCCAAAGGGTTTACTAGAGTAAATAATCTAGTTCACAACGCTATGTGATTAATACCCAAAGAGTGATCATGTTTTTCTTGTGAGAGAAGTTTAGTCTACGGGTCTGCAACATTCATACTCGTATGTATTTCACAAATTCCTATGTCTACAATGCTCTGCACAGAGCTACTCTAGCTAATTGCTCCCACTTTCGATATGTATCCAGATCGAGGCTTAGAGTCATCTAGATGAATGTAAAAAGCTTGCATCGACGTAACTCTTTACGACGAACTCTTTTGTCACCTCCATAACCGATGTCCAGTGATCTACTCCTGGATCACTATTGTACTCTCTTGCCAGAAAAATGCTAAGGTATACAATAGGACGGTAAACAGCATAACATACTTTGTAGAACCTATGACTGAGGCATAGGGAATTACTTTTCATTATCTTTCTATTTTTTGCCGTGGTCGGGTTTTGAGTCTTTACTCAACTTCATACCTTGCAACACAGGCAAGAACTCCTTCTTTGACTGTTCCATTTTGAACTACTTCAAAATCTTGTCAAGGTATGTACTCATTGAAAAAATGTATCAAGTGTCTTGATCTATCTCTGTAGATCTTGATGCTCAATGTGTAAGCAACTTCATTGAGGTATTTCTTTGAAAAACTCTTTTCAAACACACCTTTATGCTTTCCAGAAAATTCTACATTATTTCTTATCAACAATATGTCATTCACATATACTTATCAGAAATCATGTAGTGCTCCTGTAGCAGATATGCCCTAGAGGCAATAATAAATGATATTATTTATCTCCAAGTTCATAATTATGTTTACGTTCCATGCTATAACTGCTATGGTTCTCGAGTCTGCAATAACACGAGGCTCGGAGGAAGACTCATATGCACGTGTGGAATAATAAATGGTAAGAAGTATTCTTAGTCTGGCCTCTAAGACTAGCTCAAGTGTTGCATGATGGTCCTGTTTTCCTGATCATGGGCATGTTTATGCCAGCAAATTTGAGGGCACAATGTTAAGAGAACATTTTTGTTGAATAGACCTGGATTGATGTTATGCTATGAGATTCATTTGTCACAAGTTAATGGTACATAACACAGAGATGGTTAACGTTTGCATGATTCCTTAGACCATGAGAGTATCGAGTTTCTTCATGCTTGCTTCATGAACTTGGGGGTTTGTTAAACGTCATCCGTAAATGGGTGGCTATTACGGCGGCTTACGGGTTCATGGAAAAGTATGTCAAGTAACTTGATAGCTCAAGATTGGGATTTGCTCCTCTGACGATGGAGAGATATCTCTGGGCCCTCTTGGTGTTACGGTATCCATCATCGTCTGGCCAGACACATTGTGATTTGATCACGGGGATGCCGGAACACGGGAACGAGAAAAGAGAAACATACCGGTAACGAGGTAACTGGCATAGTGGACAAGTTGTTGATCCACGGGGATGCCAACATGTCTCACCTCGGGTATTTGTAACATATCACGAAGCAACAGGAATAGCACACGACTACTGGAGGTTCGCTCGAATATTCATTCGTGTGGGTATAGGGGTCAATATAGGTGTCCACGGCTCCGATGTTGATCATTGATCGGAAAGTGTACCGGTCATGTCTATGCTTCACCGAACCTATAGGGTCACACGCTTAAGGGTCATCTATCTGCTGAATACTAGACAGGGAGTTTGAGAGAAAATCACCGAAAAAGTTTCGGACATTGAAATGTTTTGGACAGCGGAAAAGTTCCGCAGAGAGAGGTCATCGGATGAGTTTCAGTGAAACCGAAAATTTGTTTCGGGATATAATATTAAGTCAAATTGGTTTCGGCACATGCCTGATAATTCTTGGAGGGTGCCAGAGTCATTCTGGAAACTTTCTGGAATTGTTCCGGAGCTGTCGGTACCAGTTTGGTTGCTTTTCGCAGATGAAATTCACTAATCTGAAATTGTTTTGGAATGAATCCAAAATCATTTTAGTGGGTACTGGAATTATTCTAAGACCCATAGAAATATTTTCGGATTTAATGGACGTGAAAAATTGTCTTCATGAATAGTGAAAACGCATTCTTGTTTGCTTTTCGCAGATGAAATTCACTAAACCGAAATTGGTTCGGAACGTGATGAAAATTATTTTAATGGGTACTAGAAATGTTCTGAGCCCACATAAATATTTTCAGTTTGAACGGACGCTGAAAAATGTCATCGTGAATAGTGAAAGTGCCTTTTTGCTTGGCTTCTTGGAGATGCCACCTTGAGGTCCTTTTGGTATTATCCCCTTTGGCTTCTTGGAGAAGCCACCCTTGGGCTTGGCCTATAAACAGGGGTGGAGAGGGCTGCCTAAAGACACACTCTTGCTCTCATACAAATGCCATGCATGATCTGGCTCTTTCTCTCCCTCCCAGCGAAATAGTTTCGTAGAGCCGAAAGGCTGTCTGGGTTCCGGCAGGAACTAGTTCTGGACGGCGAAGCCCCGCCGGATAGATGACACCGTATGTGTGCAACCCCGTAGAGAGGTCGTAGTTTCGATCCTTTTGCTCGAGGGGCTGTTTTGAGAGTGCCTCCCAAAGGGCTATCCAAGTGACGGTCTGAGTTTCTACGACTCCTTGATACGTCCATTTTGCATCATGCTTTTATATCGATATTTATTGCATTATGGGCTGTTATTACACATTATGTCACAATACTTATGCCTATTCTCTCTTATTTTACAAGGTTTACATAAAGAGGGAGAATGCCGGCAGCTGGGATTCTGGGCTGGAAAAGGAGCAAATATTAGAGACCTATTCTGCACAGCTCCAAAAGTCCTGAAACTCCACGGAAGACGTTTTCGAAATATATAAAAAATACTGAGAGCAAGAACTTCACCAGGGGGCCCACACCCTGCACACGAGGGTGGGGGCACGCCCTACCCCCTGGGCGCCCCCCTACCTCGTGGGCCCCCTGGTGACCCTCCGGTGACCATCTTCTGCTATATGAAGTCTTTCGATGGGAAAAAATAACAAGCCATCTTCTCGGACGAAACTCCGCCGCCACGAAGCGGAACCTTGGCGGAACAAATCTAGGGCTCTGGCAGAACTGTTCTGTTGGGGAAACTTCCCTGTCGGAGGGGGAAATCATCGCCATCGTCATCACCAACGCTCCTCTCATCGGGAGAGGGCAATCTCCATCAACATCTTCATCAGCACCATCTCCTCTCAAAACCCTAGTTCATCTCTTGTATCCAATTCTTGTCTCCAAGTCCGGGATTGGTGCTAGTAGGTTGCTAGTAGTGTTAATTACTCCTTGTAGTTGATGCTAGTTGGTTTAATTGGTGGAAGATCATATGTTCAGATCCTATATGCACATTAATACCCCTCTGATTATGAACATGTTTATGCTTTGTGAGTAGTTACGTTTGTTCCCGAGGAGATGGGAAAAGTCTTGCTATTAGTAGTCATGTGAATTTGGTATTCGTTCGATATTTTGATGAGATGTATGTTGTCTCTCCTCTAGTGGTGTTATGTGAACATCGACTACATGACACTTCACCATTATCTGGGCATAGAGGAAGGCATTGGGAAGTAATAAGTAGATGATGGGTTGCTAGAGTGACAGAAGCTTAAACCCTAGTTTATGCATTGCTTCGTAAGGGGCTAATTTGGATCCATATGTTTCATGCTATGGTTAGGTTTACCTTAATACTTTTGTTGCAGTTCTGGATGCTTGCAATAGAGGTTAATCATAAGTGGGATGCTTGTCCAAGTAAGGGCAGTACCCAAGCACCGGTCCACCCACATACCAAATTATCAAAGTACGGAACATGAATCATATGAGCGTGATGAAAACTAGCTTGACGATATTCCCATGTGTCCTCGGGAGCGCTTTTCTCTATATAAGAGTTTGTCCAGGCTTGTCTTTTGCTACAAAAAGGATCGGGCCACCTTGCTCCACTTTATTTACCTTTGTTACTTGTTGCTCGTTACAAATCATCCTATCACAAAACTATCTATTACCACTTATTTCAGTACTTGCAGAGAATACCTTGCTGGAAACCGCTTATCATTTCCTTCTGCTCCTCGTTGGGTTCGACACTCTTACTTATCGAAAGGACTAGATAGATCCCCTATACTTGTGGGTCATCAAGACTCTTTTCTGGCGCCATTGCTGAGGAGTGAAGCGCCTTTGGTAGGTGGAATTTGGTAAGGAAAAATTTATATAGTGTGCTAAATTTTACTGTCACTTGTTACTATGGAAAGTAATCCTTTGAGGGGCTTGTTTGGGGCATCTTCACCCCGACCAGTAGAGCAAATAGTTGCTCCTCAACATACTCAACCTACTAAAAATGAAAATGAAAATGTCTGCTTTGAAATTCCTTCGGGTATGATAGAAAAACTGCTAGCTAATCCTTTTTTAGGAGATGGAACAAAACATCCTGATGAGCATCTAATATATGTGGATGAAGTTTGTGGATTATTTAAGCTTGCAGGTGTACCCGAAGATGTTGTTAAGAAGAATGTCTTCCCTTTATCTTTGAAGGGAGATGCATCGACATGGTATAGGCTATGTGATGATATGGGGTCTTGGAATTACAAACGATTGAAATTGGAATTTCATTAGAAGATTTATCATATGCATCTTGTACATCATGATCGCAATTACATATATAATTTTTGGCCTCGCAAAGGAGAAAGCATCGCTCAAGCTTGGGGGAGGCTTAAATCAATGTTATATTCATGCCCCAATCATGAGCTCTCAAGAGAAATGATTATTCAAAAAATTTATGCTCAGCTTTCTGATAACAATCGCACCATGCTTGATACTTCTTGTGCTGGCTCTTTTATGATGAAGACTATTGAATTCAAATGGGATTTATTGGAAAGAATTAAATGAAACTATGAAGATTGGGACCTCGATAAAGGTAAGGAGTCAGGTATGACACCTAGTTTTGATTGTGTCAAATCTTTTATGGATACCGATATTTTTCGTAAATTTAGCACTAAATATGGACTTGACTATGAGATAGTAGCTTCTTTCTATGAATCTTTTGCTACTTATGTTGATCTCCCCAAGGAGAAGTGGTTTAAATATCATCCTCCCATAGAAGTAAAAGTAGCTGCACCTATTAAAGTTGAAGAAAAAATTGTCACTTATAATGATCCTATTGTTCCTACTGCTTATGTTGAGAAACCACCTTTCCCTATTAGGATAAAGGATCATGCTAAAGCTTCAACTGTAGTTCATAAAAGCAATATTAAAATATATACACCTCCTGAGCAAGTTAAAGTTGAACCTAATATTGCTATTGTTAAAGATCTATTGTCTGATAATATTGATGGGCATGTTATTTATTTCTGTGATGAAACTGCTAGAATTGCTAAACCCTATGCTAAAGATAAACCTAGACCTGTGGTAGGCATGCCTATTATTTCTGTTAAAATAGGAGATTATTGTTATAATGGCTTATGTGATATGGGTGCTAGTGCTAGCGCAATACCTCATTCCTTATACAAAGAAATTATGCATGATATTGCACCTGCTGAGATAGAAGATATTGATGTCACAATTAAACCTGCCAATAGAGATACTATTTCACCAATGGGAATTGTTAGAGATGTTTAAGTCTTGTGTGGGAAAACTAAATATCATGCTGATTTTCTTGTCCTTGGTTCCCCACAAGATAGCTTTTGTCCCGTTATATTTGGTAGACCCTTCCTAAACACTGTTAATGCTACCATAGATTGCAAAAGGGATGTTGTTACCATCAGTTTAGATGATATGACTCATGAATTTAATTTCTCTAAATTTAGTAGACAACACCGTGAAGAAGAATTACCTAGTAAGGATGAAATTATTGGTCTTGCCTCTATTGCCGTACCTCCTAGCGATCCTTTAGAACAATACTTGCTAGACCATGAAAATGACATGTTTATGAATGAAAGAAGGGAATTAGATGAAGTATTCTTTAAACAGGAACCTATTTTGAAAAACAATTTTCCTGTTGAAATCCTAGGGGTTCCTCCTCCACCCAAGGGTGGTCCCGTGTTTGAGCTTAAACCGTTACCTGATACTCTTAAATATGCTTATCTTGATGAGAAAAAGATATATCCTGTTATTATTAATGCTAACCTTTCAGAGCATGAGGAAGAGAGATTATTGAAAACTCTGAAGAACCACCGTGCTGCTATTGGGTATACTCTTGATGATCTTAAGGGCATTAGTCCCACTCTATGTCAACATAAAATTAATTTGGAAGAAGATGCTAAAATAGTTCATGATCATCAACACCGGCTGAATCCTAAAATGAAAGAAGTGGTAAGAAAGGAAATACTAAAGCTCCTTGAGGCAGGTATAATCTATCCCGTTGTTGACAGTCAGTGCGTAAGCCCTGTCCATTGTGTCCCTAAGAAGGGACGAATTACTGTTGTTCCTAATGATAAAGATGAATTGATCCCTCAAAGAATTATGATAGGTTATAGGATGGTAATTGATTTCCGCAAATTAAATAAGGCTACTAAAAAGGATCATTACCCCTTAACTTTTATCAATCAAATGCTAGAAAGATTATCCAAACATACACATTTTTGCTTTCTAGATGGTTATTCTGGTTTCTCTCAAATACCCGTGTCAGCCAAAGATCAATCAAAGACTACTTTTACATGCCCTTTTGGTACTTTTGCTTATAGACGTATGCCTTTTGGTTTATGTAATGCACCTGCTACCTTTCAAAGATGCATGATGGCTATATTCTCCGAATTTTGTGAAAAGATTTGTGAGGTTTTCATGGACGAATTTTCCATCTATGGATCTTCTTTTGATGATTGCTTGAGCAATCTTGATCGAGTTTTGCAGAGATGTGAAGAAACTAATCTTGTCTTGAATTGGGAAAAGTGCCACTTTATGGTTAATGAAGGTATTGTCTTGGGGCATAAAGTTTCTGAAAGAGGTATTGAAGTTGATAAAGCCAAAGTTGATGCTATTGAGAAGATGCCATGTCTTGAGGACATCAAAGGTATAAGAAGTTTCCTTGGCCATGCCGGATTTATAGGAGGTTTATTAAGGATTTCTCAAAAATCGGCCTCTGACTAATTTATTACAAAAAGATATACCATTTGTTTTTTATGATGATTGTGTAGAAGCATTTGAAATACTTAAGAAAGCATTGATCTCTACACCCATTTTTCAGCCACCTGATTGGAATGTACCGTTTGAAATTATGTGTGATGCAAGTGATTATGCTGTAGGTGATGTTCTAGGACAAAGAGTTGATGAGAAATTAAATGTTATTCAATATGCTAGTAAAACCCTAGACAATGCACAAATAAATTATGCTACTACTAAAAAAGAATTCTTAGCAGTTGTATTTGCTTGTGATAAGTTCAGACCTTATATTGTTGATTCTAAATTAACTATTCACACTAATCATGTTGCTATTAAATATCTTATGGAAAAGAAAGATGCCAAACCTAGACTTATTGGATGGGTTCTCTTGCTACAAGAATTTGATTTGCATATTGTTGATAGAAAGGGAGCTGAGAACCCCGTTGCAGACAACTTGTCTACGTTAGAAAATGTGCTTGATGACCCACTTCCTATTGATGATAGCTTTCCTGATGAGAAATTAAATGTCATAAATGCTTCTCATATTGCTCCATGGTATGCTGATTATGCTAATTACATTGTTGCTAAGTTTATACCACCTAGTTTCACATACCAGCAAAAGAAAAAGTTCTTCTATGATTTGAGGCATTACTTTTGGGATGACCCACATCTTTATAAAGAAGGAGTAGATGGTGTTACTAGATGTTGTGTACCTGAGCATGAATAGGAACAAATCCTACGCAAGTGTCACTCCGAAGCTTTTGGAGGACACCATGCTGGAGATAGAACTGCACATAAGGTATTGCAATCTGGTTTTTATTGGCCTACTCTCTTCAAGGATGCCCGTAAGTTTGTCTTATCTTGTGATGAATGTCAAAGAATTGGTAATATTAGTAGACGTCAAGAAATGCCTATGAATTATTCACTTGTTATTGAACCATTTGATGTTTGGGGCTTTGACTATATGGGACCCTTTCCTTCCTCTAATGGATATACACATATTTTAGTTACTGTTGATTACGTTACTAAGTGGGTAGAAGCTATTCGAACTAGTAGTGCTGATCATAACACTTCTATTAAAATGCTTAAAGAAGTTATTTTTCCAAGATTTGGAGTCCCTAGATATTTAATGACTGATGGTGGTTCACATTTTATTCATGGTGCTTTCCGTAAAATGCTTGCTAAATATGATGTTAATCATAGAATTGCATCCCCTTATCACCCTCAGTCTAGTGGTCAAGTAGAATTGAGTAATAGAGAACTCAAATTAATTTTGCAAAAGACTGTCAATAGGTCTAGAAAGAATTGGTCCAAGAAACTTGATGATGCATTATGGGCCTATAGAACTGCATACAAAAATCCTATGGGTATGTCTCCGTATAAAATGGTCTATGGAAAAGCATGTCAGTTACCTCTCGAACTAGAACACAAGGCTTATTGGGCTATTAAAGAACTCAATTATGATTTTAAACTTGCTGGTGAGAAGAGGTTATTCGATATTAGCTCAGTTGATGAATGCAGAACCCAAGCCTACGAAAATGCCAAGTTGTTTAAAGAAAAAGTTTAAAGATGGCATGACAAAAGGATACAAAAGCGTGAGTTTAATGTAGGTGATTATGTATTACTATACAACTCTCGTTTAAGATTTTTTGCAGGAAAACTTCTCTCTAAATGGGAAGGTCCTTACGTTATCAAGGAGGTCTATCGTTCTGGTGCCATCAAAATCAACAACTTCGAAGGCACAAATCCGAAGGTGGTGAACGGTCAAAGAATCAAACATTATATCTCAGGTAATCCCATAAATGTGGAAACTGTCAGATCACGGGTTCCGGCAGACCCTTAAGGTTCGAACACTGGGGTGCGCGCGGAGATCACGCCTTCTACCTCCCCGTCTCACAAAGATCTAAACTACTAAAAGAAGTGCATGAGAGACACAAGGTTTATACTGGTTCGGGCCACCATTGTGGTGTAATACCCTACTCCAGTGTGTGGTGGGTGGATTGCCTGTTGGGGCTGATGATGATGAACAATACAGGGAAGAACAGTCTCGCGAGGGTCTGTTCTAGGCTGGGGTGATGAACTGCTAAGAGGAGTTCAGTCACCCTTCTCTCTCTCTCTCTGATTGCGAACCGAACGAACCAACCCCCTTGCTATGCGAGTGGCTGGTCCTATTTATAGAGGCCCTGGTCCTCTTCCCAAATATTGAGCGGGAAGGGCGCCAAAAATGGCGGGCTAATTTGAAGGGGAACAGCAAGTACACTTATCCTGACTAAAGTTGGTCTTCGCCTGCGAAAGGCTCTGCGGTGACGCCGTGCTGGGCTCCATGGTGACCTCCGTCTTGTAGTCCGCCTGGTCTTGGTCTCGTTGCACCGAAATGGCAACCTTTGCCTGACGCCTCGATACTCCGCGGCTGCGCTTTCCCCCTTTGCACCAAAGAGGAAAGAAGGATGCTGCGCGCGCTGGCGCCCGCCTGGCACCCTCGATCGTCATGGCTTGCGTCATGGGCACCTCGCGAGGTACCCCGCCTTGATTTCTCCGCCTCCTCGCGAGCCAGCCTGAGGAGGCTGCGCCTGAGGATGCGCCATGTCGTCCGCCCCGCGAGGCTTGGCCCCTCGCGAGGGTCTTGAGTCTTGTGTTGATGAAGATGGGCCATGCTGGCCCTCCTTTGAGCCACGCCACAGGCCGCAGGCAGGCAAGTCTGGGGACCCCCGTTCCCAGAACACTGACAGTAGCCCCCAGGCCCAAGGCATGCATGGACTTGGCCGTGCTGAGAGGCGAAAGGGCAAGAGCGAAGCGCTGCAGGCCCTAACAGCCTGCAGCCTTGGGCGCCGCGTGGCGGTTGATTGGACGCAAGTGCTTCAGCAACCGCGCAGGTTGATAAAGGAGCGGCATCTACCCAGACTTCGCCTTTTGCTTTCTCCGGTCGCTGCTCGGATCCCCTTTCTTGCGCCTTCCCTTTCTTCCTCCAAACCTCCAGATCTACTCCAGCTGCGCGACCTAGGAAGCCATGGCGCCTCGCCAGCCTCCGGCCGAAGCTTGGTACTCTCCTGCTCTGGACTTGCCGAATGTGTCCAAGGCGGGCCTTGCCCGGCTGCGCCGGATGGCGGCGGCGCAGGGCATCAAAGGGACGAAGGTGTTCAAGGCCGGCTCTGCCACCCCTGAGGGCCGAGGGAGCACCTTTATCCTCTCTTTGTAAGCTCCATTGCTGCGGGCCTGGTGCCTCCCTTCTCCGAGTTCTTCTCTGTCCTCCGCCATTACAACTTGCAGGCTCTGCATCTCCACCCCAACTCTGTCCTTCTTCTGGCGATCTTTGCTTACTACTGCGAGGCCCACGTAGGGGTGCAACCTTCGGTGGCACTACTTCTCCCTCCGGGTCACCGGCAGCTCTCCTTCTGCGTGCGCGGGCTTCGGCACGTATGGCGGCACCATTGCCATCTCGAATCCCGGGAAGAGGATTGAGGGCTTCAAGAGCAAGTGGGTCTTGGTAGATGCCGGGCACATCCACCCTCGGCTGATCTTGCCCGCGGAGCAGCCCGTGAGCTCCAGCGACTGGCGCCGAGCGGAGCTCACGGACCCCCGCGTGAAACTGGTGTTGGAGAAGATGGACGCAGACCTGAGGCAGGCCAACATGGCGGCGGCGAAGTTGACCGGTGCGTCGCTGCTGAAGGAGTTCCTGGAGCACCAGCTGGCTCCACTCCGGCGGTACTCTCCTCCAATGTGGAGGCCTCATCCGAGCCCCGAGGCTGTGGACGAAGAGGATGTGACCGCGGTTCTCCAATCTCTGGTCGGGGGCGAGGTGGCAAGGTTGGAGGGCGCTCCCGAGCCCTTGTTCCTTCGCGACGACTGGGAGCAGGTGGTGAAGTCCATGCCTGTTTTTAACGGGGACGGGCTCGTGCCCGTGGCGGCTTCCGAAGGACCGGTGGATGTGCCCTCCGGCGACTCCAGCAAGGAGGAGGACGAAGAGGAGCGGGGAGAGGGGCCCGACTCTGGGGCGACCGATGGAGAGTCGAGGGCTCCCCTCCCCCGGCACAGGTCCCGTACTCTCCACCTTTCGCCGAGCGATGATGACGATGACGCGCTGGGTGGCGGGAGCTCACCCTTGATCGCGAAGAAGGACATGACCGGGCTGATCTCCCGCGGGTCTGCCCCTGCCCCGAGGCAGTCCGTAGACGTGCCTTCTACTTCCGAGGTTGACCCTTCCAGCCGGTTGTCAGGCTGCAAGTTGGGCCGGAGGCTGCCCGAGCTCATCGCCGATGACCCGTAAGTGCTTGATCCTTGATCTTTTGTTTCTCGTTCCACCGACGAGGCTTGATGATTGCTTCTCTTGAATAGGCTGGCGCCAGCGGCGAAGAAGCCGAAGGGAGCCCCCGAGGCCCCATCTGCGGCGACGCCTTCGCCTGCTGGGGAGGGAGATCGTGATGCGCGAGCCTCTCCTGCCCGCTCATCCTTGCGAGGCTTGGCTGAGCTGGCTGGGGTGAGCCCAGCCCCCGTGGCTTGAGCGACTCCCGAGGTGCCCTTGTCTGGCGCCGCTGCTACGGCCGTGGAGGCGCAGCGGACTCCGCCTCGGGACACTGCGGCCTCGCCGCCGCTACTTTCTCCTCCCGTTCCACCGACCGTTGCTTCCCCGGCTCCTCCTGTTGTCTTGGAGCGCGCCGATGTTTCTCTGCCTTCTTCTTCCATCTTGGAGCATGCCGTTGCTGAACTGGACCGACTGCGGCAGGATCTTCTCGGCGCCGACCCTTGCCTGGTGGCCGGGCGCCTGGAACTGGCTTCGAGGTGGATTCGTTCTGATGCTTTGATTCGGGCGGCGTTGGTTCAGGCCTCAACGGCCTATGACGGAGAGAGGGAGGCCACCCTCAAGGCGAAGGCTGCCCGAGACGCGGCCCTGGGAGAGGTGGTTGAAGTCCGCGGTCGTTGCAAGGCGCTGGAGGACGAGCTGCAAGGCCTGCGGGGCCAGCTCGCGAAGGAGGTTCGTCTTCGCCAGGAACAAGAAGAAAGCATGAAGGCTCGCGAGGCGGCCATCGAGGGCCGGGAGGCCAAGCTCAAGAAGCGTCGCGACCGCCTAAGTGCGCTGGGGGAGGAGCTGGAGGCGACAAGGGTCGAGCTGGACAGCAAGGCCAAGGTTCTTGCCGAGGATCGCATGGCCTTCGCGGACATGGAGAAAGACGCCCGCGCTTCGCTGAAGACGCTTTACGAGAGCGGCCTGGACAACCCGCTAGCCGGTGACGGGGACGGCCCCGCCAAGCTGCTTCCTTTCCTGGTTAAGGCCCTTGGGGATGTCGCCCTTGGCATCGGCCCCATGGCCGAGGCCGAGGCGCGCGTCCTGTCTTCTGCTGTGCTGACGCGGGTCTTCGCCCACATCTACCTTCGTGATCCCAACACCGACCTCGACGGCCTGCTGGAACCGATGAGTGGCGAGGGTGCTGCCGCCGCTGTCGAAGCCGTGAAGGGGCGCGCGGAGGCGCTGCTGGGGAAGTTCCGGGCCTTCAGCACCAAGAAAAAGCAAGGCGCTGCCGGCCCTGCTGCTCCACGAGGCGAAGCCACTCCGCACCGCTTCACCGCCGACAAGTGACTCCATTCCATCCCTGTTCTTCTTTCAATTCATGCACATGCATCACGCCTCGGGGAGGCATTTAAACTTGGGTTTGGTACTGAAACGACAGTATGGGTTGTAATATTTGCTTTTAAATTCCTTGAATTTTATGTTTTTCTTCCCTACTTGCTTGTGTTCTACGCCGGCAGAGCCCGGCCCCGCGCGTGCCTCACCCAGCATTAGCCCCGACCGGAAACCAGGACGGGACCAAAGGAGTGAGGGGCTACGTGACAAGTTAGGCTCCTGAGTCGCGATGCTCAGGAGTCCCCCTTGGCGTGCGAACAACAAGTAGGGAGGCGCGATGTAGGTGTATCTTCCGTTCTACGTCTGCAGAGCCCGGCTCCGCGCGTACCTCACCCAGCATAGCCTTTCGGAACTAAGGAGTGAGGGGCTACGGAGCCAGTTAGGCTCCTGAGTCGCGATGCTCAGGAGCCCCCCTTGACGCGCAAACAGCGGGTGATGAGGTGCAATGTAAGCGGGGCTACCGTTCTACGTCTGCAGAGCCCGGCCCCGCGCGTACCTCACCCAGCATAGCCTTTCAGAACTAAGGAGTGAGGGGCTACGGGACCAATTAGGCCCCTGAGTCGCGATGCTCAAGGGTCCCCCTTGACACGCAAACGGCCTTCATACCTTGGCTCCGCTCAGGGAGAGACGCGCGACGAACCAGGCCCGAGGGGCCTGGCTGGGCGGCGTACGTCTGGGCGTGACCCAGTCGTAGCCCCCATGCCTAGCCCCCTCGCGCGGCACTCCCGAGGGGAGGCGTTGCGATGAGGCCAGCCACTGAGCTCTGGGCTCCCTGAGGTTAATGCGGCCCGGAGGCCACCCCCAGTTGTTTATCACCAGCGCGGAGCATAGCGCTTCCGTATGTGTACGGGCATAGCCGCTCCTCGGTAGTGTCGTCAGCCAGCGCGGAGCATGGTGCTTCCACTGGTACGTGGGAGGGGGCTCCCCTCCGGGAGGAGCCCCCGGGGTGTGTACAGCCCCGCCCTGACACGTGGCCGGCACGGTAGGGCTATGGGAGGTGTATCTGGGCACCCGTGAGCCAGCGCGGGACTCATGAGGCCCTACCTCTAGGCGGGTTGCGCCTGGCACTGGGCCGTATCTTGAGATGTGTCCCTACAAAATTTGGTTAGATGCCGGTACTCTACGTCCTCGGGTCCCGGCCCTCGAGCTTGTCTCAACCGTCGCTGGTATGCCAGGTCGCAATGCCGTGGACAAGGCCAGAAGGTGAGGGCTGGAGAGCCAGTAAGAGCCCTGAGTCGCGATGCTCAGGCACCCCCCCTTTAACGTGCAAGTGGCCGACATGGAGAAGAAGGGATGCCGCGGACAGGCATCAAGCAATCAAGCGTGATAGGCAATGCATAGTTGGAAATAAACGCGAGGGAGATACACGCCGCTGGGCCTAGCCCGAGCGGCTTGGGGATGATGCAGCCCGAGGGGCGCCCCCAACAAGGCAAACTATCGACCGAAAAATAAAAGGGGATACATGCCGCAGGGACGGACCCACACGGCCTGGGAGTGATGCAACCCTGGGAGGGTGCTCCCAGCTGGGAATGAAGCTTGAAAGATGTCACCTGAGGATGTCGTCGGCGAAGTGGCGTTGGTGCAGCAGACTCGGGGGGCTGCGGAAGCCGATCCTCACGAGCCCCCAGGCCTCGGGGCCTCGGGAGGCTCCGGAGGCACTGGTGGCTCCTCGCGAGCTGTCTTCATCTCCGCCAGGGCCGCGGAACGCCTGTCTTCCTGAGCCTCCATGATGCCCCTCATGAGGCGCTGGTACGCCGCAGCCATGCTCGGCAGGCCGTAAGGCATGCGAACATGGCTGTGGGGTGGGCCCCCACAGCGCCCCACTTGCGAGGGCCAGAGACGCTCCGTCGTGGCGATCTGATTGAGCCCTGGTACGTCGACGTAGACGCGTAGCCCACCATCCTCGTCTGGATGTGGGGCCACAGCTGGTAGACGGCGGCAACCTCTCATGGTCCTTGACTCCTGTAGTTCTTGAATGGCCTTGTTAACGAACTCTTGCTGGTCTGACCTTCCTTGCCTGGCTCCTTCTCGAGGGAAACGTGCTTCGAAGCACGCCTCCACATGGTGCCCAAGCGCCTCCCTCGTGACCCTGGCTAGGTCGGTGGCCCTCCAGGGGAGAGCCCCCGAGCCCTGCCTGAGGAGGGCACCGGGCGCGCTTTCCTATGCGATGGATGGGGGGGCCCCTGGGCTAACACGGGCCCTGAAGGGCCTGCCTCCTGAGGGGCTGAGCCTGATGACGTCTTCTTCTTCTTGGGGGTGGTCTCAGGAAGCCTCCTGCTTCCGCGATCTGGGTCTTCCAGTGACGCGGCCTGAAAGGCTCGCTCCAGGGAACACAATGCATCCTTCTCTTCACAGGGCACCATGATGACGCTGCCACTTCCTGGCATCTTGAGGACGTTGTAGCCGTGGTGAGTGACGGCCATGAACTTGGCCAGCGCTGGGTGCCCGAGGATGGCGTTGTACGGCAGGCGGATGTGGGCGACGTCGAAGTCGATGAGCTCGGTGTGGTAGTTGTTGCGTGCCCCGAAGGTGACAGGGAGGCAGACCTGCCCAATCGGGACCGTGGAGCCGTCGGTGATTCCGGAGAAGGGCTTGGTTGGCTGAAGCTAGTCATAGGGTACTTGGAGATTGTTCAATGTTTTCACGGACAGGACGTTGAGTCCCACCCCTCCGTCGATGAGGGTCTTGGTGACCAGCACGTTGCTGATGACTGGGAGCAAAGCATCAGGAGGACTCCGGCCGTGGCTGCGCACTTGAGCTGGTCCGCTGAGCTGAACGTGATGGCGCACGCCGACCACCTGAGGGGGCGCGTTGCTTCGAGCTTGGGGAGAACTGCATTTACTTCGCGGGCAAACTGCTTGAAGATACGTTGAGAGGCTGGGGCTTGAGCTCCGCCCAGGATGCAGGCGATTGCGCGCGGCTCTTGGAAGCCCCCAGCCCCCTCGTCTTGATGGCGGTCTTCGTTCCTACTTGGCTGAGGCGGTAGCGGAGGTAGGCCTACGTTTCCATGAGGGCGATCCTCACGAGGCTGATCCCTCCAATCCCCCTCGTGAGGCAGGTCCCGCCAGCGGTCCTCGCGAGGTTGGTCGCGCCGCCCCTGGCGCGGGCCGCGATCTTCCCAGCGTCCTGGGTTTCTTCCTCCTTGTAGGATCGAAAGTATGTCTAGAGGGGGTGATTAGACTACTTGACCAAATAAAAACTTGATATTTTCCCAATTTTAGTTCTTGGCAGATTTAAGCTATTTTAGGACAAGTCAAGCAATCATCACACAATTCAAGCAAGCATGCAAAGAGTATATTGGCAGCGGAAAGTAAAGCACGCAACTTGCAAGAATGTAAAGGGAAGGGTTTGGAGGATTCAAACGCAATTGGAGACACAGATGTTTTTCCCGTGGTTCGGATAGGTGGTGCTATCCTACATCCACGTTGATGGAGACTTCAACCCACGAAGGGTAACGGTTGCGCGAGTCCATGGAGGGCTCCACCCACGAAGGGTCCACGAAGTAGCAACCTTGTCTATCCCACCATGGCCATCGCCCACGAAGGACTTGCCTCACTAGCGGTAGATCTTCACAAAGTAGGCGATCTCCTTGCCCTTACAAACTCCTTGGTTCAACTCCACAATCTTGTCGGAGGCTCCCAAGTGACACCTAGCCAATCTAGGAGACACCACTCTCCAAGAAGTAACAAATGGTGTGTTGATGATGAACTCCTTGCTCTTGTGCTTCAAATGATAGTCTCCCCAACACTCAACTCTCTCTCATAGGATTTGGATCTAGTGGAAAGAAAATTTGAGTGGAAAGCAACTTGGGGAAGGCTAGAGATCAAGATTCATATGGTAGGAATGGAATGTCTTGGTCTCAACACATGAGTAGGTGGTTCTCTCTCAGAACATATGAGTTGGAATTGTGTATGTGTTCTGATGCCTCTCTCTTACAAATGAAGAGGAGGTGGAGGAGTATATATAGCCTCCACACAAAATCCAACCGTTACACACAATCTACCAATCTCGGTGGGACCGAATCAATAAACTCGGTCAGACCGAAAAGGTAAACCTAGTGACCGTTAGAGATTTTTGGTGGGACTGACATGCAACTCGGTAGGACCAATTCTGTTTGGGTTTGGGCTAACGTAATCTCGGTGAGACCGATTACACAAACTTGGTGAGACCGAGTCTGGTAATAAGCTAACCAGAGAGTTGGTCAGGTAAACTCGGTGGGACCGATTTTCTCTTTCGGTGAGACCGAAAAGTTACAAAAGGGAAACACAGAGTTTACATTGCAATCTTGGTGGGACCGATTCGCTCTTTCGGTGAGACTGAAAAGTTACGAAAGGGAAACAGAGAGTTTGCAACCCCATCTCGGTGAGACCGAGATCCCTATCGGCAGGACCGAATTGCTAGGGTTTGGCAGTGGCTTATGACAAGTGAAACTCGGTGGCGCCGGATAGATAGAATCGGTATGACCGAGTTTGGCTTAGGGTTTAGGTCATTTGTGGATATGGGAAAGTAGCTGAGGATTTTGGAGCATATCATTAAGCACATGAAGCAAGAGGCTCATTAAGCAACACCTCATCCCTCCTTGATAGTATTGGCTTTTCCAAAAGACTCAATGTGATCTTGGATCACAAAATATAAAATGAAGAGTCTTGAGCTTTTGAGCTTGAGCCAATCCTTTGTCCTTAGCATTTTGAGGGTTCCACTTTCACATCCATGCCATGCCAATCATTGAGCTTTCCTGAAATAATCATCTTGGAATAGCATTAGCTCAATGAGCTATATGTTGTTATGAATTACCAAAACCACCTAGGGATAGTTGCACTTTCAATCTCCCCCTTTTTGGTAATTGATGACAACATATAGATCAAAGCTTCGACAAATGATAATAAGCATGAAATATATCGTCGCTTTGAGAAGTATGTGACAAGTAAGAGCTCCCCCTAAATTTGTGCATATTTAAAATTTGCTTTGGACTGCAAATGCACAAAGAGTTAGATTCATGGGTTAATCTTCCATGTCACATACATCTTGGTGGAGCGCTTAAAATGATAAGAATGAAATACATGCACTCATCACCAAGAATAGTGAGTGATCACATAAGATAGATAGGATAAAAATAGCATTAAGCAAACATTAAGTGTAGCTTATGATCAAACACATGATCATCGATGTCTCACGGATAATGACATAGTATCTCACACAAAAGTAAACGAAGTTCGAAAAACCACCAAATAAAACAAGAGAGAATAAAAGCAACACTCTCTCTCGAAGCCTATGATCTATACATTTTCTCCCCCTTTGGCAACAAGTTACCAAAAAGTTCCTAGAAAATGCATAGTGCTAAGTCGACACTCAGGCTTGATCTTCAGGTGGTGGTGGAGTCTGGATCACTCCAAGGACGAAGGCTTCCGTAGATGCTAAAGTAGACGCTGGAGCTGAAGTAGATGCTGGAGTTGGAGCTGATGCTGCAGCTGGAGCTGAGGCGGTTGCCCTTGTGTCAGGAACTGGCACAGTAGACGACCTCGGAGCTCGGGGCACTCTGGCAAAGGCATCAGTTGTAGTCTTGCCTCTCCTCTCCTGCATGTCATGCTGGAGCTGCTCCACTGCAGACTGAATCTCTGTCACTTTGACATCCAAGTCATAGAACTTTTGTTCCATGATCCTCTCTAAGCTTGCCTGGTTTTGAGTTAGGGTGGCTAGTCCTTGCTCAATCCACAGGGTGGATGCAATCAAGTAACCAAGCTGCTCTTGTTTGGTTTTCAGAAAATATTTAGATGCCTCCACTTGAGTAGGCATCTTGGCAGTTTTCTCCTTCCTAGCCTTCTCCTTCTTGGCTTGTGCTTGGGCAGATGATGGCTCATTCTCAGTCATGACCACTTGGTTATCTTCAAAGTCCGGACAGATAGGCAGGTGTTCCTTGTCCAAGAGGTATATGCACGTGCCCATCTTGGAGTTGACGAGCTCCTGAATCTGTGGGGCATATCCACAGCTCCTCTTCTGGTCTGCTGTTGTCCTCTTAATGGTCTCTACCATTAGGCTCATCACCTTGAATTTCTGAGGCACGTCAAAGATATGAAGCAAGTTGATCGCGTGGCCTCTGATCATCTTGTGATCTCCAGACTTGGGCAATAAGGTGTGCCTAAGTATCCAATTGATAGTGGGCAGCCCTGATAGAAGATAATGTACTGAGCCAAACTTGAAAGTGTCAAGTGCTTCATTTGTAATCTCCTTGTACATGTTGGACATAGAGTTGTGGTCCATCTTCTTCTTGGCATAAACGTCCAAGTCATCTGCTTGCTCCTCTGGGGCATTTATCAGCTGAGCCCATTCAGCAACTGTGGACTGGTACCTCGTACCCTCTAACATCCAAATTATCCTACCATCTGGATAAAAATGGGCTATGGAGTAGAACTGCATGATGAGTTCCTCGTTCCACTTTGTGAGCTTCTGCCCAACAAAGTCCTCTACTCCACACGCCTTGAAGTTGTCCTGCACTCCAGGCTAGTACTCTTCATTATCCTTGATGTATTGCCAATCGACCCATCTCATGTCACAGACACTGGGCTTCTTGTCTAGCAGCACTGTCTCATAGAAATCTTGCTGCTCCTTGGTGTGAAACCTATAGTCAATTGCAGTCCTTCTCCTTGAAGCATACGAGTCTGCTTCTCTCCACTTCCGGAGCCCTAAATCTCTCCTGAGTTTCATATCCTCAGCCACAGGATGAGCATCGTTGTGGTCTGGGATCTTGGGCTTGAGCTTCCTGAGGACATTTTCTTCCTCTTCTTCTGCAGCTTCAGGCACTGGGGCCTTGTTCTTTTCAGCAGCTGGGATGCTTCTTGTATTCCTCTTTGGCTTGGGCTTTGGAGCTGGCTTGGCCTTGGAAGCAGCTCCCCCTGATCTTAGGGCATCACCCATCAGCTTGGGTGCCTTTGGTGCTGGTGCAGCCACCTCTTCTTCTTCCTCCTCATCTTCCATGATGGAAGCTTTGCCAAGCACTCTGGCTACAGTTTTCTTCACCCTTTCTTTCCTCTTCTTCCCCTCAGCAATAACTGGCTCAATGGGAGTGGGCTTCTCAGTTGAAGCTCTAGCCTTTGACATAGGCTGCCTGCCTGCTGGCCTTTTGAACTTTAACCCTGGCTTTGTACCCTATGCTGGCTCAACGCTCTTGGAGGTTGCTTCCTCTTTTGCCACATAATCCTCATCTTCTGAGTCTGAGGTTCTCTTCTTTCTCTGTCTTGTGGCAGCTTTAGGCAGATTGCTAGGGGTGCTCCTGCTGCCATCATCTGAGGAACTTGAGGGACTAGTGCCCTCACTCAGCTGCACTTGCTGTTCTGACAGGTTCTGGCTATCACTTTGGTCTGACATGATGCAAACTCTGACTGCTAACCCTGTGAATAGGTTATAGATGAGATAGAGTAGATGAGCATCACAAAATGCAGAGATTTTTGCAAAAGAATAATCCAAAAACTTAGTTTTAGTTTCCCACTGAAAGCATCTCGGATCTACCGATTTCTAAACTCGGTGATACCGAAGTAGTTTTGGAACCTAAACTAGTGAACTCAGTCAGACCGAGTCACAGTTCGGTGGCACCGAGACTGCTAGGGTTTCACAGAATTCCAAAATCGGTCACACCGATAAGTAATTCTCGGTCAGACTGAGTCTCACTTGTGCAATGGCATAAGCCAAATCGGTGGGACCGAGTTTTTCAACTCGGTGGGTCCAAGATGGTTTCGGCGGAAACCTAACCCTAAAATTTTCGAATTAAACCTAATCTACGAGTTCATTGACTGGATAGGAGTTTATCAAACATGGCAAGAATCATGATGATCACAATGTGCTAGGAATCGGATTGGAGAATAGCACAAAGATCGAGTCCATACCCTAGCTCGGCGGAGACTCGCTACGGCGGCAACGGCGGGGTATAATTCCCATTGATGGCGATGGAGACCAGCTACTGGAGGCTGCTGGCGGCGAGGAGACGATCCGGAGACCAAGTTGGCAGAGCAGGCTATCGCGCGGGCGAAGGGGTTCGGAGAAATTTCCAAATTTTTGCCCGTGACTATATATAGCCCGACCCTGTCGGTGTGACCGAGTGGAACAACTCGGTGGCACCGAGATGCATAACTGCGAGCAGTTACTGCAACTCGGTGTGACCGAAAGGTTCAAATCGGTTGCACCAAGATCGAAAACCTAGATCAACTTAATGATCTCGGTAGGACTGAAAGTGGGGAATCGGTCAGACCAAGAATCACAAAGAGGTTTTGGAAGTTTGAGTCTATGACGAATCGGGGACTCCGAGTGCTCCTCACACAGAGTGGTTCGAATCTGACTTGATCAAATTTTGTGATGTAGCATGAATAGAGTTTGAGACGAGAAAAGCATAGATAGCTAGAGGAGGTTCTTAGGCATTCTTGTCCATCCACTTGGCAAAAGAAAATAAACCCAAACAATCAAAACAACAAGTGGATGTCCTCGAATGAGTAAAATATGCAACCAACATGCTCACACAATAAGATGGCAAATAAAATATGTGACAAAGCATGCACAACCAATTCTAGCATCTATCAAGCAATTTGCGATGACTAGGTCATCTATATATGAGTATATTGACTTAGGAGTCAAGTGAGAACACTTGATCATAGGTCATACTCATCGTTTAAGCTCAAGTGGGGTTACCACTTTTACATAAAGCATTGTTGTGCTCACATCTTTAGAGTTTCTTTAGCTCAAGTCTTAGAGTAAAGCTCCCCCTAGATGTGATATCCCCCCTAAGAGGGATGAACTAACCTTGGGTTTTGTCGATGATGACTTCATGTAGATGTTGAAGATGTGGATGCTCAATGTTGATGTAGATCACTTGGAGCTATCCATTTGAGTGAATTGCACTTTCAATACCTACATGGGTTAGTCCCACAAGGAACAAACAAGGATATCCATAGACATAGAGTGATGTACACACAAGATGATGTCCATGAAAACTTTTAGGTTACCTTGTCCCTTGTCTTACCAACAAGAGGGTTTGTGACTCCTTGAACTAGTGCAAGATGTGTAAGTTGATTGCACTTGTTCTTGCCAAAATGATAAGAGTGAAGTATGTTGGCGGATTCACCCTCAAGAACTCTCTAGTTCCTCTTCTTTTGGATCCACATCATCTTGACGGGAATCCTTGGAGTTGTAGTCGTACTTGATGAAGTGGAACTTGAAGTAGTCTTGGGAATCCACTTGACTAAGGTCTTAGGAGCTTCTTAAAATGCATCAATTTCCTCTTGAAGCTTGTCCTTGCCTTTTTGCTTGTAGTCTTGTGGTGGAAGATCATCTTGAGCTTGTGTCCCCTTGAAGGAAATATCATACTTCTCTTGTTGAGGAACAAACTTTGTCTTGGGGTATTGATCTTCTTCCCACTCAACTCGATTGGCATTGAACTTTCGTTCAAAACCAACACCTTGATTCTTCCGATGCATTCCTTGCTTGTGCACAATTTCCTCGAATTGCTTACTCCCGGCAAGGCTTTTGTACACTCCTTTCTCTATAATTCCTTTCAATAAGCTATTTTCTTGCTCAAGTGTAACTTGGCTAAGAGAATCATTAGTGGAATCAAGAGAACTACTAGAAGCAACAATATTGGATTTAGCATGATCATTGTTACTGCTAGAGGAAGAATCTTTCTGGTTCTTGTTACTAGACTTGAGTTGAGGCATGTAAGTGGATGAGAGTAAACGCTTGGCAATGTAAGAAGAACTTTTCTTGCGGAGATCATCATTGATTGCTTTTAAGAACTCATGCTCTTGCTCAAGATTGAGCTTTTCAAAGCGTAATTTCTCATGAGCTCTTAAAAGTTCTCGATGATCTTCGAAGATAGTTTCATGAGCTAACTTAAGAGTGTTTAGTTCTGTCGTTAGAGCCTCAATCTTCTCCATATCATTGTCATTCTTTTTATCTTGATTAGCATGATTAATTGATGTTTCATCATAGTATTCATCACTAGAGTTGTCAACAAGCAAATCATCATCACCTAACAAGTCATCTTCATCACTATTAAAATCAACATACTCGGGGTGTGTTACCTTAGGACCTTTGGCCATGAAGCATCTTCCAATTCCTTCATTTGGTGAATCAAATATGTCGTAGGAGTTGGATGACACAAGTGCTAGACCAGCAACACCTTCATCTTGAGTATCTTCGGAGTCGGAGTGATAACTTCTCTCGGAGTGGCTGTCGGAGTCGGAGCCGGATACCCATTCACCAACATGAGCTTGATGTCTTCGTTTTGTGTAGCTCCTTGATGATTTTTCCTTCCTTTCCGAATCCTTGCTTCTCCATGAGTATCTTCGTTCATAATGATCATCTCTACTCCTTCTCTCTCTTGGTGGTGAATCTTTGCTTCTTCTTTTTGGAGAATCTTCTCTTCTCTTGTAGGGAGCCGTACACTCATTGGAATAGTGTCCGGGTCTTCCACAATTGTAGCAGTTTCACTCTCGACTAGAAGATCTTTTGTCATTGTAGGACCTTGACTTGAAGCTTCTATCTTTGCTTCTACTCTTGTAGAACTTGTTGAAGTTCTTCACCATTAAGCTCAATTCTTCGTTGAAGCTTTGTTTCTCACTTCATGATGTAGGGGCTTCACATGAGGCTTTGTAGGCACCACTTGATTTGTTGTGAAGTTCCTCTTTATCCTTAAGTGACATCTCATGAGCAACAATTCTTCCAATCACTTTCGTTGGCTTGAGATCTTTGTAATTGGGCATCATTTGGATCAATGTTCACACGGTATCATATTTTCCATCCAAGGCTCTTAGAATCTTCTTGATGATGAATCTATCGGTCATCTCTTCACTTCCTAAGCCGGCAATCTCATTTGTGATGAGAGCAAGCCTAGAGTACATTTCAGCGACACCTTCACCATCCTTCATTTTGAACTTGTCAAGTTGACTTTGAAGCACATCCAACTTGGATTCCTTGACGGAGTCGATACCTTCGTGCATATCAATCAAAGTGTCCCAAATTTCCTTTGCATTCTCAAGACGGCTGATTTTGTTGAATTCTTCGGGGCATAATCTGTTGAAGAGAATATCACAAGCTTGAGCATTGTATTGCAACATCTTCAACTCATCCGCGGTAGCTTCACGGTTTGGTTCTTTCCCATCAAAGAAGTCACCTTGCAAACCAACACACACAATAGCCCAAACGGCGGGGTTATGTCCAAGAATATGCATTTTCATTTTATGCTTCCAACTAGCAAAATTAGTACCATCAAAGTAAGGACCTCTACGGTGATAATTTCCCTCGCTAGACGCCATACTCTCCTAGGTTGTGAAACCAAGGCTATGACCACGAAAAGCTATGGAGATCAAAGCAATTGGAGACCAAAGCTCTGATACCACTTGTAGGATCGAAAGTATGTCTAGAGGGGGGTGATTAGACTACTTGACGAAATAAAAACTTGACCTTTTCCCAATTTTAGTTCTTGGCAGATTATAGCTATTTTAGGACAAGTCAAGCAATCATCACACAATTCAAGCAAGCATGCAAAGAGTATATTGGCAGCGGAAAGTAAAGCATGCAACTTGCAAGAATGTAAAGGGAAGGGTTTGGAGGATTCAAACGCAATTGGAGACACGGATGTTTTTCCCGTGGTTCGGATAGGTGGTGCTATCCTACATCCACGTTGATGGAGACTTCAACCCACGAAGGGTAACGGTTGCGCGAGTCCACGGAGGGTTCCACCCACGAAGGGTCCACGAAGTAGCAACCTTGTCTATCCCACCATGGCCATCGCCCACGAAGGACTTGCCTCACTAGCGGTAGATCTTCATGAAGTAGGCAATCTCCTTGCCCTTACAAACTCCTTGGTTCAACTCCACAATCTTGTCGGAGGCTCCCAAGTGACACCTAGCCAATCTAGGAGACACCACTCTCCAAGAAGTAACAAATGGTGTGTTGATGATGAACTCCTTGCTCTTGTGCTTCAAATGATAGTCTCCCCAACACTCAACTCTCTCTCATAGGATTTGGATCTAGTGGAAAGAAGATTTGAGTGGAAAGCGACTTGGGGAAGGCTAGAGATCAAGATTCATATGGTAGGAATGGAATGTCTTGGTCTCAACACATGAGTAGGTGGTTCTCTCTCAGAACATATGAGTTGGAATTGTGTATGTGTTCTGATGCCTCTCTCTTACAAATGAAGAGGAGGTGGAGGAGTATATATAGCCTCCACACAAAATCCAACCGTTACACACAATCTACCAATCTCGGTGGGACCGAATCAATAAACTCGGTCAGACCAAAAAGGTAAACCTAGTGACCCTTAGAGATTTTCGGTGGGACTGACATGCAACTCGGTAGGACCGATTCTGTTAGGGTTTGGGCATAACGTAATCTCGGTGAGACCGATTACACAAAATCGGTGAGACTGAGTCTGGTAATAAGCTAACCAGAGAGTTGGTCAGGTAAACTCGGTGGGACCGATTTGCTCTTTCGATGAGACCGAAAAGTTACAAAAGGGAAACACAGAGTTTACATTGCAATCTCGGTGGGACTGATTCGCTCTTTCGGTGAGACCGAAAAGTTACGAAAGGGAAACAGAGAGTTTGCAACCTCATCTCGGTGAGACCGAGATCCCTATCGGTAGGAACGAATTGCTAGGGTTTGGCAGTGGCTTATGACAAGTGAAACTCGGTGGTGCCGGATAGATAGAATCAGTATGACCGAGTTTGGCTTAGGGTTTAGGTCATTTGTGGATATGGGAAAGTAGCTAAGGATTTTGGAGCATATCATTAAGCACATGAAGCAAGAGGCTCATTAAGCAACACCTCATCCCTCCTTGATAGTATTGGATTTTCCTAAAGACTCAATGTGATCTTGGATCACTAAAATATAAAATGAAGAGTCTTGAGCTTTTGAGCTTGAGCCAATCCTTTGTCCTTAGCATTTTGAGGGTTCCACTTTCACATCCATGCCATGCCAATCATTGAGCTTTCCTGAAATAATCATCTTGGAATAGCATTAGCTCAGTGAGCTATATGTTGTTATGAATTACCAAAACCACCTAGGGATAGTTGCACTTTCACTCCTCCTCGGTCGTAGCCCCGGTCAGCACGGTCAGGGTGACGGCCGATCCTTCCTTCTCGCACGGCGCGGAGTTCTTGACATTCGTTGGTGTTGTGGGTGTGGAGGTCATGGTACACACAGTACCGGCTGCCCCTGGAGGGTTCGGGCAGATCCTTGCCCCGCTTGGTGTCTGGTTCTACTGTGAGTACGGCAGCCCCCTTGCACTTCACGTCCTTGGCCTTGGGCTTCTTCTCTTCTGGGTCCATGGCAGGCAGCTCGAGGAGGGAGAGACGTCCCTCCTCAGCCCTGGCGCACTTGGTCGCCAAGTTGAATAGCTCCAGGGAGGTGCAGAGGTCTTCGTGCATCGCCAGCTCCTCCTTCATCTTGACGTCGCGCACGCCATCGGAGAAGGCCGAGATGATGGCTTCCTCGGACACCTTGGGGATCTTGAGGCGCGCACTGTTGAAGCGCTGGATGTACTTTTGCAGGGTCTCTCCGGGTTGTTGCTTGATGCGGCGCATGTCGGTCACGGCGGGTGGCCGGTCGCGAGTACCTTGGAAGTTGGCGATGAAGCGGGTGCGCATCTGGTCCCAGGAGGAGATCGTGCCCGGAGCCAGATTCAGGAGCCAGGTTCGAGCTCCTTCCTTGAGCGCCATGGGGAACCAGTTCGCCATGACCTTTTCATCCCCGCTGGCAGCCTCGATGCCCAGCTCATAGAGTTGGAGGAACTCTGCGGGGTCAGTTGTGCCGTCGTAGCGAGGAGGCAGGTCTGGCTTGAACTTGCCGGGCCACGCGACGCTGCGCAGCTCGGTGGTGTAGGCGCGACAGCCGGCGGTGGCCACGAAAGGCTTCAGCTGGTGGAGAGCTTTGTCTTGAGGGTCCCCACGCGCTGCAGCTAGGAGCAGAGCGGGGTCTTGGCGTGCCGGAGCTGGAGCAGGGTCACGGCGTGCCGGAGCAGGGAGCGCCCCGGCAGCTCCTTGCGGGCGAGGGACTTCTTGGCAGCTCCGTTCTTGTTGCACTGGCACCTGACGGAGCGGGTTCCGCCTAGGGGCCACGTGCCTTGGAGCCATGGCATCTTCTTGGAGAGGAGGCGGCTGGTGCGCCTCTGGAGCTTCGTTGCCCGCACGGGGCGGGGTGTGGCGCAGAGGAACGGACGGTGCGGAAGAGCCCCCTGCGGCGCGGACAAGCTTGGCGACGCAGTCGAGCCACTCTTCATAGACGTCGTCGACGGGGCGGTAGCGCAGGAGCTCGTTTGCCGCGAGGAGTGCAGCTCGAGCCTCCAAGGGTGTGCGGAGCGCGCGGGACGAAGAGCTAGCTGGTGCGAGCGATGGAGTAGCGGTGCGGCCGTCTTGCCGCACGGACGGGTGCTGGGACGATGTCTGCTGCTCGCCCCCCGCCGGGCCGGTGGCGGCATTGATGGCGGGCGACGGGGAACGACGAGGGCGCCCACCGACAGGGGCCGTCTGGGCGACGCGAGAAGCGATGGCGGCCCGGCGCTCGGCGCGGGCCCGATGAGCTTCGGACATGGGCGCGACGGTCGGAGGAGAACGGAGTGGTGGAGGACAGATCCCGGCGCACCCCTACCTGGCGCGCCAAATGTCGGATCATGGGTTCCGGCAGACCCTTAAGGTTCGAACACTGGGGTGCGCGCGGAGAACTGCACGAGAGACACTGGGGTACGCCTTCTACCTCCCCGTCTTAGAAAGATCTAAACTACTAAAAGAACTGCACGAGAGACACAAGGTTTATACTGGTTCGGGCCACCATTGTGGTGTAATACCCTACTCCAGTGTGTGGTGGGTGGATTGCCTCTTGGGGCTGATGATGATGAACAATACAGGGAAGAACAGTCTCGCGAGGGTCTGTTCTAGGCTGGGGTGATGAACTGCTAAGAGGAGTTCAGTCACCCTTCTCTCTCTCTCTCTCTGATTGCGAACCGAACGAACCAACCCGCTTGCTATGCGAGTGGCTGGTCCTATTTATAGAGGCCCTGGTCCTCTTCCCAAATATTGAGCGGGAAGGGTGCCAACAATGGCGGGCTAATTTGAAGGGGAACAGCAAGTACACTTATCCTGACTAAAGTTGGTCTTCGCCTGCGAAAGGCTCTGCGGTGACGCCGTGCTGGGCTCCATGGTGACCTCCGTCTCGTAGTCCTCCTGGTCTTGGTCTCGTTGCACCGAAATGGCAACCTTTGCCTGACGCCTCAGTACTCTGCGGCTGCGCTTGCCCCCTTTGCATCAAAGAGGAAAGAAGGACGCTGCGTGCGCTGGCGCCCGCCTGGCACCCTCGATCGTCATGGCTTGCGTCATGGGCACCTCGCGAGGTACCCCGCCTTGATTTCTCCGCCTCCTCGCGAGCCAGCCTGAGGAGGCTGCGCCTGAGGATGCGCCGTGTCGTCCGCCCCGCGAGGGGCGTCGTCCGCCCCGCGAGGCTTGGCCCCTCGCGAGGGTCTTGAGTCTTGTGTTGATGAAGATGGGCCATGCTGGGCCTCCTTTGAGCCACGCCGCAGGCCACAGGCAGGCAAGTCTGGGGACCCCCGTTCCCAGAACGCCGACAGAAACCAATGTTATTGAAACTGTAATCCCGGAGGAATACATAAGGGACACTTTCTGGAACGTTTTGGACTCCGAACAGGAATAGGTATGTGGTACGGTAAGTAAACTGACTCCAAAACAGTTTTTAAGGCAATATTTCTCCGTTTTGGAATATTTAGAAAAATGGAAAAATAAGAAGCATTCCGGGAAGGACACGAGGCCTCCACGAGGGTGGAGGGCACGCCCTACCCTACTGGGCACGCCCCCCTACCTTGTGGGCACCTCGTGTGCTCTCCGGATTCCATTTTCGTACACAACACGTATTTTGGTCGGTAAAAAATCATTATATAATCTCCCGGGGGTTTTGACTCCCGTATCACGCAAAAATCTCATGTTCTTGTTTCGAGCTATTTTCTGTCAGGGTTGTCAAGGCTAGGCACTATGTCGTCTCCCTCCTCCTCCAACCATGAGGGCAACGATGCTTGGCTAATGAACATAGAGCTGAAGAGAGAAGAACCTATGGAGATCAGCAAGGATGAAGGGATCAAGAAGGCCATGGAGGACCAAGTTCTGGCAACAGAAGACACCCTTCAACTAGATCACAATCTTCTTACCCCAACAGAAATCGAAGCTTGCAAGATGATTGAGTTAGCTCGTATACAAAATAAGTATCTCACACGTGAAAATATTTTGTTGAAGGAGCATATAATCGCACTCAAGGGCATTATCCGCAAGTTAGAAGACCTCCTACGCTCGATGCGCGACTATCCATCATCAACAACTCCACCTTCTTCACCAACAAAGGAGACATAATCACCTGGGTATGGGCACTCCACTTGGAAACTGCCAAGCTTGGGGGAGTGCCCCGGTATCGATCACCATCACTTTTATCTTTACTGTTTTTCTTAGTTCGATCCTTTTGGTAATATCTTGATCCAGTAGAATAAAAGTTCTTAGTATGATCTAGTTGTGAGTTTTTCTTTATAATCCTTCTATGTAATCGAGTCCGTGAGCTATATAATAAAGATTAGTGTTGAGTCAAGGGCTTGATTATTTATCCATGATCCTAAAGAAATAAAAGAAAAGAGAAAGAAATAAAAAGAAACAAAGAGATCATGTGAGTCTTATGGAGAGTAATGAGCTCACATAGAAAAGTATGATGAATAAAAGTTGTTGAGGGTTGACAAACATAGTTTTGGTCATCGCTGCAATTAATAGGAAGTAATAAAGAAAGAGAGGTCTTCACATATAGATATACTATCTTGGACATCTTTTATGATTGTGAGCACTCATTAAAATATGGCATGCTAAAAGAGTTGACGTTGGACAAGGAAGACAACATAATGGGTTATGTTTTCTTACATCTGAGATAAATTATAATTTCATGGATCATCCAACATGGTTGAGCTTGCCTTTCCCCCTCGTGCTAGCCAAATTCATCGCACCAAGTAGAGATACTACTTGTGCTTCCAAATACCCTTAAACCCGTTTTGCCATCAGAGTCCACCATACTTACCTATGGATTGAGTAAGATCCTCCAAGTAAGTTGTCATCGATGCAAGCAATAAAAATTGCTCTCTAAATATGTATGACTTATAGTGTGGGAGAAAATAAGCTTTATACGATCGTGTGATATGGAAGAAACAAAAGCGACAGACGGCATAATAAAGGTCCATATCACAAGTGGCAATATAAAGTGACATTCTTTCGCATTAAGATTTTGTGCATCCAACCATAAAAGCGCATGACAACCTCTGCTTCCCTCTATGAAGGGCCTATCTTTTACTTTTATCTCCTACCTTGCGTAAGAGTCATTGTGATCTTCACCCTTCCTTTTTTACATTTTATCCTTTGGCAAGCACGGTATGTTGGAAAGATCCTGGTATATATGGCTAATTGGATGTGAGTTTTCATGAACTATTATTGTTGACATTACCCTTGAGGTAAAATGTTGGGAGGCAAAATTATAAGCCCCTATCTTTCTCTGTGTCCGATTAAAACTCCATACCCATAAGTATTGCGTGAGTGTCAGCAATTGTGAAAGACTATATGATAGTTGAGTATGTGGACTTGCTGAAAAGCTCTTATACATTGACTCTTTCCTATGTTATGATAAATTGCAATTGCTCCAATGACTGAGATCATAGTTTGTTAGTTTTCAATGAAGTTTACTATTCATACTTAAGATTGTGATTGAATTATTACTCTAGCATAAGAAATCATATGACAAGAATTATATAAGTTGTTGTTCTAAGAATGATCATGATGCCCTCATGTTCGTATTTTATTTTTATCGACACCTCTATCTCTAAACATGAGGACATATTTTTCGATTTCGGCTTTTCACTTTAGGACAAGTGAGGTCTAAGCTTGAGGGAGTTGATACGTGATACGTCTCCAACGTATCTATAATTTTTGATTGCTCCATGCTATATTATCTACTGTTTTGGGTGATACTCGGCTTTATTTTCCACTTTTATATTACTTTTGGGACTAACCTATTAACCGAAGGCCCAGCCCAGATTTGTTGTTTTATGCCTATTTCAGTGTTTTGAAGAAAAGGAATATCAGACGGAGCCGAAACGGAACGAAATCAACTGGAGAAGTTATTTTTGGAAGGAAACACACCGGATGGACTTGGACCCCACGTCAGAAGATACGGGAGCTACCCACGAGGGTGGGGGCCCCCCTAGGGCACGCCCCCCTGCCTCGTGGGGCCCCCGTGGCTCCCCTGACGTGCTTCTTCTGCCTATATAACTCCATATACCCTAAAACTTCCAGAATGCAACATAGATCGGGAGTTCCGCCGCCAGAAGCCTCCGTGGCCACCAAAAACCAATCGGGACCCTGTTCCGGCACCCTGCCGGAGGGGGGAACCCTCACCGGTGGCCATCTTCATCATCCCGGTGTTGTCCATGATGAGGAGGGAGTAGTTCTCCCTCGGGGCTGAGGGTACGTACCAGTAGCTATGTGTTTGATCTCTCTCTCTCTCTCGTGTTCTTGATTTGGCACGACCTTGATGTATCGCGAGCTTTGCTATTATAGTTGGATCTTATGTTTCTCCTCCCCCTCTTCTCTCTTGTAATGAATTGAGTTTCCCTTTGAAGTAATCTTATCGTATTGAGTCTTTAAAGACTTGAGAACACTTGATGTATGTCTTGTCGTGGATATCTGTGGTGACAATGGGATACCACGTGCCACTTGATGTATGTTAAGGTGATCAACCTGCGAGTTTCGTGACATTGGGAACCTATGCATAGGGGTTGGCACATGTTTTTGTCATGATTCTCCGGTAGAAACTTTGGGGCACTCTTTGAGGTCCTTTGTGTTGGTTGAATAGATGAATATGAGATTGTGTGATGCATATCGTATAATCATACCCACGGATACTTGAGGTGACATTGGAGTATCTAGGTGACATTAGGGTTTTGGTTGATTTGTGTCTTAAGGTGTTATTCTAGTACGAACTCTAGGGCTATTTGTGACACTTATAGGAATAGCCCAACGGATTGATTGGAAAGAATAACTTTGAGGTGGTTTCGTACCCTACCATAATCTCTTCGTTTGTTCTCCGCTATTAGTGACTTTGGAGTGATTCTGTGTTGCATGTTGAGGGAGAGTTATGTGATCCAATTATGTTAGTATTGTTGAGGGAACTTACACTAGCGAAAGTATGAACCCTAGGCCTTGTTTCAACACATTGCAATACCGTTTACGCTCACTTTTATCATTCATTACCTTGCTGTTTTTATAATTTCAGATTACAAATACCTTTATCTACTATCCATATACCACTTGTTTCACCATCTCTTCGTCGAACTGGTGCACCTATACAATTTACCATTGTATTCGGTGTGTTGGGGACACAAGAGACTCTTTGTTATTTGGTTGCAGGGTTTCTTGAGAGAGACCATCTTCATCCTACGCCTCCTACGGATTGATAAACCTTAGGTCATCCACTTGAGGTAAATTTGCTACTGTCCTACAAACCTCTGCACTTGGAGGCCCAACAACGTCTACAAGAAGAAGGTTGTGTAGTAGACATCAAGCTCTTTTCTTGCGCCGTTGCCGGGGAGGTTAGCACTTGAAGGTATATCTTTAGATCTTGCAATTGAGTCTTTTAGTTTCTTGTTTTATCACTAGTTTAGTCTATAAAAGAAAACTATAAAAAATGGAATTGAGTTTGTCTCATACGCTTCACCTTTTTAATATCTTTCGTGAGTATGATGGAAAGGATAATTGTGCTCAAGTGCTAGAAGAAGAAATCTATAAAATGTTTGGCACTAAATATTTGAATGATGAGCATGATTGCAATGTTGTTAGTATGAATTCCTTGAATATCCATGATGCTAATGATATGCAAAGCCACAAGCTTGGGGAAGCTATGTTTGATGAAGATGATATTTTTTGTCCCCCAAGTTTTGATGAGCAAATTTATTATGATGAAAGCATGCCTCCTATCTATGATGATTATTGTGATGACACGTATGCCTTAGAGAATAATGATAACCATGAAAATTGTCATCATGATTTTAGTTTTCGATTGGATTATGCCTCACATGATAATTATTTTGTTGAGTTTGCTCCCACTATTATTCATGAGAAGAATTTTGCTTGTGTGGAGAGTAGTAAATTTTCTATGCTTGTAGATCATGAAAAGAATGCTTTAGGTGCTGGTTATATTGTTGAATTCATTCATGATGCTACTGAAAATTATTATGAGGGAGGAACTTATGCTTGTAGGAATTGCAATAATATCAACTTTCCTCTCTATGTGTTGAAAATCTTGAACTTATGCTTGTTTTGCTTTCCTATGCAAGTTGATTCTTGTTCCCACAAGTTGTTTGTTCACAAAATCCCTATGCATAGGAAGCATGTTAGACTTAAATGTGCTAGTCATATTCTTCATGATGCCCTCTTTATGTTTCAATTCTTATCTTTTATGTGAGCATCGTTGAAATCATCATGCCCAGCTAGGGGCATTAAACAATAGCGCTTGTTGGGAGGCAACCCAATTTTATTTTAGTTCCTTGCTTTTTGTTCCTGTTTAGTAATAAATAATTCATCTAGCCTCTGTTTAGATGTGGTTTTATGTGTTTAATTAGTGTTTGTGCCAAGTAGAACCTTTGGGAAGACTTGGGGAAAGTCTTGTTGATCATGCTGTCAAAAACAGAAACTTTAGTGCTCACGAGAATTGCTGCCATTTTTATTTGGAGAGTTCTATTTAGTTAATTATTTTTCAGATGATTAATAGATAAATTCCTAAGGTCCAGCAATTTATTTGAGAATTTTATGAGTTCCAGAAGTATACGTTTGATCCAGATTACTACAGACTGTTCTGTTTTTGACAGATTCTGTTTTCCGTGTGTTGTTTGCTTATTTTGATGAATCTATGGCTAGTAAATTAGTTTATAAACCATAGAGAAGTAGGAATACATTAGGTATAACACCCATATAAATAAAGAATGAGTTCATTACAGTACCTTGAAGTGGTCTTTCGTTTTCTTTCGCTAACGGAGCTCACGAGTTTTCTATTTTGAGTTTTGTGTTGTGAAGTTTTCAAGTTTTAGGTAAAGATTTGATGGACTATGGAATAAGGAGTGGCAAGAGACTAAGCTTGGGGATTCCCAAGGCACCCAAAGGTAATATTCAAGGATAGCCAAGAGCCTAAGCTTGGGGATGCCCCGGAAGGCATCCCCTCTTTCATCTTCGTTCATCGGTAACTTTACTTGGAGCTATATTTTTATTCACCACATGATATGTGTTTTGCTTGGAGCGTCAATTTATTTTGTTAGGATTTTCTTTCTGTTATTTAGAACAATGTTTTCCATCTTTTATTTCAATAAAAGTGGCATTGATAGCCTTTACTATGCCTATTTTAGAAGTCCACATGTTGCTGTTTGAAAACAGAATGTTTACCGCTGTTGCAATAATTCCCTGGAAAAGTCAGAATGTGATAAAATGTTGAAACCTTTTGCATATTAAGCTCTGATAAATTTACTACAGTTGGAATTTTCTTTCAGAATTTTTCGAGCTAGGGAAGTATGGATGTCGCATCGTTCTTTACAGACTATCCTGTTTAGGCAGATTGCTGTTATGTTTGCATTGTTTGCATATGCTTGCTTCTTTAATGATTCTATTTGAGGATAGGACTATTAAATGTGCAGAGGCATTTAGTATGCAATGTTGAATAATAATTTTAGTGATTTTCTACATTAGAGTATGATATGTTTTTTGCAATGGTTTATACTAACTTATCTCACGAGTCCTTGTTGAGTTTTGTGTGGATGAAGCTTTTGAGATTTAGGGAGACCGTGATATGAGAGGAATTAAGGAGACACAAAAGCTCAAGCTTGGGGATGCCCAAGGCACCCCAAGATAATATTTCAATAATTCTCAAGTGTCTAAGCTTGGGATGCCCCGGTTGGCATCCCACCTTTCTTCTTCAACAATTATCGGTTAGTATCGGTTGATCCTAAGTTTTTGCTTCTTCACATGATGTTTCCATTCTTAGAATGTCATTTTATTTTGCTTTGCTTGCTGTTTGAATAGAATACCAATATCTGAAATGATTAAATGTTAGAGATTATTCACATAGTTGCATAATTATTTGCCTACTCATTGATCTTCACTTATATCTTTCTGAGTAGTTTGTCATTTGCTCTAGTGCTTCACTTATATCTTTTAGAGCACGGTGGTAGTTTTATTTTGAAGAAATAGATGAACTCTCATGCTTCACTTATATTATTTTGAGAGTCTTAAATAGCATGGTAATTTGCTTAAAATCCTAATATGCTAGGTATACAAGATTAATAATAAAATTCTCTTATGAGTGTGTTGAATACTAAGAGAAGTTTGATACTTGATGATTGTTTTGAGATATGAGGATGGTAATATTAGAGTCATGCTAGTTGAGTAGTTGTGAATTTGAGAAATACTTGTGTTGAAGTTTGTGATTCCCATAGCATGCACGTATGGTGAACCGTTATGTGACGAAGTTGGAGCATGATTTATTTATTGATAGTCTTCCTTACGAGTGGCAGTCGGGGACGAGCGATGGTCTTTTCCTACCAATCTATCCCCCTAGGAGCATGCGCGTAGTACTTTGTTTCGATGACTAATGGATTTTTGCAATAAGTATGTGAGTTCTTTTATGACTAATGTTGAGTCCATGGATTATACGCACTCTCACCCTTCCACCATTGCTAGCCTCTCTAGTACCGCACAACTTTCGCCGATACCATAAACCCACCATATACCTTCCGCAAAACAGCCACCATACCTACCTATTATGGCATTTCCATAACCATTTCGAGATATATTGCCATGCAACTTTCCACTGTTCCATTTATTATGACACGCTTCATCATTGTCATATTGCTTAGCATGATCATGTAGTTGACATTGTATTTGTGGCAAAGCCACCGTTCATAATTCTTTCATACATGTCACTCATGAGTCATTGCACATCCCGGTACACCGCCGGAGGCATTCATATAGAGTCATCTTTGTTCTAGTATCGAGTTGTAGAGTTGTAAATAAATAGAAGTGTGATGATCATCATTCAATCGAGCATTGTCCCAATAAAAAAAGGGCCAAATAAAAAAAGGCCAAAAAAAGGGGGGGCAATGCTACTATCCTTTTACCACACTTGTGCTTCAAAGTAGCACCATGATCTTCATGATAGAGAGTCTCCTATGTTGTCACTTTCATATACTAGTGGGAATCTTTCATTAGAGAACTTGGCTTGTATATTCCAATGATGGGCTTACTCAAAATGCCCTAGGTCTTCGTGAGCAAGTGAGTTGGATGCACACCCACTAGTTTCTTTTGTTGAGCTTTCATATACTTATAGCTCTAGTGCATCCGTTGCATGGCAATCCCTACTCACTCACATTGATATCTATTGATGGGCATCTCCATAGCCCGTTGATACGCCTAGTTGATGTGAGACTATCTTCTCCCTTTTTGTCTTCTCCACAACCACCATTCTATTCCACCTATAGTGCTATATCCATGGCTCACGCTCATGTCTTGCGTGAAGATTGAAAAAGTTTGAGAACATCAAAAGTATGAAACAATTGCTTGGCTTGTCATCAGGGTTGTGCATGATTTAAATATTTTGTGTGGTGAAGATGGAGCATAGCCAGACTATATGATTTTGTAGGGATAACTTTCTTTGGCCATGTTATTTTGAGAAGACACGATTGCTTAGTTAGTATGCTTGAAGTATTATTATTTTTATGTCAATATCAACTTTTGTCTTGAATCTTATGGATCTGAATATTCACGCCACAATTAAGAAGAGTTACATTGAAATTATGCCAACTAGCATTCCACATCAAAAATTATCTTTTTTATCATTTACCTACTCAAGGACGAGCAGGTATTAAGCTTGGGGATGCGTGATACGTCTCCAACGTATCTATAATTTTTGATTGCTCCATGCTATATTATCTACTATTTTGGTCGATACTGGGCTTTATTTTCCACTTTTATATTACTTTTGGGGCTAACCTATTAACTGGAGGCCCAGCCCAGATTTGCTGTTTTATGCCTATTTCAGTGTTTTGAAGAAAAGGAATATCAGACGGAGTCGAAACGGAACGAAATCAACTGGAGAAGTTATTTTTGGAAGGAAACATACCTGATGGACTTGGACCCCACGTCAGAAGATACGGGAGTTGCCCACGAGGGTGGGGGCGCCCCCCATAGGGCGCGCCCCCTACCTCGTGGGGCCCCCGTGGCTCCCCTAACGTGTTTTTTCTGCCTATATAACTCCATATACCCTAAAACTTCCAGAATGCAACATAGATCGCGAGTTCCGCCGCCATAAGCCTCCGTAGCCACCAAAAACAAATCGGGACCCTGTTACGGCACCCTATGGAGGGGGGAACCCTCACCGGTGGCCATCTTCATCATCCCGGTGCTGTCCATGACGAGGAGGGAGTAGTTCTCCCTCGGGGCTGAGGGTATGTACCCGTAGCTATGTGTTTGATCTCTCTCTCTCTCTCGTGTTCTTGATTTGGCACGATCTTGATGTATCGCGAGCTTTGCTATTATAGTTGGATCTTATGTTTCTCCTCCCCCTCTTCTCTCTTGTAATGAACTGAGTTTCCCCTTTGAAGTAATCTTATCGTATTGAGTCTTTAAAGACTTGAGAACAATTGATGTATGTCTTGCCATGGATATCTGTGGTGACAATGGGATACCATGTGCCACTTGATGTATGTTAAGGTGATCAACTTGCGGGTTTCATGACATTGGGAACCTATGCATAGGGGTTGGCACACGTTTTCGTCGTGATTCTCCGGTAGAAACTTTGGGGCAATCTTTGAGGTCCTTTGTGTTGGCTGAATAGATGAATCTGAGATTGTGTGATGCATATCGTATAATCATACCCACGGATACTTGAGGTGACATTGGAGTATCTAGGGTTTGTGACACTTATAGGAATAGCCCAACGGATTGATTGGAAAGAATAACTTTGAGGTGGTTTCGTACCCTACCATAATCTCTTCATTTGTTCTCCGCTATTAGTGACTCTGGAGTGACTCTTTGTTGCATGCTGAGGGATAGTTATATGATCCAATTATGTTAGTATTGTTGAGGGAACTTACACTAGCGAAAGTATGAACCCTAGGCCTTGTTTCAACACATTGCAATACCGTTTACGCTCACTTTTATCATTCGTTACCTTGCTGTTTTTATAATTTCAGATTACAAATACCTTTATCTACTATCCATATACCACTTGTTTCACCATCTCTTCGCCGAACTAGTGCACCTATACAATTTACCATTGTATTGGGTGTGTTGGGGACACAAGAGACTCTTTGTTATTTGGTTGCAGGGTTGCTTGAGAGAGACCATCTTCATCCTACGCCTCCTACGGATTAATAAACCTTAGGTCATCCACTTGAGGGAAATTTGCTACTATCCTACAAACCTCTGCACTTGGAGGCCCAACAACGTCTACAAGAAGAAGGTTGTGTAGTAGACATCAATACGTCCATTTTGCATCATGCTTTTATATCGATATTTATTGCGTTATGGGCTGTTATTACACATTATGTCACAATACTTATGCCTATTCTCTCTTATTTTACAAGGTTTACATAAAGAGGGAGAATGCCGGCAGCTGGGGTTCTTGGCTGGAAAAGGAGCAAATATTAGATACCTATTCTGCATAGCTCCAAAAGTCCAGAAACTCCACGGAAGACGTTTTCCAAATATATAAAAAATACTGAGAGCAAGAACTTCACCAGGGGGCCACACCCTGCCCACGAGGGTGGGGGCGCGCCCTACCCCCTAGGCGCGCCCCCCTACCTCGTGGGCCCCCTGGTGGCCCTCCGGAGACCATCTTCTGCTATATGAAGTCTTTCGATGGGAAAAAATAACAAGCCATCTTCTCAGATGAAGCTCCGCCGCCACGAGGCGAAACCTTGGCGGAACAAATCTAGGGCTCCAGCGGAGTTGTTCTGCCGGGGAAACTTCCCTCCCGGAGGGGGGAAATTGCTACGTCTTGAGCTTGCGTTGGTTTTCCCGGAAGAGGAAGGGATGATGCAGTAGAGTAGCGTAAGTATTTCCCTTAGTTTTTGAGAACCAAGGTATCAATCCAGTAGGAGCCCACGCTCAAGTCCCTCGTGCCTGCACAAAGTGATAGCTACCTGCAACCAACGCGATTAGGGGTTGTCAAGCCCTTCACGGTCACTTACGAGAGTGAGATCTGATAGATAGAATATTTTTGGTATTTTTGATATAAAGATGCAAAGTAAAAAGTAAAAGCAAAGTAATAGCAAAACAATATAATAGCGATGGAGATTGATATGATGAGAATAGACCCGGGGGCCATAGGTTTCACTAGTGGCTTCTCTCGAGAGCATAAGTTTTCTACGGTGGGTGAACAAATTACTGTTGAGCAATTGACAGAATTGAGCATAGTTATGAGAATATCTAGGCATGATCATGTATATAGGCATCACGTCCGTGACAAGTAGACCGAAATGATTCTGCATCTACTACTATTACTCCACTCATCGACCGCTATCCAGCATGCATCTAGAGTATTAAGTTAAAAACAGAGTAACGCTTTTAAGCAAGATGACATGATGTAGAGAGATAAATTCATGCAGTATGAAATAAACCCCATCTTCTTATCCTTGATGGCAACGATACAATACGTGTCTTGCTGCCCCTTCTGTCACTGGGAAAGAACACCGCAAGAACGAACCCAAAGCTAAGCACTTCTCCCATGGCAAGAACTACCAATCTAGTTGGCCAAACCAAACAGATAATTCGAAGAGACTTGCAAAGATAACCAATCATACATAAAAGAATTCAGAGAAGATTCAAATATTGTTCATAGATAGACTTGATCATAAACCCACAATTCATCGGTCTCAACAAACACACCGCAAAAGAGGAAGATTACATCGAATAGATCTCCACAAGAGAGGGGGAGAACATTGTGTTGAGATCCAAAAATAGAGAAGAAGCCATCTAGTACTAACTATGGACCCGAAGGTCTGAGGTAAACTACTCACACTTCATCAAAGAGGCTAGGATGATGTAGAAGCCCTACGTGATGGCGGCCCTCTTCCGGCGGAGCTCCGGAACAGGCCCCAAGATGGGATCTCGTGGATACAGAAAGTTGCGGCGGTGGAATTAGGTTTTTGGCTCCTGTTTTGATCGTTTGGGGGTACGTGTGTATATATAGGAGGAAGAAGTACGCCGGAGGAGCAACGAGGGGCCCACGAGGCAGGGGGCACGCCCTAGGGGGGGCGCGCCCCACCCTCGTGACCGCCTCTTTTGTTCCTTGGAGCAGGGTCCAAGTCTCCTGGATCACGTTCGGTGAGAAAATCACGTTCCCGAAGATTTTATTCCGTTTGGACTCCGTCTGATATTCTGTTTCTTCGAAACACTGAAATATGCAAAAAAAACAGCAATTCTGGGCTGGGCCTCCGGTTAATAGGTTAGTCCCAAAAATAATATAAAAGTGGAAAATAAAGCCCAATATATAGTCCAAAACAGTAGATAATATGGCATGGAGCAATCAAAAATTATAGATACGTTGGAGACGTATCAAGCATCCCCAAGCTTAATTCGTCCTCGTCCTCAAGAAGGTAAATGATAAAAAGAGAATTTTTGATGCGGAGTGCTACTTGGCATAATTTCAATGCAAAATTTCTTAATTGTGGTATGGATATTCAGATTAGAAAGATTCAAGACAAGAGTTCATATTGACATACAAAATAATAACACTTCAAGCATACTAATAAAGTAATTATGTCTTCTCAAAATAACATGGCCAAAGAAAGTTATCCCTACAAAATGATATAGTCTGGCTATGCTCTATCTTCACCACACAAAGTATTTAAATCTTGCACAACCCCGATGACAAGCCAAGCAATTGTTTCGTACTCTAACTTTTTCAAAACTTTTTCAATCTTCACGCAATACATGAGTGTGAGCCATGGATATAGCACTATAGGTGGAATAGAATGGTGGTTGTGGAGAAGACAAAAAGGAGAAGATAGTCTCACATCAACTAGGCGTATCAACGGGCTATCGAGATGCCCATCAATAGATATCAATGTGAGTGAGTAGGGATTGCCATGCAACGGATGCACTAGAGCTATAAGTATATGAAAGCTCAAAAAGAAACTAAGTGGGTGTGCATCCAACTTGCTTGCTCATGAAGACCTAGGGCAATTTGAGGAAGCCCATTATTGGAATATACAAGCCAAGTTCTATAATGAAAGATTCCCACTAGTATATGAAAGTGATAACATGAGAGACTCTCTACTATGAAGATCATGGTGCTACTTTGAAGCACAAGTGTGGTAAAAGGATAGTAACACTGTCCCTTCTCTCTTTTTCTCTCATTTTTTATTTATTTTTTATTTGGGCCTTTTCTTCTATTTTATGGCCTCTTTTCTTTCTCTCTTTTTTTGGGCTTCTTTGGCCTCTTTTATTTATTTTTCGTCCGGAGTCTCATCCCGACTTATGGGGGAATCATAGTCTCCATCATCCTTTCCTCACTTGGGACAATGCTCTAGAAAATGATGATCATCACACTTTTATTTTTCTTACAACTCAACAATGACAACTCGATACTTAGAACAAATATGACTCTATATGAATGCCTCCGGCGGTGTACCGGGATATGCAATGAATCAAGAGTGACATGTATGAAAGAATTATGAATGGTGGCTTCGCCATAAATACGATGTCAACTACATGATCATGCTAGCAATATGACAATGATGTAGCGTGTCATAATAAACGGAACGGTGGAAAGTTGCATGGCAATATATCTCGGAATGGCTATGGAAATGCCATGATAGGTAGGTATGGTGGCTGTTTTGAGGAAGGTATATGGTGGGTGTATGATACCGGCGAAAGGTGCGCAGTATTAGAGAGGCTAGCAATGGTGGAAGGATGGGAAAAAGTGCATATAATCCATGGACTCAACATTAGTCATAAAGAACTCATATACTTATTGCAACAATCTAGAAGTTATCAAAGCAAAGTATTACACGCATGCTCCTAAGGGGATAGATTGGTAGGAAAAGACCATCGCTCGTCCCCGACCGCCACTCACAAGGAAGACAATAAATAAATAAATTATGCTCCGACTTCATCACATAACGGTTCACCATACGTGCATCCTACGGGAATCACAAACTTTAACACAAGTATTCTTTAAATTCACAACTACTAAACTATCACAACTCTAATATTATCACCTCCATATCTCAAAAAAATTATCATGCTTCAATCTTCTCTTAGTATTCAACGCACTCAAAAGAAAAATTCACATATCTTGAACACCAAGCATATTTATATTAAGCAAATTACCATGCTATTAAGACTCTCAAAATAATTTAAGTGAAGCATGAGAAATCAATAGTTTATTTAAAACAAACCACCACCGTGCTTTAAAAGATCTAAGTGAAGCACATAGAGCAAAATTATAACGCTCAAAAGATATAAGTGAAGTACGTAGAGCAAAACTACATAGCTCAAAAGATATAAGTGAAGCACATAGAGTATTCTATCAAATTTTAATTCATAGATGACTCTCTCAAAAGGTGTGTACAGCAAGGATGATTGTGGCATACTAACAAACAAATACACAAATAATACAAGACGCTCCAAGCAAAACACATGTCATGTTGGTGAATAAAAATATAGCTCCAAGTAAATTACCGATGGAAGTGGACGAAAGAGGGGATACCTTCCGGGGCATCCCCAAGCTTTGACTTTTTGGTGTCCTTGGATTATCTTGGGGGTTCCATGGGCATCCCCAAGCTTAGGTTCTTGCCACTCCTTGTTCCATAATCCATCAAAAGAACTCACCCAAAACTTGAAAACTTCACAACATAAAACTCAAAATAGAAAACTCGTGAGCTCTGTTAGCGAAAGAAAACAAAAGACCACTTCAAGGTACTGTAATGAAATAATTCTTTATTTATATTGGTGTTAAAGCTACTGTATTCCAACTTATCTGTGGATTATAAAATATTTTACTAGCCATAGATTCATCAAAATAAGCAAACAACACACGAAAAACAGAATCTGTCAAAAAAAGAACAGTCTGTAGTAATCTGTAGCTAGCGCAATATCTGGAACCCCAAAAATTCTAAAATAAAATGCTGGACGTGAGGAATTTATCTATTAATCATATGCGAAAATAATTAACTAAATAGCACGCTTCAAATTAAAATGACAGCAGTTCTCGTGAGCGCTAAAGTTTCTGTTTTTTACAGCAAGTTCAACAAGACTTTCCCCATGTCTTCCCAACGGTTCTACTTGGCACAAACACTAATTAAACACAAAAAAACCAAAACACAGGCTAAATAATTTATTTATTACTAAACAGGAGCAAAAAGCAAGGAATAAAAATAAAATTGGGTTGCCTCCCAACAAGCGTTATCGTTTAACGCCCCTAGCTAGGCATAAAAACGAGGATAGACCTAGGTATTGCCATCTTTGGAAGGCAATCCATAAGTGGCTATCATGATGGTTTCATATGGCAATTTTATTTTCTTTCTTGGAAAGTGTTCCATGCCCTTTTTTAATGGAAATTGAAATCTAATATTCCCTTCCTTCATATCAATAATCGCACCAACCGTTCTAAGGAAAGGTCTACCAAGAATAATAGGGCAAGAAGGATTGCAATCTATATCAAGAACAATGAAATCTACGGGCACATAATTCCTATTTGCAACAATAAGAACATCATTAATTCTTCCCATAGGTTTCTTAATGGTGGAATCCGCAAGATGCAAGTTTAGGGAGCAATCATCAAGATCGCGGAAATCTAGCAAATCACACAAAGTTTTGGGGATAGTGGAGACACTAGCACCCAAATCACACAAAGAATAAAACTCATGATTTTTAATTTTAATTTTGATATTTGGTTCCCACTCATCATAGAGTTTTCTAGGGATAGAGACTTTCAACTCAAGTTTTTCTTCATAAGATTGCATCAAGGCATCAACAATATGTTCGGTGAAGGCTTTCTTTTGACTATAAGCATGGGGAGAATTTAGCACGGATTGCAACAAAGAAATACAATCAATCAAAGAGAAACTTTCATAATTAAATTCGTTGAAATCCAATATAGTGGGTTTAGCAACATCTAAATTTTTATTTCTTTCAATCCCACTTTCGTCAATTTCATCATAAAGATCTAAATACTCCGAATTTTTGGAACGCCTTCTAGGTAAAGGAAGATCATATTAAGTTTCATCAAGATCCATATTGCAAAACAAATATTTGATAGGGGACACATCAATAACTTTTAGATCTTCATCTTGATTTTCATAGGTATTCGGTTTTGCGGCCATCTTATTGACTAAGGTAGCTTGCATGTTCGAAATTTCAGCAGTCATCTTTTCAAAA